>OZ020503.1:16042783-17467293 GCA_963971365.1 Lasioglossum villosulum | reverse complement strand
TTGCACTTTATTTTAAGGGTACCCATTTTATAAAAATTTTCAAATAGTAACAGATTTTGAAAAATACGTTATGAGCGTTGGAATACAATGACATTGCAATAAACCAATGTTGGTTTTTGGGAAGCAGGATCTAGGGTGTTGAATAAAACGCGTTATTAAAGTTAATATCTTAGAAGTGTTCTCTTGGCCTCTTCGAGATCGACTGACTAACCGACTGCAACGGGAAGAAAAGAAACCCAGGTCGGTTGGGGCTGACGGCCCTTAGCTTTATCTTAGAGTTTAAACACATGGCCTTTAGGTGTTGTATTACCGATATCTTTTGGGTCTACGGGTCCCGGCTTGGGAAATAAACATCTGACCCTTCGGTATCTACATTAACGAACAACAGGACCATTGTAACAAAGTATTATATTTTTGCCATTATATCAATAACCAATTCTGTAGTTAGGGTGCGAATATTAGATGCTTAATAGTTATTAACTGTGCCTACACATTATGGGAGACGTGATAAAAGAGCTAGTGTATCCACAAAATGGTGATTACTTTTTGAAACAATCTCAGTGTGGAACCTAACATTAAACCTTCAAATAACGAATAGTTTCGGCCACAAAAAGTGCTGATTCGGTGCTGGTGCGACTAGTATGCGGCAAACAGCATCAGCACGGAGTCAACGTGACCCGATGGTGCGATGCTGGTCAGGCACGGTGCTGTCTAGTGTGGGACGACCTTTAAGATGTCGACCTTACGAACTTGTTGCCGCATTTTCGTACGTGTTGCGTATGTGCTGGCGGTAATGGGAATTTTCGCTCCTCCCTGTGGAGGCGGTCGCGATACATGCGAACAACGATTCAATTAGACGGTGAATATTCACGGGTTCCAGCTGGCTAAGTTTTGTATTTCGCGGAGAACCGGCGGAAGCGTGCCGGCGTTGTTATACCAGCGGATCCATGTAATTTCGTTCCTTACACAATCGGGAATAATTGTGCACCGAGGGACTTCGGTGCAATTTCATCGGGCGATTTCGAATTCGCATCGAAGCGAACCCGCGCAAGCCCAACACTGCTGACCAAACAAATTTCAATGATATCAGACATTCACTCTGCGATAGACTTGACGATTACACCGAAGTCTTTTTAGAAATGTTTGACCATCCGAGAGCCAAATAGTCGCAAGCAATATTCATTAAACTGTTTTTATAATATATTATACGCTTTTACACTGTTTCTTGCAATTTCTGTTTCATTGAACAATTATCGGATACGTTTAACCTCGCGCTATCAAATCCGATGAAGTTTCAGCTTGGAGAATCAATGAATCGAGCGAGTACTGCATAATCGTTAATTCACTTACTCACAATTTACAAACGTTTCTATGTTATAAACTGTGAGAGAAGAGGAATTTTTATTAATATAATAAAGCACGGTTTATTAATGTCATACGTAATTGCGAATTTTGTACGTTCAATGCAACTTTACGTGATTTCGTTAAAATTTTAATTGAATTTCGGCACATTAATGATATTTTACTTAATTCCGGAATTGGTTGCAAAATCGAGATTTTTCCAACTGTCATTACGCACCTTATTAATATTACTGACTTCGTCATTAATGGAAGATATAATGTCGTAAAGGAAATCGATCAGTTGGCACGGCATTAGTCACTTTATCCGAAAGCCTCGTCATTTGCTCCATTACAATATTGAATAACTTATTCTGCTTAATTAGCCTCTCGGGTTGATAATACGCGTTGTGATTAATAACGTCGTACAATATTCCCTTTGTCGCCATCATCGAGAATGTAACAAAGTCCATTTGTTATTAACTAGCGACGATGCTCTCTGCAATGCAATAAAACAGTCTGCCAAATTAGTAGACACTAGGAAACTTTACTGTTAAATTAGCTAAGCCAAGAATGGGTCAAGCCTGTCTGGCCAGAGTAAAAAATAATATTTCAACGTACCAAATTCGTTGCGCTGGAATAAGTTAGTTAGCAACGGCAAACAAATTGGGCAAATAATAATTCTCGGTGCGGAAGACCCCTTTTTTCATTTGTATGATCATTAGCGGGCAACAACTCGCAACGTTATCTTGAAGGCCACTCCAATTATAGTATTACAACAGTCGAATTATTCACCGCATACGCTCGTACGCGGCACGCCCCAAATAGTTTGAAAGAAGAGAAAACAGCTCTGAAAAAACACTCGAAAATTTACGATTGCAGCCGGAACAACTCTGATTCATTCGCGAGCGTTGCTGCTGCTATTGCATCGGCACGCTTATTTTCAGTGTTAACGCCGCAGCGTTATCGGCGAGTGGAGAATTAACCACTTCTGTGTGAAAAGTATCAGATGACCCACAATTTGTGAATAACGCCCCGTACATCGACTAGTTTCACGAGTGTCATTTTACATAATCTTCTACTGGAGAAGCGCAAAATGAAACCACGCTCGGAGAAACGAGTGGAAGCTACAGTGAAACTAGAATATAGTACAATAGATGGTACTAAAATATTTTAGAATACACAAGAATACAGCATAACATACAAGAATATGCTAGAGTATACAATAAGACAGAATATAGTATCTACAATATATTAGAATATACTACAATATATGGTAATATATTCTAAGAATTAATTGAAACGTTTTAATCCACGTATTAATTGTCTATACTAAAAAACAACCATCTGTTTGAGAAAATATTTTTTCCGCCAATATATATGTCCCTTGCAATAACTGTTCCGATACATTTTTTATACAAACATAATATAGTCTTTTCTATTTAACTAGTCCACCCCGTAGATTATTTGGTTGTACAGGGTGTCCCGAATTTAAATGACAAAATTTCAGGAGAAGTTTCTAAGAGAAAAAGTCTTTTAAAGATTTGCTTGTTTTTGTTTCGTTTCGGAGAAACATGTTACGCGTGTGTTCAATCATTGTAAGTTTAAATAATCAAATAATATAATTATGTTTGGTTTCATTACAGACACAATGTTATTAATTTAATCTCTTGAAAATGATCCAAATTTGGATCGAAACGTCGAGATGAAATATTGTGAATATTTGCAAATAGTGTGTTAAAGTTTTAAAGTATTAATAGATCGAACCAATGCGCCGAGAACAGTTAATTTTTGCGTTTCGGAGAAAATCGTAACAAAAGAAACATAATAAGTTTTCATTTTTTTTACTTATTTATTTACATTTTATTTATATTGCCTTTTATTTTATGTTGCCCTCTTACAGCAATGCAAGCATTACACCTAGCACTGACTTGATAAATTGCAGCTAAACATTGTTCTGGTGATATTCCGTGCACCGCATCTGTGATTCGGTCTCTTAATTGCTCTCTCGAATTGATTGGCACTGAATAAACTTTCTGTTTCAAGGTTCTTCGTACGAAGAAATCAATGGATGTCATATCAGGTGATCGAGGTGGCCGTGGTATTATTCCTCCACGTTCAATCTATCATTGTAGATAATTTATATTCAGCCCAGGTCTTGCCATTTAAATTCGGGACACCCTGTATATTGATACAGTTGTCTAGTACTGGGAAACGTCCAGAGCAATACTGAATTAATGGCATACCCACATGTAAAGTCCATAATGTATAGATTGAATGATTAACAAATAAACAGAACAACTCGAGCTGGAAATCGGAGAGTGCATGTTATTTCCATTTGCTATTAGAATTTCACGTGTGTGACACTATCGTTTAAAGTTTAAAGTAATTTAAATTTTGATTGCGTCCGTTGTTTCTCAATAGAGGATTCACGCAAATAAATATTTATTTCGCGCATCCCACGTGAATATTCCATTAAATTTTCTAGTTTACTCAACTCTGTCATTGTGATTTACTAAATGCGAATTCGATTTTAATCTAACGTAAAATTCGATTCTTGTTAATTTCGATAGCTTGTGGTTATTATATTGGAATAATTAAAAAATGTGTTATGGTAATATTATGAGAAGACGGGAATGTAGAAACAGTATATAGTATATATGTATGTAAGAGTATATATGTATGTAAGAGTATATATGTATAAATATGTATTAAATATGGTATTCACACACTGACATAGTTTGTATATTAACGATATTAATGCATATATATATATTGTATTATTACTATGTAACAATTATACTGTCTACACTAATTACCCTGATACTATGCTAATACAGTAATTGTGCCAATAGTATGGTGAGCAGTGTTACTGAGTTCTGGTTTATTGTACTAGAGATTTGTCAACAAAATAATTCTTGGACTGTGTATTTCGTGCATTTAGGAGAAGAATAAGTACCTACGAATACCGTTATAGTACTTACGACTGGTTAAAATTATTAAGAAGTGAAAAAAGTTTTTTCCTAACTCTAATCGTTTGTGATTAACACGGAAAATTTTTATACTGGACAGTCTCGTGGTTATAAACGTATTATTTACAGGTGGTTTATGTATCATTAATTGGTTGAAAAATATGAAAATTATTTTAGTACTATTAAACAATCAATAGGTACATTTAATTATATGACGTTTCAGTAGTAATTGTTGAAAAATTGAGCTACTTGCAGCGTTAGATGGAATGAAATAGTACTTATATGTGTTTTAATGAAGTATTTTGAGTGAAGAATTATCAATTGGAGCTATTCCAATGCAAAAAATCAAGCTTTTTATATCCTATGATTTTATTTATACACAAACCGAATAATTTGAGCACCCTCGGTATTTTAGTTCCTGTCGATGCGTATTTAGACCGTCAGACAGAGTAATATAGTACGTTTTAATCAGAAGCCTAGGAACGAGATTGTAAGGCGAGGGGTAAATGCGGTTTGAAATTTTGGAGGATCGCGCATTACAGTCGTGCCTGGGAACGAGCGAAAAAGCTTAATGCCGCGAGTGCAACACGGTAAACGCTCTCTGTGAAACACCCCTCCGCGAACTTGTAACTGTGGGGTGAAAGTAACACGCATACACGCTCTCTCAAAGGAACTTCCGCCCCGGGCCAGGCATTCCCGGTCCACAGACGACTCAATTAGGCTCCTCCTTGCTTTTGACACTTCACAGTTTATTCGTCTAAGATTAGCGCGCTCGCTGCCTTCAAGTGGAATCGTTTAAACGCCTGTGGTCCGAAAAGGCTGATGATCGTACAGGGAAATATTGATTTAACATTCCTGCTGGTTACGATAACGCATAGTTATCTATTAATTCTTGGTCTGGTGAAATTCCTATGGAAGCCTTCAAATATTTCACCACCAATTTCTATCGAGAGGATTTTTAACCGCGATTTTTTCGTGATTGGATGCATAAAAGTCGTGTCAAGGTCAACTTTTAACTTCTGGTCTGATAAAATGATTTCTATAGCTTTTTCTTTCGGGAGCCTTCAAACGTTTCACCATCGATTTCTATTGAGAGAATTTTTAATTGCAATTTTTCGTGAGCGACAGCCCCGTTTTATCTAAATTGAATGACATTTTTTACCACATCGATGGATGCAGCTTGACATTAGTTATGGAAAAAAATATTAACCTACTCGTGTCAACAAGTTAATAGGAGATATTTGGATTTAAATAAATGTAAGATGCTCCGTTTCAATAATAAATGAACTTCGTCGCACCTCTTCGAAACAACCCACAGGCAAAGCTGAGCTCCTTCATACTTTCACTTACACTGAAGCTTTCCAACGCGATATTTCTTCCCCCATTTTTCATCATTTTCCCTTTTTTTCGTCCCGTAAATCGTAGATAACGGACGATACACTTGAAGTGCCAACGTGAAGATACGTATGCCAGACTTTTTCCTGGCGATATGGCAGCGTCAAACGGTGACATCAAACGCTCATCCCGGCTTGAAAAACTGGCGCTGATAATAACGAAACGCGGTCCAAGATAAAGCCGCCGAACAGTTTTCGGTCCCGTGCCACGCTCGACTGATCCAGTCATCGATTCATCCTCTTCTTTCGTCCTCTCTCGTTCTCTCTCATCGTTTTTGAGTGTCATTCATCCCGGCAAAATGATCCATGACCTTCTGCTAACAATACGAGCGCGGGATTATTGTTTCAAGAAAACCTTTGTGGACTCTAAGCGGATAAAAAAATGGAATCTGTCGGTGTTCCGATTTTTTCCAGCGAGCGGTGTTCAAATTGAATGAAATTGAACGTTCCTGCCAGCGAAAATTAAAATTCACAAGAATATTTTCCTGTTCACATAATTAAAACGATATTCGATGCCCCTTGCGCATTATGAGTTTTGTAAATAATAATGTGCATTAATTTATAAGGATATAGTAATGCGCGTAATGAGCCGAAGATTTTAATGATTAATTAGTTTGTAGCTAAATTCGAAACGCCGAAGGACTTATACTTATTGACTCGTTCTTCACACGGGAAAATGAACAAAATGAGAACATAATTTTATATATGCATATTCGATTGTAGTTAGCTCCATTATTACGCGAAATGGGTATTAACATGGAAATCAAGCGATCTTAATATCGAAAGGTGATTCATCGCAGACATGACATATTTTAATAACTAACTCCATGGAGTGCTGCCTATTAATATCGACTATCAATGGGAAAAATAGAACGAATATGGTACAAGGTTTGATAATGCTTAATCACGCTATTTGTCTAACCTAATGACAGTTTAATTCTATCTCCAGTAAATTAGTCCATACAAATATAAATTTGCATAAACGTACACAGTCCGATTATTAATATTCTATCCAAAGAACAGATACGTGCTGAACAATAACATATCAATGATTAGAAGCGAATTGGTCGCTCTATTAGTATTTAAAATCAGAATGAACAGAAGAACCGTGCATACTTGTGTTTCAATCAAAATCACTTTAATTATGTCTGTCAATATGCGATGCAGATTACTTCACGCGTATTCGTGCTTGCGACGTCATCGATTGTACAGTAAAATTAAAGAAATAATTACCAATCAACAAATACAATTCCATATCAATTTTTCAATAATAAATGACATGAACATTTTTTTCTTGCAATAATTCCTTCGTTGCAGCGTCTTTTGTTTTTACTTTTATTACAATATTCCACACAATTATGATTTTATAATTATTATTAAAATCTTTATTTTTATTATTTTAAAATCTTTGACTTCTTACTTACTCCGCTGTATGTGTTCTCAATTATTTTGTCCTCCGTTTCACTTTTAATAAAAAATTAAAGCTTTTTCCCACAACATTAAAATTATAAAATAACACGTTCAGTGCAAATATTGCTTTCAGTTATTGTTCGCATTGATAATTATATTTAAATAAAGTCCAATTCCTATTCATTTGAATAAGGGTAAAATAAAACATAAATATCATAAATGGTAATAATGATAAAAATTGTTCCCATGCAAAAATGAGACAATTGAATATCACGAATGGCCAAACGAAGTGTAAATATATAACGTGTAGTAATAAGAATAACAATACTTTCTATACAAGTATCATACAACGAAACGTTGTAAATGAATAAAATATAAATTCTTATTTATTGTTACTCAATTGTACGAAGTCCATTTAATTTCTATTTATCCGAATTACATTTGAACGCAAATCCAAAGCACTCGATGTACTCATTTATTTCGCCGAAAGAGCTTCCTGAAGCTTTGAAGAACCTCCATGGCACAAAGGAGTGAGCAACGTTTATCAAGGTTTAATACTGCAGCAGCATATCAAACGGAATGCATTATTTCTTAAAGAACAAAAAAGGAGGAGCCTGCGCTGACGTGTAGGATACGCGACCACTTACGTGTCCAGCCGCACAGCGAAGGAAAATAGGAATTCGTTTCTCCGTTGAACGTTACAAGCCTTCCTCGAAGAACAAGTACCCCGAAGCAACCGTACGAAGTGCCAGCTGCAGTTGTCGTGGCAGATAACTTCACATAGCTCCTGACTAGTTCAGATTCCATCTAGTTTTCCGACGTGGTCACGCGAGAAAAACCGACGACAGATGTTTCCAGTTCCTTTCGTAACTTTTCGACCAACTGATTTCTTTCTATACGCTCCAATCCATCCCCTCGGTTGCCTACCTCTATTCTCCAACCCCTATCGACTACTTTTCATTCGATGGTCGATCCCCTTCGACTCCGCGAAACACAGTTCAGTGTGCTCGACACGAATGTTGACCGGACTGACTCAATTCATGTGGCGTTTATGTAGGATGCTGCAACCATGTACAGGGTGGTTCATAACTCATTACTCAATCGGATCTAGCACGATCTTACGAGAAAAAACAAGTCTAAAACCAGAATCAAATTTTATATCAATCTATACCATTTCATGAACAAATTTCGAATTTTTACGTAACTAAAAACTTTTATGAAGTCAAAAATGATGTAACAGTATTTTTATTTGACCTACTCGATCGACTTAATAAATCGTAGGGAATGTTTCAATTTTGCTCTCTTTATTAAGGGGGCACGGTACCCATGGATTCTAGGATATTTATCAGTGCAACCAACCTCCACGCTGAAAAACAGTTTGGCAGCAGTGATGAATATTTGAATTGATACATTTGTATCAATCTAACACTAATTAAACTAAGTTTCGCTATCATAACAAGTTTTTTTCTTTTTGTCAATATCTTTATTGCTATTAATGGATCCGAGTGGCTTCAAGCCGTTTATATTTTTGTTGTTACGAGTCTCCGCTGACAGTTTTCCTGACTAGCCGCCATCTGGTCTAAGTAGCTGAACGAAAATTGGCTCTGTACTTGCTATAGACTATGTCTGTATGAACGAAATATGGGGAAGTTGAATGCAATCACGGGAAACGGCTTTTCGTCCTCATACGAACATATTTTGAGCTGAGTGACGGCTCATTGTAAAGAGGAAGGTTGATCCCGCTTCGCCCTGGTCATGATTTAATTCAGAAAAATCGTTTTGCATTAGAAAAATACATGGGAATCTCAGGGTGGTCGTCTCGATTTTTTTCCTCTACTTTGTACGCTCATATTATTAAATATAAACATAATCTCGAAGCGGGATCAACCTTCCTCTTTACAATGAGCCCTCACTCAGCTCAAAATATGCTCGTATGAGAACGAAAAGCCGTTTCCCGCAAACACTGTTTTTACTTGCTTTTCTAGTAATATTCTAGTAATATTCATGGGTGACCGTACCCCCTTAAGTCCTGTGAACAGTATTCAACTCTGGTGCTTTCTTCTATTAACTGCTGAAACAATTTTTTCTCTTTATTGTTCAATGCACTAATTCTTTCCAGTGTTGAACTAGACTGATTCTTCCTGTGTGAAGAACATGCATGTATCAAGCAGTCTGATATTGGAGATAGGCTGTATACGCATACACACGGTGTGTTGTCCGTTCAGCAGCGGTTTTGCGCGCCGTTCAATAAGATTGGCCGCGATATATCGTAATTCGACCTCGTATCGCAGCCGTTTCATTGCGATAACGCGGCATTAATTCCAATGCGCTTGGCTGAGCGCTTTGGAAATTTCAGCGGCGGCGGGGGCGGCGTCTGAATGCTTGATTTTTGCGGGGGCGAGAATGCGCGCAACGATTGTTTTTGACGAGCTGCGTCCCCCGGAGTGCGGTGAATTGCTTTCGTTCGTGTTTCCGCGGGTGCTCTTAATCAAAGCTTGATCTCTTTGTGTTCATTGCTCGAAACCGCGCTCGCGGTCGTCGATAAAGAGGGCTTCGCTCCCCGGCACAATTACAAACGCCTCGTGATCGTCGATCACCATTTCGAAAAGCACATTCCCCCGATGAGTGTGTCGGAGATTACGGTGCACGTTGTTAACAATAATTAGGCAAAGCTCGGATAAGTGCAAGATTATTGTAGAACCCTGGTTGGGACCGGGACGTTTGATACATTCCTGTATGTTTCGTTTAAAAGAAAATATAAACTTCAGCCTTGCTCTTCGTGTTAAAGTACTTCGTAAAAAGTACTGTCCGTTTATAATAAAAGGTACGTTTCTAATATTTTTCTATGTCTTGTGTCTTCAACGTGTTCCCTTGTCAGTTTACAATCAGTTTAGGAATTATATTCCTCCGTGAAATTTATTAGTTTAGGTGTAGGTGGCTCACACTTCAATTTGTAACACGTTGACAGGAACCAATTGCCACGAGAGCTGCGCTCAAGCCATTCTTTATGAATCTTCTCCTCTATATCTTGAATATAGCTTTTCCGCTAAAATCTCCAACCCAATCTTCCTTACGTTCCACACTTGAATCAGAAACGTTGGCGTAAGCATAACACAAGCAAGAAATTGCTTTCATTTTGCAAGCGGAGACAAAGCAGGTGTTATTCGGTATGGTAATTTAAACCTTGATAATGTGAAAATTTATTGAATATACTAAAATATTTATATTGACTACTTTGGATTTACTGTTCATCCACTTTAATTTCTAGATTGGATTCAAGTCACAAATTCTTTTATTATATGTTTTACAGTGTATATAGATTTGGTAATATCATTTATTTATTTGTTCTAGTAATTTTATTAAATTCTTTAGCGACACAAATCGAAGACTACTTGAAGTTTTCAAGTGGTTATGACAAACATGATTAGATTGGCGATTTTATGTCAGTAAGGTCCATTTGTTATTATGGATTTCTTAAAATTGTTGAAATAGAAAGAAAGTTTTATATGGCTTTGAGTCTTGCAATTGATAAAGACAATTTTTATTTTGAAAATGATATTTAAATATACTTTTTTAAGTATACCTTTAATGGATTGAATGAACACAGTTCATTTTGGTTTCTACAGAACAAGCGATATCAATCGTTTATTCCAAGTGAACCTCTACTTAATTTTAAAACGTATTCAGTTAATTACAAAAGTACACCTGTAATCATTTAGATAAACCTCGAATTGAGCTTGGTTCCTTCAGAATAATCGGTGTCAACGATCATTTTAAAACGATCAAACGTGGCGTTTAATTAATCCATAATTCCAAATTTAGAAATTACGAATTAAAAAACCTCCAGCTAATTTTGAATGCTGCAGAGACCGGACCACAAGAAAATCCTTAATTGCAGAGACGTTAGCAGTCTACTTCACGCATTCCGAAGTCTTCGCAAGAGAAATCGATGCTCTTCTGCCACTTCGAAAATTTAGGGAACAAAGACGGAACCTAAACTGTCCTAGCCAAGTGGATTCAGTTGCCAGTGAATGGAACAAAGGAACTCGTGAGTTTACTCCTCTCGACGAGACTCCGCGCCGCGAGTGCAAGAAAACGGATTGAAATCGCGCGGATCGATCAGGAAACAATTTACATAGACGTGTCTCCCACATAACGCTCCTCTCGTGTACTCACCGCTCCAGTTGGTACATGTAGTCAGAAGTAGGTGCTTAAGACGGTACGATTCAGTCCAGCATTTCCTGTTTTTCCTTTACAGCGCGGTCACCTTTGACGCGCTGAGCCCTCTGTCACCTACTATGCTGGTCCCGTTCCCGCATTTAATGCATTTCGAATTTCTTCCACTTCCCGGGGAACGTGGAACTCTCAAAGATCGCACACAGCATCTTTCCCAGAGGCGACCCACGTTCTGATCTTTCACTCCTCAAATCTACGAGCACGATGTACTACGCGTCGTGGAAACGTAAATATTTACAAGATCAGAGGCGTCTTCGATTTCAATAATTTTTTAGCATGATTTAATATTATTTTCAATATGATTCATCACAATTCAAAGAAGCAAGACAATGGCGACTGGTTAAAGAATGCAATCTTTCTTTCCCTAGGAATAATTGAGTTCAATTATTTATAAAAATACAATAAAGTAAGATATTAACGTGCATGCCATCTAAGAGGAGCCTGTGAGACAAGATGATAGAAAATGTTGCACAATGTCGCTATTTTACAACTTTAAATAGTAAAAAAGTGTGAAAGTAAAGTCAAGGTGTTGTTAAATATTCCCTACAAATACAGGGTGTCCCAAAACTACCCTAAGAGCCGAAAATGGGAGTTTCCTTGGGTCATTTGAAGCGACATTTTCCTTTATAAAAATGTTGTCCGTGACTTTGTTTAGGAGTTATTAACGAAAAACAATCAGAGCGCAGCTATAGCGAACGGAGTCCGACTCGTCGACAGGTCCCGCGAGGCGTGGTGTCGCGATTGGTCGACTCAGAATCAATCCGCTGTAGCCGCGCTCTAATTGGTCCGTGTTTTTCGTTAATAACTCCTGAAGAAAGTCACGGACACCATTTTTGTAAAGGAAAATGTTGCTTCAAATGACCCAAGGAAACTCCCATTTTCGGCTCCTAGGGTAGTTTTGGGACACCCTGTATATTTTAGTAATCCAAACAATGCAGCTTTAAAAGTACGTGTACCCCCTTATACTAAGCTTCCAGTAGATGCAGTAGTATATGCAATAAAAAAAGTATTTAATCAATACATAGACGCGTCTATGAGAGAATATTTTCATAGGGTCATAATAAATTTAAATATCGATTTCATGCATCAGCTTCACGGGGCTCACCCACGACTAAAACATTATGCTGTATACATATATTGTTTATCATATGGAATAGTTTATCTATCACTGTGGAGAATCACGGCCACAGTTTCTCGTCCCAGAGTTCATGTTCCCATCAGTAAATTCTGCGGCGAGTGCTTCCCCTCGAGATAGGGCTAATTACAGGTCGCTTTTCTTACGTATTCGCAACGAGATCCGTGTACATAGGAATCTCGCGTCGGCGTGCTATCGTTGTATATCATCAGTCGAGTGAATGCGCCAATAGTTCGCCGAATATCATAGAGATGAGACGATGAGAGCACTATACATTCAGAAATTATTGAGCCGCCTGGCCGGCCCCCGAGTTGTGGGGCTTGATTGAACTCAGCAGTGACGTACGTCGCCGTTCGACACTGGCCAGGTATCGAATTTACATCGGGATCGACCCGCACCTCGCGTATTGTCGCATACAGGCGACCTCGTATTTTGCTGGGGACCGTGACAGATCAAATTTTAGCCTCCATTCGCTCCGAGGAATGCGACACCGACTAAGATACCTCAAGCCATTTAGCTGATCTCGCGGCCATCAATCTCCATTCACGCTTAGATTTTCTCCAAACTTATTCCTACACTGTACTTACATCGCAGCTAGACTGCGGATTTTATGCATTTATGATAAAATGAATAGGTGTAACTTGGAACAGTAAAAATGTTGAATGACTTGAACAGTGTCGATACACTATTTTTAACAGCACACTATTTTTAGGCAGCAACATGTGGGTCCTACGCAGACTATTGATTTTTCTAAATTGTTTATTTTAAAGTTATTTTGCGACACTACGCAAGTAAGTAACATGTTTTTTGGTTTTCTATTTTTATTTTTCTTCTTACAACATGTTACGCGTGTGTTCAATTCTTATAAGTTTAAATAATTATGTTTTGGTTTCATTACAGACACAATGTTGTTACATTAATCTCTTGAAAATGATCTAAATTTAGATCGAAACGTCGAGATAAAATATTGTGAATATTTGCAAATAGTGTTTTGAAGTATTACTAGATCGAACCAATGCGCCGAAAACATTTAATTTTTGCTTAACTATTTTTAACATACAAAAATTATTAATGAGGAAGATAAATTGTTACTAAGCTTCTGTAGATCGTAATTTAAGTATAAAAATTTCATTTTGCATAAAGTTCCGCAGTCTAATCGCAGCCAATGTAATTTTATTATTATATAATTTTAACATACAGAACGTATAAACTATTCGCACTCTTTAAAAACGAATAACTCTTTTGAAACTGTGTAATATGTGTAAATAATTATATTTTTAAATTACTATTGGTCGCAATTAAGAAGAAATAACTATTTTTTATCTGTGAATTTCTAGTGTGTTTCTGATCGATTATTTTAGAAAAGAATTTTGCAATGTGTTCGAAATAAATTGATATTACCCAGAGCAATGTCTAAGAAATATAATTTCTTCTTTCTTTGTTCTTCATTATATTCGTGAATTTCAGATGCAGCTTTCACTACTAAATAGAATAATTTGTTATCTTATATAACTTCACAAGATAATGTATGAAATGCTCTTTTAAAGGGATAAATGAGTTGTTATAGCCGGGAAATAAAAGTAAGTTCGCAAGACGGAGAATAAGGTGAAAGTTATAAACCGGCGAGATGCACAATATGCAGTGTATCTTGAGTTTATGAAGCATAAGTAATATACTGTTCTGCTAATCTGTCTTTCAAAGTTACTTTAGACTTTACACAGCTATTCAACAATAATAACTCTAGATGCAGCACAGTTGCTTAATGCTGTTAGCACGAAGAGTGCTTAACTTTTGAAGATATGATTTTTTATTTTTCGAAAATAAAATCTCAGCTCTCTGAAACACTTAGACAACTTTGGTTTTCTGTTTTATGCCAGTCTTCGCTAAAGCATACTACGCGTCGGAGTAAACGAAGTAAACTGTTGTACGTTATATTTTTTTACATTTTGCACCATTTAAAATTATTATTATACACACAAAATTATAAATAAACGAGATTCTGTTACAATTCAGTGACAATAAAAGTGTATAAGATCAATCAAATAAATAATTTAATAGAAAAACCGAAATTCTATACAAGTTTGTTTTTCACTATTTTTTTTTTATCGTATCCTATACGGTACCATAAAACTCTGCAACATGGCGATAATACTAAACGTCATTCTGCGGGATGCAATCGCAGCCTCCAATATGATATTGCAATTTCCGGAAGGTGTAACAGATCGAATAGCAGTCACTTCTCCTTCAACATAGTATACGTATAATTTGCAGTAACACGAAATTTGATAATTTGTCAGATAACATGTATCAAATTCGGACATAATATTCCCTTTAACGAGTATATCTGACACCTGCATGAACTATAAATGAAAATTCAATGTTACACTATCGCTAATTATACTTTAATAATATAATTAGAAAGAAATATGATATTAGGGATAATTAATTTGATGTTAACTAATAATTTGAACTTAGATTTCTATTTCGTTGTATCCCATTATCAGTATTAAATTTCATTGTTATATTTCTTTACAAGTTATTCGTTTCATTTAGAATTCGATGAAAAGATGAAATTTTAAACTTTTAAATTTATGTCAATTATATGTACTGTATGTATTTCTTAAATTATCATTACAGGCTCAGTTAAACAAATTGTAGGAACTTAATATTTTCTCTTCAATTCCTGTCAATTGCAATTTCCTCACAAAAATGTTTCCCTATATCTTGCAGCGAAACCATTAGAAACCAGCCAGACCATTTCAAAATTTGCTCAAGAGCTAAGCTCAAAGAAGACAAATGAGGAAACTTCATCGAGTTCCTAGGGGAAACAAAACTGGCAAGAATAGCATAATAGACTACATAGTCGCTGAAAACCAAAAAGTTGATGCGACTTTAAGAACCTCAGAAAAAGAAAAATTCTTCTAACTTCTTAAGGAAGGCCAAGTCGTTCGGTCCACTTTTTAAAAAGTTACTGCATTTTAACCCTCCACCGTAACTCGCGTCGATTTGACATACTTTTCACGTAAAGAACGTTATTCAGCCATTTGTAGAACAATTGATCTGAAATTTCGTGACTTCTTAACACGAAGTATGTATACTCAGTATTGTTAATAACAAAACATGCGACCAAAAAATCTGACAACATTTGTTACATTTTTATACTTTCTTCCGAGTCAAATAATTCGCAGTGTTATTTTATTTATCGTTTCACTTCATTTGATGTGTCAATTTCACACAGGAGCAACACATTAAATATTCAATTGTATCTCGATCGTAAATATTAATTAATCTTGAAATAATGTTATCGGCGCAACGATTTCGATCTATTTTTACAAAAATATAGATCGAAATCGTTGCGCCGATAACATTATTTCAAGATTAAGCAACACATTAAGTTTTGAAAATGAAAGGGGGGAAGAGCGTTTTGACCGTGAGTGCAGATTCTAATTGCTTCGAGTACGCACGTGAACACGAAAATTCCAAACGTACCAGAATTCCCACGGCGACACACCTACTGCTCGAGTAGCACGGAATGTAACGGGTCACGGTGTAATATTTATTTTACGTGTCTCTCACGGAAAGCAAACGTTGCACCCACGACGACGCGGATCGCTAAATAATCACGGGTATACCTCAAACGTGATGGCCCGGGGAGTATTTTATGATACGTTTGTCGACGATATCGATCGATGTATCTGCGTTGGGGTGTCCATGTCCGAGGCGCATTGTGCTTTCGTCGCGTTCAGTAGGTCGCGCAAGCTAACCACTTCGAGACGTGTGATATACAGTCTCGTAAAAGGATTTGACACGATACATCAGCAAACAAATCCGGAGAGGTGAATTGTGTCCGCATTGGGTCAGCTTTCCCGGTGATCGACACAACGCCGCGAATACAGATACTATTCAGAGAGGATATATTATTGGCAAGATGTTGATTAATATTGTTTAGTGTGACCTGTTTCTGCTGCATTCAACCGAGGAAGTTGGAACACTGTGCCTTACCATGCAACTTCAGGAACACAATACAGTATTCTCTCCGTAACTGTCGTATCCTCGGGTCTGCCCAGTCACGGTTACAGAAGAGGTACCACATTCTTTGTAGCGTGTCATACGTAGAGAAAATTGAAAACCGAAGGGGGACCGAGGGTGTTCGACAAACATTAAAGCCCTCATGCCACTCTGTTATATTAAAAAATTAATTATTTTTTGTCAATGAAACTTTTACCATCGTAAAAATACTGTGCTTCCTCGTGTGCAATCATTTAACTACCTATACATTTAGCTACCATTTAACATATAAATGTAACGCAATTAACTAATTTAAAGTATTTACAAAATTTAATTCCAGCAAGCTTTCCCGATGAACTTGACTTAATATTTGGCAAAGTTGAATTAACTTCGAACGTTGTCGTGAAACAGTACCAATTCAGTAGTGCACTCCGCCAATAAATGAAACGGTATTTTAATCTCTGTTACGTATTTCATTATTTCCAGAATTGCGCGTGTTTAAAAGCGCGATATAATGAATACTAGCAAACGATGTGCGTGTATTATAGGCTTAATCTGTCGAGGATTAAAACATGAAAATTGACGGGTCCACATGCACCGCGTGCAAGCAGCTGTGCAATTTTCATGGATTCATGTTCCCAGTTTATTTATGTTTCTTAATAAATTAATACACAGCATCTCGTTCTATCACAGGGTCTGTGTACCACACAGTAAATGGATAAACGAGATCACCAAAATCCTGATTCGCGAAATGTTCAAAAAGCAAGCGTACATAAACATGTCCGAGGAGATTTAGCATATAAATTATTTACACGCAACACAACAATGGAAACATTGCCGGGGAGCAGTACACCGATCAGGAATTCAATCTCGCCTTCTATTAAATATTACCTCCAGCTAGGGGAGCCGGTTGTCAATGCGAACGAATCGAAGAAGCCCCCACACAATTTTCGTCAATTTCTGCGAAACTGGATCCTCTATTCCCATCGGTATTCGATTTTATTACTTGGCCGAAATACGGAAGATTCGGGGAGTCGGATTACGAGGCCTAAACAGGTCCAGGAAACGGCAGGTTGTTCCCTTTCGATAAATCAAACAATCACGGAGCATCTGCCGAAAAAGGAGGGACTGTCTTCACCCCGTTTTCATCCCTTAGCAGCGGATCGAATAAAAACTGGGATTTCCCCTTTAGCGGCTTGCACACTATTGGTCTGAGGTCACGCAGGAACGATCATAGCAGAGATCATTAAATGTTTCCCGAGGATTTCGCCTCGGTATCATTTACCCACTCGTTCGGAATACTTCATTACACACTTGAGCGGAAGGCAATTAGAGTAGCCATGCAGGGTAACGTCGGGGCTAGGAACTTCCTTGGTGGAAGCCACCTCTCTCATCTCTCTCTCTCTCTCTCTCTGTCTCTCTCTCTCTGTCTCTCTCTCTCTGTCTCTCTCCTATCCACTTCTTCATCCGTGGCCTGGTTTCCCGGAAACATTAGAATTAGCCGTGAAATTAGCATATTCAGAAGTTTTGCAGTTTAACGGACGACTCCTATGCGCTGGGAAACCTCTTGCCAGGTTGCGCCGGATGTCTTCGGGCAACCAACGGACGAACAATGAGTGCTGTGCGTCGCGCAGCATCGCGCCGAGGAAAAACGTCTCCGTACCCCGGGCAATTATAAAGGCAAAGAGATACTCGAGGTGATCCGGAATAACAGCCCGGCGCGAACGGTGAATTTCCATTAACCTTTTCTTCCGAAGGGGGTAAACGTTTACACCGGATAGATATTACAGAAGCGGTATTAGAATAATGCAAACAGAGAAACACTGTCGCACGGGAAATATCGTTTCGCGACGTGAGAAAAGGAAATCCAGCGATGGGAGGAATTGTTTCAAGGATATGAAGAGAAAAATCTGTGGGATTTTACGCTGACTTCTGGGCACGCCTCGAAAGTAAAGGGGAGCCCTGGGCTAGCTATTTTATTTGAAATTATACGTGTACTTTGGAAGATTCAATATTTAACTAGAAATTACGTGCCTATTTTTGAAAATTAAATATTTATATACCGGAAGTAGTTTCTAAACTAATCTCCACATAGCGACAATTTGATTTATTTTTATTTATCTTTTTACTTATCTTTATCTCATACAAAGATATAATTGTAAGGATAGACCGATTTTGAACAGGCCGGTACAAAAATATTTAATGATAATTGAAAGTAATATTCTTCAACTTCGGTACCGTTGGTATTGGTTTTTTAATAATAGATGCTCGACTGACGATCGAATGTTGGCAATAGTTACTGCTTTTGGGAAAGTAATATACCCAATTACCTTTAGAGTTCGTTATGTTCGCGTTAAGATTTTACGACGTTCAATATTACGAGCTGTTCCACATTACCCGCATTTGCCCTACTTCTGTGAAAATGTATTTAGACTGAAACTTCGAAAATAAGATTCTTCCATAAAAAACCAAGAACATGATTTTTATTCAACCTTCGTGCGTTCAATAATTTCGTTAGATCAGGTGAATCTAATTTCTCAGAGGAAAATTTCAATTATATTATTGAAGATCAATCGAACTACTTAAAGAAGTAGATTCCTAAACGAAAAGTAGTGTGAAAACATAAAAAAGAGATCCTTTGTGTCGAAATAAGAAGAAATTTGTCTTAACTCTAATAATGAGTTAAACATCTGATATTCTCTGAGAAGATAAATGTTATGAATACAAGTTAATAATGGTTATCCTCGTGCTTACTTCTAATTTTCACCAATAATCTTACTCTAGACAAAATAGCTGCAGTTATTAACATAAATAAGGATAACAAATTGAACACTATAGTCTGCCTGGACTTTATAACAAAAATATGAAGCACGAAGAACCCGATAATGTATTTTCTCGTATTCACATTTAAAATACAGCAAAACATTCAACAATTATATTGGCTGTTGATACGAAGCATGTATTGCATTCTACGTCAATGCCGATTTCCTCTGACAAATAAGTAAAATATTTATAATAAATTAAGTCGCGCGTCATCATCAAATATTGACGTATCGATAAAATTACTCGTTACTGAGGAGTAAAAGCATAGGTAGAATATTTCATGTTTTCAATTGATGACAGAACTTATTTATAAATATAGACAGAAGGAAATTGAATAGAAAATGGAATATCCTGTGTAATGGGAAAGTGCAACGGCTAGAAGTTCAAAGGAAGAGGAGAAAAACCATAGAGATGTAAAACAGGAAAATGACGAGAGAAGATAAACTCCACGCAAGAAGAATAGAAAGAAAAGAACAGATAGAGAATAAAATAGGGGAAAGAAGATAAAGAACCAATTATGGACAATGAAAAAGGGGTAAAAAGAGAGGGGGAATAAAAACATTCAGAATATCTCAACGAACAAACCAGATATAGTGGTAACTAACACAATGAGGAATAGAATGATATGAAACTTGGATAACGAACAAATGAGTCTACAAGAAGAAAAGGAACTAAAAATAGGAAATACGATTAGGATATTTGCGTTTTAACTCTTCCAAGTTAAAAATCAAGATCTCCGGCTCCCGAAAATTTAGTGATTTAACACATTATTAAATAATGTCTTATTTCAATAATCACTAATTGATAAATGTTATTACTCCCAAAAAGAAATGGTGTATAAATACAGACTAAATTTAAAACGTTTTTTAGTTATGTTGATTTATATTCGCGGAAATATTCAAACCACTAACGACTATAATTTAATAATAATTCGTATATTTTGTAAAACATAAGCAGATTCTCGTGTAAATAATCATTTTCGTTCGAGAGTAACATTTTCGATTGTTTATTTTAACATTATTTGCTGATCGACGTGAACGAATTATAATTCATATTATTATCCATATTATTAACTTGAATTAGCAATGCAAGAGTCATGTTTTCTCCATAAAACGGTCATGTTTATGAAAAATACATGTTTGCATATATCGCGTATTATAATGAATAACATCACTTTGTATTCAGCTCATAGTTTGCATGAATTTCATTACAAAGTTATGCCTTGAAGTTGATACAGCTGCATAAGCGTAAGAAATTAGAATAAAGCTTTATAAATGCTCGTAACGAGATATCAAAGAACAGCGTGTGAAGGATTCATGAAAATTTATTTAACAAATTCTAACGTGTATGATGGTAAGCGGAAGACCAACTAGAATATTTAGTTAATTGATTTCCAAACTATCAGTGTCATAGGAATAAATTGATGTCCATATTTAACGAAAGTTCCCTAACTGAGAATGTATTAATTACAAAGTTCCGTCGACCAGAGTCGTAGAAATTAAACTGCCATTCTACGCCGTCGTTAATATTTCTCGTCCATCATCATCAACAGGTTTTCTAACAATTTTTGCACGAGACGGTTGCCCGTCATTAATTAAATGGTATTCGGGAAGAAAAAACTTTCTCCTCCCAAGGAGGAAAAGTTCGGGGATTACAATACTTGTACCAATTTTTCCCAACGATACTTTTCGGCGTTGTTTCAGCTGTCAGTCACAACTTCGCTAAGTTACTTGTGTACCAAATTTATTACGTCAGTACCATAATGCCAAAACTGTTCAGCCTCTCGTTGGGTGTATGATTGAAGTACGTAGTACTGCAGGGCTTCGATTATGGTAGTTTATCAGCTCGAATAACTGAACAAGTTTATGTACAGGGTGTAAAGAAATGTTTGGTCCTGGCTGCCATAGGCGTATTCTACATTTTCGAATCGGTGAAGATCTGTGAAAAAAAGTTGCCGCAAAATTGTCCTTGACCTTGAATTTCAAGGACAGATTTTTGTATTATTGCATTGTATTCTACGCATCATGGGGACAAAAAGTGTTAAGGGAACCATGGGTCAAAACTCAACTCATTCATGGTTACCTTGCGTAGAATACAATGCAATAACACAAAAATTTGATCCAGAAATTCAAGCTCAAGGAGAATTTTGCGGCAACCTTTTTTCACAGATCTTCACCGATCCGAAGATGTAGAATACCGTAATGGCAACCAGGACCAAACATTTTTTTACACCCTGTACATATACAGGGTCATCCGTTTTTAAACGGACAAACGTAAACCAGCTATAAAGAACCCCAAATGGAACAAGTTTTACCCCTGCCACTTTTATTGTTTCGGCCTTGATTTCTAGAAAATTGCAAAAAACCATAATTTTTTTAGTTCACATAAACTTGAATATCTCGGGACTCCAGTGATGAATCTTGATAATTTTTTCTTTGTTGTGTTGAAAATAAACAGGAGCATCTTTTTTTGTTCCCAAAATTTTTTTGTATGACCTTCGAATCTTGGTTTTTTCTGGATCGGACTGTAGCTATCTGAACGGTTCCAGGATGCGTGACTTCAATGGATGATATTTTCTTGGAATAAACGTGCTAAGAAAAACAAAAATATTTTGTTAACAAAAAAGATGCCCCTATTTATTTTAAACCAAACATAGGAAAAATCATCAAGATTCATCACTGGAGTCCCGAGATATTCAAGTTTATGTGAACTAAAAAAATTATGGTTTTTTGCAATTTTCTAGAAATCAAGGCCGAAACAAAAAAATTGGCAGGGGTAAAACTTGTTCCATTTGGGGTTCTTTATAGCTGGTTTACGTTTGTCCGTTTAAAAACGGATGACCCTGTATATTTTCACTACTTCAAAATAGCATAAATAATCGGAAAATTATTTCTTTCACGTTGAATGAAATATGAATTTAAAATGTTGTATTTTAGACACGATATACACGTATATGCCAAAAAATGGCACTAAAATCATCAAAGTGTGTATTTATTTAAAAATTACTTGATCAACGATTTCGTATGGTTAAAAATTGAGGGCGTGCTCGCCTAAATTGATTTATCGCCATAAACCCGTGCAGTTAACTCACAATTGAAGTTCCTTATTTCGCTGGGATGGGAAGGAAGTCGGCGGAATCGATTCCACTCGAGAAAGGAGCAGAGCTTCAGATCGAGCTCGACATATCGTTACCTGAGAGTCGAGGAAGTGGAAGAACGACTGCATCGAGGCCGAACAGAACCGCGGACTGACTCGTTGAACCGGAAACAGATTTGTTTCACTGAATTACAAGACGAGCTCAATTTTTTCCCTCCCGGAACGCTGTCGACGGGAAGACTGATCAGCAGAATTACAATCGTACCGGGCGCGGAAGCTTTTATGATCAAACGGTGGAAATCGCAAGTTACTCTCTCGCAGCGCGCGTGCAATTACCGGCCACCGTTCGAGCACCGTCTAAGCCCGCAATTAAACTTTATCTTTAATCGGCCCGGTGTAACTCGGGGATAACGATCCTTCATAGATTCTGTTGAGCGACGTAAGCTTCGCAACTCGTAAGTCGAATTCGGGGAAACCCTGATATTAATTGCCTACTAGAATTTTCGACGTTCGATCGCTCGGAAACCAAGTCCTTCGGGGTCGAAACGAGCACTCTTTAAAGAACCGATTCTTTAATTACTCGCGAACGTTTTGGATTTTTATTCCCACTACCAGGCTGCGAGAGAAACTTGCCGAATGGTCACCTAAACTCTGGGAATTTATTCGTTTCTTTGTATTAGGTTGTTGCATGTGAAATGTCTGATTTTTTTGTCATGATACAAATTGATCAAGACAAGTACCATTATAATCAACGTAATGTAAGAAATTATACATGTAAGGAAGTTTACTTCCTTCAGATTAATTTTGAATACTCCCGCGCTAACACGCGGGCCATTAAAGTAATTATCTAGTCGGTAGAGCAGGACAGTAATGCGATAGTGAGAGAGCCGTTATCAGAGGTTAGAAAATCAGTCTCCACAATAAAAGTATTATCAGATTAGTATAAAGGAATTAAAATTAAAATAGGGTACAGAATAAACTTTGAATGTAGATTGTTTGTTTATTTCAGGTTTGTAAATAACAGTGACTAAGCTTGTTTAACTAAGCGAATGTAAATAAAGGATAAACTTTGTTTATTTCAGAGAAACCATCCTTGATTATTCTGATTAAACCCTAGTCCAGGTCAACTAACATTACATACAGACAAGATTAGGACTTAAATTTGAGAATTTTATTTTTTGTTTTAAGAATTATAAATAAATGATCGTGTATAAATTGTAAATAACTGTTTTCGATCATGTCGTAACCGTTATACTCAACGTACGTAATTTTTATATTTCATATCCAGTGTCAAGTATTACTGAAAAACCTATTTCCGCTGTTTCGAAACATTCTGAAAAAGATTTGGTCGTCTACATTTTCTGAACGTACGTAGGGAGGCATTTGAGAAGTTTTCTTTTGAATTTTGTAGTTCGTTCAGTGGGACTGCTGCGTTGTACAGTGAAGTCTACCGATTCTCTGACCGCGTTAGAGCGTAACCGTATTTCAGAGACATGCCGTGTTATGTGTGGGCTGGTTGCAACTTAACAAAAGTTTCCACTTTCCCTGGGTATTTTATGCACATCTTGCACAGGGGTATTTAGTCCGCGTCACGAACTTAAACATTCCATTTAATAAATTACGAAATTTCTATTCCGCAATTTTCTAGACGCCCGCTTCGTGGTTTTACTTTAATGAATCGTTCTTCTTTCGTTAAACTTGTTTCATTGAAACGAATTCATTATTTTTTAACGAGTTCTCCGTATTTCCATCTCGTGGCTCGCCCCGCAAACAAATTTTTAGATACCGTACACAGTACACCGAGCCACGCTTTTAATTCGCATCGTTGATCGCTGATTTCTAGACTATGCATTTTTATACATTTGTGAATTTTGAAGATCTTTACGATGGAATATCTTAGGCGTTAAAAAGAGAACAGCTTGCGAGAGAAATTCGCTTAATGTTAATGTAAAATATTTTTAAAGACTTTATGAAAATGCGGAAGACCCTCTTGATATCAATTTACTATGAAAAATAAGATTTTATTGTTTCGTGAAAACTTAAATATTTCCATCTACAGCCAGCTGATAGACGCGTGAACGAATTCCTAGAACTTGAAAAGGTAGAGAAACCAAGTAGGAGGAAATTGCCAGTGCGGTACGGAAGGCAGACACATTTTTCGTCGACCGCGGCATCAGAAGGATACTTAAAATGATTCTGTCGTCATTGAAACGAAGGAACAAATGTTCATGGTTAATTGCCACGGGAGATCTTTTGTACTCAGAGGAAGATTAAAAGTCTCTGTTCCCCCTTCTGGCATTGTCTTTGCCGACCACCTTAAAGGCGTTAACTCGCGGAGATTATAATTTCTCATTGTCAATTCTGCTCGATGTAGCTAATACTTTCTTCCGTCTGCCACTTCGCTCCCTTTTCTGGTGCTTGTGAAAGAGCACTATGGCAAGTGGAATAGCTGGACCAGAGAAAAGTGGAGGAGACATTTTTTACGATCAAATTTTTACAACTATTTTATACGATCTCTTCGCACATTCTATACATTTTGCAATTTCCAACGAGTACACCAATTTCTATTTTGTATAAAAATCCACAGTCTGGTAATGATACGCGAGACTCGCCATAAAACATTACTTCTTTAAACGGTAATTGAGCCAAGACGCGACGCCCTCAAACGCGCACGGTGCGCACAAAAGGTGTTCATTAAAGAATACAGCACAGTCTCGTTAAAAATAAAACGTCGGATCTTTAAAATAATCCAGACTTATTTCTCGCGATCACAAGCAGGATAGTAGCAGAGGAAGAAACCGTGAATAACAAATGTGGTCCGAGAACAATACCGGGGGTTGTTATCGTAATCGGAGAACGAGGAGGGCAGAAAGAGGATGTAAAGAAACCCGAAGAAAAGCGGGCGGTACAGGGGGTGAAGATGGAGGGGAAGGTGAGAGAAATTTATCACGTACAGGTGTCTGTGAGGATACATCGGGATAATGAGATTCGTGCCCCTTTCCACGCCATAAACTTGTAAAAAAGCTCGAGCCGTCGTAACAATGTCCCCTGGTCTACGAGTGATCCGTCCCCGTTGCTTCTTTTTACGACGGCGTCGAAGAGGCTTGGCGACGGTGGGTAACGAGTGACAATAGTTCCTGAGGGTCATGTTCGGACTGGAGAACTTCGTTTGGGAAACATTGTCGACGTCTTCGGCCAGCCCCGGACTCTCCAATAACGTCTCCACATTTTTATCAGCATTCCTATCGTTACCAAGATTGTCATCGATCGACAATGTCCGGCCACGATCAGAATCAGCAGTGGCCATCTACTATGTCCTTTGTCCTTCCCTTGAACGTCTAGACCTGCTAATCCCAACGAAGTCCACCAGATTTAATTGTTTCGCGTAGTGATTGCACCCCCCACCCAGAATCAGGGGACTTGGCTACAATTGGGGAAACAAGTTACCCTCTCTCTCTCTCTCTTTCTCTCTCTCTGTCAGTACCGGAGTAATCACGTGACGCGTGACGCGTGCACAACGACGCGTCGTAGAAGGGGAAGCTAGAGTGGGGAGACAAATCTTGGGCGACTCTACTACCACCTTGAAGGGAACGGCTATTATGTTTTCATTTTACTGTCCAGAGAATACATATGTATTAAACGACGCAATGTTCATGCATTTCGGGTGACCCCGAATTTATAACGGAAGTTAGCATAATTTTGGTTGCAATATTGCAACTGTTGCAATATTTGGCAGATGTGAAATTGATTTTAACAGAATAGTGATTTTAATTTTAGTCTAGAAGAAAGTACTCGTGTCTCATCTGTTGACTGACGGTGTTCATGCGATCATAGCGAACCTGAATATCTTAATTTCAATACACTTTTTGTTATTGTTGCTGCAATGAGGCTCTCATAATATTCGACACATGTGAAGTTCATTTTAATATGATTGCAAAGGAAAATACTTATGTCCAGCTTTCTCGGTATAAATAAAATAACTGCAAACAAACGAACAACAGGAGTTTGGCTAGAGTTAGATGAAGCTTAAGTCGTATATAAGTTCAATTGTTTCACAGCAAAATATTCATTCTCCAGTGCACGCAATTATTATGTTTCGCTTTCCTCTCTTAGTCTTAATTAAATTAATTTCAGTTTCAATGCACGTGACCAACGTGACTTTTATAATAATAATGGAATTATTAAGGGAAGGCTGGGGATGGTCTCTGACGAAGCAGAGAATTTTATGGAAATATATATTTGGCAGTATGCTGTGAAAGAGCTGTTTGACCGAGGTCTGCGTGACAATTTGAAAGTGTTTCTCTTGAAAGAACTTGTTAGCCGACGCAGACCTGAAAGCAACTCTCCGACCGCAATTGGTGTCACTTCTGCTGTCGAAGATATAACTCGCAGAAGTCTATTCTCTAGTGGATGCAACTGAGAGCTGCAATCTAGAGTCAGTGCATACAGCGAGTGACGAGTGTATTCAAACTACAGTGTTCTGTATTTCTGTTTATTGGTCGACGAATTTTCCTCCAGCATTCTCAATATAAAATGTGTGTATTCTAACGTATGAATAAATTAAAAGTTTTATCTAAAAATAAGGGTGTTCCACATCCTTAATTATTGTGGTACATTGTTTTTTAAATACAACATTAATCCTTTTTTATGCATTTCTTTATTATATAATAAAGAAATAAAAATTATATAATATTTATGCCAATAATTTACTATACTGCGAAGAACATGTATTAAATAATTGAAAATAGAGTTGTGACACTGGTACTACAGTCAGAATAAAGTTAATCCTACACAAAAAAGAAATAGAGAACGTGCAGTATTAAGTAGCTGAGAATAAAATTGTTGTGATACTTGTAACATAGAATAATGTTAACCGTACACGAACAAATAATTGGAGAATGTACAACACACTTTACCCCGCATTACAGTTCGTTTTCGATTAAATCGACAATGATTGATGGTGTCTACGTGTATCGAAGCATCATTCAGCTCACGTGTCTGTCCATTACTCATTAGTTCCTCCTGCGTCACTTATAAAATTGTTGGCGGTATGGTGTTCCTTTTTCATAGCATTCGTTTAATGGAGTCTGTAGTTAGTACATAGTCAGGTTGATTAAAGACAAACAGCATCGTATCATATCTCATCAACGCTGTATGCTAAAAGTAGAAATAGCAAACAATAATTTGAGAACAGGTGTGCTCGATGAATTTTCAAACCCAATTTGTTTCAAGAACGAATCCTGAGAAATTGTTATTCCATATTGTCAAACAGAGAACATTTGAGGTTGAAATTTTACCATCAATTTTATGTGCTTTCACGTTAATTTGTTGGTAAGTCAGACAAGTTTAACTAACAATAAGTATACCCGTTTCAATTAAACTCTACCATTAAAAATTAGTTACAAAAAAAGTGTACATTCATTTTCAACATGGTTACTTCAAACACAAAATACATAGTGCAATTTTGAATAATCCAGCATTATTATTTACTGACCAAAAAAAAATTGAACATTTTTTCTTAGTATCTAACATATTCGTTATAGACGTAGGTTGCAATATTCGCTGATAGTTTCGAAAGTTTACACTCCAATTTTCTACCTCGTACAGGGAATGAAATTTCAAATTAGATTGAAAAATGTATAACCTGTCGAACATAATAAAATTTCGGCGAGAATGCTCGAATCTATATGCCTCTTGCGTGATCTGAAGGTGGTCCGTGCCGTCACGGAAATTCCAGCTGTCGAACTGCGAGCAGAATTTCTATCGATAAATTGCTTATTTACGTCAAATGCTTTGGAACATTCTATGCAGGTACGGTTGAAGTGCATTGCAATCCCATCTAGTACCGATATAATGGCCTGTATGCACTACGTGACAAAAGGGATATTAAATTAACTGTCAGATTAGTTCCTGACTTCGAAAGCAGCTGCACAATTGACTAAACCTTCGGCGAAAACTTATCGAACCACTCAACCAGCCTTGACGACAGCACAATCGCCATTCAAGAAAATGCAATCCGATCGAAAACGCGTACGCATCATTCGCAACCATGGAATGCAAGGATGCAATACAAGTGCAACACGAAGAAAACGTCAATCAGACTTTAATGCGATTCAAAATCATTTAAATTGAACTTTGAAGCACATTTACTGTTGCAGTCAAATATAACAAATTCCCTTAACTTCTTTAGAAAGCTTCGCGGTTTAAACACAATTTAATAAAGTGACAGTTATGAATAAATTATAGTTCGTATACATATGTGTTTTTTTAATAAATTTTTATCGAGACAAGTGAAAGATTTATTTTAATTTGGAAATAGTAGAAATTACTCCCCATCAAATTTGATTACTTTTCAACTAAACATTGTTACGCGAAGGAAAACTATGAGCTCTCGTAAAAGTAAATCCCGAGTTCCAGTGTTAGAGAGGAATTTCATGTAATTCCGACTTAAATATGTATGTAACACTTGACAAGGTACCTTCTGTCGGTTTGCATTCTAACGAAGGAATTCCACGGGAATAATTGCCAATCGACTAAATGGATTTCACCACTATTCGCAAAGAGGCTGTAATTACGTCGCCCGGGAGAAACTCGAGCGTTCGAGCACACCTGTCGCTGATAAAATAATATTTTATAACTTCGCTGATGTCGAGACTCGTTCATAGGTTCACAACGAATTAAAGAAACCGCCCTTCAATGTTTCTTCAACCGATTAATATCTACGACACTTTCTGTTACACCTTTTTCCTTGCGGAAGTGTTGGCTCCTCTTCCTCATCTCGTCGCGCTTAAAAAGAGAAAATTTCTAACTGGCTCTAGAACCGCAGGATAATTATGTTCAAAGTACTAATTACTCGACCACTCCATTAGTTCCGGTTTTAGTTAATTCCTTTACTGCTTCGTAACGGAAAGCTCTTAAGATTCTATGAAAATTCAGGTTTGGTTTATCTGAAGTGGTTTCGGAATATTAATTCGATGAATACCTTTGTTTTTTGACCTGTAATTGTGATTTAATCAACCTGATTAAATTAAACAAATTTTGTTAGTTCGAGTAACCATTTTATATTATATTTTCGGAACTAGTTGCTCGGATAGTATAGTACAGTGAATATAGTAAAATTCAGATTAATCTCATTATAAAATTGAATCAAATGTGTTACAGAAACATTCAGTAATTCATTATTAAATACGTAAAACATAGACTAAAAATTTGTATACGGAGAAATACTTTTATAATTGAATTTTAAAAACCAGAAATCCAATAAATTCGAAAATATTTTCCGTCGATTGAACGATGACTTCTAAAAAGCTTGGTTTCCCGATATCTCGAAAATAACAGAATATTAAATTCGATACAAAATAAATTCAAAGTAAATTTTACAGTAAACACACATTCAGCGAATTAAATGCGTACCCTAACCGTAATATTTCATACGAAACAAATTTTACCGAATATTTTGCATTTATTTTCACAAGAAATAATTTTCTTTTGATTTATACCGAGTGTATATTTCAATCCTGCACGTATCGCTGATTCGATAAAAATAAAATAATGTTTCGTCGCAAATAAATTCTACACCACAAGATATAAAATACAAATAATAAATATTTACATTACCACCTAACTGTGGCGCGTAATCCATATTGATAAAATTCTCTGGTCATTTTTCTAAATGAACGAATACCTACTATAGGACAGTGCAAATAAAGATTTTACTCACTCGCGTGCATGCAATTCGCAAGAATGATGTTCCGACTGAAAATCCGTACTGTGTGCGACGCATACACGAGTCGCGCTATTTCCTTCCGGTAAAAAGAATAGGGGAACACTTCCTCACGTACGAGGTGACATCTGAGGGCGTTTTGTGGTCGGTTTTCCTTTACCGCAACGAGAGTCCGGTCGGACGTCGTCGAAATTTCGGAACACGAGGAAAATAATGCCGAGCAGAAACATGGTTTGAACATTTGCAATCGCGAGCGAAGTTTTGTCACAAATTAAAAATCGTCCCACATTAAATTCCCCACTTCTGCAGAATAAAAAAATATTTAAATTCCCGATATTTTGTTCAACACGCTACAGTTGATTCCTTAAGACGTGGATTTTGAACGCTAAACTTGATTATTGTTAACCCTTTAAGATAAACGAATTCCTTTAATGTTCTAAGCTCTTCTAGTGTCTTTATAATTTGCCATTTTAATATCTACTTATTAGAGATTGTGTAACTTTAGTCAATGAATATTTTATAGAAATATTTTCTGGAGAAATCTACACAGTAATTTTTAAAAAATCATTTTAATGCATTGAGAGTGTCTTTAACGCGATCATTCCCATTCTGGATCAAGGGAGATAAATACGTACTATATTTAGTATATGATCCACCCCTCACACATAACAAAAGATCTCACGTATTATGAAACAGCCTTGTACAAAAATAAGACATGCAACAAACACGTTCCCATTTCCCTTACACTAGAAATACCATGGAATTTTATGCGTGATGTCAACATCCTCCAACAGTGACTCAACCTTATTTTCAGTAGACACGTGCCCTAAGTAAGCAGTGTTATCCGAAGACAAGAAATAAATGTAAAAATAGTATCTTCAAAATGCAATACACTTTACATTTATTAATTCCACTGTTAATTTGCATATAATACTTATAAGTAATAGGGCTGTAACTTTCCTTCGAAGGTCGAAGATTTCGAAGCTTCGATTTCAGAACCTTCGAAATTTCAAAGGTTCGCTTTCTGGAAATTCGAAGGCGATGGAGAATCAAAGTTTCTAATTTCGAACTTCTCTCCGTAGTAAATTATTATGACGGCCACGGTAGATACGTCATCAATTATTTTTTAAGTACATTCGTGATATGATCCCGAAAATTAATAGAATGCAATTTTTTTAAATATAATTTAATTACGAAAAGTTACCACACATTAGCAAATAAGATTTCTATTGTAATATTATCTATGTAATACTGATTGCAGAATAACCTCTTATTTGAGGTTTCTATTGCACAAATAAAAAAAAATAAAAAATTGCGAAAAGTTCAAACGGAAAGTTCAATGTCAGTCACTGGTGACTGACAGTTAATATTTTTATTTATCAAAAATCGTGACACGGTATAAGATTGTGAAATTTCGAAGCTTCGGAAAAGTTACAGCCCTAATAAGTAATCTGCTGATTTTATATAATTTTCTATCGGTTTACTATTTTTCCAAATTACCAAAATGATTAAAAAAAGAAATTCCCCTATTTTACAGAAGTCGAGTATTTGCCAAACATGAACTGAATAAAAAATAATTTACACTCGTATTATATTTTTGATATTTACTAGCATTCCTAACAGGTTCAAACCAATACAATACGATTATCTAAAACAATTTGCAACGAACGAAACGGTACCAACAAAACACATTTATCCATGTATCTTGAAGTAGTTTGTTTCCGTTCCCTCCTTCTTTATAAAAATAATGAGCAATTTCTGTGTTTCATACTTTTTCTTATATCCTCCAAGGTATAAAGTTTTTCATCCCCAACATTGTGGACTATTCGCACCCCGTAAACCTGAGAACGGGCACCCATAAAAAGTACGCTTTGCATATATTTCGATGCTCTTCTCTCGCGATTTTAGATTTAACTTCCGTACGTTTTCCGATTCGTAACAGTCGACAAGTTGGATAACACCTCCGAGGAAAATCGACGTCGCTCTTTCTACTTCTCATTTTCTTCTCGTAGCTAATCTATCATCTACGTCACGTGTCGACAGTCGAGATTCGTTGACAAGCTATTGAAGTTCTACTGTACATCCGAAAGCAAAATGACAGCACGTCAGCGCAGATTGACACGCACCGATACACACAATACGCGCAAGTACGTCACCTTCCAAAAATATCCGAACAAATCTAATATGCAGGGCATTTCATGGGCTCATAACGATAGGTGGCAAACATTTGACTGCTATTGAACAACGTAACTGATATTTGGTAAATCTATGAAATTTACGATGATAAACATTCACCTCTGCCATAAATACATGAATAATAGATAGATGGTTTCGGCGCACAGGTTCGATCAAATATAAACTAAATTTCCATGTTTTATAACAAATTTGCAAGTTTCTAATCTTTAATAGTTTTCTATATATCTCATATATTATAATGTTTGATTCTGATTTATTTACATTTAAATTTCAAATGTAGTTGAATGTTAATTTCCTTTAGCTACCACAACAATGTTGAGGTATTATACTGTGTAGTCATGTGATTGAGACGAACTATATGGAGGTTTGAATTTACCGCCTAATATGGATTGAGCAAACATAGATCACTTGCTTCTAATTGGTCAAATTTCAATTCTCTATCCGTTAGTATGCATTGTTTACTGTGTAACCTTTAACAAGGATTTAGTACATTATCTACCAGCATGGAAGTAACACATTATTCATAAAAGATAAATTTCTTTCCTATATAACATGTAAGAAAAATAAGTTCATTTTCGAGTTCAAAACTTTGCTTTTTCCTTTTCTTTTAAAATACAGTTATTTTTGCAATGTTACACTTTGTTTCAGACGCAAAAATCTCTTGAAAATGATCCTCATCAGGATCGAAACGTCGAGATTTCAACTTGCAAATTTGTTATAAAACATGGAAATTTAGTTTATATTTGATCGAACCTGTGCGCCGAAACCATCTATCCATTATCAATTCTTTTCGATCGCAAAACTATTTCAATATACATATAAATACATGAAAACTGCAATCTCAAGTAAATGTTCAATATTTATATTCCAAGTTCTAAATTTTCCATAATAAGAAACTATTCGAGACATACTTTGTGAAGAAAGATGTATACATTCATGGATTCGCTGTATTGACATTTCTGAAAGATTTTGTACATTATTTCCGGTGTCGTAGTCCCTTTTTTCACGGAGGCGACCAGATGTCCACCCCGATGTTTCATCCCCTTGCCAGGACATCCCATGGACGACTAAAGACGTAGGAATTTGGAAGTCCATATATCGCGATGGCAACTGGCAGGCTGCGTTCCCTGGTGGCTCGCCTTAGCGGGCCCTAAGGGTCTCTTCCCTCTTCTTTTCCCAATTTCCTCGCTTCGTCCGGTACACTTGGGAGATGCCGGAGGCAATGAAAGTGCGCCACCTTTCTGTCCGTCTTAAAAGTTCGGCCAGCCTGCCAGGAAAAGACGAGTTTATGGCTGTGGCCATGCTACGATCCGCACGGGAGCAGCCAACGCGACTCGACAGCAGCCTCCCTTCTGTTTGTCTTTCCCGTTGCCGCTCTTAAAGTAGTTCCCTTCTTTCGGGCAACACCGTGAATTATTAGAAGCGGAAGGGCCGCTGGTTACCTTCGAAATGAAATATTCGATTAGCTGCTCCTTTCCAGGGAACATACAGGGTGGGTGTAACCGTTAAATTATGTCACCACTTTTTAGGCATTTTCAGTAGTGCAATTAAAAAATGTTTTAGACAAATGTTTTGGACAAATGTTTTAGACAAATGTTTTAGACAAATGTTTTAGACAAATGTTTTAGACAAATGTTTTAGACAAATGTTTTAGACAAATGTTTTAGACAAATGTTTTAGACAAATGTTTTAGACAAATGTTTTAGACAAATGTTTTAGACAAATGTTTTAGACAAATGTTTTAGACAAATGTTTTAGACAAATGTTTTAGACAAATGTTTTAGACAAATGTATTAGACAAATGTTTTAGACAAATGTTTCTCAGTACTTGGTGAGCTACAAGTTCGCATATTCTTAAATCTGAGAAAATGGTTTATGTTTCATCGATTTAAGTTTGAACTCGTGAATTCCTTTTATAGAGTGTCTGATTCTTCAGTTTATGGTACATTTATTATTCATGTCTGAATCTAATCCACTGAAAAGTTTTACGATTTTATTCTATCTACAGTAATTATGTCTGAGGATACATAATTAGTACATTTACATACAGGGTCATCCGTTTTTAAACGGACAAACGTAAACCAGCTATAAGTTTCGGCCTTGATTTCTAGAAAATTGCAAAAAACCATAATTTTTTCAGTTCACATGAATTTGAATATCTCGGGACTCCAGTGATGAATCTTGATGATTTTTCCTTTGTTTGGTTTAAAATAAATAGGGGCATCTTTTTTGTTAACAAAATATTTTTGTATGACCTTCGCATCTTTGTTTTTTTTTGCATAGGGCACGTCGTGGAGTCTGAATGAAAAAACTTCGAAAAACTTGGATTTATGCGTAATCAACCGTTTAATTCAAGACAAAAAATAACAAAAAACTATTAACGAAATTCAAAATTTTAAGATTTTTCAAAAATTAACATAAACTATTTTTTCGAAAACTGAACGTTATTACTAACCATTTAGTTATAAATGTTGATGATCATCAAGATTCATCACTGGAGTCCCGAGATATTCAAGTTTATGTGAACTAAAAAAATTATGGTTTTTTGCAATTTTCTAGAAATCAAGGCCGAAACAAAAAAAGTGGCAGGGGTAAAACTAGTTCCATTTGAGGTTCTTTATAGCTGGTTTACGTTTGTCCGTTTAAAAACGGATGACCCTGTATACAATTAAAGAGAAAAATATTTCGGGTTCGTTTGATGCTTTGAAGTTAAAGTCATCTAAAATGTTTATGAAATTTCGAGTTTCGTAATTCAATTTGTGTTATCAGTATTAGAAAAGTGACACGATATACGTTGATATCGAGAAAGATAACATTTACTTTAAAAGCGTGTATTGTTTCCCGAATATTCCCCAAGAGACGTTCGCAACGCGGACGTACGACATCGTCAAGAAAATTTTTACCTCGCGATCGATGAGGAACAGGAATCCATAGTACGGGCGATAAAACGCATTTTTTATCATCTCCTTCGATATGGAATCAATTTGACAACTCGTAAACGACACTAAACATTAAACCAGTTCCACGATGAGTTGGCAATTTTTAAATTGCATATAACGTAACTCGTAGAGAACGATGTACACGTATAACGCGAACGGGTGTCGAATCTCTTGCATATTCAACATCGATGGAATTGATTCACTCACGTATGCTATTGTGAATCGGAACTACGATCGGGACCTGTTCAAACGATTTGTCCTCGAAGTTCAGCCACGGTTCTCGAGAAGTCAGTGGTTCTTCGATTCCAGATATTTGCCAATGGTCGTAGAAAGCTTTTGAGAAAATAGGAGACTCTAAATATTTTTCTCGATTTGGAAAGGAAAGAATTTAATGATTTTTCCGATTATGTTTTCTTGGAAAGCATAGTTTTTAAAATGTACAATTTATCCGAAAAATAATTAGGACAGAATATAAAATATGTAATTGAATAAATCTATGAATGTACCATACATCTTAATTTTATCTTTGAATTTTAGTTTGAAAACGCTACGAACTTCCAATCTGGTAATTTGTTGAAATATAGATTTTTTAATTTTGAAGATAGATTTGCATTCGAATTCAATGTTCCGTAACCTGTTGTGTAAAAGTCGAATGTTGAGAAGTTACAATCCTGTATCGTGTAAAGTTAGGCAATGAGTTTCCTTGTTTATACCTGTTCCTTCCACGCCTAGCCACGAATTTCGAAAGTTTAAAAGTTTGCAAGACGTGTGTACGAGATTTGTACTACGCAGGAAGTAAACAAGCTTTCAGAGTCCAGATTCAAGATGTTCAGAGATCGACGAAGAGCATGGGAAAACAAAATGGTGCATGTTTCTAAAATTGTATTCTCAAGTTCTCTGAATGTATCAAGAATTAAACAGTACCTTAAATCTTCTTATTCGAATTCAGGTATACAATTCTCATTTTGCAGAAAAATCCGCTTTCTACGGATAAACATTTATTAATACGCTTTAGTACCAGTAGTGAAAACTATTATACAAGATGTACACACGAAATTACGAAAATATTTTCTATTCGTTGTAAAATTTGAAATTGCAAAATTGAAAAGTGGAAAAGTTACACGAGGAGAAAACTATGTGTTTGAAAAGCTGGTGTACGCATTAGTAATTGAAAAAATGACAGAAAAAGTTTTTAATTAAAGAACTTGATGAAAAAGCGAAAAGTTTGAAAACCAGAAAATGTGCAATTAGCAAGTCATAAGAGTCGGAAAGAAAGCAAGTGATTGCGGGTAGAATGGCAATGGAACAGCGGAGGGTATATGCAGGGTGAAATTCCACTTCACGAATCTCATTCAACTGTTGAATTCTTGATATATCTGAAACAAGCGTGAACACATTCATTCCGTATTTGTAATGAATGATCCGACAATCAATGAACAGCTCCCGCACACAGCTATCGCGCATGTTAAAACGTAATTTCAACGATACATGCTTCACCTTCAATGGCACGAACGTTGAAAGGGTGAAATCGATGAAAGAGGAAAATGGCACTTGAGCGGAATAAGGGAACCAAAGGAACAGGTAAATAGACGCGAAAGGAGCGCTTCGTTCGGCAGAGATTCGCTTGATTCAATAACCTTAAGTCTTGTTGCTCATTTATTCACCCATAGCACGACGTTTATCTCTTTGATCCCCTGGGCGAGATTCTTTTTTCGTGTGCCCTCGCGACACTTACTTTTTTCACTGACGAGCGGATACTGTTTGATTCATTAGGCCTACTTCGGTCTGTGCATCAGAATGCAAATTCGAGAGAGGCTTCTCACAGATTCTATTATCTACTGCAATGAAACGTACTAGGAAGATACATCCCAAAATTATTTGAACGCTGAATCTCCCAAAAAGAACATCGATATATCTCGACTCATTTTAAAGCCTCTACTCTTGCTATCATTCATTTTTCTCAAGATATGTTTGCCTGATGCAACGACTGAAAAAATTAAGACGTTTCATTCGAATTCATTAATTCATTCTGATGGGAATTTTGTTCATTTAAAAACATGACTATGTGGTATTTCAAACAACAAAAAGCTTTAAAATATCGACATATTATTTCAATTTATTGAAACACCTCTACCATGTTAGAAATAAAAGTGTGCAGCAAATTATTTTTAAAAATGATGGTCTTCTTCGCACCCTACAAATTTGGTATAAAATTATTTTTTAATATCTCTAAAAATAACGAAGCCATTGGCGACTAGAACTATTGCTTAATCCTTTGGGTTTCCTATGTACCTTTTTTAAATGCGAATTAAATTTAAGTGGAAAGATAATGGAATTTCTTTTCGTTATTAAAGGCTGACAGAATTTCAGTGTATTTTCAAGGTGAAAAGACTTTTACGGGAACTAGGATTCGAAATTGAACAAGCTAACTGATATCCAGGCTGCCCGATAAATAGCTCGTTCAAACTTTCACATTTCTAGCTTCGCTGCAGCTGAAAGTAAACCTGATTGCAAAGGGATGTAAATTCGAATTCCGTCTGAACTATGGTACCTAAAGTATGAAGCCATGTAAATCATTTACCTCGCGCGCAGTCGTCGGGCAATTAGTATGCAAATGCATTTTCATTATTAATCTATGACTCGGCGAAGTACCCGGGCTTGCGCCTTGAGTTTTAGCTCCTTTTCCGAATTACGGTTACCACGGTTACCCTCGTGAACAATTCGACCCTGCCCTGCGCTCCCAGAAATTCAAAACAGCACAAAACAAGTCGGCCAAAGCGGGGGCAAACAGTTGTAATTAAAAGTTTCGTAAAGTGAGCTCGACCCGTTCTTCCGTTACGTGTACTTCCGAAATACTTTGTTCATCGACGGAACCCAGTAATTATGAAATAACTTACAAAAATATCCATCCACCCGAACAATTTGTTACGCGAGAGGAGTCGATGCTCGTTGTCGTTCTCATTGATCTGCTGTTTACTGTTGAGCATGCTTTCAGTGTTTCGATGTTTCTCAGACAGTTATCGTGCAATTTTAAGTAAAACTACAAGCAATCAAAAATTTATGTGAACTATAGACCACGTTATCGAATCTTGGAAATTTAACATCTGTATAATTTGATTTTATAATTGCATACGATGACCATTTTTCTAGTCGAAGAGAAAATGAGTAGTACATTGCATTAGATTGTTTCAAATGAAATGACGTTTTGAATGTTTAACATAAACTTTAATTTTACAAGCTTTATTCATATTCTACTAATCGAAATAATTTCCATCGACATCGATACACTTCTTCCATCGTGATACAAGTGCCTGAATGCTATTCTAGTAGAAATCTAATAAACGTGAGGCAATAAAGTTATCAAATGCAGTTTTTACAGCACGTTCTTCTTTGAATATTTTTCCATTCAAAAAGCCATCTAGGTGCTTGAAAAAAGGAGGATGAGTAAGACCCTCACATTTCAACTCTGCTAATTTTTTTACTGTTCTTTTCGCAATATGTGGTCGAGCATTATCGTGAAGCAAAATTACAGCACGTCTACCGACTAATGCCGGCTGTTGAACACGCAGTTTTTCGTACAGTTTATCACAGAGAAAATATGTTCTTGTTTGCCTATGGTATAAGTCTGTCTTACACCATACTTGTCTCATGTTAAATCTATTTCCAAAATATTGAAACAATAATCTTTCGTAATACAATATTAATTCCGCTTACGAAAGCAAGCTTAAGGAAACGAAAATCAGTGTTAACCAAGACCTCTATCGACACGACGACTAAAACCGAACATTCTGAAGAACAGTGGCACATCCAGCTGTCTTTGACACAGGGAGCTTATCGTAAGCGCAGCCTGTCAAGCAACCGGACAAGTTCGTAGGTTGCCCGGCGATAAATTCACCATAATACGAAACTATATTTGTGGAATATTTCTTCGGAACTTTTGCATCACCGACGGTGCGAAGGCACATAAATATGTAGCTGTGGTAAAGAAGTGTCCCCGTGGCTCTAATGTAATTCCTCCCTGGTCACTGTCGGAAAGTTAAAAACTTGCTATCTCCGACGGTTTTCAGCTCGGGGAAGAAACTTCACAGTATATAGAACCGATGAGGGCGTGCGTGGAAGCCGTCGAGAAAACATTTTTCATCGTTGCGAGCGACGCAGCGTAGTTATACGTATGGACGTGTCCAAATCTCGCGCCGACGCGTTACTTATCGTTAGGGGCTCGAAAACCTGCAAGGATTTGCCAATTTCCCCGATCTTATTTTTCTCTCCTCTGCTACGAGGAACGTGGTCTCTCGCCGTCGATAAAGTCAGCGGCCGAGGACGTACATTTCCGGATCAGAGCTACGTCCGTTGTTACCATTGTCTCTGGCGCTCTGCGAGCCCTTCAGCACACCCGCACACACCCTTCACACATCCCCGAAAGGGACTTCCTTCTGAGAGGTATTCTGTCTGAATTTGCTACCGCGTCTCGAAGAACTGTTCTTCCGGCACGTAGCAACTCAGACGAATGAGGATACTGATTATTTAGTTGAAATAGACAAGCACGTGTACTGCGAGGAATCAAAATGTTGGAACCGTTTGCTGCACTGAGTTCCTGCAATGTTTGTGTGACAGACGAGATTATTTATTATGTGATTGATAAATGTAACTTCTGTCTGTAGCTCTATTTGAAACACTGCGTATGAAACAGATACAGAAATGTACTGTAGGGGATCACAGTAATATGCTTCTTATCATCTTAGAAACATATTCGATAGATCGAGTAATAGCATAAATATTAGAATTAATTTTTCACGGCGCATTTGGTTCGATCATTATTTTTACTATACTTAGCTTTACTGTAGCGAATATGTCAAAGTGACATAAATGTGCTCGTCCAAATAGTAGAGGAAAAAGGAAAGGTGTTTGTGTTTCGTCCTAGACCCGCTAGAGGACTCATCAGTAAGGCTAACTAGCGGGCCCTGCCTTATACACGGGATGTTCGAAGGCGTTTGAAGAACGTATATATACTAATAGGTGACATATTAGTAACTTGCGAGAAAACCTTCCGGCAATTTGCCCCACTAAGAGGAGGACATCTTGGGGACGGAGACGGAACTATGGTCTTCTCTAACTAAATTTTTATTTCGCCAATGTTGAATAAATAGTGAATATTTTTATCGATCGCAATTTTTGATATATTAGAATTAATTTTTCACGGCGCATTTGGTTCGATCTCCAATATATCAAAAATTGCGATCGATAAAAATATTCACTAATTAATAGCATAAATAGTATAATAAATAGCAAATAGCTTCAGTCGCGTCGAATTTCATTTAATTTACTTGCACTTACTTACTTGCATTTACTTAATAAACTTGCAAGTCGCAAATGATTCTACAGCATCTTTCCTTCAGAAAGTGTTACTGCAACGTCATAAGCAATCTGCTTGCTGCAAGTACAAAATAATTATGCTACAGAGGCTTTCGTCGATGATTTATACTTCGCAAAGTTATATAAGAGGACGTAGTCCCCGGAAGCAGCGTGATCATCCGTTCCGAGGAGTTATGTACTGTCATCCAGCATTTTTCCGTTCATCCTCATCGAGACTGTTCTCCCAACTCTTTTTCCCTTCGCCTTTGTTCTGTGTCAAGTGTACGGCTGCGAGTGGTAGAACGTAAAGCGCATTAATCTCACGCGGGGCTTCGCCGAGCTCGGTTATTTTTCGAAGTTCGTCTCCTGCGACGCTGTAAACTTCTGGGCGAACTTCATTTCCGGCCGCGGCTCCGCCGGAAGGACTTCGACGGCCGGCCGTAAAGCTAACACCGCGCCATCGAAATTTCCTACTGTCGGTGAGAGGAGGTCAGGACGAGAAAAAATTGTCTTGCATATCAGAGAATCGGGGGTGACGTCTGTGCGGGATTACAAAAATTTTTATCGGTCACTGACGAGTTACGCTCCGCGGAGCTGGCCCCTGACGACCATAAAAGATAACGACACGGCCGGTGATTCTCGTTTCATGACTTAGTCCGGATTTCTCAGTCTGGGCCAGTAAGGAAAACAGCGAGACGTCCGTCGGAGAGTTATACGATGCCTGCATGATTCATAAATGCGTCTTATCGGCGTTTGCAACCGATCACGGTACAGTAAAATATCCATAAATGTCTTAAAAGTGTGGCCTTTAAAAGTCCCGGAGCTATCCCCACTACTGCGGGGTGTACCCTCTTGAGCGGCCAAGAAACTCGAGAGGCCTCGGTCGCCGAGAAGTATGACATCATGCGGCTCGGGTGTCTCGGTGAGACCGCCTAATCCAAATTTCCAACTTTCTTATTTTTCATTATTTTTTTACGAGACTGCGATTACCATATTTGTGGCATTTTTCTAAGAACAATGATACCACATATGATATAATTCCGATGATATTTACTTGTGTAATAGACTGTTAAAGTTTCGGGCGCGTAGGATAGCGTATGGGAAAGAAAGAGACGCATTCCTTGCGCCCGAAACTTTGACTGTCTATTACACGAGTAACTATCATCGGAATCATATCATGTTTGGTATCATTTTGCATTAGAAAAATGCCACAAATATGGTAATCGAAGTCTCATACAAAAATGATGAAAAATAAGGAAGTTGGCAATTTGGATTAGCTATGTTTACATTTCTCGGCGACGGACGCCTCCCGAGCTCGACTGTCCTTTTCTACGTTCGGCAACACTCAAAGAATAGTGACTGTGGTGCATAAATGTCCCTCGGCAGACCCGTGCTAGGGACTTATATGGATAATTTACTGTATATAGGATGACGAATAAATTATTATTGCTGGCACACCAGACATTTGTCTTGCAGCAAAACTAGGCTGTCACGGACGTGATAAGCGTCACAGTTTAGATTGTTAATTAATAGTTTGGTATTTATTGTGTCAGAATCAAGTGAGTCACTTTGTAGAACAAAATTCGCATCAATGGTTTTTGAATTGCTGATCGCACGGCGATATATGGTGACATATGTGACATATGTGACATATGTGACATATGTGACATATGGGATCCTATGTGAACTGAAGTTTGATCAGGAAACACTTTATTACTGGCTTCCATATTTTAGTATTTACGCAGTCATTTTGCATCTTCTGGTGCAAAATTGAACTTTTATCTCGTGGTTTCGCAATTCTTTGTCTCTTAGAAATCAATGATTAATATTCAAGGATCAAAAGTCAAATGTGTTAATCTATACCTAAATATCCTAGTCTATACTAAGAATTTTAGTCATGTTTTCATAAATATTTTCATAATCTACAGAATTGTGTTATAAAACACGTAATATTTCCTTGTATTTCACCTTCCAAAAATATGGAACGAAGTTCAGATTACTGTCAGGAAGATCCAATGATTGCACAAACTCAATCTCATTAGGAGTCGCAAGACCTGACGGCAGTAATTATAGTGATTAACTCTGCAGTTTCGGCTTGATTACCAAAATTGCTTTGGTGGTTGGTGGATTTTTCAAAGTAGTAATTAGGTGGTTCTTTGCAGGGTCACACAGACCCGTTGATACTGCGAGGTTTAAAAGAATCTATGAGCTCTACTAATGAAACCAGAAGTACCAAGATACACCAAGGTTGGGGGCTGGGGCGATTGCAGCAGCTATCAGACCAAGATAGGGCCACACTCACACCGAACCACACCGTGAAAATCTCAATATCGTCAGGTCGTTGGAGGGTGGCGCATAACTCGCCGCCGAAATTCCGCAGATTCCTGGAGGGAGCTCGCGAACGAAAAAGGACAACAGGACGTTCATTTCCGTTAAAAGGCTTGCTCGCCGAGTCGTGTTCTTAATGGGTCACTCGATCCTTCCGCTGAAACAGGAGCCGCCGGTAAGAACAGCTTTGCAAACCAGTCTGCAATAAAGTGTTTCGCCTACATTTCAAGACGTCCCCCTCTCGCCCACGTGTATTCACTCTCCCAACCCCCGCTGTTGGCTTTCATCGTTCCGACTCTTCGCGCATTCTAGTGCATTCGGCCGGCCGCCTTATCCCCCGAGTTCCTCGCCTTCTGAATTCCAATATATTCGAGCGAGCGCCGCCTGTTAATTAACGTCTTCTCGGTACAACAAATATTTGCCGACTCTTCGCGTACTGATGCGACGCGAACGCGAATTGTCGCTCCTTGAAATTGTAATCTCACACAATTCGAGGGTCCGAGGGCCCACCAATTTCGAAAGTTTCATGGGGTTCCGATCTTGTCGCATTCTGGGCATCTCCCTTCACAACATTTTCATTGTTATCAGGGATTATTGAATGGTGCGAGATTTATTCTTCGCGGTGATGGAACGAAACTATTCATTTTTATCAACAGAAGTTGTTCATCTTCTTATCATTCAATTAATTCCTTTTTTGTTTCAAGTTAATACAGCAAACGTCTTTCACAATTATAAAACTGATGTTTTGCTTATTCACAGTTTTATTTATGAATTGTTTTAAACGTCATTCTTCAAATGGAAATGTTTTCACAACTCGAAATTCTTTGAAGTTGAGGTTCCGTTTTCTTCGTCAATACTTTTTCTCTGTCCACTGTCTCGAGAGATGAAATTGTAGTAATTTTTTCTGCGTTTTTCAGTTTACCAAAGTACACCTGACGGTGCACGGAAAATTCGATTAATTTCATTGAATCAAATTAATTATTCAATTCAATGCAATAAGCAATGTTTGACATGCTGGTACAGCAAATGAAAATTGGTATTTGTTTGTTGGGTATACAAAATCTTCTGCTACCCAAGGCTATTATGGAACTGAATTATTGTACGTAATATCTTTTTAATTTGCAGAAATGTTTGAAGTTTGTATTAAAGTTCAAATTATACCTAAAGTAATTTAAAGTAGAAAACCGTGTTCACTTTAAAAAATCGGTGTTTCATTCATCGTTACTTTTTAGTTTAGTTTGTACGTTTTGTCACGGCTGAAATAAAATTGTGGAATAATATGCAAGTATGAATGAAACATGTTAAAGCAATTTATGTAGCTGTAAAACATGTTATAGAAACTTGTGTAACTGTGAATCGTATAAAAAGAGTTCTACCATGTGAAAAAGGACAGGTTTACTTTTTACAGCATCTAAATGGCATTAGTAGACTCCGGATTTAATGCATTTCAGACAAAAGTGAGTAGATGCATTTTAAAGCAGTAAGAACATTATAAAACTAATATTTTTAGTGAATTAAAATTATTAATGAAAAATATAAATTTCATATAACAATGCATATTATTCTTCTGTAAGGTACAAAATAAGAAAATTTGACACTGATTTAGTATTATACATGTTATGCTAATATTTATTTTAATTATACTGCGTTTTTAATATACGCCTGAATGACTCTTGCAAGAATCACGATTTTCAAAGAATGTTTTCTCTCAGTGGTAATTATTCAAAATTCACCAGTAAAATTAATATATTTTTCACTAGACATGAAAAGAGAAAACAAGTACGGTTTTCACTTGCATATTTCCCACTACCATAGTAAAACAATTATTAAATCCATTGCTATGTAAAAATAATAAAAATGTTATCACTGTTTTCTGTTTCTTCTACTGATATTTTATCTAACGATCGCCACGTAAACCAAAACGTATGAAAGGTATACCTAGACAAATTCAGCACACGTCAGTCAAATTGAATTGCTAAATGGTGATCGCATTGAATCACGTCTTTCGTATAGTTTGAACAGTAGAGCTATTACGCGCCGACTATTTATTGAACGGGTGCAAAATAACGCAGAAGTTTCAACCAGCAGTTTATAAACGCTTAATGGAATTGACTTAGCCGGAGTATTTACGTAATATCTAGTCACCGATAACGCTTTATTCCAATGAAAGCGGATATTTCATGGTGAAATTTTAATTACGATAAAACATCGGATAACGTTAAAATATCGCGGTTTTAATTCACGCTGTTGCCAACCAGTTTAACCGTCCTTCCTGTCCAGAGTTCTCGACTCAACGAAAAATTACTTTGATTTATCCATTTAAACTTTCTACTTGATATTCTCGTGATTACCAACCCCACACCCCGCCTCCTTGACTTTCTGGTACAAATGAGGAAACAGTTATTTGAACGAGGAATGTCTATCAACTTTTTTCAATAAAGATTGCACAAGTTTCATTACTGTCGCTAGCGCTTATATCTTGAAATCACAATAGCGTTCGTGGACCATTGTTTCCGACGACACTAATGCTATGGTCCCTGGATTATTCGGTCCTGGTTGGCGAGAGCAAGGATATCGTCCTGCTCGGCGATAAAAGAGAAACTTTTACAGCTCGTGGAGTACTATGAACAATCATAGATCTGTTTATTATTTTCCATGTTTTTTGAAACATAATGCGATCTTTTGGACAATTGAAAACGACGCTGTTGGTAGTTTGGGATTATGATGAGACTGTAGAGTTTTATCCAGCTAGAATTTTCAGAAATATGCAAGAAGCATGGCAAAAATGTGTAGAAAATATGCGAAGTACATGCTAGAACTATGTAGGGTGTATATTGCATACATATTTCATTCAGATTTACAAATTATTAATTTTTTAAATTTGAGTACAATAAAGTTTGGCTTTAAAGATCTTATGACCTCGTAAAACCATTTATTCGTATTGTTACGTTATTATTACTTCTTCTGTGTATAAATCCTATATTAAATCAGATAAGTACTTAAATTTCAGATAATTATATTATTTCGATCTGATTATCAATTAACGCGATGACAAGGTATTTGGGAACAAAATGAAAAAGTATTCGGAATCAAAAGGTTTAATTAATTTACGGATTAATGTGTTTGAAGGGTTCAAAACCTTTACTGAATTTATCAGGCGTTTGTAAATTTGTGTATAAGTGACTTACAGTGGCTCTTACTAATAGTCGGACACTCTTAAAAATACGCTAATATTTTTAATATTGTACTATACGATTTGAATTGTTTTGGGAAGCTAGAGCAATTAGTTTGTCACAAGTGAAAAAAAATTTTGTCAAAAATTGCAATTGATCGGAATTGTAGAAAAAATACAAAATTTGCATTTTACAACTTTTTTTATATGTGCCTACATTGAAAATTTAAAAACTACGTTTTATAGACCAGTGCCAATTAAACATATTCAGAAAATTTCTCCAAAATCGGTCGACGTTGCAATGAGCTATAGACGTTTAAAGATAGTAAAAATTGCAGATTTTCACGATTTTCGGCCTTCAACTGCAGTAAATCTAAGGATTCTTGCATCTTTCAATGCCTGTTGTTTATTTCCGCATCAACCGATTTCGATGAAACTTTATCAGTGCACATAACTGACACAAGTCTACCAAACATAGTTTTCAAATTTGCAATATAGGCCCACATAAAAAATTTGTAAAATGCAACTTTTAGTATTTTTTCTACAATTCCGATCAATTGCAATTTTTGACAAAATTTTGTTCGCATCCCGTGGCAAACTAATTGCTCCAGCTTCCCAAAAAAATTCAGATCGTGTAGGACAATATTAAAAATATTATCGTCTTTTTAAAAGTGTCCGAATATTAGTAAGTGTCACGGTATAAAATTTTTCAATTTTCCTAAAGTCAGTATAGTAGGATGCAACCTGGAATACGGTACATTCCTGAAAGGCTGGAGGGGACAGAAACAATTTAAACGGATACAGAACGACCCGTATTGGCACATTAAATTGGCAGATCAATGGAGGCCACGTTAACTTGTTTGCTTTTCAATTTCCATGATAACTGCACCGAACCGGCGCGCGAGGAATTCCTTTTCGCTTGTTCGCATACACCCTTCGATGCGAACGGGGGTCAAGTGTTTTACGCTTGTTAACACAGGATTCGTGATCTCATTAATTACGTTGACACCGAATTCTTGATTGTGTAAATCGAAAATTGCATAAAATTTCATTGCGTTTTGCTTGTAACAATAATTCTGTAAATAAACATCAACGATAGTCTCCCAATTACCTGTGATTTCTTTATGATACTAAACGACCGAACGATTGATTAAAAACATCGATGGTGCTATAATTGTCCGTCTTTAATTATTCAATTTTTCCTATTAGCGAAAAGTGAGCGATACGCTAAAAAGAAATAAAATCTGCTTTAATTATCGGGCGCTTATTAATATTTAATTAAATTAATTAAGAATGCCGCGGGTGGCGAAGTTCGAACCATCTGCCTTGTTATAAATATTGGAAACAGGGAAAATATGAATATTCGTATACTATATTGTTCACAATTCTGTTTGAAGAAGGATGTACTACTTCTTACTCCTGTGTATTGTAGAATTATTACACTGGATTTTAACATTGTATATCAATTACTCTGCTTCGTTTACTGCAGTCTGTTAAATATTACGTGGTATTTTACTGTTCACTATCGTTTGCAATCGTTTTTCAAGCTTTGTTCTGCCATGAAAGTTAATCGATTACAAGCTGCATTTTATCTCATAGAATACATAAGAGCCTCATGAAATGTTGAATATTGCTACACCGACTTTTAGAAAATCCCAACAATCTATAAATTTGTAAAATTTGAAGTGGACAAGCTACGAGCAGTTGCAAATTCATTTTTAGGTTAATTTCCGGTAACGAATTGCTCCCAAAAGTTCAGCCACCGATTACGAATATGTAACACTTTTTATCTTCAGCTTTTCATGTAACGTCCATTATTTCTGCATATTGTTGCATCCAGATTTAAATCGGCAGATTTTCGTTTCGTTTCCATTATTTCTTCAAATTGTTCCGGATTTAAATCGATTTTCATTTCGTTCCCATTATTCCCGCGCATTTTAACAAACGGAACAAAATACCAAAAACCACGGTCTCAATGATCTTTGGATACGGATCTTTTTTGCAAACAGATCTTACGGGAACGCTCAACTCACGAAAAAGATACTTGATCGACTCGAGTGACATTACTATCCAATTTCGACTCCACGTGTGCACACGAAGACACACACTGTGACTCGATTCCATTTATGAAGAGACTGGAAGCGAGAAGGAGGGTGTTGTATGCTGTTTGGTCATGAAGATTGATAACCCAGGAAGAAAAACGAGCAGTAAATACGTGACGTCGCGAACGGTGGCGTCTATCGAGCAACGCAGTGATCCCCGTAGGGGTGTGTACAAATACGGGGTAGGAAGTTAAGTATGAATAGATCGGAAGCGTAACGCCTGATCAAATAGAGGGAGCAACAGCCGGGAAATGGTAATAGTCGTTTGTTTTTCAATTTCTCACGGTATTGCGAACACATACACGTACGAGCACGCACACCTGCGACACGGCCATTCGTTCAGGTCACCCAGGACAGGAGAATTTTCTCTTCGGAGTTACGTCGCAGGATTCTGGGGACTGTCGATCGACTTTCTTCGTGATAGATAGCTCCGACGGTAGTCTAGATTCTCTGCTTAGCTCACGATCTACGCCGGTACAATCTATCTTGCGCGTAATCACCTGCTGAAAATCTCGATAAGCCCTCTGTCTTTGATTTTTCCGCGCGATCATTCCTGGGAAACGCAGATCGAATGTACCAGCTCGCGATTATAGTCGCGAAACTGCTCTTCTGTAACTGTCGTGCGCGTATATTTCCGTAAGTGGATCGCGTTGATCGTCACCACTCAGCTATCACAAAAATTTGGTAACTTCAAAGTAGTTTTTCAAAGTTTGTGGTCCATAGTTAAGGATAATAAATCTAGTAACAACAATTCACCCCCGTATCGTTAGCTAATTTCCTTTGGGATTATTATATTAGATGATTGCAATAATTATAAATTTGTTGTCGTAATCTTGTTGATCAGAATATAAGTTAACATATTCTGTCAACGAATTACGAGTTTCTTAACTTGGATTATTGTAGAAATTATTATTATTTTTCAAATCGAATATTTCACAACATCAAAGTCTTGAGGAATAATCCAATTTAAGTATGGGTGACAAGGCAGTCAATGTGTTAAGGAGCTTTGGTAAAACAAGAAGAATCGATTTCTCAGACATGCTGTATTTCTGTTAGTACGATCCTTCCGGATTACCTTCCCAAAGTTTTATTTGGAAATTCGTAAGACTGCAGGATTTATGGCCCAGAAAGTACAGTCGTTTTGCATAGTGGTAACAGAGGATTGGAACTTGAAACGCGTTTTTCTCGATATTCAGTTTTCCAAATCGGTGCCAGACGTATCTGGAAGACCAGTTTGGATAACATGTTACATTGATATTAAAACTGCTATCCAGGCATGTATTGACAAATTGGATTTTTCCATTGTCGAAAACAGGAAGGAGCGATTGCTAAGGTGATTGTAAGCTGTATCTAAATAATTGGTTTAACATTTACACTAACGATTCTGATCGAACATTTCCTGGCAGTTGTGCAATTTTGTAATTTCCTGTTGTAGATGGCGTTTCGATTAAATTACGGTTAAAGATATGTGTAACTCAACGAATTCTGATATACGCATGCGAGCGTTACGTTTCCAGATTAATCCTCCACACATGTCGTGAAAGTATCGCCAGTTCTTTTGTCCCTGGTACCCATTGATGACGTAGACAAAGTCGAGTGCTTCGCGAAGGCAGAGACCTACGATTTGTCAGAGCCGCAGGATCGTTTCGCGACGACAAAAAGAAATGTGTGGCACGTCCCGTGACAAAATCTCCTTTTACATTATCTCGAATCTCGTTTGTGGTCGAAATCTCAAGCTTCTCAGCGACAGACGTTTCCATGTTGTACACGGTGAAGGACTGATTCGTTCACTAGCTTCACAATACTTCTGTGTAGCTGCGAGCCGTTTCTCAAAATAAGAAAGCCACCTGAAATCACTGTTGCCATAGCTGTCCTCCTCACTCTTTCTTTACATGTGAAGATCTCTATGCACGTTCCTATTTCACAAACTCTGACTATGGTTGATAGTCAATAATTTAAAGAATATACAGAATGAAAATTTTCTATGGGTCACATATGACTCAGCATTGATTTAGGGTAACTGCACCAGTGAATGAACATTTAAGAAATTGTTCAGGAAAATATTTTATTTAAAAAAAAACTATGTGAATTAAAGGAATCTCATATATGCCAAATAGCTCCCTATACTTCATTTGTCAAAAATAAATGAACACAAATACAATGAAATTATTATTATTCTTCTTTATTAAACGTTAAATCAAAAATATGAAAAATACCAGTCAATGAACACTACATTCTAGTAATTGAATAATGCTAGTCCAATCAATGAACAAAATTACTAAACAATATTCTCCTATTTATTTAACTCTTTAATCACAATTTTATCGCTAGTATGCCGTCCGGGTTAAAATTTGTTGAAATATACAAAAGCGTTCATTTACTGGTGCCCGTTCATTCACTGGTGCAGTTACCCTACTATGTTTCTGTTTTAATACATTTTTGGAGAATTAACTTGCCCAAGTAAATCGAAGAAATACCTTAATTATACGTCAATATACATGCATTAGTATACGCACGTACTTTACGTTCTATATTTGTGATTTATTTTTGAATGCAGTCAGCAGCTTTTGCATTACGTCACAAGTTGTCTTCCGACTTAAACAAGAAAGTAAACTAGATGGAAATGTAATTTAAATTTATATAAACTTTTGTTTCTATTATTCGATTTTGGGGAAAGATCTATTATTTGATGAGATTACTCGAATTTAAAATGATGGTACAAAAGCACATTCACAGTGAACGCGTAGCCATACAAAGTGACAATCATCCAGTTACACAATCAATTTCATTAGGTTCGATTACATTCAGTTGTCCAGAGTTTTATTGTTCGCTTACAACCCTATTGTTGTACAATTCCTGGTCCTTCGCAATAGCATGCCTCGCGAAATCCAATAATTCCACTCGAAATTGAGTGGCCAACATCAACGTCAAAATTAATACCTCGGACCCATATTGTTTGCGCGGTCATGATCGTCTTTTACCGCAGCGGTATAGTATGAGATTGCATCGACAAAGCACAGACGTTTGGCATTGTGATTTCTATTGGCCGTTGATCGCGTTATCAAGAGAAACAGCAGATTCCAGTGACAGGTGTCGATGCCTACTTCGTTATTGATTGCCGTCGTTTGGTTCCGATAATCATACGAGTTTCTACCTAAGCGTGACCCGAGATCGCCCGCGATAGATTAGTCTGAACCTTCAGCGCCGGGTTCAAGCATGCTGCAGACGTCATAATCATGTCATAATCATGGGACTGAACCAATGATAAGCGCGTTAATGCTGATCCTTATCCACGTTCCACTATGACACGCTGATAAAACGATATTATTTAGTAGCGAGATAAAGTCATTTGTGCTCAAATAAAATATCTTAGTTCGTTCAAAATATCTTTGAATTTTGTGCAATAAGTATGCACGTGATTGTCTAATATTCAGTATTAAGCATCTGGCAATATACAGGGTGTTCACGCTATTACTAGCCAGCATTTTTTGTGTAAATAGTAAATATTAGAAAAAAATGATGGAGGAAAAAGTATTACTGTTTTTTATGTGCAACACAATGACATATGCATTTTTGTTTTATTTACATTATTTTGATAGAACTGAAGGTGACCTTCAATTTTTTAAATGGAATGAGGTATTTTTTAATACGTCAATCGATGCAGCTGGACATTCGTAATAAAAAAGTACTAACCTATGTATGTCGAAAAGTTAATCGTTCAGAAGATATTTCAATATAAAAAACATAAAATCGATTGACGTATTAAAAAATACCTCATTCCATTTAAAAAATTGAAGGTCACCTTCAGTTCTATCAAAATAATGTAAATAAAACAAAAATGCATATGTCATTGTGTTGCACATAAAAAACAGTAATACTTTTTCCTCCATCATTTTTTTCTAATATTTACTATTTACACAAAAAATGCTGGCTAGTAATAGCCTGAACACCCTGTATAATTCGACTTTTAGTCCGTACGTAGTAATTATAGTATTTAAATAGACAAATTTAAAAAATATACTGGAACATGGCAGAAAATTATAGAACGAAATAAGCACGATTTAGTTAAATTCCATTTTGGAAAATACATAACGTTTGCTTGCAAAATTCGTTAAAAGTGTCACATGAATTTCTGGCTAACTTAAAATACTTTAATCGCGTAAGGTTTTATTACGCATGAATTAGACAGATCAATTTAATACTTTACAAGAAAATTATTTGTACAATCCTTTGTTTTGAAGAAAATGACTGCCTGGTTAACCCAGCTATGTTTTGTTTAGAAAATTCTCGTGGATCCGACAAGGCACTTGTTAAAATGTACACGTGAAAGTGCGCGAACGGAGTGGCGAACAATGAAAGCTCCCGTTTCAGGAGATTCCGCTGACAAAGCATCGAACTTGATTTTACATGGCAACCTGTAACGAGCTTAATGCGTCCATAAAGTAGATTAATTACAAGGTTACATGGTCGTGGAACCGCCATTCATTAGCCCATTTATGTTTCAATTGAAATTTACGAGTTTACCAATTTTTAATCATCTAATTTAATCTGCGTTCATCGATTCTACTGCATCCTAATTACTACATTTTATATATATATATTTTTAGTATATTTAATTTTGCTTGCATATTACCACTAAGTGTAAGTGAAACATCTGTAATGTAACAGGATTTTCTGTGACATCCTCCGTATAATATTTCCGTAAGAGGTTCAGCTTCTGATTAAATTATATTTGACTAAAACGACCGAGATGCTGGTAAAGCGAAGTACCAATTTCATGTAAAAGCTGACTCGATAAGTTAAATGAAGAGGTTTCAATTTGATATCCTTATTTCAACGAATCTGTCACAGATTATTTCCCTCTGAAATGAAAACTCTCTACCCTGTAATTTATCTCCTAATAAGAATCTTCCAAAGACTATATTCAATATATTATCATTTTGAGAAAGAGAGAACAATCTTCTTTTATTTTTTGTTCTATTTGACAATTTGGATAAACTCGTTGATTTTATTTGAATATCTTGAACACTTTGATCTACATACAAGAGAAATTTAATCGTGCCCCTTTAATGTTGCAGAAACATCCATTCTACACGACTGTTTTCCAAAATTCAATGATTATAGGTATTAACACATTCTATGATTTTATTAGAAATGTTTAAACAAATTTGTCCGCGTTTAAATTGTAGTTATAAGTCTGAGGAAATTTCATTCTACATTTTTAATATTGCAGAGTCATCCATTATCCTCAACTTTTACCTAAAATTCGGAACTGTCTTTAAATGATTAATGGCATTAATATTTGACGACTCGAATTTGAATACACAGTAAAACACCTTTCCGATGTTATCTATGTACAATTCATCACCCGCCGGAGATTAAAGCTCCATTTCATAAATCCCTGTCTCCCGATGCATATTTTCTGGATCCGCGAGATTTGAATAAAATTTGAATTTCGCCAGAATAAGTTCCCCTTATGCATTTAAGGCAAAGTCAACAACAGCAATATTCGTTACATGTGTATACAAAGTACACACGATGGCCGAGCCTGCGCGCAACAACTTCATAAACAAATGGAGTCCCATCCCTGCATTGTTTTCCGACAATAGTCTCCTTTACCTCTGCGAGATGCACTTTAATTGTTTACAATGTTTGCAATTTTCCGAGGTAAACTGTCCTTGACTCATTTTTCTGTCGAGTTAAATCGAAAATATCGCGCAGTTGCAAGTGCAAGCGAGCTTGAACGCGGGAAAACAAGAAAATTACAAGAAGTGAAGGGGAACCGTCGCCACTTTTAAATTACGTTTCGTTTATTAACAGTCCGAGGTCGCAGCTGGATCAACGATTAAGTCAGTTTGTTGCTTTTCAAAACAAGTTTCCATTTTGTTTTAACGTGTTCTTTTTCTGTTGACACGCTACTGGAAGAAAGTTCCATCGTGTGGCGAATTCTCAAGTGTCTTTTTCCTGTTAATAATATGAATAGCTTGGGAAAACAATATATAAATATTCTTAGAAACTTCAAATCATTTTACTGTTTTGGATTTTATTCACGCTTTTGTTAGAAGTGTATACAATCCGCAGTACGATATTGACAATTTTATTAGCAATACTAAAATCTGTTACTAATTAAAAATACACTTAACATTGTCAAGTATGAAAACCTTAGAAAATCCAAAGAAATTTCGAGGTAAGTTCTCTACTTACAAAATACTTGATAATTCACGTATGATATCTTCTACTATACTCATATCATCAATAAATATGGAGTCATTTTCAATCGAGACCAAATTTTTATCATGGTAGCCAAGATACAATTGGTATCGCAACTCGCTACTTAAGGGGACTCGAAGAAATTCCGAGGGTCTCGCGAATAGGCAGAATCTTTGCTAATTAACGGAAAAAGTGGATTAAGGAATCGCAGAGACCTTCACTCGAAGACTCTCCATAAATGTCGCCATAGCTATTGACTGATTCCACACACTTGTCTAACAAGGGGTTTTCGATCCAGTGTCTGAATTGGTAATCAATATCGTAAAGAGGTGGTACGCTGGTTACTCTCCGCACGGGAGATCGATTTGGCCATTAAATTAACATACACGCCAGTTCATTCTTCCATTAGTCATTCTCTGTTTGCTCCCCTTCTTAATGGCAGTGTTTATTAAAGCTCTGTGTGTTGACTGTGGACAATACAATTGCCCCGGTTTGTTACTCAACAGCTCTACAAATACCCGCTGGTCAGACTCAAGACACTTTTCTGATCCAAAATGTTACAAATTGGAAGATCTGCGGAAACATTGAAAACTATTTCTCGTGATTGAAACCATTGCAGATTACAAAATTAAAGCTTCCCATTAAATATATGAAGTTGAAGTGTAAATTTCAATATACAGGGTGAGTCCGCAGAAACATAACACCTGAATAACGCGGCTGCTATTGGTGTTAGGAAGAGACGCAGCAGATGGAACTTATGAAGGACATATGAAGGTCAACTTCATTTTTTTTAATGGAATGAGGTATTTTTTAATACATCACTCGATGCAGCTGGACATTCGTTATAAAGAAGTACTAACCTATGTATGTAGAAAAGTTAGTAGTTCAGGAGACATTTCAATTTAAATAACTTTGAAATACCATTACAGTCATACTAAGTCGTTATCCTTCACTTACTAGTGTAATGTCTCAGTACGACAGTAATGGTACTTTTGTGTTATTAACTTCCCGATTCATAGGGAAGTTATTGTAATTACCCCGAAAATCGAAAATCGAATTTTTAACAGATCTTCACGTTTCATGGTCATTGGATTAATTTTAGACTATTTTTATCAAAATGTCGGTATGTGTGTGTGTGCGTATGTCCGTTTCTATGGTATCAAATTTTTCGTTAACGTTTTCAGAAAAAGTAATAACGCGATCAGAATAATGAATGATGCATTGGAAGTGCCCCGCTGCAACTTAGAGCTAATAAGATTTTGGTCAAGTTTGGTCAAGTAGTTTTTTAGTTTTTTAGTTTTTTTTTTAATTTTTTTTTTCTTGAAAAATTCAAAAGACTACATACGTCATGTGGTTGGGCATACTCTATATGCCCAATACAGTGTTATAATCACTTTCCCTGAAAACATATTACGAATCGCAAAATAAAATAAGGAACCAAGCGAGCAACGAGCATACGATGTTGGTTTAATGCGACGCCATATAGCAAACATTTTGATAAGTAGAAAACTATTGAACTTCTGTGAGAACATATAATCTTCTTAAAACGTACACTAAATAATGATAATAATATACTGCAACTAACGAATCGGGAAGTTCTTTGTGTGACTCTTAGAGAGTCAGATACCAAATAACATCCGTACCACTAACCCTCTCGCGAAGCTCGCGAAGCGAGCGAGCAACAATAACCAGCTAGTTTAAATTGAAATGTCTCCTGGACTACTAACTTTTCAACATACATAGGTTAGTACTTTTTTATAACGAATATCCAGCTGCATAGATTGATGTATTAAAAAATACCTCATTCCATTTAAAAAAATGAAGTTGACCTCCATATGTCCTTCACGCGTCCACCTACAGAAAAGCTACTAACATCAGATTAATTCCCCCTCTCGAAACCATGCAAGTTCCATCTGATGCATCTCTTCCTAACACCAATAGCAGCCGCGTTATTCAGGTGTTCTGTTTCTGCGGACTCACCCTGTAGTCACTCAAGATCATAAAAGCTATGAATGCGTTAATGAGTTCTGTTTCTTCAGCAACAAGGATGCAATATTGCTTAGCACGTCAGCTATGAAGTAATCGCAAAATTTTCATATTACATTGAAAGCGATCGCAACTTCCAGCATACTTCCTATGTGTAGAATTCCATGAATCAGACAAGCAGGTGTCGAGGAATGCTGGCAGCGAATTTTAAGCAGTCGCGAGCCTTTTGTCGCCCGGCTGTGGCAAACGTAGCGATGAAACGACAGGTTGTATGACACGGAGAAAAGAGATATTTTATCAGGTTTTTTACAACGCTCGTAAAATGAGTTGTCGGGGGGCGTCTGACTAGAAAGCTATCTCGCCGGTGATCTTTGTACCAGCACCTCCTCTGGAGCCATACCGTTTCCAACACGTACAAGGTATCGGGCGAAATTTAGTTCGAAGGGAATCGCGAACTGCGCGGCGAGGTCGTCTTACGGAAGGATATTCAGTTTCGAATTTTGTTTTATTGCTCTACTCGCTCGAATCCTGTTGAGCATCGACCGGATCGAATTATGCAAATCCACCTTTCCCACGATGATGGAAATTTTATTAGTTTCGCCAGAATTCGTATGTTAATTCCGTGCAAATGTTCCTTTCTTCTCCGTTATATTCGAACCGATAGCCTCCGATACGAGTGCAGACGTTCTCGCCGAGAATCCTAGAGTCATAGCAACAGCTATCGATAAGATAACTTCTGTTGAAGTTCACGGAGAGTTTATAGAGCACTCGCGGGAACGAGAAATAATTCATTCGCCGGGAAATAAGAATTATTAGAGGAATGGCAATCGGGGATTACGAAATTAACATTTCCATACGACGCCGAATGGTCGAGATACGAGTTAGGTTTACGATAGGGACGTGACTTTTTCGACATTTTTGGAATTAAGGTTTCACGTTTATTGCCACGGGAACTACGAAGCATTAGTCCGAAACGGAGAATCCATAGTTCTCCCGGAGCATCGATGGTTCATCTTCTCGTTCTTAAACAAATTCTGTTCGAGCTTGCACGATGTTTTAAAAATTAGTTTACGCGAAAAGATTCGTCATTCAAATACGCACAGATTGAATACTGAAATTTTTGTCTAGGCCTACTAGTTTCGATAATGTTCAATAAATTATTATATCTCAACTTTTAAGTCTATAAAAAGATACGTGTCAAATTTTTTTTTCTCGTTCTTAAACGAATTTTGTTCGAGCTTGCACGATGTTTTAAAAATTAGTTTACGCGAAAAGATTCGTCATTCAAATACGCACAGACTGAATATTGAAATTTTCGTCTAGGTCTACTAGTTTCGGTAATGTTAAATAAATTATTCCAACTCAACTTTTAAGGCTATAAAAAGATACGTGTCAAATATTTTTTTTCTCGTTCTTAAACAAATTCTGTTCGAGCTGGCACGATGTTTTAAAAATTAGTTTACGCGAAAAGGTTCGTTATTCAAATACGCACAGATTGAATCTAGGTCTACTAGTTTCGGTAATGTTCAATAAATTATTACACCTCAATTTCTAAGGCTATAAGAAAGACACGTGTCAAATATTTTTTTCTCGTTCTTAAACAAATTCTGTTCGAGCTTGCTAGTTTTACTAGTTTCGGTAATGTTCAATAAATTATTACACCTCAACTTTTAAGTCTATAAAAAAATATGTGTCAAATATTTTTTTCTCGTTCTTAATCAAATTCTGTTCGAGCATGCACGATGTTTTCAAAAATTAGTTTACGCGAAAAGATTCGTCATTCAAATACGCACAGATTGAATATTGAAATTTTCCTCTAGGCCTACTAGTTTCGGTAATGTTCAATAAATTATTACACCTCAACTTCTAAGGCTATAAGAAGATACGTGTCAAATATTTTTTTTCTCGTTCTTAAACAAATTCTGTTCGAGCTTGTACGATGATTTAAAAATTAGTTTACGCGAAAAGGTCCGTCATTCAAATACGCACAGATTGAATATTGAAATTTTCGTCTATGCCTACTAGTTTCGGTAATGTTCAATAAATTATTACACCTCAACTTCTAAGGCTATAAAAAGATACGTGTCAAATATTTTTTTTCTCCTTCTTAAACAAATTCTGTTCGAGCTTGCACGATGTTTTAAGAATTAGTTTACGCGAAAAGGTTCGTCATTCAAATACGCACAGATTGAATCTAGGCCTACTAGTCTCGGTAATGTTCAATAAAATGAATTATTCCAACTCAACTTTTAAGACTATAAAAAGATACGTGTCAAATATTTTTTTTAATTTTATATGTGTCGTAGTTTACTTTAACACGATGTATCGTACTTTAAGTTATAAGTATATTGTATTTAGCTATCTCCCACCTCAAAAAGCAATTGACTGAGAGTACAACCATAAAGGACCATTACTACTAAAGCGGCATGTAGTAATCAAAGTTGAGCCGCCTTGATTCTGTACCTTTCATCCGTACCTGGAGGTCTGCTCGCGATAAGCAAATCAAGCGCCTCTAAAATCATCACTGGTCATCGTTGTACTGCTAAATATGCAACTCCACGAGAGAGAATCGAAGGAAGCTGTTATGCTTCGGGGGATGCAACATTCATGAAATACGCAGAGTCAAGTAAACAAACAAGCAAGCATGATCGATCTGTATTTCGTTTGCGCTATGTGCTTGCGATTGTATTAGAAACTGTCAAAGGATTTGCTGAAGCGATAGGTGTTGATTCCTCTGAAAGGGTCCAGCAGACTAAGAATGGTGAATCGGCCCCACCCTGAATTTTTATTGAAGTTGTGTGGAAAACATTGGTTTTAGGTTGAAAGTTAATCCTCCAAAATTTCAAGTCGCTAACCATTCATATAAGCATTATATGAGGGTAAATATACCTTTAATTATATAATTTTTTTTCTCGGTTGTTAATTAAGATATTCAGATTAAAAAAATACGAAAATACTCGTATTTACGTCGATTGTAAATGTTTTTAGAAAACTAGAATAATGATGTTATCGGCGCTATGGTTCGATCAAATTCTACAATTATATAGCAATTTTGTAAGAATATTCAAACGTGTCGATTCGGGTTTGAATCTTATCGTTAGAAGACCACGTTTGCTATTAATGTTTTTAATAGTAGAAAATAAAGGTAGTGTTTCGTTTTTATTTTCTAATATTTTTTATTTTATTAATATATAAAATATAATAATATAAAATAAAGGTAGTATTTCGTTTTTATTTTCTAATATTTTTTATTTTCTACTATTAAAAACATTAACAGCAAACGTGGTCTTCTGACGATAAGATTCAAACCCGAATCGACACGTTTGAATATTCTTACAAAATTGTTATATAGTTATAGAATATTGATCTAACCGAAGCGTCGATAATATCATTATTCAATTTTTCTACTCGTACTTACGTCCTTCATATCATATATTTTTTCACAATGTGATCAAATTATTAAAGGTAGACAAAAATTATTAAATTTTTTAGGGGTGGGAATTGCAAACAACCCTTCGAGTGACCACTTTCAAAAAATTCAACAACAATCGTCTGTTATCTATCTATTACAAAAGTTGCAAGATGGTCGGATTGATGGAACAAATGAAATACGTACGAATATATATGTACGTACGAACGAAACTAGATGGCTTCTGTATGTGATAATCGATGCAGACAATTACCACTTTGCATATATGTGCTTAGCCTACGTAAATTGTAGGCACCGATCACAAATTGTTGGAACAAGAACTGGACGGAGTAATGTATACAAAATACGTGGGAAATATGTCGCATATTCGGTTACTTGTTTTTCAGGTAAAATATGTAAAACATATGGAAAATATTTGCATGAAAATCCGCAGTTCGTTGCCACTTTACCAACATCTCTTGTAAATCGGCAGCTACGAATTCACTGTGAAAGGCATTATTACTCGATCCAACAAGCCGAAAATTGTAGTAATCCGTAAAAGCTAGAAAATTGAACACGGATGTTTCCACGACGGAGACATTTGTGTAATGTCTCTCAAACGGCCCTCTCGCTCAAACTAAATAGAAATGGAGAAGTAATGTAAATACTGGGATACAGAGCCGCTAATTAACAGCGGTAACCGAGAATTAAAGGAAACGCCAAGGGAAAAGCACGGAGGAAACAGGGAGATAAAAGGTTCAGGAAGGGTAGAGATCAAGGTGGACCAGCCAGACAGACAGACACAGAAACGCCAGGTTAGTCGCATGATCGTTAGGCGACCTCTGAGGCTAATCGTACGCTGCAAATGAGCTATTTCGTTTTCCACCTTGATTGCGTGTCAGCCATGGTGATAACGTTTGTATAGAGCCCCTTTATGCCGACCAGCCAACAAGGATTCCGTGGGATTTCGTGTGCGCCGCCACTAAATTCACCCGTGAAATTGTGGCCCAACCTTTAGTCTCGTCATCGGCCTGTCACAGACAAATCTCGCAATCCAGGCCAACGTAACCAAAACTGTTCCCACGTGAATCAGTTTCGCCGCGAGCTTTAAACGGTTCCAATCATAACTCGTTACCTGCATCGTTCTCCCTCGCTACTTTTCAATCTGTTCCTTCTCCACTCGACACCGGCGTGTTTGCTCATCCACGAATTTACAGGAAGACCACTGCCAAAGGTGTGTATCATGGAGGATTTGCTACAGCGATTCACTTTTCATGGAATTAATTCTGTCAACCAGGAGCTTCGATGATCCAGAAACAAATTGTACTGGTTAGCTTATTGTGCACCGAAAGTACAATATTTTCATGAGTGTGTACTGTCATTTAAAACACAGTGAACAGAATATGTTTGCTATGAGAATTAATAGGATGTCTGACCATTATTGGACATTTCTACTTGCAACATGCATTGATAGTGCTACAGTTTATACGTAAATGTTTATGTGCAATAGTTTACAATAAACTGTAATCTGTAATGATACTATAGACTATATTACATATTGTTTAATTACATTCGTAATTAAATGAATTGTAGAATGAGAATGGTTTTAGATTTAAGACACGCTAAAATAATTAAAACAAAACTGAAATTCTACTAGTTTCATGATACTTTGCCGAGTGCTCATTCGCAGCAGAATCGTAACGCATTAAAAGGTAGAAGATTTAAAATATGGATTGAAAGTTGGAAAATTCATTCTAGAAACTGTTCTATAAATTCCGAACTCGTGTGTAAGCGGATTAAAATGGCCATCGTTAGTTTCACATGCATTTGGAAGGAGTAATGGAATCATTTTTGACGATTTATTGAACGAGTTTAACGCATAACTTCTAACGTTTCATGCACTTGCAGTTCATAACAACCTTGACAGAAGAATCATATGAGAACTGTCATAATATTTCATTTTTCTACTGTTGTTTTTACCGAAACTATAAATTTAGCAAATAAAAAATGATTTCATTTTAATTCTACAACTTTAAATGATAAAAGAATGGAATTTAAATGATTAATTTCCAAAATATTTTCAGTTATACTTTCGTCATTAATGATTTTAAATAAAAACATCTAGATCAATGCTTCCATTAATTAAGATTAAAACTACTCTTACTAAATTAGTGATTAGCTAGATCGAATTCGCTGATGACAAAAAATTAATTTCCAAAATATGTCCAGTTACGTACTGTATTTGTTAAAGATTTTATATAAAAATAGCAATGTCAGTGCTTTCTTTAATCTATGAGAAAAACGTCATTATTAAATTATTGATAAGCTACGTAAATTCGCTTCTTAAGCGGCAGCGTATAATCAGCGGAATTAAAAGACAATGATGAGCCGATTATGATACGGCAATAATAACCGGTTGATTAAACCGGCACATTTGCGTATGCAGTTTTGTTTGCGCATCGCTATTATCCGGTTCTTCGTCTGTCAGCTATTTCTGTAGCGAGAAGTGCACGCCGACCTGAAAATCTAATTAACCGGTCGCAATTACTAACCTTCCCCACCCGTATGTAATTAAGGCTGATTCTCATAACCACTCGAAGTCACAGCGAAATATACTTTCTGATGAATTTCAGGAGTCCACGCACGAACGCCTCCTTTGCAGTCGTCTCTGTTTAATTGTGCATTAAACACCGTGAGAATGATCGTTTACCAAGTCTGCGTTTCCGGACTTTCCAAATCGTTCCATTCCCTTTTTTTTAATCCAACGCAGAATGCAATTACACGACTACGCCATTGCTGTAATTTCTTCTCTTGCTCTTGCCTCATTTCGCCCCGGTTGTGATAAATTCCAAGATCCGTTGGAGCAAGCTCGACTTTATTAAAGCACAAAAGCATAAAGATTAAATCGCGTAATCATTGAGGTTCGTGGGCTTCAATTATGCTATCAACTTATCATTTCCTCAAAAGTACGCTTCATTAGATAATCAGGAAGAGTAAATTGAATTCAAGACTAAGTACAATAGCACTGGAGAGTATTATTAATGATATTCAAACATTTAATTAACTTTTTGAATTCATAAATTAGTTTCTTAATACGTAACCAAAAATTTTAATAAAAAACCGTGAATTACAATCGAGTACGAACCGCACAATGGTTCTGGATAGAAATATAAGTATGGTGGATAAAATTGTGAAAAATTTAATAATTAAGATAACAGTCGAAACAGGAAAAATAATTTCAAGGAGATGCGAAGCTTTTGAAATTGTAAATGTTTTAATTCGTCAACCAATTCATTTTTAAAAAATTTTGGTCTGCAGCAGTCTGTGAAGCTTAAGCTTATGTATATATAAGTAATGTTAATTTTCGACAAACAGAATGGCATAAGCTGGCATTTCATTTTTATTCAAATAAAATCCTTGAGAGGTGAAATATATTTTCGTTTAATCGGCTTTGTAAATTTAAGATAAATATTTATAAAATTGTATAATGTTTCACAGTCTAACAAAATTCCTTAAAAAACGAACTGACCAAACTACTAAAAATGTTTAATAATATATAGAATATTTGATAGAATTTTTCAGAATAAAAATCATTCAATTATATCTTGCAATATCTGTCAGAATTTTGATCAAGAGTTATAAAATTTTCCTTTTGTGAACGAAAGTAGAATTAATCAATTGAGAAAGTAAAACTCAGGTTCTATCGAACATATGGATTTATTCAGCATATGGGTTAAATCATTGGAACCGGAAGTGCTTACCGTGCTTGCGACCAAAGTAGCTCTCAGAATCGTTTTCAAAAATTTAGGAATTCACTTTGCTTCTTTGTCGTCGGAACGAATCAAAGAGCGCCATTTATACCACGATGGAAAGAGTTTCATAAATGTTTTTCCACCCGGAAATAAATGTCGGACCTTCGAAAAAGGTTCGCGTTATCGTGACTCGTATATTATTAATCGTCCAACACAACATTTGAATTATAACACCGAAGTGCTTCGTCCACCTTCATTCGGACATGTAACGATTTTTCCTCATTGCAATTGACATCTCGGTTATTTAGTATCCTTTATCTATTGATCAGCGTAAACCAACTGAACCAACAAAACGAGAGATCTCTGCCATAAAATGTTTCCAGTGTCGTTAAAACTTCTATTGTGTATGAAATTAAATTTTCCAATTGCATCGGAAGACTTGAAAAAGGTATAATCAGTGAATTCGTTTATTATCTTTTTTAGAAAATTTCAAACAGATGTGTTTAATAATTTATTTTTAGAAAATTTCAAACAGATACGTTTAATAATTTATATAGTATCACCTGCGAATATGTTTACGGCTTCAGGTTTAATATTTCAATTAACTTATTATTTAGAAATATTTGTAGAATAATTATTTCATTTGATCTCTTCTACCTTATTTATGAAATCTTTCTGATTTCTTTTCATTTCCTTACCGCGCGTTGAAACAAGATACTCTACATTGTTTTATACGTTTTTTGAGTAATTATGATGTCGTGTATTCTCAGATATAAGATGCCAGCTACGCGGAAAAATACGGAGAAAATAATGAGGAGAACATTTTATCGCACAAGAATGTTTTCTCGTCTCCAATTCTATCGACACGGGGTTATGCAATTATACAATTGTATAAAATAAAGAACCTATGAATAACAAATATTTCATTTGTGTCAGTTAAATTATTTCACACAATTGTAAACTTGCATTGACGTGCATGCGAAATTATACTGTTTTTTTTGAATGTGCAACAAAAACCGAGGTTATTAAACAATTAGAAGAAGATAGTGCCACAAAAGGAACACGAAATCAAATATTTAGACCTGCTCTTGATGTATTAAATTAAAAATATTCGATAAGTACGTACTTTCGCAAAGGATTGATGAATGTCTGACCATCATCGGATATTTCTACTTGCAGCGTGCATCGATGACGCCGCACATGTACCAGCGATTCATCAACACAATTGTTACTGACAGAAATAATTATTGTTTTGCGTAGAGATCAGTAGTCAAGCTATCATGTCCCGCGGTTCACCCAGCATTATACAAGGTGTCCCAAAAATGTTGTGCTTCCTTGAAAATTGTGATGACACGTATGATTTCAACTTTTTTAAGGTTCCAGCCACCATTAATCACAGTAACCCATCCAATCAACTGTTATACCGTTCAAGTGCATCGTTGTCGACGAAAAAAACAAACATTACATGTAAGCCGAGTAGGCCACAAAATGTTTTTCCCCGCAGCATCGCTGCAGCTAGGCAAGGCAAACAGTAATCCGCATCGTTCACGTCATACGAAATCCGTTCGAGTTGGCCGCGTGTGGTTAATAAATTTGGAAGATTTGCATGCGGCCGTCCGCGCATTCCAGCAGCTCTTCAAACATCCGATTCGCTATAAATCATTCCGTGAAATGTTTGCAAAATGTTCGAGCCGTTCGGCTCGAACGAAAATCGCGGCGCGCGCGGCAGTCACGCAAGGAATCTAACTGGATGAGCAACGATTTCTCGCTCGCTTGCGTCTCATCGATATTTCAGGGAGCGTCGCAGTTGTCCCCGAAAGAAGTCACCAGCGAAAGATAGTAAATCCTGTTCCCCAACCATCGCACGCAGCTGTTGTCTTCGGTTCTTCTGTTGCATAATAGAGAAACGCTTGGCCGAGGCTTTTGGCTCTGACATGAGCTTGCTCCGAGCATTCTAAACACAGAATTTCTGCTCCTCATTAGTATTTTGAAATTATTTGAATTAAAAACCAACTAAACAGTCTCCGGACCTATTTCGATACAGAAGCTGATCAGTACAATGAATTGTACTTTAATTTTTGTAATATTATCAAATTATACAGATTAATCAGACAGAGTCTACTTTATTGTATTGGAACAAGGGAAATTTTTCTTTATTTTATAGTCCTACTTGATACTATTAAATCAGGTTACCGAAGGCGACTTACTAGTTTTTGATTGAAATTGTTATTGCAATTGCAAAGTTGATTAAGAAATTCATACAACAGGATTCAACGATAATTATTCGGTATTCACATAAATACTCATTGCAAATGCAGTTAACTGTGATTAAATAGAAACCATTTATAATCAACGATTTTATGAGTGATTGATTGTAATGCTATACTTTATAAATAAATGAAGTAAAGATATTGAAGATAATTGATTTCGACTTTGAAGCAGCATACCCCATACCACGTTTTCATTAGTTTTATAATACATTCAGTGATTAGAAATAATTAATATCGATATACATACGTTTACCGACAGTTAGCAAGTAATTACCGAAGTATGAAATACTAAGTACAAAGGCAAATAAATTTTCATGGAGGTCTTGCTGCTTCTCAGTTATTGAAAGTCTTCTTTCGTAAGAACTTGTCAAGGTACTTAAAAAGGTTGAGGTTGGAGTCCTGTAAAGAAACCGGGTGAAGTAAAGTCGGACACAGCACGGACGATTGAATTTCTACAAAATCATTTGCTGGAGATGCGCTTGAACATTGTCACGAAGCAATGGAAATGAATACTTTTCAATGGACATTTTATCTAATATCGTGTTGTAGAAATTGATCATTTCCACGCGAAATGATTGGTGATTGTTATTTGCGCTTTCTGTTGTTTTGTGTCCCATTTCGAACGCTTTCAATAAAACCTTTCGAATTTGTTTTTCAATTTTTGACAGCTTCGAATAAACTAAACGAAACTGGAGCCATTTATATAAATCAATAGAGCGAAAAGAGATATATGTACATATATGGGAACGCTGTGTGTACATATTTATATAACGATTCAATCTAAAATAGACACTGCAGTTCGTTTCTCATCCAATTTTACGCGAGATAATGAATGGACAGTTTAAGAGATTATTTTAATAATTATATTCTTTCTATAACACTTGTCAATAGTGCATCACGATAACGATAAAGTTTTGCATACTTCTCTCGATATCTAATAATTTTTATTTATAATTTGACGCTGAATATATACAAGTTATTTTACAATGGTAACAAAATATTGTTTTAAATTTGTAACTGAAGATACTATCGCCTCCACTCTAAGATATTGTTTTAAAACTGTAAGTTGTTAAATTACTGATATGATTGTAAAATATTCATTTACAATTCTATTATTTCATTGTTCCCATTGTATAATAAATTGTTATTCTGCCAACTTATAATTCAATCGTTATTTCGTTAACTCATGACTAACTTTTATCTAGCATTAGTTTTTCTTATCTCAATCCCTCGACTAAGAACTATACTAAGTCCATAGGAATGCTAATTTTGTGTAGCAAAAGTTTATGTGGGATTAATTTTAGTCATTATCTCAAAGTATGTACATATAATGTTTCATACCCTTGTCCGCTTTGCATTTATCGATTATGCGCTTGGAACAATGAGTAATTCACAGTTGACACTTCCGCAAGCATCGTTGGTGTTCGCAAGTCGCGTTTTAATTTATAACTTGGCAGTCGAAGTAAAATAACGTTGCGGCTTATGTTAGGATAATCGGTCCGGATCGTAATACGGTGTGCGTGAACTTTTCATTTAGAAAGATCGCTCGTGATATGCTGGTTTCAGCATGAAGCATCTCTACACATCAGATAACACTCGTGGCAGTTTGTGACCAATTCCTCTTTGAACTAAGCGATTGGCTAGTTCAGGGTGAAGCTTGATTGCTCCTGTGAAACCGAAATGCTGTTTAGACTAACTGCTACTGACAACGAATCTGAGTGCTTCTGATTATTCTTGTTGGCTGAGCGCTTGATTGCTCTGTACCGTCCACCTGTGACACGAATATGTACTCTGGCAGAACTATTACCGTGTCACCATATCGCGATTTTGCTATACTGTAAAAGTGTAAAAAATAATAAACTATATAAAAGTATACAAAAATCCATAATTTAATCAAATTCAAACCTTCCTATATAGGTTTCATTTAATTATCTCCTTGTCTTACGATTTTCCGCACAACTACCATAATTGCTATATACTATGTTGCCATTAACTCTTTGGCATGCGAATTAAATGAAATTCCATGTGACCAAAGGTACTATTTATTTTTTAATTCATTATTTTTCGGTAAGATTATCAATGAATTTTCGTAACTGCACCAGTGAATGATCATTTAAGAAATTGTTCAAGAAGATATTTTATGTAAAAGAAAAGTGTGAAATATAAAGGAATCTCATATATGCCAAATGGCTCCCTATACTTCATTTGTCAAAAATGAATGAACACAAATAAAATGAAACTATTATTATTTTGCTTCATTAAACGTTAAATAAAAAATATAAAAAATACCAGTCAATGAACACTACATTCTAGTAATTGAACAACGATAGTCCAATGAATGAACAAAATTACTAAACAATATTCTCCTATTTATTTAACTCTTTATTCACAATTTTATCGCTAGTATGCCGTGTGGGTTCAAATTCGTTGAAATATACAAAAGCGTTCATTTACTGGTGCCCGTTTATTCACTGGTGCAGTTACCCTACCAATGTAAAGCACGTATGCTTTAGGAATTATAACAGACATGGTGCTGGAGAAAGCAATATTTTACTTTAATGTGTAAATTGTAAACAATTATATTAATGTTCTACATGAAAAATGAAAATTTCTATTTCTTGTGTAACTACATTGTCTAAACACAGAATAGAGACAACTACACTGTGGATATTATCGTAAAATAAAATATTTAAATACCTATTGAATCCATTGTATATATTACGCGATAATCTAAGACAATGTACGTATGTTTGACTCTCGAATTAAATGGAAAGAGTGTAGATTTGTTAAATAAATGTGTGCTCTAGAAGTTTTTTTTTACGAAACGGTCTCGCTAAGCAAGTCTCTAAACCAATGGTCTTATTAGTTTCGCGTGCAGTGGGCGACAGACTAATAGACTGACAAACCATTCTTCGAAACCACGTATCTTGGTTTGGACGGTTCGTTCGTTAATCGAACACCGAAGCAATCAGGAACAGGTGGCACTCTGTACTCACCGCAGTGCAATCGTCGTGATTAAAGAAATTAGCGGCACCGCCGTTCTCTGATACACCGTCGATAAATAAGGATTACGTGTAATCGCACCGAATAACCGACGGTACTTTTTACGTTTTAAAAAAAGACAAAAGCCGAGTCCGCAAAACGTAGACGATATCCTAGCCCGCAAACTCAATTAATTTTACACACTAATGTGTCCTGGAAAAACGAAGGTAAAATGCATGGAAATGCGTGCGCGGTTCCCAGCGCGGTCGATGGATACTATCTACCGGGCTTTCATTCTTTTTAATCGTTGCATTGTGCGTGATATTATAATTGTAATTCCCTCTGTGCCATTCTTTTTCACGATTTCTACTCTTATTGTGTACCGTTTGATACGTGCAATGTCATATCTGATACTAATTGATCATACTTTTGATCTGGAACTGAAAACGAGTGTTCATGATAAAACAGTAGTTATTGTTATTGCTCAAGTTAATCCGTTGTATAGATTCTATCTTTGTCTTTGATGTTATACCGCTGGTTTGTGAATTTTTGTAACGTTATTCGCAAACAAACATAGCGAACCTTTTAATAATACAGTTTACTTTAGCCGATATTGTTGATTGACCAATACAATGTTTGGGGGTTTTTACTTTTTCATACGAATTCACCCCATTAACCATCGGTGGAAATATTACAGACCACTCTGTGACTTTTTTAATACGATTTAACTTTTTAGCTTGACTATTCGTGTTTTTATTCTGTCTCTGTTCAATAAATTTGATACGCAAATAGTTAAACGTCGTATTAATTCAAGTTACTTCTCTCAATTTACTTTTAAAGAAATAATGAGTTTGAGTTTGTTTATTTGACGAATGTGTAGAGGAGGAATTATTAATCAAAATGAGAAGAATTATGAAAGAAGAAAGGAAATTGAAAGAGGGCCACTGAAACATTGAGAGGTGAGAGAAGGGAGAAGTAGCTTTGAAGATAGAGAGATTGGTTCATGTTGTGAAAAGATGAATGAGCCTTATAGAACTGAGCAGATAAACAAGGTAATATAGAATCTTGTCAGATCTAAAGTACTAGAACCCGAGTTTAATTATTTTCTCAAGATAATATAGATAACTTTTCAAAAATTACACGAACAACAAAACTACAAAGCATTTAATTACATGTGACGAGATTTAGCTTTTATTGCATATTACTGTTGTTAGTACTGATTTCTATGAGTATCAAAAATAATTAGAATGCGGATTTTATACATTTATGTCAAAAGTGAGTAAGTTTGATAAAAGACAACGAAAACAATAGAAAAATAAATATTGTTAATATAATCAATATATTTATTATTTTATCTTCAACTTTTGACGATAACTATGTGAAAAAGTGTATTTTTATTTCTGCTACTTGTAATTAGTGTAGATAACTTTTACTGATAATACAATAATTTTAGTAATCTGTCTGAGAGTATTGTTATGGAAAAATCTAGAATTGTAATTATCACATTTTCTCATTCTACTTTGATTCCTCAGTTATCAATTATTCAATACTGAAGTATATTGTAGAATAACAAATTTAATGATTTCAGCGCACTGGTTCTATCAATTGTTATTTAAACACTACTTGTAAATTATCACAATATTTTTCTTCAACGTTTCGATCTTATTTTAGATAATTTTCAAGAAAACATTGTAGAATGTATCGATTACCAATTAAGCTAATTTACGTTAATTCCCGTAAATGGGTTAATTACCATACCTTGGGAAACATAATGAGATTCCCCTTACTTTTTCATATAATTTTAAAAATTAAAGTCCGGTCATTATAATACAATACTGAGATATATCGTAAAATATTCAAAAATTCTAGTAAATAGTATAATTATCAAACCTTTAGAAACTGAATTAATTCTTAATCATTATAACGAAATACGAGAATAAGTCGTGAAGTATACTAATTACTGAGTAAGATCCTTCAGTTTAATTCCAAGAGGATTAATTAACAAACCGTCAGAAATATAAGTAAATTCGCCTTTAGTTTCATCGTTAGCTTAAAAATTAAATCGTTTACGTTGATTCTAGTAAATAATCTAACTGGAAATAAACGTGATTTAATTCTTCCTTGTAATTATTATTTTAAAACTGCTCATTTAGTTGTAATAACATAATAATTTACACAATTATTTCGTTTGATCCACGTAAATAAAGATAAAATTTTAGAAATAAAAATAAAAATTACTGAAATTGTTTATACGTGAACTGCGAATTTATGTATTTATAATGAAATATAACCTCGATAGTGTAGCTATTGGTAATGCTGGATTAAAACGGACATTTATCTGTTTCTAATCATTTGTGCACAGGTAACTTTGCGCGGGAGCAAAAGCTGCTGACAGGAAACGCCTTCAGCAACCATAACGCCACTAATTCGCCGACATTCGAGACGAACGTTCCACGAAACGTGACAACGGCGGTCAGCCAGACCGCTTTTCTACATTGCAGGGTTCATCAGTTGGGTGATAAAGAGGTAAGTGGATTCATATGTTTCATCCGACCGGACGATTCTCTCCGGAAACGAGATACGCGCATTGCTTCTTTTTTATTTTCTGCTTTCATTATAGCAAGACAAGCCTTCAGGACGATAAGATTAATAACTAGACAGCAGATGTTTATACAATTTTCAATAGTCACAGACGAATTTTTAAGAAAGTGGAACAGATGCCATAAATGCATAAAGATGCCATAAATGCATAAAGATCCGCAGTCTATTAAGGATGTTCTGGAGCTATATAAAGATGCAACAAGATTTTTGAAAATTTGACACGATATAATTCTTACTAAATTAATGCAATTACCAAAGAGTTAGATTCACTACACCGTTTAATATTTATAGCAACTTAAAGTTTGCACATTTTAACACGTCTTCTTATGGAGATTTCATAAAATTCCACTTCAAACCCGATTTAAACCTTGAAAAAACGCAACTAGAAACTCCAGTTTTTTTATATAATAGTAAAAATTATGTATTTAATTATGTTCAAAATTTTTTCGAATTCACTAAACAGTTACAGAGCAAAAAATTAGAAACTGTTACAAAACTTCAAATTTATCGCGTTGTCATCTCACTAGCATGCAAATGCGACAATGCAAAGGGTACAATTATTCACAAAATTCATTTACAAGTTTTTATAATACGAAGACAATTTGATTAAAAAATAAATATAACATGAAATTCATTAAATTAATCTATTGTTTTAATGCAAAATATACTCGTGAATGGCTTTCATTGCCAATATATTGATGGATTTCGAAGTTCTTGTACTTTTGTCTCCCATTGTACCTCCAGAACATCCTTAATATAACAATTTTAAAGCTTTGCAAGAATGAAATTATTTTGGATAATCTGGGCTGTCCTGTATATGCAGCAAAGTCTTATAGTGTAATCAAAAATGAGACAAAGTAGAAATCGATTCACGAGGAAGGAAAGCGAATCATAGAAGATGTCTTTGATGCTTTCGGAAACAAAACGGAGAAGAAATCTCTGACGCTTTTGAGAGAAGAACGCTCTCGAAATAGTAAAAAAGTCTTACTTCAAGGGCGATGCGTACTTGCGAGTATAGTTTCACGCTTCTAGAGCTGATCGGAACCAGCACCCGTCTCTTGATTATGAAAAGAGATGGCCTGACAAACGCCTCCATTCAGAATTCCATTTCTCCAGGAGCAAATTTAGCTGCTCTCTAGAACCGAAATGGAGCAGCTCGACTAACTATGGAAATGTCTCTGGATGAAGACATTGGGTGGACCACCCCTTTCATGAATCGTCGCCGAATATCGGAACTAATTGTTCTGGGATCTGCAAGTGTGGTTGGTTACAGCTGCAATTGCAATTGAAACGAACGAGTGATGCTGAGGCAACAATTATTTGGCATGTTGTGCTATGGAAGTTTATAACCTTATACGGGACGACCGCGAGGAGATACGAATTTCTTAAAATTGCAATATCTCTGTCAAAATTTTAAACCAATTACTAGACAGCGGATCTTTATGCAAATAAAACTATTTTGCATTGATTGTGCGAAGCAGGAATAACATAAAAATTGATTTCATCCCTTAATGACTTTGTTACATTAAAAGAAACATTACAACATTCTTGAATTTTTGAAATCTTTAGTGTCTTATACTCTACCAAACTAATTTTTTCATGAATGCATGAAGATCCGTAGTCTACTAATTAGTAAGAAACCTGGTTATTCTAGGCAACACGCTGATTGCCGTTAAAGTATAGCGATCGTATGAAGCTTTAAGCAAAATTCAAAACGTTTTCGGCGCATTGGTTCGATCAAATGTTACTATTTACACAATTTGCAAAATAGGCACAATAATTTGTCTCGACGTTTCGATCTCAATTTAGATCATTATCAAGAGAATACCAAAAAATATATTGTGTCTGTAATGGAAATTAACAAAACATTAATCATTGCATTTAAGCCAGAACAAAAAATAAACTAAAATAATTTCATACTCACTTGCGTAGTTGATAATGATCTAAATTGAGATCGAAACGTCGAGACAAATTATTGTGCCTATTTTGCAAATTGTGTAAATAGTAACATTTGATCGAACCAATGCGCCGAAAACGTTTTGAATTTTGCAACACGCTGATTATTGGCACAAAATCGAAATAAATTAATATGAGAGTTGGGAATTGTTCTGTTATCGAGAAATATTATTGTCCACTCGTTAATACATATTTGAGAAAAACCACCGTAGTAATTTGAATTAGCGAGAATAATTCTATTTTAAAATACACGTTTTGAACAGAGAACAGAAGAATGTGCTATGCATAAAAGGGTCCAGTGTTATATCAAAGGTAACCCTGCCGCTCTGTTGCGGTTAGGTTCGCTTTATCGTTTTTCAAAATCTCCGATCCGAGGTATGCATTCACGGTGGCTGTATGAATCTGAGAGGCTTCTAGGATAACATTACCGCAAGGCTGTCGTGCGGTTTCGGTGCCGGGTTGTTCATAGAATATGCATGACGCGTGTTTCAAGAGTGAAACAACCTAAGAGATGCGGTAAATATGCGTGCAGACATCGAATTTTATTTTCATTCCTGTTCCGTCGGAAAACGGTGATTACGCGCGGACACACAGCAATTTGTCTGGGGAGGAAAAACGTTTTTCGGTAAAAGGATATTGTTGAACGACATCGACTCGCGTGTGCTTAAACGGTATTTGCAGTGAAATCTGCCATTATGCTTGTGATAATAGATGGTTGGTTTTATAAAATCCTGTCCAATCGATAATGGAACGGTAAAAATTTATAGAATTTCTCTCAGAATTTGTTTGTTCGGTTTTAAACAAATCAATTTGTTTGTTCGGTTTTAAACAAATCAATTTGTTGCAGTTGTTTGGAAATAGTAATCGAAAGTGACAGATTCGTTTAAACATAGATTTATCATTAATAAAATTTCCATCTAATATAATCTTCAATTTTTTCTTCGTCGATACAACAGTTGAAATGGACAACATCTACCTTGTGTATTTTTCCATGAATGAAAAAATTCCTGGGTAAACTGGACAGTGTATTATTCAAACACCACAGAATCGAAATTTTCCATAAGATAAATATTGAATCTGCCGCTACATAGAGGATTTTTTCGATATATCTATTACGTGTTCTCGATTTTTGTGTGAATATTGGAACATAGTGAACACGTACGACGTGTTATGTGATATGAATACGTGAGATCGAGCATACACATGTATATGTAAACATCCTACCTTCTCTGTATGAAATACGTAAATATCGTCAATGAAGTACTACCATCGCGTATCGAAAGAAAATATCACGTAGTTTGATTAAACTTTTGTGGTTTATTATTTAGCAATTTTTCTGTTATTATTTAGCCATTAGAAATTAATGTTATTAATAACAAAGCTGCACTCCAGAAACTGTACTCAAAATTTCGAGTTAGCTGGAGCTCTTTCCTTCACGACAACATCGGAGATCATCGTAAGGAATAATGTACGGGATATACGTATGCAGACCAGTTGATACGATAGCCCCACGTCAGCACGATTTATTCATACTTCCATCATTAAAGTTTAATCAAACCGTACGATCTTTACGTGCCGTGCGCTGGCATGAGTTCGGAGAACGTGCATAGCAGTGCTATTTGTTGAAGTTTCAGTAAATGCGAAACTTTCGAACTATGGAGATCGAGGAATTACACGGGAAGATTTGATACAACGAAATCCGGTAGAATTGGTATACCGGTGTCTCGAAAATGTTTTTCCATCTACCGTTGACGTTTGCGTAATTATTACAAAATAACTTTGTTCAAATTACGAAAGGGAAACAGCTGCTACAATCAATTGTAAAAAAGTTCTGATAATGCTGACAACAATAATCTCAGAGTTGCTGATAGCAGAGTTCAACGAATTCATGGAAAATATGTTTGTGTGTTCCAGAGAAAATATATTTCCAAGTATGCTAAACTATAATTCAAGCGACTACTTTACGAATTTATGTTCAAACTTGTACGTAATATTCGTTTCACGAAATGCAATACTATTGTACTAACTAATGTGCTAAGAAATGAAAACAAACAAATAGTTTAGTGTATTATTACTATTAATTGCATCAAACCAAATAAGGTTTATGTAGCATAGTTTATTGATAATTTTTGGAGAATGCATAACATATTTTCATTTCGGAAGTAAATTAATTAATTTTTACGTGATTAATACCTCAAAATTTAGATATCTGTAATAGTTTCGAAGGAAATAGCTTACAATAAATGTCTTACGTAGTACAAATGGTAAATATTTGCGAAAACTCACTTCGATCTATCACCAAACCGTAATGTAAATGGAATATGCATACATAATTTCAATTCGAGTGTGAAACTCATTGAATTCTAAGCTTCTCAGTAAGCTTACGTTGGCTGTAACTAATAGCCAGTAGTCAATCGCCTCCCAAGAGATTCTAATTAGTCAAATTAATCTGGTCAACTACCAGCATGACGATCATTTACGATCAATACGGTAAACGATAGTCACGTGCACGTGTGATATTGGAAAATATAGTTACGTCATAAAATAATCATATTACGTATACACAAGTAAGTTTCATTATTTTATCAAGTCTGTCATGTATGTTATGACTTATGACCATTTCTTCAAGTTTTACCTACTGATAAATTATACAAAATATGATTATGATATCGGCGCCAGGTTCGATCATTTCAAATGATGAACCTGGCGCCGATATCATAATCATATTTTATATTTCAATTTTCGATCGATAAGAATTATTTCCTTGATAAATTATACGTTCGATTTTATAAACGAAACAAAATGATCATTCTTCTGTCGCAAATATCGAAGCATGAAAAAAATTTTACTAGGAATTATATATCAAATTAAATAATTTTGTACTAGGGCACTGTAATTACCTTAGGTGTAAAGAAGATAATACTTGAAGAAGTTAATTTTATATGATCATTGGTGCAATGTAGGAATATTAACGTAACAATTACGTGAACGGTGTACGCGATTTAACGTGTCCTCTTTAAGACACGAGCACGCTACGAAGAATGTTTGCTGACGTTGCAATGATGGAGGAAAATTTGGAAACGAAACAAACGCTCTGCCCTGCAGAGAAGAGCTCTCTGAATCACTCGACTGGACACCTTCGAGCTCCTAATTTCTGTTCTGCCCTCCGGAAACATTGCTCCACCACTGCGAATTGTAACAGCGGAGCTTTTGAAATTTGCATCCAATTTCAGCATGCATTACCTATGCAATGCGTTTGTCAAGTCAACTGTCGGGCTAGCAAAACTAAAAATTCTACGACATTAAAATAATTCATTACTGGAAACCAAAACTATAAAGCAAATGATTATAAAAATTCCTGCACAAAAACCCCACAATACTCTTTTTAAAATCGACGATCAAGAGTTGAGAATTTATCAATAAATTATTCAAGAGTGACAGCAACGTTATACAAAATTTAAAAGATTTTTTAGAGTTAATATAACAACTTCTGAAAGTATTATTTAGAAAGTAAGTATCGATCTTCTTTTACACACAACTCAATCGCTAAAAAATGTATTAACAGATTTTCTGTAGGTGATGTGTTAAAAAAACTATTATTTTATGAAACTTGCAAACTATCTTTTGTGAATTCCTAAGAGTTGATAAAGTAAAAGTACCTAAAATTCGACCATTTCATTGAGAATGACTAAAGAATGATTCTTTTGCGTTTTATCACTCCCTCTACTTGGTACCAAAAAAAGGTTCGAAATTCAAATGACGCGGTTCTTTTGCAAAACCGGGTTCGTTCGACCAAAACGCGAAGAGGTTGGCTAATTCCTAAATTTAAAGATGCGATCGATACTTGTTCTTGAACCGGCATTTCTGACCTCTTGTCAGGCTCTGCTAATTGCCTCATTCGTCGACCATCAATGGCTTCAAAAGGATAGAGACGCCCACTGACAAGCTGTGACCTAATTAGGAAGGGCGAAACAGCATTCCAACCGGCGCCAAATTCGAAACCCTCGAGAGACTGGCAACGATAAAAAGAATAATGAGGATTTCAGCACGCACCAAGCACGCCTCATAATTCTCTGCCATTTCTTCCGTGCAATTTGCTTAACTTGAATTTTTTAAGAACGGCCTCGGACTACGGGCCACTTCCCACAACCCGAAAATGAAATTAGAATGTATCTGTCAGGCATCTCTCGTCCGAGATAACGACGTCACATTTTCTTTTATTATCCGTTTACTTGCCATGGTCGCCGCCACTTAGTTTATATTTCACGTGAAGAACAAAATTCGACCTCGGAGTACGGCAGTAGGAATTCCTGAGATTTTGTGAAAACTGCTGTAATGGAGTCTTTTAGATTTTTATTTTTAAATTTATTTCTATTCGTGAATTTATCTCTGCTGTTTTTATTTTCCAAGGACGGTAATCAAATTTATTTTCCTTTCTGCAGACAGATAATGCATACTCTAAAATTGCTCCAACCGAGTTTCCATTGCGAGACTAGACAGCCGATGATTTAAACGAGTTTAATTAAACCTTGATTAAGCTTTGAGTACGTTTCCTGCATTTTCTTATCAAGCATTTCAGGAGGGAACGGTCTGTTTCCTTCGAAATATCTTTCTCGAGTGTCGATTTTACAGTTATTAACCGCTGCAGTTATTAACCACTTTATTGCAACTACCGACGAGGAAATAATTTTCGTTCTCTACAAAGATACTTTTATAATACTTAGTTACACTTGTGCTTCTTCTTGAAGAAAATTAAATACTGATGGTTAAAATTACTGAATAAACTATTGGATCAAGCAAACAATTTATGTAAAAATATTAATCTAGGAAGCTAATCATTCATTTTAATTTAGAAAATTAAAATAAAAGCGTATGAAATATAAACTTCTGTTTTCCCTCACCAAGTATTTATCAAATGAAAAAGATGTTCTACGTTTTATGTTAAACATTGCAAGTAATTGACAGACTAAGGTGAAGGTACCAGTAGTTGACCATGAACGAGTAATTGACCATTTTATAGAAAAACATAAAAAATAAGATTTTTATAAGCTGTACACTTTTGATGAAACTGAATCTCGGATGTCATACCATCTGTTGGTTAAATTTCTCTAATACTATTCTCTATGAACTTGCAACGTCTACTATGTTCCTCAATTTAACTTTTTATGGAATTGATTTGTTTTATTTCTTATTTCATTGAAAATTGTTGAAACTAAATGATAGTAAAATTATTCCCAACATTATTGCTTTAACCCTCTTTCTAGTATAAATGGTCAACTACTAACGAATAGGAGGTCAATTACTAGATTTTTCATTTTCATGAGTGGTCAACTTCTGAAGCAATTACTGAATTTCTAAATATGTTTCTTAAATTTGTATAAATAAACTTTTTTTAAAAAAGTGGCCCTGGTACATAATTTAGAAGACTTAAAGAGTGTCTTCAGACATCGACTCTCGCTGTTTGATGACAGAGTAAATGGTTACTATTGTTCGTGTGGAAAACTTCTCTTAACTGGTCAACTACTAGTACCTTTACCTTACTTTTACTAATTACATATTTTGTTTCGACTTAATGAGTCTACATATTACTCGTATTGATGCACAAGCTTTTTAAATCACTTTTTCGAGTCATTATAATGTAAATTCGTTGTTGCGTCCCTATGTATTGTTTCGAATTACAATAATATTGTCACAGTTACCGTTGTTTCAAGAACAAAGCGTTTTACGAATTTGTAATTTACGTAACATTCCCTTCTCACCTTAAAATGTAGGACGCACAAATAACGTTTACTCGTTCATCTGTGAAACAGCGGTAATAAATGGAGCACCGTTAGTATTAAATTCAGAAAGCAAATTAATTAATTTCCACGCAGCAAATGCCGATAAATGTATTCCAATCTGTCGAAATTATGTGTGCGGAATGGTTAATATGTAACTGATTATGTATTTCCTCTAAGCAAATCCACCCTAAATAAGCGAGTAATTCAAAACAGAAGCAATGAGACGAACATAATTTCCATGCTAAAGGAAACGAAATGTACGAGATACTATCTTTCTTACTCGAAACAAACTATTTTAAATGAAATTACTAACCAGAGTTGGGAACATTTCATTTGAAACAATGAATTATTTCAAGTACATTAATATTTTCATTTGACAAAGAATAATATAGTCCAAATAAAATAATAATAATCCGATTATTTCAAATGACATGTATGATTTCAATAATATTTTGATAAGTCCGTTAATAGCTGAACCAAACGGCACAAATACACTAAAAACAAGCGAATAATTCAAAACAGCACGAATATGAAAATAATTTACTAAATACAACGAACGAAATGGAAGAAATATTTGCCTGAGGTAGCCAGACCATTGAAATAGAAATTGCATTTTCAGCTGATTCGCTACAACATGATTTTAGTATCGAATGGCTGTTGGCATCGAACCGACTGTGTTATTGCACAGAAGAAACGGTGACGATACGAATAAAGGAAGTTTCTCGCAACACAGGCCGCTGCTTCTTCTATCGTGACGACGTTAATAACGCACGACGGCCTGTCCAATGCTATTTAGAATGTTCCGGAATTTCGACAGAGTGTTTACACCGCCATATTATGTCAGTGGTTTAGTCTCGCTCGAAATCGGAACATTAACTACGTTCGCACGTGCAGCGGCGGCGACTTCGCCTTTGGCTTACGCGGCTTACACAGACCGCCCATCCGTAAAATAGGACAAAGCATTTGCATTGCTAATTTTGTGTATGACGTTAGGTCGCACGTTTCCTGACCCGGCACAAGGTTTCAAATCGGAGATGTCATTTATTTTATTCCAATGCGACGGTTCTGCTTGCAATTACTACTATTTATTGTTCCGTTCATCAACGAACTCTGAAGAGGCCGAAAAGACTTTCCAGGCCTGCCAAATGGAAAATAGCAAACTTGCTTTATTGTTACTGCTAGTGAGATGGAGAGAACTATTTATTCTTATTTGAGTTTATACGAGAGTGACCGTAATAAATAATTAGGAAAGAAACAGGGATAGGCGAGGAGCAATAGTGAAGTGAGGAAAGAAGATTGCGAGAAAGCGGAAAATGAGAAAAACGATAAACAAACAGATTGTATCGGACAGTAATTGATTGAAAGCATAATAAAACGCCCTTGATTTTACTGTTGCTACATATTGAAGTATCAATTTCACTTTAGTATCCCCTGAGGGGTGACGGGGAGGATTATCTATCCACCAGTCCCAAAGTGTTATAGATATGCTATTAACCTTGTCCGAGACATTTTGAAATAATTTTGTGGTTGTAAGAAAAAACGCCGCATGTCACAATTTCAAAAGATTTGGGTTTATGCATTAATCGAGCTTTATACTATAGGATTTACGTATTTACCAGAAAAAAGTCATGAAAACAAATTCGGAGGGCTCAAAAAAATAATGCGATTTAATCAATGTCCTATTTTGAAGCATTAGTGATGAAAACTGTAAATGGCAATATCTCGAAAGTGAAAGTATACGACATGCGACATTCTTCCTGACAATCACAGAATTATTTCTTGTGATTTACGTCTTTATAACTACGAGTACCAATAGCGAGAAAATCAAGATGTCAAAATCAGGTGATACACCCTGTATACATTTCATATACTGTAATAAAGAATTTAAACAGCGCCAAAATTTGATAAAAAATTCTTTTTATATGCACCAAAAAGAGAAAATGCTCACGGCTATAGATTTTTATATGACGAATTGAAATCCTGTGTGATAACTTTTAGCTCATCGGATGCGCTTTAGAATGAAAGTATGTATGCGTGTAGCAATTCGCTTGCACTCGACATGAAATGGGACAAATTCAAACACATATTTTTCCAATAATTTTTCACAAAGACTTTTTTCCGCGTTTATGCGTTAGCCCGTCAGTAAGCGTGCATGATGGTGAAAGGTATTGTTTAACTTTGCATTACTGAAGAGATTTATTGAGATTTTATGAAGTGTCCTGAATAAACTGCATTATTTCAATCCGCATAAAGCGAATATTTAGACATACCTTTGGAAAGCTGGATTAGAATAGATTGCGACACATCTATGTAAGTAAATTACAAAAATACAATTTATGGAATTCATTCGGGATGAATTATTTTGACCCATCTAGTAGTATTAGTACATATTAATCAGACGAAGTGCTCCCGTATAATCTGACATTATATCAAGTGTCAAAATCTATTCGTAAATTATTGCGTTGAACGAAGATTAGAAGTTCATTTTATTTTCCGAATGCTATCAATTCAGTGACACTAAGTTTTTAACTAAGTAATATGATACCCTCCGTTAAAATTTAGATCAAACTTACAGTTCTTGAACCGAAAAGGCCCTCGCTATTTTCGAAACGCCGTTAAGGAAAGTTTAATTCGAACGGGTCGTCCGGAGAATGTCACAGAACGAAGTTGCGCGAGCTAAATGACAGGGGTAGGCATGCTCTACGTAATTTGATCGCTTCGAAAGAAGCCCCTTTGCTCTTCCCTCGTTTCCCATAAACATCACTTGGGAGATGTTCCGTTTCGTTTAGCGGCCTTCATAGAAAGACGCATCAAATTGCACATTGAAAAATAAAAGAATTTATTTGATATTCGAGTGATCCTTCCGAGCGTCACTAATATCACCTCGAAGATGGAGAAAAGTTACTATACTTTATCAATATTGCTATTCTATTAAACTGATTCGCCATCCAATCGCAAATAGAAAAATGAGAAATAATTCATTTTTCCAAATTAAACATCAAGAAATAAGAGTTTATTCACTCCCCATTGTAACCAAGTTTTCTCTCTAAACATTAACCCCTTGCCCTACGATTTATATTACAGTTTTAATGACTAGAGCTTTCTTCGCAGTTGGTATTTCCAAAAAAGGAGAAAATTAATATTTATCATATGCCTACATGTTCTTCAATAACTATACAAAATCAACAAAATCAAAATAGAATTTCACCTTGGGTTAAGGCAGAATAATAACATACATATTTATTAGACTGTGTTCAAAATCTGAACCACGAGTCTGACACGTTATTGTAGGCCGAGGGGTTAATATCGTACAACTCAAAAATTAAACGATTAAAAGGACTTACCGAAGTGAAGACCTTTCGTAATTGTATGAAGCGCCTCCTTCCATCACCTCCGGGGGAGTAAACTCTCGTGCAGTGATGCCAGAAGGAGAAACCTGCAGGAACTTGCCTCTCCGGCTGGGCCCCTCACTGTCACTTTCACTAGTTCTACTACACACGCGGTACTCACGAACGTACCTCTACTACACACGCGTTACTCACGAAGGTACCTCTACTATCCACGCGCTACTCACGAACGTACTTCTACTACACACGCGTTACTCACGACCGTACCTCTACTACGCACGCGTTATTCAAGAACGTACCTCTACTATACAAGCGGGACTCACGAAGGCACCTCTACTATACAAGCGGGACTCACGAAGGTACCTCTACTACGCACGCGGTACTCAAGAACGTACCTCTACTAGACGCGCGCTACTCAAGAACGTACCTCTACTACACACGCGGGACTCACGAACGTACCTCTACTAGACGCGCGCTACTCAAGAACGTACCTCTACTACACACGCGCTACTGACGACCGTACCTCTACTACGCACGCGTTACTCACGAACGTATCTCTACTAGACGCGCGCTACTCACGAACGTACCTCTACTACACGCGCGGTACTCACGAACGTACCTCTACTACACGTGCGGTACTCACGAACGTACCTCTACTAGACGCGCGCTACTCAAGAACGTACCTCTACTACACACGCGGGACTCACGAACGTACCTCTACTAGACGCGCGCTACTCAAGAACGTACCTCTACTACACACGCGCTACTGACGACCGTACCTCTACTACGCACGCGTTACTCACGAACGTATCTCTACTAAACGCGCGGTACTCACGAACGTACCGCTACTACACACGCGGTACTCACGAACGTACCTCTACTACACACGCGGGACTCACGAACGTACCGCTACTACACACGCGGTACTCACGAATGTACGTCTACTACACACGCGTTACTCACGACCGCACCTCTTACACTGCCCGGATGAGTCACGGTCAGAGGTAGTCATGCCAGATTCGTGGGTCTTGGGACTTTCCCCTCCTCTAGCTCAGCCGGCTCGACCCCCCACTCTGAAGCACCGTCGTCGACATAGTAGAGGTACGCTGGTGGATATAGCGCGCATGCAATCGAACAAGCAATCACACGGGCAAATAGAGGTACGTTCGTGTGTAGCGCGTGCGCAGTAGAAGCAACGTAACGACGATGGTGCGTCAGAGTGGGGGGTCGAGCCGGCTGAGCGAGCGGAGGGGAAAATCCCAAGACCCACGAATCTGGCATCACTGGTCAGAGGAACGTTCGTGTCTACTGCGTGCGCAGTAGAAGTAAGAGTGGGGGAGGGGCCAGACGGAGGGGCAAGTTCCTCCAGATTCCTCCTTCTGAGATCACTGGTCCTATGTATAATATGTGGATCATATGTACATCTATATATATGTACGTTTTAGTTGAGGGAACTTCTTTTTTCAAGCTTATTCATCAAATTTTCAACACAAAATAAAACAATATAAAAATGTCTCCTATAAATTGAAAAATCGTAGTCCACAACAATGGTCCAGACACTGTGATTGACAATTGACAGTGATTTTGGAGATTACAGTCAAATACATGAAGTAGCGCCAAAGATTGGAACGTCAGTCACGTCCAATCACGTTCGATGATGCGATGTACTAGAATTGTGTGGAGCTATCTAAAATAATTCATTCTGAAGTGAATTACGCGGTCCGAGGTGTAAGAGTTTACTTCCCCTGACCACGATGCACCAGGTGTTCCAACGAACCACCACTGTAACGTTCACGATTTGTGATAGATCCTATTTCTCTGGCCGCCGACAAACGGCGTTCGGGCATAGTTTCCATATGGGTTCCATGCCGAACCTCGCACGCGCACTTTACACCAATGCCGCTGCAGTGTTTACAAATGCAAAAGACAAAGAAATCAAGCATATATTCGCTCCTCGATTCAGGGTCCGCGGCTCTGTGCCCAAATTCATCATTTCTTTGTTATGTCTCAGGAAACCACACGTGTATTGTTTTTTTCTATTATAAAAACTTTAGTTTTTCTGCGTAATCATGGGTAAGCCTGATATTCGTACGCTCGATTTCCTTGTCCTTTCCGTGTAACACAATCGTTGTACAGACGGTATGAGATTGATTCCACATGATAAAATAAGTGGAAAGTACAGAGTAATTTTTTTTATTCAAGGTCTCGCTTGCGGGAAAATCAAATTTCAAAATTTGTCACGTACACGTGTCTATAGCTACATCTGACCGAACGCGGATTGTAATATCGACAGGAGATTATTCTACGTGGAAAAATAAGTAAAAAATGCAGAATGAAACTTTTTCGTTGGAAACATCGTTCTCGGTAAAAATCCAATTTAAAAATATCGTTGGGTGGACTTCCAATGTCCCGGCAGTATATGTGCGAACTCGATTATTTCAGAAACGATGGTGGAAACAAAAAAATACTATTCTCCGATTCAAATGTACATTTGGGCGTGTTGATTGTACCATTTGCTGTTTGTGACGAGTTAACAAAGTGCACTCGACACAGATTCACATTTCATTTTTTCGGAAATGCGATATTCGATAGAAAAGTTTTGTAAGGTTTTGTATGTATATGTTGTATAGAGTGCGCCCCTATTGTAGGTTGGTACGAACGTGTATGGCGCGCAACAGTCTCTGTCCGAACGTTACGCTGCTTAAAACGTGTATGGTATGCTAATCAAATGTATCTCCAGCTTTATATATTTCACCCTGCTCTCATTCATTTAATTAACGAAGAAGATTCATCAATTTTCGTGTTTCACGTGACACAAAACCGAAGCAGCTTATTTTCATGTTTCGACGATTGCAGAGCACAATGAACGATTTGTTGATAGCGGTGAAAAAATTTATGAATACGAAAAAACAAATAAGGAATGCTGTTTTCAGCATAATACAGTTCTGGAAGTCGATTAAGGTTGCTGCTTCAAAGTTTCGGCATCTCAACGGTCGTTACAGAGTTTTGATTGCTTAATGAGCTCGTTAGAGCTTCCTGAATTTCGAAGGGCTTCCTGTAACGTGAAAAGGTTGCAGCCATCTGTTTTTGCAAGTTTCATTTACACACAAGCAACATTTTACAACTACGAAGGAGTAGACAGGTTGAACAGGTACATACATAAATAACAAGGAATAAAAGGAAACCTTGTAACGTAAACTGCTAGTTAGCGTTCCTCCATGAATTATAATAAATATACTGGATTAATATTAAAGCTCAATTCAATCTTTTTATAAAATACAGCGCAAATTTATTAATTTTTACTACATGTCCGTGTTACTATATCTCTCTATGTATTTATGAATAAATTACGACAGAATGCTTTCTAAAAAACAACATGAATAAGTTTATTTAATTTCTATGTAATGCAGCAGATTATAAATTCGTTATTAAAGGAATCTTTGTGAGCCAGATAGTTCGTTCACGCAAGCCTCCTTTACAGGATCTTATTAACTTCTCAAAGGCTTTGAAATTAATAGACAATTTCCAAACGGTTAACAAGCTACCCAGCACGCTAAGACGGTCACAAAGTTGTTTTAACAGTATTCTCTTTGCCTGTTTGTCGAAAGAATTCTTTAACATTTTTCGAGAATCAGAAAGGTAGTGTTTGAATACTTGAATCGACTGTATATAAAGTGTATTAAATTTACCTGTGAATACACGTGCTTCTTACGCAATATTTAACGTAGAATTTAATGAAAACATATGAACGTTGAATTGCTATTAACAATCATCTGGCAGGAATAAAAAGAGGAAGCATGTGCTTAAAAACTGCGCGTGCATACGTTTTGCATACATAATCAAGTCAGTTCATTCAATGCCGCGATAACAAAGGAATTTTTAAAAAATTTCTCCAAACTATACACTAATTTTCATTGCTATTAGTTTGAAACTCGATTCGATATTACATTTTATACTTTCGAACTCGATACGAGCGATTTTCAGTATTGTTTCGCAATTTTTTTTTGTTTAATCAAAATTGTGAATTGGAAAAACTCCCACGTTGATTTAAAAGACAATCAAAGTTTCTTTGGTTTTGCAGTCATTTCCCGAGTTTCCCAACAGGTTTTGTCTATCAAATTATAATACCGCGGGCGAATAACGCCGTAACTCTTCAGCACAGCGCGGCGCGAATAGAGAGGCATCTATGCGTGCGAAACTCTAAAAATGAAGTGCACTATTCCTGTTTTGCAGCGTTTACTCGCCGTTTTTAATTTGTTCCTAAATTAAACCGAAACAGGACCGAACGTTCCGAACCATAAAGTCTCGTGGATGCCCGAAAAAGAACAGAACGAAACTGTGGTCGTAAAATATAATAAATGGTGTGTAATAATAACGGAGAGGCAATTGATGGAACAAATGCAGCCAGCTATACTTCGCGGTGTTGCTTGTTTAGGTTATTTCTCTAAAAAAAAACTGTCCTAAAACTCGGGTCGTCTCGTAAAAGTTCATGCGAACCAATCATTTTGGAATGGAGAACAAAATTGTTGCATACAGAACTTCAAAAATATCCGAAAACATTATTAGATGCATGAATGGAGTAATAAATAAAAATAATAATATTATTGCTTGTTACGTGTAATTACAATTCTATCGACTAATAAAGTCAAATTTTTGTATGACTGCCAAAAATTCTCTACCCAACGACTCAAGTTTGGAATCAACCCGAACACGATCGTCACATTCGAAAAGCGTACAACAAACACTATTGAATTCCTTAAAGAAAGCAACCGACTCCACAAAATCTAAAAACACCATAGTAGTTCGTCGCAAAAGATCTAAACGTTGAAGCGACGTTAAACTTAAAAAAAGAAGTCGAATTTGAGTCGAATCATTAACATTATCTTTGCACCAATCTAACAGTATTATTTATTATTTATTTATTTATTTATTATTGCTTTAAACCAAGTGATTTATATAGCAAGTACAATATTATTACAATTAGCTTACATTAACTAAATGAAACATTATTACTAAATTCTAACGGAACATTGTTTGAGAAAATTAAAAATTATCTTCAGACCTTGTATATCAGGTTTACATAAGAAGGAACTAATACAAAGGGGGAAACAGTACTTGCCTTTGAGGAGCTTTGTTTCTAATGTGTTACGTTCGTTTTCGTAGTCTGGACATTGCCATATAACATGATTTAGATCCTGAAGCTCATCTCCGCATTGGCACGCACTGTTAGCTATAAACTTAACCCTAACCAAAGAACCGTTTAAATTATAATGATTAGCACGATATCTATTAACAAAAACTATGAAATCTCTGGGGAGCTCATAGCCAGAATACCATGGCTTGCCTTCATCCTTATGATAAAGTCTGACAAAGTTGGTACCTTTAAACTATTATTTATTATATAATACTATGTAATAGAATGTAGAGATTTGTATTTCAATGTAAAAAAGCTGTCTAAATGTTGCAGTATAAATTACTTATCAAGAGTTTTCCGATTTCTGTGATGTTAATGGTCACCGTAACAAAGCGATGCTCACGAGTGGCTCTCGGGCAGTTTTCAGTAACAAATTGTCCGGACCCGCGGCAGCTTGTTAATGTAAACCTAGCGCCAATAATACGGTGTGAATTTATCGATGTCATTAAATTAAAATGCGCTTATTTAAATCGGCCGGTCAGAGGCGACCGCAGACAAAGCACGGTAAATTTCGTGCTGGTTGCCACCGGAAACAGAACGTGATGTTTGAACGTTTAATGCGCCCTAAGAATAATTATCACACGCGATAACGTGTTGCCGGCGAACGCTTTTGCGCGAGATAATGAGGGGTAGAGACTGCTTTGAATTTCGAAGTTTATGAAAGTTTTCGGGACAGTTCGCGAAGCTGTTACAGATAAAAACTTGCGAATACCAACTTCCGGACAGTTTTAAGGCAGCGCCTACTAAAATAGACCTGGCCAAACTGCTCGTATTAACAAATAAATCTACAAGTACAAGGCTAACTTGTTGCCTTCGTTGAGGAAGCTAAATTATGTACAATTTCCTCTTTTTATTAAAAATTTAATTACTAGTCTGTAAACGTAAATAAATTATTTTTATGAATGACTCTCTACTATGTACTCGATGACTGAAACCTTTCCCTTACAATGACTTGCTAAAACGATTAATTTTACTGTTCAATGAAACAAAAATGAGAAGTTTTTAAGAATAAGTATTAATTATCATAGCTTGACCTTAAATATACTACAGGAAAATCCCCCATCAATCCTAAGTAGCTTCTATCAGTGCACACTTATATTGTGCACTATATAATTAACAAAGAATTGCAAATTTAATGTAAAATACGAACGCGATGACACTCTGACGCGCACGTAAGTATCGCTAACGGTTTTCCATACCGTATGCAATTAACGTTCTTTATCGTTTCTCTTCGCTTCCTCGATTAATTAGCACTAAAGCGATTTGCTTAATATCCGGAGGGAATTCGGGAATATTTTGCACGGTAGTCTAACACCGCGACCCAGCGGCAGGGAGCTGGGTGAAATTAATTGAATATTTCGAATTTCTGATCAGCTGACGATAATCGCGATTCGATCACGCGTCCGGCGCACGGCACACGCCTCTATGTTGGAATAAATTAAATCTGGGCATGAAAAAGACCACGGGAAAACCGGCGCATTTAATCCGAACAATTGCTTTTCCGATGCCATCGTGTTACCGGTGCGCCAGCCCGTTTTCCAATTTCGTGTACTCCTTTCCCTACCCCTGCCTATGAAACTTCTTTTTTCCCCCCGTTTGCTCGTCTCGCGCCCTTTTCATAGCGTCCCAATTGACCGATAAAATTGCAAAATAACTTAGACCGGGTGTCGGAATTCGATTTCTTTTTGCCTCCGTGCGTTCCAATGGAATCGCGTTCGCTAATATCACGACTTTGTTAAGAAACAATTTCGCCGTAAATATGGCTACCTCCCCCTAAGTCCCCTCCTGTTTTCGTCGCACACATTATGCATTTTTGTTTAACCGCGGTCGAAAATTTACGGCTTTACAATCCAGCAAATATTTACTTCCTCGCGGAATATAAACGCTTCGCGTTATTAGCGAACCATTCTTATGGCTCGAAACAATGTTTGCAGTTAATGTTCCGCTCAAAGCCGTTTGAACACTTGAACTCTCGGGATTCCGTTCGATTTTGAATTATTTCGATTGCATACGATTCCCGTGATTTTATGCGCGTTTTTCATATATTATTGTTAAATACTCTTGTATTGAAACGTATTTGGCAACGTTTCCTCTGGTCAGTTAATCATGTATCATTGTTGTACTGGATAACGGAATGATCGCATTCGAGATTTCTATTCATTCACATTTTATTATTACATTATTGTTCGTTTTTAATTAACATTTTTTAATATTTCGGTTATTATCCACTCGTTGATCAATATTTCTGATACGCGCGTACACAAATAAATTAACTCGTTTATAATGTAATGTATATAATAAGATACGATTATTCCGAATAATGTAAAGAGTGTAAATTTGTTGTGCATTAATTTGGGTTCAATATCAGCTCAAACATTGATACATTTCGAAGATTAAATGCAAACTTTGCAGAGATAATTAGTAACTTTGTGCTACGTGTTACCAGGTGTTAACACTTTATCTACCAAAAGCTTAGTCATAGGACTGCCATAATTATGCTGTAACAAGGGGAAGCTTATAAATCACCTGTTGTATAACAATCCCAAACGAAATTATTAGTTTACGTTAGTGAAAAATTACTTAATCACGGACCGTAAACTTTTGAAGACTATTAAATAATCGCTGGCAAATAATATGTTCAGTCCAATGGATTAAATGTGAATTAAAATGGCGCTAATCGATAATTATTTAATCTAGGTACATTCTATTATTAAATAGAATACTACCGAAGCCTATTAAAAAATAATTAGATGACAACAATATTTCTTAAGTTTTAATCCTTGAAAAGCAAAACCGGAGCCATCGGTTAATATCGAAAGAAAACTGTAGCAAATTGAAAATGATTTTGTGCGTCTACGTTTTCTTAATACACTATTTTTAATGGTTTCCACTCACTTCTGTTACGAATGCATGTAGGGTAACTGCACCAGTGAATGAACGGGCACCAGTAAATGAACGCTTTTGTATATTTCAACAAATTTTAACCCGGACGGCATACTAGCGATAAAATTGTGATTAAAGAGTTAAATAAATAGGAGAATATTGTTTAGTAATTTTGTTCATTGATTGGACTAGCATTATTCAATTACTAGAATGTAGTGTTCATTGACTGATATTTTTCATATTTTTGATTTAACGTTTAATAAAGAAGAATAATAATAATTTCATTGTATTTGTGTTCATGTATTTTTGACAAATGAAGTATAGGGAGCTATTTGGCATATTTGAGATTTCTTTAATTCACATAGTTTTTTTTTAAATAAAATATTTTCCTGAACATTTTCTTAAATGTTCATTCACTGGTGCAGTTACCCTAATCTCCGGAGAGTAATGATGACGCACATTCTGTAAGACGCAAGGCATTGCGTATCCTACAAGATCTATATTTCATCGCGAAGAAGGTTAGCATCTGAAGTGCATGTTTACTCGAACCCTCCAAGTTTTCATAATTACATGGACGTACATGGAACGTAACATTAAGGGACAAGGTGCAACCTTCGTTTGAAATATTACAAGCGGCTCTCCACTCCCTTTGCCAAGTACTCGTGAAGTCTTTCGACGATGTTGAGCAAAACACATATAGCTCTACAAAAGGATGCCGATGAGCACAGATTTATCACTTTCGGGTCGCGGTATTTTTAAAACGGACGTCTTTAAAATCTGCACAAGGGCAGGAATGCTTGGGTTGCACACCTCGACTCCGTGTTATGCACTGTTAACTTGACCCAAATACTCGGTATACACCTGGATGCACGTGTAGCGCCGCGAAAGTACGTCTAGAAATACGAGAACCGAGAGACCCAAGAAACATATCAACAATACCTCGCCGAGATTTTGTCACTGCTAATGTTTGCCGGAGATGCTTCTGACGTTGCACACTGCTCCTCGCGAATGCCACTTCGAAATCTACACGTGAAATGAACCTACATTTACCAATTAACTAAATGGCCAGGTGAGATTACTGTCTCGAAATTCGTCGATTTTTTGTTAACAACTAGTCTGGGGATCTCTGTGCAAAATAGACAAGTTCGAATGAAATTCTCAAATTCATTGTATCATATTGACACAATCACTTATCCTAACAATTTGAGCATAGGCGTAAAATTAAAAAAAAATACATTCGGTTAAAGCTCATTCTTGTAAATAAGTTTCATACTATAATAAATTGAATGATATCGGTGCTAGGTTCGATCATTTATAGAAAACAGAAAATGTGCAATTATTTAAACATGTTTCTAACGTTTCGATCCCTATTGTAGATTCATACTGTAATATTATAATATAGTTTCATACTATATTATGAATCCGGTTAATAAATTGTAAAATAAATTCGTTTCAATGTTCTTCGTTTCAGTAGCACGATTACATATGTAATTGGACAGACGTTTACGATAGCAGTTATATGAGTCGATGTCTTAATTCAGAAAGGAACAGACAGGTCCGAAATTTCGGGTATTGAAATCCTCTCCTAACACTTGAATTAGGTCATTCACTCCTGAGACAGAAGGATTTATTTCAGTCGAAGAGTTTAAGGCATGAGGAACTGCATTGAAATTCAGTTGATTTGAAATTCCTAATCCCTCTGAATCTGAAATTGCTAAAAATATAATATTTACATAACCCGATTTCCCCGAGGAATTTCAAACGTCTCTTAATTATATCGGGCAGCAAGACCGCAGGCGTACCCCGGCACGAAAATGTAATTAATGATGGAACCATTTCGAATGAAATTTCATCATTCGCAAGTGATTATTTATTCCATCGAATGTAAATGTAAACAATGCAATTTTGAGGACATGCCGAATATTATGGGTTTATGAAGATTATGAGATGAAATAAATTTAGCAAATGTTATGAGAGTTTAAAAACAACTGTCAACGAGAATAATAATTGTTCAAATTCTTACAGTTATTAATTGTTGAAATTCTTAAAGTTATTAATTCTTCAAATTCTTAAAGTTATTAATTGTTCAAATTCTTAAAGTTCTTAATTGTTCAAATTCTTAAAGTTCTTAATTGTTCAAATTCTATTATGTTTTTACTTTTTTACATCTTCTTTTACTTTACTTCGTCCACTGACTAAAGAACCTTTTGTTAACATAAAGCTGTCTAAATTCTATTGATTTTCTTGAATTCGCGGACTTTCAGATAAACTGCCGAATTTGCTAGCTGAAAAACGGAACAAGCCAATTCTTCCTCGTCTTCGAAATGCGCAGCTACCTCGAAAACAAATAAGAGAAAGGATAGAAAAAGGAAAGAAAGCATAGTGCACCGTTTTGGCTGGATTCTTGAATAACTATGGAGTATTTTCGAGATCTGGATCCCATGTTAAAACTTTTGCATTTTTATATGGATCGCTTCCTGATTCCTTGGATCAAATCTTTGAGACAGAGAGATCCGGCAATTTCTAAAATATCCTATGCCCAAAGAAATCAATTTTACTTCCACTCAGACACATTGGTACAATTTCAATAAAATCATAGATTAAAAATATGAAGTGTTGTATCTGATGGGACCACTATTGTAAATCATATTCACAAAATGTTCATTTTTAAATACTTAAGGGATTCACGTCTAACTGTTCGGGAAATCGCGGAGAAAACCAATACACACTATTCAACTGTCTTACGACATCTGAAGGCTTTGGGAAAAGTAAAAAAGTTAGATAAACGGGTCTCGTGTGAGTTCACTGAAAGAAACAAGATGTGCCTGATGAAGGCGTATTAAACAGGATAATTATCTGGGGTGAAAAATGGATTTTCTACTACAATCGACGAAGTTCTGCACAGTGGCTAGACGCAGATGAAACTCTAAAACATATGCTGAAACCGAACCTTCACCCGCAAAAAATATTGGTGTCTGTATGGTGGTCAGCAAAGGGTATTATAAAGTATTCATTTTTTAAAATAGTGAAACTATAAATGCTGATAAATACTGTCAGGAAATTGATACAATGTACGAAAAACTGCGTGAAACACATATTGCGAAAAAAACAGTAAAAAAATGAGCACAGTTGAAATGTGAGGTTCTTCCTCACCCTCCTTATTCACCTGACCTTTCACCTACCGATTACCATTTGTTCAAGCACCTAGATGGCTTTTTGAATGGAAAAAATATTCAAAGAAGAACGTGCTGTAAATACTGCATTTGATAACTGTATTGCCTCACGTTTATTAGATTTCCACCAGAAAGGCATTCAGGCGTTTGTATCACGACGGAAGAAGTGTATTGATGTCGATGGAAATTCTTTCGATTAATCGAATATGAATAAAGCTTGCAAAATTCAAGTTTATGTTACACATTCAAAACGGCCATTTAATTTGCAACAACCTAATAGTTAAGGACCATGATAAGTCTCACGCTGCATGTTGTCGCGAGCATGTTGTCTCACGTGCCGACGGATCAGTATCACGCTCGAATTAGATCCGTCGTCTGGAAAGTGGTTTGCCGCAGGTTCCAAAAGAAATGCCGAACGTCGCGGAAAGAAAGTAACCGTCCCGTAGCGACCGATCACTTCGGAAAGCCGATTACCTTAATTGAGCCGACGGCAATTGCCGTGCTCCGTCCTCGGCAGGAAAGATCTTCCCCGAACAGTAGAGGGACGTAGAGCCACTGTCGTGGCTGCCTCGGTCGCGTTCATAGTCCGCCGCGATTCAACTTTCAGTAATTTGATCAGAGCCAGAGATACCGGCGGTTCCATCGCTAAAATCGGCGTAAATCCGATAACTTCTCGACAAACAGATTCCCACGCTCGGGGACGGAACTCTTAGAAATGAAGTCATTCCGGTTCTTCCGTCTGCAACAAGACCACGACACCGCTCCGAATAACTCTCGACCCGAAAGAGAGAATCGAGAAACTTTAGGCGGCTGTTTGCGGCGATTACGGTAATGCACGGTTAAATTTACATCAATTCAGCAGTTGAATTATCGGTAGCGGGACATCTTTTTTCCAAGGATTGGCTCGAGCATGTCTCCACAAAGTGAGAGAATCGATAAAACCAGAGGGAGCGAATAGCCCCACCTGGAACAACGGCGATGGAGACGGAGACTCGACATTTCAGAAGAAGACTGAAGAAAATAAACGTGCAATACAACAAATTCCATTTTCAATGATTGTCGTTCTACCTTTATATTTATAGTGCCAATAGATATCTGAGATATTTTCGATTAAAATGAGCCCAAACACGAGGCAGATCGGAATTCTGTCTCTATTGATTTATGTAAATAAGGCCTGAAGATCTGGTGGTCCATTCCCCTTCTATTCTGAGCTACTCCCACCACACCAATTTGACTCGACCTCTGTATCTGGGTAATGACGTGACACCTATCTATTATATGTACACTGGGCCCCAGTGCAACCAGTCACTCACGCATTGACTGGCCTAAAGCACACGCTGATACCTACAGGGTAGGAGAACCGTCTGAGCAATGGTGGGGAAATGTTTCCTAGGCCAGAAGTGCATGCAGTAGAACTTCGACTATCCGTGCTAATTAGTAGAACATGATTGTTCCGATAATGCAACACTTACATTGCTTCAGTGCTGAATTCAATCCTTATTAACTTCCCGATTCATAGGGAAGTTACTGTAATTACCCCGAAAATCGAAAATCGATTTTTTAGCAGATCTTCACGTTTCATGGTTATTGAAGTCATTTTAGACTATTTTTATCAAATTGTTAGTATGTGTGTGTGTGTGCGTATGGCCGTTTTTATGTTATCAAATTTTTCGTTAACGTTTTCTGAAAAAGTAACAATGCGATCAGAATGATGAATGATGCAATCGATGTGCCCCGTCGTAACTTAGAGCTGATTAGTTTTTGGTCCATATTGGTCGAGTAGTTTTTTAGATTTTTTAGTTTTTTTAGTTTTTTTCGAAAGAAGTTCATTCAAGAATGCAATTTATACGAGAGGATGGAAATTTTCCACCGAATAAACAAACGTAATTATATATATTTCATTTTTTTTAATTTAAAAAAAAATTTTTGTTTTTAATTATGCAACTAATGCTAATGTTACCGCTTACAACTAACGAATCGGGAAGTTATTTGTGTGGCTCGTGGAGAGTCACACACAAAATAAATAAAAAAACCATTAAGAGCTGTATGCCCCACTAGCAATGCGTACCACTAACCCTTTCGTAAGAGCAGTCCTACCCGCGAGCTCGCGAAGCGAGCGAGCAACAATAACCAGCTAGTTTAAGTGTGTAATAAATCGTGTAGCATGTGGGTTGGTGGAAAGTATTTAAACGATAAAGAATTCGAACATCAGAGACCCGGATAATCGAGGTTCTACTCTAATTAAAGCGTAAATAGCTCCGTATTAATTCGGTAAAATTAATCCGATGGGCCTTGTGTTTGGATTCATTTTAATCGGCAGTCTCAGCCATTCACTAGTGCTACAATGATTGTTAATAAAATTCTTCCTTTCTGAAAAAACGAATTGTCTTTATCCTTGTCTACCGAGGTAGCTTCATCGTTCTCAAGACACCGAGTGTTCGGAAAGAAGTATGGAATCGTGTAAATTTAACAGCGCGCATTTTAATGAAATTTAACTGTGCACTGCCATGTTAGGTGTATTTTATCATTAGTCGACGCAATAATGGATAATCACTGATTCGAATGCGTAAGACGTACTACGCAACGTTTGACTAAGCGCCGGAAGCCAAGCTTTGCTGAATCAATGGACTTGGTCAATCACTACTCCGTCAATCAATCCCTCCGTTGTACGCTGCTGAACGTTCAATCCGATCCTTTGACCTAGGGGTGTGCTTCTGTTACTCCTAGATACTGATGACCCCATCAGCGACCGTTCCCCTTTTCCTTTCTATCTCAACAAATTCGCCGACTGCCCCGAAAATCTTTTTTCACCGACAATTCTGTTCCTATCAGCAATTTGTACTCACAAACTTGAATTCGGACTTTGCTCCTTTTCGCCCCAATCCTGTCGTTTACATCACTAAAAATTAGGTTAGATTGAGTTGTAAAACTAAGTTATCGTCAGAAACTTTCCTTTTTACAATCAGGGTGCATTCTAATTTTATATAGCTTCAGAGTAGTATTGACTTTGCATTTTCTTTGCGGACGTTCCATCTTTCGCGCGCGCGCGCGTTAGCTCTAAAATTTATTCCTAGACTTATTTCTTGACTCTACGTACCGGCTACCAATTTTTATCATGGCGGAAAGTATAAACTTGAATAGAATTAAGATAACCACAAGGAATAAATCTTTTGATCATTAATCACAACACTTATTTAAAGATAGTCTTATCAATTTTATACACTTTGTTGTTTAAAGTCATAATACTCAGTACAATGTTCAGAAAATCCATGACTTTCTCGTATGAAATTCTTTATCATCTTTTACCACTTCATGAGTGAGATACATTGCAAAAAGTATTTTAACAAGGAGGAAAATACTTTTTAAAATAGAGCTGTGATAACGTAGTGTCAGCCATGAAATGTTTGAGTATATACTATATGTTTAAGTTTGCATGGTCCAAAGGTAAAATGCAATCAACTTCCTGGATAGCTTAAACAAGATAATCACAGCTTCACTGTGAATTCCAACGAAAGTATTAAATAACTTCATCTTGCTACTTTTTGATTCTTTCAAATTAAAAGTATCTTTGAAGCATACTGGCGAACTTAATCAGTCAATTTTTTTTCTAAGTAGACTTTACACTGAAAATCTTTACAGAAGTGAAACTTTCCGGGTGTAATATACAAAGACTAAAGTTCAACAGAAGTTTACTTTTTGAAGATTTTAACATAGTCATCAAACTAGAAATAGTACCTAGTTGAATTTTGAATTTTTACGTCCCATTATATTTTTTGTGTGCACGTTTACATAAATGCATAAAAATCCGTAGCCCAGTAATACTCTACTAATAAAGTCAGACGCGAAAAGTTAGTTTTTCTTCTTCTCTTGTGGATCCACTGCGTCCCACGTCATTATACGAAATGTAACTCATTTCCTTTTTCTTTAATGATCTCTTCCGTTTCTCCGACTTAAGCGTCTGGCTCATGATTGCGTCTTAAACATTTCAGAGATTCATAAAGTTAGATGTTACATGAACAGTCGTTTTATAGGCGTTGTAAACGCTGGGCTCAGTTCTTCGAACGAGAAACCCGTGCTAGATAAATTCTCACGCGTAACGATTCTCTGACTCAGATAACACTATATAGTCCTGTGCTTGAAATTCCCTTTTTTTTAACTTCACTGTTGCTTTTAAATCTACGTAGACCGACCGTCGAATATACAGAATATTTGAGAGTGAGACGGTTTCACTCTAATCGAGTTTCTAAATCATACAAAACATGTTGTCAGTTTTGTGTTTATTATTCAAATTTTTGTGCAATTAATTTCGATGGCCATTTTATACCTTTCTTTATACCTTGAAGTTCAAAATGAAATCCGAAATCAAATAAAATAATTCTGACATATAACCACATAAATAAGTCAACACATTGTTATCCGATATATTATATTTACAGTCAACTTATTTATTATTACTAACAAACACCAGTAATTAATAAAGTCCCTTTCGAGAATCAGCAGTCCAAGGTGAATATAATTTACCTCAATCGTATTTCATTAACCGAGAACATAAACGTCATTTCTTTTAACTCTTTCCATCGTAAAGACTTTATGCTAATGACGACTATGATTATAAAAACGGGAAGGATTGTAGCGAACCGGTGGTTACTTTTTCGCACAAAGGAACAAATCAATTTAAATATTATCCGATTATTAAGCGTTGTCGTTAATTGCGAACAGTGAAGTAGCGTTCGATTGTCGATTGGGAAATGAATTCTTTTAGGGACGAATAGTAAATTAATAACTACTTCAATGTAGAATGTCATATTTCCTTATTCAATGTAGATATATACACATGTACATATCCATATATGTGTTGAAAAATGCACTTACAGTAAATATTTATAGATGTCTTACCTAATCAGAAATGTGTATTACTATATTAAATTACTATATTAACTATAATAAAGTACTGTATTAAATATGTATTATATATATATATATATATATATATATATATATATATATATATATATGTATACACACATTATATGTATACATATATAGTATAGGTAAGCAATCGTTTGTCAAATTCCCATTTTGTAAATTTTGATGACATTGGAATCGAATAAAATTGATGATATCAAAAATAGTTCAAGCCTATATTAAATTTAATTAATTACATATATTATTCTTTGATATTTTACCGAAATATTTTACCCGAATTGCCAATAAATTGGATATAGCTGTTCAAAGTGGCGCGAACAAAATAAGTTTGTGAATTTCCATGGAACACGCATTTCCACATCAACATATGAACTGTAAGTTACACAGTCTCCCACTTAACATTATTTGGCAACATTTTACAAGCATTCTAAATGTTCCACCTTCATTCTCGACGATTTCAATGAGACTGTTTCATGCGTCTTTGATTGCGTCGTTGCTAACAGCGAAAATTCGCTGAAGCATTTTCTAGAGAGTCAAAGAAAGGATTTCTCTCTCTCTCTCTCTCTCTCTCTCTCTCTGCGTGTTCCTTTTTCTTCATTTATTAAACGAAACGGACAGAACTGCAATGGTCTTCTCGAATATCACATTTTACAATAGTTTAAGTGTGACGGCTGGCGAATTCTTGTCGCAAAATTTAATATTGCCTCTTATTATTTTTCCCAGGTTGCAGTTGGTTATAAAATGTTGGCTAAAGTATTTGTTGCTACCGTATTGAAATCGAACCAGTTAAAACAATCTGCTATAACGATTAAATGAATACAAAGAAATTAAGTATTATAATAGTAAAACAGATACAAAACACGTAATACAAAATACATTAGATCCAATGAAGCACAAGCATGCATTTATGCACTGTTGTGTAACGCAGGTCAATACAAAGTGACAATTCTATATCGATCGTGATACATAATTTTAACTATAACGTCGTCGTACGTTTACACGCTCTACTAGCAATGATCTGACCCTAGTCGGACGAATGATGTATTCATACTACTTGACATATGATCACAGCATTTGCTTGCCAAGGAACTGCATCCTGGTGCATCCGTCTTGTCGTGCGCGCGTCGTTTGTTAATTGCAGTTCTGTGTAATAGATTTACGACTTTGTTGGGAATTGCCCATCGGGTGTATATAATTGTCCGCTAATCTTTGCATTTCCGTGTGTTTAAACGAAAAGTTCCACACACGTAAATACTTACAATCCTGATATAGTAAGCATGCACTTCTCATCAAACCATCGACATTTATTTCGAATGTAATAATACAGTGCGAGAACAACTTTGAAAAACTATTGGTTTATTTCGATTGCAACAATATCAATAGAACTGTCACAGATTTTTATTGTTTATTCAAGACGTTCGAATTTAAGTAATTCCAAACGACTATAACAATGTACAATTATATGTTAATACAGCATCGTGTCAATAAGCCTTCGATAGTTAAAATATGAATAGAAAATAGAGCAAGTGATCGTCAACACCCATTAGAAGTTCGAAAACACGTTTGCCTATGCTCCAGCGACTGGAATCGATTCAAGAAACGCATTTTTGGATGCTCGACACTCTTCCCGGCAAAACCGTAAATTTCGAGCGCGTTCGACGTGCCATTAGTTATGAGCAAAGAAATCGAACGATAGTTTCGACCGAGCGATATACGGGCACGGAAACCACGCCTCAAACCTCGACTGCGTTAGCAATGAGATTTCGTATCAAGATATCTGGCGGTCATGTGGAAACGTGTTCAACCGTGGTTCACAAAGATTAATGACTTTCGTGAGTGTAGCGTGTCATAAATTATATATTTTTTTCTAGTATTGATCAAACGCGGGTCTGCGTCTGCCCGAGGACGTTCTTCCTGCTTTTAAAAAATACGAACGAATCAATATCGTCCACGTCTGATTTTTGCCTTTAGTATATTCTGATATCAATCTTCCGCTCTGCCCGAACTTGAAGAAAAATATTTTGAAAGGAATGCTTGAACAGAGTATCGGCTTGATCTACGTGTTCGACGGGATTTATATTGTGAAATGCACCTAACTCATGACTATTCAGTGACGACACCTTTGCACAGTAGTATTACCCTTAGACTGTCGGCATTCTTCCATTAAAAACATAATATTCTTTTTTCTTTTATCATATTGTAGTATTTTAGAAATAAATGTTCAGGAATTTTGTTTTAGGGAAACTGTGCATCAGGAGCAAACAAAATCGATTCTGAGAGACGACACAACAATAGATATACATATACGAAAACATTGGCGTGGCTGTCAATGCGTATTGTACTTATCACAACAGTTAAACGTGGAAGAATAATTAAATAAACGATACACACACTTATCGAGTGAAAAATGAAATGTGTCATAGCTATTATTTGGATTGAAGCGAACGTCGGAACGACTCATGCTCTGCATTCAAATTACTCGGTATTGTATAGAGTGACATTTACAATGCACGAAAATATGCTGAATATAAAGGAACGCCGATAAGTTTGTCATGCAGTTGCGCACATTGAAACGTTACAAAAGTTTTCGTATTTGCATTGCAACGAGAAGTTAAGCTGCGCATGCTTCGCATTCTACTTTCTATTCCATTTTAAACAATGGCGTGGAATTAACGCGTAAAATATAATTGCGCGAATGTGTGGAACATTAAAATATTATTGGAATTCCGTTCCAGGCGTGTTAAAAATTTAAACTGCTTAAAATGCGGGTTTTGCGCGCGTTAACGTCATAATGGCGAGAGAATCATTGGTTATTCAGTCAAAACTGAGTAGGCGCAATTTAAATAGTAAGTAATAGGTAATAGTAACAGTCGAAACATTAGAAAAATTTTAAAATACTTCTATATCCAAATATTGGAATAGTCGACCATTTTAATTCAATTTGCCAAATTATTCTGTATTCCTTTGCACCACTTTCGAATCGCAGTGAATATGAATTTTATCGATAAAACGCGTACAAAACGTTATTCTTACTGTTTTTTGTTCCGCGTTAAATAACATTGGGCATGACAACTCTCTGTATATTGGCGATTTAAATATTGACCTTACGAATGGAAGCAACAAATAATATTTAAAACTTTTTTATGTCGTATGAAAGCTTCTGTCAAAATGAATTCATTCGTATACGACACACGGATCATTAAGATCGTACAAGGTTAGAAATGGTAGATCAGAATAAAATAAATATTCACTGGTTCACCTCTTTCGCTGCCAACGTTAATTTCAATAACAGCAAAAAATTGTGGTAAAGAACGCGTCAAGGGAAATATGAAAACATTACGAATGTCAATACCGAATTAATTCGTCATCCACTTTTTAAAGGTTAACAAAGTTGTTAAGAAAAAACGTGGACAAGGGCAGAGTTACTTGGCACCAAACCCTAAAAAACACGAGAAAATATTACTGCACAAAACGTCAAAGAGTGCACTTCAGATTTTATTCTAAAAGGACATTTAAATTTGCGAAGTAGGGGGTAGGATGTAAAAAGGAAGTGGGTGGAACGTAATTCAAAGCCGAATACAGTTTTCATAAAGGTGACAGAAAAGGGGGTGGAGTCGTTAACAAAACTGAAATAAACGTTTGAATGAGTGAACGGCGTTTTAGAACTGAAAACTCGACATTCTTGCTACGTGGAACAAAAAACGCTAGTTGCGTCGGGTGAAAGGCTGCCATTTTGCTGTGAATTTTATAGCCGGCTCTTTAAATGGTTAACAGTGTAAGGGCCATAATACCAGCGGCATATATTTTTCCTACGTAGTTTGCTTTGTTGCATGGTACACCATAATCCACCGGCAGCGTGATACGTGACCAACATGAGTATCCGCCTTTGGAGCTTTCGTCAAACCCCCAACCCTCCTCGCCCTTCGCACACACACCCACTATGGACCATCCCTCATGAAACCCTATCCACATTGTTCCCTTGTATAAGCTGACTTCAACATACTTTTCTTGGTGGCGCTATTCTACAGATTTATAAAACAAGTCCACGACTAACTTCACGTGCGCGCTTTACTCACCGTAACGATTAGAAGACGCTCCACAAACAGACTCGCTTCATTCGTTCTCATTTGATGCGTTTTTATTAAATGAAACGACGAAGACGACATTTTTTACGTGCTTCGTAAAGCTTTACTTTCGTTTCTCTTGGAAAAAATTGTTTTGATCAGAGACCAAGATAAACGGTTCTCTTTTGTTTTTTAAATTATTCTTTCTGGGCTTATGTACAGGATGGGCCACCAGATGTCATTATTATTATTCACAGTGAAAAATGTTTGGTCACGTCAAGGACTTATACACGTCAGTTTTCACCGTCGTAAGGTAATGTGGAGTCTCAGAGATCCCAGCTTCAGATTTTGGAAAAGAATTTTTATATGAATCAAATTAAATCTGTTTGTTTACTTTTTATCCTGTGTTATTCTTTATACAAATTTATTAAAAACGAGGCTATTTATGAAATTCATTTGTCGGGGTATAAAGACCCCACATTACTATCTGTGTGTTATTGGATCTTACCGTGCGATGGTTGAGAAGATTTATGAAGGCTTATTTACACGTACGCTCGTTCGGCTGTCAACACAAGACTGTAGTCGTATTTTTGTGTAGCACATTGCTACGAAATTGTGCTTCGAATGAACGGATCCATAAAAAACAACGAAACGTCCAGGAATAAAGGACCGCTAAAAACGATCAACCGCAGCATGGACCCAATCACGTGGCTTTAACGGATTTCACTTAATCATCGTCAGGACAATGAATCCACTTCGACTGTACCTTGGCTAGCTCTCCGGATCCGTGGTTCGATAGGATTTACTTTGTTCGTCCCATGACGTCCCATTTGCTAATGAACATTCGAAAACGCGCTAACCATATCACCAAACGGAATTGACGAAGCAATCGAAAAGCTGTTGAAGGCAAATGGAATACATGATGTCGTGTGCTGAATCGTCCATTGTCCGAAAGTCCAATGTCGTCGAAGTATTCCCAGGTGGTCAGATATTAGGTTCGTGCGTCTGAAATGAAACTTTCGGACACGAAGCTTAAGGCAAGCTTACGGGCTTTATTTTCAAGTTAAATTTAGATATACAATTTTATACTCCGTAATCAATTTAATTCGTTAACCCCCGACTAATCCCCGTTGATTGAATGATCACCACGGAACAAATCGCCGAATAGAATTCAACTACCGATAAGCCAATGCTTCAACAAAGGGTAACCAAGACGTGTTGCATTTTTCTGGATGAACTTGCCGCAGCTGTCGCGCAACGGAACTTTCCACCCTGTCGGGAATATCGATTGAGTCTTCGACAATGCGAAGGCGGAGATTATTTTACGGTGAACCGAGTCGCACGGCTCGCGATAGTTTCGTGCTCCCTTATTCATTGACACATCCATGTTTCGCGCGGCGAACTTGTCGTAGCTTGTCATCTAAATTTGGACTTCGGAAGTTCTGCGCAGATTCAACGGTAAATAGACCCGTTCGGATCGCATTTGCAAAAGGGTCAACTGATTTTGCCGCGGATCGATTCCTCCAACGTTCAATTGCGAAGTAATGGGCTATCAAATCAAACGAATGAAGTATTTAGCATTGTAGTTAGACTTATTTCCAACGTGGAAATATTTCTACTGACGATAATAGCAAACGCAATTGTAAAACATGCTTCAATGGATGGTACAAGAGAAAGTAAAGAATTCAAAATCATGAAGGTCTAGAATAGTTATGTTTATGGACAGCTTCTACACACCATGTTTCTATTTTTGACTATTCTGAAAGTCTGAACAAATAAATAAATAAAGAATATTATTATCTCATATTTGTACCTCCTCTATTTCTCTGAAATCGATAATTCTCTGCTGCGCCACACACAATTAACTAGACCATTAACTCGAGTTCGATGTCTAACGACGTGGTCAATCGTTGGTGGCGACCGTAAAGACAGCAATAAAAGCAGAGATGTTATTAACCCCTTGCCTTACGATTTAAGTTCCGAGAGCGTGTGTCGTAAACAACGAGATCGGTTACACACGTTGTTATAACTAATTTTATTTTGCAACATGGTTCTTATTTTTTGTTTAAAAGTCATATTGACTAGTTCGGTAGTTCGAGTTTGTTGCGTGTAGCCCGATCGACGTGCCACGTCTCTCATACGTGTCTTTTAAGTTTGGCCCGATCGACGTATCACGTCTCTCACACGATATTGTAGGCGAAGGGGTTGATGATACCACCGAAAATTTCTACTGTCTTGAATTTACCTACGTCACAAAGTCTTGTATACAGTGACTCCCATTAATATTTGGACGCTCTAAAAAAACGATAACTGGTTAAACATTGAACTATACGACTTAAATTTTTTGGGGAATCTAGAGCAAATAGTTTGCTACAGGATGTGGAAAAACAATTTTTCAAAAATTGCAATTGATCTGAGTTGTAGAAAAAACGAAAAGTTGCATTTTACTACTTTTTTATGTGGGCCTATATTGAAAATTTTAAAAATACGTTTCGTAGATCTGTGTCAATTAAACATATTCTGAAAATTTCGTCAATATTGTTCGACGTTACAGTGAGCTACAAACGTATAACGATGGTAAAAATTTCAGATTTCCACGATTTTCGGGCTATATAAAACGTATTTTTTAAATTTTCAATATAGACCCACATAAAAAAGTTGTAAACTGCAACTTTTAGTATTTTTCTACAACTCCGATTAATTGCAATTTTTGAAAAAATGTTTTTCCACATTCTGTAGCAAACTATTTGCTGTAGCTTTCCCAAAAAATTCAAGTCGTATAGTTCAATGTTTAACCAGTTATAGTTTTTTTAGAGCGTCCGAATATTAATGGGAGTCACTGTATCTACAATATTTATGTTCAAGCATAATTTCAGCATTTAATTTTTCTATCAATAGCTATTCCAAGAGTCTGTACGCTAAAAACTGAAATGGATACCTCACAATTGTATCTTGTACTCTAGCTCTTAGTGCTGGAACGAATAAACTGCGCTGCGCAATTAACTAGACTAGACTATTGGCTGGGGTTCGATGTTTGACGACGTGGTCAATGGTGGATGGTGACCACGAGAGCAGCAATAAAAGCACAGATGTTTCTAATGATACTGTCGCAAATACCGAGATCAGAGGCCCCGCATATCGGACAGATTTGTCAAACCTACCGAATGAACGATCGAACAACTAGATTTGGCACGTTTACGTGCACGCATTGTACAGAACATTGTATCAAAGCTATTCCTACGTCGGCGGCCGGTCTCTCTATCCTCTCGTTCTTGGTTCATCCTGCCAAAACGTGTGTACCAACAGGAGGCCAGCCAATAGCGTTACACGTTGCGAGAGCTATCGTTACAATGCTCAAAGTCGTCTTTACGTTCCGTTACGTGACTTGGACACCACCGATAACGGGAAATCCAGGAATCCAGAGCAATCCGGAAGCCATTTCCGTGTGCTAACTACTGTGTTTGCTTGGAACGCCAATGTAAAGAGCTTCATTGAAGATTGATTGTCTGGATCCGATTGAAATATTAAACCCGCTGCAGTGCCCCAGCCATTTCTGGTTACTTTGGCCAAACACCTAGATGAATTATCATGATCCCACCACTTGCTTGTCCAAGAATATTCACCGCTTTACCATCTTCGCTTAGTTACCCTCAGAATTCTTTCTTCGTGAAAAGTTAAATCTTTATTAAAAAAATACTTCGCGGATAAATACCAGATTTCGTCATTTCTTTTCGATGATTTTATTTTTAAGAGAAGAAATTAAATGGTAATACAAATTTGATGTTTATTTAACTTTTCAAATTAATTTATTATCACAATTTTCGTAAAATTTTCATTGTTCACTAGGATCCATTTTCGACTTCTTATGATACGGGTTGTTGTATTGTAACTAATTCAATGGGTTTTCGCTTCAGCTTGGACGAAATCGTGTTGCAATACCGTGCAAAGGTCCCTGCAAGTCAAGGACTGGATTCGTTCCTCAAAAGTGATAATTGCTTTTTCCCTGTTAAGCGTTCCGAGTAAAGGTACAAACACAGACCGGCGAAACACGTTGCACGTTTCCCCATGTTTTCCGAAACCACACAGTGCATTCGCACTCCACAAATCGAACCGAGGTTTCCTACAGCTTGAATAAGGAATGGTAAATTCCTCTACAGTGCTTATCCCAAACGTTCCAGGATTTTCACGCATTCTTTTTCGACCGTTACACGATTCTGAACTATCGAAAATCCTAGCGAGCTTCCGCTTTAATACGCCATACACGCCGGAGCCTTGGATTAAAGGATACTGAAGTAAGGGCAAATAGCAAAACGAGAATTTCAGTTACCCGAAAACTGAATTTTGTTTACAAATACCCTTAATGGAAGCAGGCCATTCTCGTTCCACTATTTTGTAGAAGAAAACCATTTCTAGTAAAATTTTTTAGAATTTCGTAGAAATTAACTTGGGCCATTTTTAATACTTATATGACGGATTATTCTCATGATAGTGTAGATAGCAATCTTTCAGTTTGTTACATATTTTGTAAAATTATAATTATAAATTGCTAGAGGTATATTAAAAGTTATATGGATATTCATGCTGCATAAACAAATTATAGAATTACTTGAATTATGTAATTTGTAATAATTATAATGCAGAATTTTATACAAATACACTCTTTTAATATAAATCGTAAATGCGCTAATTTATTATAAATTCCGTATTAAATGAATTGTTTTTAGTCTATCATAGTCGTTGTACAGTATACAGATAAAACGAATCATAAATTGTATTAAATTTTCTGATTTACAGTTATTGATTAAATAAAATAAAATTCCGTATGGATACTATTTGCAGTATTACAAGAATAAAATAATAGTTTATGAAAGTATTTCCCACCTGCGCAATAAAGTCGTGCGACAAAGAATTATTTGAACTTGTATTGTTCAAATTACACATCGGGCTCGTGAAATTTTAGCGCACCGAAACAATCAAATCGTGAAATATTACATAGCATGCGGGATATTACAACTCGTAACACCCGTAAATAATTACGATAAAGACATTACAGCGATTATAATAATTTTTCCGTGTACGTGATAAAGAAATTACATATGAATGTAATCTATATGAAAATTACAAACAGAGAAATTTTATATCTGTTACGAGCAGCTGTTTCGACAGATAATGCATTTCCAGTGAGTAATTGACGTTCATGCACCGTGGAGTACTCTTTCGACATGCCGCGCCGTCGTTAGTTATCAATCGCCATTGTAATTTTCCATTACATACATTAATTCTACCATTCGGATAATACGTAGTGATCCGAAAATATTAAAAAAAAACAATTCCGAAACCATTCCTGGTATAAGCGCATCAACACCATTCAATCGACTAATAAAAGCACGCTCGCGTCATCGATGCGATTCGTCAAAGAAAAAGTTTCGCATTGACAGAAACTTCTTTCAGTTTCACTTCCATCAGAACTCGGTTAACGTCCATAATGTCTGCATAAATCGAATTCTGTCGAATTCGGGCCACCAACGATTCGTATCGGAGCTTCTTTTCAATTCGCACAGTGTGGTCAAGGAAGAACTCTCACGTGACACGTTCGGAGAATCAATTTTTATAGCACCTAGAAAATATTCTCCCAAAATTTTGAAGATGAATTCGTGAAAATAACGAAGTCACATTAAAAATCTCGTTATCATCAGTGGTCGGTCAAGAAGAAAGTTTAGAAATCATTTGTTTTTACAGCTGCACCAGTTAGATCTCGTAAGTTAGCTCTCCGGCGAAATTAAAAAGTTCCGAATACAAACACCGATGGGAAGTGGACGAAGCTGGGACGGAGTGAATCGAGGGCGACGAAAAGAAAGAAACGGTTTCACGTATCAAAAGTTTATCCATGACGTTTTACGTGATATCGCGACCGGCCGCTGGAAACGATTGCGGAGGCTTCAAACTCGATTCATAAAAATGTCCAGTGGAAATGGGGGTCAGACGGATGCAGTTTAAAGAAAGTTCCGGCCTGCAGTCGGAATTGAAACGAACTCCGAAACTTCTGCGTTAAGCTCATTACGCGAGAAGCAGATATCACGCGCTCTCTTTGCCGTCGTTAAAAGTTGCGACAATCACAATAAGCCGTTCGTACCACGGCGACTAGTCTGTTATAGGAGAGCTCGAGTCCTCTCATTATCGAGCGGCGATAATTCGTTTAATTTTCCCTTCTCGTACTTCGGATGGAGCGTTCGATCCCGCGACGTTTATCCGTGAATGCGCGTGTTTGGAAATAATATCGTGTACAGACGATTCGAAATCCTTCGATTCCTTTCGAGGAAGAAGTTTCCTTGAATCCGGCACGAAGTTCTGCAAAGTTCCAAGAAGTTGAAAGAAGTGAGGTGTTTACTATTTGTAACTAACGACAGACACTTAAACTCGAAGAGTAAGGTACCAACAAGCGTACAACTTTGTTATTAGTCGTTTCAATCTTTGAAAGAGATTTATCGTGAAGAAGCGTTCATTGACAATTTTAACTGTGCTATGAAATATATAACAAATTTTAATTAATTTCGATAAAAATTGTTTTTTGTCTTCTGGTGTTGCTCAGGACAATTTAAATATTGACGCAAGCATTGAATGAAGCTTTAAAGAACGAAAAGTTGAGTTTTACAGTAGACTACCACATAATGTGACCAAAAAATTGTATGTAGCAGTAAATATGCAGTAAATGCACAGTAAATGCATAATTTCGTGCAGGTTAATGTTCTATGTAATTTTGACCAATTACAATTTTCCAAGCAATTTATCACGTCATGTAGTAAACTAATTGCTCTAAGTCATCAAGAAAATCCAAGTCGTATGGTCCAATATTAAAAAAGTGAACGTCGATGTATTCTACTGTCTAGTCGTCTATTGTATTTAGTGTATCTACTCGTGTATCGTCGCATAAATGAAACATTGCAAACATCAGAACTGAATAGTACTATTCTGTTGAGTAAGTTGTGTCTATAGCACTTGATGGAGTTCCGAGGTGTGACTCTACGCCTCTAGATGATGGCGTGCAATCAATTCACCGTCGAGGGTAGTACCAGCATAAACAGGACGTTGTAGAATCAAACACTCGCTTTCCTGCCAGCAAGAAACTTCTCTCATTTCTGATTAAAATATTATGAAACCTATTTCACTATTCTGGGCACATTTGCTGCCGGAATGTGTCTTGGTTCGTATAGATCATTTGACATAATCTAACAGGAGTAGCTCGAACTACCGTCAATAGTTAGAGATGTTTAGTTTAGCAGTCAAAGCTCTATCTACTGAACAGAGAGTTACGAGGTGTTAGACTGTGCCTCTAGATTACGGTGAGCGATTAAGGCTCCTGCCCGCAAGAACCAGTACTGGCATGCCTGAACATTATGCGATCAAAGATATAATCCTACGGTACATAGGATTTTTAATATCCTCAGAGCTTGCAATTTCGTTGTGGATTGTTTGAATCCATCTAATGAGACTGGTGGCTTCATTAATAATGCGCATTAACCGTACTGAAAATAATATTTGACTGGTATACATTTTCTGAAAATTACAAGACTGAATTTGTACAAACTTTTACAATTTTTATATAACACGCGCTTGAATGAAGAAATTTACTTAACATTTTCTAATAGAAGCATCGTTGTAATGTCAAAGACTATATAAAAATTTGGTAATGATGTGGTTGTTAATTTAAAGAATTGGAGACTAATTGGCTAACAGCTCGATCACCATTTATAGTAACCATGTTTTCGTCGCAAGCTTTGTCGTTATCGACCAAATTGGTCACATCCACAAATCTTGCCGACTCCAGCCACGCTATCGTTCCGTTAACCAATTTGTCATCTCTCCGCACAGCACTGTCATGTGAGGTACAGTCTTCTGAATCCACAATACTGTGCATTCAACTGCGATCTAAAGTGCAGTCATCTGAACTGCGACTGCAGTCCCCAGTTCTGTGCATAGTTGACAAGTTGGTTTGCAGGAGGGTACAAGAGCGAGGGGAATACTTCACTCGCTCTACATGACCTCACCTTTGACACTTTCAAAAGTACTGTAGTCTCTTTATCACATAGTCGTATTTGCAGATCTGACCGCTTCGGTAAACTACAAAAATCCGCTCGATAGGAGGACTGTCTCTACTGCATTCCAAACAATGGCGGGACTATTAGATAACGATCTGGCCCGCTTTCCTTCGACTAGCCAACACCTTGGCAATCTATTCCGCGGTCGCACTCCCGATTAACTCGATTTAACAGTTCGACAACAGCCTGTCGCGTACGCGTGATGTTTTTCAGCCACGAGTTATCGGATGGAGACACGCGAATGTAATTTTGTTGTTTCTGTTCTTGCTCTATCAGGCGAAAATTAACTATTTAGCTACCGGAAGCCAGTAAATATACTATTTAATGACTGTGCTTTATTTGCAAAAGGCTTAACAATTTTCTTTTACATAAAATACCGTTTTACGCCTTTCTAAAATAAACGTGTCCTTCGTGCTAAATATTCCCCAAAATTAATCCAGTCATCCAATATAACCCATTAATAAAGTAAACGCGATTGATCCCTAATTTTTTATCGAAGCACATATTTTAATCAAAATTGCATTGGAGTAAAACAAATAATTCATTACGAAACTAGAAGTTCCAAGCTTTAAAACGAATCCAAATTTTTAAGCAATTGAAACTCAGTGTTTAATTATTCCTTGGGTCGACTGTATATTGAAAAATTGTTAGTAACTACATTTATTGAGAGGTGAATCAGACTACCCATCAACCAGACAGAGCAGCATCGACTTAAAGTATTTAATAAAATTCGACCGTTCCGGTACACACTTTCGGGGAACTTTGTGGAATCGTTCGAATAAAGTGAATCCCTGACAAAGGAACAGTAGCCGCGCCAACAAGTTCCCGAGAATCAATCATGCTCGAGTTATTATCGCTTTTCACGGTGTCCGTGAGAAAGGCGACCGAGGCGAGAGGCATCGGGAAAAGCCTGAGTCGAACGTTGGGCCAAGTTAATCTTGGAATCTCGGTTCGATGATTCATCGCCGAGCAGAGAAGCTCGACATCGACGGAAGCCAAGCCGTCAAAAGTGACAAAAGTTCCCAGGCAGGAAGACCGACTTATCGCGCTAATTGAAGCCCCTTTCTTAATTTAACTTAGCGAACTGTTTCGCGCGGATTTCCGGGGAGAACTTTTATCCAGTCCAGGAGTGCGATCGAATTTTCATCGATGGACCCGGGCAGCCTGCATGGAAACATTACAATTGCGAGTTAGTCATGAACACCTAAAACCAGTGGACCGTCCAATGCAAACAGTTGCAGGGCTATGTGTATCGTGGCAAATTGCGCTCAGTTAGCCGCAAGGATTTCCCTTCGAACCGACGTGGCTTTATCGCATCCGTGCAGCGTGCCAATTCCGGAAGAACGTGAATACCGGTTTATACTGCCTTCAGTTTCTCGATTTCGCGAATACACTCGCGGAGCCGGTTACCTTCGTCCTTATGACAGTTTTTGGGAATAATTCGACAATTTCGCCGGCAACAAATGTCATTGTAACGTGATCGTCAAGGATTGGTGGAATTTACTCACGCGCTTTTCTATCGAAAGATATTATCGTCCTTCCACGGCGAGCACTGGTTCAAGAATGGCACACTAGCCAGGACTAAGACCAAAAACATTGCGTTGCAGCTCGATTCGTAACCGCTCCTCTTCCCGAGATCGCGGTGACCTCCGCCGTCGCATTATCGATGGACCACACCTCTTTCCGAGAGTTCTTTTCTCTTTTGACAATTGTGGTACCAACTCTGCCGGTTTCGTCGGTAGTCTGATGTGTCTTCGTGCACGCTTCGAACATCATAAACTCAAGTACCTAGCTCTACGTGGGGAAAGGTGGGTCTGACGGCCTAGAGTCAACCCTAGCACCTGGGTAGCTTAACGGATACGAACAGCCTTTCGGCTGTTTGCACACGCTGGGCTACAACGTTGAGAATTGACAAACATCATTACTTCGAATAAACAAAATAGCATTCCTCTCGCCGTTCTCGAAACAGCCTCACCGTTGTTTTTCATATCGTTTCACATAAATTTATTTTATTAGCAAGGAATAACAACATGCTTACAATATACGGATACTTTGCCAGAATAATAGTACAAAAATTCAATTATCGCCATCCTCATACTAATACACTCTATACTCCATTGCTACTATGATTTTGAGGCAATAAATGTCTAAGACACGGTCTATTCTATGTATATGCGTCATAAACGCTCTTAGGCTTAGAAAGACATATTATGTCGAATGGAAAAATTGAGAACACGTGATCTGCAACTTGATAAAATCCGCAGGAATTTTGGAGGAATATCTAGATCTTAGAGTATATTTGTTAAGATTTAAAATTGTTACTTTAAAATAATTTATTTTAATGTTATAAGTTACAAATAAAATTAAATAGTTAATTTCAGTCTTATAAATTTATTTGAGGATCCAATTCAATAATCCCTAGTTATCATCTAAATATTCTCGTAAGAATTATTGAGAATTTGAGGACTCAAATTAAAGACAGAGGATGAGATGTAAGAGCACATGGAAAACACAACAGAATCCCATTGTCAACTCGAACAATATTGATTAGATAATATTTTTTAACTACGAAGTGGAAATCTGAGGCTTAAAAGAGAAAGTTTGAAATCATGTCGAAGAATTGATTAATTTTCGCAGCATTAGCTCAATGTGGTCGTCGATTTTTAATATTTTATAGAGTGTTATCTCTACGAAACAAAATATTATAAATCGAGAATCACACCGATTGCCCAGGTCTCACCACGTGGAGGTTGCTGCGAGCGAGACCCGCCCACTCACTTAATATTTCTTTGTGGTCCCACCCGACGGAAAATTACGAAAATACACAATTACAAAATACAAAAGAACCTGTGTAGATGTATATGCTCTTTCTAATACACATTTGACAGTGCTCTACTTTCGATCACTTTCCAAACGAATAGTAAGAAGAGTCTAATTGCAAGCCTACCCGTCCGAATACCTAATCTTCGCTACTGTAATGTAGAATTTGCATATGCTTTTTGCATATTTTCTTACTTTTTATGACACTTTTGTGCGTTGTTTTGAACATACTTCTCATACATTTGCTTCTTAGAACTGTCGCACTCACGTAACAATAGACACAGTATTCCTGCACGAATGTTAATGCAAACATTCTTTCATTAATAAAGAAACTGTGTAGATTGCGAAAAATTACTACGAAACAGGATTATTATTATTTCCTAACAGTTTCGTTAATTTGAGACATTTCGAAAGCTTTATATACTGGAAATACTAATACACGAATATCTCTGACTATGAAAATTTTATGGATAACCAAGTGCTCACTAAACCACATGACATCAGTTGATTAGCAACATTACCATAAGTGTCGTGCGTAATGGACAATCAATATTTTCATTGTGTTCTGACCAGCGCCGCTTCGAGTCGTGATGTGTCACGTGATTTTCAAACATCTGCTCATTCGATCATCAAACTTACATAAAACTCGTCGCGAAGTACTCGCAGAACGTCCCGAAAGTGGTCGGAAAGCAAAGTGATCGTCAGCGCGACGCACAAACCTACCATTATGGCGCGATGAGTCGACGATAATCGTTATCACCCAAGTTAAGCGGCCTACATTGAGATTGAGTCTGGCAAGGGTGCCATCTAATCGGTCGCGTTTAAGTTAATGGGAATTTTCCCGAAGTATAAATTATCCGACTTAATCGAGTGCGCGACTGAAATTATACGTTTCGGCGTTCTCAGCGAAACATAATTTCCCGTTCTATGAGTGTTGCAGTTAGTCACGCTGGAATCACAAATTACTTTAAAATTAGCGCTTTTGTCAGCCGTATCACGTTATTCCAAAGCAGTGACGTTTTTAAATGCGAATCTCGAGATCGTTATTCAAACTAGTTTGGTTATCTCTGATGTCTTCATTTTATTTAATAACAAAGTAGAGAATTACAGTCAATCAATTATAAAATCGTTGTCTGCAATTAATATTTATTTAACCACAGGTATCTGGGTTTGCAATGACTCGCAGCTGTATTGTTATAATTAGAACATATTTGGCAATATCAGGTGAGACACCCACTATATTACAATCAGGATTTAGATTACAAAAATGATGGGAAACTGGTGGATCATTGTTAAGAATTGCATTCTGTTGCATTTGACACATTCATCAACACTGCAAGCGTATAAGTTTGATTAGAGACAACAGATCAGTACTATTCTGTTTTCAGTAGTACAACCTGCCGATGGTCAGACACAAAGAATTTCCAACGTCAAATTCATTGACACATGAAATCTCTATCGTTAATGGAAATGTTTTTCACATTGGATGTGTATGCGAACAATTACAATGGCAAATACTTTGATTTGTTTAATCGAACAATGTTTGCCACGGGTTGTGCTACAGACAGAAATAAATAAAAATATAATAACCAGTTATCAAGTTCGATCACTGTCAAGTTGCTTTCCCGAACAGAAAAGAAAGTGAGTCATAAAGTTCCTTGGAGAGTTTCACGCAAGCGGATTGTTGAATAAAGCTCTCCTCGCTCGAGGCACCTGGCAGCTTTTCGGTTGCCCAGGTTCCGTGCTGCTAACGTGTAAGGAAAATATGTTTCTCGCTTTTGCGGCGCCACCGTTCTACATTTAAATTGCCTCGTTTCCAATCATTTACATAAGCGCTGTTCCCTGTGAGCAATCAGAAACACTAAATGCCTGGCCAGTAAAAAATGAAAGCACCAGAGCACGGCAAGTGGAGCAACACGGGCTTAGAGTGTCATGAGTACTGAGACGTTAAAAATGGAGACCACTTTCGGTACTTTCCCTTTTTTATTTAACAGTTTTCGTGGTTGTGATTAACAATTTGATTTTAATTTTTAATTGATTTTCATCTCTGTCCCAGGCACTGACAAATACTTTATGGCCCTTGGATATAGTTCCAGGAAATATGTCTTACTTAATTTCCGCGTAGCAAGTTTTGCCGTTCTGATGGATCAATGGAGACGAATGATGCAGACAGAAATACCGATGCTATTCTTGTTTATAAACACGATTGAGTGCTAAAAGAGGTAACAAAGCTTACCCGACAGGATACCCAATTGTATATGTTGGTAATTATAGTTTATCGATATCTTATCGATAACCACATGGTTAAATGCACCTCTAATCTAATATCAATAGAGTTATTCTATTCTTGTCGACTTATTAACATTATCCAAGAAAGAAATGCACTTTCATTTGATCAGCATGAAGATCCGCAGTCTACTGATCATGAATATTTCCCCAGTGGCGCCAATGGAGTGCAGAGGTTAACTCCTTTCCTGGTAACGCCGAAAAATCTTCATATGAAATGTAGAACTTTCGCAGCTGACAAATCGCCAGCAATAAAGCGACTCTCGCGAGCCCGGTCACGAAACAAATCATGAGGCAAGAGGGTCCGGACCTGTTCCGCAAGCAAATGACGCGAGGATTGCCCGAAGTGGAGCACAGAAATAAAACTAAAAGGAAAGGAGAAAAAGAAAAAAGGGAGCAGAAAGGAGGGAAAAAGAGGAAACAAATTCTTCGACGAGCAGCGACACGCGCGTTGTACGCCAATTGTCAGGCGATTTTGTATCGTTCGCAAAGTAACGATCGAAATTCTCGTGCCGCTTAATCGAATCAAGGCGACGTTTCCCGCAGTACAGCAATCAGCAATCCGATTTCCCCGGCATTTGTCCGTGCGCCGTTCGCAGAAGCAATTTTCCATGGCAGAGAAAAGAGGAGGACAGCCGCCGCCGCCGCCGCTGACCGGGAAAAGTCCGTGTTGCCGGACGGGAACGGAGAAAGGGAACGCGAAGCCGAAGCGACACGGCATGTTCACGTTTTTACGGTCACGGGCCATGGTAATTGTTTTTTTATTGAACGTTGCGTTTCTCGCCAAGTCGACCGGCCACCAACGCTTCGAACCACTCTCGCGCTCGCGTAAAGGCACCCGCAAAACTGACTGACCCAGCCAGGCTAACTGACTGACGGTGCCATTCCGCGGACATCTGGAGCGCAGCTCGTTGATTTCGGCAAACGCCGACCGCAAATTAGCTGTAAAACCAGTTGCTTTCATGTCAAATTGACAATCTCGCTTCCGCGTTTACGACGCGCGCGCGCACGCTCTCGGCTTTTTATCAACGCGCGATTTATTCTTCCACCTCCTCGCACCGCGTGTTTCTGCGTAGCTAATCTCTTCTGTTTTAACGGCTCCGTTATTGCAAATACACAATTTTTGCGAGATTTTTCTTATGCAATGAAAGAGAACATATCGATCAAGTAAAAATAACTTATTTAGTAATAAGTTGCTTTTATCACAAAGTTTCGTTTACCCAATATGTAAATAAATTTCTAACTCTGATAGAAAGATCGCGCCACCTATTTGCGAATTGCATAATCAAGGTATTAAGTATACGGAGGCATGACAGTAAATAAATAGACAAAATAGTGATGCACTTTTTTGCGTACAGTATGGAAATGTTCGTTAAACGAAGATCTTTAAGATCACTTAGGGACTGAACACGTTAAAAATCGAAATGAATGTTCCTTGATAGCGGAAATTGAGCTGCAAGCAGTAAAGTGAATTACATTTTTTATGGGTTTATTTACCTCGCAGACTTATAGGCATGAAACAAACAACGTAAACGTCGTTTCCCTTCGTCCCGAAAGCCACGACATGAAAAAAGATCGGTTTAAGATAAGAATATACCGCGGCAGCCATAATTAGAGACTGCAGAAGACATAGAATCCGTAATTAACCCGAACACGCAAACATCTCGCCTGCGCTTCTTGTACGGCGAATTGTAAAAATAAACCGAGGGAAAAACCTGCCAATGACCTCATTCCGCCGGACACTCGTATCGTGTTTTATCCCCCTTCGCATACGCACGTTCATTTGCATAGATTATTCCCTTAAAGCTTTACTTGCCCGATGTCAGGTCGCGTCTAGTTTTATTACACCACAAATTTTCACTGAGCGCCGGCTTTCTGCGGCGAGAAACAGGAGAGAAACATGAAAACCATCAGCCAAGTAACTCTGGAACTGTTGAATTTGCATTAAAACTTTGCGAGGCATTTCAAGTAGTTACCAATAATCTGAAACGAACCAGCGGGTATTCAAAATAAATATTAATCTACGATACTACTGCAGTGTTTGCAGCGCAGAAAATCTTCCAGTTTCTCGGAAAAGAGCGAATACCGTTTACAGCTTTACCAATGGAACGGTGAATTTGATGAGTTTATATTAATTATCGAATGAATTCCTTAACAGAAATTACCGTGCGCTAAACGCAACACATAAATCATACTGAATGATCGATAACTGGTGGTACAACCAAAAAGGGAGGTCAGTATGATATTATTCCTTAGGTCTGAACAGTTTGATGCTCAAGAGTAATAGAAACGCCTAACAAGATAACATTTTCTGTAAGAATTGATTGAAGTGATAGCGATAAGTTGGATAATCTAGTCGGTATCGTCGTTGTGGCGTCGAAATGCGATTATAATCATAGGCATAAAATTACAGCGAAGTTGTATCGGGCAACTGGCGATCAGTAACGGGTCATTTCGTTAACGACCGTCGATCAGCGACATTCTACGGTAAATGCATCGCAGATCGATCACGTCGGTAATGAATTTCGAAATTCGGCCACAGCTGGGTAATTAAAAATCACCCTTATGCATCTGGGTCGCGGCTCGATTAACTGAATTCCGATCGGTTCATTGATTTTCTATTTTTCCGTGGCACTCCGGCGTGGCGCCACGCCGCGGACGAGTGTTTGGTTTAATCGAGATGAAACGGAGGTATCGGTTGATCGCCTCGGTAAATAAATCGTTGCTCATTGCACGCATCGTCGGAACAGATTGGTTTGGCTGTACTCCAACAATAGTTGACGTCGACGACATTGATCTTCGCCGCATTCAGATCAGGGGTGAGGGTCGATCCGACATTGCCACGTTATTTTACACTTGGTCGTAACCAATCGCACAAGTTAAACATTATTTGCCAAACATTATTCAATTTACACAACGCACATTATTCTTCTCTTAATGCAGAGAGGGGACTTTTTTCGGTGCACAGAAATTAAGGGAACTTTGTGTTTCTTTCTCTCAAAATCTACTGCTGCTATCGACTTCAAAATTCTTTTGTCAAAGAGAATTTTGAAATATTTAATAGAAAAAATTGTGCAACTGTATCAGATGCATTTTTGTAAGATTTTGTCTTTATAAATTCATACGTACCACTTGAAAAATTGTTGTAACTCTAGATTCTCATTCTAGATAACAGTAAGAACATTTTAAAGGATGCAATTATTTAATGCTGGATACTTGTCGATAGAAATGTTGAAAATTGCGATTGAAATAAAAATTTGAAGTCACTTGAAGAAATTATTGAGCCAATTCTGTAATCCTTATTATGATTATCTTTTGCACATTATTATTCAAACTAAAAGAATAAATTATATAGCTCAACATAACAAGCCATTTCGGAAATGCTTCTTTATTTTCGGAGACATCAAACCATCGGGAAGATGAATAATTGCCTAGCCTGATATAATACGTGCTGTCGTGCGTCGTAGATCATATCCGCCCTATAATCAAAATTTATTGAAAGTAATCCCGTTATTCAGTGGAACTCGTAAATCAAATGTCTCTCTTGTTCCTTTCTCTTCCAGCAAGTTAACACGGGGATCCTAATTTGATACCGTTACGAACAGTTTATTAAATGTTGAAACTTTTTTAATATGAAGCCTGGCATCCTGCGGAAGTTCTCTACAAGATAAATGAAATTATAATTATTCCCTTTGTCGAAAGGGATTTCCTTTCATATAATTCTCATATCAAGTATTTCGATAAATGAACGTAGTTATTCAGATTCTGCTAAATGTAAAGTTAACATTAACTTGTATAAATATGTGATTACATGAATGATTCTTGTATACTCCATATATTAATTATTAATTATTATGTAACATGTTATAAGGTAATATTGTTGTGTTATACTACTTTTAATAGTCCATTGGTGTAATTTACGAATGCGTAAAAGTATTTTTCCGATATAAAATTATTTTAGAAAATATTTTCACCATTTCAGATATATTTATAACAAAAATTATGCCTCTATTAAACAATAAAGTATGGACATCCACAGATTGTCTTTAAGTAATTTATTACAAACTGAATCGCAGAAGCAAATTTTCTAATTTTTAATATTCTCTATTTATACTTCAAATGGACAGATGGAAATTAAGATTTTTGTTCACGCTTTTCCAGTTAAGCTCACTGCTTCGTGCAAGCAGAATATAACGAACCAAGTGCGTTAATATTAAATGGATCATCGATGACAGGGATAATGAGGAATCAGCTCTTGCCTGCGTCTCGCAATGAAAATTCGCGACACTCGACACGCCGCGGTAAATAATACGACACAGATTTCTGTTTAACGTCTTGGCCCGATTGCCGAGCTAACCAGTTTCACGACAGAAGATTCGTTAGGCAGGCAACGCGCGGCTTTATTGACAATTTTAACAGAAATTTCGGTGGAACCCAGGTTATGGAGGGGGGAGTATCAAGTGTGTGTACGTCGTATTCGTGAGTAATGAGAGAAGCGAGACAAGATTAGAACGACATCTCGGCAACTTAATCCCGGGACCACAATTTCCCCTTTAAGCACGCCACTGCTCATCGGATAAAGTTGACACAATTAACGGATAGACACAGTTAAGAGGTCCTCGAGCGTGTGGATGTGCCTCTTTTAGATTGCTTATTTCCGAGCCAAGACGGGAGAGTTACCGTTTCAACGATAGAGTCGATCAGACCCAATATCTGTAACAGCATCGATATCTTCCCATATGTCATTCTCACCTTTGATCTATGATACGTGCATTAGCTGATAACTCCATGTGTGATGCCGTCTTCCGACGATGATCCTAATAATTGACATGACTAAACTCTAATTGCTCCTCATTTTGACGTTTGTCTGAATACGATAATGATTTGGCTGATTACGAAACTGACCATTCTTTTGGACGGAGATCATAATTTAAATTGTTAAAACTTGTTCCTTGCGATCGATTTCATCTTTCAGTAAGTCTGATTCCATCCTTCTTTAACTAGCATTATTTTCTGGGGCATTTGCAGCTTGATATATTTATAACCACCCTTTTTAACATTGGGATTACAATGGGACGAAATAATTACTTAAATAAATTGGAAAAATATTGATTCACTTAACAGAAATGATATTGAAAACATCAAATAACGTACGAATGTCTAGATATGAAAATTATGGAAGGAATAATTGCATGTTCACCTGACTTCCATTGCTAAAGAATTATTTAGAACATTTCTATGTATGCATAAAATATTTGCAGTCTACTAATAATAAAACAGTAGCATTCAAATCTAGCGGCCAATGTTATGAAAAATTCAAACAAATCATGTCATATTCATTAGCATAATCTGAATGCTGGTGTATAATCAAACTCTTGTTTCCAGTTCGACAAACGATTTGTTTGTCGCGTGATTGTTTAAGGAACGGGATAGTATTTGTAAAGGACCAGCTAACTATGCAATTTGATTAATCTGTGCGATAGATTGAATCACATTTCATTCATTCTATATTTTAATCTCCAAGGGCTTAGTTCGCTAAATGGAGGATACTGTTGATGAATCGTTGCGGCGGTTGCAACGCTATGATTGCAATGCCAATGCTAGAATTATTAATGTTCCTGTGCATTGGAACTACTGCCAATATATTGGGTACGTTTCATTTTATTAGTCAACCATGAAACGTTGCGGTTAACCTCACATTAAATGCGACAGATCTACAACTGTGTAACTGCGTAGTGGGACCTTAAAGATGTATGGTGCTTTAGTGATGCATTGTCCCATAAAATCGAAGAAATGTCTCCGAACGACAATTATTTTATATTAAAATCAATATCGGGGAAACGTAACACGAAATGGGTATTGACCATTATTGCAGCAATAGTGCCGTGCGAATTGTTAGGTAATGAAGTTGCAGTAACATTGAATCAACTCCATGCTGAAAATTTTGTCACATGTTAAATAAATGAATTTTGAACTTGAGACATCGCTACATACGTGTAAATTGTCAACTGAACTAAGACTTACTAAATACTACTAATTATAATTAATAGAGATGAATTAAATAAAAAGTGACACAAAAAAGAAATGACTAGATCGTCTAACATTATGAAAAATAAAAATGTTCTGCATCGATTTTAAGAAGCAGTAGTTCGGTAGAAATTAATTTCATTCCTCCATAATTTTGATTCATTGAAAATGACGTAACAACATTCCTAGATTTTTATCTTTTACTATTCTATATTTTACTCAACCAATTTTCTCACGAATGCATGAAAATCCGCAGGTCAACATTCACCTTTTCTATTACCTTTTCCCAATAATCTAACAACTTCCCCCATTGTTGATAGACGGTGGTTCTGAGATAATTGAACGGTGCAGAATCTCTCTGTGAAGGTGGAGGACAATGATGTATATAGGCTCTAAGCTAGACTGATAGGTTTAGAAATCATAAGGATCAGTATAGTCAGATTAAAGTCTGAAGACGTCATAGCTAGGGTAAGTTTCAAATATGGTGAGGACAGAGGACGAAGATGAACAGAGTTTGTTTCACGAGTAAGTCAGGGGTGAAATCATTGATTTCGACGAGTTTGGTATGTTTGAATTGAGTGGAAGGCTGAACATTTCAAATACGCCTCCCCCAGCTTTTAGTAGCTATTATACGTTATTCCTTAGTCCTGCTAGACGGAGTCTCATAGAATTCAAAACAACATATTTCAGGTGACCAGGCGAACCTGTACAGGGTGTAAAGAAATGTTTGATCCTGGCTGCCATAGGCGTATTCTACATCTTCGGATCGGTGAAGATCTGTGAAAAAAAGTTGCCTCAAAATTGTCCTCGACCTTGAATTTCAAGGGCAAATGTTTGTGTTATCGTGTCAAGGGAACCATGGGTCAAAACTCAACTCACCTATGATTCCCTTGACACAATAACACAAAAATTTGCCCTTGAACTTCAAAGTCAAGGACAATTTTGCGGCAACTTTTTTTCACAGATCTTCACTGATCCGAAGATGTAGAATACCGCTATGGCAGCCAGGACGAAACATTTTTTTACACCCTGTACACACGGTTTAATGAAGCGACACCGACGTACTCGGTTATCTGATAGAATTCCCTGGTTCCTGTATTCAACACAGTTCCAGTATACAACGGTCCAGTTATACAGTGACTCGGAGTTAGAAAAAGAGCACGAAACGAGGTGCCTGTTTGGCGGAGGGCTCTGAAGAGGAATGGGGTCCTGTGAGTAACATTTAGGGCATCGCTTCCAGGTCAAAGACAATGGAAAAACATTCTCCAGAGATTTAATCGGTCGCCTTCGAACCGGTCTGGGATCGGCCACGAAGCGACCGATGATTTAGTTCGAAGTCGAACTGACCATTCGACGGATTCCCGGATGTCCTGGCCCGGGAACCTCGGCGAAACCTCGAGAGGAAAATGTGACGATCAGCGCCATGCTTTTTTGGCTTATCGCCAGATATTCGTACGAACCTCGTACGATCGCAGCACCGAGCAACTCGGTGGATTCTTCTGTGAAGGCGGGCGCGAGTCCCTCAGGTGCTTCGTGGACGATATCGAGATTCTATCTAGAGCTCCGTCTTTTTCAGTCTTTGCCCCCTTCTCTCGATACGCCGCGCCGCCGCCACCGCGCCGTTGCTTCCTCTTATCTTTCCGTCTGTGCCCCGGCTTAATCGTCTCCCTGGAAATCCTGCCAACTTCCCGAGAACGTGTAAGTATTTCTTATTCTTCAAGGTTTATTCTGTTAATCACTTTTGTTTCCATTTCTTTTAGCTGTTCCGCGGTGGTTTCTTTTTTCGGCGCGCGTCGTTACAGAATTCGAGGGAGTTACTATTCCGTGGGCTACAAAGAGCCCCCTTCATAAAGAGAAAGCCAGGGGAAAAAGAGTTGAGTATACCTACAGAGTTCCATGCCGGTAAGAATTGCAGGGACAAACAGAACAATGCCGTTACGGTAATTAATTTCGCCTTACCTCCGAACCCGAGTGGGGAAAGGAGAAATGATACGGGAATTAATCTCCGTGGTCACTGAAGTCCGCACTTTCTTCCGACTAAATTTGTCCAGCAAATGTTTACCGGGAAATTAATTGTTTCCTGAGTTGTGCGTCGATTAAGGTTATGATAAAAACAGAGCGCCAGCAAGACATCACTGTACATCCAGTTTGATGTATTAGGCTGTGGCATGGGAAATGTACGATTAAAAAATTAATATACTCTCAAGCGTTTTAATTAAGATATATTTAGTAATCTATTAATCTAAGTAATCTACAGGTTTAATTATATCGTTTCAAGGTGCAAAGCTAATTTTTAACGCCCTATATTCAGTCTCTATTTACATATTTAATTACACGTTTAAACAAAACTTATTTCAACATGAATTCAATTCTTTCACTCCATTGCATCACAATATTAGTATAAACTGTATTGTATTTACAGTTGGCGATATTATGAACCGATGGAAAAATTTTATAGAGATAGCTCCTATGAATATTATTGTATTACAATAGTGTAATTATTGAAGTGTTTATATTTTAAATCTTTTTAATAACAATTCTTTTCTACTTCGACATAAAATAACACCAGCATTTAAATTTCATTACTTAGAACAGTAAAAAAGGGTACATGATTTATATTCATTGAAAGAGTTCATCAACATGAATATTAATTGGCCATAAATTCTTGCCATGTTTGAACCAAGTTTTATATTAAATTGCCTTTTATTGGTTCACTCAAGTTTGCTCTGATCCAACGCTCAGTATCGCCAGTGTTTCGTTAATTGTTACAATGATGCAACAGAAGTACGAAACGGTTAATTGCAAAGAATTCGTTCATATACCTAATAATACGAACATTTAAAACACGCTGAGAGCTGCATGGAATAACAATTAATTTCTATACCGTACCGAATTAAATAAATAGTGTAATGGATAAAATAAATTCACCGTCGACCACTTTTTGCAGAAATGAAATTAAGATAGACATACAGGTGACGGTGGAATAATAAAAATTAAATGGGAACATTGAAATTGCAATTTGTGTAAACACCTGCTCAATCATTCAATAATATTAGTTTTTCCAAATGGGACGTTTCCAGAGAGAGAATATCAATTAAGACGTCAGATAAATGTGCGGGTAAACACGATGGCGGCATAATATTCAATTCAGTAAGGATGCTTCAATGAATGTATAATTAGCTGAATCATTAAAGGATTGGCACGGCTGAGAGTAAAGTCAACGGAACAAAATTAAATTAATACACACACAATTGTATGCAAACTAATTTCATTCGAGGATATTAGAATTTATGTCCTGTTATTTCGTAACTGCGTTAATTTGTTAAATATATTGTTTTAACAGAGCGAACTGTTTGCTCCGCGAATTCGCGTGACCAAATTACTGGCCAGTGTTGGACGATTTTTTTAAGAAAAACGGAGGGATTGAAGCAAATAAGGAAATTAAAAAATTGAAAATTATGGGAGAATTTTCGATGTGTGCGGCTTGTCACTTCCAACCTTTGCAAAACCTTTCAACGTGCGTGACACGTCATTCCAGTGCAAGAGGTCAACCACTGCGAAAGAAACTTTGGATAAAACCTGATGTAAAACTATATATTAGTTGATCTCTGAGAGTTTCTCATATTAAATTTCGATTTTATAAAAAATGTGAGTGGAACATTATGGATTTACGTGGAAATATTTTAAATTCGTTTGATTAATTCTCGGAAAGCATCCATTTCTAGATTAGTACGCCCTATATGTACATACATTGGGAAATGTCGGCCCAGTGGACTCAGGAGTAGTCACCAATGGAAATCCCGGAGGAGACTTCGCGGAAATGACACTTTGCATTCCCGAATTCGCCAAGCTGTGTTGCATGTTAACTGTCATTCTTCGATCTATTTACTCCCGTGAGTACCGCGTTTCTAGTACGTTAAACTCGAAATAGTATTGCTAATCTGTTGCAATTATGTTCCATAATAAATGTTTATTTCGGAATTGGATCTCTTAATGGAAGCTTCATGATACATGTAACCATATTCCATCATCATTTGACGTGAAATCATCAGTACTAAAAAGGGAAAGGCTCTCTATGTTGACTCTTACAAAACTTTCTCAATTAGAAAATTACATACGTTCATCTAACAATAGATAAATAAAAATGTCGATTTTTTTCAAAAATATCTAGTAAACATACCGTTTTGCCGAAAAATTCAACGCGTAACCATTACATTCAACCGTTTTTTAAAAAATACGAATGTTTATAGCTGGCTGTAACAAATACTAGTTCTGCTTGTCTACTTCGAAAGAAATATTTTTTTTTTATTTGAATAAAAAGCGAGAGAAACATTTCCGGTACAGCAAACGTCGCACAGTGGTCCAAAAACCCGAAAACATGGCCAAAATGTCAAAAATGAATATGAAATATGGGAATTATCAAGAAGTGCAATAATTTTTTGATTTACGCATCTGCCATTTGGCTTTTGAACTATTGACATCAGATTTATAATCGGCGACCCGAAAAACCTATGAGTATCAATTTTGAACTAATTTGGAGTACTCCTTTCTATTTTGACCACGTTTTCGGGCTCTTGGACCATTGTACACCGTTTCGATAAATCTGTTTCAAAAATACCAGTCAAAGTTACGTAGTTTTGAATGGTAATAACAAAAAGTTGAATATTTCATTGCAACTTAACAACACGATTTTCTGAAACTTAATATTGTAAAAATTTTATTAACTCGAGGCAAGCTATATGTTCCAGTGTAAACGTTAATTAACGACTTAGGCACAATTTCGTATTTGCAATTTTTGTAGAAGAATATTAAGTTCTATCTACTGTATTACACAGTGCCTTAAATAATCAGAACAAGATTTTCCTTGGACACTGGATCCCAATATTCTATTTCTTATAAAGTTTTCATTTAAAACGGCTTAAACAACTCATTTATGTAAAGAGTTTGTAATCTTCGTGGCCTTCGTGACCACATTTTGAATAATTATAGTCGGTCCGCAGATTTTATGGACTTATAGGCTATTAAAGTGTATGAAGTATTATAATACAGAAGATTTTAATCAAGATTAACAGAATCGTTATTGGACTTTTAATTAATTAAACTTATTTGAAGTTTGCCAACAAATTGAACTAATATTGTACTTGTAATAATATATCATTATGTATTCAACACGTTTTTATTTTTGCATGTAACCTTGTAAATTGTAATTTTAGGAAAATCTTTTTTGCATATCATTTCGTAACCCAATGCTTCTAATTGATTATCAAAATCAGATCGTTTGGTACAATTATAAAAAAGTTATTCTATTGTAGAAGGTGTACGAACACTTTCTACACCCACTTTATCTCTGTGGAATTTTTCCATTTGTTCATAATATTTGGACACCGACTACAATATAGTTTATACCAATATGGATACAATGACACAATGGAATGAAAGAATGATTGGTTGAATTAGGAAGAAAATGATTGTCTCTAAAGTGACAGGAAGTGAATCTTTAAAGTCGAGTACCTTTGTGAAGCGTAGCCAAAGGAATCCGAACATTCGATTCGCATTCTATCATTTTGATTGCCGGGAAATTCGAATCCGAAATATTTAAAACCGTATTGCGGTTTCCAAATAACAGTCATCTATATGCTTCCGGTCATTTAGGTTTACAAAGCAGCGTGCTGGGAAATCTTCCGTGGACGTAACCTATTTCGAATTCTCTGCCTTCGGAAAAGGAAGAGCGCGTTTACATTTTCTGTTCCTCATCGTTCCTGCTCTTCCTTTCCCAGCTCATTCTTCGCTAACTTTACGACTCTCGGGAGCACTTTAAAATGAAGAAACAAAAGCACTTTTTGCCGGGGCCGGCAAAAATGCGTGCACAAAAAGACTGCAACGAGTATATGTATATTCCAGATTGTAAGAACCAAGTAGAATGAGAATTAGAAGAGAAATAGAGAAATGAAGAATCCTGCATTCAGGCCTTGATATTGTTGACTGAACACAGATGGCATGAATATAATGCACCTTTTATTGAGGCAAATTGCGAAAGATTTGTTGCGGATATTTGCGTACTTTCCAGTTTTCATGAATAAATTCCTAGTGGTTGATGTTTAATGGAAATTTCTTTTCTTCAAGCACGTTTCCAAGATATTGAAAATACTGTAAAAATATTATGAATGTTTATTCGAATATTTTTCTATATTGTATTTGGAACAATGTAATGACGTAACGAGAGACAGTCAAAGTTTTTCCTGCAAAAAAACATGCAAAGCGGAATAAAACTGGATACAAATAGCATAAGGTTCTGCCACAGAATTATGTGGAAGTTTCATGCGTGTTACTTTGAAGTTTTCTCAGTTCTGATGAATTCGTTACTCTTTTAGCAGCTGCTAATGAGAAAAGTGACTTCAAACATCCGAAGTAAGAAAATACGAAAAAGTCTTGAGTAATTAACTCGAAGTGGTTTTCTAGAAATAAAAGACAAAAGGAACTAAATTGGGGTCAATGCATTCAGTGCATTGTTTTACGACCATTTAATTGAATTCGTTATAAATCCGTGGAAGATCCTAAAGCAGCGGTGATTTGTGTTAGGCAAGTTGCGGCACCTAGATTGACGAGCAACGACGATAACTTATGAAACATGCAAAGTGCTACTTCTAAACTATTCTAAAACTGCATCTCCGCGTAAAAGTGCATGCTAATTTATTCAAGGTGTGTTCTAATATTCTACGTATAAATGTTGTGGAATACACGTGGGTGAGCGTGGGATCTCGGCTGCATGCAATCATTCATCCTTTAGCCAGCAGAAACATGCGAGTCAAACGACAAAGGTCGCATCAACTGAATTCAAGGGACTTAGCTCTTTACGTTTGGTATTATGTCACTCTAGCGTACACAGTTCGGATAATTGTTACTCGAACGTATCCTGAATTAAATTCGACGGAATTAAATTAATTTATACGTTTCGGGAGAAGAAGATATAAACAAAGACAATGGCTTATTTTTGTCTTAAATTACGCCAGAGCGACACATACAAGTTAAAAGAGTTTTAAACGATGAGTCTCGCGTGACTAAAGCCACATATTTTGTTTCATAAATATTAATTAGTTTGGTAATTATTCGCATAGCATACTCGAATTTAATGACACATAATATGGAGAAATTCGGGACACGTTTCTAATTTTTTATAAAATTGGTCTCTTGGAGGCATCGATTCATTTTAAATGGATCTCACCTTAATTTTTTTAATCACCCCTTTTTAAACACTTGTGATGATAGTGATGATAGTTTCAGACAAACAGAGGGAACGTATACATATTATATATCACTATTAACGTATAAGTGTTTCAGTAAATTTATACATACTACACCTGTCCCATTTTTCTTTTTGACTGTTAGACGCACCCAGTATTTTTTATTCATGCTAGTAGTTCACTTTCAGATAGCTAACAGAAAGTACTAGCTAAGTATTGTATATACATAGTGTATAATATACAATATTAACGTATAAGTGTTTCAGTAAGTCTATGCATACTATACGTAATGCAAATGCAGAGTTAAGATCCTTTAGTCCCTTCGGAAGCTTTAGGAGACTAACAGAACTAGAGAAGACGCCATGATTGTGATAGTTAAGACAAGACTGGCCGATCGATCAAAAGCTTAAGTCTAGAATCCAGCCCCAAATTCCACTAATAGGAGATTAGAATATGTTGAAAACGTATAACCATGTAATACTTGTCTATGAAGAAAGTTTATACACTTCTCGTGACATATAACCCTGACCCTTATTGTACAATTTTCTTCGCAGCTACAATAATTAGAACTACGTTGTATAATTTGAGTAATTGCCTGCAGGAAAAGGAAATTTTGTATTCATTCTATATCCACGTTTACTTTAATTAACTGTGTGATTGCTATCGAATATATATTACTACCTGAAAACTTTAATAATCATTTCCGGAGCAGCAGAGGAGTTGTTACACTTTTGGAATCCATTTTGAAAGTCCAGTTCAGGAGTATTGAAAATGATCGATCATAATATTTTTGCGTTATCTACGATAGTGTAAAAGACAAAATATAAAACGTGATTTTTAAAGACCTTGTTCTTAAGAAAATAATGATTTTCATAAATTCGTAACATTGTTTGGCAGTAGAATGATTGATGGTGAATTAATATATTACTTCTCAGAATCAGAATATATGGAGAAAGGCGATTCTGCTTTCAAAAGTCTTCACCTACAAACCGAAGAAAAACCGAAGGAATGCCTCCTTGGATCTTGAACGCACGAAAGATGTCGAAAACTTATTGACTTCTCCGTGTGACTGCATCCTTTCCCTCAAGCAGAGATTCCTTCGGAAAGATTCTCTCGCATTTTGGAATTGTAAAAAGCATCGAAAAGGTCGTGAGAGACCAGCTGAAGGAACTTTCAGTGCAAAATTCCAGCTCTGGTACTGAGTGTGTGAGCAACTCCTACGGCATATGTCACTCTGTGAGCATTACTTCGAAGACGATTATTTTCTTCCACAGTTTATTCGCTACTGTAAAATTGTATGCCGATATCATTACTTGGATGACTGCACCCCCTAGATTAACGTGGTACATTATAAATCGCGGATCTTTGTGAGTTTATGGCAAGCATAGATTTATAAAATACAAAGACAAAATATGTATATTAAATAAAATGTGAACAAGTTTTCTATTCAGAAACATTTCATTAGAAAACGTAAGAATTGCTAGAATTATCAAAGAAGAAGAATTCAGTTCAAATAAACTCTAAAAAGTCTCTTAAAAAGTAATTTGTATTGCTTCAAAATTAATGTGAAAAGATTAGGCTGCTGTTACATATAATTTCTGATGGAAAGTGAAAAATAATCAAATTCTTATTAACATATGATCATATTATTATTTCGTTGTTATTTATATGCGATAAACTTAGATAAAATATCTCTATCGATAACTTCCTTTTGGAGGCAACTGTATCTCAGAAAATGGTCAACGTAAATCGAAGGTCCCACGAAGATTCACAGTGAAATTAGAAGAAACTTGCCGAGCACAGGGGAATCGTTTCGAAATCGTCAGAATAGAAAGCATACCGTGGATATGAGCATTACTTTCAATTTCCGCGGTCCGTATTTTCCCGGATCGCGGTATTTCAATCCCGCTGCAGCAGAAAGCCAAAAGTCAGAATCTCGGCGTAGAATCTTCCTCGCAGCGATCGATAAACCCATTAAACGTATTTTCCTCTTGTCACGATATTTCTTCCATTTCGTAAAAACAATTCGCGGGGTGATCGGAACAAGGGGGTGTACCAGATACTCCCCTATCTATCCCCTCCCAGCGGTTCTCGGAATCTCTGAGGTTTTTCGCGAATGGTTTTTCCACGCGGTGGAAAATGACGCCGGACGAGGGGCGGCGCGTATGTGCACAAGGCAACGTATAATTTTCCAGTATCCAGGGGCCAGTGACACAGACGCGACGGCACCGAGTCTTCCGGTCTTGGTATCGATTAAGTATAGACCGAATTCGCGACGCTGTGTGCCGGTTCGGTTTGCCAATAATTTCGCAGGCGCATCGGCGCGGCGCGGCGGGCGCGCTTGGATCCTCATGTTAAGTGGAGCATCGCTCAAACTCGAATACGGGGCCGCCGATAAAGATAAGACATTTAAGGAACGTCGTGATAAGTTGTTTTCAAGTCGATATCGACGAATTTCCGGCTCAACTCAGATTTCCGCGCGGAAGCGAATGGAGTCGCGTTGAATTTCCTGAGGGAGGGGGGAACACTCGATTTTTATTGGCCAGAAAAGGAAAATAGAGTCGCGCCGACATACACGTACGATACCCTGGGCCAAGGTACTACAAGTTTGTCTTCCTTTGCGGCGAACAGAAGGAAGCAATCGTGCTTTATCGGTAAATACGTATGTATCTACATATGATAACGGAATTTACGGAGCCGATGCGAACGAATGGGCTCCCGGGGATTTTCGCGGGCGGAGCGTGTTGGTACGGTTAAATTTTGCGGACTGAACTCGTTTGTTCTGATGGAATATAAAAATTGATTGTTGCAAAGGGGCCTAATCATAGACACAGAGATAGACTGCGCCGTCTTACGGGCGAATTGAAGCACACAATTGCGGAGCCGGGGTGTACAGCGTTTTCTTTCTAATTTGGTAAATTAGAAAGGCGGCGCAGTTTATCTCTATATTCTATGGGCCTAATAAATGGACTCCGGATCTTTATGCAAATTAAATATTTTCTGTGTTAATTACGAAAGATAGAAGAATTTTAGGAAGTTGCGAATAATACATCGATGCTCTTAAATTCTCTTAATGATTTTCCTGTTTTAAATTGCACCTACTCATTTTTGGTATGAATGCAAAAAGATTGACACACGATATTGGCGACTAAAGCAGTTAGCATATTTTCAGATAATAGGACTGAAGTCACTAATAGAAATATGTTCAAAAACTTCTTTTAAATAAGGGAATCTAACATATTAGATCAGCTCCTTATATAATAATTAAATTATTAAATAATTAATTACTCTGATTTAACTCATTTAAATTCCTAGAAGCTAGTATAATATCATCAACACAAATAACCATATACTCTGTTTTCAGTTTTCACCCTTTCGAAAACGTAATTACGCGGATCAGCTTCTGCACAATGTGCACCCCTCTGTGCGACATAGTTGTGTGTATTTTCTTATACCATTGACGGCGTCAGCTGAGCTTGTTTTGCACAGGTCTTTACTTTTTAGATGTACAGAGCAAACAATGGATTAAATGTATGGGTTGTTGCCGGTGGATATGCCCCAGATTTTGTACGTGAAAAAGGACAGAAAAATGAAGATACATACGAATCTCATACTAGGAACCCATTTTTTAAATCCATTTTGTGTCACTTTCGTTTCGATTTCATTTTTTAGAAGCCGAATTATTTATACCTTTTTCAACATGTTACGATAATAATACATATTGTATCTTTAAAACATGTAGTAATTTTTAATAAAAATGTTCTAAATCGAGAGTTATTAACTACTTTAAAAAATGGGTCTCGTAATATGCTACTTTACCCTAATTCGTGATAAGGTAATCGTAAGGAAAACGTTATCAACAAGTTTTGTTTTATGAATAATAGAATAAGGAACAAATTTGTTCTCGTGGTTAGTTCTCTAGTGAAGGAAACAATTTGATGAGCTAATGTAGTGATTGTTTTTATCCCCAGGTCATTCCTAAGAAGTGAAATTGCAACGACTTGAAATATTATAGGATGAACGCCGATGAAAGTTCTCTATGGTCATACTCTAGCAACTAAACCGAGCCAAATTTTCGCAATTTAGAAAGACACCTTCCATGTTGATCAAGATATAAGTGTTACATAGGTGTTGGACAAACTTGCAACGTAATTACGTTAACTTACACCGTTATTCGCTGACTTTCCTAAGATTCGCAAATTTGTGTACTTCATCGTGCATGTGACGATAATGAGGGTAAAATATTCGACACGCGTATTACTTGTAGCATGTTACAAACTATAAATTCTTGTGAATAACAGGCACTATGTAATAGTAGGACTACAACATTTTTTTCATCTATGCTATCAATTTTACGTAATAATAATTACATGTGATGTGTATTCTGAAGCTACAAATTTCTATCTTATCTCTACAGATTTTTACGAACTAAAGATTCATCGTGACTGTTGCAAAAGAAAGGAGCAATTTAGTATTTCCTTTCTTTTCTTAATAATTTTGATAAATTGTCGAATTCTTTTACTGTTCCTTGAATGTTGACTATTCGTTCTAGTCGTAATATTGTCAATTAACATCTAACTATTTCTCAAACTAGTTTTTGTAAAAAATTTTTTGTTCATTTTGGTAGTTAAAACAGAATCTTGTATTAAAACATTTTCGCATATTGTATGTATATTATAGAATACACATATCATATAATATTTCTTGATACCCGAGTTTTATAATTATCAAAAGACCAGAAATTTTCTGAGAACTACTATACGTAAAAATACTTACACAGAAGGTTCCCACGAATGAAGAAAATTGGACGCAATTGGGTACAAGGCATTGTTGGTTGACTCGGTTCCAAGATTGGAATGTTAGAACACGAAGCAGTAGAGTAGAATACCATAAGTCCACATTGATTTCAGTATACACTTCCGCAGTATCACGTCAAGATCTAACCCACTCGATTCCTGGAAACAGTATAAATTTCTTGATTAGATTTTCGATTTACCTTATTGTTGAGACACTACTTGTATAATCCAATTACTTCCTGTCACAGCTCGAAAATAATAGCGAACCAAAAAGCTACAAAAATTACAAAATAAATGCGCCAGATGCTTCACTCGTGGTAAAAGATACTTTAAAAGTTTCAGCTTATATTGTCTTCGCTGTATACATGTAAATACTCCATACAATATTCACAGCGTTTGGCTTGAGTATTGTTTGGGCAACAAAACCTGTATTTTTCGAAACAGCTGCAATAAAACCGTAACGAAAATCAAGACAGCTTTATCTACAGAATCGTTACGAATCAAAAACACGGATGAATTTGGCAGAAAACTGGCGAAACAGTGGAAAATACGAGGTACGGTAGCAGACGCCACGTTAGCAGTGTCCGGAATTAATGCTTGGAGCATTTGTTTGTAATGCATACACGTTGAATTGTATGACTGTGAATCGTGTCCGTTCGTTTTAAATCGCAACAATTAAGTCTGTCAATTTAAAAATCCATGAAGTACCTTAATTAATTAATGGCGGGCCTAGCTCGGTAAACGGACGCCTCAGGACGTCGGTTCACTACACATCTAATCGAGATTCATAAAAAATTCGTAATCCTTTCAACAGCGCCAATAGCACTCGCGGCGCGTAAGTCCTTTGGAAAGCGGCGCGTATTCTACGGCAACTGTTTGTTCACCGTTTTGATAGATGGTAGCTACCATTCAAAGTATCGATTTTCCTTTTCTTCCTTATGTTAAAGCAAATAGTATTTTGTGATCTCTGCTCGGCCGATATCAATTCAAGCCTATGTCTAAATCTGTCCGTTCGCGTCATTGGAGCGAGATCCTGGTTAGAGACAAAACGGTTTTTTCGGGACGAATTCGAACTTCTATAGCGTTATTCAAACCTTTGCGAACATTGTTACGATTTTACCTAAAGGACACGTTGAAGGGTGCAAGAATACGTGCACGCTACAGATGAAAATGTTTAATGAAAACGTTTCGACGCTATTTACATACGCCACTTTGTATTAGCCGAAACAGCAACAGCACGTGCATTGTGCATTTACTAATAGTCACGCGAAACTGAATAACAAATATTGCTGTCGACCACGGTAATACTTCGTTAACACGCTCCCAGCGAGTTCGTTCGACGATAACTGCACGTAGATGTCGTGTATCTGTATGCACGTAATAGTAATACAGACACAACAATACATTCGATTGTTTGAATTTCAGAAAATAACAATAGGGTGGAGAAGGAACGTCTCGAATTTTTTTCTACAACTTTGAATTTACCGCCAAATATTGATCAGGTTATCGATTTACAATAAATTATATTGGTTCCAAATGTTCTGTCGTTGCCGCAGTCTTATGGATACCGGCCTGGCATCAACATGTGGTTACATTAGAATTATAATTAATAATTATGTATTAGTTTACACTGAGCAAGTAGGTAACAATAGTTATTTCTGATTTAAAAATTTTTCATAATACAGACATAACATGATGATTATTTCACAGACGCAAAATTTTCTAATTTTCTTGAGAATTATCTAAATTGAGATTGAAACGTTGAAAAATGATTTTGTGATATTTTGCAAAAAGTGTGCTGAAATCATTAAAATTTTGTTAGCAACTATTTACGATCGATATTAAGAAATAATTTTTGCACAACATCGGTTACTTATTGCAATCGATTGTTAAATCAATTGTTTTCCTTTTTTGTAAATTAGTGGCTCTTTGAAGAATTTCAACGGGTTGACAGAGGGCCATTCATCATTAATTAAGGTCGTTGAAAGTACTCCAGACCCGTTGAAATCGTGAAAGTGATCTTAAGACTGAGGAGTAAAGTTTTTCTAGATACCTAATTAATAGTAGACATGATTAGGATAATTAAAGTCCACCAGGTTCGTGTACACATTTTCCTCAACTAATAGTAATTAATAGTAGACATGATTAGGATAATTAAAGTCCACCCGGTTCGTGTACACATTTTCCTCAACTAACAGTAGATTCATCACATCTAAGAAAAGGTTTGCTGGACAACCTTAATGATAAGTCCACCGCGTAACCTGGAACAGAACGTAGGTTCCATTAGTCCCATGTCTTGCCATCGCACTCATACTTCTCTGTTTAGTGTAAGATAATACAGTATTTACGAAGTACAGAATGTACGAAGAACAAATGTTTAAATACATTAAATAATTTGATTGAAAGTTTTTCAAGAAATTACAATTCTATGGATAACTATGCGAAATGAATATTATCTAAGGGGATTGTAACGAACCGAAGCTTACTGAAAACGTATGTTTTCTTTTAATAATTTTAATAAGCCGAAAATTATACAATAATACTCCTAGATTTGACAAATGTCCCTATAGTTTTTTATTTCACCTATTTATCTCGTAAATTCATTACAAACGAATTTTCTACATTCATTTTTCATTCTGTTTAAGGTGAAACAGATTCTCAACAACGTTCAGTCAATTTGTAAATACAGTTTTCAAGAAATCTTACAATTTTTATTATTTTTTCTGTTTTATCTGTCGCACCAATTTTTGACTGCACGAACACCACTGCTTTGATGAAGTTGCATAGCTGGCGATGAAGGTCCACGAGAAAAATGTTTCCGATAGTGAAAAACTCGATAATTGCAAATCGTTCGGACAGTATATCCAAAAAGTGGGACATATTGACTGATTTATGCGGGATTAATTGGTTCCAGCCATCGCTCACTATTCGCGGCAGAGTTATAGCGTGTGGAGTCAAACTTTTCAGTTGGTTTGCGCATGAATTCGAGTAGCGATTCGGTTAGTTTGATGTTTTTCATCCGGAAGGTTGTTCAGTATCTTGTTTTCAGTTACGCGTTCATCCAGCACGATAAATTAACGTTTTATTGATTCGCGTGTGTTTCGGCTTATACTATTCAGTCCGCGTTAACGAAGTCATTTTCAAATTCGCACGGTTCTATCTGCACGTTTCAACCTTTCCAGAAAGTTCATTGAAATATAGCTCGATGTCTTTTTGGTTGTTAAATCATATCGGCGGTTTCGCTTAATTATGACATGAACCGTGTAAGTAATATTCTGTTTGAATACACTTGCAAGGATTTGTGATTAAATCAAGCATTCGTGGGAATTCTGATCTTGGCCTGCTGGAATTTATGGCTTGCAGCTTCTGTTGCAGTAGTTCCTTTTTTGCGAAATACTTTAATAAATATCTTCCGCTGCTCTGTTCGTAGAAATTTAATATCCTCACAACCTGATACGTACACTAATATCGAGCGTTCCCTACGCGGTAGGGTATCGCACAATCTCATATTTAGATACTGCAACCGAAACGTGTTGTTTCCTATCCGAACCCTATCTTTCTCTAAAATCATTAATTTTCGTCAATAATAATCCTTTACCAAAATAATCATTTAATCAGTAATTTATTTCAAACTGCTCGTGATATTGTCTCCAATTATTTATTCTGATTTTGTATGGCATTTCTTGTTCGACATCTTCAAGGAATTTTTTCAAATGTATGTATATATTACTTTTCCTAAAGCTGCAGAAATGTACACTAAACTATAGAAAATATTCATAGTTGTCTTTTTAAAGTCAGCGTGCTACGAAACGTATACTTACACGTATAAAGACACAGACGCTGTGTGAATTTATGTAGTTAAATGTTTTCGCTAACAATCTGTACAGTTGCATTCAAACTTTTATTCTTGGAATTGCATTTCCACGGCGGCGTTACATTCCATTGTTACATTTTCGGTGGTTTCCGTTCGACAAAAGTAGAGGGGCGGGGTAGAGGTCAAAAAGAGAAAGAGGCGAAACGGAAAACGAACTTGAGACACAATGTAGTGCAGTGAAAAGGCATGACGTTATTACGCCGATATCTGGGTGGCCAATATCTCATGGCGAACATTTCTAAAAGCGGTAATTCTTTCCACCTTCTTTTGATTTCCACGCGTGCAGTGAAAGAAAGTCGTTATTCCGTTGTAAGAAGGGCGAAGGGACAGTCGGAGGCAGCAAACTGGAACAGCGACGGGCTATCGGGAACGTTTGGCGAACGTCGATCTTCGTGCAGCTATCCGACAATAAAGTAAAAGTGGAAACTTTTCCAATCTAGATGGATCGCGTGCAGAAAGAAATCAGTCTTGGGTTCCGCGTTTCGATTAATCGTGCTGCTCCCTGATCCTTCTTTTAAAACTAGGGTTAAATGATTCATTCGGGCCAATCGAATGTTAGGTCGTAGATAATACTCGTTCGATTCTTCGGTCACTAAACGTGAACTTTTACGGATTCGGAAACTTCCTTATCGCTAATCTTTATTAGATTTAGGTATATTCTCCTCGAATATGGAGGAGGGAATTTTTTAAGCCGAAACGGTAATTAGAAAAGACAACGCGAATATATGACGGCACGACTCTATACGAATTGCGACACCGAGGACGCTAGAACAATTTGATGACTTACAATTAGACTTGTCGGTAATTCACCTGGCTATTAATTTCCAGTTTTTTAAAAATTGTCGATACTTCTCAATTAAAGCTTGCAACCACCGCTCCCCCAATCCATTGTTCATTTTCTCCGAAAATGTTTTTACATGATATTCTACATGAAAAGCTGAAAACTCGTTTTTTTCAACATGTTATGATATAAATCTAAAAAGCACACCAAATTTCCTGTATTTGAAAATTGTCTACGTGTTTAGATTAAAGCTCGAATTCGCTGTTTCCACCATTCATCGCCCGTTTTCCTCGAAAATGTATTTCCATGATATATCACTGTAATGGGTGGAAAACTGAGTACTCCTTTTTTTGAAAATTCTGCATATTGAAATATTTTTAAAAAATTGGAAAATTTTATTTGATACTGAACCTACCATGGATTTGATATCGACGCTCTCTCTTTACAAAAAACTCGTGGATATTATTGAAAATAATTATTTTTAGCAGTTCCATGTAAAGAAGAAATTAGGAACAAGTTTGTTTGACATAGAACGGCAGTAGATATATATTTTCTTCATTATCCATTAAATATACGTGTTTAAAATTAAGGCATTTATCAATAAAATTATATTCTATGTCGTCCGTATACGTTTCGCAGAAGTTTGCAGCATTCTTTCTAATTGCGTCTTCATTTAAATTTTTTAAATTGACCAGAAACCCAAATTTTGAGTAAATGTCATCATTCTGCTAGAAATTTATCGATAATAGCATAATATGTATTTATGCGGAATTCGTTATTGCCATCAAATTTAATTTCTTTCGACATATTTTCGTCGTACTGTTCTTTCCTCTGCGTATTCGTTCCAAAACGAAGATATCCATACACATAATATTTTCTATGTCATTTAGAATAGGTTATTTGGTTATTCTTGTAGTGAAAAGATTTTGAATAAAAATGACTAATAACTAAATAACTAATAATTAGAAAAAACATAACACCAATCAAAATTGACGCCCCTAAAAGTCTTGCGCCCCGGGGCTTAACCCATTTAGCCCCCTAGTTAGGGTGGTCCCGATTATAAAATAAACAAACCTCTATCGGTCGAATTTTTGGTTGGTATTTCATACGTGGAAAATTATTTCCCAACAAAAGCGGGAAAAATTAGATGAAAATCAACAATGTTGCTAATGAATAATCCACGTATTTGCATAAAATCCGGTTCGGTGTTCGCTGGAGAACAAAAAAATTGCTTCATTGATCAGATGTGCGTTTAATTACAAGTCGCAAATATTCGTTGTCCACGACGAATATTATAATGTTTATAGTTGTTTGATTTCGTAACCCACGCCCATTAATGTTCGCGCAAAATGCTTTAACCTTATAACGCGAACGAAATTAGAGTTACAGTCGTTATAGAACAACGACGGCTCTGTATTAGTTAACCATTCGAATGTTGAATACAATATTCTAGCGGTAGAAAATGCATTTATCCCGTGCGCGGAAAACAAAACATGTTTTCAAACAATTCCATTGGTACGTGCGTGCTGTACGTTCAATGTGCGCACAGTCGAATTTGATTCCCGATTGTTTGCAGACTTTCGGCTTCTGCAATTTGCTGCACGAAGTATTAAATTATCAATATATATTTCTCCGTCGATAAAAATATGAATGTGCGAGCAACATTCTGTCGGAATTATTTCATTATATACAGAACCAAGTATGAAAATACTAAAATTACGCTGTTTTTTATATGCCACGCGATGGAATAAAACAACCCACAATTGTAGGATTCATTGTCATGATTAATTATGTAAGAATCTGTTTTTCTCTCCAACAGCTTTAATAAATTATAAGAAATGCATGATGCTCTTGAAATGGAGAATAAAATATTGACGAGATTACAGAAGATGAAGATAGTATTTATTTGGATGCAGGCGAAGAAGGAATCCACGAACAGAATGAAAGACAAGATGAAGATGGGAGGGAAGAGGATGTAACAGAACTAGAAGAAAAGGAAGCAAGAAATAGAAATAGGGGACGACCAATAGTCTACAAGAGAAGGTCTAAAAGAATACGAGATAGGAACTACGCCAGGATGATAGTAGACGAAAAAATTCCAGAAACTCTACTACAAGCGAAAGAATCAGAGAATTGGGAGAAATGGAGACAAGCCATGAATGAGCAGATCAAGTCGATACAAAAACATTAGGTTTGGAACGTGGTTCCACGACCGAAAGGAAAAAAGTAATCAGTAGTAAGTGAGTGTAAAATATTAAAGAAGATTCTACAACTAAGGAAAGGAGATACAAAGCACGCTTGGTTGCGCTTGGATGTGGACACCGAACACGATTACGGAGAAACATTTGCACCGTTGGTACGCATCGAAACAGTCAGACTATTCTCTAGCATAGCTGCGAAAATATGGACATTGGAATGAATTAATAAATAAACAGTAAAATGGGTCGCATCAAATTTGATTTTTCTGCACCAGATGTACAATACGATTTCGTTTAAAGAAACCGAGGTCAACTCGCTTTGATCCCCCAGGAGGCCGAAGTGTCGTACTCTAGGAGTCAATGCAAAGGATTCAACAAAGCATACCCTGCAGAAAGCATTCCCTTACTATTGGGTTCGACAAAAAGTCCAACTGATTTTTCTTCAGTGTGCTATTCATATTATTGTGTACGAGCAAATATAAATATCTGAACAGATTAAAAAATGGCACAATGTCGTCAGAATAAAAAAAATAAACAAAATTGAATTTATGTTTAATAAAGTAATACTTCCTTTTAAACAATATGAAACACTTCTTAAACAACGCAAAGGTTGTACTCGTAGCGGGGATAAATCTTACACGATAATCATGAACATCTTTGTCACATATATCGAGGCATTACTGTAAAAGACAATTGCACAGAAAATAGAAACTTTGTTCCGAAATGAAATCCACACATAAAATGCTTCTATTTTTCGTTAGTACTGAAACAATGTCTATTTGAATGATCCAAAATTAAGGAATCCCAAGATTCTTAATTCTTCTCAAGGAATTTAAAGCTCGTATTGAAGAACATTGTAAGAGAGCAGGAAGTAGATGTTACAACAATCAATCGGCCCTCTTCAACCCGAATACGGGCGAATAGTGAAACGATTAAGGAGAGGAATCGTTTTCACGTTATCAGTGGAGCGGTCCTTGGAAAATTATGAGCGGGCTTCGGTCGAGGATGGGCTACCAGAAGGAAGAGGATAGGTACACGCGGGTCTGGGTAGCTTAGTAAAGGAGGGAATAATATGTCCCACCTCCGGCCAGTCGATAAGCATCATTTCGAGCCGGCGGATGAGAAATTGGATTGTCTTCTTTCATACATTTTACTCCTATTATCGGGAAGTACACCCGATACGGTCTGATTCAACTTGACACTCACGATTAGTAAACCCACAGAAACTTCTGTCCGCTTCTTTGATACGCCTTCGAGATTGCACTACTTTCCAATTCCCGTGCTGCATAGGTTAACCCGACTCCCCTCTTTTTTCCGATTCTCTGTTTTCCACCGAGCCACGCGATAAACAAGAGTTTGTCGGCCCAGCTGCTTGATTGGAGATTTTGATTTCCTACCAAATCCATTCACTACGTCAGGTCAACAAAGTTTGCTTGATTGTTGCAACGGCCGTGTTTACGGATGAGTTTTAACTTCCAGACGTTTATTGATTTTTCAAACGCAATGCGCGTTGACATGGCTGCACACGTTATGCTCTCGCACGTCTACGGAAATATTGTCGCATCTCGATTCGACGAATAATGCCGTTGTGATGCAGATCACAGCCGGAGTGGAATTTTTAATTTCCAAAGAAACGAGTTTACAATGAACTGGTGCTCTCCCTTGTTATAAACGTATCTAAATATCAATATTTTGTTCATATTTATCCCTTGAACTGTGAATGATCTAAAAATTATGTCCTGTTTCATATTATTTATAATAAAACGTATTCTATGAAATTATTTGTCAGATCATTGTGACAGTCAAAATTTAGTCAGAGTATCCAGGATCAAACAAGAAAAAATCAAGAACGCACACATTAAGACCTGATCTCGTAACTGAGTATCCCTTAATAATTGATTGGGTACAAAAGTGTTGACATTTCTTCACTGCCACCATTTATGGCTACAGTAATGTTTCAGAAAGTTCGTAATCGGTCCATGAATATTACAGAATTCTTTCTGCACTCTTATTCTGCCGCCGACACTCTCCATCGCAGTTCCAACGAGTAATTAAAGTTCAGCGTCGGGGACTATTCTCCTATTCTATTTGAAGTTACGGGAACAGAAGTTGTTTGACCATAACGTTTCAAACTGTTATATAATGAATTATATTCACTCGTAACTCTGATTTGCAGTGAAATGTTAAATATTGCCTCGGACGTTGACCGGCACTTATAGGAAATAATGTAACTGCTGGACGGGACACTCAAATGAAGTTTCTCTGTCGCTTGGTACTGACAATTATGCTCCCTTCATTCTCGAGCATATTAACGGCTGCTGAAATTGTGCCATTAACTTGGTAATGTCACGAAATTTGTACGGCCTGAGAAAAACAAAATTTCCTCTTCTATTACCTCTCTGACGTTCTTGAACTATTTTAATAAACAATTCAAGGAGTGCACTTCAATATATTTACTGCAGTGTGATGAAAATTTAATAATCACAGAATGATTTACCAAAATAAACATTTATTGCTCTGAGTAAATGTTTAATCGTGATTGAAAAATTACATAAAATTTTATTCGAAAAAGCGCACACATGCGTTTATTTGACATCACTGCTAAATATTTTAACAGAATGCATATTTACTTATTTTTTTAGCATCTATATATACAGGGTGAGGCGCCAGAAACAGGCCACCTGAATAACGCGGCTGCTATTGGTGTTAGGAAGAAATGCATCATGAATACCATTACTGTCGTACTAAGATGTTACACTAGTAAGTAAACGCTAACGTCTTAATACAATAGTAATGGTGTTTAAGAGTTATTTAAATTGAAATATTTCCTGAACCACTAACTTTTCGACATACATAGGTTAGTGCATTTTTATAACAAATGTCCAGCTGCATCGATTGATGTATTAAAAAATACCTCATTCCATTGAAAAAAATGAAGTTGATTTCATTCGTCTTTTACGCGTCCACAAAAAAGCCATTAACATCAGATTAATGCCCCCTTGAAACCAAGCAAGTTCCCACTGATGCATTTCTTTCTAACACCAATAGCAGCAGCCGAGTTATTCAGGTGGCCTGTTTCTGGCGCCTCACCCTGTATCTATATATAAAATAATATAGTTAAATATATATACATATATATATATATATATATATATATATATATATATATATATATTATATATATATATATATATATATATATTATATATATGTCGCTGAAAAATATTTTTATTTGGCTTTTATCCAAATCGAACGTTTGCATTTTTCATCACGGCACAAAGAGACACAATCAGGACACACAAAAGGGGTCTTTCAATACTGTCCGAAGTAAAAGAAAAATCCATTGATTTTAAGGGTGGAAACGGACACAAAGACGCACCGAAGACAATGGACGTTCAGTGTGTGAACGCAAATCACAAAAGTTTCACTGTACTTATTCCTGGCGTATCTCAGCGTTTACCCGGACCCCAGAGCATTTAATTCCTGCCGAACCAAAGAAAACGGGCCAGAGATCATTACGACGTAAGAAAATAGACGGCGTGGAAAGTTAAAGAAGTCGAATCGCGTCTGATAAACGGGACGCATTTGAAATGATACGTGCCGAGCATTCGTCGTCGTTGCGCTCTCCTCTGTTCATCTGCCTTTCTCTCTTTCTCTCTCTCTATCTCTGTCTGTCTCTCTCTTCACGCCATCTCTGTTCATCCAGCCAGTTCAATCCTCGCTCTCTCATTTCTCCATCAGCCTCTCTTGTGCTTGTCTCAAGGCTGTCCTGCGGCAGAATTCGAGAACGATAAAAAGCTTGAAACTTTTGGAGTTGGCGAACAATCGTTTTTCCGGTAGCTCCGGGGCAACTTCGGGGCTTCAGGATTCGCGCGTGAAGTCACGTATACTATATACATATACCGATGCATGCGCAGGTCCTGTATTCATGACGGTACATTCAGACTGCATTTTCTTGTGTCTGGTTCAAACGAGCCGCGAGTTTGGAACTGTTAGGAATTGTAGGTGGAGACTCTTGACCGAGAAAGTTCACCGTTCTTGCGTCTTACGCGGCGAATTCCGCGGCACATCCCAGCACCCGTTTAAACATTTTTAATGATTGCTGGCCTATCAGCGAGCTTCAACAGAATCGTTGATTAACACTAGGAACATTGAAAAGAGCTTCTCGTTTAGCAACAGTGAAAGCAATTTTTAAGAAATCTTTTTAAATAGCTATTGCATATATAGCAAGGTCTTGTCGGAATGTAAACAATCTTAAAGTACAAGTGCATTTTTTGTTCAATTAAATTGATATTATTTATTATTAGACTGTGGATTTTTATGCATTCATAATAAAAATGGGTACGTCTAATTTCTGACAGTAAACAAATTTGAAGAATTAAAATATACTATTATATTATTTTCGATCTATTAAACATGTTCAACAAGGAATTAAATGTTTATTTCAATGCAGTTTGTTGCAATTCAGACGGAAAGTTTTTATTTTGCATAAAGATCCGCAGTCTATTTATTATAAATACAAATTCAACTTAACTTGACCCAGATTCCAGAATCATCCTGCATAATCGGTTAATAAAGAATTTATTTGAATTTCTCAGAATAAAATATGTTTAACATGCTGAATATACCTGTATCTTCCCTACTAAAATTCCCGTTCCACCGGGACTTCACATGCTCGGCGTGTCTCGTCCGCAAAGGATTAAAGAGACACTGATCGCCACTAGACCAGTCACGTTAGAGCCTCTTAACGCGCTGAGCGGGTTTTCGTGAAAGGATTTTTTCGTGGGACCCCGAAGCCGCTGAACATGCTCCAAAAACAATGAAAATATCCAGTACAAAAAATGAGCCACTACTCGCAGGATCAAAGTAAAAAATTCACCAGAACTTTATGAATTTTAACTAGACAATTGGACACAGTTGGTGTGCTGAAAGTATTAGGGCACTTAATATAAATGTATGATTTCACACGAATAGAACAAAATTACTCTACATTCTTCTTGTTTAAAGTCTGAAGTTGTCATACTCCTTCCAGAAAAAGGAGTCAAAGTTTTCTATTGGTCTTCACCCAATCGAGAGAACCTATGGAGAAGGAACTTTCGAAGGAACTTGTTACAAACAAGCTCCACGGTAGACCATTTAAATGTAATATAGCACGGGAATGTTACACTAAAAAGAAACCGTACAAAATGCGCTGAAAGAAAGCCGAATAGATTTGAAACATTTAATCAGCAGAAGACGATACTACCAAATAGCTATGTTCTTATTTTTTTAATTAATTTAAAGCATTGAAATTTTTGTATTTTTAACGAACAATGATCAAATAAAGAGATTCCAACACAAAAAATTGGTTATCCTTGGTCCTCTAATTTTATCTTCGCGCAAATATAGAAAACACATCACTCGCACAGTCGTCCCCAGTAATTCGAACAGCCACTGTATCATCGAAGAAAAGTAAAAATAACTGCCTATTCCATTGAAACTGCAGAACGAAATTATTAGAATTAATCACATCTCCGTCAAGTATTAATTTATATGCATTCGACAACGTACACGTACACGCGATTTGCAATTCCCCGTTCTGTTATGAATGCAATCATCTATTCTCCCAGCGAACGCGCATTCGACGTAGCGTCCGGAAGATCGGAACAACCGGAAAGCCGATAAAAATAGAGTTAGCTTCCCGTAGCAAGGAACTCAATTGCAATTTACCACGGTCAGCTAATGCGCAAGAGCACCGTTCAAGAAAATGAATTTCCTAGCTCGTGGTGCAGATGGACCGAGAAACATACCCTACGCTTATAGTGAAGAATGGTATTCAAGGGAGAGAAATAGCTGCCGATCTCAGCTTGGTTCAGTGTGTACCTTCTTTTATCTTTTCCTTTCTTTTTTTAGTCGTAGAATACAGGAACGCTTAATTAGAAATTGACTCGTGGCCGTCGGTGAAGCTCGGACCCGAGCTACGGACTAATTCTCCCTCGATATCATTCAGACAGTGAGTTTATACGGCTGGGATTGGATTACGCGTGTTTTCATTTGTTCTCGTCAAGAACGGCCGCTTGTCAAGGGTAGGTTGATTGGGTGCAGTCGTCGTTCCGCGAGATTTCCGTGTCGAATGTGATACGTCAGCCCCGTCCGGCTGACGACTCTTCAATTTCATTAGGGAACAAGTTCATTTTGCTAGCCACTGCGAAACATTCCACTGCACCAGCTAATGGAAAAATGAGTTTCAGCTTGTTGTGCGACGTATTGATCAATTTATCAAGCGCTATGGAAAGTCAAAAAGGATTTAGTCTTTTAACCCTCTCAGAACAAATGTTGACGTATTGGCGACGTCAGAATAAAGGGAAGAGTTGCCGATTATGAATCAGCACTTTGATTAGTAGACTGCGGATGATCTTTATGTATTTATGGCATCTGAAAATGTTAAAAAAATGCTGGAACATAAAATTTGATAGAATTGAACAAAGGCTACTACTAAATTTGTCTACAAACATTGAGAATTACATAAACATCCGGAATGGTTTGAATCTGATTTAAGTATTAGGTTGCTGCAAATGGAATGGCCGTTTTGAATCTTTAACGTAAACTTCAATTTTACAAGCTTTATTCATATTCCATTAATCGAAGTAATTTCTATCGACATCAATACACTTCTTCCATCGTGATACAAATGCTTGAATGCCTTTCTGATATAAATCTAATAAACGTGAGGCAATAAAGTTATCAAATGTAGTATTTACAGCACGTTCTTCTTTGAATATTTTTCCATTCAAAAAGGTGCTTGAAAAACTTCAGTGGGTGACAGGTCAGGTGAATAAGGAGGGTGAGGAAGAACCTCATATTTCAACTCTGCTAATTTTTTTACTGTTTTTTCGCAATATGTCGAGGATTATCGTGGAGCAAAATTACACCACGTCTGTTGGCTGTTGAACACCCAGTTTTTCGTACATTATATCAATTTCCTGACAGTATTTGCCAGTATTTATGGTTTCACCTATTTTGAAAATGAGTAATGTACAATACCCTTTGCTGACCACCATACAGACACCAATATTTTTTCGCGGATAAAATTGATTTTTAATCATGTACACTGTACAATATCAATAATCTTATACTCGCAAATTCATGTACGAGTTACGTACTTTTCAAATTGTACAACTTCAACGCTATCTGTCGTGGCAAAACTAAACTTTCAAATGTGAAAAACTATCATTTCAATTGCAACAACCTAATATATACCATATAGCTAAAAACAAATTCTCAAAAACTGCCCAATAATCACAGCTTTATGAAAGACCCTTTAAACCCAGAAAAGCAGTTTGTACAAATCAACGTTACATACCATCGAGGAACGAATAGATATTTTCATGAAATCCCAAAGTAACTACATCCTCCAAACACCTCGATACTTTCCCGACATCCAGGCGAATTTGATTATATATCACATTCTCTTTCCGGATCATAAATCCATTGAATAAGGTTCATTATAGCATGTACATTAATCCCAAAGAGGCCGTCGATGCGACAGCCTGGCGCGAAACGGTGTATTGTCATGCAACGGCGCCATTAGTCTCCGCAGAATTTTTGTTCGAGTAGGAGTGTCCTCACGATAGATACACAAACAGCTATCGTCTGGCAATCGGGGATTATCGGCGGAATCACGCAAAACTTGATGGGTTTTCGTCGACGGTGCCTATGTGAACCTTTCTCCTTCTTTGTCCAATAACTTTCCTTCAGCTTTTCCTGTACTCCGTGTCCTCTGTTCCTGAACCTTCTGTCCCCTCCGACAGAGGTTCTGTCGGCATCCAATTATCGGCTATGTGGAGCGAGTCGAAGCGGGTTAGCGGGTCAGGCATTCATGCTCGCAATTGTTGTTGTTGTAATCTTTACGGCTAACAAGTGGCGCAGCTGGTCCAGTTGCAGGCGGACAAAGCGTCGCAACAACGGGTGGCATAAAGGGCCGTCAAGGATGTTTGCCCGCCAACGGCTGTAATTACGTTCACCAAAAATTGACGGATTTTTTCTCCTCCGCCAGACCCGTTTAGCGCCGGGTGCCGGTACCGGGCATTAATCACCGAACCGCGATGGAAATTGATTGACGCGATTGTTTCGAGTATGATATACGGGGGCAGGGAGGGAGCTTCAGGATTCTGTGAAAAGCGTTCTCCAGTCGATGAGGTATTTGTTTCGCAGCGAGCCCCGAGGAAGAAAATACGAGCCGGCAGAGAACGAAACTGGTCGTGAAAGTTCCTGCATGAGCTTTCCACGGTCCACGAGGTTTTTCCGATTTCGCTCCCAGGATTCGCTGCCACGGCCCGACGGTTTGTTGGATTCCATTTAGTTATGAGAACTCGAAACTTAGGATTGAAATGCATTGTGAAAATTTCGTATTCTTCTTTCGTTGTTTCCGTTTTATCGTGGTCAACTATGAGACGCATTGTCGCGCGAACAGAGAGAGAAAGCGAAAAGCTAGTTTATTTCACTTTTAGGTAGCTTCGTCCGGGTCCGAGCGCCCCTGTCCCGGAAACTTTCGACATCTTTAACGCGAGTCTGATTCAGATCTTTTATAAAGTGCCTTAAACGTCCGTTCTTAACGAAGAGTCCTCCGCGACAAGCATCATCGCGCTCTTGGAAACTGCGCACCGTGAAAATCACAATTTACGTTTAAGTAGAGCCGTAATGAACTGACTACTTTATGCGATTATTATGAGCACGGTTCTCGCTTGCTGTCCGACCTGCCTTTTATGAGCGAACTTGATATTATACCTGGTAAAGATACTGAATTTGTGCAAACACAAAAACATTCTCGTCGTTTATAGTTGCGTAAAAACTGTTTGCAGTGAAGTTATGCCGCTCGAAGTCTTGAGGAGCTTTTTATCGTCCTGTTTGCCTGTTCGGAAAGTTCAGCGCCACCGACGACAGATTTTTCGGGGCACTATGCACGGCAAAAAAATGTACTACGGTTATTACTCTGGATCTTTATGCAAATAAAAACTTTCTGCATCTGGTTCATAGGATACTGGAAGCAGTTAAAAATCTGTCCCTTTCTTAACAAGTTGACGATAATACGGGATAAGTAAATGAGAACTTACTGATCAAAATAACTAGGTATCTATAATACAGTGGGTGTACAAAGTGTTCTTACACCTTTTAAAATAGAATAACTTTTTATAATTATACCAAACGACCTGATTTTATATCATCAATTAGAAGCATTGGTTTACTAAATGTAAAATTGCAATTTACAAGGTTGCATGCGAAAATAAAAAAAGCCTTTCTTTTCATTTTTTTATTAGGGACCTTAGTAAAAATTTTAGAAATATATGTTTTTTACACAGATGCTGAAAATTTCATCGAAATCGCTTAACGTACACACGAGCTGCGAGCAATTAAAAATGGTGAAAATCGAAGTTCTACACGATTTTTGATCAGTTTCTGCTTAAAATCCACAGAATCGTACATCTTTCGATGCGTGTCGTTTTTTCCTGCGTCAAAAGGTTTCAATGAAATTTTCAGTATGTGTGTAACTACCATAGATCTACAAAAATTAATTTTAAAGTTTCGTGACGTGTCTAAATAGAAAAGTTTCAAAAAATGTCTTCTTTATTTCTGCATGTAACCTTGTAAATAATAAATTTTTGGAAATCTTTTTTGCATATCATTTCATAAACCAATGCTTCTAATTAATTATAAAAAATCAGGTCGTTTGGTACAATTATAAAAATGTTATTCCATTTAAAAAAATGTACAAACACTTTGTACACCCACTGTAGGTGTAACAAAATTATATTATAGTTGAATTAAAAAGTTTCCTAGTTAATATTCCTGATGTATAGTGGTATTACCGAAATTCTAGAGAGATCCGGCTCCCCGATGGCTACTATTGAGAATAAAATACGTTGATAGAGTGTTATACGAGGTCCGAGTAGAAAGTCCGGCCATTTTGCTATCAAATTTCGTCATTTTCCAAATCGTGGGATAACCTAACCCACCGCAATTGCGGACACCACGGGGGTAGATAGTTGGTCCACCCAATCCAGTCATAACCATTAGAGGTGGCTTTGCTCCTTTTTCACTTCCACTTCAAGCTCGCTTGGATTTTGCATCAACTGCACAGCGAACGCTACCAATACCCGTGTCCTCTTTTTGGTTTATGATGGTAAAGTGCCATTATAACAAAAATATAGCGGACGAACGTAATACCGCCACTCGGGTGCAATTCGGTGCTTTACTGCTAATGTGAACCGGCCCCAATTTTAAACTGACCTGGCTGTTTCCAAATAACAGTTGACCAGCGCGATTTTTATAGGACACTGACTATAACAGACACACATATTTCAGAACACGAATTCGATATTAGTATGATACCTTGCGACAATAACTTCACCATTTTACGTGTGTCGTTACAGTTGGTCCACGAAACTATTAGAGAAGTGTGTTACTTGCTATTTTAAAATTGACGCGTAACCTTAGGCAAGTATAATCAATTTTTCAAGTATTTAAGAACGCAATATGAACAAAATATATTTTGTTTCTGTCACGGTATGTATATATTTTATCTATGCACGAATTTGATAGTTTAATATGTCCTATGCAACGATAACGAAAACTTAATAGATGAATTCTTTAAGAAAATATAAGGCGGGAGATAAGAAGCGTACGCTTCGCTTTCATTATCAAACTTCGTAACTTTGAATTCATTTTAATAATCAGGCTCCAGAAAATTTCTTTATAAGGTGTAGAGAATAGTGTTCTGTCTACAATTATGAAACCTGGATCAAACTCTGAGATTGTAAAAGCAAATGTTGCATACAATTTTAATATAAATTTTGTATATTCTAGTATAGAAATTATAATGTATTATGTCAATTTTTCTATGTATGTATTATTAACAAATAATACACAAGTCAAAATTAAAATTCGAAAACTCGAAAACCACTTAAGGGTTTACAAGTAGAGTGTAAAAATTGAATGAACGCGTGGAACGATTTCAGCTTCGAAGATCGATAATAAAATCAATGTACGAAGTTGCCAATGAGTCAGATATTGCATTTCGTGATTACTGGTGAATCATATTTGTACTAATATGAGCCTCGACGAGTAACAAACGCAATTCACTCGTAACACCCTTAGAACACCATTCGATCCCGTTTTCTTTCCCGGAAGTTTCTTCGGAACTCCAGTTCCTCGATACTTCGCTACGGCCGAAAATACGATCAGTAAAGGAGAACACATCGACACACCTAGTTTTGACAATTTATAAAGTTCCCGGGAGCAGCCGAAACACAGGAATGCAGCTTTAATAACCCAACCAGTCCGTAGAGAAGGATAAAACCAGCAACGAAGTTCTGTATCTAGAGATTGAAACTACTGTACACCGACGTTGTTTCTTGGCAACGGTTTTCTAACACCGGTAAAAGTGCATTCGCCAATAATTCATGGGTAATTTATTTGGTATCCGTTGCCACGATTACCGGGGAAATTGGAGTTGCGGTTTGCTGCCGCAGCTGCAATAATTTTTGAGCACCTTAATGTAATATTCAATGTATCGTTTCGTTTCGCATACATGCTGCCTCGGAAACAAATAGATTCAACGTACATACTGTGCGATAGTGTGCGAGTCTGATAAATATAAACGAATATAGAAAAAACGATCAAGGAAGTTTCAGAACATCCAGATTTGATCTTAGATCAATATCTGTGACTATAATTGGAAAGTGGTCTAAGTCAAAATTGAAAAACAATGAGTCTCAGTTATTTCACATCACATTATTTTAAACTAAATTAATTTAATGTAAATTTTACGATATTGTCAAACATGATTGGTTAGATAGTGCTTTCATTTCGAAATTTATTTAGTGTTATTATAATTTTGCTTTAAATATCTCAAAAAAAGAAACATATGACTTAGACCACTTTCATAATTATGGGCACATGTATTTATACAGCCGGATAATATACCCTGTTCCAAGATTATGTATTATGTGTCTTTATATTTTACGTGTACATACAATTCATTGCATACTATTGTCACTGAACGGTTACATATTGGTCATCTGTGATTGATGTAAAACCGTTTCGGTTGTTGGTGATTTCCCACTCGTATAGTGATAGATATTTCATCGATGGGATGTTTCGCATGCTTGAGAGGCTTTAAAAATTGTGTTCGTCAACGCAGAATGCTTCCCCGCAGCTATTTTGCGTTCCACGCTTTACCATTTGTTTCATAGTCAGCGGTATCGATAATTGACTTTTCCGGGTCTCTGACTCTATTGTAAAAGCTTATGAAACGCGAAACTAAAAGCTTCGTCTTGTTTACGAATTGTGTGTTGTAAATCCCTTTTCTCTGTTGCAGGAGAGACAGCGCGACCATAAAGTTTAAATAAAGTCATATGATGCTTAACCAAAGAATTATTGATACTCGGAACTCATGCACTCCGATGGTCAGAATACTTGGCTACCCCATTACGACCAACCAAATCTTTCGAATACTACTCTGATATATTTAGTGCGCCATTTATTATCGGATGTAGGTCAACGCGTTAAATCTCCACGGGAAAGTACTAATGGAAATCATTTAATGCAATACCTTTTCAAATCTTATTCGAAACATTTCTTTCAGAAGTGCACACATTTCTCGGCTAGCTTTTTATTATCGAAATAGCGATGTAACATTGTACAACGTGTATAATGCATATAATTCGTGATCACTGCGACTTTATTTATACAATATAAATTAATATCTAGTAACGTTTACAGGAACTAACGACTAACTTTTCATCGTTACTAAACTCCATATCCTGAAATTTTATGAGTATACGAAAAAATGGTTATTTAACAATATAAAAGTACCTTTATATTCCATTCCATTTTCGTTCCCAGTATGCATACACACCGAGCACGAATACGGAAATGTTTATTTACAACTCCACTGTGTTGTTTCTCAGTTATTCTCAATATGAAATTTCATACATGTAATCTGCATCTCGTAACTTTATAAACAATGTGCGATTGTAAAATGGAATACCAAATGCTAACAAAACGGCAGCATTTTCGAAAAATTTCATTATAATTGACAATTAGTCGATATAACTTCCTTTTCATACATTCGTTTGCAGTTACAGTTCCTACAATTCAATGAATAGTGTTACCCACATGATAAAAAGAAACTGTGCAATTATTATTTGTTACGCATATACATGGTGTTTCGTTTAAAACAGGCCAAATATTACTCTCAGTATATCCTTTTTTCATTAATACAATTGTGTTCAAATGAATTATAGTAACAGAAATCATGTTGAATAGTGAAAGAGGATTTTTTCTGTCACTATAAAATCTATTTTAATTCTTTTTACTTAGTTTGTAGTGCGAAATACGTCCACAAATTCATGACATTAATTTAGCAATGCCATACACAGCAGACAATAGACTCTGCTTTTTTAGCTACTGGCTGCGAACATAATTCTGAATGTCCTTTGTGTACAGACTACTTTGATCAGCAGCCAATGAAATGACAATGAATTCAAAATTTGTTCCTCGAGCAGCATTGATATCACGTCAATACGATATTTAAAAACTGAAACGTAAAACAATGTACTGAATAAACCGCGTAAAACACTGTGTTTTAAATGTAACGTTTTATATAATCTTTCAATACTTTTTGTCAAAGGAAACCTGACGCATGGAAAAGCGGCGTTCAAAACGGTTTTGTTAGCGTAATAAAAGTTTCATAATGAATTTCTCCAAACACAATTTCACTAGTAATGCCCTTACTCCTAGGGATCTTTCAATTAATACTTTACTATCGGGGTGAAGTCTACAGAACGACGAGACATTATTTACGTGTGCATTATAGAAACAAACGAATTTACTAGGTTCCCGGGGATTAATCCTCCTGAGGAAATCCTTTCCATCAGTTTTGCAGTTTCCTAGAGCTATCTGCAACGCGAATGATTTTCAAACAGATTTTTGTCGAAGAAATCTTGTTTTACAGAAGCAAAATTTATTCTTACGATCAAACTAGTGAAATTTTATAATTAAAAAATACATTAGAAGTTGACGATCACGTGTAGCCTATAAATTTTTAATATGTGTCTCGTATTTGTGTGGAGTATAAATGCATGAGCATGTGTAGTGATAATGATCATTAATCGCACCATTCTTTCACCAACGTCAACACAGAAGGCTATCAGGTATGCAGGCAGAATATGAATATTGAAATTCTAATTATTCCCGTTAGTTGTAAGCTGGACATATGTGGCTCGTACATCAGCAGATATAATTTAAAGTTCCTAAATAGGATGCTTGAATGATTGATGCTTTTGCGATCATCAGACATTCACGAGTTCAACGTTCCATCTTGACCCACGATCCTTTTCACCGAAGGTAAACGAAACGCGATGCTATGCAATGACTCCCATTCATATTCGGACACTCTAAAAAAACAATAACTGTTTTAACATTGAACTATACGATTTGAATTTTTTTGGAAAGCTAGAGCAAATAGTTTGCTGCAGGATGTGAAACAAATTTATTCAATAATTACAATTGATCGGAGTTGTAGAAAAAATACTAAAAGTTGCATTTCACAACTTTTTTATGTAGATCAATATTGAAAATTTAAAAAATACGGTTTGTAGATCTGTGTCAGTTATATGCACTGATAAAGTTTCATCGAAATCAGTTGATGCGATAGACATTGAAAGATGTAAGAATCCTTAGATTAAATTTCCAATACTGGCCCAAATAAAAAAGTTGTAAAATGCAACATTTAGTATTTTTTCTACAATTCCGATCAATTGCAATTTTTGAACAAATTTTTTCACATCCTGTATCAAACTAATTGCTCTAGCTTCCCAAAGGAGTTCAAATCATACAGTACAATATTTAAAAAAGTTATCGTCCTTTTAAGAGTGTCCGAATAGTAGTAGGAGTCAGTATACGTAGATATAAAAGCGGGAAACCCAGTTCAATTTGATATTATACCTTCCATTGTCAATCACATGCTTGTTTCATGGTTTGAACTGACTGTCGACTGACGTTTAAATTTCTTTTTATTGAAAAATATCGTGTCGACTGTAACTCTAGTGTCACAAGTCGAATAGACAAGTAGAATAAAAGACAGAAAATATTTTTGCACTATTATAATATTTTCCAACTTGAAAATTATAATCTTGAATACTGCACAAATGATACAGATAATTAAAATTGTATAGAACTTCATCCAAGAAATAAATATTATTAACGAATGACAAGGAGGAAATTTCAAAATATAATTTTGGGGATGAATACACTCTGGGGGTGATTCTACATGTAGATATAAATCGAAAAGAAGAAATAATATTTTTTCCTTTGATTCCTCGATTTCGTGAAAATCGAGTTTAAAGATCCGTCGTGGAGTTAGAATGCTACAGTATATGCAACAAGTAGAATTGGTTGGCAATGATCAGACGATTCCTATCGAATCGCACGCGTAATCGTTGCATCTTCAAAATCGATTTTCTCGAACACGAAACTTCGGATGAAAAAGTTTAATTCTTATTTTCTCAAAAGGAATTTACTCCAATCGATAGTACTGTGAGAATTTGTGCACTGATATACAATAAAATGTAAACTTGAAAAATTGACAACATTTCTTTGGTTGGTAAACTTGTTGTATCGTTCTCGGAGTGATGAGGGTTAAATACGTTTTATTTTTTATTCGACTGTTTTTTTCGCCCTCATGCGTACTTCTGGTGAAAGTTCAATCTTCCTTGTTAATGCTGTATAATATTTGATCTCTCTAATTGTGCTACTATTCGATGTAATTAATACAAACAGGACAGTGCATGAACAGTAAAAAAAAGTCTCTAGAGTTGTGCTGAAAAATGCACAGTTTGATTCTAATAATAAGTTTAATTGACAGACTTGTAACCTGTATAGTAATCAAACTTGTATGTTTAATATGTAGAATAATAATGTACTGTAAATTAATTTTTGCAGAAATATGTTTCTATCGAAAAATGTCTAATAATATTCAGCATCAGTATCCTCTGAAATTTATTTTGACAGGATTCCTGACACGAGTGGAATTTCTTGTAAATTATCGAGCACCGGCGATAGGCAAATTTAGCTCGAAATAGGCGGATCAAGAGAAAATAATTAAAGTGCCGTCCATTGAACCCGTACCCCGATCACATTGTTTCATATTCATTACGGTGATATTAACTTTAGTATTTTCAGTGGAGCGCCGTGTTTTTCGATACAGAAAATGGTTCGACAGAACAGCAGGATTAATTGAAATCTGCTTTGTTTTCGGCAAAATAGATTGTCAAAACCAACGATTTTTATCAACTTTTTATCAGTACATCCACGATTTTCAAAGTAATATATTATTTATAGCAATTTTGTCGTGCATGTAATTACGATGTACCTGTAATGGCTGCACCTACTTAGTATTCGCTGATATAATGATATGGAAGTCCATTGTCATTAAAAATAAAACGAATTTTCTGTATTCTGCTTATAAGAAGTTGAAACATAGCAACTAATTGCAGAAATATTCAGAAATATTAAGAAATAGAATATTTATCCCCAATAACTTTTTCACAGTCAATAAATGTAATATGGGATATAATAATAAATTTTAAATAAATTATTATAATAAATAATATCGGATATACTGAGATAATATTACACACTCGTTATGATATTTCCATATTATTTACAACAATGCCAATGATACTAAACAATGATACTAAATATATTAAAAGGAATATTTGAAATAAAAATTTTCGGCTATACAATTATCGATCAAATATAGTGATCTTTGAATTTTACCTATCAGTTTAATATAATCGGGATTCGTATATCAGTATCGTCCGATAGCAGTATAACGGAGAGCTGCTCGGTGGATTTTAAATGAGAAAATATCTCAATGCAGGAATAATAGTTAGCGAAGCTGGGAAACTGCACAGAAGATGAGACAGGCTAGCTTGTTTACTTGCCGCACACACAAGAGCATTTACCGGGTATCGGGGTGCAAATACACACATTGTTTTCTTTCGTCGCTTTCAATTCGTTGAACCCCCTTGAGCCCTTCTCCTTTCTATTCCCTGTTCGTAGGCAAAATATTACAGGGCCGACAGTCGATATTCTCCCACAATTTTCCTCGTCGAAGCGAGTTTCTTTGACCGACTTGCGATGCAAGTAGCTACTCCAGAACGATTCAGCCATTCGTCTGTAACGCATTGACCACATTTTCCCTTGCTAGCATTGTTGCGCAGATCTTGGTTCTTAAATGGCGCTATAAATCGCGCAGCCATTTCTGTCGTGAATACTTGATTGTCCTACGAAAAGTTCGCCAGTTTTCCCTGAAACTGTCCGCGACCGGAATAAAGTATTATATGACAGATCATTTTTTAACCCGTTCCTCCTACACTTTGTTCCGCGAATTTTCAACGTGCTGCGGAAAGGATCATTTTTAAATATTCAACGTTGCATCTGCAGACCACTAAATGTGAGTATTTCACATTAATTTATGTGAATAACACGAGTGCATTCGTCCAGAACAGTTTTTAACACAATATATCTAAGGAAAATAATTAATTGAATGAATCCTCATGAATGCAATCTCAATGTTGCTTGATTAAAAAATTTGGAAAAATACTAAAAAAGTGTTAAACATTAATATAGTGTCCCTAGTTAATTTTGGGAACAGTATGATTACTGCGAATATAATTTGCAAGAAGAAACGTTACAGATAACATTAATAGTTATGAAAGTTATCGTTAAATCAATTACAGATAAAATTTCATCACAAATAATCCAAATACTTTAAGACAGTTATATTGCAATTTAAACAAGGAATAAGTATAGTTCGCACGGGTAGAGTGATGCGTAATTATACCGTCCGATGAATTATACCGTCCCTGTTGGTCCCTTCTGGCTATGGTAAAATACGTTTTAATCCCTTAAAATCTATGGTCGACTGCTTTTTTAAAGGTTGCACCATCCCAGTTATTAAAATGTCTCATATATTGCATTCGTGTATCATATATTCCTTTTATGTGCTTTCTCTCGACCCTTTTTAGTATTTTAAAGTCATTTATGGATTGGATTTGTACTCGTCGCTTATTAGAACGATAATTTGCATCTTCGACGTTTCAAGTACCTAAAGTATAATTTATATACTGAAAAATAACAGTTATACTATACTGCATCGTTCTACTTGGAAAATTATGTACTTGTAATCAATTGTTCAATGAAACACCGCATGTCATGGTGGCAATACTGTATATCTTATCGAAATTCTTGAAACTGATGTAGCCATTACATTAAGAATGCAGGAGGAAAAGAAATTCTTACTACAGTAGGCTCATGATTAATTTTCTCACGTCTTGTATTTTTGTTATGGGAAGGTGGGAGGAGGCAAAAGGTGCCAGAAGCCCAGTCCCCTGTCCGTTTCCGAAAATCTCAGCCGAAATGATAGCGTCTCGTTAGGTGTTGGTAGTCCTCGAAACGTGATCCGTCACAGTGTACCCTCAGCTATCTCGGCGGCACGCGTCAAAGTGTCGTTAACTCGGTATCGTAAGCGGCTCGTCTGCACGGCCATTAATTACACTGCCTAATTCCGCGAATTGGTCATTAAGGATCAGCTGTTCCGCACTTAATGTCAAGCTAACCGCGCAGTTCACTTCGTCCCTGATCCAACGATAGTCAGTGCTCCTTCGTGCGACGCGGGACACTGTAATTGGTTTGTTGGAGCTTAACTAACTACCGGATAAAGTCGAACGAACCGGGGGCCAGGGCGTTTAAGCGCGGATTATCCAGAACGAGGTGAACAATATTTACTGCTAATTGCCGGGCTTTAGCTATCCGATTTATTTCCGCGATAAGAAAATTTGGCGAAAGCGTAGCTGCCCGTCGGGATTTCTTTTTATCGGCTTTTGACGGGCTCTCTTTATGGTGGCTCGATTGTATCCGCGTTCTTGATTTATAAATTTGGACAACCACGAGAGAGATCTGGAATTACCGACCGGCCATGTTGGACTTTACCTGCAAAATTTCGGCTGAACGGAAATATCACACATCGGGGAAGCGTTTCGTATCGACCGCTTAAACGGTTCAATCGAAACCCATCCGATAACTACGGGAATGATTAAAATCATATTATATTAGCACCATTAATCAGTAATACGCTATTCGTGTTTCAAAGCTGACGATATAGTTTATATTCGAAATATTTCTCTGTCCATTTTTTGTTTCACAAACAGACGTTGTTGATGCTTGAAAATAAAAACTATGTTTGATGTGGAAACAATAATTGCAAAAAGAGAAAACCTTTGTGTACAAACACTTTGTGTACTCCGACTATCTATAAAATAGTTAAAAAATTTGCGCTTGAACACGATGAAAATAGTGTATCCATATTCTCCAGTTACATTGATATGTTTAATGTTTCAAATTACGCCTCCTTGTTTTTTCCAAAATGCACAAAGTCCGCAATCTAGTGATTTAATATTTTCTAAACGTAGTTGAGTACATAGTAATGAATAAATATGAATATTCCGCTGGCTTATTTTTTTCATAAATGCACAAAATCACTGTAATGATTTAATATTTTCCGAAGCCAGTTGGCTAGATAGTAATGAATCAATATATTTTTTATAATATATGCCGTTATCCCTCGCACCAATTCTAGGTTTCCTTCTATCTCGGAACGTTTACATATTTCCCGCGTCGTTCGAAAGATTTAATCTCACAAATGAGATCCAAATGCAGGTGCACCTAGGGCGGCGCATTAAGCAGGAATATCTTGCCAGCTTAAGCACACCTTCTGCCAAGAAAAAATTAGCTCAGTCGGACGTGCTGGGACACAGGAAACGAAACTACTGCTGATCTAGCAATTAACTCACCTGGAGGTCTGCCAACTATTTATATTGCGCTATTATCATACGTTTCGTTCCGAGGCTAGGGCACAAACAACTATGGTTATCTGCGTAGTTTAGATTGTACCCGAATGAAAATACTCGGCTTAGTTCTTACCGTAATGCTCTGTATTTGCAATATATTTTTTTCCTTAAGACAGGATTGTCACTGAAGTTTAGTCGGAACTTCTTCACCGTTTCAGACTTCAGCAAACTAAATTACATCACTACGTAATTAAACAATAAGTAAATAGCTCTAAAATTTATATAAATGTTCATTAATAACATTTAGAAAAGCAGTACAGATGAAATAGCATACCTATACTCTGTACAGAATAGGAAAGCCAATGTTTTTAATCATTTAAATATTTAATTCTAAAATATTACGAAGTTTATTGTAAATTCAAACTTTATTCAGAATAAGAGAAATAATCGTTGGCAACTTTTCAAGCTTTACACAATTTGCTTAATTATCATGCCATTGACACGTTGATTGTCAATAACCCGGGTTGTTAGTAACAATTACTTATTAGTTTATAGTACAGTGTCTTTTACTTTACGCTACTGCCCAGTCACATGTGTCATTAGAAATTTTTAATTGATTTCACTGTTATTCCTTTTCGTTCGAAAGATCGTACCGTAGATTATCGAAGGCCAGATTCAAACAACATGTCAATTGCAAATTTTATTGTAGACCAAAGAAATATTTTACGCGATGGTTTGCGTAAACTACTTCCTCAGTAGAATGCTACTTATTGTTACTTTTACAATGAACATATTGCAAAGAGTAAAAATACAATTAATAATGGTATTCTTGTCATTCTGGGTCAGGATTAGCATCACCCTGCCTGAAAAGTAATATATAAAACAATTAATATAAAAATTTATAACATGATACTAATCCAATGACAAAACTTTTTAGTATTTTTCCCAAAATTGTGCAAACCAATTCGAACCAAAAATAACGAACCTACTGCTCATTTAGTACCATGTACCTTGGATTTTGCGATGAAACTTGTCTGCTTTTAATCATTTCTTTTACAACACTTTCATCATCATATTTGCGGCGTTTTTCAGATTAAAATGAGGCCAGGCACGATATAGTTACGATTATAATTACTCAGTTCCTGTAACTTTTTCAGTCGTAGCTCTTCTATCAAAACTGTCGCTCTGCAGACCCGACAGTTACAGAGAGACTACGGTAACACCCGGATTCTCTGAATATTCAAACTCGTTTTATCCGAAAACGAAGCGTCAAATTTCGACTCACTTTTGCGTGTAGAATTACTTCCCAAATTATTGTTCACGCGAGACACCCTGTATGTCGAAAAACTATCGTATTCTGAAACGTAGAACGAACCTGATACTATTCAATGCAGCATTGCCCGTCACCTGAGTTTCGAAACCTTGAAACGATTCGTTCGACGGTCTTCTAAATAGTTGAGGGTCCATGATAAGTCTGACGTTGACAGTGCTCTTCCACCACCTGTACCAGGGCGACACCTGCTCCTGACGAATAGAAAAATGAGCCTTTACACGGCTGGAGAAGAGAGGAAAATTTGTACAAGCATGGCCATTCTCTGCCGCTGATTTAAATTATCTAGACAGTTTCGGTTGTCACGGGCAAAAGACACTCCGCCCCGATAAATTAGTCCCGAGTGTCTTCGAAGTGGCCAGGCTTTCAGGCGGTGGCCTGATCGAAAAGGGGTGAAACTGATTCCGCACTGTCACGTATTCGCGATAATTCTTAATTAAATGTGCACTGGCTGGATTTCGATTCGACTGCCTGAAGGGAATTGAATTTATGCTGTGAGGAACCAGGCTTAGCTAGGAATTCTTGCCTCGTTTCTTTTGAGATATTCGTTCGGCTATGCGTCCCATGCTTCTTAAGAATCAATTATCGTGTCTGCCTTCCAATATTTTGTTTCAATCGCACCTCACTTTTTAATAATCGCTAATACCGTCTATCGTGAACCCGTTACACTAAGACAAGTGGTGTAACTTAAGTTAAGAAACACAGTTATTTGCCTCTTAATTCTTAATCGCCTTTTCAAATGTCCTCCATTGAATTTTTAAGATTTAAATTAGATGTACTTAACAATATAGTGACAAAAAGTAAGGGAATTATTTACTTTAGGGGCTTTTTCGACGATTTTGATGACCTTCAAATATGTTGTCAAGATCAGCATTCTGAACAACTTTTTCCTATTCATGTGGCCACCGCCCGATTTTATTTTTCGAGATGTTCGCAAAAAACTATCACTAATACTGTATTGAATTTTTCGTATTTCTGCACGCTCTGTGGCAATGTAAGCTTGTCCCGGCACGACGTTCGTTTACATTTTGCTTCTAAACACGCTGTGGAGATGAGAGAAAACAGGGTGTCATTCTGGTCATACATATATAGGGTGAGCTTTCAATTTTAAAAGACTACTCCTGGATTTTCGTATGCATGGTCTTCGTCCCCTCTACGACCTAATTACAACGCATTCTGATCGCATAATTTTTACATTGCAGCTGTAATCCGGAATTTGAACTACTAAGGGAAAAATTATACGAATAGAATGAATTATGGTTAGGTTAGGTTTGGTTGGGTTTAGACCTACTCCGATCACTTTTCGAGATGTTGAAACATTTTGCGAATATCTCGGAAACTAAAACTGAGTGGTGGAAACATGTATAGAAAAAAGTTGTTCAGAATGACGACCTTGACAACATATTTCAAGGTCATCGAAATCGATGAGGAAGGCCCTAAAGTAAATAATTACCAAAAGTAATTGTAAAATGCACAACTTTCTAACGAAACCTCAGAATGTTCAATGAATTAGCATTACCTCATGCTATTGAAGCTATCTGCATTTTAGAATACTGTGCTTGTTTAATTTATAATTAATCTTAGTATTTCTTATCCATTCCACTGATATACACGTTATAGTGTTGATTTTGTCATGGATTTTTCTTTAACTAAACATATGCTAGAATACTGGCAAAAAATATGACTGGAGCCGTGGTGAGATTTCCTTGATTAAAATAACCCCGCTTCTCTAGCGTCTTCCACAATTCTTTGATACTATAAAATATAGCTGAGAACATTTTCAACGGCCTCTTTGATGTCAAATAACAGATCTTCAAAGGAGGAATATTAAAGCAGAAAATCGGGGAAAAGTGTTGAAAGTGAAATCCGGCGAATATTGTAACGCACTTGGGTCGGATAAAACCAAGTTTCATAATCGCTGATTGACGTTACTATGATGGCGCATAAAAGCAACTTGTCATGCCTCTATTAAGCACCCTTCAACGTTGATCTTTTGAACTTCGTTCCGATAGTTCCTGCATCAATATTCTTCCCGAGTCTTTCATTATTCTTCCAGACTTCGTCATGAAGATGTTTTATAAAATTTCATAATTTATCTCTCCTCCTGCCTGTCTCAACTTATTTTCATCGAAATTAAGTCATTCTCCTTAGCAAGTTCTTCGTGATCGCGTACTCGATATTAAAAGAGCGGCTTCCTCGCAGGAATCCTTTTGCGTAGGATCAATTAAATGCGTCGCATTCGACAAGAAACAAAATACGCAACCGAGTAAAATAGATTGGTTACAAGCACCGAAATTGAAACTATCAATCAACTTTAAAACCACATCGTATAAATGCAAATCGAAACCAATATGGACATGTGACACGAAAGTGCGCGACTCGGAATCGAACGTTGAAATAAACGAACGATTTCATTCAAAAATTCGTTGGACGAATAACTATATAATGATACAGTACAGCGGAAATTTGAAATTGGAGTAATCGAACTGAAAATCATGAGATCTATAAAGACAGATTCACAGAAAACACCAGATCATGCCAAATTACTTGCTAAATGACCAATTAAAGAAATATCAGACCTGCAAAGATTAATTCCATCAGATCAATAATCAGAAACGACGAATGTATTTTAATGCTCAACAATAGAAATATAAACTATTGCACACAATTTTTGATATTTCACGACATATAATCATATAATTCTTCCACGTTACAACCATACTGTGTATATTCATGGAAACAAAGATTTAATAGCAAGAAATTAAAAAAGTACGTCGTGTATATCTTTTCAAAAATTTGAGAAAAATTGAGAAACATTTTACAAGCTGCTGGATTACTGTTTCCTTCAGAAACGGCCAGAAGTCTTTGAAAATCGGACACGGACTTTCGCAATCGTGCAATAAAAAAAGCTATTCTCTTTTAGAGGGTGTACGAATACTCATGCGGCTCGCTGTATCTCTCCGTTGATCTTTATCCATTCATTTTCGCCGGAAGTAAAGCGCGTGATCGTGACCCGAGACATGCTTCTAAGAATGAGCTAAGCGGACAAAGGACAAAAGCGGACAGGTAAAGAGCCTTATTAACCTCCTGCGCGCGGCGTTGCGGTCTCATGTTCATCGTCGTTTCATTTTGAAGACGCCCGGGGTATTTCAACGTTATCGGTCCTCGTCCTTCGCGTCTTTCGCGCTATTTCTTTAACAAAAAAGAATGCGTCGCGAATGCCTTTGTTCCGGTTCACCAAGTCGACGATGCAGCCACGCAGTCGAGCGTGTTAGCCGCACCTGTCTCACCTTCGCGTCATGCATTAACGTGTATCTGCTCCGGGGCAGGTTGCTATCTGGGTCGGGGGAACCGCTTCGCATAAACATAAACCAAGAAAGACAGTCGCGGAGCTGCAACAATATAACTGCTGACCCATACTCGCCCTCCAGCCATTGTCGAATGTTGCTGCTCCACTGAAATTCTATATTTTCAAAACTACCCAATACTCACTACGCGCAGACAAATTTCACAACGATGCAGTATTTGACGAAGATATTCGCACACACTCTGAAAAGAGTTTTCACTTCATTAACAAGTGTACGAAGCATTACAAGTGACTTTCACGTTACTTTGTAAAAAGAACAAAAATGTATCTAAGGAAATGGTAATTATATATGAAAGGTCTGTCTATTTCGATTTTGATGAAATTTTAATATGTTATGCAGCAACACATTCTGAACATCTTTTTCCTTTTCCAATATAGGGAGGTCGCTTTTAGTTTTCGAGACATTCGCAAAAAACTTTGTTGTAAACACGCTGTGAAGATGAGAGAGAAAGCAGGGTTCCACTCTATATAGGATGATACATTATCGGGTAATCTTTCAATTTTGAAACACTATTCCTGGATTTTCGTATGCGTGGTCCTCTCCGTCTCTTCACGACCTAACCACAACTCATTCTATTCGCATAATCTTTGCATTTTAGCTGTTATCTTGAATTTGAACTAATAGAGGGGCGAAGAGGACCGGCCGACCACGCATACAAAAATTCAATGCAGTATTAGCAATAATTTTTTGCGAATATCTAAAAACTAAAACTAACCCCCCTATATTGGAAAAGGAAAAAGTTGTTCAAAATATCGACATCTATAACGTGTTAAAATTTCATCAAAATCGGACTAGGTTGACCTTTTCCATGTAATTACCAAGTAAATTTTTAGCCATTCCTTTTAGAATATATATTCAAAAAGATAAAGTTATATAATTTATAATATATAGTACTGTTTCCTCGCAATAGAATTTTCTTGAATTGTAGAATGTAGAACAACATAAATATCGTTGCGCTAAAAAATATCTGCCCGTCTCCGTGAAATAATTTAGCGGAAACGTTCCACACAGAGATGAATTTAAAAGTTGCGACTTAATTTTCTCGCAGCAGAAGTAAACTAAATTTTCTGTTCCTCAGAAGAAGATAGACCGCGTGAAAACCATCAAAATAAGAGAAGTTCACGGAGCATTATAACATTACAGCTTCCTAATTTTTGAAAAGGCAGGCGAAACGGGTTTCATTATTCTCAGGATACCGCGACGCGAGCTGCGCGCAAAATGTCTGCATATTTAAATGAAGTACCGTCGGGGCTTGATGAAAACAAAGGTGGCAAGTTTCAAGTTTCTGCCTGACCACCTCGCGGATGTGCCAGATGGATTTAAAGTTTCCAAAAAAGGAGTACAGAAACGCGATACCATTAAGAGGATTACTCGCGGGAAGAATACGTCTTGAATACATTTGCAAAAAAGGTCTATTCACAGGTGACATAAAAAACTCGAAAGTTTAGATTACGGAAGGTCGTTTAGAAAACTTGTTAGAGGCTGTATTACTTTCCATTGCGGTCTGTAAACGTGGCTGGCTCGAGAACCAACGATAAAAACGTTAAGTGAAATAACATTTCTCAGCTATGACTTTTTTGGTTCGGAACAGTTTGTTAAGTCAGAAATTCTATGTTACGTAATTGGTAAGTTAAAGACAAGCTACGTAAGAGTATTCACGTTTTGTGGGAATCTTCGTAAAATTGGAAACACAGCACGTTCGTAATCGTTATACCTCTTGGTGAAACCAGAAAATAATCTAATAGCAAAACTTTCTTGTGCTTAATTACTTTCTTATCAAACTTCGACAACATATTTCTGACGTTTATTTATTAAAACGAGACCAAACACAATACAATTTGCATCATGTTTACCGTATTCAATGTATTAGTGAACTCTTGTGTATAAATTCAACTTTACGATTTGAGCGAAAATATGAAAAGTAAAGAGTAGAAACGTTAGAAAAGATTTTATTTTCAATTTATTAAACGTATTGTAAAAAAAATGGTTTCTATTTTCAGTTCGCTGCAATAAAAATAAAAAATTTTTATTTTGCATAAAAATCCACTGTTCAATAATGACATTAATTTGAAGTGTTTTCAATGTGCGGTATTCGAAGAACATTCAAAGTACAGATTACTAGTGATAATTGTTTTTCAACGAATATATGAAAATTGTTCTGCGCAAATTAAATTGCAGAAATATTCAAGTACGTTCCTGATTCAATTTCCTCGGACGCAAAGTGAGTGTTGAAATTATACTCTATAAAATCGCAGGGGACTCCAAATGAACGACACGTGACGGAAGATGAGTAGGAACCAACAACCAATTTTGGGGAAATTGGACAGAAAACGAACGTTGTTTCTGCGCGCAATGCGACTGAAGAACGTCGAATTCGAAAACAGGAATTTCGTGTGTTGCGGCCTGATATTACACTACGAAACAGACGGTGGACTTATGATCAGATTTATGCTTTACTTGCGAAGCTAATCTCTGCGTGCCAGCAGCAGTCGGCCAGTTAATTGCAAGAACACGATCCGTCTCTTGGGGGCGCAGCAAACGGGAGTTAAATATGTTTCGTTACAATGCGAATCCTGTTCAGTACTTATACCATTCTGCGTGGTCAGCTACAGGGGGAATATACCGTGAAGCCAAAACGACAGTAAAATAGGGGATGTAATTTCGAACGGAATAAGGTCCCCGCAAGAAAATTAATGGTGGCCGTATTATCAACGTTTATGTAAAAACAGATGTGAATTCTTATTCACTTTTATACTTATGTAGATTTACCATCCGACGGCCTGACCCGGGTCTACATTGACCAAAATATTAAAATCACCATTTAATTACTTAATTCTGGTGTGTAAGATGTAGACAGAAATGTATTGATTTGTAATAATGATAGTTCTCAGTCTTGTTATTATTTATTAATGATGTGCAAATTCATATCTTTAATGGTGAAACAGAAAGTAAATCGATATTAAGGAAATTTTATTGATGCTTCTAGTAAATTTATGTAAAATGATTGTAGTAAACACTGTACTTTGTAGCTATTGAAAAATTTTTGTATGATATGAATGCATAAATTTTCACGGTTTAATATTTTGTAGTACTAATGTGTGTATATGATCAGTATTAAAATGGATTGTAAATAATCGACTTTGACAATTTATGTGGACAAAAAAGCTTTAGAATAAATTTTGGTGAATGGCAAACTCTCAATTATTATTATTAAATTTTGATAATCATTATGTGACTTGTTATGTAATAATAATAAAAAATTGTTTTTGTCTGACATGGTTAAAGAAAATAATGGAAATTTTGTTATTATTCCTGTAAATTATGACATTGGTCATTTAATTCCATTCGTATGTTCATTTAAATTTAGACATTGTTATATTTTATAAATAATACTCATTAGAGTAGGTATTATTTTCCATTTTGACTAATGCAAGTAATTACTTGTGAAGTAATTATGTAACGTGTAGATGTAAATGCTAATAGGAATTAATGTTGAGATATTAATTAACATCAAATGAAATCATAAATGTAATTACTTTTCCCAATAAATATACTGTTGTAATGTAGCCACTCACGACGACGGTTAAGAAGAAACAAACAGCCCTTCTTGTCCAATGTCTCGAAATGCCAATTTTCTTACCCTCAAGAACGAAATATTGCATACCTGCATTGTAATATAATGACATTAATATTACAAATTATATGAAACCAATGCATGGCAGAATTTTATTCATCCATTTGCACTTGCAAAATTTAATGGTTTTAATGATGATTAACGTTAACATTTGATTACTGTTAATAGAAATGAGCTTTGAAGCTGAATAATATAGTACTTTTAAATATTATGCTCCAATTAGTATTCTTCAATAATGTCAACAATATTGTGTCTGATTATAATTAAAAGTTTTTGATCGAAAATAACACAAAAATAATTATAGTCTCTGATATTCCATATTATACTTAACGAGATATCATTATTTTAAATTCTCATTAAGAAACTACTAACTTTGTAACAAGAAAATTCAATGAAAATTCTACATTTTCGATTTATTGTTCACTCACCTAAAAGACAAACAGTTACCATACCCACCGTAACGATGGAAAGTAATGTGAAGATAAGCAAATCTGCCTGCATGTTCCTACGATTCCTCGGATGGCTAATCCATATTCTTAATGATTCTGGCCTGAAGGTTCCCATAAAAGTGATCACTATGCAAGTCGAAAACAAATTGAATTTTATGTATTCTATTAGGTTGTTGCATATGAAATGTCCGATTTTCGAATGTAAATGTCAGAAGCGTTTCACTCAGAAATACTATTAGAATCTACAGGTTCATTTGTACAACATTTTAAGGTACAACACTTATCTTTAAGGTCTCACTTAGATATCCAATTTTACTTTTAAATAATTAATTCAATGTCAATCAATGTGATCGCCGAGTATTCTTTTTGTATAAATGAAAAAGTAACATATTGACGATAACATTATGTGACGTTCGATCAAATATTAATCGATTAATTAACACACTATTTGTCGATGGTAAAGAAGACTAAAAAATTGATATGTCAAACTTGCAGTTGAAGAACGTGAACGACCAAAAAATTCAATTTCCACCGTATTGTCAAGAGACTCGTAATTGAGAGAATATTCATAATTATAATTTATTTAAATGTTTGTTCAATGTTACTGTTAAAAATCGGACATTTCGGAAAAATCGGTGAATCTATCGCAGAACAAAATTATTCTCATTAATTATAAGATACAGGAGCAATTAAGATATTTAGTCAAGAATGTAATATCTTCAATAATTGAATATAAATGTATCGAATCCGCAATCTACTCATAAAACACAAACTTTGAGAACTCAACTTACAATCGATATCGTGGTGTCTCGACAACATTAAAATGATAACGGCACAGTTCGCAATAGGAACGTGAAGTTTGATTCAACCATCTCTCCAAACAGGCAAGATGCACATAGGCCAGTGTTCCTTTGCATCTGTAAATAATATATTGTGAGTATTTATAAAAATAGCATAGCCATCTTCGAGAAGATGGTTCGATCAATGTTTAAACAGATGATCGTATCAATTTTAAGATATCAATAATAGTAGTACTTTGTGCATTATATTCTTTCATTTCATACTTGTTCATCTAATAACACAAAAAGACCTTACGAAGAATTATTTATTAGCGCAGACTAACTATTTTCTAGTAATATGGTTGGTTTCAAAAAATTGGATTCCAGTTCTATAAAGTATGTTACATTTTGAAACGAAGCAAAAGATAAAAGTAACCGGTTCCGATGCAGCCAATTTGTTCAACAAGAAGGTAGAGAAATTCTGGTTTCCTTCTATGGGAACGTCAAGGCTACAATTGGATACGGGAAAAATTGAAGATTTCGAAAGCAAATCAAATAGGGGAATTGGTTTGCTTGGATTTCAACGTAGCCACAAATTAAAAGCGGGACGCGCGGTTCAAAGACTCCGAGAAGAGAACGAATGCAAATTTACTCTCTGAAATATAAATTGAAAGCTGTTGAAAATGTATGAAATTTTTCCATCCGATGAAACAATACATATACAGTGAGTTAAAAATGTATTCGCTCATTCTTAAAAAGGCGATAACTTTTATATACGTATATGTGTATATATATGTATATACATATATATGTATAATGTTAACTATTATATATGTATTTTATATATATATACAGGGTGAGTCACCAAACGTTACCACCTCAAATATCTTTGTTGTTTCTAAAGATACGTAAAATATGGTAAGGACAAAGTTGAATGGTACAATGGGGCTGACACGATGCAAAAAAAAAATTTGTTTTTATGTCATTTTTTTGTAGATATCAAGGTCACCTTGACTTTTTTAAATGGAACCACCCTTTTTTAAACACCTACAATGATAGTCCCTTTCATTAGGAATTCAGTGACTACAATTATTCCAAGGTCATTCAAGGTCAAGGTCAGAAAAAACGTATCTGATAACAGTATCACAACAGTCATGTTGGTACCACATATATGTAGTATCACTATGATATATGGTACCAACATGACTGTCGTCATACGGTTGTCAGATACGATTTTTCTGTCCTCGACCTTGAATGACCTTGGAATAATTGTAGTCACTGAATTCCTAATGAAAGGGACTATCATTGTAGGTGTTTAAAAAAGGGTGGTTCCATTTAAAAAAGTCAAGGTGACCTTGATATCTACAAAAAAATGACATAAAAACAAATTTTTTTTTTTGCATCGTGTCAGCCCCATTGTACCATTCAACTTTGTCCTTACCATATTTTACGTATCTTTAGAAACAACAAAGATATTTGAGGTGGTAACGTTTGGTGACTCACCCTGTATATATATATATATATATATAATTCTATAATTCTTAAATGATTTGATTCAGCTTAAACAAACACAGATATTTCCAAATTTTTTCAATCTACTTTAAATTGCACTTACTTTAAGATGCAGTCTAGTGATGCCAATTACATGCAACAAAACGGGAATAATACACAAAATAAGAAAGAGAGAAAATTTGGAAACATAGACTGAAAGCTAGAAATTGAAAGAATGGAACAAAAATTTATATTATGCAAGAAAGGTAATAATACATTCCCGACGACAGAGGAAATAAAATTATAAGAAAACTATAAACGCAATTTCAGTTGACCATGTTTTTTAGAACTCCGAATAATTTGGATCTAACAGGTCCCTTAAATGAATAGATTTTCACGGTCTAATTATAAGAGAAATGTGGCGAGAGAAGTTAGATGCTAATTAGGGAAGAATGCGCAGTTATTTGAGGGATTAAATTGCGCAGTAGCGATTTTTGGAGCGGAGTTATAGAACGGTGGCAGAACGAAAGGGCGAATATGGAGAAGCAGGATCGCAACCATAAGCCGAATAAAATTCCGTTCTCAGTAACCCATTGTAATCCATATAGCTTCGGTAATCGGATACCGCATGACGTAGTCCTATCCGCCAGCTAAAAACTGATAGCAACTTTCTGTTAAAACGAACTAGTCGAATCGCTGGCGACAATCCGCTATAAACATGGGTTCAACCAAGTTGTGCAACATTTGTTACAAACGTGACGATTTCGAAACGAAATCATTCATCACAACAATTTCATTAACTTGGAAATCAACACGGACCGCAGCAAGAAGTAACGTGAAACGAAAATTCCATGGTAAATTATTACATTGAAAAATCAACAACTCTCCGTAATTCAAAATATTGTAAAAACATCGCAGAGATTCTACAAATTATGATTGGTAAATAGATGTGGTAGACCGTCGATATTATCAGCCCGGGAAAACATTATTCGTGTTGGCTCAAACTCAATATTGACATTTGGCGAAATCGCGCAAGAAGCATCACTGCAAATATCCGAAGTGTTGGCCGAGTTCTTCAGACCTATACGTTTATTCGCGATTCGGAATGAAATGAAATCTGAGCTAACAAAACAACGCGAGGAGTTAACATTTGCAGAAGAACTTTTGTCCAGGGGTGCAACAGAAGATTAGATGTGGACATGTAAGAACAGTGTTACTCCACTGGGAATAGCATCCGCATGCTTAACTGCTAAGACATCGGAATGGACAGATTGCATGGATTTGAATTTGGAGTTATTAAAAGGCAAAAATATAGTTGTCACTAGGGGACACGGCTAGAGACTGCAAAACGTGTGATGAAACTGTGGAACGCGTGGCGTAAAATGAGTTAGGCGATACGCGTATCTTTCGCCGGGAATTCCCGCGAGGACCTCGAGTATTAAGTTGCCTCGCGGAAAAGGACGTAGACTGTGAGAAAAGACAGAAACAGGAAGAATAAGGCGGATGGCAGGGGACATGACGCGGAGAATGGATGAGTGAAAGAGGAGCAAAGGGTAGAACGGATGGCCAAGCTGTACGACGACGCGGGGGAAAGGAGAGAACCAGAAGAGTGAAAGAAAAATTACATGAAAAGAAGTAAAAAAAAAAACAGGAAGGAGAGAAATAAAGGCTTTAGTCACGACACGCCGCTGAGCTTTTTATTCGTATATTGAAAAGACTGCGGGCACCTCTTTTAACTTCAGGGGGTCGAGGGCTGGAATTAAAACCGTGAAGCAACGTAACGAACTCTTAATTCGATTAAGAATGACCGTAGTGGAGTTGTAACTCGCTGGGAAAATGTGTTTCTCCGCGCAACCAAGACAGCAATTGAAACTAAGGAACAACATTTGTTTCTATTGTTAAGCTTGACGTAGTGCGGCCCCTTAAGAAGGATGTTATAGTCAAGGCTAGACTGTACGACTAAGTCAATACAATTAATAGGAAAAGTTCGTGATCGAAAATGAAACGCAAGCAGTTACACAGCAATATGATACATTTCCTTATTTTTTGCGTAGATTACAACCAAATTCTTTTCAATTTGGCGTTTCTGTCGGTGCTGGTGTGTTTCACAACGAAATTGCATCTTGGTGGGAGATGCAGTAAAGTTGAAATGGGAGTAAAATAAAAAATATACAGAAAACGTACTTCAGTGTAATACTTTCATTAAAAATCTGCTACTTGGATTTTCAAAGCTTTTTAAAATAAGAACGTGTTGCAGTCTGTACTAATTATAGTCTGTTCTTGGAAAAAAGATATCTCAGGTACATACATACAGTGGTGATAATTAGACTGCGGATTTTCATGCAAAATAAAAAAGGTCGGCATTAATTACAAGATACAGAGGTTACGTAGCCATTTATTTCTTTCCTCAATAATTCTAAGAAACGGAAAATAATATAAAAGTGTTTCTAATTATATCTATTATATTATTTGCAATTTCTTCGAATTATTAAATAAAGAAATAAATTGTCATTTAACTCGTGTTTCTTACAATCAATTTAGAAAACTTCTATTTTTGCACAATGATCCACAATATTAATATACTTACACTTTCTTAGGATCACCGTGAATAGATACATCTGCTAAGCGTAATGTAGAAATCGCATCCCGTTTAAATAAATCTACGTGTACGACTGTAAATTTTCATTAACAGACGATATTCGTACATCGATGCATTACAACGCTTTCCGTGTATTTTCCATTGATTTTCTGTAATTTCAACACAGAGAACGTGTTTACAGCATTTCGTCATGGCATTAGTAGGATTCGACAAAACTTACAATCACACGCGGCTACATTTAATAGAGCTTACTATAGCGTTTCAAACACACGATTAATGTTTCTGTAAGCGCTGTTTGTCGTGTTATTAGTTCGATTCGTCGAAATAACGTATTACTGAAATATATACGTTTGTCAACAGACCGACACATTTAATATTACTATGTTCGATAAATTCTAGATTATTGCTTCGCAAGGATTTGTTTCAATAATTCAGAATAATTGATCTCGACACAAGCATGTTTATTTTGCGTTATGTAACTTCGGAGACTCTTGAATAATATATGTACAATATAAATTTGTGAATTCGGTGATACCGCCAAGCCGTTCAGGATTTAATCAACACATTACGTTTAACAGCATTCTGTTCTATAAAGTATAATATTCTATTCCAAAAAATTAACAAAATTTGTATACATCTCCACCCACGAAAATATTTATTTTATATTATTTCATATTGTTCGAAATAACAGTAGGTAGTAGTAATAGTGCAAGAAGCTACTACCTCATCTTGTATGTTTAAATTTTCATAAAATATTAAAAACTAGTTATCTCGACCACGTGGTGTGCTAAATTAAGTTTTGACAAGTTGACCGTCCCCGGTATATCTAACCAAAATGGCTCCTAGAACCTTGTTAAGATTTTCAAATAATTTTACGCTCTTTTACTATTCATGTGAATAAAAATTCTGTTCACACGAGTTAACTCCTAACACATTGGCTGGCAAATTAGAAGAACAACAACCCTTGAGACCACACTCAGCTCATAGAATATTAAATCCAATTCATGGTTACGCCATGGATCTCATCGTCACAGTTAATCACGGAAACTTTATTCTATCCGACAAGTTCTGAATATATGGGTTAGAGTTAAGAAATAGACACATAGATACATAACATCTAACTTTGTCTATATGAATGATCTGTTCTTAATGGTACAGTAGTATTAATCATTGATTTCCCTTTGGAATTGTCACAATCTTGATCGTACAGTAAATTCTAACAAGTATTCACAATAGGGGGCGTCCCAAGGGGTTCGATGAACTTAACATATGTTACCAAGGTAAACATTAAACTGTTTAATTACAGTGTGTCAAAAAAGTATTGGCACACTGTCAAGAAGGCGATACCTTTTTAAATATCGTACTATCCGATTTGTACTTTTTTAGAAGCTAGAGCAATTAGTTTGCTGTAGGATGTGGAAAAAAATTTTGTCAAAAATTGCAATTAATCGGAACTATTGAAAAAATACTAAAAGTTGTATTTTACAACTTTTTTTATGTGGGCCTATATTGGATATTTAAAAAATACGTTTTATAGACCTGTGCCAATTAAACATGTTCTGAAAATTTCGCCAAAATCGATCGACGTTGCAATGAGCTACAAACGTTTAAATATGTTAAAAATTGCAGATTTTCACGATTTTCGACCTGTAACTGCAGATTCGTTTTTTTGCATCAACCGATTTCGATGAAACTTTATCAGTGCATATAACTGACACAGATCTACAAAAAGTGTTTTTTAAATTTTCAATATAGGCCCACATAAAAAAGTTGTAAAATGCAACTTTTAGTATTTTTTCTACAATTCCGATCAATTGCAATTTTTGACAAAATTTGTTTTCACATCCTGCATCAAACTAATTACTCTAGCTCCTAAAAAAATTCAAATCGTATAGTCCGATATTTAAAAAGTTATCGCCTTTTTAAGAGCGTACCAATATTTTTTTGATCCACTATGCGCTTCCTGGAAGTATGTTGGTACTGCTTTGCATTCTTTTTATCAAACACGATCCAACTACAATTTGCCTGATATACAACGTGTTAAAATAATCACAAAACACCAACGTCCCACTCATAAAAAATGGACATGGTAAAAATTAATTCAAAATCAATCATATAATTACCTAAATTCGATCGTCCATAACTCGTGGAATTTTTTATCAGTCCCAGCTCGAGTTGACTACAGTTCGCACAACGTGCGACGTGTAAACAGAATACCAACGAACCAGTGATAAAAATTAGTCACCTAACTACAGTCTCCCGTAACTGGTGCAACTTTTGACCAATCGCGACCCGAGTTAACTACAATTCGCGCGGCGTGTAACGTGTTAAAATGGTCACGACCCGAGTGCGGGACTCAGGGCCGTGTACGTGTCGAGGGTGGGAACCTCGACAAGGGTCGTGGGAATGACGATTATACATTTACCTACAAGGCGAAATGAGCGGCTCCTTGGACGTATTTGTGTGACATATTCGGCAGACGCTGGAACCAACCGAGACCAGACTGCGGGTAAGCTGCTGTTGTTGCCCAACCCCGGGAGACATTTGCTGCGTGTCGCAGTCATTTAAATTGCAGGACGAACCCTCGGGAACCGTGACCGGTAACATCGGCATGCTGGGCTCGTGATCCAAGTTAACTGGAATCGAAGAGAAGGATACACACAAGGTGGTGCATATGTATGATTCACTGCTCGCCGCACGCATCCACGTTTACTTACACCCCACACGTTATTGCACTGCGTTCCCGTGAAATTCAGTGTCCCAGTTAGATGATTGCCATCGCAAAATCTCGTTAGACTATTCCATTATACTAACAAAACATTTTCCTGCGCTACAAGTCCCGCGGCAAAACGTCGAATGTTCTTAGAAATTCAATCTTAACGCGTTATCTACTGCAGATTCCGCCAGAATTTTTCAAATACCACGGCTAATACTATGACTTCACGAAACTTCGGAATATATCATGGCTTTAGTAGAATAATGTGTTTCTCCATATTTTATTGGAAGATACCGAGCGTGTAAGTTAATATGAATTATGGTGTGGTTTGACTTGAATGATCGAGAGAACGCAGTGCGCAGATTCTGCGCGTCTTTCCTTTTTTCAACGCGTCGAGCTTATTCTTACAATTAGAATGTTCACCGCGTGCTCATCGCTCGTTGTACCATCTAATATAATAAATGTGTTAAATAAGTAAAACGCAACAAATTAAAATAACCCATGGACATTAACGAAAGATGAAATTATTTACTAGAAGAAAACGTCATGTACCTACTTGTTAAATACATGTTCAAAATATAATATTTTAAAAAACCAGTGTTACCGATCTGTATTTCGAACGTCAATTTTATAAGAAATCTAAAATAAATTAAAATAAAATCAACGATGTAATATGTGCAATATACAATTCATTTCCGGTAAAAAGCACTTCTGCAATTGATTAAATTTTTAGTAACGTTATGTATCCAGCAATTTCACTTCTCACAGTGCTATAATAAGTAAACGTGCAATTACATTTTAGTGGGTATTCATAGGTACCAATGATCGTATTATTCCGTGCATTCAACCCGGATGTATTCATGTTTACGGAGACGTTTATAGTCGATTTCGAATCAAATAGTCATAAACGATATTGAAGATCATAAACAAAGATGCGGTGGCGCTCACGGAATACTAGATTGCAATGTCTCTCATTATGTACAGTTCTCATAAAGTTGTACAGAATAGTATCAGTACTGCAAATTCATGCTACGATAAGTGCGGTACAATTCGATACGAATGAAGATGTTACTAATTTGAAATTGGTACATAAATATTTTTACCACTTGAATTTAAGGACAACGTTTCTTGAAACGCAGTGAATTTCGCCAATCCACATCAACGTTCTTCCATTTTTACACGTTGGTTTATGAGAAAATGCATTATTCTCTACATTATAATTGCATTGATAACGGTTATACAGACCTCCTCTAAAATATTTTATACAATTGCAAACAACTTTCCTCTTCACTTTATATATTTGATGGAACATAAATATTAAATACCATACTCACTAACTTGAATGGAAAGATACAACGTTCTTTACGAATCACACTTCAACAAGCTAATATAAAAAATTATGTTTCAAGTTGTTTTGCAATTTTTTTTAAAGTTCTCGTACACATCCCTTTGCAGAAACTATGTATTCTGCAACTACATTGAATTACAAAAGTACGAAGAAGAAAGAATTCTACGAGAGCGTAAGAAACATTTTTGTAATTACATTGCAAACATAATAATTGGTTGCATAATAATAGTTCCACGTTGTCGCCCTAGAATTAACATCAACTGGCTGAGGAATGACGGATTCAAAATAACAGAAACCAACAGAATGCGGCGCATATGTATGATGCACCACGTTCCACACGCATCTGCGTGTATTTACAGCCTATTAAGCGTAATGGCGGGCTTTGTGGGAATTTACTCCCTAGAATTAATCAATGCGAAATCTGAGATAGTCTCCTGAATTGCAAGTGCAACGATATAATTCAAATTTCGACTGTCAAGTTTTGTAATCGTCCCAACACTATTAACCTTTTAATGATTTATGGACGACATTGAGCATTACCATTGCAACGACATACAAATCATTTCGTAGCTGCTAAGTACCTTGGAACAGATGCTATTCTTCGTGCAAGTGTTACTTATATTTGAAGAAATTATTATACTAGGAAAATACGCGAAAAACGAAACATGCAATTGATAAGAATTGCTTATATGTTAATTGTTATATTGCTAAATGCTCGTTTATAATTGGAATAGACAATATTGACAAACTGTAAACGTTTATATACCTTCTCTTTTTATAAATTAATTTATAACAATTAAAAGTTTGTCTAGGATTGCCTTTCATTCTATAATAATTTTGGTAAATCGAATGTGATGCATAGATACTGTTCGATTCTGTTAACCTTTCTAAAATTTCAAATTCTAGGCACTAATTTTTGTCACGAATGCATAAAATCGGTCTATTAATCACCATTAATAAGTGAATTAATAGCAGAATATATTAATCTTGCTTGTTGATTTACAGTTTTCAGTAGCACGAACAGAGAGATACGATAACAGTAATGCTTATGGAAATACGAGTATATATCAGATACATTTCGTTTTAGAGACCGTCATGCGATAAAATGTGGTTTATGAAATTCAAATTGCTGAATTGACCGTACCTGATTGCATTCTTAGCGCGATGGATGCTTAAAGGCGGGATTCATAACCAAGAAATTCAACAGCTCCTTCAGAGACGTGGCCGAGGTATTCCTCGATGGTGGGATCGATACAATAATTTGTGCAAGATCTGTTTCTTATTCGACGCGACCTCTCGGTATGCAAATGGACCACGGAAGGAATAGAGTGTCACGGAAAAAAGGAAACGATGCTTGTTAACTGACAGAGAACCCTCCTGTCAGTTCATCATAGTCAAACACGCGGTTCGTTCATTTGGTCGGTCGACGAGATTTTTCATTTTCATATCGATGACAAACGACAAACGATCAAATGAACATAAGAAGGAAACCACGAACAGAAAGAGCCCCACTGAATTTATTTGAATTGATGCGATTGACATTTTAATGTGTTCCAGAATAGTTAATAAACTCTGTAATTTGTTACTAATTTATGGTTACCATTATCCATTAAACGGTGCAATAATTTTAATGAACTACGACCACATCGTGGATTGTCGATCCATTAAATTAGTTATGTTTCTAATGAAACAAATAGATTTGTCAACTTTGTTCAATTTTTGTCAGCTCTGATGTATATTGATAGTCCATCAGGAGATGATAATGAGAAATTTTGACGGACCACGTGATATCCCTACTCCGCGTCACACGTCGTCCGCTATTGACCGAATCACTTGATGAAGACAGCGAGTCTACAGAACCCTTCCCATCCCGCCAGAACCTAAACGTAAAATACAGATTTCGAAGAAATTTAGTTCCATTTTATTTTTTATTTAGTGGAACCACTGACGACCGAAATACAATTTCACGCATTTTTACAAATCTTAAACATTAATATGCTTATGCAAGTAGATTCAGAATTTATGTAAATGCACATTGAATAATTTAAAGCACGCATCCATTAATTGTTCTGGCATTATTGTATTTTTTAAGGAACGTAATTCATTTGGTATTCATATTGTCAATGCACAATACGTTGTTCTAAGTCCTTCGCAAACAGTTTATCAGGAATTATTAACCAAAGTCCGGATTTTATAACTTGCAATTAAAATGCCAATAAACCAAGCTTAGCGACTTCAAAATCATCCAATCAGTCGTGACATTAATTTTCCGTTCCCCTGCTAATTATTTGACGTTAATTGAGCAACGCGTTTCTCTATATGTATAATAAGATTAAAAGGTCCCGAAGAAACTGTTGTCATTGCGTGCAATTATTCTGCATTTCAGTGTGCTAGTAATTAAATTAAGCTGCACAGTATGTGCAATATATGCATATGAAGAGAATCTTGAGCACAGAGTAAAAACATAAAAAAAACATTATGGAGGGTATAACTCTTGTGCGATAACAATTTTTCTCATATTTTATGACAAAATATGTTGAGTTAACAAAAACAATAAAAGCCGTTACGAATCGACTCTGAAGCGAACGTGTTAATTTATTTATATCGAATTTTAGAAAGCCATTAATGACGTAAATGATTAAAGGCCTACGTTATATAAATATGCATAATCCTCATAATTATGGTTATCCGTTTCCAGTTTATAATAACTAGGGTGCCGGAAGAAACCGAATCGATATTTGTTTCATCGCGAAGGTGAAAAGCAGGGAAAAATGGTATCTTGAGACGTTACCTCGGTCATGGGATTATGAAGATTAATTAACCACAGTAACCGTGCTACGTCGACGTCGGTAAATTGAATCCTCCAAGTCAGCCGACTCCCTGATTTATGGCGCTACCGTATCGAAACTTTTCCCCGGGAAATGCGCGGATTTGCATTACATTAAATTATAAAGTCTATCACTTATAAGCGATCGGAGATTACCTTTCTGTAAAATGGCTTTGAACGGCGACCCTCGAAATCGTTGAAGTTCAACAGATTGCAAATGGGAATCCGCCAGTCTGTGAGCAGAATCAATAAATACTTGTGAAATTGACTTGAGGTATAAATGTATGACAGTTCTAACCCCGTTAATCAAAAAGAAATATTGAGGCGAAAATCAAACGTTTGTAATTCAGAGACGGTCTTCGTAGTTGTAAGTTGTAACTCGACGATTTTATGAACTTATAATAAAAATGCGATAATTAGATTTTGAAACAGCCGAAAAATTAAAAGAATTTAAATGATTATTTTACTAAGGTAAAATGATTATTTTACTATCTTACTAAGGTTTTAATTACCATTTCAACAGAAATGAATATTAAATATATCAATTTATTTAATCCTTGCACTTTTTCAAGCACATTTTGAAGGTCCACTTAAGAGTTAAGGGATGTTCTCGTTTCCGCACGAATATTTAGGAATTTTTTCAGGAAAGCTATTGAACCTTTTGAATTGGGATATCGCATACATATTTATTGGTAGTTGAAATGCATGTGTGATTTTTTTATAGTAAAACTAATCAATACTACTAGATTTTTATTATATAGGGTATAGAGTATGTTAGCAAAAACATGAATCGGCGGTTTTCACGAATCCGGTTTTTCCAGCGATTAGAAAAAATGAAGTAGTTTATTAATGAGTGCCAATGTAGTATGGTCCGAAGTAAACGAAATTAAGAATCTTGATCTTTCACACAATGGTGGTACTTTCAAGTTAAATTACCAATTTTTCAAATATTTTTCACGCTCTAAAAAAATTGACAGGTTTAAAGAATTGTAGTGCGTAGTACTGCAGAGTGTGTGCTGAAGATTCTATCAAAATTTCAAGTCAATTGGTCAATTAGAACTTAAAAACTATAACGCATATCCTGTAAGTATAACACCGACAATTTTAAGTATTTCGACTTTAAAAAATTACACTGTAGTACAGTTTAAATAATGGGAAATGCGAAGCCTCAATACAAAACAGATGTCTGATTTCTTTCCAAAAATTTTGAGAAACGGTTCTACAAAATGATGCTTTAGACAAGAAGACCCCCTTAACAATTTCTGTTCCCTAGTGTACGGCCACGACATTGAGTGACGCCGGCATTTCAGATTGAATTTACTCTTTTCCACTACCGGACATAACATTTCCCCTCCAGGACCCGCCGCACCCTCGAAGAAGTTTACCTTTCGACTTTCGTATTCGAGATTTTGTTTTCGCCAATCTCGTATCCCGCCCGAGTCGCGGAACCGCCGAAGTTTCCCGTCCCCGAGACGCCGTTCACGGATTTCCTCCCTCGGATTTTTCCATCCTTCTTTTTACATTGGCTCCGAGGCAGAAAAACAGAAACATTTTCTGTAAAATTCTTCCGACGTTCTGACAGCGTTGTTCAGCTTCTTCTGCTTTCCTTCCTCTCCGCGTTTAAGAGGATACATGGCGAAACGCATGTCTCCACAGAATCGGAAGGAATTAAAATAAAATGCATCGAGCACCGAACACGCAGATAATTTATAGCTCTGTGACCGAAAATAACAGTTGTTTCAATCATTTCTATTGAACTTAATACTGGAAATGAATATTAATTACACGCGTTAATTATTGACCTTTAATTTATTATATTATTATATTATTTTATTGACCTACATATGATTTGTAATAATCACGTATCATTGTATTTCAGATCTAGGTACTCCTGAAATAACGTTATTAAATGTTCATATTAAACCGAATGTGAAATAAAAATTGTTTGCATTAATTAAGTGATGTAGAAGTTACATTCAGTTCCTTTATTAATCATATTACGGAAGTTGGAAATAATGAAACAGGGTATTTAAATTCTCTAAATGCTTCACTGTTTCGTATTTCGTCTACTGATTTTGGTCATAAATGCATCTCATCAGTGGAATATAAAATAAATATCATTAAACTAGATAATAATAATGATTCGAAGGGGTAAAGTATAATTTACATGACCTAATTTATAATTAGATTGTAGATATTCATGAAAATAAAAATTTCCAAAGTCGCACTGTAGTCGTAATTGAATCGAAATGCAAGCGTTTATGAAAATTCGAGGTGGCAGAATGTAACTTCGATCGAGGTTGTATTATAGGTAAACCGAGAGTGCAGAAGAAAAGGGGAGCGATGAAACACAATTTTATACTGGCACCAACGTTGCGGCGCGTCATCGCGAAATTTTATTGGGCTGCGTGTTTTGTTTATACACTTGCGAGTTCCGTAGCAGCGAAACATTATTGGTTCGTTTGCACCATGTTATTGACAATTGCAAGTCACGTTGCGCAGCAACAAAATGTTACTAGCTCAGCCAGTGTATAAAACTTCGACTGGCGTGGTCCGGGCTACAAGATTTTTGTTTATGTACATACTTAAAAATTCCACAACATGTGAAATGTTATTAGTTTCCTCGCTCTCTGCCATTGGCGTTCGTAGTACACTTTATGCAGCGGCGAAATTATTGATTCGTGCGAACCTATAAACTCTTATTGCTACGAACTCGGCAACGACTTTTTTGTTTAGAAACTCGCAATTTCGCGATATTCCATAGGATAAACTGTTTTTATACCTCACTCATACTTTGAATTTTTTTAGTAATATCAATGGCAACTACATTTATGATATATTTAATCAATCCGGATGATTTCCTTGATTTATAATATAAATATATTTAGTGTTTTGTATAGTATATATAAATACAAATACTCAGTTCATTTACCATAAATTCTAAAAAATATTAACATTTAATTATATTCTTAAAAGAATCGTATTTATAAAACGTTAATATAAATTCAGTTTTACATCAAAATTTGTTGCTTTCCAGTGGAACACTTCCCGCAGTAAAAATTTTTTATCAAACGAAATATTTGTATGCAAAGTTTCGTACGAAAATTTGAAGTACTCTCTAGACAGTAATTCTACGCTAAATATTATATAAAAGTATTAAATTCTCTCAAACATTTTCATTTATGAGAATTTGAGAAAGAGTAGAAATTAATTAGAGAGAAAGAGTTAATTACCCGGAAAAGTTTCTGTATGCAGTTTGGGTAGAGGTAGAATTGTAGACTCAATTGTTTAACGTAGTACGTCCCTCGGGTGTTTGAGCACCACCGCTGTCAAAATGACATTTTGATGTTGATGTATACGAGTCCACATAGAACCTATTGTGAATACCTTAGATAGTTCAGTCCATTTCATCCCTACTGGTTTATCGCTAAATATTACCGGATTCGCTTCACGGAAACTGTTCAGACAATGCTGAATGTAGCCGCAATCGTTCATTGTTCGGGTTCTATACGCATTTTGCGCTCGCCCCGTGTCTTGCAACGTTATGCAACACCGATATACGGGGCTGGTTGACATTTATCACTTCGAAGGAAATAGTTGTTCAATGTTTGTAATTAAATGGCAGCGGTAAGTAATTTGCCAGCGGCTATCATTCATTAGCGGCCGGTAATTTATTAGCGTACGAATTTCGGAGTGCCGATGCGTTACTCGAAATCGCGTTGTCTGTTAACGCAATGGTACTGTGTAATACCATTTGCCCTTCCACCGTCAACTTTAATGAACATTTCACGGAATAATATGATTTAGGTTCATTAAATGCGCAGTTGATTTTAATTTCATCGTTAAAGCGTCGACTTTCAATCAGGGAATCGCGATTTACGATACCGTTTTACCTGATTGGAAATTGATTTATGTAATAGAATGTATTCACAGAACTTTAAATAAATAAATTTAATTATAAAGCGTAATGTAATACGTGTACTTATACATAGTTCACTTGCCAAATTAGATGCAATTATTATGTAACTTAAGTAGATAAATTATTTCTCAACTTTTGCACATACGAGGGACAAGTTTAAACGCAAACGCTACTAAAGTCACGCGATTGGAATATCAGATACAGGTCGGAACAGAATATTAGGTTCAATGGTAAGTGCGATTAGGATTACAACGTTTACTACCCTACATTGTCGGAAGTATTACAGTGAGCGCACACAGGACCTCTTGACTTTCCACAACAGAGCTAAATATCATGTTTCGGTTGTAGATTCTAATCTATCAAATGCATTTGTATTGCATTATATTCCTTCGAATGTATCCTTGGAATGTGTTTTATATACATGTATTTCCTGTATCCCTTTAGGGTATACACCATAAACATTGCCCAAAATTATAACTAATGATTTCATCATTCTCATTGTCCAAACGTAAGCAGCTCGTCTAAGAAGTTCTTTGTTTTAGCTTAAAATCAGATGTTGTGCATCAAAGGGTCTAGCAGACTAAGAACAGTGAATCGGCCCCCCCCCCTGGATTTTTATAATGGCGTAATTTCATTTATTTTTCAATATTTAACTATGTTCCACCCCTCCGACCATCTTGAAACTTTTGTATATATTAGATAGATAACAGAACATTGTTGTTGAATTTTTTGAAAGTGGTCACTCGAAGGTTTGTTTGCAATTTCCACCCCTAAAAAATTTAATAATTTTTTTCTACCCTCAATAATATGATCACAATTGTGGAAAAAATATATGATATGAAGGACGTAAATACGAGTATTTTCGTATTTTTTTATCTGAATATCTTAATTAACAACCGCGAAAAAAAATTATATAGTTAAAGGTATTTATCCTCATATAATCCTTATATGAAGGGTTAGCGACTTAAAATTTTGGGGGTTTATCTTTCAACCTAAAACCAATGTTTTCCACACAATTTCAATAAAAATCCAGGGGGGCCGGATTCACTATTCTTAGTCTGCTAGACCCTTTGCATCGATTTAGAACCCCTCGACGAAACTTCATTGTTTATGAAAAATTTTATAGCGAGCTCTGAATGATTTGTGGATCCTGAGTAGGCCACACTGCGTTTATGGCGTATGGCGGCTCCAACGATTCGTGTTATGGGGAACGCGCGCAATTTCATGAACAGTCACGGGAGCGGATTCTCGGTGTACCGTGTTTAGTGGCAATAAATTTCAGTGTTGTGTCTTAAGACGGTCACCCACGTGTACCACATGCACACTCGGAAGCGTGTGTGTGTGTTGGTGACGCGGTAATTACGAACCCAGCGCGGGAGAGTGCCGCGGGCGACACAAATTTTCCGAGCTGGCAGCTACGAGGACATGTTTAAGACATGGGTCCGCGTGTTTTCACAATCTCTCTAATTTCCATTAGCGCGATAAGCGTGTCGGATCCTGCGATCCCGGCGAATTTGTTGGATCCGCGAGTGAATACTTTTCCAGTTGCTTTAGCAAAATTTTCTCAGGGAAATTTGATGCTGGACAACCTTTGCTAAGCAGCTATGGAACAATGCTTTAGCATGTGACGAGTAAATTCATTCGTGTACTTTCAAGGTTCATAGAAGGTCAGAAATGGAAGAAACTTTTTGAGTATTTTGTTCCAACCGAATAATTCGTATTCTCGTATAATATGTCTACGTTTGATGAAGACAAATACAACTACAAAACAGATATAAAAGTATAATCGCCATTTTTCCAATCGAATATTGAAGTAAAACAATAATGGTTTTACGTTTCTTTGCCAGCGTGCCGGTTATAATTTTACAATTTTTCTCTCAGTTTATTTAATGTCCACGATAATTAGAACCTTTTTCTCGGGTAAATGCATACGATCACGGTACGGAAGAAGAAAAGTAAAATGGAAATATGAAAACGATACGTATAAAAATGCAAGAAAGCCCCCCTGTGTTCGATCAGTTCCTCTTTTTCCATGCATTTCCACAGCGAGTGCTGGATAGCGGCAACGCGATATTCGATGTTGAGCAAGAAATAAATTTATGAGATTCGACTGACGTTTATGCAGTCGATAATGTCTTCCGTGCGGTAATATCGCTTTGCTCGGGCTGCAATTTCACGCCGGTGACCGCTTCGGAGACGGAAACATCGTACGAGAACATATCGTCCGCGATAATGTGCAAACGTTCCTTTAAGAGACCGGGTCCACGCTTGCAAGCTCCTTAAAATCGGCTTCATGCGCGTCTTTTGTATTATGCAGAAGATAAAACTGTCGAAAAAGCGTTTTCCGGTCTAGCGATCGAAAACACGTACAAGATGTTGACAAATCTCTATTCTTTTATAGTGACTCACTTAATTGTTCACCCAACCCTTTATCCCTTGTTTTCTGACGTCCAGTCAAACTTGTGATAAAGAATTGATAAAACATGTACATTATTAACCCCTTGTACTCGGTGCTATTCTAATTCGAAAACAGATTTTTTCTTCCCATCTGAAATATTTCTACTTTATATGGTTTTTTTAATTTTATCAATATAAAACTAATATAATACATCATCCAATACTTTCAGTAGTCCAGTCAAACTTGTGATAAAGAATTGATAAAACATGTACATTATTAACCCATTCCACTCGGAGCTATTCTAATTCGAAAACAGATTTTTTCTTCCCACCTGAAATATTTCTACTTTATATGGTTTTTTAATTTTATCAATATAAAACTGATATAATACCCCATCCAATACTTTCAGTAGCCCAATCAAACTTGTGATAAAGAATTGATAAAACATGTACATTATTAACCCATTCCACTCGGAGCTATTCTAATTCGAAAACAGATTTTTTCTTCCGATCCGAAATATTTCTACTTTATATGGTTTTTTTAATTTTATCAATATAAAACTGATATAATACCTCATCCAATACTTTCAGTAGCCCAGTCAAACTTGTGATGAAGAATTGATAAAACATGACTATTATTAACCCCTTGCACTCAGAGCTATTCTAATTCGAAAACAGATTTTTTCTTCCCACCTGAAATATTTCTACTTTATATGGTTTTTTAATTTTATCAATATAAAACTGATATAATACCTCATCCAATACTTTCAGTAGTTCATTAAAATATTAAATACGTTTAGTAATTTATTGGATATCAATTTAACAGTGCAACAAATATTTTGAACAATTGTATAAGAACTATTAATGACACCTCGAAGTCACCACACTATTTTCCTGTTGTCGATGTAAAAATCATGTAATTCCTAATGTGTGCTATCATTTTGGTACATAGTGTATTACAAAATTTCGCGCGATTTCGATGACAGTTATTAAAGTTATAAAACAAGTATCTTCAATGAGGTACGTATCAGTGAGAAGTAGAAACACAAGGAATATTTGTTTGAAGGAATATCGCGTCGAGGACGATATTATCCTTGGAATAATAACACCTTGAATTGCGAGGCTGATCGATAGAACAGCTCGACAAAGCAAAGAGGAGAAAAATGTCGGTGTGCCAGTGTGCGGTTTAATTCGTATCTTGCCCGGGGCTGCGTTTAAGGGGTTTGAAACATACGGATCCACAACGATTGCGTTACTGGCGTTCTGGCGAGAAGCTCCAAGGAAAATATGATACAAAGATATCACTCGTGGCTATTTCAAAATGTTTCTTTCATCTTCGGGATAAACACTCCGAGCGAAGTGTTTGTGTCGAATCCACCAAATTCCATGGGGGGGACCTTCTACGAGGCTCGTATTTTCTTAAAAAATGTTTTTCATGCGTCCTGCTTATTAGACTTTGTCCCACGGTATAACAATATCGTGCCAATAAAGACGTCTCTCATAAAAACATAATTATACATGTACAAATCTCTACGCGTAACTCGCAAAATTCTAAAATTTCATTTTCAATTACGAAAAATTTAGTTACTACGTTAATGTTATATCTGGTCATGTAAATTTGCTTATTTTCGTTACGAACAAAATTATACAGCGTTAAGTAAAAATTGTTTGGTGGCCGAATATTAAAGTTATTCACTGCGTTTTATGTAATTATACTAGAAAATGTTTATATTGGGCATACCAACGTATGTTAACAGAATATAAATTCATAAATGTGACTATGAAAATCCTGCAAACTCCTAGCGGAGACACAACGCTGTGTAAGAAATTAAATAAGAAAGAATAATTTAACGAATTTAGCATTTTAAAACTATATTAACTGTAATTTCACAAACAAATTTTATTACACCAACCCGTTCAAAGAACAGATTCCTAATTGTCCGTATTAAAATTATGTTGTTAACAGACAGGACTGTTGTTAATTACAGCTTTACGTCAGAAATTACACGGGTGAGGATAAATATAATAATTTTTCATTTTGAAGTTGCAAGAAGAATTTTTCAGAAAATAATAATTTTCTTTGGAAGGACTGTTGGAGAGAGGGACTATGGAAAAAAGGCTACCGTATTTTAAGCGGCGGGAGCCACGTAGAACTTCGAAATTTCGTTCTTTTTTCAACGGGACAGCCGACGTTGAAAAATATATTACTTGTATGTACAAACGCACATGAAAGGGCGTATAAATTAAGCAGGGCAAGGCGTGTGTACATATCGGGCGGAGTGCTGCTTTAAACTTCTGAATAAATTTATTGAGGCAGTCCCTTTCAATTTAATACAACTGTTTTATGGGAGTTTTCGGGAACGCAGTTTACTCGAACGATATACGCGAATAATTTCAATTGCGATTGTGGAAGGGGTCGTGGGAGGGTGTGTGCTGCAAATTATTTTCGTGTGGGTTGGCGAGTCGTCCGAATGAGTTATAGTTGGACCATAACAAAATTTCTACCGTTAATAGGCCCAGAGGAATCAGATAATTAGCATCAAGTATCGTTGTACAAAATGCAGCGCAATATAATATGAGAACTGAAAATGTCAGCGGAGTATTTGTAGTTTGACTTATGCTTATGAATCTATGCTCTTTATTTTGTTTCTGAGTAGAATTGTTGCCAGATACTCAACATTGTCAAAGAAAATATTTATTTTTCCGTTATACTGTGTTTTATTTTTAGCTCTTTGAATTTGATAATATATTTAAGACGTTTAATCGGTTAATACATTCTGCAAAGCGTACACTACTAACTGGAAATTTTCATCTGTAGACAGGACTGGCAATTACCAGTGAAGCAAATTTAAATTAATTAAAAAAATGTAACAAGTGCCTTCGTTTTACAACATTTCTCTCTCGAATATTCCATTCCTTCTTATTGAGGACGAATTTAAGGGAGATATTAAAATGCAAATTAGGTATCAGCGAGTCGCAGATTTATTTAAATAAGACTACCCTTCATTCATTTGGATTATAGCGTAAGAGGGTAATTTTATTATATCGATGTTAGAATGGAAGATTGAGAGAGCGTTTTTCAGATTTTTTGACAACCTCAAAAACCGCCACACACTGGACATTTTCAGAGGACTAATATGAAACGCTGTCCCACGAAATGCGCGAGAACATCCTTAATGCTGACTATTAAAAAGGAGCACACAAGCCATTAAGGTCTCATTATTGCGCTCGAACTGAATGTGCCCAGATAACTGCGATAGGGTGGTGGTTTAATGGCAACCACGTAGGCCAGGGTAACGTGAAAACAACTATAAAGGGTTTCTGGAATCTCGTAAAAGTAAGACTTTCGATTGGGCGCATCTGTTCAACCAAACTAACGAATTAAACTTGTGCTATTACTCTATTAAGGAAACAGTCGATTACTTATTGGCATGCTGAAAATACACTATATATATTTTAATCGTGAACTGTGATAGATAAACTATAAATATTTTATAGTAACTAACTTTTAATAAACTGTGAATATTTTAACTGTGATAGATAAATTTGATTTGATCATTGAAAGTACTTTATATACTATGACTACTGAAAATTTTTATTTAAAAAATAGTATTTTCTACCACATCTTAAACCAGCTACCTATTAATATTCATTTATTATATTATTATTATTATTATATTATTATATTATTTATATTCATTAATAGTACAACTATCAAGGCAAGTGAAAATAAACACATTCCACCTCAATTACAAAATGCAGAAGCTGAGTAAAAAGTTATTTCCAATTTCAATTGTTTTAATATATTGGAAAAATGTAGCAGTATGATTCGATTCTTCTCATTCATTTACTATTTCGTATTCCACTTACATTTATCAGAAATGACTAAAACTTTTATTCTACCCACTAATTTGGTAACAGAGAATGAATACCATTCATATTTAGTAGACTCTGTTTGAAATTACAAGGGGACTAATATTATAATTGAACATAATGAAAAGATCTTGTAAACGAAAGTGTAATGTAATGCATGGCACGAAATGATAATTCTGTCACAAGTATCTTTGCACAGCGTGTTCACTCGTAACCGACGTGTCTCGATTCTTTAAACGCACAGCAAGGAGAAGGAATGAGCGATTCGCGATCCACATACAGATACGAGCACCATAGTTGCAGTTAAGTAGGTAATTAGAAACTGGCTACGAATGTAGTACTAATGCTCGCCGACCTACGAGCGTAATCAGAGGCGTGTGAACGCACCGAACCGCGTAATAAGTAGGTACTTCGCCGACCATAAAATTTCTTCCAGGTGACTCGACAATTTTCCCGACGGTTCACGGCTGTTTTTCCGTTCCTCCTAGAACGCCTGCTCCGCGTTGCAATTCGACGTTTCCTGGACACTTTAGACTACGATTCCTCTTCACCCTTGAAATTTTAAATAAAAGAGTTCCTTCCGCTCCAAGCACGTATTTTTAAAATAGCGTTTGCCGGTTCTTTGGCAACAACTGAATAAACAATATCCCCACTTAACCCCTTTCTACAGCTCGGTGTATACTTCTAACATTGTAAAAATAGTTTTCGTCCATTCTATTTATCATTATTGTTTCGTGTAATGATCAGTTTCTTCTTGTTACAAATATACTACTGATTAATAGTTCCGTATTTCTCGAACGTAAATTTTCAATATAAACCAAATATATGTTCTCGGCGCACCGTTTCGATCAATAATAAAAGCAAAACAGTATTTTTGAAACTTCTCTTTACACTTAACAAGTATGGTTATTTAGAAGATTATTTACAGTTTCTTTCATCTTGTGAAATACCCGGTACATTATTTTTACACATATTTCTAGACGCAATTGCTCTTGAAAATGGTGCACACCTGGATCGAACCGTTGAGTTAAATTAAATTATTGCTGATTTGCTTTGTTTCGCTTTTATTATTGATCGAAACGGTACGCCGGGAACATATATTTGGTTTATACTACTGACTTGTCTGATACTCTGTTACTTTTCGCGAATCATTTAAAATTAATTGAACTAATTTTTATACAGCTACAGCTCGTTGTAAACAGTGTTTCAAATAAATATTAAACTTTCTAAACAAATCCCTTGTTAGTAAATCTAACTTGACAAAAACAATATTGTACCAATTCTAAAAATATTCTGTACAACAAACAAAAATTACTTTCAACGACATTAACCACAACAATTGAAAGCTGTTCGCACACGGTAGAATTAAATTTTTCAAACAGACGACATCCACTGTAAAACAGATCGATGTTATAACACAAAAAGAAGAAAGAAATGGATATTGTCGATACGTTGCATTTGTCCGAAGCATACATAGACGAAGTTTGATAGCCGATATTTCACAGCGATATTGAAAAAAGGATTTATTAAATTTCATTAGCAATTTCATATTCTATTCGAACGCGGTTCGATATTCTTTTATTCCTTGGTATCTAGTATTCTGAGTTGCGATTGTGTCGGAAATATAACAAAGATCATGAATGATGGAGAGCCGTGGTAACAGCGGGGTTTTTTCCCATCCCAGTGAGAGGCTTTCGAATTGATCGGTAGAATCATCGGTGGCGCCTCTAAACGTTTACTAATAAAAACGTTCCATCTTCGGTAATCGTGTATAAGCCAGGCCCGGCTAGGCTGATAAATTTTCGCCAGCTGACAGAGACGATGTATCGCGTCGTTCCGCCAGATAAAAGCCGAAATCACGGTAAGCGATTCCGATAACCAGATTGCCGATTTTATGAATTCATAGGCCGAGTGAAATACAAGAAATAAATTGAAATTCGGTTATGTAGAAGGCAAATGTTCCTGTTTACGGATACGTTTCTATTGCCGAAAAATTCTTTTATTCATGACAACCCTTACGTCAACAACTGGATATATTTACATACACCCACTCACGACTGGTGGTTAAACCCTTGTTTAATCTTCCCTTTGAAAAGAACATTACTACTGAACTCAAAAATTCAAGCAAAATCATATATAAATTCAATACACTACGATAATGTTTAAAAGTATGACATTCCAAATCTGTACGCGTTTCAAACTAATAAATAAATACATTTACTGTTGTATGTTTATTAAGAATAAATTTATTCCTTCCGGACAAAAATGTCAGAATAAAAAGCAGCAAGAAAGGTTGGTATGCGAACAACCGAAAAATTTCCGCGTATTTTCCTACGAAACACAGACAGAATTCATTCGTGCCTGCTAGCGGCAAGGCGGAACAGCATGTTAGGAATCATAAACAACTGAATTTTTTCATGGCGAGCTGAGTTTATCTCGATAAAGTAAGTTTTAAGATCTGCTTAAAAATATAAAAAATGACAAGCAATTGCAATTTAAATGTACAAGAAAAATGAAATAATTCGGGCTTTTGTTTTATCGAATTAGTTAAAACCATTGAAAAGAATGACTGAATTGATCGAAAAATAATGAAAACGTGGTCTTAAATATTTATACAACAAAACTACATGAAAATTTAAATGTTTAATCTTGACCGGAAGCGATCAGTATTTTAAAGTTAATATATTTAAAGAATAACTAGATAGCCATGAACCAATTTTACGCGAATCGTATGCATGGTTCTGAATTAAGCGAGGAATATAAAAAAGTTCGCAATCAAACCGCTGACATCGATGATTTCATGAATAAAAGAATATTTAAAATTATTTGCATCAAACAACATAGGGCCGCGTTTCCTTTAAAATATGAAAACTTGTTTCCATTGAATATTGGATTAATTTATATTATAATAGATTGCGAAGTGTATATTTATGAGGATTGCAAATCACTTGTTGATTCACATTTAACGTCTACTGGTGATACAAAATTATTTCTAACACAACATGAACATCTATTAGCTTTGGATCACTGTGTCAAGGTTTTTAATCATTGTTAATTCTAATTATTTATCATTGATCTGGATATTTGGTGCAATAATCAAAAGAACTACCTCATATTTTTATTTTATGGTATGATCTAGCCTTTCATGTTCTAAGAGGTTCCCCATTATTTTTACTTTATTAACTTCCCGATTCATAGGGAAGTTATGGTAATTACCCCGAAAATCGAAAATCGAATTTTTAACAGATCTTCACGTTTCATGGTCATTGGATTCATTTTAGACTATTTTTATCAAAATGTCGGTATGTGTGTGTGTGTGTGTGTGTGTGTGTGTGTGTGTGTGTGTGTGTGTGTGTGTGTGTGTGTGCGCGTATGTCCGTTTCTATGGTATCAAATTTTTCGTTAACGTTTTCAGAAAAAGTAATAACTCGATCAGAATAATGAATGATGCATTGGAAGTGCCCCGCTGCAACTTAGAGCTGATAAGATTTTGGTCAAGTTTGGTCAAGTAGTTTTTTAGTTTTTTTGAAAAAAAAATTTTTTTTTTTTTTTGAAAAATTCAAAAGACTACATACGTCATGTGGTTGGGCATACTCTATATGCCCAATACAGTGTTATAATCACTTTCCCTGAAAACATATAATCTTCTTATAACGTACGAATAGCAAAATAAAAACTAGCTGGTTATTGTTGCTCGCTCGCTTCGCGAGCTCGCGGGTAGAACTGCTCTTGCGAGAGGGTTAGTGGTACGCATTGCTAGTGGGGCATACAGCTATTAATGTTTTTTTACCCCGAAAATCGAAAATCGATTTTTTAGCAGATCTTCACGTTTCATGGTCATTGGAGTCATTTTAGACTATTTTTAACTTCCCGATTCATAGGGAAGTTACTGTAATTACCCCGAAAATCGAGAATCGATTTTTTAGCAGATCTTCACGTTTCATGGTCTTTGGCGTCATTTTAGACTATTTTTATCAAAATGGTGTGTGTGTGTGTGCGTATGTCCGTTTCTATGGTATCAAATTTTTCGTTAACGTTTTCTGAAAAAGTAACGATGCGATCAGAATGATGAATGATGCAATCGATGTGCCCCGCTGTAACTTAGAGCTGATTAGATTTTGGTCCATATTGGTCAAGTACTTTTTTAGATTTTTTAGTTTTTTTAGTTTTTTTGTCGAAAGGAGTTCATTCAAAAATGCAATTTATACGAGAGGACGGAAATTTTCCACCGAAGAAACAAACATAATAATTACATATATTTTTTTTTAATAATTTAAACAAATTTCTTTAAAAAAAATTTTTTTTTATTTTCCTTTTTTAATTATGCAACTAATGCTAATGTTACCGCTTAGAATAATCGAAAATTATCCCAATGCAAGAGTGAGTTATTCATCGCTACTGCCGAGAATACATTTTCAAAGAATATCGATGAAAGTACAAAAACATTTATATTACAATCCATTAAAAAAACAAGCAGTTCAATACGAATTATTAACTGAGATGAAATTGAAAGTTAATATAAAAAAATGGTTAATGGAGCATGCGAGCAACGAACATACGATGTTGGTTTAATGCGACGCCATACAGAAAACATTTTGATAAGTAGAAAACTATTGAACTTCCCTGAGGACGTATAATCTTCTTAAAACGTACACTAAATAATGATAATAATATACTGCAACTAACGAATCGGGAAGTTCTTTGTGTGGCTCGTGGAGAGTCACACACAAAATAACATCCGTACCACTAACCCTCTCGCGAAATCGCAAAGCGAGCTACAATACCCCTACCTGCGAAGCTCGCGAAGCGAGCGAGCAACAATAACCAGCTAGTTTAACTATAAAAATGAGTAGAACTAATTGAAAACAGTAAAATCTAGTTGTCTAGTCATAAGCCATTTCCATGTAGCTTCGTAATTCTTAGAAGTATTAATTACAATTTTTGATATTGAAATCCTCCTACAATATGAATGAAATGTGAATGAACGAAAGTCTCCTACAATGTATAGTATATAAAAAGAAGAAATCCTTTCCTACAACACAGATTTGTACGATTTTGTGTATCGCTTTACAGAATTGTCGGGATAAAACGTGTAGCATGTAACTACAAAGAGATTCTTAGATAACAGATTCGACACACAATGTGTCTAAGATATCGACAAAAGAAACTTCCATCCAGAATCGCTTGGACTAAAACTTTGTTTCCAGAATGTAGTCAGCATTGCTAGATTTCTGACTCACCATACAACAGTTTCCTCGACAGAATCGTACAGTTCAATTTTTTCTCTACCGATACAACTTCGCTCCCCAGTTAGGAGCCAATTTCATTCTCATTCCATCGCGCAGACAGTCGTAATGGATGTCGGCTTGTTCGCGGCGGATCCTCTAATATTCTTCGTTTGTTCCCCGGATCAAAGCCACATCGTAGAACACCATAGGGCATGGCTAGCACAATATCCGCAGGATAACCCCGGGAAGTACTATAAGCGACTCGAACTACGTAATCAAACCGTAAAAATACAGCCAGCAGCTTACTAGGAATGCGCGGGGTGGGGTGTCTTTGATATCGCGGATTCCATGCAGAACATTCCGACAAACGAGGCCGACCTGCGTATATATCAGGAAATGGAATCAGGTGGCGCGTCAAAGGACGTTTGACGACGTCCTCTTTCGATGCTAGTCCCAGGGAGGTTCATTGGTCCGATGTAAATACGATAACTTCTACCCGGCTTTCCTTCGAAACTCTGATCTAGACACGGAACAAGACTACCGTCTCCTCCCGCGAGAACGAAACGCAATTAACCCGTCCGTCGTCTTGGCGGTGATCTGCCGGGTGAGCTCTCTGATTCCAACGCCACGCTGTCTCAGATTGAAATATTAATTACGATGCCGGAGATCCACCGACCGATCGAAAAATAGAACGGGTATGTCTGGACCCAGACAATGGTGAGCTTAATCAGTCGAGCGACACGCCCGGACCAACCCGCCGGAAACCCCGAAACTATCAAGTCGCGGCCGACGTCGATTTTACATCTATTTTTCTGGTTACCAGCGAAACTTCTCCGAGAACTTGTCCCACAGTCCAAATACCAGGGACGGTGGACATTGAATTAGTTAGTATCTCACTGATTAATTTCGTCCGTGACGGAACTCCGAGTTAGGCTGCGGACTTTCACGGTATTATTATTGAGGAGTCCCGTGCTGATGAGAAGTAGTCCTTTAATATAAATCTCGTGAAGAAGACTAGAATTTTTTATTCAAATTTATTCATATAGAGGTAGTCTATCAGTATGACTTGAAAATCTTTTTTTAAAAAATTGAATTACGTTTCTGATGGTAGCTTGTTAGTGGTGAAAATTATCATTGTTTTCGAATAATTTTTTACAATGTATCATGAAGTTCTAAATTTATTAGAGATATAATAAAAATTAATTGGATATGCTCACAGTCAATAAAATTATAATTTCTATTATAAACAATTTTTGCCTAGATCCACTATTTTGTCTTGAATTATTTTCAGCAGATTATTAAAATTCCTAGCTTGGAATAAAAGAAATAATTCGAACTTCACGAATAGAGAATCATACGTTGAAGAAAAAAATTTTCTAGAAGAATGCTTCAAGAATTAAGTTTTGATTTTAGTATGTAGCGAAGTTTGAAACAAGGAAAGACGTTTAAATAAAATATTCAGTCAGAGAAACTTTGAAATGAACTTATGCAGAAAGAAACTAAACCGTGAAAAGATTCTAGAATTCATTTAATTGAACCGGACCTTCGTTTAAATGGTATTCGTATTTACTCCATGAAACATTCAATTGCTGGGACGATATCGTCCCTTAGGATATAGATAATAACGCAAATACACAGAGTTGCACAAAGTACACAGAATAGCAGAATACAAGCTCTATTTAATACATCTAAGCAGAATTGAAGTCGACGATCGAACAAAATATGAAACTATATAAACTGATGTAAACTAAATAAAATATAAAGTATATTCAAATCTTTGTTAATTTTTATGAGCAACGAAGCCATAATGGAATTGCTAGATAGTAAAAAAATTTTACAAAAGAAAATTAAACCGACTTCGAAACGCACTAAAAAAATGCACTAATAAGTATGAAATAATTTCCTTTTGATTTGTATAAATACACACCAACTTTTAATACAATTGATTAAAATAAAATATATTTTACAATACAATCTTTTCGGAGGAAGCGCAAAATTGAAAATTTTCCAAATCACAGATGTTGCTCATTATCATTTCATTGGAATATGGTGGACTTTGAAAACAGTAGGTTGAAAAAGAAGATATATCAATATGTGAAAGCATGTAAAAGAATTTACGGATTTTCGTAATTTCCAGTGTCGAAAATTTTTTATTTTGCGCCGTCTCCAAAAAGATTGTATTGTATTTAATACTTTACTTTAATCAATTGTATTAATAGTTGGTGTGTATTCATAGAAATCAAAAGAAAATGATTTGATACTTTTTAGTGCATTTTTTTAGTGCGTTTCAAAGTCAGTATAATTTCTACAAGATCTAAAATCTAAATTCTAAAAGATCTAAAACTCTACAAGATGCAAAAGGTTTAATACCGATTGGTCTATCCATCTAAGCGTAATCGGTGACCATACATAGAAAAAAGCGAAAAAAGGCACATACAAGTCCAATTGAGTAACCTCCTCCTTTTTCGAAGTTGGTTAAAAAGAGGTTCTTTGAGTTTAAAGGATGATTTTACACACGTGAGTGATTCACTCTTTACGTATAAACACTTACTATAAGAAGAAACAAGTGAAACTGAGATAACAACAATTTTACCAGGATTAAAGTGGTTCAATCAGTGAAATGTTAGGATGGAACGACAGAATCGGGATTTTTTTGGAACTTTTGGCGAAGAAACTATCGACAGTCGCACGATTAGGGCGTATCTTGCCAGATTGAAGAGCGGCTTTATCAAGTGTACACATCCCGATGAGGAGGCGGGAACGGAACGAAAGCAAACCCGTAATCCGACTGGTTGGAAAATTAAGCAGAAGAAATGGGGTCTGTGTTGTACGTGCGATGCACTTTTACTGCATCATCGAGGGAGATATTTGTTGGAGCGCGATATCAGCTCTAGCTTCTTCTGTGCTTGGAATTTTAAAGCACTGCAAATTACGTTTGGTTCCTGTAGTCCTCGGATATGCTTTGGCACACGATACAAAGGAATTTGTGTGTCGGTTGTTTTCTTCGGATCTACGTTGTGATTTTCTTAGAATAAACGAGCTTCCTGCACCGTTGCTTACTTTATATTTTCGTTCGATATTTATTATGTGTACAAATCAATACGTGGTTGTCGCAATTAAGAAATTGTAACAATATTTTGAGTTCAATCATTCTTTCCACCGGAGATTTATCAATCGCTTGTAAGATTAAGTAAATACATAGAAAGTGTATTAACTTAATTTAAATATAATTTAAATATATTTTAATTACTAACTTTTAATACATTCGCGAAGAAGAACTTGCTCAACAATGGGAAGCAATTAGCAAAAATATTGTGAACGAAATAAGCGCGTACAAAATAAATAAATGAGTAAGTTAAGTAGGTAGATACAAAAGCTATAAAATGATTAAGCTGAAACAGAAAGGAAACAAACTAATGTGAATGGGAAATGGAAAGAGGGAGATATTCTGAAGATGAACACAGCAAACGGTAATGAAAGCTAACGAGGTGTATGTTAAAAGCGAAAAAGCGTTACGAGTCTGCACTCAAATTTGTACTAACGATAAGAAGCACATTTTCTACTACACCAACATTGCTGTTTGCAACTCTAACACTAGAGAATTGAAACCATTATTTTTTCAATTTTACAATTTCTTATAATTTATCGAACCACGTATCGAAGAGTAGCAACTTCAATCTTCACAAATAGAAAATAGCGCGAAATTTAAAATGATAAAGATGGTATGCTGCATTTAAAACATTGTAAGACCGAAGGCGAGTAGTGAAAGAAATGATAATAGCCGCGTGTTACTATAACAAGATTCGGATTGGTAGATGTTGTACAGTCTTCGTCCTGTATTGTTCGTTGAGGTAGAAGGCAACAGGACCAGAAGGAGGAGTATAGATATCCTGTAGCAGTGAGATATGCATTTAGGCCGGCAGTTAGCATAGAAACTACGAACATCCACTTGGCGGGACTCTAATCTAAACTAATCTCCTGCAATCTCACGCAGTGCCACCTATACGTGTTACATGCACTCCGGAGTTTATTTGCACGAAATATTTCGCAGGGGTTGTATCAATCCTCGGTGGGAACGTCGTCCGAAATAATTGGATTATTCGAAAGAATAAGTTAATTGTATGCACGTGAACGCTTCGGAATCAACGGGAACCGCAAGACACTTCCGGTGCATTTTAACTGCGTTTAACTCCCACTAATTATCCGCAACTGTACCGGTGTGTGACTTTAACTGAACATAGAACTAGTTGTTAACTAGGTAATATCATTCATCGCTCACGACAAGTTTATCGCTTGTTAGTGTGACGACTATTTAGGAGAAAATATGTTCATAAGTGTTGTTTTTGCAGGCTGTGTTAATTGAATGGGTGTTTGGAAGAAGGGCCTATGCCAGGCTTTCTACATTTTTCCAATGGAAGAAAGGCCTATTGTAATTTTCAGCTGGTTTTTATAAATTTAAAAAATCTGACATATAGGCCCTTCTTCCTGGCACCCATTTAATTATCATGAATAATTAATGATTTCGGTTATTAACTCGTTTTTTTACTTGGATTAATGTTCTATTTTTCTGATAGAAGATCACCTGTTTTATGTTTCCGAACACGTCACGCTCGAATTTAATTTATAAAAGAGTCGACAATATTTCGCCCGAAATAAGTTTTGTTGCAAAACCGGAAATCAAATCGTTATTTACATACGCGAGATTTGTTTTGTTTTGAGATTTGTTGCGAAATTCATGCAGAAATAGATACTACCTTATTTCACGCGCGACAGAACGGATAGAAAACAAATGTCGGTTTCCTTATCGATTTCTTGTCATGCTACGGTAAGCGGTGAAGTCCGCGATCAACATTGTGGTTGAATTCTGCGGTTGAATTTCTTTCACTTGCCCTCACTCTCGGTTGCTTCATGAATTTTGTGGAAAATCAATTGTACTTTTCTGTGTAATTGTAGTTCAAAATTGATATTCTTAGCTTTCTCGGGTCGCTGATCATAAATCTGATGTCAAAAATTTTAAGAACAAAATGGCGGATGCGTAACCCAACAAATTTTTTTTTAAACAGTAAACGAATTGTTGTTGATGTTCAAAACAGTTATAAGAAAATTCTAGAAGTGGAACCATACAATTCATATTTAAAAACTTTATATCTTCTATCTTTCTCGAGAAAACTAGTATCGTGACTACCTTTGCGTTACAAAAATGAATCGTATGTCCAAATCTGGAATTTACCGCAGGTTTTTTTTCAAAATAATGTAAGATTAAAGTATCTACTACTTTTAGTTTACATTCTTAAAATTTGTGCACCAAATTTTATCTTTAAATTTACACATTATGAACACTAATTAATATAAATCCAGTATTGTTATTATGCATAGTACTTACATCCAGGAACAGCATCCATCGTACACACTCAAAAAAAATTAACTTTTCGTAAAATTACAAACTTGACACTGTTCTTTAGACACCGTAGTTCACTGCACGAAAACTGCGCGAGGAATGAACGCGATATTTGTACTCCCACCATTTGGCAGGTAAAAATGGTACGACCTTTTTACTATGGGTTTCCCATACAGTCATTACCTGAGTATCCAGTACGGAAAACCCCACTGTGCGGTGTTGCTATTTGACGACGCTTTTTCCGCAAAAACTTGCATACCTGTGTCACAGCTCAGTCAATATAAACAACCAATTTGCCGAGAAGGAACAGTAAAGCTTTCGTACTTATGAATTCGGCCTTTCCAATTTTTTGTTCAGAGTAGTAAAGTGTGCAACAAACCAAGTATTTTTATTCGTTTGGAAACGAATTTATTTGGTTCTGCAATGTAATTTATTTTTCATCCAACTTTCAGTAATGAGTACTTTTCTAGAACAATTAACTTTCTGGAATATATTAATAGTAAAAATTAATTTATATACCTGGTGAAAAAGTAGTGTCACTCATGTATGACCAGTACGACAGTCAATGCATCAATAAATATTGTGGTAATTATACAGAAAACGTCTGCCTACTCCGATTTTCATGAAATTTTGACACATTCTGAACAACTTTTTCCTTTTCCAATATAGGGAGGGGGGTCGCTTTTACTTTTCGAGATATTCGCAAAAAAACCATAATGCTAATACTGTATTGAATTTTCCGTATTCTTGTACGCTCCGTGGCAACGTAACGCTGATCCGCGCGACGTCTGTTCACTTTTTTTTGTATAATAAACACGCTGTGAAGATGAAAGAGTCCTCTCCGCCACCTTCACGACCAAACCACAACTCATTCTATTCCCATAATCTTTGCATTGTAGCCGTTATCTAGAATTTGAACTAGTAAAGGAAAAATCGTGCGATCAGAATGAGTTCTGATTAGGTCGTGGAGGGGGCGGAGACCACGCATGCGAAAATGCAGAAGTAGTCTTTCAAAACTAAAAGCTCACCCTATACAGAGTGAAACTCTGTTCTGATCCCCACAACGTGTTTACAAACAAAAAATAAACAGATGCGACCCGGAAAAGTTTTACGTTGCTGCGGAGCATGCAGGAATATGAAAAATTCAATATAGTATTAGCGATAGTCTTTTGCAAATATCTCGAAAACTAAAAGCGACCCCTCTATATTGGAAAAGGAAAAAGTTGTTCAAAATGTCGAAATATATAACATTAAAATTTCATCAAAATCGGAGTAAGCAGACCTTTTCTATATAATTACCAATATTGTAATAATTACTTTGGCATTTGATATTAATCTGCGGACTTTTATAACAAATAAAAATTTCCAGAATTAATTGCAATGCGCGAGAAAACATAAACATTTATTTATTTTTTCAATAGCCATAATGTATTGAAAGTAATACGATAATATTATATTATTTGAGAAGTACACTCTTTGGTGTTGGTTCCCAATAAAAAAATCTCGACGCTAGTCGATGTGTCCACGGAATGCCAATCATTCAACAAGCCATTCAACTTGCTATAAAAGCACATGTTTGGAGATGTTGCACCGTGCGCAGATTTGGCACGTTATGTCTGTTTACAGAGAAATCAGACGCGATAAAAATGACGCGATCGTCCCATAGAAGTTTCCTTACAGTTATCCGAAAGTGGTTTCACAAATATATCGAAAATTGGAGGCGAACACTGGCGTTGCATTTGTACAGAGTGGAATGCAGAAAACGGCATCGTTACATTACACGGGCCATCTCAGTTTCTAAATGCACCGAACAATTAGTGCAAAGTGTGCTTAAACGTTTCAGCGTAATAGTGTCGTAATAATATTTGAAATGTACAATCTTGTACATGTATTTATAATCGTAACTGTAATGTATTTATAAATTACATTTATATAAACGTTCTAATTATAGACATCAATTAGGATCAGAGATATTTTTTCGGGCACAAATTTTGCAATTGTAGATAATTATATTGAATTATTCAGATTGAATATCAGATGTTTAAATTGAATTATTTCACTCGTTTCTTTGGTTTAACGTAAGGTCTACCTCAGGATAGTAATTATGAGACACAGTATCATTCAAATATTCTCTCCCACTTTTTTCGGAAGCTGTTCAGTTTCTAAAAAACAGAAAATCAAAATTTTTATTTTTAAAACAAATATTTTCTCAGTCTATTTCAAGAAATAGTAAAAATATTTTCCCTGCTTTGATAGTTTTGATAGGTTGAAAATAACACTTATATCGACATGCTTGAATTCGTATCTTGTTACCTGGGCTTAAAAAATGATTCTACCTCTTATTACTCTGGAATGGGGCACGATGAAGATAAGAAAAAAGAATTTGTAAACACTGTCACATAAATATCTAGTTATTAAAATTCTCGAGGAAAGAACTACCCTTCTAACGTAACTCTCAGCTTGCAATCGGCGCTGAACATTTCTGTTTTGCATTCAAAAACCACTATTTATTGCCGAGCCACTGTCAACGAAACTTGCTACTTGAGTCGTTCCGTTCGTAAGAATGAAAGAAGCCCGTAAAAGGTGGTTTACGAGGCGATATCAGTGAACGTCTCGCGGGCGTGGGGTCAGAAAACTCGGAGCATTAAACCCATGTAAAACTGAAACGTGGAATTCGGAGAAGCGCCGCCGCGGGATTCAATATCGAATTTCTGAAATTGCCAGGGGAAGCAGCTGCGAATACTGCGAAGGCCCTGGCCTAGATGAAATTCAAATATCGAGAGGGGGCCCACTCGACTCCACCGGAAAAAGGAACTAAGGATATGGAGATGCCAGTTTTCTGTTCCATGTCGCGGCGTCCCGCGACTACGTCCGTGGGTAGCAAACAGTGTCAGTGGGACGCATTGGCAGCAGGTACAGAATCGTTATCAGAGGATGAGATATTCCAAGCCCTGCTGGGATCGGCGGAACTTGCATTCGGCGTGTAGGCGATAGGGGCACACGGGGGTCGAGAGGATTTGCCAATGGCGAGAGGGGGCGAGGACGAGATTTTTGTCGGTCGCAGGGTACACGAAGCTTTGGCGTTACGCCACGCAAACGAATATTGCCAATAAACTGCCAATCCAATTTACCTACGCAGGAAATGCCACTGTTCATTGTTCCGGGTAACTTCGACTTTTCATCAACCTTCATTCCATATCCGCTCATTCCCTCCCCGTGACTAACAAACTACCCCTCCCCATCATCAGGCTCACCGCTTCCTCCACTAATTGTTCGCAAGTGAGATTGTTAAGACAACTTCCTGTTCCTTTAATTTGATGCGAACCGCAGCCCTTAATCCCTTCTCGACGGTTAACGCTGCAAGAGGTGAATCACTTAACTGTCCCAGTTATAGTTACTAACAAATTTGAGCGTACGCAAGCTGTAAACGTCTTATTTGTTACGAAGAAATGATTCTTTCGTCGAAATGTTTGTAAATAGCGATTTAAACGTTACTATACATTCATTTCGAATATTTTCATTTCAGTATAGATTGTAAATTATATATTACATTATTTACATCAGAATTAGATACATTTTTATGTATTTATATTCTTTTCAAGAAATGGTTCTTTCGTTTGTACACCATCTATTTCTATACATATAATGATAGTGTATCACGAAAACAGTAATTTTCTGGACGACTAAATGTATTGTATTATGACAGAATACTAAAGTGGTACGAAAAGCTATTGAACTGTGACGGAGAACATTTTACTATCAAGACTCAATGCCATAAAGAACTTTGAAGAAACCACTTTGAGGAACCGTTCCCCCTGTGCCATTAAAAGTGAAAAATCGGCGAACTTCGAATCGGGGCATTGTTGCAGCAAACGAGCGAGATGCGCCATTGTCTTTGAAAAATTGTCGTTCCAGCTGGTACAAAGAACTGCGCCGAAATTTCGACGTGAACAAAACAAGTAAATGAGTTCCAAGTTGCCTAGGACTTCTGATAATTGTTAGTCTCGATCGTGACGCCCCATCTTTTGTTCAAGGTTCTCTTGCGCAATTTCGGACTGCTCGCAAGGAAGCGTTATAAATGAAGACTGCCATTACAGGCTTTTAGTCGGAAGAATAAATTGTTTCTGAAATGCTTTGGATTATCTCGGAGTGAGACATCAAATATGTACGCTCGAATCCTTGTCCTGACTCGATACACGAGCACAGTTATACACTCTGAAGCTATCTTGTTAGAGTTTCTTCTTCAACGAGTGGTTCCTTCTCTGTTTGCCGTACATTTTTCGTTTCTCACCGATATTATCGATAAATATTTCGTTCCATGTTTGTTTATAATTTGGACGCCCGAAATTCAAGCAGAAAATCAGACCACGCTTCTCAAGAACATCGTTAACTAGTATGTGCCTACAATATTTATAATGATCAAATTTTTTTATTTTAATTAGTTTTGTATGAAACCTGTTTCAACATTTTTTCTGATCAAAATGAGATCATGCGAGATATAAATCTTAGTATAATTGCTTGTTCTATTGACGACTTAGTATAACCTCGATTATCCGAACCGATAATGTCCGAATTAAAACGATCCATATACGACGTACTGTACAAATTAGTAAAGATTTAATTTCACACTGTAGTTAATTGTAAGTAACTCCACCATTATCCGAACACATGTTCCACAATTAATTCGAATAATCGTGGTTTCAGCATATCGTGAATAAAACAAGCAAATATGATTGCGAATTGTGTCGTGTGTGGATCGTCCTAATCAAAGAGACGTCATAAATATGTTAATAAAAGTTTTATAACAAAATAATTAAAAACAAGAAAATCTTGTCACTTGTTTATTCGATCCTATTTTAGATTTGAAGGTGGCAGTAAAAGATGAAGTCTGTACCCGATATGTGTAACACTCGATGCCGGAGTTTTCGCATATATCGAAGCATTACTGTACTCTTTTGCTCGAAAAGTTCAAAACAGTCATACTTCTAAGGGATGTTGCGTTTGTCGCCGCGGAGTGAACGCCGGGAAAGGTGTCCTCGGGCAGTCCCGATACAGACATTTAAAATTATAGTCGGCAATATCTCGAAATGGAAAGCATCTGGCTCCGTGAAGAGACAGAGAAGACATAAAACCAGTCCGGCAAGAGTGTCGCGGTAGAAAAAAACCTGTTGCAGAAGACGGTGATTTCGAGGATACCGAAGGACAAAGCTATTCTGCCGGCGATTTGCCTACGTCTACGTCTGTTAAGTTAAACGTCACAACGGCCGAGGGCCATTGAAACGGAACAGTATTACACGATATTCGAAGTTATCCAGAATAGTGTATGCCGCAGGAATATCTGAGGCAACAGAATGTTTCCGTCGTTCCTGATTCCGCTGATTCCTGGCGGAGCAGGAAGCACTCCTGGTTGCGACGATTTCGTCGCCGCCAATATGTCTTGCCGAATCACCGATCACGCTCTTATCGAAAATGGAAAATTGACGCCGGAATACGCGGTCCTGTCCTCCTCCCTCCTTATTTTTCGATGTTCATCAGTTTTATTCCTCAAAGTCCTGAAATTCACGACTTTCGCCCACGGCTCCGATGAATAAAATGGATGCCGGTTGATCCCGACAGTCTCGTTCAAGTGAGAATTCCGCGTCTCGTCGAATTCGTCAGGATTCACGGGGATTTCCACAGACCGGTTTACACCGAACCTCCCACCCTCCCCGAGTGTCTTAGAATCGTTTTTCATTCGGATCCGGTAAATCGATGGGGTGGCAGCCCGGCGATCGACTTAATCTTGTCCTTTCGAAGGTGAACTTCAGATGAAAGTTCACATCCATCTTGCACTATGCACGGTATGCTCCGGATTCAGGGGACAAACTTCGATATCGTGAGCAAGGACAACGAAAATATCATCTAAAATTTTTATGAATGCGAGCACGACGAACGACCGATTTAGATTGCTGCTCGGAAGTATTAAAACACCTGCCGGTTTTACGAACGAAGCTGACTGCTTGATATTTTCAATACGATGACTCAATATCATGTCAAGTGAATCGGGCGGTTTAGAAATAAGAAATGGAATTACGTATAGTAAATACGGCTAGTGAATTATAAATTATTGTTGACATTACCAGCAGTGAATGTTTATGTGATCCGAAATTTTTGGAAAGAATTGTTCGAAAATTTATATTAAACACACACTTACTTTCATTCTAAAGATTTTCAATATTCAGGAATGTTCACTTAAACTTAATTTTCTAAATACCCCTCCCATAATTATAATGATATCAAAAATATTTTGTACGCAATTAATTTGAAATTAACTGTATATTTAATTTTAGATAACACGGTAACCATACAATTGAGTACTTAAATCGTTAGAGTCATAGTACGAAAAATGTATCTATTATCTGAACACTATATATATAAATGATAATATTCAATACAGCTAAACTTTCATATTACATTTAAACATTTTGATTGTAAATTCTTTAATTTGTAACAGTTTAAAACGACTAGAAGAACATAAAAATATTCTCTGCTGGTATGTATTTTGTAAGTAGAATTAGTTCGTATTAGTCAGACACGCTATTTAGATGACCAACCTATGACTTTACTAAAAATGTGTCTTTATGTTTCTATTGGAATCATTTTCCATAGTGATTTCAAATTTTTATGAGGAACTATATATTTAACAGATAAAAATATATTTCAGGCAATCATAAAAAGTTCAATTGTTTCTCATGTTAGACTTTTACTGTAACGATAAATCCAATTTTTGTATAAAAGTTTGAATACATCAAAAAGGCAAATACCATCAAGTAAAAAAGTTGCTGTATTGGACAGTGTGTGTCAATTAAACAATATCGAGAATTCGCAATATAACTGTGCATATACAAACGATACCAAATGAATTTTTCTGTCGTAAAGGTTGTATATCCTAGTATAAAAAATATCAAATTTTCAGCAATAAAACTCGGCATTTATCAACGAAGGTGATATTAGATTTTTTTTAATTTATTTTAGATGCATTTCATATGAATCATTTACGTTTTATTTACACGCATATTCATAGACATTAAAAAAAAAGTTTGAAGCGTATTAAGAAAATTACTCAACTGTTTATACAAGTATCAAGAAGATACTTGTGCTTTCCGATCGACTACTTTTACAGGTTAGCACATTAACGTAAACGAACCTCGCACAAGTATGATAGCGAGAAGGCCTGCCTCATTTTGTTTCTTAGAATGAACAAGCATTAATTATTTATCTCGTGTAAAGCGCGACGCATTTGATAGTAAGCATTGTTAGGAGCCAGCTAGCAGGAATTGTCGAAACACGACTTAGTCAGTACATTTGCAGATTGCATGCAGCGTGTTGCACCCGGGAGAGCGCATCAAAGTAAACTTCTTCGGTATGCACGACGACATTGCGTCCCGTTGGGAACGCGCCCTAAACTCGAAAGCAGCGTATAGACGGTCACGTGAGCACTGTGCAATTCCTCTCAACGTAAAAACGTCCAAAATCTTCTGAAAAGATCCATCACCTGAAAGACTTTTGTCGTCAGTATCGATCAAACGCGCAACATCCAGCACCTGTTCACGGTGTCATAAAATTTTCAATTGATAAAAATGATGTCGCATGAAACTTGCAACAAAATTGCAGAGAACTTTATTTTCATCTCTACTGTTGCAACATTTAAAGAATTTCAAGATAATTAAAGCAGAAATGCATATGTGCATGTAACGCACAACAAAATTTAAATTGACCAAGATAAATTGTAAAAAATTGTATTTTCATTTTCATGCTTGTAATATTTAATGAATTTGAAGATGATAAAAGTAGAAATGCAGAGACGTTTGACGGGTAGTCAAATATTAGGTCCTTGCATATGAAATGCCCGATCTGAGAATGCAAATTTGATGCAGTGTTTTGATCAAGAAATACTGTTATAAGCTACAAGTATATTATTATATCATTCGAAGGTACAGAACTAATCTTTCAAGTCCTATCTTCAGTTTCTATTTACATATCCAACTTTAGTTTTAAATAAAATATATTTCAATATTAGTCGACGTGATATCCTTTCTATAAATTTGATCATATTAAATTTTAAAAAATACCAACGAGTAATTTGTCAGCGTATGTTCTGCTACAATCTACACAGTTCCAGCACCATAAAATGTAACTACTTACGTTTTATTTTCTAATACTTGACATGTTGAAAACCAAGGGTGTCCCAAAGATATTGTACTTCCTCTTCCTCACTTTCCTGGTTGGACTGAGCTGGAATCCGTCTACTGTAGCCGCGCGCTGATTGGTCCGTGATTTTCGTTAATAACTCTGTAACAGAGCCTTGAAGATCAATTCCACAAAGAAAAAATGTTTACTTGAAATGGCCTTAAACTCTTTTCAAAAATGTACAACATTTTTTGCACACCCTATAGAGTTCTACTAACTATCGCGTTGTTATTTGAAAAACAGGTGACAGCACGTGCTTTCTGTGCGTGCCGGAACATCTGCATGCAAAGGGTTCCTCTGTTGTTATAGAATTTCTGACGGTCTCCGCGATATGTAGCTTTTAAAAAATCGTATATCGGAATACTTGTTTACGTTTTCCCGAGTTTATATCTGTGCGCGGCCCCTTCCTCCACCGTGATTTATGACTCATAAACGTATCCCGCCGTGCCGACCGATTTCCACAAATATACGGGAGATCGAAACGTTATTGCGAGCTGGCTGGGTTATATGTTCCACGCAATCAGCGGATTAAATCGTTATCCGTGCCACGGAGAATTTGAGATCTATTTTTCATTCACCGGAGACGCTGGTTACCGCAACCGTGAAATGTAACAGCCGATGGCCTCGGAACGCTTTAATATCCCTGAACATTTAAATAACATCGGTGCCAATATCGTGTTGCACCGACTCCGTTCCGCATTTCTTCAAACATATTCCAAGGGTTCAGAAGCCAATCATTGTAAGTACAGTTCTTCCATGTGCATTTATCTCAACCATAGCAGTTGAATTAGCAATATTCTTTAATATAATTTTACAACTAGTTTCGGAAAGACTAAATTGATTCGTTCGGCGTTCCTTTGATCTCACAATTGTAAATGGTACATTCGAATTCTAGTTCGTCAACCGTTAGTTGGAATTGTTGTTAATATTCATATTAATTCCAAGAAGAAAATCAACGTTGATCTCAAAGAAATGGATGAGAAATATGTGAAAGATATAGCTGCCGTGAAATCATCAAGAGTGTCCACCATCCAAGAAATTATAATAGTTTAAATAAAAACAATTTTTCTAAAGTTATAAATTTAGTGTTCAAATACTGGTGCCAGTGTATCTTGATTAACGTTTTCTACATATTATGTAGAAAAGTAGTTAGTTGATTCTACAATTAAGAATTAATACTGATTGGCTTTTGTACCCATCACTTTTCGATTAAAGTTCTGGTGGTAAAATATTTTTAATTTAATAATCCGAAATATACACGTAGAATAAAATATTTACATCTGTCAATATTTGTCTTTGAATAACAACGTGCGTACAATATTTAAATGTTGAAATTTTATTTCTAGGCTGCATTCTCAAAAATGCATGCAATTACACAGTTCGATAATTATTGCACGAATAATGTAATAGTATCGTTTAACGTAATTAACGTTATAATTAAAGTTCATTACGGAGTAATGACGCTTTTCAATAGCAGCGATAGCAATGTAGAATATGCGATTTAACCACATGTTCTCGCATTGATAGGCAGAGTGCATGATTAATAAAATTTTTCGATTCTCACAAGCTTCCGAGAATCGGAAAGTTAGTGCCTTATGTAAAATCATATTCTAGATTCATTGTATCATATATTGACGAAATTATCAATAGAATATTTCTTACGGTTGTAAAATTTGTTTAACACTGATTCATGTTTAGTTTCATCTTCTTTAAACGTCCTTATACATACGTCTAAAAAGTAATGTAGGTAACTATAACGGTGAATGTGTCCAATTTCAGAAACAACGCGATACTATCGAAAGTGCTTTCCAAATCAAAAGAGTCATACAATTTTGCGAGACAAAAATTCCACCGATGGGAAACATATTAACCGAAGCAATTGTATATACCGTATTCATTCATGTGCATTATAGCACTTATCTTAAAAGCTCGAAAGCTTTCGGCGTCTCTGTATCGGCCGGATTCCATCTGCGAATGAAAAAGATTACGCAAAAAAATTCCAGGAAACGCCGAACAGTCCGAAAAAAGGTTTTAGAAGTTGCCTATTCGTGGGACCGCTGGAATATAATTCTCGTTCGCGAATAAAAAGGGAATCGAAAAGCATAAAATCCGTTTCAGTGATTTGAAATCGAATCTCAGCACCCATGAAAAGTTTCTATTAACTCGAACAAAAATTCATTGGTCTCGCATGAGAATTAATGTTCAATGTCGAACGTGTATTGAAATGTCACTTTATTGATTAGTCTGGAATGATAAATCGCCACGATCAATTACGAGAATGTACACATCTCTCGTACAACGTGCTGCGATAAAAATGTTTAATTCCATTTTCGCATATCGCGCAATCGATTCCAGAAAAACAGTAGTTATCAATTATTTCAGTTCACGCGTAAAACGTTTTGTTAAATATATTTATTTAAACCACCAATTATATTGAGCATCTGTCATGAAACAAAATTTAAAATTGCAATTTTAATTTATTTCTAATCTTTAGCATGTATTCTCTGCTCAATTACATCAGTACAAGAAGTACCGTATATTTTTATGTGCAACAAAATAAAGAAAAGAAATTTTCAAATTAAACATCTGACTGTTACTTAGGTACCATATTTTCATAGTTGAATAGTTTCCTTGTAGGAGTTAGCAACTATGAAAAGTCACGCTTCAAACAATTCGAACATTATAATATTTGGCGAGCCGAACTATGCGGTAGTGCCGAAGGAAATCTCGAGTTTTGAAAATACAAATTTTCCTCTAATTAGCATTGCAGATCAGCGAATCCTATTTCTGCCCTAGAACCGAGCATCACATGAGAATCGCGATGTTAATTAATTAAACGTGGTTTAGTTCGCAGGAATGATAATAAAGTTCTCATCCAATATGTAGATACATGCAAACCGAATATAATTGAACGGGCGTTTACGCGAATATTCGATTTAATGCTCGTGACAGACAACAAGGCCACAATTGTATTTACACGACTCAATAAAACATTAATCTCGAGCGGCGGATCGGAAGCCGAACGATCATCGTTCTCTTTTTACAGGTGGTTATTTACTGGCGGATAATAAATTTCCTTGGGGGGAGGGGGATTTACTGGATCGAATCAGCGCTAAAGCAGAATGATTGGCTCATATATCTCCTACGGTGGATCTCCTTCAGCGAACATCAAATGCCCTGTCAAATTCCGCGCGCAGCCCCGGACATTGTTTACAACGCCGCGCCGGCAGTATCGGCGCCGTATCTGCGAGCGGTTCATTATTTATGAGGTCGCTGAAACACACCGATCAGCGCTCATTCGAAATTGACGGGTATCGATCTCACCTGTTCCACCGGTGAAAGCCACCTCCCCCCTCGCAGGGTTACCACCAGGCATCCCGATGAATGACGGGTCCTTTCGTTTCGTTCGGTATGACGAACGAGCCGTGAAACGCCGCGCCGAGACGCTGATGTTGCATCTTTACTCCCGTCGCGTCGCATCGTGACGATGCTTCAAAAACGCCGGGTCGACCCGACCTCTTCAATTCTCCCCTCTCTAAAAGTATCAGATACCCTTTGGATCACGCTGAGATTGTTTTATTTACGCTCCGGGACGAAAATGTCGCGAACGTGCAGATATAACAGAAGTATATAATAGTAAGTTTCTATTATATCCGAGTATCAAGATCGTCAATCGGTTGCTCAGATTCTGGTGAATTGATTAAATCAACAGCTGCTACGTTAGGAGCAATAGACAGATTAACGTGTCTTAAGAAGTGCTTTCAAAAAATTGATAAAAAAAAACTAAAATGTATACGTTCGATCATACATATGGAATCTTATACAAACAGTATCGGCGTCACGAGATAACTCGTCTGTGACGTTATACAAACAGTATCGGCGCCGTGACATAACACGTGTGCGACCTTATACAAACAGTATCGGCGTCGCGACGTAACGCGTCCAAGAATATCGACTAATTTGGCACACCGGTATTCATTTGGGAAATATTATATCATAAATAAGCAAGGCCTGGAATAGTCAATTGCTACGGTATAATGTATCTTTTTGTTCTGGAAAGTCGATGGTAAGTGCCGCATGGAATATCGGACCAACATCCAGGTTCCAAGTAGTATATCAATCGCGTATGGAATTCCAAATTTCACGGACGAATACTAGAAATGCTTCATGTATAACGATCTATCCGACATAGCGCGTCCATTGTTCACACGGAAGATATTTGCGAGTACCGGCTCCCGAATACCTCTCGCCATTCGAACTATTGTCCAAGTAATCCACAGAAGTTCCTCCGAATCGCAGACTGCCTCCTCGGACAAGGACAAAACCAGCTCGCGATTTGTCAATCGGCAATATTATTCTGCGGATAGCCCAGAAGTGTCTTCTTGTTGTCTTCCGGCACGGAAGTTTGTGAAATGGAAATTACGCGCGCGGTTCGAGGAATACCGACCGGTAGGTATGCGAGACCGAAACGAGGCTTCTGTTCTTAATTAATTGATCGCTATAACACCCGGTTGTAATTCCGTAATCGGTTATATGTATATACCACTAGACTGAGAATGTCTATGCAAAATACAAATTGTTCAAGTGCATTGTGCGAAACCGAACTTAATTAAACATGTATTTTCTCTTTTAATTGTGTTATTAGGTTGTTGCAAATGAAATGGTCGTTTTGAATCTTTAACATAAACTTCAATTTTACAAGCTTTATTCATATCCCATTAATCGAAATAATTTCCATCGACATCAATACACTTCTTTCATCGTGATACAAGTGCCTGAATGCCTTTCTGGTAGAAGTCTAATAAACGCGAGACAATAAAGCTATCAAATGCAGTTGTTACAGCACGTTCTTCTTTCCATATTTTTCCATTGAAAAAGCCATCTAGAGCTTGCAAAAATGGTAATCAGTAGGTGACAGGCGAATAAGGAGGGTGAGCAAGAACCTCACATTGCAACTCTGTTTTTTTCGCAATATGTCGAGGATTATCGTGGAGCAAAATTACACCACGTCTGTTGGCTGTTGAACACCCAGTTTTTCGTACATTATATCAATTTCCTGACAGTATTTGCCAGTATTTATGGTTTCGCCTATTTTGAAAATGAGTAATGTACAATACCCTTTGCTGACCACCATACAGACACCAATATTTTTTCGCGGATGAAAGTTCGTTTTCGGCATAAGTTTTGGAGTTTCATCTGCGTCTAGCCACTGTGCAGAACGTCGTCTATTGTCGTAGACAATCCATTTTTCATCACAGATTTTCATCACATCCGAACGAAATTTTTCAAATCCACGCTTTATGATCCGATCACTTGCTTTACTTTCACCAAAAACAGCATTTATGTTTTTCGCTGCTTCAGACGCAGTATGTCGAAGTTTGAACTCCATGTTGAACGAAAATCGATTTTGAATCATGTACACTGTACAATCTCAATAATCTTATACTCAACAATTTATGTACGAGATATGTACTTTTCATATTGTAATACTTCAACGTCATCTGTCTTGGCAAAACTAAACTACAAAGGCGGCAAGTTTCAAATGCGAAGAACGGTAATTTCAATTGCAACAACCTAATAGAAGCAACACACTAGCCTGTAGTCCAGCACGACTTTTTGAGAAAATCCGTTCTGGTGAGCTACGATATTTCTTGGTAAAGGAATCTCCGCAAAGGTTTCGAAACAATTTCGTTATCAGTAACAATTCTCTCGTCAACCCTTTCACCCTGAACACAAAGTAATCCGCTGCGTAAAAGTTCCTTCGACCTGCCTCGTATTTAACGAACACTCATTGACTACTCGGAGCCCAGTGGCCTCAATTTTCAGCGACCCATTCTCGTCAGTCCGAGTGGGAAAACGCGTTTCGTCCTCGCAAGCGCGTCCGAGTATTTAATACAGAAGTTTCCTGGTTCCACGAAATTGTTGCTCGTACGCGAGTTTGTGCGTCAACCCACAAAAAGACTCTCCAACCCCCAGACTATGCATACTCCTAGAACGAAGCAGTCGACCACTGGGTCATTTTTATGCTCTATAAAAGATATTACTACACAGATAATTTTTATATATTTTTCACTATAGAAAAGCATCTTTCATTAGCAGAACAAGGTAAATTCAGTTCAAACATTTCTTATTTATCATTTTACTTATTATATTGTTACTTCTCATGATCTTGGGTACATTTCTATGGTGGTATAAATGCTCAGTAAAGATTCGGAACTTCATTATCGGATAAGTTTGCTTCACCGTTACAGTGATTGATTAACGTTAAGATATTAGTGTCTAACACTTGTGTGACCCTATCGATGACACGTGCTGATCGTAAATGATCACTTAGCCAGACTAATTTGACTAATTGGAACCTGTTGGCTCGTGATCGACTATTGCTAGTTAGTTCCAGACACACGAGCTGCTTATCCCTCGAATTCCAACATAACAACAAAAAATTTAATTAATCGTCGTAATTATTGCCTACATATTTTGGAGAACACTATACTCAATCAGTAATGAAATTTTCACAAAATTTCATGCATTTACGTCAAAAATGAGTAGGAGAAACTTAAAGTAGTATAAACGTTAGAAGAATTTAATGATACAGTCATATTTCTTTCGACCTCTATTTTGCATAAAAGTTTCAATTTTTATTTTGCATAAAAGCAGCCTTCTAGTTGTGAGTACTAAATTATAAACAGTATTTGCTTACTTTAAGGTTCTTTCCAAGAATTTATAGATACAATTTGTTAAGAAATAGTACAATTGTACAATATTTGTTCATATCAAGAAAGCAAATACTTTAACAAATCTTAAAGATTTTTTAATTAGATGATTAAGTTAATTATTATTTCTACAGGTCTTTGAAAACTATCCCAAGTTTCTTGTATAGGGATTACCACCATACAGATAACTTTCCGTGTAAATCGTCTAGCATTTTCATTATGAGCGTTAATTCGTAGCTTGTATAATTACTATACAAAAACTTTCTGCGAGGTAAATGTCTGAAACGGTTTTAATTGTGCCCTCCTGTGCTAGCCGGGAAAGTGTATTCGGAAAATTAATTACGAAACGATCTCTTCCAGCTAAGTTTGTGGTCAGATAAGTTTTCTGCGCAAGAAAATTCCATGACGTACAACATGGAATAAACAACAATTTACTGCACTAATTACCATGTAAAACGTTGCTTGTCAGAGACGTAAACCATTTACAAATTTTAGGAAATAGATTATTATCCATCTTAATTATAAAATTAACCAGCCAAATAAAAAACAAATCAGTATATACTTCAGCTATAGGTATTTGCAAATATTAAAAATATGTGAAGTTGAATGTTTTCGGCAACCAATTTTACAAATAGTGAAATAATCGTCATCGACGTTTCGATCCTAATTTGGATCTTTCTCAAGATTTATTTGAATTGCGTCTGTAAAACAAATTTTATATATATTATACAATTTTCAAAACTGTTAATGATCGAAAATAAGGAGGAAATTCATAAAACCCACTATTTATTTATTTTTTTCCAATAAATACTGTTTTATTATATTATATATATAATAAAAATTTTTGTTTGTTGCTCATTAAAAGATTGATATACCAGTTGATCTTACACCAATGTCTTGACAACAAGCATGTGTCGCACAAGTTACAAAAATGTAGTTTCAGCAAAAGCAAGAGTGGGTTTTATAAACATCATTTCCTCTTCATTTTCAATCATTAATAGTTTTGAAAATTGTATAATATATATAAAATATATTTTACAGGCGTAACTCAAATAAATCTTGAGAAAGATCCAAAGTAGGATCGAAACGTCGATGACGATTATTTGACTATTTGTAAAATTGCTTTGTGTTAATTCGGTATTAAGGATCGAATCGTTGCGCCAGAAACATTCAACTTCAATTATTAACAACAAATACGATCGATATATGGAACATATTCAAAATATATCTTTTACAAAAATTGAAGAAATTGACGTTCTCAATGTTTTGGTGTAGAATATTCCCTGAAATTCTGTGAAGAATTTGTCGATTGAGAATGGTATGGAATGCATTAGTGATTACTAATTAAAGGTTCTAAAAGAGAGGAAATTAATTAGAACTCGTGGCTGTGACGTGGTCACGTAAACCGTGCCCGGAAACCCTCTGCAGGCATTAAACGGTTGGCAGACTGGTTAGCGCCGGAAACAATGAGAAGCTATAGAAAGGGTTTCGAGAAATGTTCGTCGACCAACTGAGATTTACGACGGCTTTTGGTGGTCGCATTTTATCTATGTTTCAGGATGTTAGTAAATCTTCACAACTGTTGTAACCTGTTATGTTTTTCGTACCATCGCCTTTTAAGAAAAATGTACGGCTTATTCCTTAAATTTCTTAAATGCGGTACAACTATTTCTACGCCCTCGGTAGAACTATGAATTATACGTTGTTTCGAAGGTTACTGGAAAAACAATGTTCAATGAAATTAAATAAACTTGAACTGAGCTTATAATTTACTGTTTTTGGGCCATGAATGCTTCAGGAATATTGTGATTCGACAGCTTAAATTAATAACTACGTCATCATGTGCTCCCATATTATATCTAACAAATAAAACTTTAACCACAATCAATATCAATCAACAATTGCAAGTAATTGAGTAGAAATTCACTGTAATTATGAGATTGTAATTAAATTACATATACGATTCCACATGTTCAAAGAAACGTGTATACTCAGTATGATTACGTTATAATATATTTATACGAATCAATGTATGTACATTAATTAATAGTAAATCATAAATCATAAAAGATAGAGTTACATAACAACATAAATTATTTTTTCCTAATAATTCTATCATTGAGATATGTAATATCTCCTAGATATTGGTAACCGAGAAAGGCATAACGTATCTCAGTCAAATAAATGGAAAAAGTAGAATCAATCTTCGAAAAGATTTCGAGGGAAACAATATTTGAACTGCAATGCATCTTCGTGGATGTGAGCATGATCTTCTGTTGGGATTCAGATCAATAAACATTAACCCAGATTTGAAGTAAAGAAATTGTTCTCTATAGAGTTACTTGAAGTTTCAATCAGACGATCGCAATAGAACTCTGCAATATTAACTGTAACAGGTAGATATAACCATTATTCTCAATCTTCCTTAATAAAGTAGAATATTCTACAAAATTTGCATTTCTTTAAGAAAGTTCTAAATTTTACGATTGAATTTACATCAGCAATTTCACGCTATACGGAGACTAAACTATGTACAGAAAACCGACAGAGTATTCTGAATGAAACAGAAAAATCATTTTAACCAAAGTGTTAATGTCCTATCTTGTAGATGAGGCATGATGAGATAATCCATTATACGTGCGTACGAGTTCGAAATATATTATATCTGAATTATTTTACAAACGATTAAAATACATTATACCACCAAAAATAATCTCCATCATTTTCTGTGCATTTACTGCATATTACAAGAAATTAATGAACCCCCAATATGGCAGTTTACAGGTTTCAATTTGAAATAATTAATTAATTAGGAGATTCGTGGATTCACCTTTTAGCTAAGTGAGTTTTTAATCATAAATTACTACGTGAGCTCAATGAAAGACAAGTCGAATTGAGAGAATATGAACAATTATACAATTGAAATGATACTAATACCCAAAGGCTATAATATAATATTATGCAATGTCGAATTCATTTGTTAACCCTCACTAGGGTTTTCACTAAAAGGTTAATTTGTACACATCAAATGTGCACTAAAAAATACATTTGCCACAATTTCTGTCTATCTCGAACAAAATTTTTGTTCCCGAAGGACGATCGCTTTTTCCCGATCTATCTTTCCTAATTGTAAGTGTACATGAAACGACGCGTTCCTTTCTATAAGTTATCAAAAAGCAGATTTAATTATTATTTAAATAGAATATTTTCCAAAATTTACGTTTCTCTAAGAAAGTTCCACATTTTTCAATTGGATTTCCACCAATATCGGGACTAAATATATCTGGACAAAGAACACGAGCAGAATATTCCTCGCGAAACGTGGAGAAAGTGTAGGTAGGGATGGGCAGCAATTCGTCGGTTCGTAATTAAATCCAGCGCGAACGCGCCTTTTCAAGATTCAGCGTCGTTTAAAGCAGCGTGACTGCAGCTGCGGTTGCAAACCCTCAAGATGGATTTAGAGGAATCGCTTGGGCTTAAAGCGGCTTGCTTCTGTTTATCTTGCAGGTGTCCTGGATGCGTAAACGGGACATGCATATCCTGAGCGCGGGCACCTTCATGTACACCTCGGATCTGAGGTTCCTAGTGATCCATCCGGACAAGTCCGAGAACTGGACCCTACAGATCAGGTCGCCCCAAAAACGCGACTCCGGGGTTTACGAGTGCCAGGTCAGCACGGAACCGAAGATGTCGCTGAACTACACCCTCAACGTGGTCGGTGAGTGCATTCTGAATAATTCAGCTGACCGCGAAAGTCGCGCACGGGCTTCCCCGTTGATTTTCATTTTACAAAGAAACCCTGTTCGATTCAACGACGACTCAACGGAAAACAAAAACCGATTTCTCCCGTGGAACTGTCAGAACCAGGGAAGAAATCACGGATTACCACGGATCCGGTGATGAATTTTTAATGCACGCGAATTGCCGACAACGATTCCTGTCCAGTTGTTCACAGAAACGTAAAAGTACTGTTTGGAACGACGTCTACTTCGTAACCACAGTGGTAGACAAAGGTATTGTCCCATATGAGCCGTTTAATGCAGAAACGATGCTTTAGTTAATCATTGGATAATGAGGAATTAAGTAAAAGTTCATGCACGTAGCAAACAGTTTAAAGTATATAATTATTTTATTTACTGACAATTTAACCGATTTGATGCGGTGATAAATTAAACAGAGAAATATTGACTTAAACGGCTCATATATTGTTGACATTACGAGTCGGAATTTAATTATAATATTCCCGAGTTGTACACTAAATTAGTTTTGTAATTAAATTAGAAATTTATAACTAAAGAGATGCTTTTAAAAAATGTATCCCAAAAGTATAGATGTTTTGAAAGAATGTGAAACGTGATTGTTTCTTCATAGATAAAATGTATTTGCAGAATAGTGCATTATTTTTCCATTATTGATCTAGCAATAAAATAGAAGACCATAATTAGTTTAATGATATTGGTCAGTATTATTCACAAGAGCAAATACATTATCGGTCTATTAATTAAATTAGGAGGAAATTTGCTAATGTTCTAATTAAATTCAAATTCGAAAGCGAATTAATTATGGAAATAAAGTGGCATCATTGAGGCGACATAATTGTGAAATAATTAGAATGTTTACAGGACCATCTACCATAACATCAAATCTTCCTTCATAAACTTATGCTTAAATTGTTTGTACGCATTTATACTATGGTGTTAATCGGTCAAAGACTTATGCCCTCTGATAATCTTATGCTCAAACAGTTAACACAATGTATGCAAGATTTCAGTGCGCATTGTGCCATCAATAATTAAAAACGCGATAAGAATACGGCATGCAATGCGAGTCGGTATTACTCGCCTAGTCACTGTTCTAGTTGTTAAAAAAAGCAATTAAGCACAGTATCACGTGATGCAGACGGGGTGTTGAACACCTGTGCTTAAACTTCCACATGGTCTCACATAGATAAGAACTATTATATTATACGATACAGAGTCCTGTTAACATTTAACCAACCCTCGCATATTCTTCCTAATCTTCAGTACCGTGTACAGCGGGTTTCAAAATTATATGTCATGATTCTGAATCGGTGGAGATCTGTTAAAAAAATGGACCGCAAAATTGTCTTTAATCTTGAATCTCAAAGTTGTTTTTTATTGCATCGTATGGTACGATGACTTGAGGCGTATAGTTCCTTCGAGACTTATGTTAGTCGCGATGAGTATTATGCTATAAAAAAATGGTTGAAAAAAGTGGTCAATTTTGGGGTCATTTTTTTAACAAATCTCTACCTATTCAAAGAGGATCACGCTTTAATGTTCGCGACATATAATTTTGAAACACCCTATACACATTTCACTGAAACTATCGTGAAATTTAAATTCTATCAGTTTTAGTGGTACACATATAGAGTTATTCAACAGATGCTTAAGAATTCTCACGAACAACCGTCCTCGCTCACGCAAAGATCTTAACTTGGGTCGAGGGCTGAGTAGCAAATTTTTCAGTGACCGTTCCATTCGTACAGCATTTCGCAGAGCTAGCAAAGCATCAGGGTAAACGATACCGAACACGCGAGATTTCAGTTTCGTCTTCCGGGCCGGTGGTATCTTAGGCTCTCCGCGAAATAAAACGACCGCCCGAGGAATAAGTTATATTCCTATCGGTGGCTGAAGTTTAGGCACACTATAAACTACCAAACTTTGTTTCCTGTAGCCTCGAAGGCTTTCATATTGGCATAACCGCCTCGTCGCGAACTTAATCTTTGCGGTTCAATGCTTCCGCAGCATGTAACCCCCCGTTGCTGTAAACTTTCCACCCGGTGCACCTTATTTTTCCATGGAATTAAAAGCTGTATTCACTGCAAAATTATGTCCATCCGTGAGCAGATAACTTTCGCTCGAGCTGCGAACACCGCGTGTGCTTTTATAAACGAAACTCTACTATCTTTTATAGGTCGTTTTAAGGGATTAAATCCACGCATGAACGGTAAGAGTAATGTCCTATGTGAGAATATACGTGAAACATTGTTTAATGTAGAATCGGTTCCGATCTATTTATTGTTGTAAACGTTCGTATTAACTTAATTTGTACCGAAGTTTCTTCTACCATTTGATAACTGTTCAAAAAATATCAATAATGTAATTCGTTGATATCTTAGTATGCTCGAATTTCATATTTCGATCTTTCAGTATACAGTTTATTGTATTGTATTAATTTTTCTTTATTTTTTAATTGTAAGAAAAAAAGAACTATGAAAGAATTGAAACAATTTTACATAAAAATGCAAAGTACTTGAAGGATTCAAAGTTTTTTAAGTCTGCGTGAGAAGGTCGATTTTAAGAAACTTCTCAATTGAAAAAATTAATCTGCTGGATCAAATTTCTCTTGGGTCTACTATTTTAACAAGGGAATTTCGGTTGAAAATTTCTCTTTGCTTTAGAATTTGCAGTGAACTTGCATGAAAAAAAGTTTTCTTTTTCGTAATATGCTTTCACAGATTAAAATGAAAACACATCTTGAATAATCTTAATATATGTAATGTTTTGTCGTACATACTTTGGAAAGCAAGATAAGTATATACAGTGTTATAATAGATTTGGCTTCTCACCGTATTTTAAAATACTAAGCAAGAATCTTTTATGTGTTATGCAATAGCTTTTCTGTATCAGGTATTCGTGCAATTTGTCCATAAATCCAACATAATTGCTCTGCCATCCTCTCTTTAGCTTTCGTAGACGTTTTTAATGTATTGCGAAAGTATACCCACTAAATCAACTTTTAAACTGGCACAAAATCAACTGCAATGACTGTCGGGACATCCTTCCTTTGTCCGAAGAAATAGAAGCAATATTTCCGCGAAACATAACGTGCATATAAAGATTTCCGAGCGTGTGCCAATATTTTACCTTTATATGTATAACCTAACTAGAAAAAATTTGTATTATTCCTGCAATACGGATGCAGCCTAATTATCACAATTATTATCGATATTTATATATTCATTTGTGCAGTGTAATAATATGTGGATAGATTAAGCTTTACATTTTAAGCTTCATTATCAAATGTTTACACGACTATTTTTGTAATAATATAGCATAATTATATTTAATAAATTAAGTGATATTTTAAGTGTAAAAACTCTACTTTCGCCTCCTTAGACTGTTATTTTTTATGGTAGCTTCTTTTGCATTAGGATGCGACCGGGAAAAAGCAACGATGCACACTTTTCATTCAGGGTGCACTAAAACGACCACAAAAAACCGTATATCAAATTTTATGGTATCGCTGCGGAGAGGATGTTTCAAATCCATGGTGATTTGAGTCGTAAAAAAATTGTCAAACACTGTAGAAAATATCATCTTTGTTTTCCGACTGCTTTTGGGTATTAGATTGCCCTCAACAAGACAACAACTTAAGAAAATGAAAACAGATAGCAATTTCACTTCCTAAAATGAGCTTAGAATATCTCTCAACTTATTAATCCCGTGACGTAAAAATTTATGTTGTTTTATACTATTGACATTGAGTAACCGTAGTTTGAAACTGCAAAACGATTAAAAATCTAATCTTCTCGATTTACTGAAATTCCTAAGGCAAATAAGTATTCTATACCTAACAAGTATTTTATTATGTACATTAATTAAATTTGTTTATAAAATGAGCTCAGTTGTTCGGATTTTCAATTTTACAACAGACATTGACGACTTTTCATCTAAGCCTCGCCGAGTGTCTAGCGTTGATCACTAGCGTGGAGAAATATAATTGATATAAGCATTATCGATATTTTATTAAGTACACAATTAAAGCATTCTTCCGATAAACATGACACTGACGAGCGCCGCCTCGCTCCGATTACGGCGTTCAATTTAAAAAACCAATTTCCGTATATCCGTTCCCGTCACGTTGATACCACTGTCCATTACAGCGCGAACGGTAACCGCAATTATTAACTAGCTCGCAGAGAAGAATAAAAATATCTGGCGGAATTTGAAGGAGGAGCTGGCGCCAAAGGGCTGCGCCGCTTCATCCGCGTTGCTCGTCCGTGCCTCGTAAAAGCGAATCCTCCACCATGAGGAAACCAACGAGCGAGCGAGAGAGAGAGAGAGAAGAAAGGCGGAAGCGGGGGTGAATCGCAAGCTGGTAATGTATGTACCGGTTGGTGGTAGTTGCTCGGCTCCCTAGGAACATCTCGAGCACGAATCCCGGTTTACAGAGTGCGAGCAAAAACCGTGGCAGACGCGACAATCCATTGAGAATCCATCGAGCAAAAAAAGAAGAAGAAGAAAAAGAAAGAACGAAGGAGAGGAGGGGTTGATTCTCCAAGCACCCACGACAGCATGACGGTCCGGCGCACGTACACCCGAAGGAAAGAAGCTAAAATAGATTTATCTACCTCCGGTCGACGCGGATGCAAAGTCGCGGAGACAACCGTTGACGTTAAAATCTTGGCGAGATGGCACTGGGGAAGAGGACTCGCGAAGATGCACTGGAACAGGGTGGTGGGAGCAGAGATAGCGGGGATGGAAATCTCCGTGAGATGTACACTCCGTGGCAATACCGTAAGACGCTATTACAGACTGTTCGACGGCAAGTGGGAGAAAATTCAAGGAGCGATCCTAGAAGCAGTATGTACAAGATAATGTGGGAGAACATGTCCAGAGTTCGCTATCAATTGTGCCAAATTAACAGATTTCATGCGCTGTCTCAGGCTGTTGTTTCCATCACGAAAAATTACTCGCAAGATTGGAGTTGAAACTATTTCTAGAAACGTTCGTTGTGCACTCCAGACGTCTGAGAATAAATGGAAATTTATTTTCTACTTTTCACAGCGAGACGTAGACATTTTCTAATTTTGCATCGCAACATGAACAGTGAAAGAAGAAGTAACGAACAATTACAAAAGGAATTGACAAAACTGTGACGTGAAATGAAGGGAATAGCAACGTTTAAAGTAATTTGTTGAAGCACAAAAATATCAATCGTGATTAAAAATATCACTAGACGGAGACATTTTTGAAATTCGCTCTACAGCGGAATTGGCAGCATCGTCTAGATTGACGGTAAGAGGTCAAAGAACTCTAAACATCAGGGGACCCATAAATTCTCAGCCCACTCATGAACAATGTCCAAACAGTACCCTCATTCGTAATACATCGAAAGTCGTCCCGAGTCATTGTCTTATACCGAAAGAATACTGTAATTATTCATTCCAGAATTGCTAAAATCATTCATAGAACATTAAGAATTCTAAGTTTACGTTTAAGAATCAGACAGCTCACGTGCGCTATCTGTCTTTCTGACCGGGAGCGTAGTATTGTCGCGGAGTGTATTCTAATAGCGCTGGATTTTGCGGGATGGGGTGGCTCGATAAGCGTCTACAGGGAAACACGTTGAGAAACTAAATCCCTCTCGTCGTGTCGAATCACGGAGTTGCGTGTACGCAATCTACGTGTGTGTGTGTGTGTATTTTCATGTGTTTATGCGCTCGCGAGTACCCGCGACGTCTAATGCTCGCGCGGGGCCGTCGTTCGAGCAGGGGATGGAAAAAGCGCGCGAGAAATAAATCGCCCTTCTTTGGACGGTGTGTCGAGCGTACTCGCTCGAAGTCGTAAAGCATGAACTCGATGGCGAAATCAATTTTACAAATCCGTCGGGCAAAAAGCACGCCTCGGAACTTTACGCCTCCCGCCCGCCCGGTGTCACGAGACGTGCCCGGTGATTTGCTGCAGGAGACTGAATACGGCCCGGAGAGTCTACGTGTGTACTTAACTACGGTCAACAGCTTTTTTACCACGCAGTTGTGTTCGAGTGTTCGAAACTGTGTGGTTCGATAACGATTCTTTTTTACGTATTTCTGCGGGCTTTTTATTCTGTACGTCTCGTGGACGATATACGACATTTTTTAGCGAACTCGGTAAGTTGGACACGGGTAGCCAAGTGTAGTTAGTATGGGTTTGTTATTCGGAACTTTATTTTGTTGACCTCCCATTTTTGTCTTCAATTGTTTCATTTATATTTTACTTTGGGATTACTTGACACGCAGGTGTCTCGCACACAAATATTTTTTATCAGAGAGAAGTATAATGCAGAAGTTGGTATTACGAAGTGAATTGAACAGGTTTGCCCAAAACTAGCAATGATATGAAATATGTATTTTTACCAATTTTTCCTACGAATCTTTAAAAATTGCGGTAACTTTATCGGTGTATGTATGATGGGGTGATAGTGATCACTTTCGCCGTAAACGAAGACGGATTGGAACGCATTTCCGATGTCTGCGTGTATTCGTCCTCGCACTTTAAATTCGGAATCCTTCTCGCGATTAATTTCTCGTAATCTCCGGGAAGAAACTTTAGAAAACGGGAGCGGACGGTGATCTCACGATCATCGGGGAAATATTCTTCCGCCGGTGAAATAATCGCACGGCTTCGTGACCCTCGGAATGAATACAGGCCGTATTAACCGCTAATGCGGTTCTTCCCCGACACACAGGCAGAAAACTGGGTGACGAAAGAAAAATATACGGCAGTTTTGCCCGGTGTAAAAATTACACGAAACCGACTGCCTTGTATTAGCTCCGGATCATTTCAATTGATCTGTCGACTGTTCTGCCTGTGTTAATGAAGTCTGAAAGAGAAACAGCTGGCCTAGAAATACCGCGTACACCGGGCTTGAAAGGTAATCGATATGAACAATTCCGGATATTGATCGGGTCTGTCCGATAATACTATAGAGACAGCTTTCCGTAATTAATGTTTGAGTCATGAAGACATTTCGCTACCTCGACGGTACTTTTAGATCAGTGACGAACGTTATTCGTATTGATCTGACATTTAAATACGTACATACATACATATTAAAATATATTCAAATGTCCACGGAACTGCAACTTTGGATTATAAAAATTTTCGATGCCTCCGAATTCGTCATACTCACCGATCTCAAAGGTGCAATTGAAAGTCTGAATCATCGACTAGCAGTAATCGGATAATCTAAGAAATCCTTTAGTCTTGCCAATGTTTGAACTATAATAGTTAAAACATACTACAATAAAATAATAATATCTGGATGCTCAGGGTACTCAGAATACAATACGATAAAGGGAATATCTGGATACCTAATCCATTAATACCGCAATAACTAACGGAATATAAAGTCTATAACATAATGCCTAAATTCTCAAAAATTCATTGAAGTCTCGAGAGTAAAGAGCAAAGTTACAGATTTCTGATGGCCGTCAAATGGTTTCGTCGCGCTATGCGGGTTGGCTGGAGCCGAGTGTCGTGACGGCATAAGTACCATAAGCGATCAAACGCAACATTCCCGTTAGAATCTAGCTCTAAGCCGGATGGCATTAATTCCCGTGTCTCGAACGGCGTCGCATCATCGTCGAGCTGGTTAGCAGCGGCGTACCCAGCGAACTCGATGAAAATGCTAATTAACTGGCGTGGATTTGGGAAACAATAACGGTGTCAGCGACGCCGCCGGACAAAACCAAAACAACGGTTTGACGCGATTTGGGGCAGAACGCGTTGCTCTTGAGAACATCCTTCGGACGCATTATGCACGCGCGAGCGGCACGCCCGCGATTCGGCGCGGGTGGACTCACCGGTCTCTGTGCGCTGAGCGATTTGGGCCAATGTAGGAAGCGTATACATTAGCCGTTAAGCCGTTAACGTTGCTACTACGCTCCAGCAGAATTAGCGGGCTAATATCGGCGACAACGAGGGTAATTGCGGTCGTGGACGCAAAACGAAAAGTAACCAACGGATCGAGATATCGATCGGTCTCACCGACCTCTGCCCTCCAACGCCCGGCTTTTCTTGATTTCTTGTTCGCACATAGCTTTTGCTCCCTCCTCTCTCTCTCTCTCTTTCCGCGTGCATGTGGATACGAGGTTGACCCAAATATGCCTCCTAGTTATGTAACGAGTCCGCAGACTGCTTTTTGCGCGAGATTCCTTCAATTTTTATCCTTTATCCGCTCGGCCGAATGAGTCGGCTTGTTCGGGGATCGAGGTGTGCGAGAACCACATTTTTCAGGTAAATATACCTCCATGTAACTGAATTCATGCTTCTTCCAACTATGTATGTGCCGACGTAACGCTCGCGTCTAGTATCGATTTTTCTTGATTTGTGGCGTAGAGGATGCTCCTGCGAATTTACTACTGTGGGGGATTGATTCTATACATTAACACTGGGTTTGCGGACCGCTAAGAAAGTTACTATTTTACGTTACTTTGTAAAAACATGTGTCTACTCACATTTTTAGACATTTTTAAAATATGCACCCCAAAGAAATAAATTAGTTGGATAGTTCTTCGTGGATGCATCTTTACAACCTCAATATTGACAGAATAAAAGTATTGGAATCTACCATTTTGGTGGTCAGTGGATGCTTGACAACTTTGAAGAACTAAGAGATTAAAGCCTTTGAGAAACAAGTTTTTATTTGTTTCCAGTTATCTGTATGCTGATTGCACCTAAATATTCTTCAAGTATATAAAGTTATAAATTAATCTCTTGTACTCTATAATTAATAAGGTCGAAAAGATAAAATTACAATATGACCAATGATCGCGGGGTCATTCGGCTCGAAACTCGAAAATAAACTTGGTAGTATATTAATTAAAGATCTTACATAACGTGTACATGAATTAATTCCAGTAGCATTCATGAATACCAGAGATCGGTAATGAACTTGTAGCTAGCGTGGTAGACATATAAATACCAGTAATTTATATACGAAGCTGTGCACCGAATCGGTGCAGGCATTACAGCATGATTCCGCTAGAAATGGATACAGCCCGCTCGAGCATAATATTGCGATCAATTACGCAATCTGACGAGCTGTAGCGACGCTAATTACCGTTATTGGTTAAGTGAATAAAGTATTTTTCCCGAATGAAACTAACATTCAATTTCGAGATCCACGGCTGTGTCCAAATAAACCAATCGTCTTGGCATTGGCTCGTTTCCAAACTTAAGCGATCTCTCTACATTGACAATTTAACAAAATCGAACTCTCTCATATTTTCTTATAATTTCGTAGGGTATAAATTTAACATAATCTCCAAGTATTATCCGTAAGCCTAGAAAAATCACTATGGCGTATGACACTTCATAATCATTTAATTTATTTGTAGATTTGTGAATTTTTTATTTGAAAAATTTGTGAATTTTTGAAAGAATTCTTCCATTTTTAAATGGTATAGAGACTTTAGACTATCCATGTAGTATAATTTTTAGACAGTTAAACTAGGGAGACATGAATATCTTCAAACAAGTAACTACTATCAAATAAATTCAATTACAGGTAAAATATTTTAAAATAATCTCGTTAGAATGTCTATCATCTTAAAAACCATGATGCAAAATATATTCACTTTTCTTTAGTTACATTATTACATTTTTTGAATATACACGTGGAAGCCAAAACAAGTGCTGATAACAATCTTGTGCAATCCCCAGTAACCATACATGTCGCGTGCTAGCAAGGAAAACAAAGGCACTGCAATAATCCCTAACCACTCAACTTTGATAGCGAGTTACTTTTACCAGAATTGAGTTTGACACAATTGACATTCGGCCGCCCGGATTGGGCAAACACTCGAGTGGGCGCGATCGAACGCGGAAAAAGGAGAACGTATTGGATTAGTTAATATGGCAGCGCGCATTCTCTCCCGGAATCACGTTATCTCTTGAATCGTACATCGCAATAATTCAGAGGTGAATCGGGAATATTACTCACCGCTGCTAAGAACACTGGCAATATTCTCCGTTGGATATTCCTTGTCTCGTTTCGGATGTTTTCATCAGCGTGGAGCGGAAGACCTGTACGCGTACAAAGGACGCTGGTGTAATTTTCTTTGATTAAAGAATTCACGGAACTGATTCTTTCTAGGAGCATTTCCGTTCGCGAGGATGTTATTATTGACCATTCGTTCCGCGGGGTTGAGGCCAATTTAGACATGCACAATCAAAGGTGTAAAGAGTAGTTTCGTTTGCGTTTGATTAAAAAATTTTCAGAATATTAATTTTGGCCACTCTGCATCCACAGCGAGGAAGTGTAAATTCACTTTTAACGTCAAAGCGAATATCATTTACGTTTTCTTCGCCGGCGAAGGTGCCAGATTGTCATGACCGAAGTCGAACGATTTTTTCCCATGCGTTCTCCGATTTCCCTCCGATTCGGTTCTACCCGCTCGCGAACATCTTGGAACGTATCGTTATATCGAAACTTTTCCCAGAATTCCTCGGACTTTCTCAATTTGATCGTTTCGCCTTAATTGTTCGAATTTCTCGCATGTGCAAGTTTTATGAATTCGTCGACTCTGTTGCAGTTAATTTCCCCCGGCAGTTCCATTTTTAACTTCCGTCCAATCCGAATAGTCATCGGCTGCTCCTAGGATGAACATTTCAAAGTTCTCCGGTCCCAAGGAAGAAACTTTTAATGAAGGAGCAACAGCGAATGAGTTACTTGTCCCGTACTATTGTACAACTAGTTTTGCGACATCTATAAGTTCAAGGTCAATCGGTTGTGCACGTACGAAATGTTGTTGGACGTATAACTTGAGAACTTTCTTCTTCGTTGTGCTCTTTTACGCAAGACAGCGTTGTCAGTGCCAAAATTAAATTTCCCGGAAAGTGTCTCGCAACGTTACGAGATTAAATGTTTTATACATGTAGTGTTTCCAATGCTTCTATTTTCATTTCGCTGTCACAACAGAAGTTCGAAGCATTTAGTAAAATTACATGAACGATAAAACGTAATTCTTCCTGCCTTAAATCCCTATTTTTAAATCTTCACACTAGGTACATGCATGTAATTAATACAGTTATTATGGCTTCTGTAATATTGAATCTCTAATATTCAAATTTCTTCGAGAGGACCATTAAGTATAAAAACGGCTAATTAAATGGTTCGCATAACAGTTAAAAAGTTCAGAGAAGTGCAGTTCTCTTTTTAAGAGAACACCCCTCGTTGCATTGTGCTCGAAAATATTGTAAACGATCGGCAAAAATCACCAACAGGTCCACGGCAACGACAAATCATTATTAGGCTTATGGTTGACATTCTTCGTGCAATTAAGTCTCATTGTCACGATTGGTCACACTTGGTTACAATATGGGACTGAATGACACGCGTTAACGCACTGACGGCTTAATTGGTTTCACCCCTGACCCCCGTCGACCCGATCCGGCAATCCTCCCCTGGCGGCCGTCGCGTTAGCATTGTCGCAACGCAGCACAGGAGGCTACAAATCAATTGTGAAATTCGTGGTAATCGCACGAGAATAATGGTACTCGTTCTTCGGGGGCTGGCCGCCTGGCAATGCAGGATTTAATGCCGGGCTGCGGCGTGTTAAATGGCCGAGATGTCGATTCTTGCTCGAACTTTCGTTGAATTAAATTCTGCTTTAAGCAGAGCGGACAAGTCGAAGCCCGTGTCGTTGGACTTACACGTGATTTAAGTCGCGTATTGATTCCCGATCTAAAAGTCTAATAAATGGTGACTAACAGGGGAAAGCGGGGGAAGAACGAACACCTAAAACTTGAATAATATTTAAAGGGTAACGATTTTATAATGCTTGCATAATAGACAACTTACTTGTTGATATATGAAAATATTACCAAATAACAGCTTCTCACCAAATCTAGGGTATTGATCAGTGTTACCAATCTCTGTGCAGAAAAAAATTGTTTTTGTTCTAACACTGACAAACGTACATACATAAGTATCAGTCTAACGCTTCAGTTTTACAGTGATTCCATGTTTTTTTCTTTTTTTATTAATATTTTTATTGCTATTAATGGATTCGAGTAGATTCAAGCCCTTTATATTTTTGTTATTGGCGCCTAGTCAGGAGAACTGTCAGCGGAGATTCGTAACAACAAAAATATAAAGGGCTTGAAGCCACTCGGATCCATTAATAGCAATAAAGATATTGATAAAAAGAAAAAACCAGTAAAGATAGCGAAACTTAGTTTAACGAGCGTTAGATTGATACAAATGTATGTTCATCGCTGTTTCCAAACTGTTTTTCAGCGTGGAAGTTGGCTACACTGATAAATATCCTAGAATTAGAGGTTACGTCCCGGTCACGTGACGCATTCCGTCTCTGTCATGCATGTGGTATAATGTCACGTGATTATCTAGTACTGCCAGGGAGAGGGTAACATTTTCCCTTCAATTCTGTAACAGCCCGAATTTTTCGCACATCTCTATACGTGTTCGATAACGTTATCGAGCGATTCAGTCGATACTATTCTTCGTATTCGTCTTAGTAACATCGCGATACGTGCAATAATATCGTTTAAATCTCCACACCGTAAACGTTCGCGATGCGCTGTAACGGAATAAACGTCTGCTCGGCTCGCGCGAAAATTTATTACGGCCCGACGAAACCCGTCCTTGTCTCCCAACGTGTCTTCGTAATCGTGTTCCGCGATCATAAATTTTAATTTCTCCTCCGACAAAAATAGTAGAACGAAAACGTCCGTGATTTTCTATTTGCCCCGCAGCAAAGCCACATAGATCAGCGCACCAGTCGGCCGTGAATAACAACAAATGAAATTCGGCTTCCGGAGGAATTTGAATCGGTGTGCCTCAACTTCCGATCGATTAACTATCCGATTTTCACATGATTGCCGCGGGTCCTGATCGTTCTGCAACGAGAATTCTCTTAATACTTGACCGTGGAAATATTATCATAGAAACCGTCTGCGCACGTAATCATTTATCATCCTCCATCTTTGGGAAATGTTTCTGTTAAAGTAATCGCGATTCTTCAATATCAACCATGAAGATAACATTCTGTAATCGGTAGGATTCGAGATATTCTTGTCTGAAGATTTTAAGAGAGATATTCCTTTTTATTCACAAGAAAGTCATTTTTCAATTATTTTGAACTGTTTTTAAACTTTTCCTATCAAAAATGATCAGTTAAAGCTAAAAACTCACGTAGTAAAACATAAAAAGCATAGATACAAAAATTTTGAATATTTTTCTTCATTTTCCCAGCAAAATCCCGAAAAAGTAAAATTTAACAATGGAAATACCTTTCATTTTGTGGATATTGACAAATATTGACAAATATTTCACAGCGTATGTACAGATAAATATTGTTTCTATCCTTTTCTAAACTTCGACTATCAATGGAATGAACACGTGAATAAATATACTGGTGATGTAATGGTATTCGAATTGTTATAGCGATTCCGTCACACACAAATTAGAAGCAATTTTACAAGAATTCCGAGCGCAGCTACGGGACGTTGAGAAAAGAATTTCTGTTTTCCTGTATTTATCTTCTCAGCCTGGCAGAACCGGGACGATGTCTTTTTGGACGTTTCCCGGAGAAACTGTCATGTACTTATACCCACCCGCGTTCCACACGCGTTGTTTCCTTGTAGACAAATCTGCCAGGCAAAGCTTTGAAAATTGGGTCGTTTATTGGACGGATATATTTTTCTTGTTGCGCAAAAATAAATTATCACATGCAAATGAGAAAATGATTTATTAGACACGTTAAAAATCATTTTAACTTTTTTAATATTATTGAAAAATATTAATAGAAGATGTGATGTAGTTAGTGTAATTGTTTAAGCGAAGTTTATAGTATCTTTAATCAAATATACTGTTTGTTTCTCTCTCTAATTTGTAAAGTTTACTCCATAAACTTTTGAAGCTGTATTAAGACCCATTTACATTTTACTAATTGTGAGTATTAAGTTTGATTCTTCACTAGAATGCTATACTTTGGGTTATTCTATTTTATTAAAATCTAAATGGTTAGTTTAATCTTCTCTTTCAATCCTTAGTAAGAACCAACGAAAATAATCGAGGTTAATGGAAATAAATTTTGGAAGCCTATTTAAAAGGTCAAACAGTTTCGAACGAGTTATTTCCTCCTGCTCTTATATTATTTGAATTAATAATGCCAATTAAGAAATGAGGTTTTTCCATTAGGTAAGTGGGTGAATATTGGAAATATGACTGGACTTAAATATTCATATCTACCAGGAAATAGGCCTGAGTAAGCCCTATATAGAATTGTGTAGTAACTCATTAGTTACTGAAATCAATTGCCCTAGATTCTATTTGCATCAAACTCAGTCCTCGGAACATTGGGAGAGTGTGGCCGAAATGGCCACCAAAGTAATCAATGAACTATCTTAAATTTACATGATATTCAAACTAAAATGGATTTTCTTCTCGATCGAAAATTTTGATAATTAAAATTTTTAAATGTTATCGGCGCCAGGTTCGATCATTTTTATTATATATATATTAAATACTTTTATATATATCATATATATTAAATATTTTATATATAAAAATGATCGAACCTGGCGCCGGTGACATTTAAAAATTTTAATTATAAAATGGATTTTCTTTTCACAGCGGATTTTGATGCATTCACAATAAAAATAGTAGGTGTAACTTAAACAGTAAAATTATTCGAAGAATTTGAAAATACTCAAAAACATTCAAAATTTCTAATAGAAAAGTGTCAAAATAGAATAAGATTCAAAAAATAAAAAGATCACGTATTAAAAATTGTTCAAATTGAGTACTATCTTGATAACATGAAGTGCTTTTAGAAACACGACGTTTATAATTAATTTCTTATTGATTGAATTCTGAAATTTCATTGTTCATCCAATGTGCAAAGGTTCGCGAAGTGAGATACAACGAGGAGAGACAATAAAAAAGCTGGCTTGAAAGAACTCCGACGTGGAGCAGTCGACGTGGAGGAAAAGTTATTTGGACTTTCAGTAATCCAAAAGAGATCCCTGGAACATAGAATCGAGTTTTTCTTTCCAATCATCTGCAGATTTCTCGCTGAGTGCGCTAGTGTCTTTACGTGACCGAGCTGGGAACCAACTAAATTCGTACTTTGCAAAATTTATGCCGCGGGCAAAATGACGGATGAACTAAAAAGAACCGTAATGTTTTGAAGGGAATGGTAAGTTCAGAATTTTGCAGAGTATTCATATTTTTCAGGTGGGAAGTACATAAGTACTTCAATTTCAATTCTAAGTACTTAAAATTGTTATGTTTTTAATATTTGTGACCGAATAAGGTGTTCTCAGAAAGTTTCTATCGATACAATTTTCTTCAATTAGAGATTCCTTGGTTCTAAAAACCATTTTCAGCAATAGCTAAAATAGCTTGAAATCCTTGGTGAATTTTCCTATATGATTTATAACCACGCTGACAATGATAGATAACGTTGATACCGTGTGAGAGAATATCTAACATAAATAGTTGAGCAAACTATATATATTTAATCTGATTACACGCTAATGACTGAAATGTAACTATTAATGCGATTTCAAGTTTCAACAATGGTAAGTTATAATTCATTTTATCCTCAATCACATTTACTAATCAAGAATAATTAAATATATCTTCATGTGTTATCTCTTAATCGTTTTTAGCTGTACAAAATTAAATCAAATCTAACATAATTAGCTGTACATAATTAAAACAGAAAATCAACACTTTACAGCTCCAATTTTAATATTCATTATATATCGAGGAAGTGACTACGTTATTTTTATGCAACATGAAATGTTATCACCATTTATTTTGTTAAAATATTAGATTGTTTTAAACAATTTATACAAATATTTTGCATCCAAGCAGTTTCACCAATTCGAAAATAAATTGAACTCTTTTCGAAACGTTTATAATTGAATAAATATTCTCTACGAAATATCAAATATTTATGAACGTCAGTGCAAAATTGGAAATATTTTCAAACTGACCGTGGTCCGTGTAACTTTTGCCGCGCTTCGAGAATCGGAATGTCAAAACCAAACACGCATAAAACCGTGGCTGTTGTGCACATTCGGTTTATGCAAAGGTGCCAAAATCGATATTTTACCCGGTGAACTCCAAGATTAAAATCAACCACTTACCATCGATTTCTAGGCTCGCGTTTGCATTGGTTGCGGCGGGTTCTGCGACGAATATCGAATTTCGTTTTTCGATTTGCAAAATTTGCGGTTCAACTGGAATTCCAGCTGCTGACTGATCCCGGCCAGGTTATAATTTCAAAGCGAATGCCGGCTAAATTGCAAAAACTTCACCAGACTCGCTCCGAATGTTGCAACCATTAGCAAGGTATCCTTTATTAATTGTATTTGATATTTATTCAATTACGAAATACTTGATAAATGAAATATTTCATGCAATTTATTAAAGTTTAACTTGCAAGTTTAAATGGGATACATTCAGCATGAATGTATCTGAACACAAACAAATAAAAGTATTAAAATTGTAAAAATTGTGTACATTTTATTCAAAGATTTTTATGTATTTTTATGTAGTTTTAATTAAGGAGTGAATAAATGCACGTGGATATTGATTATGATTATACATATATTGATATTGCTGGATGTCATCGACCTACATGCTTTACGGAGATCGGTTTATTTTTCATCAAGTCGCACGATTATTTTAATCTTCTATCAAAAGAATTTTTACTGTGACTTTTTTCATTAAATACACTTCGACCAGCCAAACATTTTGCTACTGATCAGTTTTTATGAAAGCGTTTTACTTCTATTGCAGTGAAAAATGTAAACCTCAAACGAATTTCGCATCACTATGCTGTGAAAATATTGTTTAAATGTCTGTGGTTTATGAAATGAAATATTTGTTTGCAATTTCGCCACAACTTTTGAATTTTTTAGTACACAAAAGTAATAAATGTAAAGCGAGCGTATGACGTTTTGTATCAACATGATTGTGTGACAGTAAATATTTGGAACTTTACCAAAGGTTATTCCTCTCTGATTTAGATAAAAAATTTAAATATTCGTTAATATATTTTTGATATATTGAGACTTTCGTAGTCTTAATTAAATTACATCAATAATCACGCTTAAATAAATACGTTTGATAATTTATGCACGTACTAACAGTCCGCAATACGGATAAGCGAATTACAAATTACTATACGTTGGTCCACGTTAATTTATAATGGATTGCTATTTATTGTGTAGTGACATTGAATAATTACACAGCAATCAATTAATTAATTATTTGTCTCGAAACCGTGAACACATGGTTCATACTATCTAAACATTCAATTACGTTGATAATATCCTATTCAGCCGAGACTAGTTTCAACTGAAACTTCCAAAATGGACGATGCTCGTAGGGCGTCTACAATTTCTAAGCTGAATCTGAGTCCAGACTTTTGTGCTTTCCTAGAGAAAGTGGAACTCATCCTAACGGGTAAAATTATTTTTCATCACTTACGGTTACAAATTTCTGGTTTTACGCAGTGCATTTTCACCTGTAGCGAACTTGAAATTGCCAAGGGGGGAAACAGAAATTAGGCTTTATCAGTCGACGACGATGTTCCGTCGCATTGCCAAAGTTTGGTCTATTATATTAGTGGTTACTCTGGACCGAGAAGATCTCTATAGAAAACAAAACTTAATTAAAACGAAGACACAAATACGAAACCGCAATGTACTTGAAAGCTTGCAAATAATTATAGCAACAATTTAATATGTTTCTTAACAGTTTTACAATTTAATATGATATTTTACTCTTACATTAAACTCGGTCATGGTCGGCACATTTAATTAGTGCACTGCGTTAACCAGTACTCCACCGTTTTATTAATCATGTTTATTTTGGGCAGAATTTAATTTTTTACGACTTCCTGTAAAATGATATTTTCACCAAAGCACGAAGGTAGTTCAGACAGTAGGTACTGTAATTCCTTTTATGATGACGATGAGCGGAGATAGGGTAAACTCTCGGTAAGTAAATGCCAATAAAGATTTTTTTCTTCAACGGAGTTGTTGAAGCACGTTTTAAGACCAGAATTTTAATTAAGTTAACACAGCGTCAAGTTATGATAACGGGGTCACAAAATCAACTAACGTGATGTAACGTACATTTGAATGATTCAATTTGTGTGAAACGACTTCTATTAAGTTTTGTCGTGAATTTATGTGCGTCGGTAACGATGATAAACTACAATTTATTTGCAGTTATGATGTTTTAATCCCAGTATTCGAACAGAAATAAAATTGCATGGTTCATTCGCTTCTAACAAAATGTCAAATTGAAAATAGTGAAAATATACAAACTATTAAAAGATACGAAAATATTAATGTAATATATGTATATTTTACTGTAATGAATACAGACAATTTTTAATTTGACAAAAATTCAAAGTCTACTTATGACAAGTTTTTGCTCAGTTTATCGAATAAAATGTAACACATTCTGCACAAAACCATTCCCAGAAAACAGCAACAGTAGTCTACATTAATTCTTTCACTTTCGTGACTGGTTTCCCATTTCAGTATTCATAAGACTTTACAACATAAGCAAATAGGATTACAAACTGAACCGAGTCGCAAAAAAGTTATTAACAAACGCAGTAAAAGGGTCATAGCAGCTGGTGCTCGTAAAAAGATCTCTTCGCGAACAATGCGTTTGCACACGGTGTAAGTTCAGTTACCACCCCGAGAATTCCGCAATGATTTTATGAATTTTATTCTCCTGTCACACGATACAAATTAATAACAACTGGCTATTTTTAAGTGATATGAATAAGGGCTGTAATAATATCTCTGTTATAATTGGAGCATTATCTAATCGTTAATGCAGGTACAATATATGTACACTTTATTTATAGAACTAGATTATAAAAACAACGAGAAATATCTCTCAGTAAAATTCCAATCAAAATTGTAGTGATAAAACATTTTTCTATTTGCTTACGAATCTTGAAAATTTTGAAAAATGTTTGCCTTTACCGCAACAAATTTGTACATTTAATAAAATTCAAATATGCATCAATACCTGCGTTTTAAATACTTAATTATAGTAATGTGTAAAAAGATATTATTTAGTAAAAAACAAAGGTATAATATGATTACAAAAGGGAAGTATATTAGATGTTTATAATTATAATAATAATGTCAAAGTTTTTCACAGCTATGAGTATAAAATGAAATTAGGATTATGTTGGATATGATTTTAGTTTTCTTTCCAGTGGTGCTGATGTAATACGAGAGCGTCTGCAAAGTTTTATACAGAAGCCTCGAGCGAATTCCGCATTGTATCAGCGGAGTAATATGTTTAAATTAAGGAGCTTCAAATTTCGTTGCGTGAGGAACTACGTGCAGTATTTGGATAAAATGAAATGAGATGGGGTTTTTGCACGGTTGAAAAGTTTTCCGCGCGGTAATTGCAACATGCCAATATTATTATACTTTATTCGCACAGGAATTTCGGAGGTTATTCTTTTTTATATTAAAGAGCTGTGAATACATGCATGGCATGGCCAGTTTAGTTAAACATTTCTGCAAACGGCTTTGTTATTAGTGCGTCGGGGAAATGCCGGCAGATTCGCAATTTTTTATACCATTTGATTAAAAAGAAAATTAGTAGGATTTTATTTTCTTTACTGCGGACATTACTGTTGTGTGAATTTTAACACATTTATGATGTCGAACTTTATTAAAAATTTCATTTCACTGTGGAAGTTCCTTGAGTCATTCCATGCCAAATCGATCACTTTTTGACGTCGCCATCGACCATTTTAGACTGAATGAAATGTGTCGTAGTCCATGTGAAACATGTTGCAGACCGCATACTAACCCGTTATAGTAATTGCATTTTGTAATCATTTTTTAAGAAAAGTTATTTTGGAACTATTTTAAAATGATGTATGAAATACTTTGTTTGCATGAAGATCCTCAGTCTAATTAGAATTTTGCAACCATTAAAAAGTGATAAGAATTGGAAATAAGAGATGAAAAGAATCTTTAGATATTAAATAATGCGATACGCTATGATTTGGTCTATTGACAAATCACAGTTTACCAGGAAAATTTATTTTAAGCCGTGCCTAGCAGAATAATCATAAACTAATTGCATATGGATGAACATAATAGCTCGGGGAACTAGATTCTATATAACAAAAGATGCAGTCTCACGCGCGCGGCCATTAGCCTTTGCATATGAAAAGACGTAATAGTGCACAATAATCTGCATCTAAAAAGATGCAATAGCGCAATGTTCACGTCGACTCTAGAATTTGTTAAATTGTCCGACGCGTTTGCACAAATTTGAATTCCTGCAATTCCATACTTCGTTCCATAAATTAATGTAATATCATGCCATCTACTCTTACCTCGATAAAACGCCGTATTAATGCACTGATCAAAGAACTTCAACAACCTGCAAACTTCGATCTTTTTCAATTTGCAGATTTCTGGGTCATCCCGATAGAGAAATATTGGGTAATTAGCTTGATTTTGATTCTCCAAAGATTTTCCTTAAAAAATTTCAGCGTGCTCTTCTATTTTCTGTAAATGGTAGAAAATATATCTTCAAAACTTCAGGGTAATTGAAAAATTATTTGGATAAGTGAAGAACTAGAAAATGGCAACAGATGATAATTATTTAACATCGTCATTGAAATTTAAAGAGAATGATAGTTTCCTATAACAACGTTTTTGTTACGAGTCTGAAATAATTTAACAGACAATCTGAAATGAACGGAAACAATGCAACATTTTGTTTATGATACGATTTTCATAAGATTTCCGTATATCGAACTCTCGAATAAATTTCATAAAAAATTTTATGGCTCCCATATCTCTTACGAAAATGCGATACAATCATACAAAAGAGGCGGGAATGAATACAAATGAATAAATAAAATCCATTGCTTCAGTAATTATGGGCAGAGGGACTCTCCATTAACGCCAATAAGTGGAAACTGAATGTACCGGAGGACGATGCGGTTCGTTACATACGCGCAGGCTACAGATTATTGGAAATAATCGGGCAGTGACTGCAACAATCGGATTAGAATTGATGTCACTGACCAGTGCGCCATTCTCGATTCATTGTGAGAGCATTCGTTCGACGATTTTTACGATACCATCATTATTCAACGCTTTGAAAGTTGAAAAGTTATTTCTAAAGTCACTTTAAGGTTGGAATTCAAGTAAAATTGAAACGTTGGACACTTAATTCCGTTATGGTGGTCATTGTCAGCATACTGGAGCTTCTTTTAAATTTGTTTTATAATTGCTTTTACAGTTAAAGTCGACCATTTCGTTTAAATGTCTCCTTTTGGATCACTTAACACTAGATGTATAGAACATTGCAAATTACAATTCTACATTGACTGTAAAAGTAATAAGAATTTATTTATTCAGGTTTTTGATCAACCATTTTGAACTAAATGCATCGTACAAACTCGTAAACCTACATAAAAAATGTTAAATTCTTCTGTTAGATTACTTAATTGTCGATTTTACTGCGTATATAAATAAAATAATTGGAGAAACAGAATATCAAAACTGATTATCAATAATATGGCTGAACGCTTCTTTCCTTCGTTAGTTTGTGTATGTCTAATTAATTTACAGAAAAAATTCCTACTCGAGATATTGAATTAGCAAGCTGTCTGTAGTTTACGCGGTGTTCTTTGAGATCTTGGGAAAATGCGAATCGGCGAGAGCTGCTTGAAATTAGAGCGTGTAGAAAATATTTCTTAATTAATAAAATACAAGGAAAACGACGTTGTAAAAAGGGAAGAAAATTAACGATAAATAGAAATGAATATGGTGCGCTAATAAACGAAGGCGTGAATATTGTACAACTTAATTACTTAAGTGTATGGCTTTCCTCTCCGTGCTGTACGTGCATTATTAAAGTAATCTTTGTTAAATTGCACAGTGTTGATCGGCTAAAATTACGCATGGAAAATCTCGTTGAACGGACGCAGGCGTAACTGTGTGCTTGTTATAATGTAATAAATGACCATATGTCTGAAGGTCCGAGGGGTCGGATTTTAATAATTTTTTATCCAAAAGTCGATAAAATGCGTGAGAACAAAACCGTCTATGTGCGATATCAAGCGACGTACAAAATTCGTTAAGTCTATCGGGAGCTTTTATACATATATGGTAATCCTGACGAATGATTTCAAAGCTGAACATTATACCTTTCACATTTTTCAACAAGTGATGATCACAAGATCCTCTCTTCTGCAGATATTAACTGTTCATTGTGTTATTTTAATTAATTACAGAAAATTAGTAACGATAAAACAGAGTTACATTTTTATACAAAATAAAAATTGTTCAAATCAATTGCACTTCTAACAATTATAGAAAATTTTATTGGGAAATTCCTAAAAATGCTGGAACCGAGTTTGAGTTCTTTAAAAATGCCTCTGTGAGTTTTGTAGCAATAAAAAAATTCAATCAATTTTCTAAAAAAATAAACCAATTGAGTAAAATATGTTGTCACAGTTGACTTTGAAAATTGAATTTCTCGTAAACTAGAAACCGTTTCGATGAAAAATACAATTTATAACCAGGAAGTCTTTTTTATGAAAGAATGTACAGCGCAATAACATCGGTATTGATTTTGAAAGCATTATTTCGACAAAAATATGTTTGAAGTTTAAATACAATGCAAACATGTTTTTTTCCGACATCATATGAAAATTTTTCAGTACAAATTTTGAGGAAACACTTCACAAGTATTTGATTATAAAATAGTTCAGTAATTGTTTGAACAGTGAACTAAAGTAAAACTGATACCTTTAAAGTGAAAATGGCGGCGGTAAGTATAAGTATTGATATACTACCTGGAACGAAATACTTTTTGATTTTCCTACCATTAACATTATACGTTCATAAGTAACAATTATTTTATAATAACAATTCGTAAAATCAGACATGATCAAATTTAGCGTTCAAATAAAGGGAACGTCGAAGTATCATATTTCTGTTGTTTGCACATTCCATTTTTCATATGTATTTCCTGTAACAATGATCCTTTTATAATTTATAATGTAACTACTACGTTTGTGGAAACAATATTGCAATTAAAATACCACTGCCAATCATTGCTCGTTTTCCGATTCATATTTGTTGACTTTGATGGATATGTGAAAAAGAGGGAAAATATTCGTATTAAATAAAGAACAGTAATAATAATACTTAAATTCAGAAAAATTATTTCTGTGATATTTTTTCAAATTCGTATTACTTCATTTATTCAGAGGTCTGAAGTCATAATAAATATAGGACGTCGCATAGTGCTCGGAAAAAGCTAAAACGTGGTCAAAATAGGAAAGAGTACTCTAATGTAGTTCAAAATTAATATTCTTAGGTTTCTCGGGTTGCTAGATCATAAATCTGATGTTTAAAATTAAAAACCAAAATGGCGGATTCAATATGCGGATGCGGAACCCAAAAAATTTTTTTTAAACAATAAACAAATTGTTATTCATGTTCAAAACATGTATAAGATAATTCTATAAGTAGAACCTTACAATGCTTATTTAACAAACTTTATGTCTTCTATCTTTCTCGAGAAAACATGCTTGTAATTAGTACCGTGACTACCTCTGCGTCACAAAAATGGATCGTATGTCCAAATCTGCAATTTGCCGCAGATTTTTTTTTCAAGATTATGTAAGATTAAAGTATCTACTACAAGACCCAGCAATCAAATCTGGAGGATATTGGGGTGCATACAACTTTTAGTTTACATTCTTAAAATTTGTGCACCAATTTTTATCTTTGAGTTTACACGTTATAAACACTAATTAATATAAATCCAATATTGTTATTATGCAAAGTACTTACTTGCAGGAACAGCATGCATCGTACACACTCAAAAAAAATTAACTTTTCGTAAAATTACAAGCTTGACACTGTTTTTTAGACACCGTAGTTCACTGCACGAAAACTGCGCGAGGAATGAACGCGATATTTGTACTCCCACCATTTGGCAGGTAAAAATGGTAAGACCTTTTTACTATGGGTTTCCCATAGAGTCATTACCAGAGTATCCAGTACGGCAAACCCAATCCGCCTAATGGGAAATTCATTTTTGGCATTTTGGCCACGTTTTAGCGCTCTTCGACTACTGTGCGTCGTCGCGAAAATTCTTAATAACATTATTTACATTTATTTTAATTTATAATTATCATCTTTAGAATTATTATGAGCTCTATAATGAAATTTTGAGGTGCACACATTTATGGCGAACATAAAAGAAAAATTGCAATAAAGAGTCGGAATCAAGGCATTTTATTACCCGTGGAATCCATACTAAAACGTCTTCCACAGTTTGGACTCTTCGTTCGAACTGCTAGTAAAAATGTTAATTTCCACACAGATCCGCGGTCGAGTAATAAACAATGACGTGGATACTTAAAGTAAATGTTAGAACTGCGGTGTTATCTGTTCGAAAATGTTCACGGTGTTGCCACAAGTAGAATAAAAGGAAACGGTAACTGTGAACTATGTATTTTCTTGGTACAAGAAAAATCACAAGGGGGCACGGCTCTTCTTCGCGAAACAGAGACATGAAAGTGTCTCCGGATGATCGTAGGATATCAACGATATTCTCGCAATAGAAACCGCATGAGTATTGCTCGAGTCGACTTCTTCCTCTTGAACCCGACTCTGAAATACCGAGATCAATATTATTTTTATGGAGCTGCCGTTTGGCGGCCAGAAAGAGAGAGAGAGCCACTAAAGAAACCACTTTCATATCGAAATTCCACGGCAGCGCGGAAAAATATGGGAGGATCAATTTTTTAGAATATTTTTGGTTTAGGGCAATATAGAGGCGTTCTATTGCAGTTTTGCTGTTGATCGATACTATTTTACGAGACAGTTTGAAAGTTGAATATTACTAGATAGTTTCGGAATTTGCAATAAACACCGATTCGTATCTGTTATAGTTTGGCAAATTCTCTACTTCATTTCTAGCTAAAAGAAATTCTTATCTTGTCTCTATTCACACCGAACCATGGAACCGAGAAAATGAAACCAAGGAAATTACAACGTAGGGAATAAACTTTTGCAAAAGTTTAATCGTTTCTTTTCATGATCCAGTGACCTCATTTCCTCAGTTCAGTCATCATGAACCTGTTACGACACTACGGAAACAGTGGGCGTGCAGCTGCTGTGAAGATCGCTCTTAAAAAATCTCACCAACACCAGCGCTTCCGGCGGAAGCCGATTTTCCGCGAATGAAATAGCTTTTAATGTTTGCGAAGTTCACCGCGTTGGAATACAGTACTCGCAAGTCTCGTTTCACGGAGGTAAATGCGGAGTTGCACGAGCCTGGAACTTCGGAGATACATATGTGTCCCGTACGATTTATTGAGAGGAAAATGCTTTCATCTTGGGCCGGTCTACCCGCTCGTACGGGTTACATTTAATATCACAGACACCTGTTTTGCTGATAGTATTTCAATCTGATCAACAATATTCATTGATAGATTCTGAAAAAGATATTCATTGATAGATTCTGAAAAAGATATTCATTGATAGATTCTGAAAAAGATATTCATTGATAGATTCTGAAAAAGATATTCATTGATAGATTCTGAAAAAGATATTCATTGATAGATTCTGAAAAAGATATTCATTGATAGATTCTGAAAAAGATATTCATTGATAGATTCTGAAAAAGATATTCATTGATAGATTCTGAAAAAGATATTCATTAATAACTAAATAACGTATCAAATACGACAAAAATATATAATTATAATATAAAGTATAAAGAATTAATCAAACAGAAGAGATAAGAATTCTAAAACCGACTAACAAAGTTTCGCAAGTTCCATTGCTGAATTGCTTTCATCGCATTATAATATCGCGTCCATTTCGCTCGTGAGAAAAGTATCAGTCGACCGGTTTATAAAATCGTGACGTCGTTCTAGTCAGCTTTTCGATCTGAAGTCGGTTTCTTACTTCGCGCAGAGTTTCCGTGGCGTTACCGGCTACGTTTTACAGACTGGCCGAAAGTTTTCTTGTGGAAAAGTTGTCTCGTGTTGCGGATACTTTTCTAGCCAAAGCTGTTTGGGTTCTCTCGCCAGGACCTACGAGCTGAAAGTGACAGCTCTCACGTCTGGCTACCCCTTTGCTTGAAACTTGAACGCATTCGGAAAAAATTACGTTCCTGTACACGCTTTACCATGCAGTTTTATTTCGAATGTAACTGACTGTTACAACTTAGGAAGTCTCACATTCCATTCAGACAAACGCACACACCGTGCTCCGAGAGAGTTGACTGAACCATTTTTCATTTTTCCTCCACGTTTGCTACGTCACTCTCAACCGACATTTAGGATTAAGATTTTGAGTTCTTGAAATACCTTTTTTTAATAACGTTAGAATTTTTATATTCAATAAACAGATGCAGAAATTGTGTTACGCTTCACTTGGTACAGAATTTAATACAATCAACGTGCTTCGTGTCCGATTTTACAAACAATGTACCGTGGTTACTAGAAAGTGGGACTGATAAAATCAATTTTGCTCAACCACTGAAACAGCATCGAGACGTCGCTATCTCTATTTAGCGTAACCATTAATTCTCGGTGAACTATACTGTGAGCAATCGTATGATCAGTAACCAGTTAATCATTTATCAATCTATCGAGTTACGTAGCCTCGATTCCTCATTCTACTTAACTTTCAAATATTGCCTCACAAAGTTCCCGATGATCGGGGGGCGTTTGGTCCCTCGTAAAGCTCCCACTCGAATCGATTTCAATTTGTAATGAATCTCTCGATAACCGTAAGTCTCCGCCGCATCTGTTAATCGCAAATAAACGAATCCGGGGACGGAAACGTTCTCCTCCCGGTAAATTTTCATCATTCATCGGTAACTAATTCAACTTTAATTCATTCTCGAAGATTGCGCTTTTAGTCTCGCAGCTCAATCGAACTCTGTAACGGTTTGTAGCCGCTGCTTGCCTCGATAATAATTAAACAGTCGTCGAAATCGTTTTTCTCAGGCATTATATTTTATCTACATTTCTTTCAATATTAATGAACCCCATCTGCCAGCTGCGTTGCGTCGACGATACCATCGAAAACTGATTCGCCGTTACTCTCATTAAGAAACGTTTTACTGACGCTCAAATTGCATCTTTGTGAGCTATGAAACGCACGTTCAATTCCTTCGTCGAACGGGTTTCTCAATTTATAATTCAATATCGCTACCGTGATGATCATTGAATTAAACTCGACGTAGAATTGAAATGACTTTTTCACAAGAAGAAATACATAACAAAGTACGGAAAATAACTGTGACTTTCTCGATAAAATCACGGACTGATTTAATAAGAATAAAACTGAAATGATCCTAACAGGTGCACAAAATAGGAATTGTGACCTACAACACTGGTGTGTAATTGTTTACAGAGTCACGGCACAAAGCAAGTTGTTTTGTTAACTTTATTAACGATTCAGAAAGCTGGTTATCCAACATCGTTATCAAAATTCAATTATGTTCGCCCAGATTGCTAAATTATCACGCTCTGCGGCCGTTCGAGAGTAGCTGCCATTAATGACGCACTTTTTCTTCCAGGGAAGCATGTGGTCAGAATTAGTTCTTTTTCGAGTGAGACTAGAATACACGCGAGGTTCATGGCGTAAGAGATAATGCTCTTAAAAACATTTTCCACTTAATCTTTTACAAAAATGTTATATTTTCGGAACTATCTCTGTGCAGAATGACTAACGCAATCAGCGTGGACCTTACCTCAAAAAATCTATTTTCTCTCAACCTTCCTCGCGCATGAACTAATTTAATTTTTATAGAACACGCTAATGTTGAAGGGGAAGCCTGATTTACTAAGTTCGAAAAATCTCTTATTATCGGTATCAATGTATAGAAGCGATCGCGAAATTCTTTTGATTTTATTCTGAGAAAGTTGAGTGCACAACTCCCCGAAAAAAGGACTTCGATGGAACTGTACAAGGAATTCTGACTATCTTGGCGGAATTTTATACTGGATAGAGTAAAGTACTTTCCTGTACCGGTATTAGACAGAAAGGTCACCTGCACTTCAGTATTTATAGAATATTTTAATTCGAAGAGGTTAACACACGAAGAGTTACTGTAAATTCAAATTAACTTCTAAATTAGTGTATGAATATTACATGCGAATCCAGGGTGTCTGACTATTTTCAAGTATTTCTACTTACAGAGGGTAGAAATGGATTATAACAGAGAGAATACATATTTTATACACTCTTAGTGTCCAGATCAACAGAATAAAATGTTTGCGTATTATCAAACGATACAAAAGTGTTGTACTTATAATGTCACTAAACTAATAATGGAAGGAACAAAATTCTACGTAATATACATACATTTCCGTGACAACGAGATTACATATAGAGCTGGTAACACAGTCTCTCAAGATTATTATTTAAAAGTAAATGAATAAGTTACTCCTCAATGGAGGATGGACTTTGAGAAACTCATTACTGGTCTGTCAGATAGAAGAGTGTGAATCTATTAGCGTGAACATATCAATTTTCTTGTAGCACGGTATCTATATATGTATATAAAAATGGATATTTGAATATATATATTAATATAATTAAGGTCAAAAATCTAAATTCTTCTCACATTTAGCACGGACAAAGTCGTGTCGGGGGCTGCTAGTATCTTATAAACGCAATTACTGTTTCGGTTGATTCGACCGCAGGCATTATTCCACCGCTTATTAGTCGTCTTACGCCCTCACACTATACTTTGCAGATTTCTACCGACCAGTAAATCCTGGAGTTCATCCCCGTAACATAGAGGCACTAACCCATCTATTATCCTTATCTTGTCAACTTCAGATGTTCTTGAAAAGTCGAATAGGGCCCCATTCCTTACCTCGCGTCAACAGCGCACAATACCGTCGAGTATTCATTACGAGACAGAGGCGAATAATTTTCTACTAAAAGCGGATATCCAAGTGCGCCTCCCTTATACCTCGGCTGGCTTCCTCTTTCCATTAGTCGGCTGCTGGCTTGTTTATTTCGACGCGATTTCTGAACGTAGATTTAATTGCGTCGCGGGTCCGCGTTGAGACGGGACGCTTATCTTCTCGGTTCTTCCCCGGGCGTGTTTCGCGGACTCGTTACAACTGTTTTCGCGCGAAGGAATCGTATCTCGGTTATTATTTCGTGCTCCATTAAAAGAATTCGCGCGTCCGCTCAAACGAAATGAGAATTTCCTTCTTTTTTGCTGCCTCAAGATCGTCAAAGTCTGTACCACAAAAATTCATTTCCGTTGGTTTGAACAAAAATTATTTCTTTTTTCCAAATATCTCGTAAACTAAAGCCGACCGTCAAAAACTTGAAAGGGAAATATCGTTCAAAATTACAACCTTGACAATATATCCGAAGGTCATTGAACTCGAAGAGGAGGTAACGCATCGATAAACTAACCATAAATAATTGTTTTAATAAATATTAACTAATTGTAAGTGATCTAATTTTGGAGCCAATCTTTCCAGGGTGCCGTAAATTTTGTTCGCCTGACTGTAGCACCGTGAATTTGCATAAAGATCCGTGGCCTAGTAATTATCCAACAATTGCGAAAAGAAGGTCACGGCGCAATGCCAGTTCTTCGATGAATCTGGGTAGCAGTTCACGGAATCAGTGTCGAGGGACGGACGCGTGCTGCATAGTTAAAAGTAATCATACGTAAGTGAACTTATCCGGGAGCGTCGTGATAGTGTTTCATCTGTTATTTGCCCGAGGGATGAAGCCGCTTTCCCGTCCAGAACATAAATGATGTGTGTGTCTTCTCCGGGCCCTGCCTCATTCGCCGGGGTTGCAGCAACCACTCTTGCTATTTTCTGCCGGCTGACGTAGACGCAACCGGCATTTCTTGCGATTATTTCCAAGGTGGTGGAACCATTAAGGATTCAAGAGGAACTTCGTCATACCGTAAAGTTTCAGAGAGCGAGTGCGGCCGCGATCGTGACACGTTGTTGGAATCTGCTCAACTATTTTCGTTGTCCGCTTTAATAAGCGAGTCTTTTCCGGCCCGTGTTAATGCGGTGCCCCGCTTGTAGTCTCATTCGGATTCCGGGTTTAATTAATTCAAGAGCCACGCTGCTCCCTGAATCCTCGAATAATCGGATATCGTTCCCCCACCGGTTTCCTATAACGTCATGAATTTTCGTGAAAAGAAACCTCGATGTGTCCGCATGAAGATTTTCTAATAGGTTTAAAGTGATTCGCACGTGTATGGCCTATTTTTTGTGGAGCAACTACTTATCCTTTATCTGAATGACATTAAGAAGGTATCGTTTAGTTGAAATTATAGATTTATGTTTCAATAACGTTATAAAATAAATCCTGCAGAAAAATTCAAAGAACGAACAAAGCTAAAAGTTTTTAATTAAACGGCACTGAAACTATAAGTTTCTACAAGGCTTTACATGTTACGTGTAATTGCAATTTGATTCTTATGTATTAGAGTATTGCATCTACTCTACTTTTATACGTTTAGTATTTTTTTAAAATCACATTGTAATATCGAAACTGTTGTATAGTAATTTTGTATCACGGTTTATTGATAAAGTACAGCAAATTCAATTTTACTAAAGCAATCAATTCGAAGATTCTGTACGTCAGTGTACTAAATATTCCTTACACTGAGCGAAGTAACAAGACACTTCTTCCACGAGAGAAAATTATCGAGGAGAACCCTTGATAATTCTATTTTCCACCTTTTATAGTTAAAAGAGTTAAGTCACCGAACGTTCACAGAATGACGAAGGCTCTAATTATTTAAAACACAACTGCAATTTACCTTCATGAAATATTTTGTGTCTAGACACTAGAGTAATGCCACTTTTATTCATATCGTGTTCGTTACAGAACATAATACGATTTTACTTCGTTCACTGATGTCAACTTACTCTCAAAGATTCTTAATCTTCGATTTTATTATGAAACTTTCTTTTACATGCCTGTAAATCTAACAATTTTGAAGGTATCGAAAAGTCATTTCAGATTCATTCATAGGTCACTAAAACTACGACGTATTCAAATTTAAACGAAACACTACTCTGAAAAATGTCCAATTTCGCGTGGAATGACCCACATGCATGAAGTAAAATTGGTCGGCCATGGTCAGACACGCCAGCTGGTTCCCATCTAATAGCACGCGTAGTCGTTGCATTTTTAAACTCGATTTTCTCAAAAACGAGGCGTCAGACAAAGAAACGTTATTCGTTTTATTTTCGACTAATTTTTTGAAATTGTCATTTTTCGTTTCGAAAGGTCTGTCCATGTTTTTTATCTGAATCGTGATGAAATATTTAAGAAATACAAACACGCGATAGCACGTACTGTGTCGATTAAGTGAACCTGTCTCGCAATGAAGCCCGTCCAGGAAGAATCACCGCTTTTAACCTTCAGAGAACGTTAGCCAATTAGGATTCGTGAAACCCTCGATTCTAGCGCCACGTCGGATCCAAGAGCACAAGGGGAAAATCAGCACTTCAGCTCTTAACGAACACACGTACGAAGAAATTCTAGCCGAACAACTCAACGAGCACGCTTCAATTCTGCCAATCGTTATGAAGGGAAACTAAATTCCAATTTCGACACCGACGAGATCATACTCAACTATTTCCTGCCGTCATGGAGCAGCCAATTTCCCATCGTTTCAGAAGACGAGTACTTCGATCGTCCGTACAACCCAATCGCGTCGTCATTAAATCGTTCATAATTGTTCGCATAGAATCGACCTTTCTTTATATGGATCGTGAAAACTGTAGAATCTTTCACAGTGTACCATCGAACGCCACTTATGTGCTTCAATTAGAAATGGTCGCTTAGCACACTCTCAGTGGATAAACCGGTGGCTCTTGCCTGCAACGGTTTAATTGATGAGTTTGAAATGCGTTCACTTAATTGGATTATTTCACTCCAAAATATTTTATACCATTTACGGTCTAGAAGGATTATATAAAATTATTATGAATATTAAATTCTTTTCACTAACGAGACTATTAAGTGGTAGATCTTTAGGTACAACAAACACTTTCTGAGTTTTCAGGAGTTAAATATAAATGTTTCTTCCACTTTTTTCTTAAATTTGACGATCTTTTCATACGAACCATAAAATGTCATATACAAGTATATTCTAATATTTTTCGTTACAGTTTTCATGCAATTAAACTCGCAACCCATTAATTTACTTCTGCACAGTGTACAAAGTACAAATGTTAGCAGAACAAGGAAGGTCTATCGTGTCTTAGAATTGCATAATATTCAAGCTCCATGCTACAAGGGTGCGCAAGACATGCGCAAAGCAAAATTCACGACCTAAACTATACTCACAAACCTCCAAGAACATTTCAGAAGTTAAAGTTAGAACTCTACGTTGAACGTCACTTTGTAAAATTAGAATCATCTGAACTTTCCTTACTGTAAAGCAGAAATTCTCGTTTCCTAATTGAATCTTTACATGTTCACTTGCCTCGTACACTTGAAAACGTCTCTGATACTAGAATACTTTGTCTCTAAATCGAAAACACGACAGCCATGTACCATTTGCATTTAACTGGCCGTTGATTACTGAGTTTCTATATTACGAAACTGCATTATCGAATTAAATGCCTAATGATGTATTTGAAGTCAACAACTGTCTCTTTTAATTATTTTGTCATGATTATTACGTATCGTATATTACTGTAATTAAAGTTTCCATCAGTGGTAAAATAATTACACTGTGAAATATATCGTGCAAATTACTTTCTTAATAAATGTAAAGAAGATGCTACAACAATCAATTATTTCTCGCGTAAAGTGACATCATTAATAAAATTGCCTTCAGGTAAAAATAGTAATTGGACTATTAAAACGGTTCCATTCCCATGGCGACCCGCCCCAGAAGAAATTCAACGTAGCGACGTTTCTCTTCAGCAATTTTACAATTTCATGACCCAATGAAATTCGAACATCGCTTTTACGCACCCCACCGTATAAATCTCATTAATCGGACCAATAAAATTTTTATTCTTAAGTCAATTTCTACTACGTAGCAGAAATTTTCCTGGGAAAAGCATATAAGAGGAGCTACTTTTCTTTCAATATACTATTATATTTCAAGTTTCCAACTTGAATTTATTATCACAGTTTAAATTATTAATAATGTGTTTGATGCAAAGATTATTAGCGAATTTATAGTATATTCATAATAACACTTCAGTCTGTTTTTGCACGGTGGAGAACGTGTTAAACGTGCTCAAAAATTTACGTAAAAGTCAATAAAACCCACTTAAAAAATCCTGTAAAAATCAAACAAAGCATGTTAGAAATCCGTGTGAAAATTATCTATGCAAATCCGTGCTCTGCAAAAAGAGATTCATGTGTACATCTAGTTTCCGTGATTCGAGAGGTTTCAATATTTTAATTTACTAATACCCCGAGTTTGAAACTGTTTCCGCAAGAGGCTCCAGGTGTTCGGTTTTGCCTGGGACAATTTACACTTTCTTTAGATGGGCCAGGTGTCCGTTGACTTACGGATCGGTAGGGTGTGTGAACGGCGTCGCAGACTATCCGGTCCTCCTAATCGGGACTCGCTTTCATTAGAACGCTTCTTGCAGTAGCCTGACTGGAGGTATCATCGACGCTTGAGCACGATTTCATACAAAATCGAGTTGGTCTGGGCCAGGTCGAGTCTTCGGTAAGTTAGTACAGAGCTCGTAACGCAGTGGCTCGCCTAAAGCTTTGTTTTTATGGTGTTGCAGGGAGTGGCCTGTGGAAATTGCTATCGGTTACGCGGTGGTTTACGAGTCCGCCATTGGTTGTTCGCCACTAAACAGCCAATGGAAAGTTTCCAGTGGACCCTCTGATTCTCACTGTAAAACAGCGGCCGTCGTTTGCGCTCTTCGAAGTTTATCGACCCAAATTTCCACCCTTACGTGTACACCGATACGGCTGGCACGTCCCCCCCTTCTTCAACTGGTGCAAGTTAACATTCGAACGGCCATTACCAGGCTACAAATTTCGCGAACGGTGCCCGGTAATGCAGCACGCCAGAGAGTAGTGATAACGAGGTACCTACCAGTAGCCGATTACAAAATTCAGCCACTGAATGGTCTGTTGAAATTCTATTCTCGAGTGTGCTGTAAATTTCCGCACATGCTATCCTGACGGACAAAGGGTCTCGGATGCTCAAAATTCCTCGAGGATGGAGAGCCCCTAACTTTTCACCTGGAAACTATGGGAGCTATTAACCCGGACTACAACAAATTTCAGAAAATTTCGTTGGGATATTTTTGCCGTGATGCGATTACCGTGGTACAAATATTGCGAAACTATTTGAAAATGTTCGGATAATCAAGGAAATTGGCGTATTGTATCAAAAATTTCTAACTTATTTTGACGCTTGATGTTATATAAACGTAGGTTTGTTATATAAATGTTACGAAGATCGTAGTAAAGTTGTGGCAGAGTGGCATTAAACCAGGTTCATACTCATCCTCCTCAAATAATAGATCGAGCAGGACATAGTATCCTTTCAGAATCAAGGGAAAATGTATCTAATAATCATCATCGACGTTTCGTTCCTAGTTTGGATCTATCTCAAGATTTATTTGAATTGCGTCTGTAAAACAAATTTTATATATATTATACAATTTTCAAAACTATTAATGATTAAAAATAAGGAGGAAATGATTTAAATGAAACCCACTCACTTGCTTTTGTTGAAACTACATTTTTGTGACTTGTGCGACACGCAATTTGTTTTACAGACGCAATTCAAATAAATCTTGAGAAAGATCCAAATTAGAATCGAAACGTCGATGATGATTATTTGACTATTTGCAGAATTGCTTTTTGTTTAATCAGTATTAAGGATCGAACCGTTGCGCTGAAAACATTCAACTTCAGTTATCAACAACAAATACGATCGATATAAGAAATACATTGAAAATGTATCTAATTGGCACAATCGATAAACGAGAGTTAGGAAGACTTTCCTCCGGAATTGTTAGCAGTATTCTATCAATTTTCTCTACTTTTGGTACAACAGACAGTCGATAACAATGACGAATCTTATAACTGATACCTATAATAATAGCCAGTTCACAGTTAAGAAAGTTACCAATAACTGTTTCGTTAAAATTTTTTTAATGGAGCTCGAGACTTTGTGAAAGAAAACAGCTTTTACGTATACAGAAAAATAAAATTAAGAATGAAATACAATAATCAAGTTAAAAATTGCATGAGCAGCTTTTTTTAGAAAAATTAGAGGAACTAAAGAAGTATAAGAACTAAGTAGTGATTTTTGGATTTTTCCGAAGTTTGAAAAGTACTTTTAAAAGAATGTCTGCTTTCCTTATTAGATATCATTCATTATTTCATTAATATAAATGTGTATGCTGACGTATTCATAAATGCCGTACATAATCTATAAATTGAATCTTCTCACTTACGTGAGGTCAGAAGGACCAATCACTTTTAATGCTCGGACGATGTAACGTTAAACCGTCTAGAACGCTAAGAAGAGTGGTCTTGTAGCTGCTGTAACTACATACCTCGTGCGCTATCTAAATTGATACTACGTAAATTGTATTATTTCGTTGAGCTGTTTCATAACTCGAATCGGATTACACGTCTAATCCATTACATATCGCATATCTCGCAGCGGTGTATAACCGCATATACACTGCGCAAGCCAATGTTGTCTTATTGGTACAATTCTAAAGAAGATTGTAGTTCCTCCAAGTATTTCACCCTTTGGCTAGAATAGGCTGAAATCAAATATCAAATAACTGTGACTAACGCTGGCTGACTGAGGTGCGTTATTATAGGGTACTACGAAAAATTGAGCATTGTTTAAAACAAGTTAATTGTCGAATTATTCTAATAATTTGTTCGATATTGAGTTGACATTAGATCTCCCAAAGAGGTCAATGACTCCTCTCAAATTACTGGTTTTGTAATTATTAAACACATAAAAGTATTTCTCTCAAACTTTCTAAGAAGTTGTCTAGAATTATGATAAAGAAGTTCTAATCACTATAATCATAAGACAAATGATAGTACAAGGGGTTAATCGATCTGACAAATGGGGGACTCGATCCTTAATTATTTTGTAGTGCAGTTCTTTTTTTGCACAATGTATTAAATAAAAGAATGCTGGAATGAGCCATGCAACATAAAAAATGCTCGAAACAAGTATCGACCGATTTCATTGTCGCAATGTTACAAACGTCAGAAAGTAAAATGCCGAGCGATTCACTAGCAGTGTATGCATTTTCCGCAGTCAAAGGATCAGGGATCAAAGAATCGTGATAGTTAGCTGGATACGACGAGCCAGTAATAGTGTATCAAAGGCAAGGCTTAGAAAAGAACAATACAGAGATACGTTTGCCATGAGTCTTCCTTGTTGCATATCTTGAACTGACATCAGTGCTACACGAGTTCCTGGATGCGCTAATCGCTCCAAAGGGAACATGCTGCTTTACTTCCCTCGTGAACTCAACACCTTTGTAACAAGCTTCAAAGATTTCCTCTCTTGAGCTGGTTGTCATTTATTTCTTAGAAATGGAAAATCTAGTTTACTACACAGTTAAATGTTGAGCTAATTTGTGATGCAGTTTTTTTACGACTGAGTTTAAAACCATACGATTCGTTTCGTTTGGAATGTAATATCAGTAATTCTACCATTTTATGAGGAATTCCAAATGCATACCTTGAGAATTAAATTTTAATTAATCGTGTATCGTTTGTTTTATTCAACAATTCCTATCTGTAGAATTTAACCAACTTCCTCATGATTATAATTATGCAAAGTGCAGTGAGAGCTTACTTATTTTGTCTACGTGATGAATAATGTTGCCTGCGGTGGTTTCATAACAAAATAATACGAATTTACTATACCTATACCTCCATTTAAGTATTGATTGTTTTATGTAAACTTATTAATATATACAAACAGCATTAATAATTCAATCGCAAGCATTGTATAAAATATTTGAAGGCAATTTTATCAGACATTAATTCGATATTCTATGTCAACTTCAGAAGTCAACGAACTTCCTAATTATTATTTAAATTATTAGAACCACACTACGAAAAATATAAATTATTTTCGTACGAGTATATATATATATATATATATATATATATATATATATATATATATATAAAATAAAATATATTATATTATATATAAAAATATATATAATATATAATATGAAAAAAATATATTATATTATATATAAAAATATATATAATATATAATATGAAAAAAATATATATATAAAATATTATATAATATTATATTATATTATATTATATTATATTATATTATATTTATATATATATATATATATATATATATACTCGTACGAAAATAATTTATATTTTTCGTAGTGTGGTTCTAATAATTTAAATAATAATTAGGAAGTTCGTTGACTTCTGAAGTTGAAATAGGATATGAAATTAATTTCTGATAAAAGTGCTTTCAAATATTTTATACAATGCTTGCGATTGAATTATTAATGCTGTTTGTATATATTAATAAGTTTAGATAAAACTTATCTACTTAAGTTTAGATAAAACTTATAAATTCCATGTGCATACAACTACAACTTTACGAAGTTCGTAAAATGATGGGTGCGATACTGTTTCGATTCATAATGCGCAACCTTCGGGTAAAGACTTCTACCGGAAGTTTGTCGGCATCCGAGTCGAAGTGGCCTGTATACGACCGTTTTAAGGAGGGAGGGCATATCTCTGGATGACTATGGATCGAAATTTTCCGCGGGAAACGACATCGTCAAGTTTTATATTCCGCGATTTCAGTATCGAAGTACAATCTCACGTTCGGTATGGCAATCCACGGATGTGTGTACACCGGACGCATACGAAATTATTTTCCGTGTGTGATCATCGGCGCCGTAGTTTCCCATATTACAAGCACGGTGCCAATGTTTGTCACGATATACCGAAATTGCAGGTTCGCAATTAGCGGGAAGATCAATCAAAAGTAGGGAAGCAAAACGATCGGATATCGTGGCTCGGGATAGGCTGACATTTTGTAATTAAATTTACCAGTTCAACGTGCGGGCAAACGTTGATGACAAATTCGTAAATTAAATCACGCTTACCTTCCGAATTAGTGTATGAAGAACCCCCGCGTACACGTGTTCCTGGTCTATGTCGGTGTTCCCAGTGTTAATGACAGCCACGTGAATAAAATGTAATGAGAGGTTTAAATGCCTCGTGCACATATCTACAATGTAATGTGTATTCGTCATCTATATTCCTTTGCATATCGTACTGCAACAAATAAAACATCTTACAATTTATGTACGTTAATAGCAATAATGACAGTTTTGTTTTACAATAAAGAAAATCGTAACAATTTTCTGTTTTCAGAATAAACGTACTTGAGAGCTTCACTTCGACAATTGGGGTTTTTCATGGCATTAAAAAGTATTAAAAATTAATAACTAATAGATATCTGCAGAGAAATGTCTGTACAAGATAAGATATTAATTGTACTCATGCATCAAAGCAAACAGTTATTTCAAAGTGCAGATTTTCTGGGGAAAAAGGGAAAATCTCTCAGGCTCAAGGGGCATATCGTAGAAAAATTGTATAGATTTATAAAATTGGATGTTTGAAAAATCGCGCAAAAACGTAGTCGGTTTGTTTCAGTTCATTTTCTACGCGGTTTCCCGGTATATGTTCTCGCCGAAGGAAAACAGTATTTCGAATCTCGCTGTATAGCAGAGTGCACGCTCGGGGATGCGCCCTGTGCGATAAATTCCAAACATCTTCCGCGAAATGGAGGGAAAGATCGCGAAATTTGTGATCGACCGCCTTCTCCCGTGGAAAGCCCCGGCAATGCGTCATTTCCCGGCTTCTTTGCTCCCTCGAGAGTGTATCGCGTGAAACTCGTTACGCAATTTTCAGACAACATTATCGCTTTCCTTATTTTCCTTCCGTGATGACACTGTCCAACAAATTCAAACTTTTTCGAAATCTGCAGCACACGCTGAACGGTACTTGCACGGTTTCCTGTCTCAAAATCACGAAGCTGAATTATTCTCTCTTCGTCTGTTTCTGAAAGTTCGTGCAGAAACGTGCAATTTTGTTCTCTTGTCTTAACATTGTGAAAAGTACCTAATTATACCGAAGTCGAAGATCACTTTTCATTTAGCAACACAGACAATATAACATATTTTGCAATTTTAAGTAATAAAAGAACATGCAAGTAAAAACAAGGTGTTGCAAAATATCTTAAATATAAAAAATTAAAAAATTGAAGATAGATTATTTATGACCTATCGAAATCGTGAGACAAAGAAATATTTGTCTAGCTTGTGTCGTCTGCAATTGATCTGGAATTTTGATCTGCAGTCTAGTTATTATTAAACTGCGGATCTTTGTGCAAAATAAATATTGTCTGAATCGATTACAAGCCAAAGGAACCAAATAAAAAATTCTTTCTTCTTTTAATTAACTTATTAAACTGAAACGAATACACCGATGCCCTTAAAACTTTTTAATATGTCTGGTTATTATATTTGCTGATCGCACTGACCTGTGACAAAAATCCAACAACGAATACAGATCGTTCGTTCCGACGCGACGCCGAGTAAAAAGAAATCGTCACAAGGGGTTGACTCTATTTTCATCGGAAGGAATCTGGGCGATACACGAGTCTCTTCGCAAAGTATCAATCATACGGATCGAATAGTCGTGGATCGTTTGTTCTCGCGAGAAATCGCGGATCGCGATAGCAAGAGAGAAAAACGATTTCGTGTTCCAGATGCGAAACGCTGAAGTTTGAGTTTACGAGGCCGTCGCGCGTCGTGTCGTGGGAAGAAGATAGACATTTCTGCTTTGAAATCGATGCGCCCGTTAATCGTAGACCGGAACAGATAAACTCAACGTAAAAGGGTGAGCGCGATAAATGGAGCAGCGAGAGGAAACTGAAATTATACATAACGACTGATATCTATTTATTTTCGCACGTGTTGCCGCGCTCGCGCGTGCCCCGCAGACAACGACTGTATATAATCGCTTGTTAAAGAACTTTAAACATCTGTTTCTCTCCGCGACGATGATGAGAAATTTATTTGAGATGCAGTTGATGTTTCTGTACGCAACGATGTACGCGTACAACTACGGGGAAATTAATGCACATCCATAAAATTGTTCAGGCTGGACGGGAATGGGACGATATAAATGCTCCGCGATTATATCAATGCATTAGAGTTTCCAAATAAATGGGAAGATAGTACTTATGAAGAGACTTCATAATTTAGACATTTGTAAGAAGAATTGGTTGATAAAACATAAATACAGAGAAAATACCAGAATATTATTTGTAACTTGTTGAAATTATTAACAGAGGAAATAAATATCTAGGCAGCTTGCAATCGATTAACCAAATTTTTATTTTATATAAAGACTCGCAGTCTATTTATGGAGAGCAATCAGTATTATTTACAGACTGTGGATTTTTATGTGAATGTAATAATAATAATTTTTATAGAAATTTTTATTTAATAAAATGATCTACTGTATCGATATCTACTATATTTTTTTATTGTCCAAATTCATATCGCACAAGCTCGAGTTGAAAATAGTTCTTGCCATTTTATAATTGCAATTACAACAACGCCGCGTCGAATTGTCGGCAACGCGTTCACTACAGGAATCAATGCAGATCACTATATACATATATAACTTAGAAATACCTCGTATGAATTAAGTACATAGGAGAAAGGTAAATGGTGACGTATTAGCATTGAAACAAGTTCTGAAGGGCCGAGCTGAATGCAAATGCGCGATTCGAATGATTCAGCCGATAATTGGAAAAGCTCCAAGAGTTCAGGGATCGGGAAAGTTATTCGTGCCTGGACAAGGAAAAAGAGGAACGAACGACGAAGGCGGTAGTAAGAACTAATCCTGCCGATAAGCATTGTAATGGTCAAGTTTTATGGTTGATATCACTTACGGTGATTAAATAAAGGAACGGGAGTGTCCTTCTCGTAATACCAATGCTCTATCCTACGATAAAATATATTTTTTACGATAACTATAATTTATTTGCCGAATGAAAATAAAAACGTACAGCATTCACTATCGAATTCAACGTTTAACGTTTTGATCAATGACTGTGATATGCAAATTAATTCGTGGCTCTCACAGTTAGTTAATTGTATTGGAGATTTAATAATTATTTGTTAGATTTAGTAAATGCATGAGTGCAACATTAAATTTATAACTTGAAGGCAACGCGATCAATATCCTTGTTCGAATTTTACAGCTTTCTCGCGCATCAGCGTAATATGGATTAAGCGTTCGGTCGGATGATCAAGAAAAAAAATCGATCTCAAGGAAGACGAGCTGAAACGTCATTTTGTAGGCACCGTTTCACAGCGGCCATAAAAGAACGTGGCTAATAATCCGCGAGGATGCGATAACTCTAACGTAAGCCTTACTTTAGCATTTCGTAAGGGAAGAATCGTTGCGCGTGAAATGAATTAAATATGTTCATCGATCGAAACACCGAAATTATTTTAATACATACACAGAGTGTGCCGCACACCGTGGACAATCGATTGAGAAATAATTTTACAGTATTGAGTAGAAAAGAAAGAATAAAATTTTCTATTTAACGCTTCGTTTTTGGAAATGTATTGAATTAACTTTTTAATTCTTAACAGTCTTGTACACAGCCATTTTTCTCGTAAAGCTTGTATTTGTTTATATTAAATTTTCATGCGCAATCGAGTCGTTTAACCCGTTAACCAGATAATTTGTCGACTGGAAATCTCCGTGTACGCGAATAAAGTGAAATGTCGAGAACCTGCAGCGGTAAATCTCAGAATAAATATTAATCAAACTGGAATGTATGCGTACAACATACAGTATGATTCGGCAGATTTATTTAATAATTATACCCAGAAACGTCTTTAACGTTTCAGTAATTTTGAATCGAAAACTCTGAAAAGGTCATTTCACCCACGTGCTAGTTCTAGTGTTAAGTTCAGAACTACTTCAAGAAACTTCAGCTTGGAACTTCTTCTTCAATATAAAGGTGCGATTGACTGTAAAAATTTTAATCTAAAATTATTTCAGTATTTTCATTTTCTTCGCAGATTTGCGATTATAGCGAGAATGTTCTAATCGAACTGAGAAAATGTCTCTTGCAAAATCTATTCACATATTCACTGCACAATAAGGAGCAAAATACTTAATTTAAAGAGACATAAGTTCGAGTGTTCATTTACTGGACATATCACCCTATGAAATCATTATCCGAGGGAACATCAACTATTATTATTCCCTGTTCGAATTTCTTCGAGTTTAAGGACATAATCAGAAGACAAATAATATTTTCCGAATTTCTAGCAACTGGAATTATCGTACTCGGTGTGTGCAATAATAATTGTTCTGCTTTCAAGCCTGTGAATTATTTTAGTCCTTCTGTTTATACATTGTTCGGAGGACGTAGGTAGATGAATGCATGGAAGCGCGTGCACCTAGTTGCAGTGAGATGATTGTTTGTACTTCACGGAATATCTTATGCGTCCTTTACAACTGACGTCGTGTTCTACACATTTGTAAGTGTACTCGCTTGCATGTTGCGCCGTGTCGTCGAAAGGGTACAATATAACCGACCTCCCTACGTACGGAAGCATCGGTATTACATTGAAACTCTCATTTCAATCTTAGAACGAAAATAACCGCGCTTTACAAATTCTGCCATCAATCGCGAATACGGCGCGCGAGAACAATAAGAAATTACTGATAATCGCTTCTTCAATTCGATCGATTCATACGCCGGATAGGTTTGCATGCTATCCATAATACCAGCTAAAACTGTCCAAGACTAATCTCCCTAATGTCCGGAAGAAGCGAGTGCATGCACTTTCTAACATTTACGAGAACTTCGTTAAGGTAAACGTAATATTTGTTTTAATCATTAGCGCAATTGTAGTAGGAAATATTTTTTTACTTTGCCCCTTGCAGTGCAATTTATTTCAGCGATTAGAACTTCTTTGGTCATAATTTCCTAAAAGATGAATTTTTATCTATTGTATGCCTATGTATTCTTCAATTACTACACGTGTATACCAACAATAATGAAATATACAAGGGTGTCCTGAAAATATGGATTAAATTTCTTTCATTTCAAAAAATTGAGTTCGAATATTCAGCCAACATGGGGGCTATTGAATAGGAATTGCCTGACGCGTCTGATGATGGACTATTGATTTTTGCAAATGCTATTCCCGCAAGCATGACGGATTTGCAAAGTCGATTTTCTAAAACGTTTTTCGAAAACCATAGTCTCGAACGAAAAAATGTATTGTTGCAGATCCACAGTCCACTCACTAAAATTGAAAAGGTAAAGAGACAGATAGTCTGTTTGATTTCTCGACGTTATCCAATTTAAGGATTTGCAGAACATTTTTACAGAACATTTCTGTCAATCTAATAAATACCTTAAAACCAGGAACACTGGACCATGTGCTTTCCGATAGCTTTATTAACTACTGTATAGCCTGCAGTTTCGAACAGTTTCCTTAATGAAATGAATTGATTGTTCGTGCTGAAAAGGTTTTTCGGTTCCCAGTTATTTTCCTGAATTAATGACGATCAAACTGTTTCGCAGAGGCTAGGCGATTGGCTATTTTGCTCCTCCGTGCACGGGTAATACTTGTAATTAAAGACAAACCGTACAGTCGTAACGCGGAACGCCGCGCGCCGGGATATGGAAGTTTCATATTGGCACGTTATATTCATGAGTCGGTATTTCCGGTACGCCGGGCTACGAAAAAAGTGTGCAGCATGCAATACTGTACCGTGTACAAGAAATACGTTGGAGACAATAGTAAATTACACATACTGGTACACGTGTGCATATTCTAAGCCTTCTGCCTCCTCGTCATTAGTGGGTTTTTATATACATGGGTCCGCTTTCATTTCCACAGCTATAATCGTTACTGATAGAACAATACGGTTTTGTACAATTCTAGTATTAAAATGTTTTTTCCTACAGCTTTATTAACGTGTTGCCAGGCGCTGCTATGACTGTAATTAAATTTATTCCCACTGGAAATATTATATTCCGGTGTTTCTGATGTGGAGACGTGTGTTGAATATTAATGATATTTCCCAGAAGATACGTTTCGAAATATGATTTATTACACGTATTCATTAACTTCGCTATTAAATTCGGAAATTCCACTCGAGTACACTCTTCAGGAAAATACAGTTTTAAGTATTGATAAGTATTATTCAAGCTTATTGTATTTACTTATCGATTACTCAAGCACATTCTATACACTTTCACAACGTGAAATCTTAATTTTGCATCAAATCCGCGAATTCGGTTTTCGCAAAAATGAGTTATGTGAGCATTTCATCTTATTATTAATCAGAGCAATGATATAAAAATGATGAAGTTTCATAAAAATTTGACGAAACCTCTATGAAAAATGATAAGAATAGAAGAACGTCGTGTACGTGAAGAATACGTTAAGAAGAATGATACTCACGTGGATACAGTGAAACAGGTTTGTGTTTTTCAACGAAAATAATTTCAGCAGGGCGTCTTCATCGAGTGTCGCATCATTGAACTGGAAAATTTATCGGGACGCATAATTCCGTATAACTCAAGAGCACAATTGTATTTTTCATGCTGGTAACTGAATGAATGCATGAACCTCGTCGTCCAAAATTTAACGTAACCGGGACACGATATTGAATTTTTACTTAGAACTATTCGTGTACAATCGACTGAACGTGAAATCGCGATGACGTGGAAATATTTGTTTTCCATGTATTCATATCCCTACGCTGTGGCAAGAATTTCAATGTCGTGTGCCATTTCGAAACGCTTATATCGTGTGCAATACTTAGCGAATCTTTTTATCGGAAAACATTTTTCTATTGGATGATCATACTTAATATTACTAATCGTCACAGTGTGAATCTTTATGTGAAATAAAAATTTTGTAAGTTAATTTTAAGAAACAGAAATTGGATAAATCCGAACTGTGTCTTGTAATAATTTTGAAAAGTTGAAATTGGTGTAATATTCTTGAATACAGCCAATTTACAGTTTTGCGTGTCAATTATTCATTTTTGTTATAAATCCATGAAATCCAGTCGAATAATGTTTTTTACGTAACACGATAATAAAACGCAAACAATGGAGGATGAGGAAACCTCTTCTTTCATTCCTATTTCTTTTAGCTAACAGCAGACCTTAATTATTAAAATTATTGTATATGAACTGCAGAGGTTTATACATGTGTTCAGTATATTGATTAAAACACAGACGCAGATACTTTAACAAAAATGCATGTTCTTCATTAAAACGATATTGAAATACAAATATAACAACAATGGTACTCGCTTCATATATAAAACTTGTTCGTTTGTTTGTAATTAATGCACACGATTTTTGTTTTGCATAAAGATCCGCAGTCTAGTGAATACTTTAATTCTGAATGAGAATTAATATAATCCTAGTGCAAAACTGAAAAAAGTTACTGTTGGAACTAGTCGACGGCTGAACCAAGAGGCTGCATTTTAATCTCAAAATTAAGCAGTCTACATTGTTCGCAAAAAGAATGCAGGGGCTTTTACGATCATTTATTCTGTCTCGTAAAGCAGTGTGCGTTTTCACCAAATCATTGCAATAAGTAAAAAATTCTGTAGACTAACATATGAGCCACCTTTGTAACTGCAAAATAAAGATTAGCAGCACAGTTGAGCGGAACCGCGCCTGGAGCACTCGCTTAACTTCCTGCGAGTAGTTGCTTAAATAAGGTTTCATAAAACCGTGGCGCTAATAGAACACCGGTAACGACGGGAAACGTGAAACGGTGAAACACGTGGAAACGGAAAAACGATCCGGCTACCCGGTAAAAATGGCGCTTGAGTAATTAAAGCGCCGCGCTAACCTCTTGCTAAATTCCTGGCGTTGTGCAATGAAAGGCGCCAAATGCGATTTCTAAACGCACAATGTCTCGCGACACAACAATTTCATGCAATTATTCGCGAAACACAAATGTAACGTATCCGAAATATATTTTGCTGTTAATACTTTGCTCTTTATAATATGCACACAGTTGCTGAAAAATATACAATACGTAATAATTTAAATCAAAGATAACGTTGCTCTACGTAAGTGTTCATTAAAAATGTTATTCAATATACAATACTGATAAATTGTAATTGAAAATAAAAATTTAATTATCCGGAAAATAATGAAACAACACTAACAATTTGAATAATTATAAATCTTAACAATAGCGTATTATGCGCCATACGTAGTTTGAACACAATTATTGTTAAAGTTCATATTTATAGATTATTCACTTTTTGATAGTAGTTCAGTTGAATTAGTACATATACATATACTATAGTTCGTATACAAATGTGAGTACAAAAAGTGTATGTGATAAATGAAGGACTAAGATGGTTGAATGACTCAATGGCTTGAATATAGAAGAAAACGTCAGAGCTTTTAAAAGTTCAATAATTCAAAGAGCTATAACTCTCTGTGAACCCATTTTTTCCACAAGTGCATCATTACGAGTGCAGTGTAATACTCGCAGAAAAAGCGAGTTCATGGAAAAGTTAGATCTTCTTATACCATTCAACCTTTTTCCTATCAGTTTGTTATACCCAACCAGGAGAATATGCGACATCATCCATTTCCCAAAATCGCGTTACATGGTATTAAGTGACCTAGTACCAAGAAGAAGATTTCCTATGTATATCATGGTAGAATTTAAATCAAGAAAACTTTCTGAAAATTTTCAAGAAATCGCGAAGATTATTTAAAACGGGTCTACGCGACATTATCGTATAATTTATGTTCTAAATATCTATAATCGATGAGGATCCGATTTTCACTTCAAATACAAATTAAAAATACTACACAAATTTATCTGAAATCAAAAATGAAATTTCACCACATAAAAATGTTGTAAAAATCAACCTGTGTACGCCCTTAATTCCGACAAATTGCAATTCTGCAAAATTTCTGTTTCTCCGTCGTACGGTTCACTGCTAAGTATAGTTATTAAGTACAGTACTCGGCATCCGAAATAAAAATTTTCTCGTCGTGTCGCCTGTCTCTCCCATATGTTCCTAGCAGATCATGAAAAATGTTGAAAATCTCATCAGACGTGTTCTCCCAATAGCAATTTAAGGGGCATATCCGGGGGTTGAAAGTCGACGGTTAGAAAAAGAAAATAGTTCAGGAATATGAGGAAACCGCGAGCGCGTATAACGTGGGGTACGAGGCAGCCGTAAGACGCTCGTAGTCAGGAGAAAGGTAGAAAAGGGGGCAGGGGTTGGTGATGACGCTTCCCGGTAGGAAGCACTCGGTTACGAATTGCGGAAAAGAGGCAAAGGGAAAGAGAGAGGCGTGGTGGTGGTGGCGGTAACGTCGATGGTGGAAACTGGCCTGCACACTGTTGGAAAAAGAGGATATGGAACTGCGGAGTTCGAGAAACGCCGGCAGACTACAGGGGTGGAAGGACTTTGAAGGGAAATAAAGAGAGGAAATGGAATAGAGGAGAAAGCGGTGGCAGACTAGGCGAGATCGCAAGCCTGGTCCAGCTTTGTCCTTGATCGCGACGCTCTATTGAAAATGCACGGTGAAAATTTCAACCCCCGGCAAGGCGCGAGGACGCGGTTGAAACCCGCGCGCCCTCCGACGCGAAAGCGTTGCCCTCCCCCGTGCAACCTTTGTCCCGGTTGCTTTGAAATTAATGGCAGCCAGCCGCTTTATTCGATTGCATAGCGCTTTAATCGAATAAGACTGTTTCAAGCGGCAACCGTGCTGCAGCAAGTTTTTCTGAATATTGCCATGCTCCTCTGCGCGTCAGACAATGAAAATTACATTGTAATCTCATCTCAAAGAAGGAAATTGCCGACCGACTGATAGGTACGCATCAGATTCTAGCCGCTAGTTTCCACTGTAATTGCGGAACGGATATGCACAAAACTGCGGTTATCTCTGCGATAGTCACAGGGTAGAAGAAAATTCCAAACGAATTATTCATGGACAAAATGATAGGACACCTTTTAGGGCATTCTTTATGTTTCCATATGATATCGGAAATCATCTTTTTTAGACAGAGAAAGGGAGGGCGTGAAATATGCCGGCACAAATGCAACTGAATGCGGGTTTCTTCGATTGATAAAAAGGGCAGGTCAAAATCTCTCTACCTCTTTTCTCTTGACATTTGCCGAGGAAGGAACCCTCGCGAGCATCGCATTTTCCCGGGAGTCGATTCCTAAATTCGACTTAAAGGAGCAGCCCTGACGCGAAACGTATTTCTGTCGATGGGCGAGTCACTGTGGAAAGCTCGGCTTAAACTTTAATGCGGCAGCTTAGGTCGTATCAGTTTCTCGATCCACATTACACTAAGGCGATCGTTAACTTCGATATCGGCTGGACGATTGAACACGACCGCTCGATCCACGGATTAACACGTCCGGCGAAGAATTATCTTCATTAATAAAACTGACACCTCGCGACTCGGTGAACTATAGTCGACCCAGGATAATAAAGATTACATATGCCATCCTACGGCAACGAACGGCGCGATAATCGCACACATGGTGCCTGAAGGTCGCATTTCAAACAATAAGTTTTGTTATGTTAGATCCCTTTTTCATTCAAGTATTACATTGTTTATCGAATAAACTGTTCAATTTATTTCTCACATAATTTACTATACAACAGCTCTGAAAGTTAACAATTATTTTCAATTTAACCCCTTTTTGGGTAACGAACCAGGCTCGTGATGAACACTTCAAACAGAATCTACTAAACATCTACTAAATATCTTTCTATTAAAACCATTATTCTATTCTGTTCCTTTATAACCATTATTTAAGCATTAAAATAAATACATATTTGAAAGGTCTGATTGTTTGCTGTGAAGATAATCGTATGCCAAGTGCTTAATGTCGTAATGAATCGAATAAATTAATAGAATTAATTTTACACGCGAGAATAATCTACAGAATTCGTGTTAGTATAATAGAAAATACCAAAGCATTTCTGAAGTTGTAGTTTCCTTGGAACTTTTCAGATTTCTTTCCTTCGCGTGTGCCCCTTTGAGCGACACTGGTGGCTACCGCAAATGTAACATCTTGTTTTCCGTGGTCGCTGTCACTGAATGCTCTTTGCAAAACGCTTCGTTACGATGCTTGCGCCAGTTATCACTAAAATAAACGTTAACCCTTTGACTGTAGCCCGACGAGAAGGATGATGCTTGCTCTGTGCGACGCAGAAGTAGCTACATGTACATATGTAACCGGTATGCTTGGCGACAAACGTCTTTAGGCGTCGTTGGCGCATGACGATGATTTTCGTGAGACACCTAAAGGCGCTGTACACAGTCAAAGGGATCTAAAGGAGCGGATCCGTGTTTCACACCTTCGTTGAAACAGAATACGGCTAGATCGTTTGGGATCGATGCTTGATAATAAAATTAAATAAAAATTTCTATTACCGAAGCATGTCTAGTGGCGAAGAGCACTTAATGCCAGACGCTGATATTTTATTTAAGAATTGCGAGAATGCAACAGTTTAGTACATGGAACTGGCCTTTTTCGTACATCCATAAACATCAGGAATATTTACATGACTCCGTTAACGTCAGCCACCATGTATAATACAGTGGACAGCAGCAGAGAAATGAATGTCAGCCCTTTGATTAAATCTGCATCACGGTTTTCGTTCTATCGTATTTGACACATTTGGGGGCGCTATAAATGCATACAACGTGCAGCCTGACTTTACTATTTTGTAAACGATTTGTAAAATGCTAAACAACTAAAATTCAGAACAATGGTACCTGAATTTTACATGTCTACGAGATGTATTTTCAATTATAGTATTTTTTTTATAAAAATTGCTATTTTTTATGAAGAATTAAAGAGAGAAATATTGTTCAAAAATTCCTGGAAATAGAGCAATCATTTGTAGAAACCTCTCAAAACATTATAACGAGAACATTATGTGTGTTGCGATCAAATGTACCATTCAAAAATTATCTATAATTTCTCATTAAGTATCAAGAAAAGTAATATTATTGAAAAATGCCTAGGAATAGTGTAATTGTTTTTTGAAATATCTCAAAACTTTATAACAACAGTATTATGTAAGCTGCGATAAGATATATCGTTTAACAATGTATACGATTTAATAGTCTTTATGATAATTTTCTGGTTCTGTACAAGAACTCTATCTTTTAATCGATTATCGAGAAAGTTTTGAAAGCGACCATATCATGAGCCGAAATACCAATATGACATTCGCAGAATGTTATCAAGTATTAAGAAAGTAGTTCTCGGCTTACAGGAAATGTAATCCCGTACAGCCGTTGGTCTGCCCTTATTAGCTCTTAATGGGTTTCCTACGGAAGCTTCTGACACCTTTTCCTCAATTCTAGCTTTTTAAATTGCGAGGTCGTTTCAAAAATATGTTGCTAAAGGTCATAGTTTCCCAACTTTAATTTCATTCATTACGCAAAGACGTTATAAAAAATTTTACACATCCTGAAAGTTTAAAGTGTATGCCATGACGCGGTGAAATAATATTAAACGTATTACCTGTGGTTACAATTATAATTTATACAAAATCTCTAACTTTGTTACAAACTATAAATGTTTAAATATGTACAATTTATTTAACAATTGATTAATAATTGAAGAGAGCACTGAATGACACAGATTTGAAACAGTAGAAAGGTTAAAAGAATTTACATATATCTAATATCCAAGTAAAAATTAATAAAACATCAATTACTTATCAATTGCAATAAACACCTGCAGTCTACTTCTGACCAATATAAGAATAAATGCACTGTAAGATAATTAAATAAATAAAGAATACAATGAAGCTATGAAAATATAAAAGTAAAATCCTAGATAGCCCTAGATGTTAAATAAAAGGTAAAGGGATCAGTGATTTCGGTTCAGTCTCGTTGTCACGTGAAAGATAAATAGCAGTTTAGTATCTAGTATCTACGGTGGCATCCCTCGTACCAGAAAGTCCGCAAATGTTTGAATCACAGTACTCTACAGCGCCTAAGGTTAATTATGCAGCTGCGTCAATACCGTTCGGAGAATTACCTGGCAACCGCATAACGAATATCCGCATCTTTAGCGAAAATAACTCGATAACCCATCTACATAATTAGTTTGAGATACAGACCTCTAGAGGGCAATCCGGTTATGGTTGTCCCTTTTCCTATCCATCTATGTACTCGTGTTCTATTGACCATGCGCAGAGGCTAGCACACACCCGAAATATCTGACCGTAGAATAAGTAGAATTTGCGGTATTTACACTGTCGGTCCGTACAAAATTTAGAATTCATGTTCCTTTTGCGACGTGACGATCGTTGAACGTATTCTACGTGATCTGTCGACAGATAACGATTATTACACAGTAATAAAAAAGTTCAACATTCATTTAAATGGAATTGTAAAATGAGTCTCAAATCTGTCAGCTACTTCTTTTGTTCCGCTCAACTTCATCAACTACTTTTACTTCTTGACTCGTATCTCGTATTCACGTGATGAATAATATGACCTAAAGTGCTGGAAAATGTATGTTCGCGATTCATAAGCATCGCCATTGCATGAAAGAATAAAAATAATTCAATGCATGTTTTTCATTTAAAAATTGGCTGTTTTAATATTAATTGAAACAATGGCTGTTTTAATCAACGTGACTTATTTATAGCTAGAAAACAATATATGAAAATTGTACGAGTTTATATTCTAACCCTATCTTCTTTAAAATTCGTAATAAATAACAATAACCATGGCAGAATAGTATGTAGTATTATTATTCAAAAAAACTATCCATTATATGTACTGCGTTTTAGTCACAGAATCATTAAAATCATTGACAGATTAAAAAATATTTGAATGTCCCATTAATTGATTAGTTAATAAAAATTGTAAGTAATTGTAATCGAAAGAAAATGTACCTGCAATCTTGTCTCTAAGATAACTTATGGTACTGACAAGTATTTACAACAATTAAATTAAAATATAAAGAGCAATATACTTCATTACAATTTTGGTTACGTTTTAATACAGCATACGCTTTCAATATTTGCTATCAATTCTCCTAATGTCGGTACCGTGCAGTGTGCAGAATGTTAAGCGGATTTTCATAAGGATTAAGGCGATCAGCGCAGAAATGAGGACAGCAATCAGTAGAGAGGGTATTTACCGTTTTCAGTGTCGGGAGTAAATGTACAGCACAGACATTTCAGCCACGCGAACACGCGTCCATATTTCTATCAAATATTCACGTGTCGTAATTGGTTTGCGTCCGATTTCCAGAATTTTGACGAGGATTAAGGAAAGCGGCACGAAAGCGAGGCGTAGCAATTAGGCGAGCCTGTGTTGCAGTTTTTTTGACCGAACATAGAAAAATTAATGTGTTTCAACCATGCATACGTAACATTTTGTCCCTAAAAAAAGCGTCCACCCTTTCCATTGTATAAAAACTCAATGAAACAATAGTAAAATTTTCAAATTTTTTTTAAATTCGTGATCTAATTCTTTTAATTGAATCTTTGGGTCTTTGAATCCTTAAACATACGATTGTGCCATTTACATACATTATTGTTAAAATAAAATAAAAACATTTTCGTAAAATTATTTTTAAACCTTATTGTATCCAATTTAATATTGTAATATTTTTAATACTCGGTTATAAAAACTGGTAGCAGCTATGTTACAAAATTTTGCGAACCTTTTAACATTATTACCCTAACGACAGATATATATGACTATTTGCATTAAAGAGAGCGACTATTTCAAAACACTGCCACCGAATTTTCAAGCCTATAGATTCGCGAATTGATTTTAAATCGCCACCGTTTTCGAAACGGATGGAAAATCGCTGCGAGGTATCTAGATTATTGTCAGTAGTTATATGAAACGTTTTTTGTAAAGATATCAGTTTTTGTTATTTTTTTCGATGCACTGCAGGTCTCGATGGTGCAACGAATGGGAAATAGTTGGTGGTAACAATGAATTGGAGGGTCGCAGGCAAAAGACTTTCTTTTATTGTTCTGAGTATGTAATGCACGTCGCGATGTTCAGAATGCAAAGTTTGTGGCAATTGTTCTGCTTGGTATTTGCTGAATGCCCGCGGTACTCGTTTCAATGGACGACACACTTCGCTCGTGGATAAAATTTGGATAGATCGTGCCCTCGATTCAAATTCGACCTCGAGATTACATTTGAAAAATTAAACCAGGAACGACGTCGAATCCCCGGTTTGCAAACACGGTGGACGTCGAATAGAGTACAATTTCAAGACGAAAATTGACAAAATTGATTAGCTACTTTTTCGTTAGAAAAGTGAACTCAATGAAAACAAAGCTATTAGTATACATTTAGTGAATATAAATATGAAACTGCACCAAAGGAGTACGTAAAATCAACAAATTATCGAATGAATAAATCATCCAATTAACACGATCCAATTGAAATTATAAACATAATAATAAATTGATTTTTTTCTTGAGATGTTTTACAGTCTTTTGTAATCAAAATCTATGCAGCTTGAAGAACTCGGAAAAGAAAGTATAATGAGGTATGGTCGAATAAATTCTGACTCCAATAAAGTAACTTCAGTATTGCTGTCTATCAAAAATTTGTTGTGACTGATACGATGAAGGATGCGCGAGATTCTAGCTTCTTGCATTTTCCGAAGGTTTGTATTAAAGAAAGTTGGTTATTTCACGCCATGTAAAGAGCCCAGCATCATTGAAAAGAGATCGAACGTGATAGATCGTTCCACCTCGGGCAGTATAACTAAATACGATATTCCGAGCACGTATAGGCAATCTTTTTTGCTACTTATGCGTGGGAAAAACATGATAAATGATGCTCCAATCAATAGTTGCGTTTCCGTGGTAGGATAACGATCATTATCGGCTAGATGGAAACGTTTGACAATGGTGCGAGTCATTGATTACTGGCCACGCATTTAACAGCCAAATTGAGACAATGAGGAATTTACAGTTATGATAGATACTATTGAAATATGTCAAAATTAATACAATGTTCGATTATAATCGACTGGATATGATTCAATATTGGTATGTTTAAGAAATTGTTGTTTATTTGTTCGACTCATTCTACTTTTTTAGCCCGTAATCCTCACTTGACGTGTGGCATTTAAACCTAAAGGACGTGTTTTCTTTGTGCTCAGTAATTTGTATGGTTGCGTTAATAAAGTTCAGCTCAGTTAATTTCGTAACTGTAACAAATAAATAATTGTTTCGTAAAGATTTAGAAACAATACTATACAACGCCTAGGTAATATCAGCTAGGTGTAACAATACTTGTTAAACACACAGCTAGGTTTAGATAACGCATATTTTAAAAATATAGATTTTTATAATCTAGGATGTAGCCTTTTAAATAAATGTAGAGCAACCCGAAAATGCGGTCAGTGGGTAAAGCGCTTCTTTGCCAGAAGGTCAGTAGGTAAAACGTCCCATTTCAAGTTTGCAGAGGATTACCCTAGTAGTAGCTCGCAAGTGATACAGGTCTTCTGTTCGAATGTGTAACGATCGCTTGTCTATAACTCGAATCTGTTCTATCAAGCGATGTTTTAGCAACGCTTGAATCAATAATATTTATGGAACTATTTCGCAGCACTAAGAGAAGAAATTGAAACATGTGCCTAACACATTTGAGTTGGCTATTACTTACGGAACCAGTTTACAGAATGACGAGCAAACTTTCCGAAACTCATTCCGTTCACAATGAACATATGAAAACAAAATTGTGTTGATTGCTGGATGCTCCATGCAAGCTAGTTCCAATCAACAGGCTATATATAGTATTCGAGTAAATACTTTCCTCAAAGTGATTAGAAGTATTTTTTGGTCGAACAACTCTTGTGAATTTTCATCCAGAACTCTCGTTCGAATATTCCGATCAAATAAATTGTTTCAAACGTATCGACTGTGCGATTTCAATATGTGAAACAATTTTGGGATTCTCCGGAAAATCGATATGGTGGTATCGTTCGAAATTTAGTCGAATTTTATATCCAAACCGCGCGTATACACTATGTTTTCAATATTCATTCCATTTCGGTATTTCCATGTGCCAATTTTTTCTAATAAATACGGTTTATATATCAATAACAACAAAAATTCCAGTAACTGAGAATCACCGAGGGAATAATGGAAACTATTTTTCACGACCTACCTTTACAATAGGCTAAATTGTTTAAAGAACAATAATTATAAAGAGCAATCGCCACACTAATCTAGAGATGTTAAGTTTTGAATTAGGCGACAAGAATAATGATAGAGATTGCGATGGCACTGGCGAAGCAAGTTCAAAATGAGCTAATTAATTATAAAAGCTACGGAAAGTCTCCTTGATCTAATTTCATCTTCCACAACAACGTTTTTTCGGCGAAGTAAATGCAGGGAAAGCGCAGCATCATTTGCAACACCGAGAATTTTCTATGATATTACCATTACTACAACTCAAAGGGCTTAAGCGCTTTAGTTTCGTGCGCCCGGTGAGCGTTCTGTCGCTTTCAAAAGACTGCAAACGAAAAAAGAGCGTCAAACTTGCGTTTTGTCTCCTTTCGGTTTAACATCGAGCTACGAAAGATAAATAAATTTTCTGAAAATTAATTAGCAACCTTACCGTCGTTCTTTACAATATTTCCGTTCTTGTTAGTTCATCATGTTATTATTAAAATTATGATATACGTTATAGCTCGACAAGTTTCACAAGTTATTAATTGATAACAATGATTAAATCTATAAAAATTTGAGAATTGCGATGAAAGCAGCAAGAATATTAACGACACAATAAACAATTAAAAAGAAATTGTTTTCAAAAAATTAATTAACGTATATCTTTTATTAATCATTTATTTCAGATTGCATTTGAATTAATGTGAACTATAAGCGTAACTCAAAAAAGAGAAATTCAAACAGTTTGAGTAAGCAATGACTGATACTTTTTTGAATAATAACTTGAAACTTTACATTGCGAGTCTTTTCGTGAACCTTGGCGCTGTTACTAAAGAAAGAAGCTCATCAGTCAATCTTTCGTTCCTTTTAAAACGAATTACATTTCTCTCCGCGATGAAAGGTGACCGCAATACATCACACCGTACACGATTTGTGTACATTCCTGTAGGAGCGGTAGATTAATGTGGGCACCGAGAAAAGCGAGCGCATTATTCTCCTTCAGCGCTCTTTATCTGAACTACTCTGAATCTGTCCCTCTCGGTGCAATCATTCTTGACTCGACCTGCAACGTCTTGCCCTCGAGTGTATTATAATTTGCAATAAGCGGGCTGCTGTAAACTGTAAACTCGTAACTCCGTCATGAAACTTGCGTGAAATTGTCAAGACTTCAAAGTAACTGATATAGGATATGCGTATTGTAGGATTTTAAACAATTTAATTTTTCTACAACGTTAACAATTGCAAATGCCTATCACAGATGACCATTATTTACTTGACGAGCTTCCTCTATAATATTTTGTAACTAATAATAAAGTTTTAATATCAAAGTGTTCGAATGAATAACGAGTCTCGTTCTTCGTAGCTCTATTCTGCTTTCTTTCTATATTCCCTGCCACCTTTATTACAAAACTTGTCACGATGTTACGGAAGATCTATAAATTACTTCCCCACTTGAAAAAAAGGGAAAGTAATATAAAGTGCATTGACAATGGACGCTGAGAAGTTAAAACCAAGTTTCTAGAACGCTTGAAAACATGTTGAATGAAAATTAAAAATTGGACATAGATATAGTGGATAAAGGAAAATTATTGCTCATATAATTTCGAGATAGGTTTAAAATTTTATCTGTTACTTTAAAGCAAATGAGGATTAATATAGTTTCTCATTAAAAAGTAATATTCTTTCACCCTCTTATATTCCTCAAGAGAGATACAAATTCGCTCTACTAAAAATACAAAATGATTTTATAAGTGTTACACGTTTACCCCATAAATATTGTTTTTTAATCAAAAAGGTTCAGTTCTAAATTTCTTCTATTTCAAGACGACACAGTGAAAATCATATTTTATTTCTGACATTTACGTCTTAACACATTTCCATTTCTTCTGGAAACGTAAAGTTTCGGAGTATAACGTTTCAAACATTCAGAGTAACGAATGACCAGCCGAAATTCCCTGAAACGACGTGACCTACTTTTTCTCTTAGAAATAAGCACGACACGTAGAGTGGTAGTAAAAAAAACATTGACTCCGCGTTCGTCATTAACACCGCACAGCTACCAAGCGTGGAACACGTTATACGCGCGAGTTTCAACTGTGAAGACAAGGGTTGCAATCGAAAGTGACCCTTTAATATGCATCTTCAAATCGAACAATGCAGATTAACCTATATTTATATAGCTCACGACGCTCTAAAACACGGAACATTAAATTCTTGTTCATCGTATAGATAAACCTAAACTCTACTCAATGTAGCTTTTAAAATAAATAATTTCTTATCGATCGTTAACTTGAGATATGATCCATTTTCTAAATTAATATTTCCTTGATTTTATTTGATATAGAAAATAAAACCGAAAATATAGGTCGAGCATATGAGTGTAGTGAATCTACGTCGTAATTGAAGTGATTAAAATTGATGTAACTGTATTATGCGGCACGTATTTCACATTAATAAATCTTTCTATCGCATGAGGCACACAATAATCTTCGAATTTAGATTGATTACGTTGTTTTAATCAGTTCTATTCGTGTGATTGAAGATCGCGAAAGAAAATAATATAAATGAATAAATAATACTATTTGCAATTGTATAATTGACTATTTCCATGATTATACATATTAAATTGATCATACATCATTCATGGTTGATACATGTGTAGTCGCCACGAATTTCTGCACTGATACCATCTTATGGTTTTAAAGACCATTTTCAAGATTCCATTTTAAATGCCTTGTTAAATGGAAAAGGTGGACCACTGACAAAGCAATTTTGTTATTCACTGCGCCCTCATTGCTGACACAAATACGATACGGCAAACATTTTGAATTTCAATGCAGCGTCGGCATCCAAGGGAAAAGAGATGTTTGTAGTTCTCGGAGAAATGAAACATGGCTGTATATTCAATGTACCGAGCAATTTTTCTCGTGTCAGAACGCATTGAAGCTGACGATGCATCATCTTGCGAAGCCCGAACGCCAACGACTTTGATTGCAAAAATACAGGGGTGTAGAAATGAACTAATCGAGACTACTAACTCATTATAATTCTATACACTTCGCTTAAAAATATTTTACGATTCCCTTATGCAATTCTGTTAATTTAATCAAAATAGGCTTAGTTAATTTTTTAAATTACGTTCTAAACATTATCGAAATTTGCCAAATCCAAAAGCTCCCCCGTAACACCAAAGTGTCTGTAGATTATTCGAAAACAGAATAGCGAAAAGATAGCTAAAATAATGAGTTATGCTGAATAATGCAAACTCTTAGGGGAGATCTTGATTGCATCTTTATGCAATATGGAGACTTTATTCCGCGATCAAGAACGGGAGGAATTCCAATGAAGAAAAAATTTTTATTAAAGAGTTGTTTTATTTGTCCGTGTACTAAGACGACCTATGTTGGGCTAAATGAAATTACGGAGTCCATTTTTCAACCAAACCTGTATGATAAGTCACACAAAGTGTCATAAGACAGACGAAAGTATTTCAACAATTTACCATAGAATCATTCCTATGAACATATGTATGTGCTTCGAACAAAACGGCAGTTTTGTAATACGATTATGTCCACATATGAAATGAAACAATTTTTATTTGTGTCTCCACACGTGTCCGCGTATTAAGCTATCACTGTCTGAACAGAAGTTTCGATAAAATCGATCGGTACAGTCGTATTTACATTCCTGTCGTAGAGAATGGGATTGAAAACGACTGCGTTAATTTAATCCGCGTCCGCTTGCGCCCCCACTCGTCAGTCGTAACTGCGTTTAACATCCGAAAATGAGAGTTATCATCGGACAACATAGGATTAAATTCCGCCCCGTTTTTGAACTCGCCACAAATTTAATATCGCTGTTGATATGCACGGGAGGATCCGATGAATTGCAAAAAAGAGGGTGCAGGGGTAGGGGTGAAAAAAAGGAAGAAAGTAATCGGCCGAATCATTTAATATTTATCGAACGGCGTGCAATAAAAAGCGATTCGTGATAAATTGGCACATTGAAGGAGGAAAAAAAACCGGCGAGCATAAAAAGAGAGGGAAGCTGGTAGGTAAATGGACGTGGCCTTGCGAAATGGCGCAACATTCGATTCGATTTAAATTGGCATTTACTGCAGCACTGAAATAATGGCGTCGGCTTTTTTATTGGACAATTGAATGTTCATTAACGTATCAGGCGTCAGTCGGGGCGACGCATTCGGCTGCACCTGCTGTCCGATCCCCGTTTGTCCCCGATTATTTCAGTTGCGAGTGGGAATAATAATATTAATGGCAGGCGATCACGATGCAATGATATCGCGTCGTCGATAATTTAGTCGTTCCTGGTCGTGGAACATTTGCGGAAGCGCTGTTTCCGTGAACTTGATTAAGCTCCGCATATTTATCACTTTGTACACGACTGTCGTTGTAATATAGAATATCTGATGCCTTAATTATTCCCTTTGCGAATGCCATTCAGGAAAATACGTGCTAGGTATTAGTTAAATAAAATATATGAGGGAAAAGCAATGTTTCCTGCTAACTGAAGAGGAAATGGTGCATCTCGAATTAATTCATTAATGTATATTATATACTGATAACGTTACATCGTACATATTATTCTTTAACCGTCGGATTCCTGCGGGTTCTATTCCGGATTAATTTCTGACTCGCACTACTATTTCACGGATACAGTTTTATTTCGATATAAGATGATAGCTTAGGACCGGCTATCCTCGTTTTTGGGTTAAGGGTACCTACATATACAACTTGACTAATTTTTCGTTGGACAAGGATAGACTATAACATAATTTTTACACTAAACGGTGTCGAGCGAACAACTTTCAAATAAATAAGAAGCGTCGTCTTATATCGGAATAAAATTGTACATATTGACGGTCACGAATCATTCCGGCATAGTATACGGAGGGTTGATTGAAAATTATCAGAGTGCAATCTGAGCAAAACGAAGAGTGGAATGATGGGTTAGACATACATGTAATACAAGTCCATTGGTCGGTACAAGCTACTATGTGCATGTACAACGTAATACATGGGGCCAGTTTTCCAGACCAAAGTGAGGGAATGAAGAGGTCTGGCCACCTTCTCTTTAATATTAATTACAGCCGCCATAATTAATAGTCCCTTGATTAATACAATTTATAACTTGGCGAATGAGCTCTTTGTCGGTTTAGCAGGGAAGAGGTGGATAATTTCAGCGCTATCATTCCTTTTCTATCTTAAGTATATTTTCCACTTTGATCGCTGGTAGAACGACAAAGCTTTAAAAGGTGTGCGTCATTGTTTAATACTTCCCGGAGGAAATTGACAAATCCTTTCGCTCAACGTAATAGATTGTACGGGTTTTATACATTGCGAAATAAAAATTGCGGTTTTATACATAGTGGCTAATATAAATTGTATTTGTACTAACAGAACATTTTCAATGTGAATCTGAAGGCCATGTTTCTACTTAATACGTGGCTGTTTATGCAAGTTCACACATTTATGGATAATTTAAGAAATATTGAAAAAGAAAAAAAATTTCCTTTCGAATAATAATACTTTTAGTAAATCAGAAATAAAATGACAGAATAAAACAGTCCATTAAATCTTTGGTGTCGAGATTGTACGGGCATCTTAAAGGGAACCGTTCCATGGTTGCTGTTTCATGGGAACCTTTAAACACTATCACGAGAGTAACGTCAGTCGTGAAATGGCACCAAATCTCTATATTTCTAAAAATACATAATATTCGTTCATTTATACGTCGCAGCGATAAATTTTAAGATCCATTTCAAGCTACGAGGAAGATTGTTCAGATACGAGTGCCCGATACTATATTTCTAAAGGGAATTAAAACATTCTAACGTGATATTAGACTTTACGGGGCATACATACTCTTAAGACTAGGTTTAAAATGGTCTTTAGTTGCTACAATTAATTTCCTACTCCTTATTTCCCAACTTAACTGCATATCCTGCTAAGAAAATCTTTGTGTGTGTAATATTCAAATTTAGAATAGAAAAATAGAAGTTAATTCCAACGGATTGCATTATGGACGTTTGCGTGTCTGTGTTTTTAAACACCTATATAACCTTATTTTTATCAATTCCGTTTGGAATCATAAAATAAATATTGGAAAGAAAAAAATTCAGAAATGAAATTTTGTTCCAAACATAAGGATCCAGGTTTTGTTATTAATTTTAATTACTTCAAAGTAACAAACCCATATTGTTACATGCTTCTAATGCTTTTACCATTTTATATTATGTTACATACTTCATTATTTTTGTGAAAAGTGGTATACTGTAAGCTATAATATATGCTGCATGTATGCTATAATGTATGCATAAAAACCAAACATGGTTTACGGCAACAATAAATAAATAAACAAACCATGTATGTTAATAAAATTATCTATGATTGTAATTTTGCTGACACAAATAGAAACTTTTTATTGAGAATCGATTAAGCTTGAAATATCCGCTAGTGCATGCAAAGAAAAAAGAAAGAACGGTCGGTTTAAAATCTGCCAGCTCTGCGTGCACATAAACTGTCGCGTAAAACAAAAAAAAACAAACAGAAACAGTGATTCCGTTGGATTAAGGGCAGCGGATACGACATCTATCGACAGGAAACAACGCACGTGGAAATGTAACTCCATAGAAGCGGAAGATATTTCTCTCGGGAGCAGAACCGACAGTTCCATAATTTTATCCGGTCAGGGTTTAATTACTTCCGTTGAAGTTGTCCCCGCGACACACTTCGAGATATTTGGCATATATTTTATGGGGGTTGGGTGTATGGATGATGTTGAGATCTTTTATTGCGCCGGTGCTTAATGGAGATTGGGAATTTAGGATGCTCGAATCAAGGATTTCCGATGGGGATGGAATTTCCGCGCTGAAGCGGAACCAAATGACGATGCGCTGACAGGTGCATAAATGAGACTCGTATTAAAGCAATTAATATATTAATCGGTTGAAGGGCGCGCGCAATCGGACTGTGCTTGAATCCATCTACAAAAGAAAATATGACGAACGATGCAATAGAAAAAAGAATTTTATTTTTATTAATTTTTCAAAATTGTTCAAGCATTAGCTGAAACAAAAATAAAACATAGTAAATAAATATATCGGTGCTCCAATTTTGAAAAATTAATAAAATATCTCGTTTTTCGATTGTATTATTCGTCACATTTTTACGCATCAATCTCTATTTTATTTATATTTTATGTTAGCATCTTCTTTTTTACGACTTATATTGGACAAGGTTTTTATTTTCAAATGCTCCTGGTTTCGTTTATGCATTTTTCATTTTTCAACGTTTTATCTTTATACCGTAATATTCTTGTTTCACGCATTGTGCGGTCGTATGGGGATCAAGATATTACATTCAACCAAAAATTCAGAGGAAAGCAGAATTTTTGTATAATGTTTCACAAGCCATGAATAAATCCATGTATGTACCGATGACAGGTGCACTCTGAAAACTTTTATCGAAAAAGGATAAGTTTCCCATTTGTGTCTGTGTAAACGCATAACATTTTTGCATGATATTTGACGCACACAGCCACGTTATAATATTTCGAACAAATGCCAATGCAGTGACCGATTAAATAAAGAATAGCGATAAATCATTTCTAAAATTCCCACATGGCAACAGAATGTAGAACTTAATATTTCACGTCACTACCATTTTGTTGGATTCAAATTTATGGTTTTCTCCAATACGATTGCGAAATTAGTATCTTGTCGTCCATTTGGACAACAAGATAGTCCATGTTACAACTTTCTTTAAAAGTAATACAATTCTTGAAACTCCTTAAAAATGTTCGAATCCCGTGTTTAAAATTTTAAAAGATATTGTAAAGAGCCGCCGAACGATAATAAGGGTCCCTGTGTATAATTAGAATTCGATGCATTGTGAGCAAATTGTAACTGAAAATGTTCATAATCCAGCGGTGTCGGTTCGCGAACGCGTTTCCCCGCGTAAACGGATATTAATTTCAACGCATTATTTCTGCGCTGAGCACAGCAATGTAGTTACGATACTGAAATCCTGCGGGCATCTGGAGGAAAATTAACTACCAGTGTTTTTCTCGGGGATACACAGGGACAATTTATGCCTCCGTTTGACATTTATGTGAAACCTTGCGGAAAAATATTATTACCATCCACCGCCGCACCACTGCTCCTTAAGTTCTATTGTCTCGAAGAATTCTGTTTTATTGTTGGCAAAGCCACGCGCTACCCCCACAATTCACTCTACGTTCGAGTGCTGAATTTTTTACGCTTAATGTCCCGGAATGCGTTCTAAAGCACCTTGGAATTTCGTGATAAATTCGTGGTCTTTATCTATGGAAGCTGTAAAGAACGAGATAGATTCGAACGCCGTGAGAATCTCTTTTCTAACGCATCAGTTTGGTGTTAAAGTAAATACTGGATGGATCACGTTGAATAGGATCATGTGAATACAGTAGTTAGAGGTACAGAGAAGAACCATTGGAACCAGTTGAACGATGAATTCATGGAAAATGCTGCGTCTTTGATTTTATCCGTAGAAAATGTAAACTTTAGAAAATCAACGATTAATGTGAAAGTAATTAATATTTCCTGAAGAAACAGATGGCACGTTCAATTGTTCAATGTTTCACTGTGACAAAATATCTGGTTATTAACTTGTGATAATTATTATAGGAAGAAAATAATTATATTTAGCTCTTCCTTGTAATTTCTGCAGAGAATTTTTATTTTGCACAAAGATAAACATGTCAGACATTTATATGTGTGCAAGAAAACAATTTACTATGCCCAAAATAGTTTTGTTAGTTCCTTCATCGAATTCGCCCGGTGCACTCTGCATAACTATGCGATTATAAACTGTAAATAAAACAGTTCGCTGTGTTCTGAATAGTTTCTTAGCCATAGATATTTACGTTCTCCCACTTCCACGTTCCATGTGGTATAACCTTAGCCGATAGAATGTGAGTTTAATAACGACTACATCTGCCAGACGGTGTCCAATTAAGTTGACTAACTCTGAAACGCTACCCTAATTTGCTTCTGAAGTCTTCCTTACCCCATTTCATCCCAAAAAGGAAATATTAAAATAGTTACACAAACACCATTTTTTAATAAACGTTGAATTCAATATATTTAGTTAAACGAAATACCCCCCGAAGTCTAAAATTCTTTCGAAAATCACGTATGTAACGAAGTGGACAAAGGCAACACATATTGAAAATTTCATCAAATTTTTTAAATAAATCCTTTTGTGCTTTCGCGACTGAACTTTTTATCTTTCTCTCTTGCACAACGAAGTTTCAAGAAATACTTTCCACGTACAGACTTGTTGCACACCGAATACAATGCTGTGGTCTTGGCAACCTGGTTCTTGAGCAGACGTACGTTTAAAGAATTCTTTCATCGAGTTTAATCGCATTATCTTCTGTCCAAGAAATTCCTCCGTTGTCTGACTCAGCAACGTATTCGTCAACCATCAAGCCAGCAGAAAAAACATCCGTTTCAACGCCATCGGTCTTTATACCGTCTTCTTTCCTTTCGTTATCAGACTAATCTCCAGAGCCGTTTATCATATCGCATTTTGACTTCGTACGTTCGAGTAATATTTTCTTGCTAAACATTTAAAATAAAAAATTCTAATCCAGCCAGTTATATTAATTCTAGTAAAACAGTTTAAAATGGCGATGCGAGTTTACCGACATCCTAGATCAAAGAGTGCAGCTTTTCTGTTTCGAATAGGTTCAAAGTCAATCGGCTATCTGACGAAACCGATTCGTTTGGAAAGAAAAGAATTGATTCGCGAAGCGCACGTACGGGATTTTCGGGAACAGAAACTGATTTTCCTCGGCTTGAAAATTGGAAGCTCCTTTGGGAGAGAAATCTGTTTCTAAGCAGAGCTCCGTCGACTGTCTACGGTAATACCCTCTTCCAACTAACTTTCCGCAAAAGTTTGTCGAAGTTTTTTCCCCGTTACGGACTTTAACATGATGTTTCCGTGAAGCCGGGACACTCCCACCGCCGATGAACCAGTCCTTTTATGAGTCGCATGAATGACTATTAATTCAGGTTGCACCCTTTCTATTCCGTTTTCTCTTCCGTTTGCTAACCATGCTATTTTTTTACGTGAACTCTCCCGACTTGCTGCAAGAGAGAGAGAGATTGGTCAAAGCACTCGGTCGACCTAAATAAAGTAAAATCGAAATCCCGTGAAAATCCTCCATTCGATGCATGCAGCGCACTTCCGTGTGATGTTCTAGCTCTGTCGGCAGAACTTTGATTGCTGTGTAATTAAGGTCAATAAGTGCTCTAACCCCTTCTTCCGAACCTTTACCTATATCGTGTAGGACAACCTAAGTGAAATCGGGGAAAATGCTTGGCTTCGTATCTTTCGGATGATGATCACTTTGAACAATGGGAAATTCGGATTCTGTTGTTCCAATCGAATACTAAACGACTGCAGAAGAGAAGAATATTCATTCTATAATCAATTAATTAATTATTCGTGCGAGGAAAAGGATAATATTCATATTAAAACAAAAATAATTCCAAAAAAACGGAAAAATCGATTTTAGCTCAATTTTACTTTATATTTTACTGAACAAAATATTTTTGCATTAAGAAATGAAGCATACTATTTTCTCGAATTCTATTTAATTACTTAGTGCATATGTAAACATACCAAATTCTCTAAACTTTAACACTGTCTACATATTTAAATATGATAGCAATAATATGTCGTGAAATGTAAATTAATAAAAACCAATGCTTCTGAAAATTTTGAAAATATAGTTCAGTATTTCCCATGTACATGTAAACCTGAATGATCCAGACTTTTAGTCAAAATGAATGTTTTAAAAATATCCAACGGCGCAGTCAAAATAAAATGCCAACACTGAAGAATACGTTTGGTCTTTAGGGTAAAAGATGCATAAGACACCAGAGAGAAGAAGATCAAAAAATTAAGTAAAGAATGGCGCGCAGCGTATAATTTAATATCAGATGGATGAAGAATTGGGATTCCACGAGAGCAGAAAGCGGCGGTGAAAACGCTCGCGTTTCTAAAGTCGCAGGAAATAAAAGGACACGTAGGTCGGAGGGAAAAACTAACGGCTGTCCTCAGATTCGTAACGACCGCCAGAGCCGGGCCGTTCCATTAGCCGTGATTGGTCAGTTTATTCACTCAAAGCAACCACTCTGGTGCCGGTGATTTGTCCCCGTGCGAGAAAAATCTTCCCTCGAAAGTTACGTCTAAGTGAAAGGGACGTGAAATGACGGCCGTCTGGGAAATCGAAGCCCGATTGCCTGGTTGGACAATGCGGCTGACGGGGTCGACCTCAAAAGAAATGGCAAAATGGTCGAGAATCTCTTCTTATTACGCGGGACTCTTCCCTCCGAATTCGGTTAGACAGACCGCCATTGGATCCTTGCGATCACGGTTGTATCAGAGGGAAGCGCAATATCGATCATAGAATTCGGATGGATCAGCAGATTGTCTCAAATGAAGTGGTCGGAATGTTTCTGACCGGCTAAAGGCTGTCGATGGTCCCTTTCACCGCTTGACAGAGGACTTCGAAATTTAATCATTATTAGATCAATATTCAATCATAATTAATATACAGAGTGGACCTACTAACTGGATCGGATTATTACTTCGTTTTGTGTGGCAGATAGAAAAAATCGTGGAGGAAACTTTCGCATTGTTTAACAAGCTTTATCATCGAACAGTACGAGTTTTCATTCCCCGGTATCATCAAGTTCGACTCAGAGCTAAGATCTTCGTTGCCACAACTAATTCGACGAAGAATTTCGCTTTCTGACATAAATGCGTTAAAGAGTGACGCTCCCGCTCCTCCCCCATTCTCCAATGTTTCTTTCTCTTCGTTGGCCTGTCGAATGCCGCCATTGTTTCGTCGAACAAAGGCGCCCTGAAGAAATTCCATTCGACGTCCGTTGATTACGAATCGAATTGTAAGAGATACAGAGTCGCTTCCGACTAGGATTCTTTGATTAATCCTGGTTGAATCTTTCGCAATTACCTTTCGAAATGGCCAGAGTTGGCGTCACGAACGATTCCTGTTTGATCTATCCTTCAAATTTGCACGACGAGGCAGTGAAAGCAAAACGATACTAACTTTACAAAACTTATTATGCGTCTACCACTCGTCTTTAGACGTCAAGTCGCGTATAATATACCATATCATCATACCTTAAGGGTGATGTTTAGATGGTTTACTTAGGCGAGACACCTTGTGGAACACCGATAACGTTACGTATCGTCGATCGCGTGGTACCCTTGCGCAAATTAACCCAAAGATTCAGTATGAAACTGCATCGTCGCGTTCATGTGTCAGAGAGCCGTAAACAGGAGTGAAGTCAACCCCAGGGAAGGATACCGCAAACATGGCGACCCCAGCTATAGCAGACACGGTTCCTCGTTGCCTACTCTTGCTTCTTGTTGTACATTTTATAGATATACTAGTCAGCTGTTGGGAAATGAATCTACGAAGATCAGCCAAAATTCTTTGCGTCGCCTGTACAGAGTATTCCAAAAATATAGAATACCAAATTTCTATAATTTTTGTGGCTCGCATGAGTTTAGGAGAATTTTTATTTTGCATAAAGATCCACAGTCTCGCGATGCTGAATGAGCACTATGACGCAATTAAATGAAAGAGTCATTCGTTGAATTGATAACACAAAGACTTCCGATGTGATGGCTCTAACATGAACGACGAATTGACTTGCTATTTACAGTTAGAGTCTCCAGATTAAGACTTGTATCCTCATTCTGAATACCTTCCTCTTCTACGGCGCTATTCCCCGGCGCGTCCACCAGAAACTGGTAGTACTGGCACAATTTTTTTAGAAGGTTAAACAATATTTTACTTTAGTGGATATACACGATATCTTAGTACGTCAAGGGTCTGGTCAGAGAAATTTCGATCACGATTTTCGACGTTATTTTGATCCCAAGTGCAAACTCCATTGTTCAACAAGTAGTACTATTAACAGAATCAACACTTGCAGATCTCAACAAACTTCGTCTGTTACGCGGTGGAACGTAACACATGTCGAGCAGTCTGAAGAGTATTTAACTTCGAATAAGCGGTCGTTGTTCGCCTCGAATAGAATTCATTCGTATTTGGCGAGAATCAATCGGATCCGAACGAATACGTCGCCTTTCACGAGACTGTGTACGCGGTCCGAACAAAGCTGGACAAATAAAATGACGTTATTCTTCAAGCCGAGGTGTCACCGTGATTCCAATTTCTACACTTGATTGTAAATATTGGCGCTTACGGCGTACCGGGTTTCGGGGTTTACGTCCGTCTCCTTTTGTGCCGTTTCAATTAAAACAGATGTATGTAGGCCTAGCCGACGCGACGCATGCGTATGCACATGGATGTGTGTGCACACGCGCCGCTCACTGTTTTGCTTTCAGCTTGCCGAACGACAGCAGTTTCGCCCGAAAGCGAAGTTTAGATATATAGCATTGCAGCTTCCCTCTGTTCTGGAAACCCATCGATATTCTCCCCTCTCTTTTAATTCACCGCCTGTTGTCGTTTCATTTCTTCGATGACGAAAGTGGATTTCAATTCTTCATAGCAGTTTTCATACCATTATACTCGTATTTTGCGGAATTCTCCGTGCTAAATTTCCCGTTCTCGAGACGTCTGTTTTTGTAAGAATCGAAGATGAAATTATAGATATGTGGAAAATCTGGATATAACACAGGGAAAATTAAAATTAAGAATGAAAAAGGTCAACTGTGTTTTTTAAAAGTTATTTGGCAGATGACCCAGCCTGTAATCGTGAATTTCGCGTGATTGGAAAATATTTTACATTTATTTTCGCGATTTCTGTAATTGCGTGTCGCGTCTCATGTCACACGTTCCATATTTTCTGTATTTAAAGCATTGTTTTATTTTCGAGTAGGCCTTTTTGCATTCGTTCGATTGAGTTCAATTCCTATGGCCCCTCCACGCCGACCGAATAAATATTGGAGCCGGTGCAATGACGCGTGCCATTTGTTAGGATGCACTTGTACGATATATATAATACTTTCAATTAAAATTCACGTGAAACTGAACAATGTTGGAAGCACTGAGGAGCGTTTTCTTCATCCCATACCCCCCGGGATGAATTGTCATGTTTGCTTTTCATGTTTATGCAATCATCGCGTGCCTGCGCGTGAATCTCGAATTATTTTTCGCTCGCCAGGTCCGCCTGACCGTCGTTGTTTGAACTTTGAGGATTCTTATACATATATGCATCCCCGGAAACAAATGTCCGCCCGGGTATTCATTTCGAGACGTTTAAATGGAACAAGAACTCGAGTATTTAAATTATTAATTCTCATCTGAATCCAAAGATTGAAATAGCCTAGCGTTGAATATATGCATTGACGTTTGAATATTTCAACAGTTCTCTACTTTAACAAGTTGACTGCCAGACCGGCACTCATGGAAGTTCCGCTGGATTATAACTCGCTCTCTTTAATAAAATCCAAACGGTATGTGCAAATATTTAACCGGGTTCTTACATTCCCGACCTTTTTAACCCGCATGGATCTTCAACAAATTAGCTTTGTCTGATAATGAGAGACCCAATAAGAACTGTAGAACTTCTCAGTCTGCCCCATGTTTGTTCTATCACACAGAGTGCTTCCATATTTGCCAGGTATCGTCTTCACATTTTTTGACCCACGTGAACCTTTCACAAAATTATTTTTGCGTGTAAAATGGAATCCGATAAAAAACCTATTGTATGAAAAGATTCTGTTTGAATCAAAGATAACAAGTGTTCTCATGGAACACTTAATAATAACAAATATCACATATAAAAATATAACAAATAAATAGCGTATTCAGAATATCAATTTATCTGTAATAATTATTTAATACTACTGTAGCATTATTCAGTAAATAGTATGTACATTCATTACTTGTAGCAATAGCTGAATATTGATGAATGAAATGTGTGCTGCACTTGTAGACACATTTTTTTTACTCAGGTGGACCGTACATAATGTTTGCCAATAAAGGGAACCGAATAAAAATGTTTGACTTACTATTTTACCATGTTATTATTTCGTTAAATATAATGCTTTCTTGTTCGATAATTAGTATATGTATACCCCTTTTATAACCTCCATCCTCCAAAAATTGATATATACCCTTTATAACCTCCATCCTCCAAAAATTGGTATATACCCTTATTAACCTTCATCCTCCAAGAATTTTTCAAAAGGTTTATGTTTTACTCAGTAAAGATAGACCCATCAAATAGTAGAATTTTGCATTTTATCAGCTATTGTCTAGACATATGAACAAATTGAAGCTATTGAGGATAACATAAAGGTTTCCGTTTCGTAGAAACGTGCCGTGAAAATAATTGCTCAACTGTACAAAGAAAAATAAAAAATACTTTGCAAATATTTGGAAAAATCCTTATTTTAAGAAGTTATTTGTTGAGAATTCATTAAATGATTCGAAATCAATGGTTCCGTTAACTAACAAACATGCACCAATGATCTTCAAACGATTCAGAAATATAAAGGCAATATTAAACGTGTTGGTGAAATAGAGACAGCTTTGTGCAATTATTTTCATGAAATTTTCAAAAAGGGTAACGAGTTGTCAAAAAAAACATTTCAAAGAAACATTGCCTGACCGTCAAGGGTGTATTGTATGATATAATAATTGATCCAATAAAAAGTAAATAATTAAATAGGAATTATTGCATGATATAAACATTCGTTTAGTAAAGGTTTGTTCTGTTCGTTTAGCGTTTTAGTTTGATCAAATGGTTCGGTCCAAATCGATACATTAATTTCAATTTAATCACAATAATTATGAAAATAATATCGCTGCGCGTGAAAGCACCGATTACACCGTTCCAATTCCTTAGGCAAATTAGCACGGGGAACAGAGCGAGAAAGAAAGAAAAGTATTAAAGTGTTTGCAATTCAAACAAGAAAGAGGAACATGCTGAGGAATCCTGGATCCACAAACATCTCCACGATCGGCACAATATGACCCTCCTGGATCTTCCGATAAATTCGACCGAGACGAATGGCAACGGAGACGAAGAGTAAGCACTCTGAGATTTCTTCCGGTACCTTGGGAGAAGTATTACCGATTGGTAACCGATAAGAAGTATTATACTGGGCGGTCAAAAAATATGGCAACGTAGAAATCCTGCATACTCATGGCAAACATACTAGGTGCGTGCAAAAGTTTTAGTCCTTTTCAGTCATTCTTACATAATTGTCTATAATTTTAATTACATTGTTTGTTTGCTATCGATGTGTCTATATAAATAACTTCATTACTTCGTATGTTATGAATAAATAAAAGAAAATTAAAACAATCACCGGATCTATTGCATGCACCTAATACAAATTAAAAATCGTCCTTTATTATTTTACATATTAAGACTTCGTTTTCCAAATGTCATTGTATGAAACTATGCAAGAAGAACAATTTACTGACAAATTCTTGCAACAAAATTTTGCATAAAAAGATTTCATTTCATTTCTCCTATAACCTGCACATTGTATGCAGTTTGCAAAAGTGCATCAGTCCGATCTGAATGGAAATCTATAAACGAAGAACAGAAAGAGCTCAAAGAGAATGTTTCTGCAGCAGAAAATTTCGTTTCCGACACTGACAACAGAAAATTAGATGATTGAAATTTATTTTGCAAAGTCTTCTGCTTACCCGGCTCGCACCGCCTCATTGTGATCTCTGCGTAACCGCGTGCGCGTAATAATTAAATTGACTGTCGTGGAAATTGAATTTCTATTCGCGACAGGATTCATGTCGCAACCATTTTTTTCCTCTCCCGTCCGTTCACTGAAATTTCATATTTTTTCGCGCAATCGATTTTAGGAAACGAAAAACGCTGCTGACTTTTGAGTTAATTTGAACTAGCGAACGGAAAATTAATTGCATTGCTTCGTAGTTGGTGGGACAGACCTTAAAATCAATATATGTATGTATATATATAATCCGAAGATACCTTTTTCTATTTGAAAAATTATGATATAATTGAATTTCTCAATGAAATCGCGAGAAAAATGTTAAATTTGCAAGGAACGGTGAATAAGAGGGGTATAAGAAATAATGATGAGCCATTAGAGCGTCCGAGACGCGATAATGGTGCCATTTGTGTACTGCCAATCGATAACCGTGTTAATTTATAAGAAACGCTGCATTTAATAAATGGTAGTATCTGAATAATCACTTCAACGTTCAATATTTAATGCTTGCTTACTGTATTTTTTTCTTTACTGTATTGACAAATCAACGACCACGTAAAGTGTGTAAATACTTCATCGAAGTTCAGTTCATTTTTAGTCTATTTACAGATCCGAATTTGAAGCAGTCGTAAATATGTAGAAAATTAATTTTCAAAATCTCACAAGAAACTGACTACAACATTTAGAAAATTATTTTTAATTAACATTCGAGGATGTACAACATTCATGGGACACCCTGTAGCATATATTGACAACGTAGAATGCAATGTAAAAATAAAAGAGAACAGCGAATTAGCAACAAAACTGTGTCCATTAAATGCTCCGAGGATCTTAATGAAGGAAAAGCACGGTCAGCTCAGAAATGTTACAAAGTGCCATTTGCGGGGATATCTTTGAAGACGCGGTACAAACTAAGTTGTTTAAACTCGCTGGTAGCACTCTAACCAGACTAACATCGGGGCTGGTGACACGCTAGGGTTACGTGGAGGGATTAGCTCAGTTTCTCCCAACAGTTTCGTGACTGACTGACTCCTGCCACCGCAAAATCTAATTGTCTATCTGTATTTCTGTATACACGCCTGTAAACATGCACCCCACTATTCTGTAATTCATGCTGAAGTTTCTACTCGAAACTCGCCAAGATGATTAACCATAATATTATGTGTATGAGCATTCTACATAATCGATTATGCATCTGTAATAGAGGCTTCGTACATTTATCAAGTATTCGTCTAATAATTCTTCATTTGCAGTAGAATATTTTTTCAAACTATTGTATTGCATATAATTATAAATCATATGCTTATAAGGAGAACTGATGGCGACCCGCAATTTTATTTTATTGTTATCTCAATAGAATTTTCGTAAAATACTTTTACCCCTAATTAAAGAAAAGTTCTCAGTCAACAAAATGCGATAAGCCACTGAGGCTGCCATTGTGCACGATTTCTTTCAAATTATTTTTTATTCAACACTATCAGATAATTAGATCTGCTGGATGAATAGACTTTTTGATAGACTGTATAATTGTACACAATTGCCTGAAAACCAGTATAATAATCTCTGTTCATATTATAGATTCTAAAATATTCATTCACTTGATACTCTGTTATCAAAATGTATTCTTACAAACTTTAAGAACTTTTTTCATTATCCTTAGTTTTATACATAAATTCAAAAATTATAACACCACAATTTTTTGAAAATTAATTCAGTCAAACTTCATTTTTCCTATCATCAAAAAATGAATTGCATTCACATAGTTTTCTCTATTCGTATAGCATTCGCGATTAATTGACTTTCATTTGATTTTGAATCTTCCTGAAAGTTACTTTCGTCCCGCAAATCAAATTACATATCTTTAATTTACTTAACTTTTTCAAACCCTAAACAAATTGGCTTTATGGACATCTAAAACTCATTTTATTCAAATCATTCATGTGACAAAAACCATACTCTTGAAACAAACCGGATTTTCAAAAAGCTGCGCTGCAGCCAATTAGCAGTTCTAGTCGTAAAAAACTAATACCCTCTTTTCAAAGCTAAGAGCATGTTAGGAAAGTTTACAATTCTCTTTCAAGTTTTAGGCTCTTATTCAATCAAAATGTATGAAAAGGGTTAACGGAATTTGTACGTTTTTATAAAATTTCCAATGACGGACGAATAAACCACATATTCCACGTGCCCGGAGAAACCAGAAAAAGATAAACCAATAAAATTCGTGATTAAAAACTGAAATTATAATGGGGTAGAAATGTAGGACTCGTTAATATTAATGATTTATAATACAAAGAAATGTAATTATTCAGAATATTCCCCCAATTTTATATTTATAATGAGGCTTTGAATACCACTGAATAAAATGATCAATAAAAATAATTTTTATACATATATATTACATATATAACAAATTGAAGAATATTTATTTTGATATGAAAGGAAATATTTTCTGTGTCAGTTAATTAATGTTAATAATGAGCTATTCGCATCTTTCGCGTTTCTGCAACATTCAATGATGATTTAATGCGCCATTTTATTGCATAATCGTTTGCTATGTACGCTTTGAGTTCTCATTCAGGTGCGTTTTCAGCGTACAGAATGCTCCTTCGCTGACTGCAAGCCCATGATAGTATGAATTAACAATCGTACTGTAGTTGCGTTGCAAATAATTTCTGCGAGGTCTTCGCTAAAGCGAGCTTGACTGTTACGGCGGTAGTTACACGGCTTTCATAAACTTTCTGCGACCATAATGCGCACATAGGAAATGAACATTTTACGAAACTGGCATTACTACTTTCCGTATTTTGTGTTAGCGAATTTTCTGATCGAAATGACCCTTTTGCCTGTTTTCTTAAAAAACAATCCCTAGTACAATTTGTACAAAAACTATAATCTCTAGAAAAACTTTCTTTTTATACTTAAAATATATAAATATATATGAATATGTATATATAAATATTATTCAATAAACTACAACATAATGGTTGATGATAAAATTTGGTTCAAATATTTAATTCTTGTCTTACTTATATTTTTATGCTTGTATAAAATAGAAAGTGTTTCCAGATGCATAAACACAAAATCGGCTTGAAATTTTTTATGTGAATAGTGTTATAAATATGTTTTTCATTTTCTTAAATAAGTTAGTAGAGATTATGCAGATAAGCTTGGATTGATACGTAATAACTGAGAAGTATTTCCAGTTAACAGGGTCGCATCAGGGTTGAATTTGTCCCCTGCGTCAGTTGCAGGCATTCGACGTTATCATAAAATCCAGTCACGTCCCAAGTGCGCCTTTACATCATAAAACATCCATAAACTTTGACTGATCATGTTCGACGAAACAGTTCGCATTCAGCTTGCCTTGCAGAACGAAAACTGGGGCAAGATACACGTTCGTACATCAACACTTGATGAATTTTTGCTGGTTCTAAAGAAAAATTGAAAACCGTCTTACATTTGGGAAAAATTTCTTTGGAAATTAAATCTCCAAAGGTCTAATATATTAAATTCCTGGCGAAATAATTACTTTGTTCGGCGCAAAACAACATTTTTAAGCCAAAAATCAAATTGAAAGAAGACTAAAACTTTTTCGTACACGTGATATATTCTATTCAACAAAATGTTTCCAATGTTTATATATGAAATTCTGTTATCTTATCTATTAATCAATTGTCTATTTTATATCGAGCTGTTATATGCAAGTAGCAAATAGCGAACACGTTACTGACGTGTAAAGTAGTGAATGTATTACGCAAAAAGAACAGTTTCACGAATTATGCTACCAAATGTTAGTTATAGTTTGAATCGTCGAAGCTGTGAAACGAACGGCATAAATCCTGACTTTCGTGAATTTTATTGAAACGATTCGAGTACGTTTTCTCAAGTGTTGGAGTAATATTGCCGCCATATTTCCGTCCTAAGTACCGTCTTCAATCTTAGTTTGAGTACTGTCTTGAACTAGTTTTGATAAAGTTAAGTGACTTTCGGTGAAAGTGTTGGTGTTCTTCGGTAATCTTCTCATTGCGAAGTTTGCGCATTGCTTTGCCGAAACCCCTCATCTGACTCGGTGAAACGCCTTAACTTTCGATAAGACAAGAATATCAATTCTTCGTTATTAATCCCATAACTCTTCGAATCTGATTATTCTGTTTAGGTAAGTGAAAAAGGTAATCGCAGAAAGTGTATGAGCAGGGGGAGAGGCGTCACACGTTGATGCCTCATTAAACTTCCAACAGTTTGAACAAACTGCTCCACGTTCTCTATCAATCTCAAATATTTCTCTTACTTCAAGTAATAATCAAAGTTGTGCAGCTTATTTCGAAAGTTCCCAAAGTTATTTAATAAGATTTAAAATTTTAAAGGAAAGAATTTCTATGAAGAATATGTCTCATTAGTTTCCTATCTTATAATTCATTACTTTATTGTTAATAATCTTCAAGCAAGACATTAAAGTCTTCAATTATTGTACGTATATGTGTACGAAAAGTTCCAGATGAATTTTACTGATAAGAACTGAAAAATATTCGTGTTCCTTAATACTGTGAAATGTTTCATTTCACGCTAAACGTTTTGGATCATAATATTTTTAATTGCAGTAGGGAAGTATTGATTCAAGTTAGGTGGTTCCGAAAGAAAGTTTTGAGAAATAAGACAATGTAGATCCCTGGAAGACTGAATGTTGCAACACTGTTGCTCCGGAAAGCCAATCACGCTCCCAAAGACGCTTTTATAACACTGATATAAAGCCAATCTCGCGTAAGCCTTGGTTCAGGAACGTTATCGAGGGAAGAAAGATTTCCCGTTATATGTAAAGCACCCGAAACTCGATCCGTCCTGGATCAGCATAAATATTGCAACAAAGTTGCCGCGAATTTTGGCCGCGACTCGTGCTTCCGTTTGCACAGTATGCGTCGTTTATCTTGATCACTTCCGGCACAGGTTCTCCATAATTCTTCAGTGAAAAATAATGTTCGCTTTTCGTCCGATCGTATCGATAATGTACGCGGGGGCAATAGAATTTTTCAATGGAACTGACTCGATGTTAAATGCACACGCCAAAACGTCGTTTCCTCAATTTTTCAAATAAATCACTGTCGAATCGACATAATTTTTAAATTCTCCCCCGCAGCCCTCTGGCAATCGATTAAACTGCATTTTCCATATACACATGTATGGTAAATTTAAACATAATCTGTGAGACAACTGAACTAGGTGTTCACAGCATATATATTCTATATTATAATGTTATATTCATTCTAATGTGTAAATGTATGATAACTATTTTCCACTGGACATTGTTCCACAAAACATCATTATGAATATCGTAAGTAACAATTCAGTTTATTTATATTTTTTGCTATCAAGTAGTAAATTACTTTTCTCTAAGGTTAGTACATCGTTTCAACGATTACATTTTGCTGTATTGATTTGACTCCTCATTTTCGAGACAATCGAAATTAAAATTGCAAACATGGTCAGACGAAATTAAAACAGTTGACGTATTAGATAATTTTAAATATACCAGGTTTTTCACCTAACTTGATCTCCTCCAATATATCGCTTATTTTATGATAGGAAAATGTCAAACTGTATAGTGAAAATATGCAGTCCCATTTTAAAAAATACGATGACTTGAAAACTCGATGAAAATGATCTTAAGAAAAAAAATCGGCCCATCACCAAATTGGCGCTTCCCATCAGGATATTTGTTCTTCCTGTCATTTTTTGTATCATACAAAATAAGCGATATATTTAAGGTGGTCAAGTTAGGTGAAATACCCTGTATACGGAGGTCTCTATAATATCCTGTTTCTCACAATCGACTTACGAAATTCTTGTTTTACATAAAGATGCGCAGTCTAATTATAAAAAAATATAATTTTCAAAGCCCACAGTTCCAGGCGTGTTTCATAAAGAATTAGAATAAAAGAGCTTTGACAACGCGGTACCTCACGACGTTAAAACGAAGGTACATCTTTAGAAATATAACACAAACGATTCAATCCGAAAGCGAATATTCACCGTTGCCTCTCATTAATTTATGATGACAGTCTCTATAGCGAAAATACCGTACACAATACCGTGCTCAAAGTTCTGAAATGTGTATGGAGAATGGAGCCTCGTCACCGGTCGAACGAAGGCGAAACTTGAAATATCTTTTCCGGGCGTTTCCAATCAACTGTTTTCGCGATGGGATCCCTGGGTTTTATCCAGAGTAATTATCAACCGGATTCCGAATCGCTCGATGGATGAAGAAAGATAGGGCGAGAGGCCGATTCACCATCCCCCCTCGCCCCTATCTGTCTGCTTCGTTGGCCAGATCGCGGGACGGAAATTTAAGAACTTACTTGGAAATCCCTTTCATCTCGAAACGGACGGGCTCTTATTGTTAGCGCCGTCGGAACTCGTTTTCCACCGGTCGGCCATTCATTCTTGCCGCGAACATAACTGCCTTCGCTGAAAATCTTATCTCCTGACAAATTTTGTTACGTGCCCGCAGCAATTTCCGCGTATAGTTCTTGTCCTGGCGAGCCACCGCCAAGCATCCGCGTTCGTGTTTCAAAGTCCATGGGTCGCCCGACCTTTTTGCGAGAGCAGAAGGCCTTTTACCTGACCCCCTGCAAGTAATATTGCCCATTAGTCTCATTTCCTTCTCCGATGTTAACTTATTTACAGCATGAAACGTCTGATTTATAATTAGGCGGTTTATTTTAAGTCCCAATGTAATTTTAACACCCTTGAAAACAACCTAATAGGCTATTAATTACTCACGTAAGTGATCGCAAACAAGTCCAAGGAGTATTCCCGCTACAAGCGAACATACCGAACTGATACACACAGACTCTGACAAAACTTTGGGAAAGGGTAGTTCTTGGAAAAATATTCGACACATATTGGAGCTACACATGGCAAAATTATGTATTTTTTAATAATTTGTTACTATTTTTTTTAAACAATACCTTGAAAAATTGCCCATTGTTCTTAGTTTTTCCAATCAAATGTTAATCTATCTATTATTCATTTATTCTATTTAACAGAGCTACCTATGGAAATTGACGTAATTGTTTTACTTTTTCTCGATCGCAATATTAGATAATTAAAATTTTTCGCGGCGACTAGGTTCGATCATTATTCTTTTTGTATTTGCTCTACTTATAGCAAATATGTAAGAATTATCATACTGATAACTCCTCTAGCGGGTGTAGGACGAAACACCACCTTTCCTTTTTCCTCTACTATTTGGATAGCACACGTATGATAATTCTTACATATTTGCTACAAGTAGAGCAAGTACAAAAAGAATAATGATCGAACCTAGGCGCCGCGAAAAATTCTAATTAGGAAATTGACGTATATAGTTTTTAAATAAATTCTAAAAACGGAGGAACAGATTGGATCATAAAATGTTCAGAAGTTCTAAATAAATTTCGCGGACTTTTTGAGCACAGTTTGTACTCGACGCTGAGACTTTTGGACGTTCAGCAGCGCCACGGGTCAGGTCATTGGCATGATGTCTTGAATACGTACGCATTCGCAGAGGGTTGCGAATGCCTCGCCCCGATTTCACCCTGGAGACGGGAGGATGAGAAACACACGAGTCGTGTAACCTCACACTGGCCCGGTTCAAACCGGACGTTTGCATAATACGCGTGAGCCGCACAAAATAGCTGGCTAGACAGACGTGCGTGCGAGGGCGAAGAACAGCTTAGAGAATTACGACCTCTTTCCTCTTCTCGCGCGAGCACAAAGGACAACAAACCCGTGGAAATTCGCAATTCTACGTGCGAACTTCTACCGACTTCGACTGTTTTGCCTGTGTGTTTCCGTAGTTATTAGGCTTCGTAATTTCAGCGCATAATTACATGCATCGGATCTGAATTAATTTCTAATTACTAACGAAAATGGGATCTATAACATTCGTGTTATTCTTCAACTTATCGACTAAATTATAGACTGACTTTTAACGTTGTCTGTTAAATAATGTTGTAGAGACTTAAATGATAATCGACGACGAATGATGGAGCCATGTCAGGCGAATAGGCGATCAGTCACAGTTCTTTGACCACAGGCAGCAGAAACCGTTTGAATGGCTGCAGTCACGATTTTTCCAAGATTCAATGCAAATAACATATTATTGCGAATATGCATTTTACTAGATGCCACTATACAGGGTGAGTCGCCTAACATCTGCAGCTCAAATATCTTAGTTGCTTTTAAAGATATATTAAATGCCTCGTGGTCAAAGTTGAATTCAATAAAAATTGTTTTGTAATTTTTTAAATGAAATCGTCCTTTCATGATAATAGTTCCTTTCAAGTTCACAGACGTAGAAAACGTATGTTTCACGAGTGTATAGCTTAATTCATCCCATTACTCCATTTTTATATATTCAACGTAATCGAAATCGTTTAATTTAATCTAATATTTAAAATGTAGAGAAATATAGATCACTGAACGTGTCGTCAAAGCAGTAAGATGGGCGGTAAAAATATTCGCAGCGAAATTCCTGCAATTTTAGGCTGGAGTCGAATACTTTAAATCATGGACGATCGAATTCAGTGGAGTTAAAATGCCAGTGAAATGATGAAAAAGTAACACATGCACATTGGCTTACGAAAGAATATTCTATTTAATTTTGTCCTAACACATTTATTTAAGATAAACTTACTAAACAAGAGCTCTTATTGTTATTGCATAAAATACAATTTTTTATCTAACGTTTCTATACGGAAAACAGACTTTACTTGAAAAACTCTTCTAGCAGATAACGAGAATTTTATTTTGGCGTCTAGGCAGAACGTAGGAAACTGGTTGGGCAATCAACCAGTGTTAATGCTGTCATAACTCAATACACATGCTGGCGTAACAGTTGTATCCTAACTGTTTGCACCTGTGCTCGCATGTTTTACCTGGGCGCGGAACGTCCGCGATTGTGCAAGCTTGTAGGAGCTCGAGCGACGACTGACTGAGTCAGTCACTTTTTAAGCTCGTTCGTTCATCCGACTGAATTACAGGGTCCCGATTGCTCTCTTTCACTTTTCCCCGGGCTGTTCTCTCGTTTTCATCGAGCGCCGAGCCGGAACCGACGAGGTATAAGATTAATTAAAAACGTATCGGATACGCAGATTTTTAACTAACGCACGCTCCAGAGGACGTCCCTCGTAGCAAGTACGTTGCCCACTCGTTTTTTACCTACTGCCTTCCGTTTGAAAGAGTCCGCGGCTTTTGACGAACAATTCTGGAACGCAATTGCGATACCAAAAATTGCATAGCTCCGGACGAGCCGCGCTCTCGTCGGTTGGCGATTGGAATAATAGAATAGCTTCCGGTAATTTTGTTTCAGTTTCCGATCAAGTATCAGTGGCAATCTTAATTGGCATTGCAATTCCAAGAATACGAATCCTATATGAAAGTTACTGATTGCAAAAGAGTAGATCTAACTAGAAAAACTCACTGAAAGTGCAATTTGAAGAATAACTCAATATAAGAACTAACTAGAATAAATTAATTGCAATTGCAGCTTGAAGAATAACAATGCAATATGAACAAATTTTGTTGCAAACTTAGAATAAACGTTACTAGAATAGATTAACTGGAATTGCACACTAGTGGTGGAACGTTTTCAACAATTTTACACTTTCATGAAAATGCTGTAATTCCACGGAACATTCTACGGAAATGATAATGCATTCTGCTTTTATGATACCGTTTCAATTATCTGAAAATTGCATAGTTTTTGTGGAAACGCTGGAATAAAAAGAGGTAGAGGATGCTGTAGGAAGTCTCAAAATGACATTAACGTTTCCAGAATCTGTGAACTGACGTCCACATGAAAATTAACAGGGTGACTAATATTAAAAGAATAGGAAAATACGAACTGATAAATGCTTAACAAAGAAACGCTTTCTCGAAGAAAAATAAGGCAATAACATGGCATTGGCTTTGACAACCGTAAAAAAAAGTTACTAAACAATTAGAATGATACTTTCCTAGCAATAATGTGAAACTACTAGAAAAAAAGTAAAAAAATGTATGCTGTTACATTCTTAGACATGTGCTTTTATGTTTTGATAAAAAGCTTGCATTTATAAACAAATTTTTATACAATTCCTTTAACTTGTTGTACTTTTAATAGACCAGGTTATAGTCGGCAAATTTATCCTTCAACTAGGATTATGAACTAGGATATTGTTAGCAGTCGCAGACTCTCAATGTCTTCAGCTGGTGAGTACGTCTGACCATTGCTTGACAGTACTACTTAATATTAACTACTTACAACGAACACCAGCTGTTGCGCCTGATCATCTATTTTTTATTGTTCGTATAACATTGTAATGTCCAATCAATATCAAATTATTCCAGAAAATTAACATTTCGTTCTCCTTAATAATAAATGTTTTTAAGAAATATTTCGTGACTATAGCAGTAATGTATCGTCTCAAACATTTCGTATGGTACCGTTCGAATACTTTCGTGGTTCACTGTACGCGTGGTGGCGAACGTGTTAAAGTTCATCCACAAGTTCGCAAAAATGTTGTATCAGCCGAAAACTTGCTGCAGTAGATACAGAAGGTCTTTCGCACGGAGCCGGACAGCTCGCAATAGAAACGTTTCTATCGCGAGAAAACTTGGGTTACCGCCAATGCGAGTGCAATTAGTTCGCGATGACAATTCCGCCGAGCAGTGACCATTAACCCAGTTCTTGCGCAGGGGAAATCTACTCGCACTCGATCTTGACTTTCTCGAGCCTTGATTCGTCTTTTATTGGTAACTTTGCGTCGCATAAAACGACCTAGCTAGTTGAAAGTTCGAAGTGACACTCGCGAGACAGCCGGCGAGTTAGTTCGAAAGTCGCCCGGAGGAACGGAAGCGGTCGGTGTTAATGTTTCATCAGGCCACTCGATGAAAATTATTTTGCGCTGCTCCATGCGAAAAAAGTTCAAATTAAAAGATGCAGATTAAATACCGTGTGTGCGCATTCCGAGATGTCTCGCGGGACTACGAACTGGTGCTCTTGATTAATGGAATTCTTCCGTGAATAGAACTCCGGTTATATTCTGCGTCGATCACAGCTATCAGAAATGATAATTTCACCCGCTGCTATTATCAAACATTCCGAATTCTTGATCGATCGATGTAGTCAACAATATTCTCTAAACGTAGCCACACACGATCCATCTTGTCGTCTCTTTTACTTGTGCAATCATAAATAAGTAATGGAAGACCATACATAGTTGAACTCACTATGTTTTGTACGTACGATTGGAGGACAAACTTACCACCCTTCAAGAACTAATAAATTTTTAAAATTGAGCCTTGAGATTTGTTCAAATGTTAAAAAATTTAAAATATGCCTTTATCCAAATGATGGATTGCAAAAGCAGAGGGTTCATACTTTAAAATGAGTCCAGATTCATTATTGTAATATCTCATTTTACAGAATTATTACAGTTTAAATATTAACAATTTCTCGGAAATAGACAAAGGGTAGAAACGGTTTCTGGATTACTTCTCGAGAAAATGGAATTTAATAATTTCTAACAACTTTCTTGGTTATTTCTGATCGGATAAATATAAGATTTTACTGCACGTTATTAAAATCTATATCATATTATGCTTTCCGTAATATACGTACGATACATATGATACGTAGCAAATGAAATGCGCATACACGAAATATACACCTACATTTTCATATAGACTGAATTTCATATTTTTTGATATAATAACCAAACAACCAAACTTCCCAACTACGTACAGCGGAAATAAATGTCGAATGAAAAGAAAAAATGAAAACACCAGACGACATATGAAAAATATCACACAATTAAAGGTTCATACTTTATTAAAAAGTTTATTAAGAAATGAAAGAGAAAGAATACCTCACTTTTCCTCTTTGTTGACAGTATCAAATTACATGTGGATGTAACGTTTATGTTGGAAATTAATATAGATTTGTGTCTATTGGCAAATACCTACAATTCAGTGCGCAAATGCATTACAAATTAATTTCGGTTTCGTTGTGTCTTGATCAGAACTCTCTTAACCACCTCGGTCAGTTGAAATTAATTAATTGGGAGAATCCAAATCGAATTGAGCTAATTAAAAATGATCTAATTACGAGAGTCAACATCAAATTTCAATCATTAAAAATGATTAATTGGGGAATGAACAATACACGCATAACAAAGTTAGAGAAAATCGTGACGAAATTCTGACCACAAGAAATTCAATATTACTTGTATCAATACGGACTGGTGATATTTCAAAATGCAATTATAAATACCCTGTTTACTTTACGATTAATATTTCTATTGAGAGACCTCGTAATGCCGTATTTATGAGATTTATCTGCAATAGCTTGTTAATATTATTTTAATTATTGAACGTACTGAAAAAGTGAAACGAAATTTTATTAAACATCTTCTATGTGATAATTTATAATTAAAAATTCACTTCTGATCACTCTGCAAGCCATTATCCTTTGTTCATCTTTTTATCAGGTTTAATTGATTTTGTTTTGCGCAATCAAGCACAAATAAGCTCAACCCGAGTGATCGGAATAAAAACAATATGAGAAGATAAGCTCTCTGAAATTGTTTAAAACTTCATTTTATAAGACATATTGAGACATCATGGACGTTACGGTCGTAGTAAACTCTGGATACACATATTGCATCCGCATATAACGTAGCCATGAAATTCTCCTCTATTTTGTAGTGAATTCAGTGACTGCAGCTGACGAATAATAAAATCTACTGGCCGCTCCATTTCCCAGGATGTCGCCACTTTTGTTTATTTTTATCATTTTATTTTACATGACGGTCTAAGTTTTCATAAAACAATACCGCTCGTTTCCCTTCTCAATTTCTTTCATTTCCAATAAACCTTCGTGCATTCATAAACTCTGCAAAATATTAAAGTACTAGAAGATGGTCCAACTAACATTAATGAAAATACTTTATTTCTATGTGAAATATTTCAGTCTGCCAATTATTAACCTGGTGGATATGAGAATACTGATTTCACATATAAATCTGGAAGTCTTCTTGCTTAATTATTTAGTAAAAAATAGAATTATACGGTATTGATTCAAAGTTAGCTTCCGTATAAATTTGGATACAATTATAAATAATTATATATGTATATATATTGTATACACACATAAATAAACTTTTTTGCTCACAAAATATCTTTCATATTTCACCTGCATACGAATGGCTGCATCTTCAAAACATATTTAGTCCGAAAATGCATCCTTTGAACCACCCTTCTATGTTCTAATTTCGCACATGCAAAACAACCTGCTTAAAACTCGACAAACATCGTCGTCACAAAATTGTATAAAACGAATACCTATACAGGATCTTTAATCCTATCGACAAAATTGCAAAAACGCACAACAATTGAATCACGGTGGTTCTCCATCTCGCAAAAAAATCTCGGCCATTCCGTCTAACCTAATTAAAAACTGAAAAACTCGAAAACCACGAGTTGCCCTATCGATATCTCGGCACACATGACGCACGTGGCGACCGCAGAAAAAAATTGCGTTCGAAAACCAACGAACCATGCGATTCGGATCGCGAAAACTTTTCAAGCACCGGTACCTTGCGCCATTGCTTGCAACAGAGGCAGATAGTGATGGGTATGATCCTTCTGAATTGGTATCTATTCTTAATAGAAAAGCAGGGACTCATACTGGTATTATACGATTCTTTATGGATACAATGGATTCTCGAGAAATTGACAATATTTCACCGGTTCGATTTTGCAAAAAACAATCGTATAGCAATCAACTTAGACCCAGTTGAAATTTGAAGATTCTACTTTCTCACACCATTATTTAGAAAATCAACATTAGTGTGAAATTATCTTTAAAACATAATGCCATGTAGCAATAAATAAAAAATGACACTGATATCTTATACCGTTATGTTTTCACATCATTTCAAACATATATAGTTCTCGTATTTGAAGACCTTTTACTTAACGACTGAATTACTTGAAGGTGGTGAAGAAGAATCGGATCGCACCCATCACTAGCAGCACGAGCAGCAGCGATTCAAATCGAAAAACGGGCCGGGCTAGCGATCGATGAGGACCATCCGGCAAGAAATATTGCAGGGGCGTGTAAACAAATACTTTTCGAATAAGAGCATCCGATACGGAGGTCCACGGGATTTTTTCCCGCAGGCAAAACGGACGTCGGACGGGAACGCACGCGCGCAAAACCCAGACCGCACATAGCAAGCCCAATTTGTTTGTACCGCCACTTTCGATACACTCGCCGCGTACCGGAAAAATATCGCCGTGTGCGACTAGGCAAATAACGTCGTTTAGAGTGACGGAGAATTGTTGTTTTTCGGCGGCGTTGTGTGCCACAATTTAAATCCCACCCTCGTCGTCCGCCCTTTACGACCGCCTCCATTGCGTGAGAGTTCAATAGATGAAAAGAGCGGTCGGAGAACATGTGAGAATGCGACCGCGGATAAATGAAACCGTGTGTACTATCTGCTAATAGCCGTTTTCCGTGGTTACTTTATTGGGCCTTTAGCACGAGAAATAATGTCCCGCGCGATAATGACGTTCGCCCCGTGTCACCATCCCGTAAACGTCGATAAAAATCTAAAGATGTATTGTCTGACCTTTGCACTTGAAGCTATTTTCACTCAAAAATTCTATGCTCTGTTCGCCGTAAATTGGACCAGCGTTTCTTTCGTAAACAGTGAGTATGTAAATTTTGTATATTTACATTGTGGTTTTTTAAACACAACGCTTTTTGATGATATATGAAAGCATAGGTGAAGAGACGATTCACTCATACGTAACACACTGACTTTCAAAGTCACGCAAGGTTTAGTAATAAGAGAAGTATGAAGATCAAACATTTGGTAACAGTTCTGCTCCAATTTACCGCGAACACCCGGTATTATTTTATCATTTTGTCCACGTGAAATAAAGTGTACTTCCTCATGTCGAACGTTTTCTTATGAGCCTACGTTCAAAATAAAATATGAAACATAAAATTTCTACGGTATGCATTCACAAATTCAAATGAAGAAAATTGAAGAACCCTATAAGAGTTGCATATTTGACGAAATGCACTTCGACTGACTTCTATAATTATAATGTGACCGAGTAACATTTCGCTCGGTAATCAATATCTCGGCTGCGCCGAATTGGAGTGACACGCCTGCTTGATTAAGCCGCAATTGGAATAAAAAAGTGTTTCAATAAAGACGTTGATCATTAGTCGGTCATTATTAAAAATTTCTTTAGAGTCCTCCAGTATAATTGAATCATAGAACTTTCTATGAAGATTCTTATCAATAGAAAAGTTTAAATACGCGTTGAGCATTTCACTTTTTAAAAAGAGGGCGAGATAAAACTGGAATTATAATTTTAATTAGTTTGATACGAAAAAGCGAGATAAATCTTTAATTCAAACAATCAAGATATTTCAGTCGAGTGTTTCTCAATAACAACAAATTTTTTATTTCCCAAATTCGAAGTCACAGCACAAAAGAATCTACATTGTCACTCGCAATATGGCCGAGTTCGTTTTTTATTACGTCACTGTGTTAACAAACATGTTCGTACACTTCAGAACATTTCAATGTTTCAAATGTCGTAGAATATGACATGACCAGAATTGTTGAGCTATCGAATATATGTCAATGTAGATTTGTTGACAAAATATCAATAACAATCGATTCAAGCTAACATTTCCGTACGGCGCAATACGTACCAGAATGCTACATTAGGCATCGTGCCAACAAAGCCTAATAATCTTCAAACCATTCATAATTATAAACTTTTGTAAAGACATTAAGAAATCCATAATTCTTATAAATATTTTCGGTTCGCTTCTAGTACTATCTTGAAAATTATTTGAAATCGTGTCTAATGAAATATTTGAAATATACAAGAGGATAATAATTATTGGAAGTTAATTGATCAATACAATATTGTTATATATAAGCACATAATATATAACAAGTACTCTACAGTGTAATGTATGTACTATGTCTGGAATAATAAGACTTAATATATCATATTCTTGGTGAATACAGTACACTTTCACACAAGGACACTTTCTACAAATTATAAACCGAGAACCATTTCACGGATGGAAAGAACTGGATGACAGAAAATATATCACGATGTTGTAATATTTTTAGACTCTATCGTTAGGTGCACATTCTACATGCAATTTCTTCCTAATGACATCTCCATGGCTGGTTTTACGTGACTGGAAACATGATTTACGGTGAAAACCGCGGAAATTTGAAATACATATTTGATTCTTCCAGTATGGAGAAATTTTAATGCAAAACTAACGACACGAAGGAATATAGGAAACAGCTTATGACTTCTAGTATAGAGAAGGTATTCTAATGTGGAAGTATAACTGAGAAGAGTACTGTACCTCAAATTATTCCAAATCATTTCGCATGGCGAGAAAAGAGCATACCAAATTATTTTAAAAAATGTTTCTTGTGCAACTACTAAAAATTTATCTATAGTTATAAATATTAAAAATAAAGAAGATAAATTAATATATATAAAACATAAAATGTTATTTTCATACTGTTTTCAAATGAATAGGATTATGTACTATTTCCTATTCAAAACAATTATGCAGCTCTACAAAAATGAACGTAACGATGAAGAAGTTGACTAAAAATTCGAAGTTCTTATATGCAGAAGATCTCCCTAAATAATTCGCAAAGATTGACGAAGCCAGCAAGGGCGGACTTCACAAACTGAATTTCGATTGGCTCAGCGAAGTGTAGATTCGCGTCTCGGCCAGGTTCGAGGCCGGTTTTATGGGAGACGATGATGCGAGCTCACCCTGCGGAACTGTCGTTCGAAAATCGGCTTTCGATGCCAGAAAATCGTGGAATCACGATGCCGAAGAATTAACGAGATACTTGCCCCTCTCGCGAATTATTTGTCCGCTGCCAACCGATGGATTGTCGAGTGGCACGCTTGAATAAGAATCGAGTGAACAGGTATCGGCTATCGATACCGTTTTAGAAATCCCCGTCGAGCTAATTAGAGGTTGTTCGCGGGTTATTACTTGCGGACGGAACTAATTTCTTTTGGCCGAGAACGCGAATCCGGGGAAAATGCCTCACTTTATTGGCTTCGATCGCCGAAAGCATTTCCACAAAACGTTAAATGAGACATCGTCTTCTTAACGGGTGGGCATAACGCGCCGGGATGTAAATATTAAATGAAATAGTACCATCGCTGCTCGACGGAAGTAACTTCTTAACTTCTAATTAACTCTTAATCACCCTTGCCACCGAGCAGCCAGTTAATTAATTTAATGTTCGCTTAAAATGCACCAATTCTTTTTTCCAAACCTGGTAGAATTACGGTGTCTCATTTCTCAGCTTCAATTTATTGCTGGAGTGTAATTGTTACCGTTATTAAATTATTGTAAATGACCGATCTTAGAATACAAAATTAAGCGTTTTGATAAAGAAATACTATCAGAATCTGTATTAGATATTTAATTTAACCCTTATGCAAAAGCAAATTGTTGTGCATAAATTTTATAATACCAGAGCTAATTGCCTCCTAAAATTATTATCATTTTAATATACTGAAAATGAAAGAAGAACATTCTTTAATTCTTTTCATTCGGGAGCTAAGTGAACATTTCCTACTTCCATTGACAATTTTAATATGTTGAAAATATGAGAACACCTCTAAATTCTTTTCGAAGAATCCGCAGTCTATTAATCATTGAGTTCTAGTAATGCTGTCAGATTTGCCACGTTAACATTTTAAGATTATTTTTATCGACAACGTAAGTTATCCGCTTGCTATATATAATCATGAGTGACACGTTTGCGGTTCGGTAACCGTTCAAGTTGTGCTAGATCGACCATACCGTAACTAGAAACTCTGCAATTTCTTCATCGCGTGAGGATGTCAAACATTATAAAATATGGAGGAGAACTTGTTTTAATACAAAGAGGCGCTTCCTTTCGTAACGTCCAAATGATAGAAGTGATGAAAATCGATTAACCCAATTTTTAATGATTTAAGTTAGGGGTGACAAAATAACAGCCCTTCCTCTGCATTCAGGTTCCGGTAATTCGTGGTTGGCCATTGTGAATAGCCCTTTTCATACCTATTCGACTTCAACAATCCATTGGTCCGTCTATGTCATATTTTCAGGTCATTTTTCTTCGACCGTCGACCGTTAGTGGGGACATTTCTAAGGGTTGAAACCGTTCTATAGTTCAAACAAAACGCGTAAAAGGAGTTTCGTAACATGTCGAATATTTTGGAGGGATGACGCCTCGCACAAAAGCGATGAAAAATCTTTCTACGTCCCATGGTAACATTTACATTTTATTTTGGGCATTACCTGCTTTTACATCTCACAGTATTATAGACGTCTATAGAAGAATGACCGCTTAACGGTGACATGAACTTTTTTACCAGTACTCTAAGCCGTTGATGCAGGACTATTTTGCTGCAATGTAAAAAATAGTGTAGAAGAAAGATATCTTTATTCCTGTAAATATGTCATTTTATACTGTTTTGTAATATTACAAAATGGAGTATTATAAATTTTTGTTTAATATACAAATATTAACAAGGGCTGAGGTTTATCATATTGCAAAAAGAATACATTTCAAAAACCAATAAAAACTAAATTTTGTATAGAAGTGTGCAAGTAATATTCTATGTATCATTGTCCATATGCATCGGTAACAATGTGATAGTGGGACAGCATGACAAATTAGGGTTGTGGACCGAGAAAGTTACAAAGCTGTTAGGTTATTGTTTTTCGGCAGATGTTTCGATTCTTTAAACAATATTTAACAAATTTAAAAGATCGTGTAGGCAGGACTGTTTTACCCAATAGCCACCTTATTAACAATACCGGAAGCCTATAAAATATTACATCTCTAGCAACACGTCGTAGGTCCTATAAAAAATATAGTGCACATTAAAGGAGTTTAGAGCTTACAAAAAAACTTTTAAAGCCCATGAAAAAATGATATAGCCTATGGAACAATTGTTTGACTCGTGAAAATATTGCAGAGCCTTGGGTAAAAATAGAGGTTATGAAAAAGCTTAAGTCAAAGAATAATGGTAGAACTATAATATATAATATATAAATGAACGGTTTAGTAAAAAGAAAAGTTGTAGCCTGAATAGAATCTACAGAATGTAAAGATAAACATCTTTTCTATGGTTTCAAAAGGAACAAGCATTTTGTTCAATAAAGGAAACGCGAGCTGTTTATTTGATCTCCGTTCAAATGGAAATGTATTTCTTTATCGAACATCCGTAACTATCTTAACGTTGCGTCCCCAATTCCGTCACCTTTGTTTCTCTGCGCTAATGTCTGCTAAAGGATAGTGGTGGTGGCCAGTTAACCGCCTAGAGAACTGGCTAACTAGTGGTAGAACTTGCGCGGCTTCTAACGGAGAAGTTCGTTGTCCCTGATTTGAGCAGTGATAAGAACTAGATGCATCGCCATTTTGCTTGCAACGCACTGGTTTCAAGATAAAAGTTTTCTAGAAAGAAGCGATCTCGAAAAGTGTCGTACCACTTCAGTGAACAGATTGGGTGATCATTTATCCACGAACGGGGTAACAACCAACACACCATATTTCATCGTTGTTGTACCCGTTATTAAATTACTTTTATTATCCTTTGAATGCTTAAAAAAACTTTCACGCATTTCTGGTACCGACAATGAAAACTTTATTTCGAAAAAAATGCGTTTAAACTTTTAGTTACCCGTTACCACAATGTAGTACGACTGCACTTTGGAAGCTGTAAATCCTGCAGTTTTGCGAATTCCCAAATAAAACTATCCGACAGTATTCCAGAAGGATCGTATTCTAACGGAACTATTTTTAATAAATCATTTACCTTGCCTTAAGTACGCAGCTCCATAAAAGAACGACCGACACTAATCGATAACAAAAGCTAAATAAAAAAAGAAACATTCTTAAAACTGCAATAGTCTCTAGACACTGCTGCTCAGAAGTGTGGACATTGGTAGTCAAAGATATCTCTCTTACTTTTATAAATCTGCCTACTTTTAAATGAACATGAAACTAATTTTTTTTATTATACGAATAAAATAAAGTATATGTATAAAGCCTATCTTTAAATGTACATTACACCCTACATTTTCATTTGATCACGATTATTCCTTAAGTATCTGCCATTACCAAACTGCCACTAATTAAGATTCCTGAGATTTTCAATACGATTTTTCCTTTGAACGCCGAATAAATGGCATTGTCATAATGAACTCTGTCTTTCATAGCTACATTTGGGATCACTTATTCCAGTTAAAGAATAGGCTAAGAGGCATCTACCAATCGTAGTTAGAATTTCCCTATTTAACTTACCAGATTAATGTTAATCTATGTGGAAGAAAGCTAGCTTTTACTTGCCCCAAGAAAATATTCTTCCATGGAGAACACCCCCTAACGCAAGGGCGTGAGAACTGCATAGAGAGAAGTCGTTTCATGGACTTTCAACTGTCGAAATGATCGTCGAATAACCGGTCTAAATATATTATGAGTAGCGTCGTCGCAGTGACTCTGAAATCCTTCTCTATTTACACGAGAATATCTCGATACGATGCTTCCAGTTTGAAACTAGAGCGAAGACGTCGTCGTCTACGGAGGTTGACGAAGTTCGTTCTCACCTGGACTGCCTGTCCCGTTTTATTCAGCGACGCTTGTTTATGCAGTTGATTGCCTTTGCAGACGCTCGCGGGTCGAAGTTAAGCGACCAATTAAAAATGTAAGCTCGGCTAATTGGGACATTAAACGGCATATCGCTTTGAGTGCCGAAGAGATCAGCGATCTGATTGGCCGACGACCTGTTTCTGCCTAAACTTTTCCGCGAAACCTCTGAAGTTTTCAAAGCCCAGACGCGAACCGGCATCACGGAGCAGCCGGAGATTTTTTGGTCTAGCTAAGCCCACACATTAATCTTCCGACCGTTCATTATTTTCATACGGATGTTACACATATAAAGTGGAGAGAGAGAGAGAGAGGGAGATATAAGCAATTTGCTCCAGCCTGAAGGAAATGTTCCAATCGTTGATCCGACGAGAAAAGCCAGAAATTATACGGAACGTAGATTGGTACTTGCATATTTACATGGCCGACGGAGCTTTAGAGTAGGGAAATGTGTCTAGAGTTGTCATTTAAAGTGATGCATACACCCTCATCCTAACCCTCATACACAAATGCTGGAACATGTAAAAGCTATAAAGTGAACGTCGACGATTATTTAGAATTTAGAGAGATTGAAAAAGTTGTGGAACGTTTCAGCAGTTTCTATATAAAACATGAAACGTGAAATATTTTTAAAGAACTTACTAACGTTACGAGCTCCGGGTTGAACAGACAAAAAATAATTTTTGAAAGTCAACAATTTTTTACATCGAGGACAGATATTACAAAAAAGCTTTGTATCATTGTTCTAAATACTGAACAGTACTGTACTGATATTAAACGTTTACTGCTGTTACTTATTTCCGACGTTTACGTGAGCAATTTACAGTGCAAAGCCATTAAAATATGACACGGAAAGTTTTCCTATAATTTCAAGAAGCGAATACGAAACTTCACGAAGTGCAGTCGATTACATTTTGCGTCATTTGTGAATTGCCGTAGCTAATACATCGGTGCGAGCGAACCGAGCCAGATGAAAATTCATGAACGGTTATGAAGGCGTATGCTCCAATTTCTCGTTCACTATAATCTTGATATAAACGCATAAGCTCTTAATTGTACTCCCTCTCTTCTCCTTTATTTTTCCACTGTCGCTCGGCAGAACCTTTATCGCGGTGAAAAGCGTAGCAGACTTCATTGAGGGAAAAAAATATGACTATGCGGTGCGCGCATTCGGTTTGCGTGTCTGTTCGTCCGGCACGATTTTCGTTGAGAGAATTTAATGCCGACGTATCGTGAGCCGGGAAACCGTATTTTCCCGGAAGTTTCCCAGCGTAATAATAAGTTAAGTATTTTTAAACGGACTCTCTCCGCGCTGCGAATGGTCCGCCAAGGATTATGGCGTTAGGCAAACTGCGTACGCGAAACTACGCGAATTAGCAGCATAAATTACAGGAGTTGATTCCGACGTGCATCGCGTAACGAGATGGCCAATAAATATTTGAAGATGAAATACTTGAACGCTAAATAAATAGAACGCGCACCGATGCATGTGTAATTATTATTTACCTATGCCGCTCTGCTTCTGGTTTTTCCACATTTGCGCTACCAACTCGCAATAATTCCATTTGGTTTTATAATACCGTTTATTTGACTTTTTATGGTTATTATTCCCGTATGTAATCTGATTACAAATGTAAAATTGAAATTTTATAACAAAACGGACTTATTACAACAGTCGCATTCTTTATTTTAACTTGGATACATGAGAAGCACTGTGTTATTTTTCCATTGGAACGACAATTTAAAATTATTTAATAAAAATTATTAATTAGCATGGAGAATATTTATGTATTATTAATGTCTGCGTGATGTTTTATGAAGAAACGTTGTGCAACAAATTTATTTCAAAAGTGAATCAGAGATGCAATTTAAAAAAGAAGATATTTTTCTTATATATCTGTTCAATTTATTGATCGTTTTCATTCTTGATATGTAAACTTATAGTTTTCTTTAATAGTCTGATACCAATTAATAATCACTAAACGGTTAGATCGATGACATTAACAATTTGATACCAATTAATAATCACTAAACGGTTAGATCGACGACAGAATTCGTTCTAAGTAGTAACACCAAGCAATAGGCAGACACATTCACTAGCTAAGCTGAAGACACCATCATTTTCACTTAACATACAAATTACCACTCTATGGATTAATATACTGAAATAACAAAATTCCGAAAAATGTTATTCGATGCTACCCTTCCATTCTAACAAACTTTTATTAAAAAATTGACTTTTATAGATATTTTCTTTTTCCACTATTTCAAACGTTCAGTGAACTAGTTATGTAAATGTTTTGAAAAATCTTCATAATTTCGTTTTAGAATGCACGTAATATTCATTTTGTGTGTGTGCCCAGTAGTCCCGAAGTAGCTATGCAATGTGCAGATAATATAAACAAGCTTTAAAGCAGAGGAAGGTATCGTAAAAAGGAATATTGCCTCTATACAAGGTCCTACACTATTAAACCGTACTTGGGGAAGAAGTAAAATAGGTCGAAAACTTTTCACCGACGGACTATGTTATTAAATAATATGCAAATTAAATTCCCTCGTAAACGAAGCTTTGCACGAAAAAATTGCATTCCTTGTTTTATTCGACTCTAACATGGTACATGGTATTAACTTTACTGTTGTATTCAACTGAACTTCCATATAATTATTAATAGTATGCAAATAATAAATAATTGTCCTGGGAATAGTGCTTTCATATTTTCTGTTCTATATTGCTGTCATAATTATTTTCTAGCTTTAGCAGATGATTTTTATTGTAATAAAACGCTAAAGCTTCCAAAGCAGGAATTTAGAAAATTATAATATGTTGGTAACTAACTTGTTTGAAGAATATTACAAATTCCACGCGTCGTGGTCAACAATTTCAGAAACAATGTAGGGGCAAGATGTTCTTAAGTTAACAATTACTTGGCGCAACACGACGAAATGTATGCACAGATTAAACACTTTAAATTATCGAGCTGTTTATGCAGGAGTCAAGCGTGTGTACATTGAGAAATATTTACATATCCTCTTTTGATAGTAGCTGTGGTGCTAGGGCGAGGTTGGGTGGATTAATAACATTAATTAGTCTACGCTGTCTAAAGAAGAAATACAGCTTTTCCAGCGCTTAATTTAAATAACACTTTCAATTTACTCAGCACTAACAATTTATAATATTTAAATTTTTAAGGCGGAAGTGACATTTCAAAAACTGATAGCCGAGTGCAAATGAACCTTTGCGAATATATTCCGTGGACGTTCCTCTATCAATCGAATAAGAATTACGCCGATATCAGCAAAATTCGAGTTTACGCAAATTATCATAGCGAGAAATTTTTTAGAGAATATTTCAGTATGAAACACGATATTTTAAGCTAATTTCACATTGGTCGCTATGAAACTGGAAAATCCTAAACTACGAGACCTGCGCGTACATTTTTGTTGATATTTTAACGAAATGGAGAAGTTTTTAGACAATGGGAATATAAATGGATGCCATAGGCGATTGACTCTGACTATTAAATGAGAACACGGTGAGAATGTAGCACCTCTACTAGAGCGCGTGTCCTTATTGGAACTATAGGAGCATCGACGGTGGAGACAGCCCCCCTCCCTTGCCCCTGTGCCGTCATACGTGAATACAATAAAATATTAAAAACGTCAGTGTTGCCAAGGATATACGAGGACCACTGTACGAAAGATTAACTGACCGAGCGGTCGGTGTGTTTAATTAATTTAAAAGTTGGCTTCCGCGATAGTGGAAAAATCCAGCGTTGTGTCCCGGTGACTAATTACGGAATGTTTCATCTGAGGTTCCGCGTATACCCGACTGGCGCGGCTGTTCAACGAATGACAAAAGCTTCGCCGAAAAGTGGCCTCGCGAGATCGTGTAAATTTCGCGCGGGCGTGATTTTGACAGGGTACAGAGATTTTTCGTATAGTAGCAGGAGCCGTCACAATAATCCAGTCTCTATCGCGGAATTTCACGAATTATACGGCGCGTGGAAAAACGTGACGCCGCGCGCCGGTATAAAAATGTTTTGGGGGAACTACGCGGACACGTGACGAGCAACGAGCCGGAATTGCACGGTTGCCAACGAGCGTGGCAAGTGCGAAACAGTCGAAATAGGTTGCATAAATTACGAGCAGGAACGGAATGTGTCGTATAACGAGATAATTAATACATGGACGACTGTTCACCGAGCCGAAAGCTCCGCCTGCACTAGAATGGATTTACCGACTGTTTCGTTGCTTATAACCGGCCATACATTGTTTGCAGGAAGCACGTGTTGCCTCTTTTGTTCCAGTCACGATCTATGCCGACCGAAGAACCATTCAGGGATCCGAGAAATTCGAGCGATGCCGGTTTCGACGTGGATACAATCCGAAATTCTACGGTTGGCCGACTCGGCTGGTTGGCCTTTCATTAACCATCACTTTTGTAACACGCTCGCAATTAAAAGTAGCACCTTTGTGCACACAGCGAAAAGTTCAAAGTGCTCTAAGGCAATAGATAGAAACAACGACGAGCAGATGATAGAAATTCAAAGTTCACGAACTTTTCAAGCCCTTTCGTAAATCTTCTATACACAACCATTGTGTCAATCACAAATGTTTCTGAAAGATACGAGACACCACAAACTTTTGTACCCTGCAGCATTACAATTTTATTCATAACGAACCAATTCAATTGTTAATATTGTTATATGTAACTAACATTACGGATTAACTCCCATTTCATTGTTTCTCCTCATCGGACCGTATTTAACGTATTTATTTGTAATCTCAATGGAGCATTTCTATCCACATAAATGAGATTAAACTAGTTGAAATTAACAACCATGAAATTACAATGATGCAGTCTGAAATTGTGGTGCAAAATTGAATAGTAAAGTTTCGACCAAATGTTAATTAACTGAAAAACAGATGTGAGAAAAATTAAAAACAAGTTGAAAAGACATTCAGGCGGAAACGTGGAAATACTTGTAATCTTTATAATGCAAAATGGAAAGAAAAAGGTAGAGGCATCGCGGTCAGCGATGGTGTACATATAAGAAATGGATGCACTAAGATAAACTAAAGAATCTAGAGCAAAGGAGCAAAGGGAATACTCTGAAAACGATTGCGAGATTTAGATACTGCAATGAATAGAAAGCTAATCGATACTGGGAATAAAGGGAGAAGAAACTTTGTAAAATATACAAACGGGGAAAGAGAAATGTTACTACATTTGAGAGAAGCCCGAAGAAGAAGCACCCAAAGAAACTGGGAGAAGACAGAAAAAGATATAATGAAGGGAAAAGAAGGTCTAAATTAACTGCGGAAGATTATAAGAAAGAGATGAAGAAGGAAGAAAGTAACACAGAAAGAACGGACAATAGAAAAGGGATATAATCCATGTGAAATAAAAAGCAATATTAAAATGCATTTATCACTGCACTAATTGCTTATTTATTTCAACAAGACTTTGTTAAAAACAAGACAAGGTCGCGGAATATGTTACCAGTAGACTACAGATTTTACATATGTGTAAAAACTGTTTTATAAAACAACTTTCGCAATCTATTACTGTATACGTATAATAATACGTATAATCTTGATAATGTAAATATACAGTCTTCAGGCTAATGCTAGTTAGCATTAACCTGTATAGTGATAGTTGTAGCAGAGTGACTTTCAGTGTGAATGCACCATAAGTGATACGGGTGAAGAGTGGAGAGTCGAGAGAACAATTGGAGAGTGGGGCTGTCGAGAGCGTGCAGAGTGTGGGAGAGCCATGTCGCGTATTCTATTTAATAAACATTTGTTACTAAGATGTGGTAGTTCGTCATTGGTATATCAACCACGTGTATCCACTGTACATTGTGATCCCGCAACAATGGTAAAAATATAAAATATTCATGTATTATCGAAAAACGCCAGAAAAAAAATATGAATTTGTGTTAATGACACATCATCGTCAACAGTGGTGTAATTTTTCCCTACAACTTTCTGTTTCATTTCTAATCGTTCGACCCCAAGTGTGAATTTCTTAATATGTACCTAAGGAACGCGAGTAACAATGTTACAGGGAGTACACGTTAATGGCCTTATTACTAAGCTACAAGTGGTTTCGTTCGAGTATCTCGTACAATTTACCAGGAATACCCAAGGAGATTGTAATTATCCAGCAGATGAACGTGTTGCGTTACCGGATAATAATCGATGTTCCCTTTTGATAATGGTAGGACACGCGTGCTGCCGGTATTCATGTTATAACTAGAGCTGTTCTAATCATAAACGCGATTATGCCTTCCCACCATGCGCCGAGCACCGAAAGTTTCACGATAATTACTCGGTTCGATGAGATCGCTGACTCGATCATGGATTCCAAATACCAGGAATAATTAGAGAATATGTAAATAATGATATAGCTGTTCGCCTCGGGGAAAGCAGATTGTTTACTGGAGCAAGTAATCGATACACTGCCATTTTTATTCGTAGAATGTACAAGTTGCATTATTTTAGGTACTTTCGTGTGTACACACACGTAGTACGACGAAAAGTGAGCTTGACTTAAATATCTTTTTAACATAACCATTTGTTGAAGTTAAAGAAATGTTCTCAACCATTTAGTACATAAGTTGCGTCACACTTTTATCTACGAAATAGTACATTTTCGTTAAATAATGTTCAATAGAAGTGGAGTGGCAACGATGTTTATGAGATGGATTTTAATGCTTTTATAATGCTTCAATCAATAAAAAGTTATGTAAGCTTAAAGTTGCTGTTATGAATCAGCTATTTCATATGCAACAACCTAATGTCACGGATATTTCGTAGAAATTGCCGGGAGTTGTGCTTTAAGAGCTTTCCGCAGTCCCGTTAATTCTTCTACGCCATGTACGAATGTGATATTGCTGGCAAAGGATGTTAGTCGAAATGGCGCAAGGCATTATATGCTTCAGTGGGATACCGTGGACATGCGTTAAGTTATTTTGACAGTAAGCAGCTTAAGGAACAGGTACCCTAGATTACGTCGTCCATACGACACCGACTTAACTACTCCAGTGGCTATTTGCTTCTAAATTGAAACTTTCGCATTACATACTGACATATTAGTTTAGATCTTAATCTCGTGGATTCGGTCACATTTTGTTGGGTGGTGCCAAAAAACTAGAGCTTCCTTAATCAAACACCTGGTGGAAATTTACTAATCCTATTACTAACTAGATTCTAAATAATTCGAATCAAATGGCAAAACTCTTTTGTTTTTAACTACTTCTCTATGAATTTTTTACCGATATATATTATTTGTTTCAAGGTCCTTGAAATCGCCGAGGAATCGGCAAAGTAAATAATTACCAAAGTTATAGCTAACAGATAAAGAGAAAATGATTTCGGCGCAACGGTTCGATCAAATAAATGATTCGTCATAAATAAATAAATATTTACTTGATCGAACCGTTGCGCCGAAATCATTTTCTCTTTATCTGTTTTAACAATCTTACGATCGATAACTCTAACAACAGTTATAGCTAACGATGGAAAAAATACGTTGAACAAAATATGCTCTATTTTGCTATTAAAACATAGGACTTCTGTGCATCATAAGAACGGCAGAAACGTATTCAAGGACCTAATAAGGTACCTAAGGCTTGTCCAGTTCTTGGAGAACTGCTATCATTTCAGGTAATCTGTTGGCAGTAAGTTTTTGTTCTGTCGCGTTCCGACAATTCCACGTGGCGGCACCAATCCGCGGAAGCCCCTTGTCGATCGCGTTATCGAATTTCGGTCGAGTCATTAGCATCTAAACTTGAATGAACTTCCGCGAACTCGTCGCGAACTGTTTTGCGACTCTCCGTCGGGGCCAACTAAACTGCCCCGGGCGTTTTCTTGGACTCCGTCGTTGAATTCCCGGGGTTTTTCGGGACGGTTCCGCGAACCCCATTATCGACCAAGCGGACGGCGGGGTGATTATCATCAGCTGCGATTGTTCCTGGCCTCGTCGAAGTTCCCGGACGGTCCCGCGAGTCGAATAATTCACTTAACCGCGGTTTGCATCACGCCTGAGCTACCGTATAAATTCACTTTACACTCCGGAATTACGGAACTTAGAAACATGGACGCTTATTAACCTACGGGACGGGTACACATCTGCCCTGATGGCTTTGGGTTTCGTGAACTTGCCTAGCAAACGTGAGCAGCATACGTGTCCCAACATTCCTTTCGATCATAGGATCAACTCCTTTCTGTTAACATCCAACCCAGAAAATTATATCTTTGTCCTGTTACTTGTTTATTCGATCCAGAAATAAATAAATTTCGATCTCAGGGTAAAATTATCATTTGTTAAAAAATTATTGCAAAAACGTTATTAGTAATTTTCGACTGCTGAGACTTCAATGTCATCTAAACTCGAATTTTCTAAGAGGAAGGTTATATTATTAACTATCATTAAAGAAATAGATCACAAAAACATCTAAACCAAAGTTAATATATGTAAGAACGTTGAACAATAGTAATACTTCTCATGGCGGAAAAGAATTTCAAGAAAGAAATCTCAGTTGTTTCGGTGATATTTGAATTGTTGTCTAATCGCGACCTTGCTTACATCTTACACTGCCCGAAGTTTCTATAAAGCCTCCTACATTTTGGTAGATTTTTAAAAAATTGAATTCTTTTCAAATATCTATAACATTGTATCACAAATGTTTACATCTTGAGCCTGTTTACATTTTTGTTGAAGAGCACGGCACGAGAGAGCGAGGAAGCAATATACATTCAATAAACATCGATTTGAACAAGTTACTTTTTTACCAAACGAACAGCTAGATCGAACGCGTGGACCAGTGTGCGGCGTTCGGTTCGGCGCGATGTTTAGGTCTGTACGAGGCCTAAGATTTCACCAAAACATCAGATGGCTTTATGGTAATTTCAGGTAGTCTATAATTACACGGGTACATTATTGTTTCATTATTTTGTTCCCAAACAACAGAATTATTAAACTGATTTCTGTCAAAGACTGCGACTACAGGTCTGTAATAATATACTGTTAAAGTCTCAAGTGTACTGTCGGTGGTCAAGACATCGCAAACTTGTAAACTCCCTGAAGACCTGTAACACCATGTCTAGTGCAGGTCATATCCTAAATAACATCTGATTGAATAAATTATATTCCTGGGAGACCTAATAAAATTTAACGATCACGTGAAGTTTGTATGAATTACTGAACTGTTAGAAACCTCAATCTCTTTATCTCACAGAGTTTACATTAATTACTGCTTACGCAATAAGGTACAGATACAGATCTATTTGGATTAGTTATTGCTCATAGCTTGAAGTGGTTCAACTTTGTTATTTGAGAATAACGGAGAACCAAGACAACCAATTTGCAATGCAAAAAGATATTTACAGACGTGTACAATATACAGTATACAAAACTTGAACAAACTTTCACATGGTTAGATAAAACTGGTCGTTGCAGTTAACAATGGCACTCAATATAATCCCTATACATATGCATTTCACTAATTTAAATTCTGAACGTATAAACTGGGATAAAATAGCTGTAAAAATCGACGGATTTCCTTTAAACCCTCATAATGTATTTAACATGCACCTAGGAACGGGTACGTTACCCAGAAACTTCCCGTTTACGACTTTCGAGTGGAATCGTAAACTGTTTTACGAAAGCTCCATCACGATGTTAAAAAAATATTAGACAACTGGTTGTTTGACTACGTAAATATCTAATTTATATCAATTGTGTCAAACTCAGAATTCGGTAATAATAATAATATTTTTACAAAGAAAAATGATAAAGTTAATGTAAAACCAAACTTCATTTGATGTCAGAATGGTTTCAATATACTAAGAGGAATATAAACTTCCATTGCATTCGTTTTAACTAACCATGTGGAAAGCAAAATAAATATATGTTGACTGATAGGAATTTCAATTCTCAATTCCCCTTTTTAAAAATACCCTTTCACAAAAATCCCTAAATAAGACATAATTAATTATACCCTTTCAGCATTCTGCGATAGAATATCTCTAAAGACAAGCGAAAAACCTCGCCAAATTTAGCACAGAACAAACAACGGAAACTCACTCAACGAGAGCAATGCAAAGAAGCGGAGAGCCGGAGCCAAAAATCACGTAAACACCTGTCGGAAGGAAGAGGCCAAAATGCGAAAGATAAAGATAATCGTACGAGGATTAAGGGATACAGTAAAGCAGATAGAATAGAGGGGGGAAACGATCGATACTCCGCGGCAGAAAGCTACAACCAATTTAAAAAAAACGTAATTTTCCAATAATCTCGACTCTACAAAAACTGAATTAAGTGCCTGCAATTAACATAAATCTAATCGCGAATACAGATAAGAATTCGTCTTGCATAGCAAAAGTGAAAGTGTAAAACCCGAAAATTGCAAAAAAGTTTGTCCTCAAATTTTTTAATTATGTACAGGTCATAATAACGGTAACCGACTTTGATAAAATTTTCAAAATGCAAAGAAATATGTTTCTAAATCAATAAGAGGATTTCCATTTAGTTCTGTCAAAAATTGGTCGAACGTATTTTTGTATGTTCACTTTTATATTGTAAGAATCATGTTATTACTATTGAATACTGTGAGCAAAAGAAATATATACTACGTAATAAATATTTGAGAATTTATATCTTTCGCAACACAACTTTCTGCGGCCGAGTATGTATCTCTTTAGTTCCTAAATAATGGTACCGGACATCCGTCTCGCATTTCCTATCTCCGATTCTCCGGCATGTGGCCGTTGAAGTCGCTACCGATATATTGGTCAGAGAAGAACGAAGTTGACTAAAGCGTTTGGGATCGCATTCTAGTAGTCCGACGCCCAGTATTTTTCTTTTGCCGTATGTGCCCCCAAGTGGGCACTCTTAACCCAGATAGCTGGGCAACATTCCAAATTTTACGAGCTGGAAGTGTGTATGATATAAACGTCAGGACTGAATCCAGCCGAACCAGCGCCGATGGGCGGTAAGCGCCGGTGTAAGTGCGCTGCACTTTGCGAATCGACTGAGCTGAACGTATTTACCACCCCGTATCTTTTATGCATCGTGCTTGGATCAGGATAAATTTTCGCGCAGAGTAGTGCGCCGTTTTTTTTGCATTCGAAATCCGATTTTCGATCGTCTACTTTGAACTGCGATTCTTTGAACGCTTGCATAATCGCCGGTTATCACGGTGGGTTTTTTTTGTCTTTGTAGTGACCATAGAGACTGCGTCACTTTGAAACTGCCGATAGTTTATATACGACTTAATGACCATGTGTCTTGTTTTTTAATTTGAAATATACAAAATTCTGGTACAAAATGTACAAAAAGCTCGTACAAAATTTTAACGTCAGAGTAATAAAAGTTACGTACTTTTTAGAGAAGTGTCCCTCTGTTTTATATTCAAGATCTACTATAGTATACAACTTTTAGTTTACATTCTTGCACCAAATTTTATCATTGACTTTATACGTTATAAACACTAATTAATATAAACCCAATATTGTTATTATGCATAGTACTTACTTCCAGGAACAGCATCCATCGTACACATTCAAAAAAAATTAACTTTTCGTAAAATTACAAGCTTGACACTGTTCGTTAGACACCGTAGTTCACTGCACGAAAACTGCGCGAGGAATGAACGCGATATTTGAACTGCCATCATTTGGCAGGTAAAAATGGTAAGACCTTTTTGCTATGGGTTTTCCATAGAGGTCATTACCCGAGTAAACAGTACGGCAGACGTGGGCGCGGTTGGCCCGCGAAACACATGTTGCTGCTTCTCCTCTTCGCTTGGTCGGCCAGTCAGTCCCCACCACAGCCACTCCGACTCTTCCCTTAGCCGCTGGGACTATGGCTCAAGAGTCAGAGTGGTCGTGGTGGGGACTGACTGGCCGACCAAGCGAAGAGGAGAAGTAGCAACATGTGTTCCGCGGGCCAACCGCGCCCACGTACTAAGTACGGCAAACCCCATCCGCCTAACGGGAAATTCATTTTTGGCATTTTGGCCACGTTTTAGCGCTTTCCGACCACTGTGCGGCGTTATAACGTGACAGAAACTACAAAACTATTTTAAATAATAAAAAGATAAAAAATAATAAATAGATTACTTTTAGAATTATTTAAATTACTTTTATTTGAATAAAAAGTTTAGTTAGTATTTGCAATTAAAATCACACGTTTATTTACTATTCAAATTAAAATTTGCCCAACACTGAGAATAACTGTTAAAACCAATTCCATATAACAGAATTAAAGTATTAAGGTACAAGGTTAATTTGAAGTAGAAGAGAAATGATTTGCGGTTTAAAGCCCATTAGACAACTTTTAATGATAAAAGTTACCAGTCTGATTCGATCCGTGGTTACTGGGGATCGTTACGGAATCATTAATTCTACGTATGCAAGCTGAAAGAAGAGCAGTGGCTCAGCTTACATGTGGAAATGATTGAAATGTCTGTATAGCAATTCGTTATATCTGACCTAGTTTCCAACATGTATGGCAGAAAGCGGAAAACATACATTAACCTTTAAGTGGTTCGACTCGAATAGCCAAAATCTAGCAGAACAAGACTCGCCCGATGCTTCTATCGTAATTATCTTTGGAAGAAATCTGAATTTCCAGGTTACCGAAGTTCCTTTCTTAGTGAAGTTGAAATTATACTTCGTAAGGGGGAGGGGTCCGTAGAAAATGGTCGGAATTAATTTTCGACGAGCCGTCTGTTTCGAATGCCGTGTACAGAGGAAAGGAGATTGGCCGATTTTCCTTGTTTCCAGGCCACGTAAATGGTCGCCTTGAATACTTGAATGTGTTTCTAAAGTCGGCGGGCTGTTTAAAGCGCGAATGGCAGCAGTTGTTCGTGTATCAAATGACGGTAAGTCGGATTTATTGCGTTTCAAAGTTTAACAATGTCCAGGGGAGTCGGCTCGACGCGACGCCCGTGACTTTAACCGAGTTCGGGTCGAGCTGCTCGGGCTGCACGTCCGCAACAGATTCTGGCGAGACCTGGAACGTGATTCGGTCCGAAGTTCCGCCCCGTTTATTGGCTCCAAATAGTCCTCGATTTGTCCCCGATAAAAATTATGCCCGTGATAATTCGCCGACAGGAAACAAGCCCCGGCAACGCGAAGATATCGCAAAATATATGTCTCAATAAAAATCGCAAAATAATTCCGACCAGTGAAATACAGTGAGATCATTTCACTGGAATCATTTTTCAGAAAGTCTTTATTTACGTGTTTCTTGAAACAGGGACATCAGAGGGAAGATATGATTTCACATTAATTTGAACTTAACACCAATCGGAATCCTATTAGCAGGATTTTGAGGACAGCTGTGTGTGGAAGTAATTCAATAATTTTCTCTTAAATAATAATTGTAGTTGAAGTTGTTACTGTGAGTGGATTAACAGATTTAATAAATTTTAGCTATTTACGATTGGTTTAATTTTCTTCCTCATTTTTACCTAAAGATGGAATTTTGATATCAGTAGTATGAGTACTGGATAAACTGTGTCACATCAATTCTCGAGCAATCCCAAAACGATCTGCGATACTATGATAAAGAAGGGTATAAATCTCAGGTTTAATTGATAGTACAAACGTTCTTCGGGTTCCAGGAATCGTTTCATGATTCATCCGCGACAGACTTTAAGACGAATTGCTCGTGCTAATTGCTTTCCTGTCGGACGCATCGTTCCATTGCTCGCCACTAGTTGTTGATACGTTATCGTATCGAGGATTATTCGCGTAATTTACGCCGGTGCTGCGCGAGCCGTTCGAAATCGATTATTTGCCACGTTTAACTTCAATCAGCGTCCAACCAACTGTATTTATACCCCTAGACGATTGTAACGGGGATTGCGTGCAATTTGACAAAAACTGGAATAATGTAACATGTAATTAATATTTGTCACGAGAGAATGTTATCAACACGATGCCACGCGAGCGGTGAGTTTCGCCTGAAACCTGGCCAAAAGTCGAAGCACCAAGTTTTTCATTTTCATTAACGTGATATACTACCTCGGCCATTCGCTTGCGGTAAATGCTACTGTCATTTTGAACGAACGCCAGTTCACAACGGATGATTTTTTTGAAAAAGGGCACTTTGAGATTAATTTTCAGAGAGATAATCCAGTCTACTAACAAAGTTATATATATTATAATTTATAATATCATATGTAAATTCAAATAAAAAATTACTGATCCAGCGAAATGAAACAAGGTCTTTCTTTTTAATTGAAGTTCAACATGATGCAAACAATTGTACAACAGAAGGTTGAATAGAACGTGTATTCATTGATAATATTGCATATGTTACGGATTGGAAGGGGTTAAAACAGGCCACTTCACTTAAACGTAACTTTATTTCCCAAAGTTGGGATCGTTCAATTTGTAATGTATATTATGTACAGGTAGATGTTTTACTTGGCCAAAACACCAGCTCGTTTTGGCCCGATTATTGTTGAATAAAGAGTGTTATTGTAACCAGATGAGTTTCCCTTGTAGATGCAATCACGTGTAGTGCCCGTGATCCCAGATGGCGAATCGACTAACTCGCGAAAAACCGGTCACCGAGACGCACGACGTTTTCCGTAGCGACGAGATAGCACGATTAACGTACGTTGGGATCGGAGTCGAGCAGCTGGCAGTTTGCCGTCACCGTCGAACTATTGATTGGCGGATCGATAGAGCGATCCGCCAATAGTAATCCCATTTTCGGGGTCGATAATCGATCATAATCGATGTCTGACGGTGCTGGCATAAGCTACTGCGAGCTGCTTATCGACTCTCGATCTCGCTGTTACGCGTGAATCCGCCAATAGCGCGGCGGCGCAGTAAATCGGCGCGTTCACGCTGCCGACACGCTCAGCCAGTCCCAAACAGCATACAAAATTATCAATTTCGTATCACAAAGTTCATATTCTATATATGATCAAACAAAGTCTTTACTGAAATGATTACCATAACGCTAACAGTGAGGGAAATGTTTAATCGTGGAAGTTCGAACGTACAAAGATTTACTTGAAAAATATTCAGAATCTAATTAGTGTACTTCGCACTTTCGGCGCGTTTGCAGTATTTTCCATCATGCTCACCTCATTCAGAAATTGTAATCGCCCTAAAGCTATTTTGTATACACAATGCGTAGGAAAATTCCAACCAACGAGTTCAGAAACTCGTAACATTATGTAATAGTTAATCTAAACTCGTAACTGCAAACTAACGCGAACCTGGCATAATTGTTTCTCGTTATTTGCAAGTGTTGTCTGTACGATTCCAGATGTGGATGCATGGTATATGAACGATAGAATTCCCATTTATGAGTTGAATCAGTTCAGTCACATTTAGGTTGTTTCATATGGTGGATAATCAAGTTACTCAATTCCATCTATATTTCTAGATGTTGTATACAAAATGTCATCAACAAAAGTGGTAAACAGAACTGTCTACACCCAATACATCAGAATTAACAGACAACACACATTTCTCGTCACAAGATGCCTTTTATTGAACATTTCATAGTTAAATAAATAGTTAATAACTGAAATTGAATATTTTTGGCGCAACGAAAGTTATTAACAACAAATTTTCCGTTTCAGTTATTAACAACAAATATGATCAATATATGAAACATATTTAAACTAGCTGGTTATTGTTGCTCGCTCGCTTCGCGAGCTCGCGGATGGTGTTATTGTTGCTCGCTCGCTTCGCGAGCTCGCGGGTAGGACTGCTCTTGCGAGAGGGTTAGTGGTACGCATTGCTAGTGAGGCATACAGCTATTAATGGTTTTTTTTTATTTTGTGTGTGACTCTCCACGAGCCACACAAAGAACTTCCCGATTCGTTAGTTGTAAGCGGTAACATTAGCATTAACTGCATAATTAAAAAAAAAATGAAATATATATAATTACGTTTGTTTGTTTGGTGGAAAATTTCCATCCTCTCTTATAAATTGCATTGTTGAATGAACTTCTTTCGAAAAAAACTAAAAAATCTAAAAAACTGCTTGACCAATATGGACCAAAATCTAATCAGCTCTAAGTTACGACGAGGCACATCCATTGCATCATTCATCATTCTGATCGAATTGTTACTTTTTCAGAAAATGTTAACGAAAAATTTGACACACACACACACACACACACACACGCACGCACGCACGCACGCACGAACGCACACACACACGCACACGCACACGCAAACACACACACACAAACACACACACATACCGACATTTTGATAAAAAAAAAGTCTGAAATGAATCCAATGACCATGAAACGTGAAGATCTGTTAAAAATTCGATTTTCGATTTGCGGGGTAAAAAAACATTAATAGCTGTATGCCCCACTAGCAATGCGTACCACTAACCCTCTCGAAAAAGCAGTCCTACCCGCGAGCTCGCGAAGCGGGCGAGCAACAATAACCAGCTAGTTTGATTATTGTAAGCGGTAACATTAGCATTAGTTGCATAATTGAAAAAAAAAATTTTTTTTTAATTAAAAAAATTTTTTTTTAACCCTTTGAACTCGAGGCCGTTTTCGCTTGCGCGAACCAGCAACTCGAGACGATTTCGGCCAAATTAGGTGAACATTTTACAGGTACTTCAAAAATATTTAATTTTTAAAAAATTAAAAAAAAAATTTCACCAGTTTATTCATTTATATGTCGAAAACAACAAATTTTGATAAATATTACACTCTGTAATTAGTTTTGGTGTGATACTTAGTAAAACAATAGCCAAGATGCATCCTTGCCACTTCACATCGGCCGGGCGCCGTATCGACACCGCTCGAGTTGCTACTTAACATCGGCCGGACGCCGTATCGGCGCCGCTCGTGTTCAAAGGGTTAAATTTAAAAAAATTTTTTTTACATAAAAATGAAATATATATAATTACGTTTGTTTATTCGGTGGAAAATTTCCATCCTCTCGTATAAATTGCATTCTTGAATGAACTTCTTTCGAAAAAAACTAAAAAAACTAAAAAATCTAAAAAACTACTTGACCGATATGGACCAAAATCTAATCAGCTCTAAGTTACGACGGGGCGCATCGATTGCATCATTCATCATTCTAATCGCATTGTTACTTTTTCAGAAAACGTTAACGAAAAATTTGATAACATAAAAACGGCCATACGCACACACACACACACACACACACACACACACACACACACACACACACACATACTAACAATTTGATAAAAATAGTCTAAAATGACTTCAATAACCATGAAACGTGAACATCTGCTAAAAAAACGATTTTCGATTTTCGGGGTAATTACAGTAACTTCCCTATGAATCGGGAAGTTAATAAATTATGCCAAACTCGTCAATGAAGCATATTCGCTTATTAATATTTTATTTTAATTTAGAAGTGAGTAGTCACAAAAGGAATACTTTAAAGATTAACTTGAACTTTCAGTAAGAAGAACAAGGTATGCCACTGCATACTGCACCGTCACCTTTTAATTAGTTCATTCAGTTAGGGTGAAGATTCTCTTCGTTCTTTTAGCCGCAGGAATATTTTTCTCCTAAGCACCAGCTATTAAGTTAAATGGATTATACCGAACCCATCAACTTGCCCGCACTTGCTCATTAACAATTCGAAGTAGCTTCACTTGTCTCATTTTTATACACACAAAACAGTGGACGCTAGCAAAAAACAAATACGTTTAAATGGTTCCGACGTCAATGTATTGTTCCCCACTACAACTTGCTAAACTTCTATCTACTTGAAACGATTGGCAGATTATTAACAAAAGAAATATTCATACAAAATAAACAAGAAACTATAATAAATACTTGCGGAAATTTTCTAAATTTAAAATCTATTACAACTAATATATTCAAATTCATAAATATTTTTCCACCAATTATATTCATTTATATTCAGTAAAAATATGTACCTTCCAATTTAATTCTTTAAGAACCATGTTTGAAACTTGTATAAGGGACTTACTCGTGTTCAGTGAAAATACTTTCTAATGTAATTATCTTAAATAGTATTTAACGACTTCGCAAAGAAAAATATTTAGAAATTTAATAATTTTGGCCCTCAAGGAATACTTCGAAAAACTTTCATAACGAACACCTAAGACTTGAGAGTCATGGTCCTGCAAACTTTCAACTTCTTAAGTCGAGGGATTCTGAATATACAGGGATCAGTCAGTAAGTGAACAGTATTTCGTATATTTTGCAATGCAAAATCACTTTAATACACGAGTTATCTTTAGAACATCTACAAAATATGGCTTTGAGAAAATTTTGTTTGCCTATCACTGAATTTGCTGCGATCCGAATACTCTTTTCATCTGACTTTTCTACATATCATAAAATAAGCGAGATACTTAAAATGATCAAGTTAGGTGAAACGCCCTGTAGATAATTCTAACTAATTGTGGGTCCGCTGTAGACATTTTGCGGCACCGTAATTAATTTTGAAAGAAACACATGATTAATATCCGGCATTAAGCCAGTTTCTTGTTCATCCATGTTTGCTGAGAAAACAGCTTGAAAAGAGCAGCGCAAGCATAGGTAGTCACGACGCATGGAAAAGCGTGGAACAAAATTGCTCTCTTGCACGAGGGCTCATTTCTAATAAACCCTAATGTCCGAGAGAGGTATTAGCATCGCGGGTAACGACACCGAGCGTCGCGACGCTGGGTGACAGCGGTTTCCACAATGAGGCGACGAAAGAGCAGGCACCCTTTCAGAGTTTTTCCTCAGGTAACGTTAGGTCCAAACGTTTTTCACTACGATTCCAGAAGTACCCTAGGTAAGCTCATTGCCGTTGCTTGCAAAGCTTGCCTATCTTCGTCTCTTTCTTCCCACCACCGTACCACCTTCCTACCTTTTTTCGGCTCGGTGTAAACCCCCTTTCGGAAATGTGGTGAACACCGGCGGAGCAAAGAGCTGGTTCACTTTGACGAGGTTTAGCCGGACACCATCGTTACCTTTCTTTACCTACGGTGGCAGACGCGATCTTCAAAAGCTTCTATAATTTCCTCGGCATTTTCTTGTTTTGGAATTTGAAGCGAAACGGTTTAACCACGGGACTGCCTGCTACGAAAGGGTCTTGTGCGTCGATCATGCCCATTCTGGTCGAGTGTAATCTTGCCGTTACACTTTGGAAGAGAATCTTCCACCGAAGCCATTTTCTTTTAGGATTGAACCGATAGCCACAGTTAAACAGAACCTACAGTTTTCACGTATTTTTTTCTAAATAAACTATTCCACTAAAAAGGGAATTATTCCTATACACTTTCATTCATACAGCGGTAAACAAAATAATAATACTCTTTATGTATTCTTATGTTTAATACATTTGAAGGTAGCCTCTTTTTAATTCTACTGGGTGTACTAAGCGTTTTCAGATAATGTTCTATATAATTTGTTCACTCGATTTTGGTTTAAATTTCGCTATAAACATTTCATAATTTCGATTTCATTTAACTATTTGGACAAGCAACAGCTGTATCGTCTGCGTCTTTTATAAGGAAAGTTGTGTTGTGTTGTTACTTACATCGTAGATTATTAAGTCATCTCGTAAATGCTGTTAACGCAATTAGAATGTTGCGAATGGGTCCTTGCAAATTACTACGATGAATAGTTCCGCCAGTGCGAGCTTCGCAATTTTGCATAGCGCAAAATTTCGTGGCTTTAAAACCCCTTTCATTGTCTATCCCGTGAAATAATTACATTTATTTCTATAAAAAGAATGAATACTATCGACTAAGTGGTTCAAATTGTTAAAAATTAAAGGCAATTATGTTATTATATTTCGCTATACCATTTACCATAGTCTTCTATTTAAAATATCACTTACTTTATCAAACCTGTTCCAAGTATACTACAAGAATTAAATAATAAAATCTTGCAAGCTACCGTATCTGGTAAAGAAATAAAATTCTTGCTTTAGAAAACAAATTTTTGAAGTTAAATTCGTTAAATCTAATCGTTTAATTTTAACATTTTAGATGTTCTGTTTCAATTATTCTCAAAACATTACTAAAAATAGCAACACAGTTTTAAGAATCTTTTATCCATGTTTTATACAACAAAAATGATTGAAATTCGACGTGATAGAAAGTATAGATTTTTTTCTCATCAAAATTTCCCATGCATTTTTATGAATTTCCCAGGAATATATATTCTACGTTATTCTATCTTCTACGATTTCAATGAAAATTACAGATTCATCTAAAAATTGCAATTTTTGGGCGTGAAGAAATAGCTCGAAACTAATTAAATAACTGTAAAGTAAATGCAAAAGTGATATTAAGATTACTCGCCCTATATATTTTTTCTTTTCCTGTCTTGAGAGTATGATCTCTTTCGATCTTTCTCAAAGCATCTGAAAAGCAAAACACCAAACAATTTTATCAAGGTGGAAAGTTGCTTTACATACTTATTACTTATACACGGTGCCTCACTTAATTTGAGAACTCTAGATATCTCGCTTATTCTTTATGAAAAGGAAATTGTCAATAATCTAACAGTAAAATGAATTTGTACTTAATGGAAAAATATATTTTTTGTTTATTTACTGTCTTGTAAATCAACATCAAGTTTCGGACAATCTCGTGGATAACGTTCAAGTTAGCATCATAGCAAATTGATATTAACGCCATAATCTTATTGGTATCTTGCATGTAACAGGAGATGAAGCAGTTAGAAACTCAAACACCCTCTAATCCCCGATGAATTTAACAGTTTCAGCGAATACATACAGGCACACAGTTTCATTGAGAAACTTATTACAAATGTATGTAAATATCAATGAAACGATTAAATGCTGTTTAAAAACTGAAACTTAACTGATTATATTCGCTGAAGGTCTATATAAATTGAAGAACGTTGTTTGGAAACTTTATTTTAAACAGTCTTTTTATCGCCCATTTTGCTTCACAGTCTAAATGGTAACTATCTCAATTGTTGTGGTTACTCTGAGGAGCCTTATGTGAATTCTCGCTTTCACAGATTCTTTAGCCTACCTGAAGAAACTATTCGATCGAAATGAAATAAAAATGCTGTCAGTTAGGTTAATGTAAACGTTCCAGACCTTTATGCAAAATAAAAATTGCAAGTCGTAGGAGTCAAATAGCACAATTTCTTTCTCTCTTTAATTTTTCATCTTTCCACTGTTTGAAATTACACCTAACTATTCTTCCTCTAAATGCATAACTAAATGTATAACATACGAACATGCTCAAATAGCATCATAAAATTATCGCTAAAACATAAAGTGACAAAATTCGAAATTACTGCGAGCAGTTCGCAAAGAAAATCGTAAAAACGTAGTGCACGAATTTGTTTGAAGCGCAGTCAACCTTGCAAATCCGACAGTTTATAAATCACTGGAAGTGGAGGACTAGGGGAAGGTATCGCATCGATAACCATCAATATCGGCGTTCATCGCAGAAATCCGAAAATCTCCATCGGCGCTGCTTTTTAATTGACGTCGTTGGGGCGCCAATATTTTTCGAAGGTTTCCGATCGCTTTCCAAATTGAAATGGTTTCGCGTGGGAAACTACAATTTGAAACCGGTACCGGCACCAGCACAGTCGAAGCCTGCCAGGTTCCGAGAGTTTTATTTTATACAATTTCTCTCGTTCGTTGTGTATTAATTAATGTTTTCGTGAGAATTTATCATCGCACCCCCATTGTTGTGCACGCTTCGCTGAAGATTTAGGGGCGGACTGCTGCGACGAGTGAATACAGCCGTGGCTCGTCGTGAGGAAAGCGTCTGCATACGGGAGTTCGTTCGTGCAAACTTGAAATTATGGGTTTGCACAGCGACAAGTGTCAGGTTTAGCGGGAATATTTTGCGGTCTTTTTCCTTTTCGTTGCACCGTACGTGTATACACATAGTGTCAAATAGTTCTTCGATAAATTATTCGAAGAAATTGTAAGCTGCAGGGTGAGTCTTGTAACGTGACAATTCAAAATCGATTTTGTGTAACAGAATCTCAGAGGCGATCCACCTGTCCAAGAAGATCCGTGTTGCCAGAATACGCGTAGCTGTACGCTTCCCTCTCCATCATCAGATTCCCCTCTCGCCACTCTCTGCACGAAGCAGGTGTCACCAGATTAATACTTGTCTCCCGCTCTAGCTTACCCCTTCTACTACGCCATTTCCCTGCGGCGAGTATCCCCACGCTTTCGCCACGAATCGGTCACGTGACGTGATGCGCGCACTTAATGCGAGTTGAGTCGCGTCTGCGTTGTGACTAACCCGATAGTGACAGAGAAACGGTAACTGTATTCTCCCTCGATTTCCCCTATCTGGCGACACTCGGCATATAGGGGAAGCGTGACGTCACATTACTCCCACTACGAGGAGAATCGAGCTACATTCAGGAGTAGTGGGGAAAGCATTTCGAGGGGAATACAAACCGATCCGGTGACGCTTTTCCTGAGGCCTATGTCGGGATAGATCGGCCCTGTTCAATGCGTGCCCCCTCTTTGGGCTGAAGCATTTTCGATGCACCGCGCGTCATGCCGCGCCACGTCGTTAATATGCGCACGTCCTTTCTCGCGTCCGCAGTGTTTCAATCTCCCGTGGGATCCGCAGCCGGAAACGCGTGACGCTTTCCGTGCACGAGTGTCCCGGCCGTGAATGAATACTCGCCACTCGAAAGCTAACAGCATTTTCCGACAGCGCAATGACCAGAGGTTAAACAGCCTTCGGCCGCTTTTCATGAAATTCCCCCATGCCGAACCCATTCGCTGTCCGGCTCTTCGGTTCGGTTAGCTCAGTTATGACTTCCCGGGGATGTTTCGAACGGGATACTTAATCCGTGTAATCTATAAATAACCGATACAAGAAGTAAAAAATAATTGCTATAGAACTTCAATGACAGCACTTGTTAACCAGAGGGAAAAAGCCCCTAAAATGAATGCGTTGGTATATGATCACTAGACTGCCGATCTTTATAAAAAATGAAAATTTTTTAATATTTGGTGTCTCGCATTGTACAAAACAACTGAAACAGATTATCAGCTAAGAGATCGTACAAACAAGTCCAGTTTCTTACAAGAATATAACCAATCGCAATTTGAACTTATTGTACAAATATGTACAGGTAACATTAATTGTCCAGATTGCAAAAATTCAATTAGAAATATTTTCATCAGTTCGCAGTCAACAACAATAACATATTTCGACTATGAAAAACATACAATTTTCAGAACCTCTTGTTTGTTTACTCGAACATTTTATTTTTCATTGTAAATATTCACTATTGTTACGGTTCCATCTCATTGTTTACTTGAAACGACCAATTCAAATCATTCAGTGTGTTTATTTTCCCGAATGTATTTTAATACACCGCGTGTGTATAAACGTTCATCGATAAATCCTGCATTCGATACGCCGGAAATGCAATTAAAATGTTTCCTATTTCGTGTCAGGCGTTTGAATTTATTTGTAAATCGATTTTGCTAATGGCCATTATTTTCACGTCGCAACTTAATCTCAACCAATTTATATCTGGACACGACGTATGACAGAACCTGTCAACACGATCGATCTCTCTCTATTCCAGTGTCAGAGAAATGAGAATACTCTGATTCAACGTAACCATTAAACTTTTACAGAGGACGTTTTCATCGGTAGTTTCAAAGGCGAAAGGTTGCAGGTACTACTACTCGCTTCTATAAGACACCATCATTTAAAAGGACGTCTCGGGGGATCTTGAGTTACCGGAATTCTCAGAAACTTTTTACAACACTGTGATATCGTGAAACGAACATTTATTATAACTCACTCTCGATATTACCAACTTGTCCTTTCTGCAAATAAAAAAGATCCTTTAGCCACAGATATTCAATGCAAAAATAGGCTTCCCCCCTATTAGCATCCAAATGAAAATCAATAAGAACGACAATGTTCTGTTAATTTTCAATTACATTTTTATTAATGCATGGTACTGAAGCCTATGTTATTGAATAGATAAGTTTACTAATAGTTTTAAATTTACAAACAAATACCACAGTGTCGAATTCAAGACGTAAGAACTACACAATATGTTTGCGTCTGACATAGCGCATGATATACTACTGGAGAATATAATGTACTAACTTAGATACCGATTCATTGTTTGTCAGCAAAATTTAAGGATCGTAATCACAAAATAAAAGAACTGACGAATTAGTCAAATCATAATGAAACATAAAGTTATAAGTTTGAACAATATTTATGAAAATCAGCATCTACTATAACTCAGAAATAGTAGTAATTCTAAAACCAAGGTACACGAGACATTTAGAGTTTCATGAAACGAAACATACAAGAAAATATTGATATTAAAAGATTAACGTAAAGATTAAAAGATATAGGAAAAGTATTAACATTTTTAATTTATTTTTGTTATAAGTAGTTATTCAGTCGGTAAAAGAAATTTTCTTTCTCCTTCCTTTAAAAAATTTGCAGAAAAATCTACAGTCTGCATTAATATTCAAAATACTATATAAAAACCTAATTCTATTAAAGCACCCCTAAAAAGCTCGATGGCTTTATATTGCAGGAAAAGACCGTACAAACATTACTTTTTGCAATGTTTATCAATTGTGATACCAGTGGAACGAGGTTTCTATTCACCCGATATTTTCGAGTATTGGTAGCAAACGATCGGCAATTTCTTTGCGTTATCGGTTACCGTTTTCGGAGTGTCGCAAAATCGAACAAAGAAAAACATGGTCACTTCGATTCGTATCGGCCAAAAAGGAACAAAAGAAGCCAGTATAGATAATTAACAACGTGCTGTCACAGGTTATTTGTTTTGTGAAAACAGTAAAAGCTGCCAGGCCGCGGCGCTAATAAAATACGAAACGATAATTGAACCATTGGAGGGAAGGGGGAGGACGGAGAAAAAAAGGTCTGTTCGCTGGTTCGTTTGAACGCAGTGAATTCCTTTGTTTCACGCTAGCCGTAGATCGTGCGACGAAATAAATCCCGTATCCGCTCGGCAACATTTATTGAACCGGTCACGCGGGAAAATCCGGCGAAATCTTTTTATCGGGCCGCTTTTGTTCCATAGGTAAAGTGCCTGGCGCGCGTATCTAGGCCTGCGTTTAATCGTGTAATCGTGCGTTCCACCCCCAACACAGGATACCCAAAATGTACAGGCAGGTAAGCTTCGTGAAATATGACCGATAATACTGCCACACCGCAATCGACAAATTCAATCAGTAATTTGGAAAATGTTTTTTCACCGCGCGTGACCTGATTTACGTTATTTTTGTTTTGTCCAGTTGGCCGTCCGTGTTTAACCCCTTGCCCTATTACGTCGACTCAATCTCGTGGAAACTTCGAACCGAAATCAACTAAATTAGTGTGTAGAATAAAATTCTATTTTGCTGTACTCGATACACAAATTGTAATAAAAAGAACCAGTTTTTTTACCACCCCTCGTACAGTCATTAGGAAGTATGTAGAAATACAATGAATACAATTTTTTCTGCTAGAGAATTATGAAGGTCAAAGAAAGGTTCGCAAATAAAAGAAAAAAATTTTATTCAAACCGGTATACTACGTTTAAATGACGTCCCTAGTGAGATGGTGGGCGCCCTCGTTTTAACCTATGAAAATTCCATTGAGAGCACGGCACGTTAAATGTAGTAAGACGAATTGTAAGATAAATTTTATGTGCGTGGCAGATTCTTGAGCAGCAATTTATTATGAAAGAATTGAGAGGAATTTCATTTCTCGTACTAGAACTTACGTGTAATACTTTATTAACCATTGTGAGTCCACTTTTCGAGATATTTAACCCCCATACACTATATATGAAGTTGAAATTTAACCCATTTTCTATTTGACATCCTGCAAAATATACATTGCAGCTTGGTAATTCTACTAAACCTTCAGCTAAAAATTTTCCATGTTCAACTTGTTGTAACTTTGTAAATAGCAATCTATCTGTGGACGTCTTTTAGTAGAATACTTTTATATGTATACTAAAAACGTCTGTAACCTTCCATGGTATTCCTTGCGCCACTTTAATGGTAGTGGTACACTTTTCTTTCAGACTGCAATAAAATGGCAATAAAAAATCGAGCATCAAATTTTATGGAGTCATTATTACACAAGAGACTCAAATCCATGGTGGTTGAGTCACGAGAAGTATTTTCTGAATCCTGTGGACACGTTTGTACGTGCAAAATTTTTTAAAACATATCCATCCGTACTTTTTCGCTTGCATCCTAATGCACACATTGATAGAAAATTTATTTAAAGAAATGAATACATTAGGCTAAGTAGGAACTTCGCCCTTTAAAATGAGATTAGGTAGATTAATATCCAAGTTATGGGCAATTTTTTACCTAATTGAAAGTGATGTTTTAGTGTGTAAACTGCCTCTCTTTTTCTCTTGTCTGAATATGCAACGATATTTACAGAACACAAAAATCTGTTTGTAAGTGACGTCACCATCATGAAATAATAACTGAATTGCACGAACGCGAAATAAACGAGAAAAATTGAGGGGTCAGCGTGACAAGTTAACGTTTAAAGTGAAAATCAATACATGTACACCCTCGTGTACTTCATCCTCGCAATGAAATGGCGCGAATCTTATGTCTGCTATTCTTCAGCCATGATTAGGCACATTTTTCTGGTGTTCAGTCAAAGTCATTGAGCTGTTCTCTGATAGAAGCTTTCACTGACTACGATGAAATTGATGAGATCTTCTAAAAACCAAAGTTGGAAACAAAGGGACGAGAGAAGTGTTAAGAGCAGCAGCTGGAAACGAAAACTCACTGAACCTAAAACGAGCAAATCGAAACTGCAATTATTCTCAATTGAGCATCTCGTCGGGAACTTCATATACGATGCGTTCAATATGTTGGTACTTCTATCATGTTCCGATCATTGATTGAATTTTAATCGTAATTTACATCATATTATTCTAGTTGTACCTTTGCTTCCAACTATAGTACGTCAAAAAGATGCTCTCGAATCTCTTATTGAAAGAACAATCCCAAAAGATATTATTAGACTGTATTACTCGGTGTCATTGTTAGTTTACATTCAGTGGTTGGAAAAATTGAATAAAATATATCCTTTGCAGTGAATGCACTTTCTTCAAAAGCATTGAATGATCACAGACAAATAATTTGTTACCACTTTACCCACGGGAAGCCTTTTAATAAGTCTTTTAATAGTCGTATTATATCAAAAAGAAGCTTCAAAATATTCTTTTGCACAAGAATCCCATGAGAAATCATTAGATTACGTTCTTAAGCGTTTCTTCTTATTTTATGACGAAATTGTTATAATTAGTAAAAAATATATTAAAAAATTCTTAGCTACAAGTTATCAAGTAAACGTCAACTTTTTCAATATGGGACCATACGACTTGGATTTTTTTGAGAAGTTAGAACAATTAGTTTGCTATATAATGTGAAAAAAATTGTTAAAAAATTACAATTGGTCGAAATTAGGCAGAAAATATTAAAAGTTGTTGTTTACGACACTTTGATGTGTGTCCATATTCAGAATTCAAAAAATACATTTCGTAGATCTGTATCAATTGCATATATTTTCGGCTTACTAAACTTATTGGTACAATATATATATATATATATATATATATATATATATATATATATATATATATTGTTGTTTTTTATAATACGTAAGAATTGACTTAGACCATTTTCATTGTGCACGGAGATCCGCAGTCTATTATCAACACACGAATAATCGCAAGACCTATTATTTTTATTATCATGCAATACATAAAGTTGGTATTGCGCAAAGTTGCAACCTTAAAACAGTTTATGTTATGATCGCCACTCGTTAAGTTTTATGAATCGTTCCTGTGTTGCTTATACCTCGTGTGGCTAGATACTCTGCACACCAGCGTGGCATACAATAGATAGATAACGATAGTTTTAAACACATAGTTTGCGTATGTTCCAGCAAACTTTGTTCCCGCAAAAGTTGGTTTCGGGGACAGTTTTGCTCGCACATAATTGCTCGTCCATTATAAATGCACAACATAGAGACATTCATGTGCTAATCGTAAAGTAGGCCGATCTCGATGGGCTAGGAGACCTGTAAACCCTCGGTGCTTATACACGATGCGATTTGTCCACAATATGAATAATTTATCAGCTCAGGTTATCAGATAATAGTGTGTAATATTGACACGGTTAGGGAACTGCGATCAAGGTTTACTTGATACGTATCGATACTCTGGCCCTTCGAGTACAATTTTGTTAATTGAATTGACTGGATATTAAAAAGTGCTGTACAAATGAAATTAATTGGAAACTTACTGTGAGTGATCGCATTGTTACAGCTAGTTACACAGATTAACGATTTATGATAACAACAATTGGAACGATAGTAACATGATGTGAGCACTGCAGATAATATTATTCATATACTGTATTAATGAAATATGTGACTTTAATAATTTGATGTTTCTTGGCGTTTCTCTGTAAGTAATTAGGAAAAATTTTGTGTGTTGCAGAGGCACGTGCCAGGATAAACGGCTCGGCAGACATATACGTGAAAACAGGAAGTATTCTCACACTGACCTGTCTGATGTCCCAAGGGCCTCATGATTTGGGCACAGTATCTTGGTACCGTGGTAGTCAACCGGTGTTGACGTCGCCGCATTCTGAGAACGATGTGGACGGTAAACCTCGTATCACTGTTGAAACTGAGTGGACTGACGCCCTCACATCGACGTAAGTTAATTAACCTGCAGAGAATGATACTTACAGTGTATCTATAAAGTGTTCGTACACCTTTTAAAATAGAATAACATTTTTATAATTGTATCAAACGACCTGATTTCTTATAATTAATTAGAAGCATTGATTTATGAAATGATATGCGAAAAAGATTTTCCTAAAAATTATTATTTTATTATAAAATACTTAATAATCCAAAAAACAATATTTTTGAAACAATCTTCAAGGTGCTTATAAACAATCAAAATGCTTAAATTATATTTGCTCGTATCGAATTTCTTATGTTTTATATTACTTGTGAATTTCTTATACTAAATGGTACTTAGCAAACACTAAGAAGTTGGAAGTTTTCTTATTTTTCGTCTGTGTTGGAAAAAATTTACACTCAGTAGTACAAGAAGAATGTGCAAAAAAATATTGCATAACTTGCATACTTTTTGACGATAATGTAACGGCAGTATATTTTTTTGACTTGGGAAATATTTTCTGAAAGCCCTTCTGATCTCTGGGGATGGTCGAGGGTAGAACCGGATTTTTACCTACTAAAATACCCATGGCGGTGACCACTGGGTGTCGATGTATTGGAAAAACTCAATATTCGGAGAGATCCGGAGAACTCTGCAAGAATACATCGCAAGACACCCATCTCTCACACGCGTACATGTATGTATAGATAAAATGAATCTCATCTGAGGCTCCAAATACTTGACAAAAAGTAAAAATATAAAGCGACTAATAAAAGAGATATTGGACCACTGTGTATTTATTTTTATAAAATCGTTCGATAAATTCACTTTGCAATTTAAATTTTAAACAAATTGCAAAATTCTTTGATCTAGTGTCTATTATAATGCTTGTTATAAAATACGTGATCCTGTAGCGAACCATACATTTTATCATTCATACCAAAGAAGGCAGAAAACAATTAAAAAATAATTTTGAAAAATGAACGTGGCTCTACGAAATATTGCATATTAATCAAATCTAGTAAATTCTTTTTGTACATTCCATTTTTTAAACTATGTATCATTGAACTAGTTCTATAATTTTGTCTTGAAAATTTATATTTCTCCGGATCAATTCGTGAGGAGCAACATTCCAGTTCAACCAACTGAACCAAATAAACAGTGTAAAAAGATGTATGTACAAGAAACGTTGTTTACAAATGAAAAAAATGAATATGGTGCCCTTCTTTTATCTATTCGTCTCGGGCTATAGTCGTGCGGTGAAGTCCTGTGAAATTGGAATGTTTGTCGACCCGAGAGAAAGATCTTCGAACGAAATAGATACCTGTCGATAGGCTGGTTTAGAATGCATGAGAGAAGCAACAATTCAAAGCACTGATTTCATTTCTACGAGATGGAGGAGTGTCGCACGCAATTGCTGCCACGAGAGAACTAATTCAGGTTCTTGACTCGACAGAGAGAGAGGGCACGGTGAGAGAAGGCCCGCGTAAATTCGTCGACGCGAAACGCCGGCGCGGCGTCGCCCTGACAATCGTCAATCACGTCCAAAAACAGATGCAACCTGGCTGCAATATTCGCGCAACACACGAACGGCAGGGCTGACAAGGGCCGGCTAGAAATGCAGAGCATGCCCGATACGTCTTCACGGTGCAGAGGCCACCTGACAAAGGACTCCCCTGTTTCCTCTTCACTCGAGGACCAACTGAATATTATATCGCGTACGCCCGGTTTCGCCGAGATGCATACGCGAAAGGAAAAAATTGTGGCGGTGCATGGCGCGGATAAAAATTCGCCGCAGCCCACGCGCACGTTGCGTTAGAACATTTTCGCGGTATAAATAGATCATTCATGGACGGCCGTTCGGAATCGCGTTATTTTGGAATCTGAAATTCGTGGACAAGCTATTTAAAATTAAATAATCAATCGACCCAAGTAAAAGTAACACTAACATTGCTAACTTTTTACGCATTTATTTATGCAATAGAAATGCATTCATACATACTGTTAATGAATTTATGTAGGAAGAAATTATGTTTGTTGAACGTCACTGTTAAAAATTGCACATTTCATACAAAACAACCTAATACGTAATAGTAACAGCACAAATCTACTAAAAAGGGATCCATAGTGGATGTTTACATTAATGTTGATATTAGTTGACACAGATCTGAATCTACATACAACCAACGATATTCATCTTCATTAGCTGCAGAGATTATTAAAACCGATACGGTTAATATAGCTGGCATTAAAATAATTATTTCTGAAAGCTTATTTAGTCGATACGTGGCTGGTTTGGAAGGGAAGCTGGGACACCATTACGTAACCCTTAAACGATCGTTATTAGTCCCCAAGGTACAATAAGTTGCGATGGTGTGCGATGACACTAACTACTGAAATACGAGAAGTAAATGATTAATCAATAATCCATTGGGAGTAAGTTGCTGGGACTTCTTTACGAGCATCGATGTCGTGCAGCAAGTGCATCTAACGTTAAATTATTTGCTGTTGCTCGAAAGAGGATACTCGCTCGAACATCACTCTCGACCGATTGACGTGGCTGCTCGGTCGAAAAAACACCGTTTACTTTATTACGAATGTCAAACGAGATTTAAACTAGTAAAAATTACCTGATGATAAAGTCCGTTAAATGACATCTCGATGCGGGTTTATGAACATGCTTCCTTGGCATAATGTCCACAATTATTTTTACTGTTATCTTTCCATGCTTCATCGAACTGCGAGGTTTATGCACTCGCTGCGTATTTTAGTTTAATATTTCGTCCTGGAAAAAAATGAGAATAAAGTTAAGGCTCATGTTAATATCACAGCAAAGAAACATATATTTTCACTTGTTAATTATGCTTCAAAAAAATTCTCTAATTGTCCCCTTGAAAAAAGAGACACAACATTTTTGAAAGTACTGTTATACGACCTGGAAATACAAAACGTTAAAGAATTTAATAGTCGGTCTATCGTGACAGTAAATTATGGGGATTTAAGCCGTTTAATCTGACTGTAGTAAACAACACGTAGGTACAGTTACAGCGCGAAATTTGATAAAAAACAGCATGGAATTGTTGACACAAACATCAGAGAACATCGGGTGTCAATGGCGAGCGTCATGTAATAAGTCTGATCATCATGTTCACCTAATCGCAGTATCGTCGCGTCGAGCTTGCACATCATTCGTCTGGCCATTGTAATAATGACCACGTACACTTCCGTTGACGCATCGCACATGACACACCGGACGTCCTACGATATTGCAGGAATACCGTGTCGAGCGAGAATCAAACAAATGGTTTCCTTCGAAAGGAGCAGTTCTATCATCGAAAGTGTTTTTCTGTTTCGATTCAGTCCACGACGTGACGATATTTAACTTTTGCTCCAACACGACTGAAAAATATCGAGGACGCGTGCGATAAGTATCGAACTTTTCCTCGAAGATCAGTTTGGCTGTATCTTTGCAAATATTTATTCGCAAACCTACCATTCTGAAGTTGTATACCGAAACGAATCGCATCTTACAGAGTAAATATTTGTTCTATTCCTTTACGCCTCGGAACATTTTTCACGTTGACGACGACTAGCAACTACGAAACACTTTTTTTGCACTTGTGTGCAGTTCTGCTTATGATTATGTGAATAATATTTCGCACGTCCGAATTATAGAATGCCCTACGAAAAGAATACTATTATTTTATTATATAATTGTATTTCTCAGCAAAGGACGGCAGATCTTTAACAAAATAAAAATTGTATGCATTATTATCAAGATACAGGAGCCACACAAGTGTTCTTTTCTTAATTAATTTGATCAGTTGAAAATGATCCAACAATATTTTCAGATTCCTTATTAATGTCTTTACTGTCCGTTATGTTAATGTCTACGTTTTGCAAATTCATTTCTGTTTCCGATTCCTTGTGAAGTATTTCATTTTCATTTTTAAAACCACCCTCTGTACAGTAAAAAAGTCTCAATTATTTTTGGAAACAGTTATCTATGTATATTGACAATGGATTATTTATAATTATCGTTTAAAGACACAGTGAAATGTAAAATTTCAATATTACCAATAATTATGAATCGTAAATAAAAAACAATAATATTATTTATTTTTGATGAGAGATATTTTGAATTTTATGAAGCGCTTGTAAATGTATCTATCTACCGTGAAATCTTACGTAAGTAACGAAGGTTTAACATCATTTATTTCCATTAAACTCGAGTTGCAAGAAGCGTTGTATTATATTAAAACATAAATGAATCAACAAACGCCCACAACATCATAAAATGTTCTGGAATTTACTTAATTTTACTCTAACGTTCTGAAAATATTGTATTGTAGGATACTTAAACATTATTATAAATCTAGGAATAATAATTTAGTATTATTTTTTATCTAGAACTTACTTATATATTACATCTATTTATTATTACGAGAAAATATGTTGTAATGTGAAAACTTTTTAAAACACTATTAATTTTCTAATTTTCCATGATTGAACTTTTTTTATTCACAATGGGTGTACTATACTTGCACAATCCTTCGTTTTTTCATAACAATTTCTTTTTGCATAAACTACCAGTAAACAGTAATCTTGTAAAAAAACCGTCATTGATGAGGGTGCAGCTCTTAATACTGTTCAATGTGTTTATTTTAATCGTACTAATTAAGAATACTCAAATAATTATTATGCCTGTTTGCAAGAAGAAAATTTCAGGAAATGATAAATATTGTGTGGTAGAATCTTTCTAATCTCTATAAAATTGTATATTTAATATCTAAATTCAAATACATGTCATAAATCATAATTATGACGCTTGTTAATTAATTTCAATATGCATTTTTTCCCGCGAAATTGAAGTTATTATGTAAAAAACGTGGTAAAAATAGTGATCACTCCTTGTTTGCTCATGCGTGAAGTGATCATAATTTGTTATTTCCACTTATAAATGTATAGTCGAGTGCTGTGATCAGTGAATTCGTTCGCTTCATGCGTAACAAGCCCGCATTTAAAAATCAGATTTGAAGAATACGGTTCAAATATTTCTCGCTAACGTGAATACCGCTATTTCGTTTTATTGCAGATTGAGTATCAGTCATGCGAAACTACACGACTCGGGAATCTACAGTTGTGTGCCCACTGTGGCGGAGAAGGCCAGCGTCAACGTTCACGTTATCAATGGTGAGTGAAATATCAAATATACAAACATATTTCTTCCAACTGTCACTTATTTATTTCTTAAATAAATTAAATAATATCATAGAATATGAATTTTGTAATAATTAACTTCCCGATTCTTAGGGAAGTTATGGTAATTTTATATTGTAATCGCTATAAAATTCTATACTGTTGTATATTCAGTACTGTCGCTAACTGTCACGAATCTATTTCGTAGATAAATTAATAAACTAAATATTGCATTAAAATTTGTTACATTACATACTGTTGATTTCATATTAAATTCACTATCGTGTTATGCATTATTCTTTATACGGTACTCTATTTGATGGTACCTTAATTGTACCTTGAATTTTTTCGTCCCCAAATTATAACAAATGAATTGAAGAAATCTTTTCTATTGAATACAATCTCCCGTTTATTACCTACTGCAGCCATGCGTAATTTTATTTCTCGTTCAACCCTTGACCAAAAGTCTGTACTAAAAATTCGTCATGTATAAAAAGTCACTTTGTTCCAATCTTCGCAGGCTAATTATTATTAAACCTCTAGAATTACCAAGATGGCTAAATTCATGTATTTTTTATTACTAACATTAAGTTAATAAATGTCAATAGTTTTTAAGGAGAAGTAGAAAAATTATAATAGCACCCTATAGCTTCATTTAAAAATTCTGCATAGAAAAGTAAGAAAATAATCTACGTTTCTATTTAATAATTTTATTCAATAAGTTTCTAAATATTTACTCATTTACAATAGAGAGTTGTACCATTTTTCTATAAAACACTTTGGAAAAATTGTGTAGTGAAAGGGGTCGTCAAAAATAGTTTTCTCATTTTCCATTTCAGTAATAATAAGATTATCTTTTAATTACTCTCAAACTTAGCACTGTTTTAATTATACTCTTCGCTACCAAAACCATGTACATATAATAAGGTACCCTCAGAGCACTGTTAGTAATTCTAGGAAATGATTATTTCCGTGTATGCGCGGATTCCATTAGAATTACAGATTGCGTTTCGATTCTAACTAGTATAACCACATAATTTGATTCACCTTAGAAATGAAAGTATAAAGAATAGTTGGAATGAACTGCACTAAGTAATTATTTTATTAGTTTAATTTAATTAAATCATATTGGACATCTCAGTTAACAGTGAAAAGAAAAGAGAGAGCTACTAAATGGAATAAAATCAATATCAAACAAATACGTGCTGCCAAAGCGTGTACTAATTAAGCCTTTTCTAATATTCTTTATACGCAATTTTATTCTACTTTGAGTTCCTCTGAGTCCAAAAAATAAATAGTGACAGCGGATGGTATTAAAAAATACTATCAAGATCCAATGAAGTTGTAATGAAAAACATCAGACGAAAGGCATTACTGTTGTTGAGCATTGCCAGCAGTGAGACTGGAATTAATTGACTTCGCAGACCATTAATTTTGCATTGTACAGATAGGAATTTCCTCCAATTGTAATTTCACCGTGAAATCCGAAAGCCGAAGTTTGTGTAACCAGTGGTTTTTACACACACTATGCTGAAAATCATGATTCCACTGTATGAACACCGGGAAAAAATATTTTTCTTTCGTTGTATTTTATTATAGTAACACCATAAAAAATTTAAGAAAATCTGAAAAATCGCAACGGTAACGCATTTGTGCTTTAATGAGCAGGCAGGCGTGCAAGCAACTTTTCAGATGATATTGTTATCCTGTTAAAAATGTCAATTATTACGGGACAGGTACAACGCCGAAAGCAGTTTAATTATGCGATACAGGCAACGTTCGTTTTCAACGTGTACCCGGTTTCAAACTCGTATACGGGTAATAGACGTTTTCAGCGTTATTTCGTCTACTAAAATGATCTCGTTCAGTTCCAAATGAATCGCTTGCTGTGCATGGAATTAGTGATAATTACATATTAACACGATACTTGTGTAACGATGACTGTTTAGTCGGTTGAAGTAATCGTTAAGTGGTATCATGGTTGTAATTTCATCTAAATTATTCGCCTTTAATTCGTTTCATCGTGCGATGGAACGAACGGCAACTGTGAAGTTTCGTAATTTTCGGGATTTATGGCTTCAATGCAAAGTCGCGGCCACCGAGCATGTTTGCCAAAATTTCACACGGTCAAACAGTAAAAAGGAAAGACATAATGACGGTGCGAAGCAATCTGCGTTTGCTTTTAGCGTTCCAACCGCTTTGAGTTTAATCATCAAGTCTGGTGTAACATTGAATAAAATATATTTGGTTCAATTTTGAACTGCGTGGAATCTATTACAACAAATATCATAGAAGTTACCTATTAATTAATGCTTATTTATAGATACCAATTTTTCTACAACACTTCGGGCTACTTCAGAAATCATTTTTCATGTGTCCATATTTATTGCAATATCAGAAATGTACATACTTACATGTATTCCGTATTTCCGACTTATTTTCTCATGTGGAATCATCTCCTCCTCTATTGTACCATCAATAGTGGAACATCCTGTAATCAATAATATTCATGTACCATAAACGAAACCAAACCAACATTGATTTCAAGCCAACAAAGACGAACAAGCATTGACTTCAAACCAATACAAACAAACAGACATTTATCTCATACCAACAATCAAACAAACATTGCAATACAAATAATAAACAATTATATTAATCAATCTTTATTAATCTTCAAAGTTTCGTATCTAAATTGTAAAATTGTTCCTAACTCGAAAGTTGTAATTTTTTTTAACACTCTATCCCCAGAATTTTTTAAAATAGAGAAAATTGAGAAATTAAATTGCATTTTAATTGAATAATTGCCCTTTACAAACCGATGTAATTTCATCGAAATGCAAAATCTTCGTGTGTAAAAAATATGACCACTTGGCGCAGAATGGGTTTCATTCGCCAGTAAGCATTACGCACGTAGTTATTAATTTCAACGAATTAATTGATTTCATAATTCCATAGGTGAAGAGAAATTGTTATAATTCGCAAAGTAAAAATATTAACACGTCCCTTCAAGCTGGTTAAATGAGGCCTTTGATGGCAAGTTCAGACATATCATTATCCAAGGCTATCTTAGAACCATCTAACTATTTCCTTTGTCTTTCTCCGTTTCACGCTGTCGCTGATGTTCCCTGATAACTTGTACCTGTTCGAGACTCGAGCATAGTAGTCTGTAAACTCCACTCATATTGTTGCAGTATAATACGTTCTACAAGTTGAACACTGACGATAAGCGAGTGCTCCAAGCCAAACACGAGATGTCAACTACAAAGTTTACCGAAACGCTACTGGAATTAAAAGCGATGAATATTTTTACGAAATATTTACATGCATATAGAATATTTGTTTTTCTACTGGGAGCAGAGTTCTGTTTCAATATTGACAAATATAAATCCAATCGAGAATACAACGTGCAAGAGTGCCGTGCATCCACTATAATACGCTCACAGGAGCTTGTGAACAAAGTACTAGTAAAAACAAACAGTGTTGTTATTTTATGACATAATGCATTCTCAAAATATTCAAAATAACTGTGGTTTTTTATGCAAAATAATTTTTTTATTGGATCCTAATACTCATTACAAAGAACAAAAGTCTCAAAGGAATTATAGCTCTGTATTATCATACAACGTCGATTATACGAAGCAAACTCAGTCCATCGTCATAATTGAATTATATGACGTTGTAGCAAGGTCTCAATTGAAAAGTAGATAATACTTCACGCCGCGAAGGGTTAACACCGTTTTAACATGTGTAATTGCTTGGTCGTCCGTGTGGCAGTGATCGCATTATCCTGTTTGACTTAAACGCTTCTCGCAAAAGGTTTTTAGCGCCTGTTAGCCGTCGTTGAATCTCCGTCAAAAGGAACAGCAACAATACGGCTGCCGTCGCCCTCAAGTCCATTCAAGAATATTTTAATGGCGGGTAGCGAGCGACGCGCGCGGTCCGATTTCATTCAATTTTGGTTCTTTTGTCTCGAGGTGGAGTACAGGTCTTCAGAGTGTCCCGTGCTTGTCCGATGAGAGAGAAGGCCACCGTTAGTGAAAAGTTTCCCCATCGACACGTGCTCGCGCAAATAGATACATTCTGCATTTACCTACGGCGAACACGTTCGACGATTTGCATTCTACGCAACGCGATTTCCCTGTTGCGTTCGCTACCAATGAAACAGACTTTTGACCACCGTTGGATGAAATTTATTTCAAATATTAATTTACTGACAGGGTAGCTGTACCTAATATGGTTTTGGCTACAATATACAGTCGGAGGCAAAATTAAGTGGACACGCTTTAAAAACTAATAATTTCTTTATTTCCAATTCAGTTTCATTTAATTTCTTAGTTACGGTATTTTATTCCTCAATTTTGCACCCGTTTGAATTAATAACCAAAAAATATATTTAATATTTCAAGGACCAACAATAACCACCTTTTTTGCGCAGGAAGCATGATTTAGACCACTGTGTAACGACCGCTCGGGCGTTCCGCGTTTCCGTGCAGTTGGATCCCCGCGATCGATGCGTTTGACAGATTAATTAGATCCCATGCGTTTTCTCGAATGATGTGTAGTGCACGCCGCGTTCGATCGCATGCAAAAAAGGCTCAGAGGCAGCCCCGGTAACATCCAGCCCCATTTTTCCCTTTTTCTTGTCCAAGACCGAGCAGGATAAGATTGGTCTGTTTTTAATGCGATCGCTGACAGGAGGAATCCGTTTCGAACGGCTGACGGACTCGTGATTGAAGGCTTGACGATCGATTAGCCTGCGTTAAGCTCACTTCGCTCTCTCCCTCTTCGTTTCTTTTTGGAGGCCGAGCGCCATCGTTTTGCGCGACTTCATCCCATTGGGAAATCGAGTGGACGTCTACTTACTCGCTGATGGCGCTGGTGGACGGTCGTGTTTGAACCACCGATGGACTCACATTTACAATAAATATGAGCGTATCCAAGCGATATATATTTTCAACAAGAAAATCTCAATCCCCTCTTCTTCTTTTGTTGTTGTCCGCTACACAGCTTAGTGCCCCAAAGAAAGGGTATGTCACATTCTATCCTTTTATAACGAAAGATATCACACTTTATAGTCCGTCGGACAATTTTATGGGAGACATAAACTCTCGGCTCACTCAAGAACAATGTGAAGCCGCATAAGTACCTTCATCCGCGATACGTCGAAAGCCGTCCCGTGCCATAGTCTTATATCGAACAAAAACTGTAGTTTCTTACGTACAGGACCAGATCTAAAAGTAGTAAAAAGTAACCTTCAATGTTTTTTCAAAAATCTTTTCTACGTCAGCTCTATACAGTTTTATAGGGAGTATAACGCGTTCTATACTGGATAAATAGCAAAAAGATACAGATTGTTGGAATTTCTCGTTTGAAAAATGTTCTTGAATGTTGATTCGCGAAGATTGAAGTCATACGTTAACGTCACAGGTGCGTAAATTTGTCATTGATTGAACGTGCAATCGAGCCAAACGAAAATCATCGCGATCGTCAGGTAAGCGAAAGGCTACGGAGCAAGAAGGGTCTAAAGGCTTAACAAGATTAACAGCGATGTCTGCAGCCTTGCAAATCACTCCGACGTCAGCTCGGTAACATTTAACCCTTAGATGAGACGCATACCACTATGGCATCTCGTGCTATCGCCCACAACTGCCGTCACTTCCTCACACAGCCACCATCCACCCTTAAACTCCTCTCACGAACTACTTCCAGCCCCCTTGTAGCTGATTCTCCGAAGAGCAACCCCGCTACCTACAATTAGACACGGGCTGGAACACGATCGAAGCAATCACCGGTGGTTCTTACTGCAACGTGATCGCCAGTTCCTGCGCAATTTCAAAAAATCTTTAGGTAGATATTTTTTGGGATAGAAGCAGCGAATTTTTTTACAATACAAATTTTCTAACAATTTAATTTCTAATATTTCTTTTCTAAATATATATTTTACCAGCAGCCCCCGGCACGGCTTCGCCCGTGCAAAGAGTGAGAAGAATTTAGATTTTGATCTTAAAATAATTTCAACTAATGCTAACATTTAGCGTAAGGCGAGTGGATAAACAATATTTTTGGTTTTTTGATTTGGTGTATATAACATGTAGTTATTTAAAAATAAGTATATTGTTTTATATTGTTCTATTTTTTTATATGCATATAGTGCAACGATACATACCGTCACCAACCGGTCTGAGGATAACAGCTCGACCAAACTAATAAGATAATTTGGATTTGCCCTCGAACGCAAGCCAGCGCAGCGGGAACACTCTGTAACAGTATTTATTATTGAAGGACGTCAAAAATCATAAATTATTCTGTTTTGTTGTCAATATATGGCGAGTTACAACAAAATGGGTAGCGCGAAAATATTCCTCGTGCTCAAATACATGTATATGTATACCAATGTATACCTAATATATGTGTAGCAATTTTCATAGCGATAGGTTCAACGGTATAGAAGTTGGGGTCCCATGGAAATCACCGACACAAATTTCCCCCGACACGGTTTTCACCGACTTCAGATTTGACCGACAACAACTTTAACCGACAACGATTTTGGGTGCGTTCCGTTTCACGCATCAAGCGCATGATGCATGATGATGCGCGTTTGGAAACGGAACGCTTTTCCATGCATTTGATGCGAATCAAAAATGACTGCTTACATGGATGACGCAACGTTATCTGCATTAACGTTACTTTTGTCAAATAAAACCATTGAAAATTAAGAATTGAACGATTGTGGTGATTTGAGAGATACTACTGATATCAGTGGCAGCGAATGACCTTGGAATAATTATAGTCACTGAATTCCTAAAAGGGTTGGTTCCATTTAAAAAAGTCAAGGTGAACTTGATATCTCTAAAAAAAATGACATAAAAACAAAATTTTTTTACATAACAACAAAGATATTTGAGCTGCTAACGTTAGGTGACTCACCCTGTACATAGGTTATCTAGAACGAGAATATTTTTGGTTCCGTGTATTAATTATTTTTCTCCGCTTTAAACAATCTTTAAAATACAAATTTTGCAATGAAATAACAATAGGAAAAACTTGATGCACTTCACTATGGTTTCTTTCGACTTTGCTCGAGTACACTCATCGTCGTTTAAAAACAATTAATCGCACATACACAGACTTCCAACATTTAATTAACCAAGCAAAGGGATGAAAACAACGTTTTAGATTCGGAACACAAGATGAAACGTGGTATGTAAAAAAGCGTCGGAAACAGAAAACAAAAGGGGCAATAAATGTAAATGCATGCGACGGATATTATGTGCGGGGCCGCTGCGTTTCTGAAAAATACATCCTTGCAGTAGATACGATTTCACTGATGCATTTGTATGATAACCGAAGGCAACAACCGACGCTGACCCAGAACACCCGAAGATACTTGGCAATTCGATTCGTTGCGGATCTATAGAACCTCTGGATATCCAATACCTTCGGTGGGCTCAAAACACTCTCGGTATCTGAAATGCTCTACAGCTTCTGTCTCCAGAAACTGCTGCGCAACTTTGGACACTGCTGCAAAATGGAAATTACTAGCTGCCTGGCGAAATGGTTTCGTAGAAATGGATTTAATCCGGATAAAAGTGATGAGGTTTAACTCTTCAACCCTTGAAATCGTAATTCTTACATTTCATATCCGTCTTTATGCGAGACTTCAAAAATCATACTAATTTTAATCAAAATATGATTAAAATTCGTAAAGAATTATATTAAACGAAATTTTCATTTAATTTCAATTCCGTATATATAATACTCATTTGGATCGAAATACGTATGCATACAATATTTAAGATTTTTACGAAATTCCGCGATATCATGGTTTTATTTAAGCAATTCTATGTTATTAAGTTTCATTAAAACATAGTCGTAGTTTTGCGAAACTATATTGAATAAAATTTTCATTTAGTCAATTCGAGAGTTTTACTTGTTATGACTGATTTTAAAATCATTCATATGACTTTTTATTTTGCTAAGATCCAGAGCCTGTTAATTATAAATATATTCACAACGGAATCAAGGCACACATCAAGTTAAACCCACATTATTATGGCGCTAAAAAGGAGTATATAACTTCCTGAACAACAGTTTTATTGTTCGTATAAAACTTAGCCGAACAATTCCACGGGAATTGAAAACCTCAGCTACGAACCAATCTATAATTAAATCTCGTGTTAGAACAAAAAGTTGTAGTATGCAGTGCAATAAAATCTATACTTTACTACATCGTTGCAATCCACTCGTGTAGGAAAAATAGATAAAGTTGATATTATTCACACTTTTACGCAATATGAACGAGAATAATTTTAGACGTTATATAGTCAGTTTTTCTACCGTAGTTTAAAGTTTAGCAGGAGCATAAACAACAGGAATTTTCGAACAAGGAAAATTCTATTAAAATTCTATAATAACCTATAAATGTTTATTCAATTGTAAGTCTTGCCAGAATAATTTAGAAAAATAGGAATACAAAAATTTGTTAAAATAAAAGTCTTTGTGAATATGGTTGAGTTTTCCTGAATCGCAATGGTTAATTTCAAAGAATATTTTACCATTTCAAAAGCTAAATGACTGTATCAAGTTTCTTCGTGAAGCAGAATTTATTGAAAGTATTAATTCTAATACTTTGTCATAACTTTAAAAAAATGTTGTTTTCTTACTGAAATGTATAAAATAGTGGGGGAACAGTATTTTAGATGCACGCTGCAGCTGCACACTATGACTATACAGTAAAGCGCAACAGATTACTGTCGTGAAGTTATCCGCCGAAACTGACGGACGTTAAATGAGGACACAACGATTTCGTATCCATCAACGTCCTGGATGCACGGTGATGGGATTCGAACGTGCAATAGATTATCTAGATTCGCTTAACTTATATGCCGAGATTAACGTGTTAAAATATATCGCAAGTCATCAGTAACTTTATGCAGTTATACATTATTTTCAGGGTTTTTCGCGTCGTAATTAAATAACGCAACGATTCATTTAATGTGTCTTTTTATCTCCTAAAGTTCACCACTATTATTTCACAATAACTTCATAAAACGAATGCTCCGAAAATGATACTACAGTTAAGAGTATTAAATCTATTACTTTAACGTAAAACAAACAGTACACGTTTCCATCTCCAGAACTGCGGCGTATAGCCTGGAAAACCTATTTCTGACCGATGACGTCGATCTTATATTTTTATTTTGAAAGGAAACAATTTCTGAAATGCATTTTCCTTCTACTGTAGCCCAGCAACGTAGTTCGAAACTTAATCCATTAAAACTCGAATTCAGATCTTTTGAAAATACAGATTCCTCGATCTAAAAATATATGAAATACTCACGTATTAATATTTCTACAATTATTGTTATTATAAATACTTATTTACACTGTGGAACCCTTAAATAATTTGGTATTTCGATTTCATGGTTTTCGAAGTTTCATTTTTAATAATTCTAACGACAATTATTTTTTGCATTTCACTAAAATGTTTCACAGTTATTTATGCATGAGTTTTTTCATAGCACAGACTTAATTAACCATGTTAATCGAGAGAGTAGTCTATAATCAAAGTCTTATTATTGTAATTGTTTCTATCGTTAATACTTAATAATTTTTTATTTGTACTCGTAATGTAAATTTAAAATATGCAATTTATAGATCTATGTTAGTTATACACGTGCAAAAGTTTTCTTTACTAGCTCAATAACTGAAGATACCTGAAGTCTTATTATTTTATTCAGCATAGCAAGTTTGAACGTTGTCGCCCTGTTTTCGTGACGACGCTAAAAGCGCACTGAAGAACCGGACGAAACTAAATCGAATTGCCAAGAGCCGAGGAAAATGATAGGCAACGTAGCGTGGGTAATGAAGACTAGCATTGTTCGATCTCTCCTTAATACAATAGAGACCGAAGGGGAGACTTAAGCCCTTTGCGTGTTCTTCCCCGCGAAAGTGCGAGACACGCATTTACGTCCTTCTACCGTCTACGTGCCTGGAGTGTTGCTTATCTACTTGGCCCTGATTTGATTTCGATATCCTGCCATTCTCTCGCGGGAATTCACCGTTTCCCACCGCGAAAAATCTACGAGGGGAGAGTTTTCCTGGCTAGTTTTCGAATCACGAAATCTCTTTGTGCGCCGCGCCGTCTCTGTGGAATCGACTGATCGAATATCGGGATACTTTTTTTGTCAAGGGAAGCGATATTAGTTCCTGTTATTTGTTCTTCCGCTTTTGTCTCACGCCGAAGTATTCTATGGTTATTATTTTATATCCCCCCTTTGATTCCGCTGTAAATCCGAATGGAAAATATCCGCCATGTTCCTTTCTCCTGTAAACAAACGAATGTGATTTAACCCCTTATCCATCCCTCGTTCCCAATATTCTAATTTGCCCCTAGACGTGGTTCGCACTCTTCTCAATAGCTAAATAAAATTATTTTAAGAGAAAGATAAAGAGAGAAATGTGCATAAATATACCAATGAGTATATCAAACTAACAAACAACAAAAGTTAGGGAGTGGGGAATAATTCAATAAATAAGTAAAATAAGTAGGTTAGTGACAATTAATCAATTATCAATATCAATTCGATTCAATAAAATTATTTTTTCACGGTTTTGAGCTTGCTTCAGGTTTCATGTAACGTAATTTTATGAAAAATGTTACGAATTAATTTTAACCCCTTGCACGACGTGACAATTACGGAGATTTTGCTGTATACAGCGACCAGTATCAGACTAAACCAGTATAGCAATATACACTGTATAATAGGAAGATAAATACTAGACTGTGTATATTCCTCCTTTGCAAATGGCATTCTTCTACACTCTACACAATTATACCGTGTGTGCTAGTGTCAATAAAAGCTTGCACCTCAGTTGTGTGCCCACCACATGGCTTTTAAAAGTTGTTTCAAAGTTCGGCAAAGTGAGTTAACAGTAACTACGTCGCGACGATAATGAACGATCGATTCTTTCCGAAGAAACACGTACAGCTATCTACAGTCTTCTCTCTCGATTATCCAAGAAAGGTGTGAAAATGGTAGTTCTTTAAATAATTGAGAATTTTGTTTTACAAAAGGGAAAGAGAGCTTAAATGCGCTAAGCATAGTACATTTACAAAAAGTTACGTTACAGAAATAAATTACTAGTAATGCTACGCTGACAATTGGAATGAGGAAATAAAATGTTGAAATAAAGAATTACTATGTAGACGAAAATTAATCGAAATGTATTGATTTTGCAATTTTATTGTTCTGGAAAATCCGAACATGACGACGAATCGTATAATTAACCAAAGATGTGTTAATTGGACGCACAACGTGCAAAAAGGAGAAAAGGGAAGACAATGAACTATCGTTGAAGCGTCGATGCAAAATTAATAGGGGAAGAACGAAAAGAAAAGCCTCGGTTCCGCGTTGCATTAATTAAACTGGGAACGTTCTATTTCAATTTCAAATACCGTGGATCTAGTTTTCCGCTGCTCCAATGGGGCTTGTCTGATCATGAAACGATAATACCATTTCTTCGATTACCTCGCCAACCATCCGCATTTGCATAATTCGCTGGGCAACTTAATTTCTCACGTCTAACGTAAGCCGGTGTCCCACAAACCACAGTTTCCGTACTCTGATAAATTGTTATAAAGTTTCATTTAGAAAAAGGAACTGTGTAAAAAACAGCGCGACTTCGATCCTATCATTTTATAATGCGATTGCTAAGAAATTAAGGAAATTGCTTCCTATAATCTGCTACAGAAACACCGTTCTTCATTGCTTTTTAAACATTTAAAAGATAAAAAAGAAGAAAACAGTACACGTATTTTATAACATTTACATTACATTAATATATCAATCAATAATATAGATTTTTAACTATTTGTAAATTTTAATCAAAACTAGGGATATAGTTTAAGACCTTTAATTTCTTTATACATCAAAATTCATTGAAATTAGTCACAACTATGTATGTATGTCGAACCATAGGTTTTTGTTTACAAGTTGTTAAAAAATAAAAGAAGAAGAAGAAGTCGTCGTTTCTAGAAAATAAAGTCGTGGTACTGGTGAAAATCTGCAGACACAGGTTCTCCATCGATTTCGCGAATTCTCAAAGCGACCATCGCACCCGTGGAATCTATAAATTGTAATCCATGGCTCTTACAAAACTTGGCTTCTGCTACAGGCGATTTCATATAAACGTAACCTTCGCCATGTATTTATACGACCACGTTTATGCCCGTGCACTTGGTATTTCCGCGGGTTAATTCGGTCATAAATATACGTGGACGTCTTTACAGCGATAATCATAGGGCCGTGTGCATGCGCACGTGCACGCCTTCGTACGTGTGCATGCATACAGAGTCCCTGAAGATGAACTAAGAAATATTCCCAGCCCAGAGTAATGTTTAAAACGCAATGCCCTACTAGTTCCTTGGTACTTTATTCCGCGGGGTTGCATTATACAGGGAAGTCTCGACTTTGCCGTTCTCGCGATTTCGAAATCACTTCAATGGAGTATAATAAACTTTCCAAATTCAACGTAACTTTTAATGACAGTGTCAGAACGTTTTGAGAAATAGGATTTTCGTTGCGAATGACAGTTTACGATTTTCACGATTTGTTTTTCCCTCTGCAATCTCTGGTGGTAAGAATTTATTATTACAGAACTTTATACGGCTGTCAAATGTCAAGGCTGTCTTGTGGGAGAACCAAAATTTATTATCAGAAGCAGCACTACACAATTTTATTCGCTATTTATCCACACGTCACGAATTATCATTGACAGTAACGTTAAACAAACGTAACTATTCCCTAAATAAATCTTGGTCTCCAAAGCAAGCAGCATTGTAATCTACATACAGCTTTCGTTCGCTATAAGTTGATGGCTAGTAGAAAAGAAGGGGCAGAGTAGAGTGGGAGACAAGTCTTTATCTGGTTAGATTTAAAACATTAGAAAGAATAAATGTACTTAGAAATATCTATATATTTTTTCAACTGTGTACAATGATTTAAAAAAGGTAGAAAAAACTAAGAAACATACCCAGCTGGTAGTAATGTTTCGAATACAATGCTCGACTAGTTCCTTACTGCTTTATTTCGCAGAGATGTATTATACAGGGAGTCGACTTTTCCGTTCTCACCATTTCCAAATCACTGTATCATGCCCAATGAAGTATAGCACCGCGTTACACTCATATGAACGCTCTGTTATTACTCTCACGAATGCAGCGAGAATTTCTCCTCTTTTTCCGTACGTTCCGAACTGTATCGATTATTCGTAGCTGTTAGAATATTGTGTAAATCTTTGAAAGGTATTTTATAGACAAACACGGAAATTACTTCAATTTTGAAGACAATATGTATATTAATGTCCTTGAACTTTTTAAATTCTGCTGCTATTTTATGTTGGATTATCAACATAAACTTACCAGCAAAATGAAGTTATTATTCGTTGTCAAAAATGAACGAACGATCTCAGAGTCGTATTAGTAGATCCGCTTTCCGATAAGCATCGTCGAATTACGTTTCCGCTAATCAAAGACAACCAGTGAAGCACACTAAGGATTGCATCTGTCCGCGCGAAACGGGATAAACTATTATCAAACTTTCATTAAACTTCATGTCCGATTGTGTTCGACACAGTTGTGTGCACGCGTGCGCGGCATTGAACGCGTGAAATCCGTTGCATCTGGTAATCGGGCTTAAAATCTCGCATCAATGGGATTCATTTTATTTTTATAAATCAGTGGATCGATTTATTCGAACGTGAACGATGCCAAAATTCCCGCGGACAACTCGACGCGCTACGCCATCGCGGATGAAATTTCCCGTCGATTCGCGTAGAAGCAACAAGCCGGATAATCCTGGTATTTTTCGGTCGATCGAGCCATGCGCGTTAATTACGAGCAGGTAGCGTGCATCGGAAGATTACAGAGCTTTTCAGCAGCGAGTGGTCCCTGCAGCCGCTTGCAGGCCACGTAGCAACTTGGGAACGTCAGAAATTCCACGTCCGGAGAACGAGCTCTTCGGCATTTCGATCGCGGGGGCGTAATTTCGACGACACTTCGCCGCGGCCCATCTCGTTCAAACCCCCAATCCATCGCTCCGAGTAGCCGCTCGAGATCAGACTTAAGATCACATGATCCCGGGGTTTAACGGACCACTTCGCAGTTATTAAACGATGTTCCATAGCGTAATTCGGATTACTGTCGCGGTTTGTTGGCTGTTCCTCTTTTCTAGTACGTCATTAACCGAATTTCATGGCTATCCGGAACTTTATCCCATCGTGGATCTCACTCGCTTAGGAAATGTTTTCGTTCCCAATGACTTGTCGGACTATTTTTACGGCTAATCTTCCGTTGAACGATCTCCAAATTATTAGATCTAGCGGACTGTTCAACCTTGGAACCTGTCTAACGCGTTCGCAGAACGAGTATCTAATCAAATAGAGAGAAATAATGGCTGTTCCAAAAGTAATGAGAGCAAATCATTTCTTGGATGGTAGACTGCGGGACCATTTTGACACGGAGTATCTGAAATCGTTACTTAACTGCTCAATTTCTCGTGAATAATTCGAATTGATTACTGTTCCACCAAGATTTATACACGGTGGCTCCATAAATCACCCCCCTTTTTAAAAGATGAATAACTTTTTTATTTTTCCATGGCAAAAATTAAGAGTTCATGTAGTTTTTAGTTGCACATAATTGTGCATGCTAACATTACAAAGTCAACTTATGGTTTAGGATAACTAATATAATGAACATTTCCGAATACGACACTATAGGTACAAATAGGGTGGAAAGTAACCCTTGTTGCGAAGTTTGTGAATCAAAGCATCTCTATTATTATCATAGACCGAACATTGCCATAATATATGATTAGGATCCTGTACCAAACAACCACATGGACAATTTGTGTCATCAGCAAATTTCATCTTGAAGAGGAAAGCCTTCAGTTGATAGTGTCCAGATCGAAGTCTGTTAACCCAGCAAATGAATTCTCTAGGGAGTTTTAGGTGAGCAAACCTAGGTTTAGATCCAGAGTGATAAAAGGAGCTAACAAACTTTATGCCCTTGAACCCTGCTTCTGCGAGAATGTAATTGTTTGTTAACGTCCTAGCCTGTTTTATAAAAATATGTGAAAAATCAGAGTAGGGAATTAGGATGTTAGGAGAAATAGACAACAAGGATGCTGCTTTTGCTAGTACGTCAATCTTTTCATTATGCGTGATTCCAATGTGCGAACGGATCCAATGAAGAAGCAATTTCTTGGATTCCGTAAAGTAGGAGTTTATCAAATTAAGGATATCAAGTAGAAGAGGGTATTTCTTACTAGTTGAACTAACCGAGTTAGCAGAGACAATTTCCAGATAATTTTAGACCTAATCTTCTCCAGATTGAAATTGTTGTCGTTTATCTCGAAATACTTTGACTGAAACTTCACCGTTTCCGACATGTGCCAAGAAATGGTTCGTGAAACGTAAAACTCACCAATGCCCCGCCATTACCAGTCGAAACTTCGCTTCTTTCCGCGGAATTCAACACGACTTAAGAGGCCGGGAGAATTGAAATCCGCGACTCCGCGAAGTCACTACGACTTGCATAAACCTAAATCACCTGGGCATACAGTTTACGTCGGCTTTGAGATAATAAGAGAATGTGAATCGTTTACCGTTGCTCCCGGAACGATAAAACTAGATGCAAAAAGGTTTTACAAAAAGCCATGTTTCTGTAACATGGGGTTCGCCTATTATCATTTTCATTAACAATTAGTTTCGTAACATGGATATACTTAAACGTTTGAGAACTGAATTGACTGTGACACTGATCATTAGACTGCGCATGATCTTTATGTAAAATATAAAAATGTTTGAAATCCACAATCTACCGACAATTCAATTGAAATTGATATTAATTTGGAATGTCATTAAGGCATAAAAATGTAGGCAACATAATCTCGAAGTTGCACAAAATCCAAATAAATTAGTGCTCGGTGGGTTTAGTGTTAAAAATGTAATGCATCACTAGTTGGCACTTCGAAATTTTTTATTTCAGCTCTAGAAGCTCCCGATGGAAACTAGTGACCTAAATAAGAAATGTACTCGGCAAGGTACACGATTCTTACTATTTTACAAAACTTAAAAGGCCGGGAAGACATAAAGAATTATTGTTAGAAAGTTTGTTATCACCTACCTAACAGTAACAAGAAGTTTACCGGCACTAAGGAAATTATAGTCCTTCGTGAAAGGGTTAAAGGAACTTATGAAAGCCAGTAAAAATTACGCGAACGTAAATGCCCCCGCTCTAATCGATTATTTAAAGAGGAAACTTAAGAAGCTCAAGCGATAAAATTCGCTCGTAAATTAGTAGCAAATTGTCTCAAGTTCTCTACTGGAAAATTACGCGACTCGATATTTGTGGTTAATTTAAAGTCACAAGTAATGCATGCCGTAGGAAACTATTTATTGGAGTTTTATTAGCGGTCGCACCAACCTTCCATGTGTCCCGACATTTAGCTCACATTATCACCATTTTTTAATGCTGGTGACTGTTCTTTTGGCGTCGTTGTGATAAGTTGCGCACGGACTGGTAGTTTTACTGATTTACACAAGAAGTATATCAACAATAATTCTTAGAAATGTTCACTAACTACATGCTGCAACAAACAAATTGTTTAGTTGCATGGTCAAACGAAAATTAAACTCAGGAAATTTAAATAAAACACAAAATGAATTTCCTGGAAAACTGCATGTGATAGTATAACAAGGTTTCTGATAAACCACTTCTTACACGCGATCGATAACAATCTCACCAGCTTGCAATCTCAGATTCAGAACTCAATTATATGCCAATTTATTCCCATTTGAAGTATCTCTTTTTAAAACGAACTTAAAAGAACATTGACAAATGCTGTAATTAAATATCGTGGACATTAAAGACAATATTGCGATCAAATAAAAAGAAATTTACGATTGTGTAGTAATTGTATGCATAACTATATGTTACTATTCATCTTTTATAAAATAAGATACTTTGAGCTAGTTCTTTCAACTTCAGAATTGTAATAAAAATCCCCCGTGATTATCGTTTACCTACGAATAATTTCATTTCATCACTGTGTACATATTTTCATGTCCATTAGATCCCGAACGTGTGAGGCCACATTTCGCACGATACGGAGCCGAATGTACACGATCTACTGTACTAAACGCATTCATAGAAAGTAAATTACCTCGCACGTTCCGAACGCGAATCAATTATTTAGAATTCACGCGCTCCATTCTGATTATTTTAATCACCGACAACCGCACCGCGGTGTCATGTGTAAAAGACAGCGGCCATTTTTGAATTTAAATGAAACATGTTAATACAAGAAAAATACTCCCGCCCGACAGAATAAACCACATCCGACCTAGATTTTAATTTGCCGAGTCTCGCTCCCTTCTCGCGAACATTTTTAATTTAGAATCACTAGGTTTTGCAATTAGTTTCGAAAGAATCCATTTGCAGCCTTGAATCGTGAAATAAGTTTCAAGCACAGAAAATTTCCCCAGATACTTTTCACCATACAATTTAGGATTGAATCATGTCAATATTCTAAAAGATTAATAAGTGAATGAAATAGCAAACATTTTAAAAGATGAGCTAAAAAGATGACCCAAGAAGGAACCAAAGATAGGTGCTAATAAACAGGACTGAGAGCGCCATCAAACTATTCCCAGCAAAGAACAAAGTGCTCGCGTTTCTTTTACAGGCGTGACCGCCCGTTACAGAATAGGAAACGCGTAAAACCTTGAAGCGAAAGTATCCTCCGGCACTGCTGGGAGCGTGAGAGCTTCTCCGTTTCGCTTGTTTAACAAAATTAGTCCGCCGAGTTTCTAAACACCTCGCAACAGACAGTTATGCTCCTCTTGGATCGAGCGCAGCTGGAGAAGGTTTCGCGCTCGGCTTGTTCGCTTAAACCCAATGCGAGAGGAGCAAGCTAACTTTGCAATACGCCAATCTATGAGTTGTATAAATTAACTTTCCGGCGCCTTTCAGAGCAAACATAAACTTCATTCGTGGATATCAAACGGGTCCAATTTCATTTATAAGTCCCGTGAGAAGGAGAGGACAAGCCGTGGAAAAGCGGATTCATTTTCAACGCACAATCAGCGCGTACCATGTTGCTCGGACTCGCTATACCGAATACTCTCGTCAAAAATGCAAGTGACATCTTTCCTTTGATTGTGGCCAGAAACGCAAGCAGAACGCGACCGGCGAAGAATAAAAATGAAGACAATAAGGGTGAGGCGGGAGCGCTTAAGAAATCACGCCACAAAGGAAATCATCTCGTTCCAGCCGCGCTGGTTGAACCTCCAACGGCTCGCCGAGGACGTATCTTATCGCAAGCTTATTCCGCTCCTTGCAGGAATCGTTAAATCTTAAGAATTAAGAGTGCCCCATTTCAAACGGAGTCATCACATTGTTGGACAAACACATGGCCGGGCCCAACAAGTTGAACTACCTAGAAGTCAAAGTGTCCGGCGCCATAAAATTTCGCCTTGCTAATTAAGAAACGGTAAACGTCTCTAACGGGAACGTCTCCGTTCCGCGACGGAATAATTTCGTTGTGTGACCAGTAGTTAATTCACTCATTAACACGACGCAGTGTCCTAACGCCTTTCTCATGTCATTTTTTAACCTTCTCCTTGTCGAATCCAATAGCAAGCTGGACCAAATTTATTTAATTCTTGTAGTTTTCTATTTGTATTCAGATGCTCAAACGATTTGATATTTTTGTGTTTGATAGATGAGATTTCTTCTTCTCTTCCATAACTGTGCATCTACTACATCTTGCATCGATATCTTCGTGCTTGTTTCTTAATTTTCGGAAGAATGACTTAAAAATTTGTAGATGACGCTAGAATTGTCTCGTGGAGGTCGCGTTTGTTCCGGGTCACCGTTTCCATCGCTTGACGCTTGATCGTCACGTCCAAAACTCGCCCCCGCCTGTCGAGTTCGTTTCCACGTTATTCGTTTCACGGGCTGTTTACTTTTTCGTCACCCGTTGATGGGACGATTTTCATAAGGCATTGTTGATTCGTCCGAATGGCGTAGGTGCTAACGCGATGCACACGTTCGCCCAATATTTGCGAAAAGTGTGTCGATGCGCGCGAACGCCGCGCCGGCTGTACCGGTCTTCCCGTGCAAATACAGGGAGAACGTGTTTGCCACCCACGGAAGCGTTATAATATTTAATTTGTTGTTGCAAAGTTTGTACTGCGTCCGATTGATTACGACACGTGCACAGGCGCGCGCGTACGTGCGAGTGCGAAAATTGATGGAAAACTGAAGATCTCTGACGAGAGTATCACGATGGGTGATCAATAGACTACGGATCTTTATGCAAACTATAAATGTTCATTTTTTCTATATTGTGAGGTTTTTTACGTCGTATCAATATTTAGGTCATTAGCGATGAACTTTAAACACACAACTTGATGATTTTTGTACTGGAGTTTTAAGTAGAAATCAACCTTTGGTTGTAAGACGGAATGTTGTTTCTTTTACGGTAAAAGAAAACACACGAATTTGCATATGCAAGCACAATTGCGTATACGCGTATCTGCACGAGCCGAGCGAAAAGTTTTGGTTACTCGTGAACGACCCGTTCGTGATTAATGGAAAATAGCAGGAATAAATATCGGAAAAGTAATCAGTTTCTTCGGGAAAGTTAAATAAATAACTCGGCGACTTCGTATGCCGGATATTAGTTTTCCATCGAAGAATGGTTACAGTTGTCGACTGAATTACCTGTTCTCTCCGAGTTGCAGTAATGATATTCTTTAACGATCCACCTCAACCTATTTCCCAACATGTTTTTGCTCTGAATTGATAAATTTATTTTCAAATTCCCCGGGGAAATGCAGTCAACGCAAATTACACGACAACTGTGAAGAATAACCTATGTAATTCAATATAACAATATTATTTCACTATGCTAGGATACTTTCAAATTCATAATACTAAATGTATGTAAGATTTCGTAACACAGATTTTGTTGATCCTCTATAATGATATATTTCACATAATAAATATTAAAAACTAATAATAATTATAATTATTGTAGTTAAATTCATCATCAAACACTCACGTAATTACTACCAAATATGTAAACACATTTAACAATGTAGTTAATAAATAATATGTTCCCACGGTTTAGAATTGATATCTTTCAGTAGAGTTTATATCCCCTTATACACAGCCATGATAATTGCTGCAATTATTTGATTACCAAAATCTTCGTGTAATTATTGCCTCGGAGAAATGAAAACACGCACTTTTAATACATAATTGGTAACGTTTGCAAGGTAAATATCTTCGAAACAATGAAATCCGATAATGTTTCGCTTATCGTTTATTGCAAAGCGATATTTATGAAGTGTTTATTATCAAATAACGTTCCAATTCGGTGTGTTCATACCAGTCAAAGAAGAGCTTTCTTTCCGACATATAATTCGCGCTGATCCAGCCGATTGTATGAGTTATTACTGCAATAAACAGAACAATACTACTTAGCGTGAGCGTAATTGTCATTGCGCTCATCGAAACCGCGAGCTAATCGGAACTGAAACGGCTTGCCCTCCCCGCGTAATTTTCGTTTCATTTCAAAATGGTAATATGTGTATCCACGCTACGAATTAGAATCTGCGGCCCATCCACACATTTCACGCGATCATGTTTGCTGAACCTCTATTCACAACCTTCACGGATTATCCTTGTTTTTGGTAGAACGCATAACAATCGACTTTCCATGGCACCGTGTGGTTATTAATTTATTAACGATCGTGCCGATGACATAGAGCAATCTGATACGACGCATACTATCCAAAATATACTGAAAATCAAGTACAAAAATAGAAAGCACGTTCTATTTACATAAAAATTGCTCTCCTTTGAGGACGTAAATTGCAGATCTAGTAAATGGAAGCGAGATGATCCAAATATTGATCAAAATCACAGAAAAAGTTATCCCAATAAAAATCCGTAGTCTAATTATGAACAGTAATACGAGTTTCCTCTGGTTCCGTTTAGTTTCACGAGTTTAATAGAACTGTCTACATTTTTTTCTGAAAAACACCTAGCTATAATCATCTAGAACGTTCTTTTCAAGCAATTCTATTGAGACGCAAAACGAAGCCGACATTCTTTGATCCAACATTGAAATTTCAGCAGCCGATCAAAGCCAAAGGTTTCTCACGAGAGGAAGCATGGCTTTGAGTGATCACGCGCCGCTAAATCCATGAAAAAGGCTACCGATTTTACAGTCTCTACGTGCGTCGGTACTATTAACAAAATAGCATACTACAACGATTCCAAACGAAATATTGTATTACTAATTTTTAAAGCTGTTGTTACTTAAAATTAAATACTTGCTAAACAACTACGAAGTTTACAACCAACGTCACAAATGTGTGAAGTTGATTTTATATGATAAAAAAAACATGAATGTTAAATCTATTTTTAATCAAAAAGGGTGGATAATTACAATATGCATAAAGTAACAGTTTCCAGAAATTCATCATCGTTTGCCTACTATGGACTAGGCATAACAGAATACGTACATTATCATTTCCATGCTCTACTTACTATAATAGGAGACTGATGGAAATAGCGTTCGGCACGGTGCCAGTTAAAAAATAATTTCTACACGAGTTAATTAAATTGCTTTAATTGAATAACCGTCCAAAAAGATCAAAATTGATCGTTACAGTACGGTCGTCCATAGATATTCTCTTTTTCATATACAAATTACAACTATCATAAAACAGTAACCTCGTTTCCTAACTGTCTCTAACTGAATAAATATATGCATATAATAAACACTTTATTGAAACACGAATAATCTTTGCTTCTCAAAAACCATGTACCAATTTAGTACATGCAGATTTATGCAAAGAATCTCTACAAGTGTGAAAAGCGCGATAAAATACAAATTTTGTTTATACAGTCTTTTATTAAAGTGTAAATTGAGATATGTACTGTGTAAGTAGTACATGGTTTTTCGATTCTATTTATTTCCTGGAACGAATAAGATGCAAAATATAATTGCAGATTGTCATCAATTAATGCAAGTAGTAAAAAATTATACAATAGCACTCGATCCAATCTCTTTTTGTCTCTTATTATAATTATGTAACCCTATTTCTCGGTTTCGACATATTCCGAACTATGGCAAGCAACTGACCGTTGAGAAATGCTTTGTGGCCGGCACTTTTCTTCAGGACATTAAGTTAACCTTCAACGGGAAGCTCCTAATCCTGCTAGAATTAATTTAACCATGAAATGTGACGGCCAACCAGTCGTGGCTTTAATGCATCCATGGAAATAATGCAGCAGCCGCAGTTTCAAAGGACACATCTCCACGCCGCGCCGACGCCGCCCGCGTAATTAATGAAGATGAATTGGACCACGTTTCTGCGCATCGTTTCGAAGCGCATTCGCACGTGAAAGATTTCTCTCGCGGCGAACTATACTTCTTGATAAATTATTCAAATATGCATAACGATTGTTCTGGGGAAATAACGAACAAATAATCGTTCCTCTCGGATACTTCGTTTCGACAACTGAAACACACGTCACCTGCGAGTTCGTGGAAAGTTTAAACTTTCATCCGTTTTCATTGTGAGCAATACTAAATTTTAGAATTACATAAATTACAAAAAAGAATAATTATAAAATATTGTATACAACATGGAAAATTGGTACTGTTGAAATATCAAAGAAGCACGCTAAAACACCGTTGTAGTTTTCGAGGCACATTATTTCATACACAAATAATTTATTACTACGGAAAGTATTTTGTCTCAATAATGCAATTTAGAACGACGGTATAGAGCAAGCATAAGCTGATTGCCCTATGGGGCATTCCCCAGTGTACTATACATATAGCTCCTTTGAAATCGGGAGCAATGAAACCACGCCTACACAGGGAATTATACACAATGAGAGAGAGCAAGATAGATAGATCTTCTATCGCTGTCGATGTCAAACTTGCGAGATCGAGAGTCTCCTTTTCTTTGACGTCATTTGTTCTGAAGTATTAGCCGCAAGGGAACCACGGAACTTCGATTATAACGCAAACTTACCACCTAATACAACAATTTAATCACGAAAAATTTAATACAGCGTGAACAAGATTATTTTACACACGAGTAAACATTCTCAAATTAATTTATTTAACTTCTATCCATTGTGCAAAGTTTGAAAACAAAAGAAATAATTAATCCATTAATTGGAATTATGAAAGACCACAAGTAAACTGGTAATTTCATGCATTTATAACAAAAATTGGTACTGAATATCATATTGTTAGTTTAATCAAATATTTAGACACGCGAGAGTTTTATTTTGGAAAATACTAAAATTCCACAGTCTAATGGTTTTAAATAACATAACAATCATCTTTCCGGTCCAATATAATTTAAATTAAAATTATAAAATGTATGAAACTTACGCTTCCATGAATTAAACAAAAATGGTCAATCGTGAAATTGTGATTTCAGCAAACGTTGTATTTGGTAAACACTACTTGCTTTAAACAAGATCTCACAATACTGTTTTTTCCCCATTTTTACTGGGGATCTTGGAACCCCTTCAATGCTTTCGTGCAAATGAATATTTTAGTCGGAGAAATTGCAGATTACCGCGGAAATGAATTCAATTAATCTGTATACTACTTTGTAGATTTGCGTAAGAAAGAAGTTTTCTACGCTGTAAATGCTTCTCTTATCATTTGCTGCTCTTCATATATCACTCTCCTCCGTCCCTTTATTCTCGCCCTATCTAACAAGTACCCTACTTATCTGCGAACCTCGTTTTTCCCTCCCACAACTATTTTTCTCGTGTTAAGTATTTTTATTTTACTGTTTCCTCCTTCGCTCTAAACGCCAGAGTAAATTATAAGTTTGCGAACGTGCTCGCTGAACAACTTATAAATCACTTTATATTTTATAGCTACATTATCTTCCTTTATATCGGTGCTCTTAAATTCTATTTATCTTTCTATTTATGATCATATATATTCATTAAATTATGACACTTAGATTGCGGAAGATCGTAGATGTATTTAAGAATGTTATTACAATATCATCAACTTATTAAAATTATTAATAGAAGAAATTAATTTCCATTGAATTTCTGTTTCGTGTGACTCACTCAGAACATGTTTATTTTGCACATCGATCCTCAATCTAGTAATGGTTAAATTCGTGAGAGTCAAATGAGACGAGTTATAAACTTTTTGGAAACATTATATTTTCCTTAGTTACGGATGGCATCTCATCATTGGTGAATGTAGTATTTAATTAACATCGTCAAGAGCCGAAGGAGGCTATTGGTCTCCTTAAAAATAAAAGTCGACATAATCGACGGAAGTTAGTATGCACACTTGATGAATCACCGGTCATCTTTCATCGACCGAAGTCATGTTCCTTCCGGCAGTGTTAATGAGCTGCGGACACGGCCGAAACCGTAATTATCTCGAGCAAAGTGCATGAATTCAGTCTCTTCGCCATGCTCGATGAATGCACAGACCACCATGGCAAAATAAATATTCAAATATGCGTAACAATAGCGGAAGCGAACCGGTGCCACGATTTGTGTCCGTGCCCGTATCTAGATCGAAGAGTGAATAAAATTAGACTAACCAACGTCAGCGGAAGATGACCCACCAAATGCAGTTCGTACTTCTTAAGTAGTCTAGGTCAGCCATACTCAGTCCTTTTTTCTTGGCCCACATGTTTGCCACAAACATATGAATAAATAAGCACAACATGATGAAGATTACCATGAATGCAAGTATTTTAGGCCGCATATAAAAGCTTTCGAGGTGCTCACAGGCTGGTTGTCTGAGTTCGAAATCAGAAACAGGCGTCAGTAATGTTACCTGTTTACGCGAAAGTAGCTCTTAGAAGGAGTACCGACCACGTATAACACGCTGATCATGAATAATTTAGATAAAACCTCGCGTGGATGCAGTGTATATTCACGTGAAAAACACACTTTCTGGAGAAAGAAAAGTATATGTAATTTTCGGTAATACGTACTTGAGGTGCTGCATTTTGCAGATCACTGAACATGATATCTTGTAAGCTTACATGTTCTAACTTTACATGTCCATCTCTCGAAATCGGAAAATTGGTAGAAATTCAATTTTGTTCACATTTTCTTTCTCGATAGATAGACGAATTAATACGTGGATTTAGGACTATAAATGATAAGCGTAAAAATAGATGAACTAATAAATTGCTTTTTAGATATATTGTAAACGTTTTACGCTTGAAAACAGGAAAATTGGTGGAACATTTTCCGCGTACACAAAACAAGCAATTCCTCTTCGCAACGGGAAAGGTTTAGAAAGACATTGAAGTGGTAAGTTCGTCCCGTCCCCGGCCAATTCGATGGATTTTATTTTCCCGTAATTTCATGGACAGCCAGTTCGTAGGCCAAAAGTGGCTCGTAAACTTTAGATTTATTATTTATCGCGGGGACGGCGTGTGATTTATCGCGCGTTACGGTGCCGCCTTGTTTTTCCACGGCTCGTGAAATAAAATTCCGATGTATTTTCAACGCGGAGACAAGGGCTGCCGCCTCTACTAATTTCACTCCCCCGTCATACACCTTACTTACAGTTGCACATCACGCACAATACGATTTACGTCATGTGCGGGAGCTCGTGACGAGCTTCCCGGCGTTCTGTAACGCTCGAGCATCCCTTATGTAGTAATCTCGTCCGAAAATATTGCGACTGTACAACCAGGCATGCTCGCAAATTTACAAATAGCACGTTCCGAATAAAGTTTATGAGATTCAGATCGTCTCTGTTGTGGACGACGCGCGTTTTATTGTTCCCAATCGCACCGTGATGCCGTGTTCAGACTACTCATTGCATATGCAATCAATACCAGGTATAAGTTAAAATTGGAGCTGGTGCACTGGGCTGTGAAGCAAGATTAGTTGCGAGCTAACTTTTTTATTGTTCCAATTGGTTGTTTTCGTCGCGTTGTAGTGTTCGATAGTTCTTATAATTACTATAATGGAGTTGGGCAAAGTATTACAACTATACTGTAGATCTTTGTAGAAAATAAAAATTGTCTACCTCCGTTGCAACAGTGGATCTTTATGCAAAATAAAAATTATCTACATGAATTAAAACAAGATAGAAGTAGCATAGAGAGAGACTGTTCAATTTCGTGAAAGTAGTGGAATCTAATTGTAAAGTTCAGGTTAAATAATGAAAACTGTGAACGATGCATTTTGTTGCATGAGAATAACTGCACTTGAAAAGAATAGGTATTTAATTTTTCAAAGAGAACTAAAATATTTTAGTTAACACTCTACTGATTTAGTTATTATTACGATACGATAAATGTGGACATTAATGAAATAGAATGTCTAAATTTATCTAAACCCAGCTTATTTTCGCTCTATGGGTCAATGCTTAACCGGATAGAATAATTGATTTCTTTGTGCCGAAACTAAAGTGATACACAAAGATACTGTACTTTACAGTAACCGGAAGCATCTGTTGAATTCATCCGTGCGCATCTGTTGCATAATCTAATGGATACTAAAATTCCCCACCACGCGAGCCGCTCGCTGATAATAGAATATTTAATTATTTTAACAGGCCAATGAAATCTCGCCGATTGTACGTGAAACCCGTACTGAATGCTTTTAATCATCGACGTTAACTAATTATATTTTCGACGGTGCGCGGTTCGTAACGATGCGAATTCCCGGCACGAGTATTCCGACTGGAAACATCGAATTACTCGTATGATGTCTGTCCGATCCAATTCCATAATTAACCATCTAATCGATGATCTAATTCCTGCACTGTCGCATTGGTTTAAGGGGAGGTCGCTCTGCTGTCCTTTGAAATTGACGAGCTGACGGTAAACGTCGCGCGTCTTAATTCCTGATACGAGGCAAAATTGACGTCGCCATCAAATTGACGTCGCGCATCACAAAAATCGATTGGCTGACAGAAAATTTACGGCGGTTTCCCTTGCGGCCGTTTGATTCAAACCATAAACGATCCAGACACGCCTATCGTAAAATTACCTATACGATCAGTAGCAATTATGGGAAAGTTTTGAATACTGTTTCGCCTAAAACATTTTCGATAAAAAGACTTTAAGAGTACTAATATATATTATTTTCACTGCGTTAAAATTATTAGTGAAAAATATAAATTTTTATTTAGCTCTTACGCCTTGCAATTGATGCACAAACGTTTGCTTATTTGTTATTTATTTCTTATTTCTTATTGAATTTGCTTATTATACTCAGGCAAAGAATTGTTAGGTTGTGAATTTTTATAAATCAACAGGACCTGATTTTTATTTTGATAAAAAAATAATATAAGTATTTTGCTCACCTAAAATATTTAAAAATATTGTAAAATTTCCTAAATAGTTCAGTCTTTCTAGTATCTAGTAGGACTAAATTACTATTTCATCTGAAGTTGATCTGTACAATGTCTATTGAATAGAATTTTGCTACAAGCACGTTATGTGCTTGAAATGTGTAATCGTTTTAAAGGTATACAGTATCAGCCGAGATTCATCCAGGGAACACTGAAATCTGCTATATGCAATTACTATCTAATTGCCTATACGAAATGGACATCTAATCTAGTATACATCATGGTTCTCCCGTAGCCGATAGCAGTAATTCTCTGGCTTATCCCGTCAACGAACATTACTCCACCGAACGGCAATTATCGAGAAATCAATCAAGAATGCGATTGTAGCCGAGGACATTCTCTGCATACACATTCAATACCGTTTGTTATGCTCCTCCACTCTCGCCGAATGCTTTCCCACATTCCTTTTCCGATATGTATTTGTCATTTTAACCAGTAATATGTTATATGTTACATACACACATGTATACATATAATACCAGCGTTGACTGCCCTTTCCGACAGCACACGTCTCATAAAACTATTTCATTTGCATTTTACTCGTGTCAAATAATTGGATTTTCTTCTGCGCGTTTAGTTCTTGAAATGAATTCAGAAAGACAGAACATTCAGAGTGGCCAGTCTACATTCACCTTCACTAGTCACGTTGGTTGAAATGCGGATGAAAACCATCTTTACACTTTTCACTGTAGATGCATGGTGTCTAAATTTGCCTTAGCGTAATTTCATTCGATTTTCTGAACTCAAAAAACTCGAGTGCAAGCGTTACCGAAAGTTTAGGGCGGACGCTAATCCTGTGCTCGTTGTTCTTGTTCCAGGGGAGCATCCAGCTGCAATGCAGCACGGAAACACGGCAGCAGGCTCGCCGACATCGAAGACGGTCCTCGTGATGCTCGCCTTCTTTTTGGGTCAATTGAGATAATGTGTGTGTTCGCGTACGTGTCGTCTGCGCGTGTGTCTACGAATGAGCTGTCCACGGACGTGTGCGTATGCGTATGCGTGATCGAATGTATGCATGTTGCGCGCGTATGAGCGCGAGAACGGATCTTGATACGATGAATCTTATTAACCGAGTGTTAGGTGAAATTCGATGGATCGTTGGACACAATAAGACATAATCATACCACCACCCCAACCCGCCCCCGTTTGTAACTCGTTCGAATTTACAATCGAGGATGTCGAGGAGCGATCATCGGTGAAGTCATCATCATCAGAAGTTTTCCCATACTTCATCGCGATGGATGCCTCTCAGGAGAAGCGAGTCGGTAAGTTTCTCTTCCGTTTCTTTGGAGGTTCGGTTCAAAGGTAATCGTCGATGACAGCACTATACTATTTTGATTATGTAAAAAATTGGAAATACATGCGAAGAATTGCTCGAGGATCGATCGGAGTTCAGCAAACTGTAATCAGATTTGTGATTAGCTGTGTGATTGCAGTGCAATGAAATCGCTGGGAAACGATCATATTTATCGAGCAATCAGAAGTTGCATTTAACAAATAACGGGCATAATCGGACCAACCGAGATGATTAACTGACTAATCACGGAATCATTACACTTTGGATTACCTATGATTGAAGCAATAAGTTAATTATGGTATCGAGTGTCATTAATGCTCTGCGCATACATTACCGATTCTGGGACGAGTTGAACCAATTTTTCCATTGAACGCGAGCTACTGCTTGAAAATGATCACGAACTTTTATTACTGTTTTTTATTTCTTTTTTTTTGCTTGTCGATTGTAACAGTAAAGTAGTCAATTACTACAGGAATTTGGTTGGAAATGAATATGTCTAATTACATATTAGAAGTGGTAAAGCGACTGCAAGCGTAACAGTACATGTATTGCATTATTTTCATCTGGAATTTTCATGTTTTTTTTCATATGGTTTCGTCACAGCGTCTTAATGAAACGAAAGGGGCTTTTTAATTAGATGAAAATTAAGTTCTCATAAACAATCAAAATTATGTAATGCCCTTAAAGATGAGCATTACAAAATTTACTATTTCTCCAAATAACTGACTTCAGAATGTTGCAGTAGTAATTACTACAATAAATTCTGTCTTTCTTATTCTTGTATTATTAAATGAATTGCTCTGATTTTGTGTGATTTTTATGTACACTACTGTAATAGTCAACATGTTAACTATTATCTATTGCACTATAAGACTAAGATTTTGACGATATAATCAAGGAATATAATTTTTTAAAATATGAATCCGATCGACAGCCAGCACTGTCAACCTCATTGCTGCTAAAAATGATGAAAACGCGTCGGTGACATTGTTACAGATCGCGGAAGCAAGGATCCCGGATGAAAAACTCCATTATCGAATTTCATTTCTGTTCCGTGCACTAGTTTCGTAACTAGTTCACGCGGCGAAACGAACGAACAATGTTGCTGTGTGATCGGTGGATGTTAGCGGTACATTTTAAGGGAATCAAAGACCACTGATGAAAAAAGTTTTCGGGCGAAAATAATGTTGTTTTCCGGCGGCGAAATTTCCAAATTACGGCTGACAGTTTTGGAAAGATTAAAGTCAATTGCCAAATTTATAGCTTCCGACAAGGGCAAGCCTCCCCTCGCCCATATTTCGTGAATAATATTAATTTTCTCTATTTTAGACACACATTATATCAAATAATATATTCTAGCAACTTCATATCTAGATTGAGAATCTCTATGCGAATTTATATTTTGATAATGCAATTAAGATCAATTAGTTGGTAAAATTAAGACTAAAATGCAACAAACAAAATAATTAGAAAGAATATTACAAGAAAATCATTATAATAATTACAAGAAAAGAAAAATTATGGTAAAAAGATATCTATCAGGAATTATGTCTAATGCTGAAAGTTAAAAATTACAGACGAAAATAATGCATTTTGTACTTTAATCAAAGCATCTGAAATTCAGTGAAGGAATTACTGATATTTTTTAACAAAATTGCACAAACATTATATCAGAAAAATTTGTATAACTGTCTACACAGAATTATAAGAAGATAACGATACCTAAGAATGTCAAATTTAAACGTTATTATCGTTGTACACTATGTTCTATGCAAAATCTATGCAAAATGACTTGCTATTGTTAATCATCAATGTATGATACGTTAAACAGAAGTTGTCATCGACGATCATATTATGCTTACTTCTATATCAGTTTAATTGATTTCTAAGTACATATATTTTTGCTGCAGTTCATAATTGTAAAATATTAAGAATATATTTACCGTAACAAACCGTGATTTTAATTAGTGAGAGAGATATATTAAATTCTTCTAAAGGGACAACAAAAAATAAATAGAATTAAATATAAATCATCTAGTGAGAACCCACTAAGTTGTTTATCCGTGAGCACATTAATTTCCATCATCTTCCATCTCCAAACAAAAAATAAAAACTAATAAAATTAAAAGTACAATTTTGTGTTAACAATATAAAAATTTGGAGAAGTCTGTCTAATGTGCGTCTTTACTATCACATTGTATTATTTTTTTAACAAATAAATGGTATTTGTAACTATGATTAAGTGTCGTTTCATTTCGACAATGAAATAGTATTTGTAATGAAACATTTTTTTATGTAAGGGGCCCTGCACGTTTCGGACTTATGCTCTAACTTTACGAGCATCAAACAATGTAAGAGTCTAACGTAAAATTGGATACAAAGATCTGTGATTTATGAATTACTTAGTTTACAAATTTACTATATCTCTACCACGGTCGTTAAATAAAACACAAACCCGTATACAACAAATTCAGCTCAATTTGTGCTATTACATGTAATACCCGATTATGTACGAGTTTTTTATGACGTATTAATATATCAACGCACAATTGTATATAAGTTCTGTCGTGTAGTTACGTCAACCATGAAGCTTCATGTATCATAGTGAATTAATGGTAAAGAAAACACATTTATTGTATTATTACAAACAAATGGTTAATGATTTTTATGTTTTCTAATACAATATGCATTAATAATAATTGCATATAATTAAGGGTCACTTATTCAAACGAGGATTAAGGTAACAGCGGTTCATTTGAATACAACCTATCGATAAATCAGTGATTAATATTGCGTCGCTTATAAATATTACAGTATCTATATGTGGATTTCTTGTTGTTACAATGGCAGACAAAATCTTCGAACACTCTCGTAATGTTAAACAGTAATTAGAATTCGATGAATTTACGTATGACCAAACATTAAAATTTAAATTTAAAAACTGTTAAATATTGAGAAACTGTTACTAGACAATTACTTTATATCATGACACCTGTATCTTGATAAGACTAGACTGCAGATATTATGAATTCGTATTGTGCATGAACAAATTAATGAAATTTTTATTTTGATCTTAATGAAGCTATTATTGCGGGAACAAAGTGTCATTGATTTTCAACTCTTTTAAATAAATAAGGAATGTAAAGCAACGTCTGCAGTCCAATACAACAGTATAAAAAGAAAAAACTACCTTATTTATCATAAAAGAATTCGCACTTTATTTTAAAAGTAGAGTTTCAAATGCACTAGACGCTACACTTAAGAAAAATATAAGGAGAAACGAGTTTGTTGAGATTCTGAAAAGTATTTTGTTCGCTATTGTAATCAATTAACAGCAAGTAAAGTTGTATTGCTACGTGAATGTTCAGAAAAAGTATTAGCCTGTAGATACATTGATATTTTCTGTGACGACTCGCGATCGAAGAAGGAAAAACAAACAACGATGGAGGCTATTCGAAAGCTGCAAATTTCCATTCGTTTTTATCCGTAACAAATCTCGCTAATAAGAAGTCTCATCGATGAAGAAACTCTTCGTTGGCTGGTTTTAAAAGTGTCAGACCCACTTTTGTTGTGGGTGGGAAGCCATTTACACGATTTTGTACTCTTACATGATGTACTTGCGGATGATCTATCATTGGTAACGAAAAATGATACTGGGTGATTGTTCGTGAAAAACTAAACATGTGAAATAATTTGAATTCTTTTTCGAAAAATGGTTTTAGAACGTTTTGTACGTGTGTACTCTGATCTCGAAATTATGTGAGGCAAAGTAGAAATTAGATCTCATCGAAAATGATATCAATTATAAGTTATTGCTGCACGTTTAATTCAGTGATATACTCAGTGGAGCTCTCACACGTGAATTAAACAGTTCAATGAATTCGCTGGGTTATTATCAAAATGATTGTTTCCAATTAGTTAAATGTATATATTGCTTCAACAATTTTCGTAACGAATCATTTATTATAATAGATCAGTGGACTGCATGTTTATGCAAATTTTTGTTTCTATAGATAGAGAAAAGAAGATTCGTCTGTAACAGATCAAAAGTATGAAACAGACGAACATATTTATTTTTCTATCAATATTTTCTCAATACACAAGTTTGATCATTCCATTCATTTTTGTTGTCAATCAGGATCACCAGTTACGCTCACCTAATTTCAGAGTAGATACGTCTAAAGTCGACCCGTTCTCAAAACGACCGAAAAAATTCCACGCCTGATATTTATTTTTCCACGAATCTCCGAGCTCTCCGGTTGTATTATAAATGATGGATCATCCCCCGTAACGCCGCACCCCTAATCGGCGCTTAAGGTTTCGGTCGTTCGAGACCACCTGAGGGATAATCCCCGTCGCGGTAGTTATCGCAAACCACTGTCACTTGTCTCCAATCAGCAGACACGAAGCATTAACTTGCCGACACAAGTGCTTCTCAAACAACAACGGAAATTGCTCGCGCATAAAACCGGTGATCGCAGCTTAACGTGATTTACCGGCGGGGAAGAAGCGGTCGAAAACCTTTCGCGTCCGATTACAGCGTTCGCGTGCGGCGACAGACTGGCGAAAGCCGCGTTAGTGGTATTCAGAAGAAAGACACTCTATCTAAAACATCATCGCTGTGTCCCAAGGTTCGACGTGTGAAGGAAATTGCAGATTGCAGTGCTCTAGTGTCGTGGTAAAAAGAGACAATGGACATATGGCACGCAGAAATTGCGGTCGAAAGGAAAAACAGGCGTAGTTGCGCGCGTTCGTGTTCCCGTGTGTGTTTTTGGAAATGTGTTTCGATGTGCGGTTCTGCGAATCATGTGCAATCGTAAGAATGACGTTACCGCGAACCGATCATTTGTAATATCCGTTCGATCGTGCGTTAACAAATCTTATGTGCGTGCAAACGATGACCACGTTTGATAATTTCTGATGATGCGAGAAAGAACGAAGCGAATCACTCGCTGAGACTGAGGACAGACGTTGACATCGATTTTTATTTTTAGTGGACTATTAAAAGGCCGCGAATGACTACTTTCTTAAGAATATGTACTCGAAGGAATTTTCATGGAATAACGCTTTAGACCCTTGTTACCTTATTTATTTTTCATATCGTGCATCACACGCCATCAAATTTTGTTAATTAACCCTCCGGTGCATGGTCTGGTTAGACTAATGAAAATTGTTGGGCGTTCTTGGTTTGGCGATAAAGTGACGATCTCACCACAACCGGATGAACAGTATTTATTAATGGAAATGCAGGTGAAAGATTTTCTATCCAGACATTGTGAGGAATTCCGTTCATCCATGCACTGGAGGATTGATCACTCTTTACGTATAAGAACCATCGCAGGAATAAGGCGTTATATAAATCATTTTGAATAAGTTATAAATTTCAGTAGGTGAATCGTAATATTAGCTTCTTCTACAGAGTGGAAATTCACTTTAGTATCCTTTATGTTTTAAGTCGATCTTTTGTTAATAGCTGTATCGTAAATATTCGTCTTTAGCGACTAAAAAGGGAACGTATTGTACGTAATTTTTATAAGAAAACAACATCATTTCAGCGACGCTCAAGCCCTCAAATTTCATTGATAAAATTAATTTGTTTATTCACGAAATTGTATGATATTGTTACTTGTGATCTTTGGGAACACTAAATTATTTAATCAGGTGATACACTTATTGATTGCTGTGTTCGTTTACCTGTCCGCTGTTTTGATACATAATATAATACCTACTAACGTTAATTACATTACACAACGGTTTACTAATGTTACGGAGATAATTACGCGCCTATGAAATTTAATACGAGATCTACAATAATTGTAGAAGAATGGACGTAGACGACTTATTTAATAATTTTCCTCGTTTTAGTGCATTTGATGATACCAAAGGCAGTTTTGGAATGCGGAAGACAGGCGAATATAAATGAATTTCGTACGATCGATTTTACAGTCTCGATTTTCTTTGTCCTTTGCCGTGGACACTGAAATTTTACTGGTATCATTTTACAACGATATTGTCAAGAGAATTTCTGGCCAGAACTCGTCAAAAGAAGTTCTACTATTATGAAATTCCGAAAGATGATACGTCTTCAAGTAACAGGTGAATGCACAGCAAAACGTGTTTTATGGTTCGTTGTATCTTTATTACAGAAAGTGTAATACCCGGTGACCGATTCTCTAGTTACAATCTGTATTTTTATCAGAATCCAAGTAAATTTTCGAAAAGTACACGAGGAAAGATATCAACTTCAGATCGACGTTTTTATTATACATTCGTCTCCTCGTTGAAGAAATAATTCTGAAAAGAAATCATGAAACGAATATTTTCTTCAACGAGGACGCGAATTGATTTTATTTTCATATTGACCCCTTGACATACCAATTAAATGAAACTATACTATGTATTATTTAACTTATCATTTGTATAAGCTTAACAATGAATCTTGGTATACAGTGTACGGTATACGGTGTAGATTCAAGACAAATGTGTTGCTGGAATGATAATAGACATGTTGGTAATATTTGCTGTTAATATTAACATTTTTGTACATCAAGGGGTTAACTGAAATGTTAGTTCCAAGGTAACTGACACTGAAACAATCGAATCAATTTGATTATGTAAATAATTTTCAATTGAGTACGATGTGGAACGATTGTCATTTCTATTTTTGTTTGTCTATATTGAATTCGTAACCTCTTATCTTATCATCTCGTTTCGTTTGAATCGATTGCGTGATATTTAACGCGAACGTGATCAAGGGAGGATGAAACACAGCATGCGAGAAGAATGAACAAATGAGAACGAGAGTGTGCATGAAGAGCGAAATGTAGAAGAAGGATGTATTAAAATTCCAAGACAAATACCGAACTGGCCAGACTTCGATGTAGAAAAACGAATTCCACCGAATTAACTCCCTTATACGACCCAAACCCAGTCCCATAACTACTTTCTACTAAAGAGTAGGTGTTAAAGATAAAAGGTCGAAGTCACCCTGAACAGATACCTTGGACTGCATTGTTTGAATGCGATTATTAAACAGTCGAATCCTCGGGGTGTCACGGCTAACAATTTTATATCGTGAATATTCATCCAAATATTTAATAATTCCTCAGTTTTTCTATTATGATTAAGTATAACACTGATTGGCCCTAAACAAAATGGGGTTTCAAAAAAGAAATACTGCTCTGGAAACATACATAATATGGATCAAATTCGTATACATATGGATTAAAATGTGTAGAAACAGAATTGATGTAGACACTTTTATCTAGCTCTAATCAACTATGGCAATATCTTTGCGACACATAATTCATTCACACAGCATTTACTTAATAAAAATATTTTATTAAATTTCATATGGATGTTTTTAGTTTAATAAAAATTAAGTAAGTTTCTAAAATATTTAATTTTATAAGAAAAGTATTACTATTGATTTTGGTTAGGCTTTCAATCTCGATTTTAAATTTTTAAGAGAATCGATTAAAGATGTCGATGTCTACAAGAGAAAACAATGTTGTTTCCAATCGTTGCACGTCCAGTATTGTCGACAGGTCGAAGGAATTTCAAACTAGGATGAATATTCAACCATGATAGTGCGATAGTTCGAGGTGAACAGAGGTAGCTGTTCAGGGTTACTGGCGCAAAAAGAAAACCGTAAGTTGCAGCGATAAGACGTAGGAATTTCTGTGTGTAAACGACATGACTCTGCGAGCTCTTATAATTTACACCATGAACTAACAGGTAAATTGAAACTGTGCTCCCACTACCACGTTCCCTTAGCATGTATTCTTTTCACACGATTCTCGAGGCATTCTTGTACATAATGTTTTACTCTTGTAAATAAATTATCCATATGATCCGGACTGATTGATTCTTTCTCCTTTCCAAACCCGCTACGCTCCCTGCTTTCTATTACAATTGTATCACTGCAAGGTAAGTACGGAAAATAAAAACCAAGAAGGAGAAACCAAATCGAATGTTACACATATATCTTCTCTTAATGATTTCGTTTTTAAGTTGGTTTATTTAAGAGCATAAACATCTCGGGTTATTAGCGACCGCGTTACATTACCCTTAATGATTTTAAAAATCATATATTAACATCTATAATTTTTAAAATATTTCAACGATTTTGAATTTTATATACTATGTTTCACTCTATAAATGCATAAAGATCAATGTGAAAGATAAGTCTTCAATATAGGGCCATATAAAATACAACTTTCAGTATTTCCCCTGTAATTCCGATTATTGCAATTTATCAAAATTTTTTCCACACCATGTAGGTAACTAATTGTTCTAACTTCTCAAAAAATCCAAGTCGTATGTTAATATTGAAACAAGTTATCATCCTATAAAAAGTATATATTAAGTTAGAACTTACAGCTCATATTTTACGTTGCATATTAACATTTTCAAAGGTGACCACTATAGCCGATTTTTCAAAGGATGGAATACATCAATGGCTACAATAGCTGTCCATCCCAAGCGGAGGACGCAAATGTAATCATTCTGGAGTGATTGTTGTGGGTCGGAAATCTATTATGATCAACGTTGCACGTCAGGTCTCTGGCAGTGTGGGGGTGTCTCCTTTACAAATAAAAATTCATAAAAATCGTCTATGGACCTAGAAATTCATAGACGAAATAAATCATCGAGGGAAGAGAAACCGTTAGAGTTGTTTACACGGTCGAAGAATTTGCTACTGCATCGGATTTATGGACATTTCAACTTTAAAAGCAACTCAGAAGGCTGATTGTGATTCGGAAGTAATAGGACCTGGAACGAAGGCGTAGGTCGGGAAAATCGATAGGTTTGACCCCGATGCGCTTGAACTTTTCTTTCCCTTCGGGATATTTAAGAATGCCCGGTCTCGGTTCGCGAACCCCTTCGTCGTGTAACGTGCTTGAAAAATTGTGACGATTATTAATTGTTCTGTTGCGATGATTACCACCACAGATTGTCACAAACAGTTTGAACACTAAATTTCCTATTCTGCCGAAATTGTCGAGTTGGCGAACTGTGATAATTTTGATTAAAAAATAGTACAATATCTGGGTTCATTTTCAAGCTTGAAGCCCCTCCTTTTGCGATCCACCGTTTAATTTTGTCCAAGATATGTTTGCATGATACAGCGACTGGGAAACTGAAGAGCCTTTTCTAATCCAAACTGTTACAAATTGGTAAGTCTGTAAAAATATTGTCAAATTATTCTCATGACTGAAGCCATCGTAGATTTAATGATTGAAGCTTCACCTTTACAACGAATGTTTAAAACTTGATCTACGAACGTTTTTTATCGATTTATTGCGCTTTGAATGAAAGGCGTGTTGTCATCTTTTTAAAAACTATTTTCAAAATCTAAAAATGAAGATTGCAGGACGACATAATATTACATGGGAAAAAATCCGATAGATATTTCTGCAAAATACGAAAAACCCGTATCCAGATACATATGAAAGGAATATTTTGTCAATATCCGTTTGACAAAACCTGGAAAATATTTACACTTCGAGCGGAGCGTTTCTCTATCGATTCCCCGTCCGCAAATTCGACGCGCGTAGACCGCCAAGAAACACAGAGACAAAGGGAACGGATCACTCTTGAAGAATGCTCGTAGTCGCCGATTTAGAAAAGAATTTGCCTTGCCATCGCCGGGGGAAGGGAGAAGTGTCGAAAACAGGACAGCTCGCGGCATCGCGTGGCCTACTTTATCAAACTCGTGGAAATAGGATATCCGGTGGTATTTGCTTGCCAGGCAAACAAAACAACACCATGCAAGAAGCATCGCACGCATGAAGTAGAAAACGCCGAGAAAAAGAGAAGCGGCTAGGTACGAGGAGACAGCGGAGAGACATGCGAAGTAGGCGGCAATGAAATATTCTTTCTCCCGGCGAACACCTTAATTATTCCGGCCGCGACGAATGCTAATTTAACATTTTCCGCGAGGAGGGGGTGCGGAGACAGGAGTATGCTGATTAACCGACACTCGAGCCCGACGTATCCTAAATTCGACACTGCGTGCACCCTACTATTGTTTGCCGGCCGAACTTAATTAACAACGTTAATCAGGCCACTTGAATTTCGCTCGGTCAATGAAAGGACACAGAATGTCGCGGCTCAAATACGATTCTCCCCTGTGACTGAACAAATTTTTGGGGCAGACGACGCGCCATGTTAGAGTCGGGTTTACCATGATGCTTTCGCTGAAGCTAATTCGTGTGTAAAGCGACGAATTTCGCGCGCGGAGAGCTGCCAGCTCGAATTCGTTAAAGCCTTTCCGGCCGCATGTTTTAATAGAAAATTTCTGCTCGACAACCTTGCCCACGTTGTCGCATCGAAAGGACGGAATTATGATAAAAATCGTGACGTCTGTTAGCACCCGACAGCGAGACTGTTCGAGCACATTGTGTTCGCCGACGAAAATTTTGCTCATCCCCTCGGGGACACGTTGGGTCTGAACTCTGTCACTCTTTTGTCCTCATTTAACTGTCTAGGGTTTTTTTTTAAATTTATATACTTTTTTATTTACAGTAACCTTGCACTACAATGCAACTATCTTACCATAAATAAGGTACAATAATTTTATCTCTTCTTACACAACCTTAAGATTTTCGTAATACAAAAATGAGTGAATGAAATTTAAAATACTAGGATGATTAAATGAATATATATCGATGCGTTATCCTCAATTCATTGAGATGATTGCTTCTATTGTTTGCTATCAACGCATTCAACTTTTATCTTTCATAAAAATCCGCAGCCTGGTTGCAACGTTGCTACTACAGCAGGCTATTAGTGTAAATGGAACTTCAACAATTTTTCTAAAACGTTCACAACCCCATCTGCCACAGCATATAACTCCTGTAACTCTAGTGAACTCATAATGACCACCGACTTAACACTCCAAACCATTTTGCTAAGTAGACGGGACGTAGAAGTTTTCGAGTAGCAAACGAGAAGACCCGTAACTTAAAAAAAGGTTGACGCGCGTGTAGAAAATCCTTCGGTACGAAAAGCAGTTAAAACAGTAGAAACTTGTAACGACCCCTCGTTTCGTATGTGTGCGAAAGTTGGTTTTCCGAACGATGAATTTTTCGAAAGTCATTAGATCGTAGTTGGCGCCAATGGAATCGCGAACGAAACAAAAATTCATGGACTAGTTTTAAACAGCAGCGGACAGTCTCGAAATCGTCGCGGTATCTGCGCTATAAAAACAGAGAAAAAAAGAAACGGACTGAAACGAAACTGAAGAAGTCTGGAATATTTCTGAGCCAAGGAAATCCCGAGTTAACGACACTTCGTCGACTCTTCTTTTCGGTTCATTTAACCCGTTCAACTTTGTCTCCCAATAACGAACCTCAGAAGTAGCAACGGTTGCCGCCCGGTTGGTATCGGAGTTCGAGGAATACCTTAGCGTTTGCGGCATCACGATGCTTCAACGCACCCGACCGTTCAAAGGACTCATTTCACTGTAAATATGTGAGATATCGCGCGTATCTTTAAATTGTCCCGTGTGCAAACAATATAAACAGAAAGCTCAAAAGGAAGGGAGGATGAAACCGGAGCGTAGCTCAAGCGTGGCTCTTTCAATTTCAGTCGAAATTTCCTTTGAATGAGCTCCCTTCTACCAACGTAATATCTTTCCTTTGCCCAATTCCGACAAACGCCGTCCAAGATTGTATCAGCTTTCAGCGCGAATTACTTGGATCGAGAAGCAGTTAAGGAGTTACATACTTTTGTAACGACCGAAACAGAAGAAAAATTCGACAATTCAATGCACATTGAGCCAATTTCTAAAATGAAAATATAAAATTAAGAGACAAATACAGTCAAGATCTATTTTTTGTAGGTGCAAGTATATGATATTCTTATATACATGTGTACATACACAAAAGTTCATATAAAAATCGGTTAAACTTGCTATGATCTATAAATAATTATCAAAAACTGAGATCAGACGACATTTTGGAACACCCTGTATAATATCAAAAATTTGATCCAAATTTTGATTCAATACTCTGTCAGATGTCTCTGTGGTACCAATTTTGTAAACTTCGTCTCGAAAAAAAACGCGTTCAGAATTTGTACATTCATCCCAATAATTTCTACTTTTCTTTCTATTACTATGTTGTTAAGTGAATTATATATTTGTACTACAGTTCTACGATTTTCTAAATAAAAATATTTTAGAACGCGCGTAGTAACAACTCATATTTAAATGGTAGTTCGAAGTTGCAAGAATAAAATGCCAAGAGTTCTGAAGCGTAAAATCCGCTTAGTTTCGGAGTCATACAGCCGAACGTAAAGCTCGTGCACGGTAACTACCATTAATATTCGGAATCCTTTAAAACAGATTAAGGTTTCTAAAATTGGACTGAACGGATTGTCCTTTTTTTAAAAAAGTTAGAAGTATCGATGTATGTACTAAATGGCTTGTGAACGAAACTTTGAAAAAAAGTACAACTGGTCGGAAACGCTAAATAAAATACTAAAAGTTTCTCTCGAAAAATTAATTTTAAAGACTCGCATTCTAAACTCACCGTCAAAATCTGTAATACATCTACAAAATTTTGATACATTAATCCGGCCAGCTTCTCAATGACACTCTCAAATTGTCTGGATCAATTTTAAAACAGATAATCTTATTTAGTATTTCTAGTTGTATATTTAATATCTGATTATGTTGTAAATCATTGCGACTAGAAAAGCTACCCTACTTTGTCTTTCAATCATCCGTAACAATAATATAGAAATTATTTCCAAAAAGTGACACAAAACAGAGAATACGCTTTGCAATTTATCTTGATTAAGTAAGTCTCATTTACAAGTTTTAAAGTAATCAAACTTGAAAGTAATAATGTAGAGGACGTTCCACAATTTTATGTTATCCTAAGCGCCCCACATCTAGTGTCACAAGTCGCACACGTAAAAATAAGAACGTGGACGACCGCATTTTACAATTCAACCACCAAGAATACCAGCATCGACAACAATGCATTTGAATATCAAAGGTAGACATAAACTATGCAGAAGGAGGTCAGAAATCTTCGGCTCGACGCATCCGTACCCCTGGAAAAATATTCCAACGGTCAGGATGTTTCACTCATCCAACTTTCCACAGATACACAAGGTATCCCATTTTCATCTCTCTGCCCGATTGTTTTCCAACTGACGTGTTAGACGGAATCATTTCGTTTTCAATTTATTTTGTTTCTACTTTTATTAATGATGCAAGCCTATTCTTCATTTTATAAATAAATATTAGTACAAACATATTTTACTGAATATACATATAACTAGATTATGTCGTACTAAATTAATCTAATAAGCTATTAGTATAATAGTGTGAATGAAGTAGTTTCCTAAAATCTTTTGTCAGTGTTTTGTGATTTTTCAGGCGCCTCACATGCTGTAACCTTTATCACTCCGGTAGCCTAATTTTCTATTCAGTTCGCTGAAGTTACGAGACTTCATGCTTTCAAGCTGTCAAAGGACTGTTTCAACTTCAATTCATGACTGTAAAGTACAGGATTGTGTGGTTCCAAGCAGATCATGGATTCTCCTGGTGATGGTTACAATTTTCACAGTTACGGAGGAGACTGTTACGGATAATACCGTACTCCTTTAGTCGAAATCTAACGAAAGTAAATGCGATAGAGGTATTTAATTCGGGTCTAAACTTAAATCCATAAGTAACGTATGCTCGCTCCTCTACTACACGACTCGACTGTCTCACATAGATACCACGCATGGCCTTCTCTTCTACATATGGTCGGTTCGTCGCGTCTCCAGGACACCGTTACAGGATTGTTTCAGGACAACGATATTAAGACCGGTTAGAGGGGTAGCCTCATTACGTGCTCGCGAGCATATAAAGGTGCTTAGCTAACCGTGCGACCTGCTATTCGAAATCAGCAGGGAGAATTCTCGCATATACGTTCGAAACGATCCTGACGCTTTGATCGACGAACCGAAACGAGCAATGTTACGCAAGCCTCTTCTGATGTCTCCCTTCTGAAAATTAGATTATAACGACGCCCAGGCGACGTCTAATTAAAGAGCCAGAATTCTGTTCCGGGCGATTGTCGTTCTCTCATACATGTCACACGGTTCTTTAACGCTTTCGTCACCCCGTCCCTATTATAAAAATGAAACTCTGACGTGTAATGCAGTCGAAATACTCCGTCGCTAAAAATCTGGTTTGTAAATATGAAAAGTATTTTTATAACTACATGCCCCTTTCACACGTATACCTGCAAAATTACAGGTGCTCCAAAAATACAAGATCACACTTAAGGAGCTTATACAGTTTTCCCTCGTTAGCGTTTTCCCCAACACGACGATTGCGAGTAGTCGACCCGACTTGCTATTGGTTAGCGGCTCAATTTCATACTGTAACAAAGCAACTGCTCTGCTGCATATCTGTCTAAAAGTTATCCAGAGAGTTGTTCCAACTTATCGACTGTTACAGAGTCAAGCAAAGTAAATACAATAGAAGCACCACATGTTAAACATGCGATCTCACTCGACAACGACAAATAGAAGTACGTTATCGCTCTGGTGATATTGTACTCGAGTATACAGATAATCCTCGGTCTCCCTTTGCGTTATTGAAACGTAACAAGATGATGTTCTAGAGAGATCTGTCAATACCTGCAATTTAAAAAAGTTCTGACAATAGATTCTAGGGAAGAATAGTATTCCATGAATTTATCATACAGGTAGTGCTTCCTCAATAAAGTAATTGGAAAAAGTATAACTTTTATACTCGTGTTTTGACGACGTTCATTTTGAAGCAGAACTCAATGTTTCGAAGTTGACCTATTTTATCAATACTCTATATATTGATCGGGTTTTGGGGTGCACAGTGGTTTTACTTTTTGGTTTCTTAATGAAAACAGTGACATTTTGTGGAGTAAATTCCGATAAATGGGAACACAGAACGGGATAAAAGTAAACAACCACTTAATTCTTCCATTATGGCAATGTAGAAGATGTAAATGTACACGCTACTATCCGTCTCTATATAAAGCACACAAAATTAGAACATCTTACTTCATAACATATAAAAAAAACAAAATTGACAATAGCAATTACTTGAGCAACACCCTTGTTCACTGCAGATTCTAACAAACTTTGGTTTTGTAGGAAGTGTCTATGTTCAATGAGTGTCTATGTTCAATGAGTGACTCAGGAGACTTGACTTTATAATCTTTATTTTGGAGAAGTAACTCGGACACCGGCTAGGTTTCGACTGACTTGTCTCCCTAGCGTTACAAAAAACGAAATCTTTGTCTTATCCCCACTCTCGTGAATGTTTCCAAGGGAGGGAAAATTCACGAGAGTGACGAGTCACGAGTTTAACCTTGTAGCGGAATTTCCACGAGACCCGACGCCCACCATGTGCGTCCTCAGGTAGCGGGTCCTTGCACCCTCGCGAACTCTCCGTACCAACGACTTGGGTCTTTTAGAAATTCGGGGTTTTACGACTCTTCGCACGGCTATTGAGACTGTCGCTAATAAAAAGTACGCCAACCCTAACAGATGTCTTAATGACCCTGCCTGACAGTTTCCTCAAAAATAGCTTTTATTGTTGCCAGAGTCCCAAAACCTCTCCAGCATCTGCACAGCAAATGTTATTTTACTTTATGAAGCTGGCCGCTACAGTTTCCTTAATAGATTGTAATAACAATTGTTTTTCAAGCTTGATAAAAGATCGCGTCACTCAGAAATGATTGACATCAAAGTGTTAATATACACGTCGTCTTGCGAAATTATACACATACAACAAATACGCAAACGTACGCCATCCATCGTGCATAGTCCACAGATGATGTCCATCATTATCATCAGAAATTTTTATATTTCCGCATAGTTCAAAGAGCAAACACGCGGCGAAAACAATCAACGAATCGATCGATCGTGGTTCCCAGAGTGGACCGGTACGAAGCGACCGAAGAAACATTGACAGACTAATTTTGACGTTCGACCAGCGGACAAATTTGCTTCTGAATCAGAACAGGTTGCCGCGGGTTCGCGGTAAATTCCGCGTGAAATGACTGACAAATAACAGATTGATTCGCAGCAACCGTTCCTGAGGCGGCTCTTCGTGAAATTATGCAGCTGTTCATACAGTCGCGTTAAATGGATACAAGACAATCGTTTCACGTTTGATGTGCAAGCATGCTTAGGGGGGAGGTCGTAATACGTAAACAGCGGAGTCTCTGGTTACATTAGCAGAGCCGTATTCCTCAGTTCGTGTATCTACTATACTATACGTTTCCGACTGGCCCCCTTGCTGGAACGCATCGAACGATGGAATCTGATTAACCGACGACGATGCAATTGACCAACGCCAGTCGAAGCCGAACCAGTCCGCCTCAAGCCGAATCGCTGAGACACCGCAAGCCTCTTCCTACCAAGCAGAAAATGACCCAAGAGCTATTCCCAGCTAGCTTCCAATGCTAAGGTGGAAGGAACTCTCATCAGTGTACTAATTTACCTTCGAGCACTGACGTGTTTGCAGTCAATCGAAAAAGTCTCCGTACACCCTTCATCCACTCATACCTTACTGTATCGAGTCAGACGCGCGATGAAGATTTCAAACAGTATCTACCAAATATGGATAGGGTAATTGCATCAGTAGTCAGCCATTCAAGCGGATAGATCACCAATCCTCACTTTCGGAAATTTGTTTAAAAGATAATTATAAAAGTGAAAAATTCTGTTTTTTTACAGTAATATAGAGACAATTCTTTATCCTTCGTTTACATACAAAGAGCAATACAAAATATACAGTGAGTCAAAGAATTATTCGCTCACTCTTAAAAAGGCGATACCTTTTTGAATACTATACTATACGATTTGAACTTTTTTAAAAGCTGGAGCAATTAGTTTGCTGCAGGATGTGAACAAAATTTTGTCAAAAATTGCAATTGATCGGAATTGTAGAAAGAATATTAAAAGTTGCATTTTACAACTTTTTTATGTGGACCTATATTGAAAATTTAAAAAATACGTTTTGTAGATCTGTGTCAGTTATACGCACTGGTAAAGTTTCATCGAAATCGGTTGATGCGAAACAAACCAAAAGGCATTGAAAGATGTAAAAATCTACAGTTATAGGCCGAAAATCGTAAAAATCTGAAATTTTTAACATATTTAAACGTTTGTAGCTCATTGCAACGTCGACCGATTTTGACGAAATTTTCAGAATATGTTTAATTGATACAGGTCTATACGTGTTTTTTAAATTTTCAATACAGGCCCATATAAAAAAGTTGTAAAATGCAATTTTTAGTATTTTTTCTACAATTCCGATCAATTGCAATTTTTGACAAAATTTTTTTCACATCCTGCATCAAACTAATTGCTCTAGTATAGTACGATATTTAAAAAGTTATCGCCTTTTTAAGACCAAGCGAATAATTTTTTGACTCGCTGTAATATATTGTATAGACAGTAATTGTTAACATTTCCGTACATAGCAATAAAATGCACCACATTACTATCACTAATATTCATCCCTTTTATGTACAACTAATCGTAAGATACGCACAAGTTTCTCTTTGCAAATTTTCAGCCTGCGAATTTTCATACAGGACGACATACGAAACATTCTAGGCAATAAAGTTTTAGGTCACAAAAAGAGCCAATAAAGCACTAGGACACGCACCGTTCGCGTATTTAAACATTCCTTTTGAAAGCCTGACAAATTGAAAAATGGACAGAAAAAGTGAACTACGTCGCCAACGTTACTTACTCGAGCTGTGAATTGCTTTTCGCGAGTATCGATAAAAATTTGTGGAATAAAATACACCACTTTGCAGGTCGCCTATTCCGGGTCGACTATAGCACCACGGAATTTTGTACTCGGCTCAGTATGATTAATTTGAAATATTCGAGTGAGAGGTAGTTGAGAGCCAAAGGAAATATAGTGCGGGTGTATTCACGCTAAATTTCCCATGTCCATAGAAAAAAGTCACACTATCTTGGCCTCTATCTATATGACCACTATCTGCGCGAAATTAATTTGCACACTTTCACTATAAAAGTCATTACATAATATTCCTTTTTTAACAAAAATTTTGTTATTTTAACGAACCACATATTTGTGGAGTAGCCCACAATAAATGCCGATTGAAAACTAAATTAGTATTATTTGAAACTACTTAATTTTTTAGAAACTTAATCTATATAGTTTGACATAAGAAATCCCTGAGTCTACAATTAAAAACGAATTCAATTTGCAATATATTTTTAATATAAATATCTACTGTTGTCATGAAAAAAATACTTTAACATACAGAGATCATTTAACTGGATGAGCCTGGATGAGCCACAAATAATTACAAGAAACGAGCAATCGGTTGAGTGCCGATACATTAGTCGAAGCTTGAACGATTTTGTTTTTAACGAAACGTTTAAACAAGCAAAAACCGAAATGATGCTACGTGTGAGGCTCATTCGACGCAAAACGTTCGGTGTTGAACTTTAATTTACTTTTTCCCTGGACTCGTTTTTCAAGCCTAACTTTGAAATGTAGGTACGACGAGGGCGCATCGTTCGAATCAATTTCCTCCTGGCGTGCAGGAAATCGAATATACCGGAAACGGGTTCTGGTGATGGCTGCGAACAGAATCGGCTATCAGCAGCTAGCTGATCTCTTTGTAAGATAATCTACCTTATTCCTATTATTATTTTTTTCCCTTTCCCATTTTAATACCGAGGTAAGTCTTCAATGGATCACGCCGATCTTATCGTCGATTCGGTGAACGTAACCGTAACCGTTCTCGCGATGTCCTATTAAATAAATGCAAAAAGCTGTCGATTTTCATTCTGATAGCAAGAATTCGATGTTAAGTCAACCTGAGATAAGGTCAGACTTTAGACATGTCTCAACAGATTTTTATTTTCATCGCAATTAAATTGATAGCTATTCCCCTTTGTTGTTTCACAACATTAAAACTAGTATTAACTACACACTGTTACTTTGACTAACATTTATTATTATATGCAAGATCTAACAATGAATAGTATCCATGGTCTCTTTTTCATGAATTCTTTTCTCACAACAATGTGCTATAGCAAATAGTTTCTAAATTGGATTTAAAAAATCAGATGAGACATCATCGTTTTACTGAAATAAATTCTGTGTCAACATTATACTTTTTAAACTCAGTAAATTGAATGTTATAAGAGGTTGAATGTAAATTCATGTTTCTACTATGTGCTTAATACGTAAAAAGTTCAATAAATGGAAATGTATTTCTCTCGTTCAAAGTTGTATAGTAATAAAAGTGAAATAATAACTTTATTATACATTCAATATTCCTTATATTTTCGTGAAAATTCACTTCTCCGATAAATGCATAAAATCCACAGCTTTAGTTCCACAGCAATAGTTAATTACTGCTTTTATTCGTCAAAGAATTCATTCAGATTGCAAAAAATAGAAATTAAATAAAAAAATATTTAAAGAATTTAAAAATATTTATTTATTATTTATGATAATTTTTCCTTTCTATAAAAATCTGCAAAGAGAAAATATTTTTAATTCTTACTAATATATGTTCTCCTTATAAGATAATATTCATTATTTTATCCGTATATTAAAACTACCAATACAACACGAAAGATATGTCCTCTTTTATTCAAATTGTGTAAAATTCGATTTATACGAAGTTATAGCTTAAAAGAATGTTGCAAGTTGGAGGCAATTTTCTGCCTCGTAACTACTTCCCCTTTTACCATGCACTCTCATTTTCCTTTTTCATTTTCTCCAGCTAACAACTGTTCTACTTATCTGCATATTCTTACCCTCGTTCCTTCCACCCCTTTTTTTTATTAAGGACAGTAAGAAAGGTTCATAACATTTACAAATATTACTTATTTATCAGTAAACATACATATGAGACTTTTACCACTGTAAAAATGCTTAATTGTTAGACAACGATTTGTTAGTGTCGAAAAGTTCGATCCAGCCACGCATTGGTCAAGGGAAAATTGGTGTTTGGAAATGTTTTGCTTGTGAGGAGATTACTTATCGTAGTCACGACAGGCAAACGTAGTTGCGCGGCTAACACGATTAATTTGCGTTCTATCCACAAGCAGATCGGTCAATCAAAGCTTCTAAACATTAGTCGATGTGCACAGAACGAGAATAGCCAAGCCGAACGTGGAAGGCAGGCTGCACCTAATGAATATTGATCTCCAAAGGTGGAAACTCGGCATGTTAGAAGAAACTAGATCAGGATAGAGAAATTCTAGTCCCTGGCGACTGTAATGGGTCAGGCTCATCGGCCACCGCGTAAGTAAGATAAATGATCCCCTAATGTCTATATTCCGCAACGGCTGCAGATGAGCCGATAGAAACGCACGGTTTCCTTCAAATTACTTTGTCGAGGCCGCGATCCCATCCCGACATTGTCTTAATTTATTGTACTCCGTTCCTTAAATTGGAAAAGTCAATATTAACCCCTTGACGTACGACTAAAGATACTATTGATTATTTCATTTACCATTTCTGCGAGCTTCACAATGAATCTTCGCATAAATTCAGAACAGATATATTCATAGGATGATGATAGATACTTTGCTGGTAAGATTCGTTGATAATATTGAACAATATTTTAAGCAAATGTGTTTATATGTACATAAAGTATTTAAACGTCGAGGGGTTAATCTAAACAAATTAACTAGACTGTAAATCTTTATGCAAAATAACAATTCGTATTAATCGCAGGAAACAGGGATTTAGAAAAAAATTATTTAGTGTCGTAACGTGAATGAAAAAAATTCTGAATGATTTAAGAAATATAATACCTTTATGTAAGATCCATACTTCATTGTCCATTGAAAATCAAGTGTAGGGAAAAATGTTGGTATTCCTGCAAAAGATGAAACATTTTGTTACTGTTAAGAAGAAAAACATAATAAAAGAAAATTGGCGAACTGAATAAAAATTGTCACTGGTGTATAAAGCTAGAAAACTGGAATTTTTGGATGCCGAAATTCCTTTGTAAATATTAGACAAAGAAAAATGACAATATCTGAAGCTGAAGAGATCGAGTCGGCAGTTCGATACTTTATCACCGTAACAGGAGTGACCAGTTCAAAAAAGATAGCCGAATGAAATGAAATATCACAGAACAAAGATCAGATTCAGGCTCTGAAGCACCGCAATACCTATAAATCTTCCTTGACATAGGGAAACTTGTGCATTGATCGACATTATTCATAACGAAGCCGTAAGATAACAGACCGTGGCATTATGTCCCAGAGATTAAAGTCTGTCAAGAAACGCCAAAATCTAATTGTAATTAATAGACTGTCGTAGTATATTTATTAAAAATTAAATTAGAGAAAAATCTCTTTTCATCTCTTTACACCCAATATTTAAAATGGCACTAAGAATGGAACTGATATCTACTCACACTCTTAGAAGTCTATATTTAAGTTATTAGAAGTATGTATATACATTTTAACGATCCGTTAAATTTTGGTTGTGCTGATAACTGACATAATGTCATTTGCAAAAATGTAAATCAATATTTTATAATACCTTCTCTCGCGTGTAATTATTTTGCAGACGTTACGTAGCTGTGATCGTGTCACATTTTACTGCAGCGCATCATTATTTCAAAATTGCTCAATTAAACTAATTTCAATACGCTCTAATGAACATTTATAATGTGGAACAAAATCCGATACTTAATAAAATATAGCCGATATAAAATGATATCAATGAATATCAATTAATAGGACCTGTTGAGGTAACAAACGTTACGGAAAGTGCAATTAACTGAAATGAAAACTACTATTTGCACCGTAAATAATGAAAATGTTCTGACGAAATATGTAATAATATGTATGTAAAGTTGGACATATACTATACTTATATCTAATAACACTTTCTTGAAAAAATTAAATGCTCTCTCGATTGTTCTTAAATTTACGTTGTAAAATTTTTGTAGATATAAAAAAATATTCGTAATAATTGATTCTAATTTCTAGAAGCTTGCAATAAAGAAAGCTTCAAATTATCAAAGCTCGAGATTTAATACTTTCTTGTAATAATTAAATGTTCCCTATATTGTTCTATAATCTTTGTCGCAAAAGTTTATATAAAAGTTTATAAATTGTAAAATAGAATTCGTACTAATTACTATGCAATGTAATATCCGTCACAAATATGCATTAAGTAATGGTAGGAACATCAAAGTATCATTCCTATTTTCACCCTCCTACTTAATTAAATTTCTCCGTCCTATTCCTGTTCGATCGCTTTAAACCTATCAACGACACTTAAGAACGGCGCGCAGTGTCGGGAATCATGAATTTTCCCGGACATAAATTGTCTTTCGGTGCAACGTTCCATTTCCTTAAATTTCAGTTTCCCGCCTATAATATTCATGTATGGTAATTGCGATGGTTATACAGGATGTTCCGGACGAACGAGAACATGTAAGTAATACCTACTTTGATTTTACAAAACGAAAATTATATAAAGTACAATTAAAATGTTATCAACATAGCATATCTCTCCTGAATTTTTTCGGGATCGCCAATGATAAATTAATTTCTCTTTCGAAATTAATCATGCTGTGCCTTTAACATTTTTCGTCTAATAGTAACGATACAAAATTTAATTAAAAAACGTGAGAGATATACGTATATAGAGTGAATCTCCTAACATGACGACCTGAAATAACTCGTAACGTATTCGTTGCACAAAAAAATGTTTCAAACAAAAGTTGCATGGTATCTAGGGGGACATACAGTGCTCTAATTTGTTTTTTACCACCTTACTTTTTTATCGAGATATTAGGGTCACCGTCAGTTTTTTAAATGGAATATCTAATATTTTTCTTCGTGTCCTCAAATCATTATTTCTGACGAATATATTAAGATCTATTTAATTCTCAATAGAACAGCAAGGGGCACACATGGAAGAATGCGAAGAATCGATGGACGTATTGCGAGTGGGTGTCTGTTTTGTTTCATTCATGACCTGAAAAAAAATATTTCGCTTTTTTCCGCCTAGGAGTTTCGAAGAACAAATAGGATACACCGGTATTCCGGAGGCTAAGATTTTTCTCAATCGAGAGAACTCCTGATTTTCAGCGGAACGTATGAGAGGCCATTTCTGTTGTCGATCGATTCGACCGGAAAATGTCAAGCTCGAGGCAGCTAATGAGAGTCGTTTTTTTTCTCTCCCCCGCTTCAAGTCCACGAAACTGAGCAAACCATGTCGACGGTCTGAGCTTCATCGAGTCGTTTGCTTCGACGAGGCGCAAATGAAGAACAACTGGCGCGTTAGATAAAGCGAACAGGGATTACGTACGTGAGAATACGTGGAACACGAGTGCAGTTTCTTCTTTTTATAAATCTGATTGGTTCAACTTGCTCCGTAAAACAGACGACGCGGCATCGAAACAGGTCGCCTTGAAAATTATGTCACTCGTTTCCACTGAAACGAACTCCCTTGGAAGTTCTTCTCGATGAAATGCTTATTGCGCACCGGCGGGTAATCCATTAATTCCGTAATGTGATGACGGTATAAAGTAACAACAAACACCGTAACTCGAGCCTGATGTATGGGAAAGTAGTTGGATCTATTAACACCAACACTATCGTGCGACGAGAGCACTAAATTTGACTTTCTTATATAAATTACAAAAAATACAAGAGTTAATTTATTTCACTAGAAAATTTAAAATAAAAAATTTAACGTGGGATTTTCACTTTTCTGGTAACTCCAATGTTAATTCGAATGTCGAATTAAGAGAATAATAACGTATTTAATAATAATACGTCTATATTGACATACAATACGGAATAATAAATCTGAATTTGCAGTTCAACTCAATATTTCCCCAAAACAATTTATGCTGCGTAATTAATTGGACTATTTTTAAGGATGCTGTGAGATTGTAGGCATAGCCTAACTAATCCATTGACCTTAACAAAAGATGAGTACCTAATTTCTTCGAAAACATAGAAAAGAACAGAAAGACGAATGCATACGATATGCTAGTCGGATATGTGTTAACAAATTCATTGTATTTCCGAAGCATTGATCTTCGATAGTCGGGCGCCTAAAGTTAGCCGGCGACGAGGTTTCGCGCGTCGACTGGAAGATTTTCACCGTGTATAAAAATATTAGGGACACGTCCATCTTTTCAGAACCGAAAGGATAACTGTACTGCTGACCTTAGAATCCGCTATCGCTCGAATGATTATAAACGGTACCAGGAATACAGTAGCAGGAGCGGACGAAAGCGGAACTGGGGGAAAAAGACGGTGAGAGAGAGAGAGAGGGAGAGTCAATTGTGCGGACAAGTGGTCACCGGCCCTAACGATCAGCCACGGTAATCGCAGATTTCTGGCGTGCGGTAATAGCGCGAGCAAAGTCACATAAAATCCACGTGCCGGCAGCGACCGAATTAACGGCATGTAGACAATGTGTTCGGCGCAGACTGCCGAGATGACCAGCTTGCGTGGAGGAGATCGACGTTGTTCAAAATCGGCCACAGAGCCAACCAAGGGGATCATGCTCCCTCCCTGTGTATTGAGTCATTGCAAAAGTCCTGATACGATTTTACAGTTTATAATTCTGCTTTTACTAAAAAAAAAAGAATACAACGAGTCAATTAACCATCCTTTTCTATATAGGTTCTCCGCGCTATTCTTAAGAAGTTATTAAGGGACAACGCTCATTCTCGGCTCATTTAATCGACCATCATTTCCTATGACCTGTTCCCATCTTTCACTAACATCGTTACGCCATTTTCAAAAAATATATTAACTTTCTCATTGAAGAATAGATTAAAAAGCAATGTTAATTATAAGATGACCTGATATTTTGAATTTTGTTCTTATTGTTTTTGAAAGATGTGTAGCATTCTTTTAGAAAATTGTGCCGCCTCCGTTGAATTACAGTTTATATTTAAATTTTATTGTTTGCGATAAAACGACAAGAACCACAGCCTGAGCAGACGAGTGCTGCAACAGCCGGGTCAAAGTGACCTAATTCTGGCGAGCAAGGGTTAAATATGAAGAGTACTTCCTATAAAATGGCCGCACTGTAGGGTCAGTTTCCTAATCGGAGATTCGAGGCTTCCACGAGCCGGCATCACGCGGTTCCCACAGTTGAGGATTTCGTGTGTAAATCTGTCCTTTTATCAGGTCGCCAATTAAAATCTCTGGTGGGTGACCATTGATCCGGAACGTGAACAGGGTCTGCTTTAACAGTGAAACACCGTGCAGCATACAACAGTATCGGTGTGTTATTTAATCCCCTCGTGAAGTTGCACTGCTAGTGGAACGTTAACATAATTTTTTGGAGGAACACGCTTACGATGGGAAACCTCGTACAAAGCGATAACGTTGCGAATATTTAAATACTACGAAAACAGAATAAAATTTACGAACTTAATCTTTGTACTCCAAATAGTATAATTGTAGATAAAATTACTACAAAATTAAAAATGCTACACGAAAGAAGGAGGAATATATTGGACAGACATTCTTTAGATCTTACCCATTAGATTTTTATCTGCCAGGTTCAAATTATACAATATTTTGTAGGACTTTACAAAAAGCTAGAACTAAGATATGCAACACAACAAATTCACTAATTTTTATAAAATTTTAGTAAAACAACTTCAAAAACAATAACTCTTTGATATCTGAAGAATAGCAGTATTAAAATAATTTCTTTTTCGGCCATTAAGTAGATCTTTTATTACACACTGTGTACTCAGCCAATTAGGTACAATATTGTTTTTCACGTCCACCATAGAGTGTTATCTAGTTTCGTCGCTTTGAATATTTTTGTGGGACAGCAAAGTCTATAGATTTTCACGAATTTTCAGTTGCGAGTTTTCCGATCCGAACCCTTTCAATAGTATTCGATACAATCTTCGTACATCGAAAAACATAGCAAGAAAACAAAATAAAAGAGACAGCCGGTATAATAGAAAACCCGCTATTCCAATATTCGTAGCTAGATCAATATTTCAAAATCGGCGATAAATCAAATTCTAGTATAACAATTTAACCGCAAATAATATTGTCATCGCTTTTTTCTTCTTCCTATCTCACGGAAAATTTGAATCGTTGTTTCAAACCACAGAATTCGTGAAGTTCGTATTTAATGGTAAATCTTTTTGCAAAATAAAAATTCCGTCAATTCTAACAAACAGAAATGAAAATAAATATTTTCTTTGAATGCTTTCCAAAAGTCGATCAAATATTTTCCCTATGTCTTCGCAGCTTTGTATTACATATATTCACTTCCGTCATAAATATAAAAGTCTGCAACAATTCGTTTTATTAAATACTGTTTGTTAGAGGAGTGTTATGTACTGCATAATTTACAGGAACCTATGCTCTGTCCTTGGAAAATATCGGTGGTGGTTGATAGGAAGGCACACGTTGCGTTTAATGAAATAGTGTAACTATGAAGTCCGTTAGCGAAACGAACGGTGGCAGCGAACGTGTAAAATAATTTCTGTGGAAATGGCGGCAATGTTTAAAGGGTGCGATATGAACCGGGTTCCCAAACGAGTAATTACGATTTCAAAGGAAATTTACGAGCCACTGGATGCGCTACTCAAAAAATTAACAAAGCCGGGGGTTGTATTAGCATGTGAAAAGTAAGATGAGAGCTGGGAGGTAGACGTAACATTTTCACCTGGCACGATATTGCTCGTTGTAGCTCGGCCCAGCGGTACATGGGCAACGCTCCACCCTTCGCGCTCGAAAATGTACAGCACCGCGTGCTAATTATACTGTAACGAGCAACACGCTGCATCCCTTGTACCAGTCGATAATAAGAGCCGTTTTGTCTTTGCGCGATTAAAGAGACCACAAGTTTTCGGCTGTTACTCGCAAAGACGCTAAACGCCAGCGTCAATGTCGCACGGTGCTCCAAAGTTGTCATAACCTGGAAAATGTGAAATTTTCAACTTCAACGAAATTAATGGAATTTAACCCTCCAAACAATCCTGGCGTCAGCGCCTACGTCGACGTCGACAAGGAAGTGTAAGTGACGAAACGGAACTTTTCTGTTGGATTGATCAAAGATCGCAACTTTCTTTCAGTATCCACGGAACCGTAAAGTGATTAAAGTTTCTGTTTGAATTGACTCAAGCGTTCCCGGCAACTACTTTTAATTAAACTAGTAGTAAATGCTCCGGCCGACACCGAGCATGAAAGAATAGTTTTTGCTGTTGCAGATTGATCGCATTTAAATGCAGAGTGGATGCTGCGGACGGTGCCCAGCTCCAGACACTCGTCAAATAAATAGTGATTAAAGGACTTTCGCAGAACCGCATTACTGTTCTTGCGAGCGGTTTGTCATATAGTGGCGAAAAGAGTCGTGGAAAAACTGACTAGAAGCCACATTTCTGACTCTGAAGTAGATTACTGAAATGTTTTATTAGAAAATTTAGATACTTTACGGTAAAATGACTCTGTTGTCTTGATCAAAATTATAATTGTTAAAAACGTTGAATATTTTACTGATTAAGTACTTAAGGCTGAGTGTCTATAATGTAATTATGTACGGAAGGAATCAGTACATATTGTTCAATTTTACTGTTTATATATAAAACTTTGATACTCTATACAAATATAAGAATATTGCACATGTGATTTTAGAAAAACCCGAATAGTCAAAAGACATTTTATGTACGTCACGTTAAAGACACGTTATGTACATGTATAAAGCACATCAACACAAAAAGTAAAGCGATTAGAAAATTGTAGAATGTATAATATTAAAATGAATAACTTTACTGTTATAAATTATAAAATATATTAATATATAATATTATTAATTATCAATATTAAATAAATACATACATATAAGTAGATAATTCAATTTCAATACAAATGCATAAATTTATATCCGAAACATGACAAAACATGTCATACTACATGTGAATAACAAATATCTGCAGTTCATGCAACACTGTATCTTTACTCAAAAGTGACAGAATTATGTTTACGTACAAAAATAGATAAACGTCTATATCTAAGTAAACATACACTTTCTTATCACTAGCTAGGAGATTTCCTGAAACTGTAGAAATCATTTCATAAAATTCTATTCGGGATTAGATTTCATTCTCAGTAAATATTCTATATAATTTTCAGAAATTAAATCTATCCAATTGTTATTAACAAATGTACACTGCAATTTGTTTATCAGTATTCATTACTTTTCATATTTGTAATCTAAATCTGCTAACAAACTAATTCAAAACATAAAGAAAAATTGGTTATAGTTCATATTATTATGTCCATTAAGGAATTATGCATTTCCGAAATTCTTAGAGTACATTTGTAAATCGCATAATTTTCATTATCAAATTAAAACATTAATCCCATATAGAGGAACTTGAATACTAAAGTCTTTCCAACTTTCACTGTAACACAAAGCTTCATAGTACAATCCGTTAAATTTATTTCGTCATTTTCAACACGCACATAATTCGCATTACAAATTTTGCGGTGTTTCTTCGGCGCAAACGTAAATTTATATCTATATGTCATTATGTACTATGCACGCCCAGGTACATGAGATATATCAAGTACACGATTAATGGGGCCATTTTAATGTCGCTAAAAGCACCAATTTGTATCCAGAATTAGAATGCATTTACAAAGGAAACGCATTGCAACATTATTTACCTCGTACTGCATTATATCCTTTTGTAACAGATCGCAGATCGTTCTTATTTGTACGATTTTGATTATAATTTCATAGGCATGATTTTTTTTACATTTATTATATCTATTCTCGGAATGTTCTATATTTTACTAAATTATCTTTTACAATACTGTATTTATTTTTAATATTCATCGTTTTAAGTTCTCTTTGGATTTAATTCAACAGTTAAAGACGTTTATAACAAAGCTTCAACACAAGATGAAGATACAACCATAGGAAACATGAATAAGTTTGCATAATTTGTTTTTTTATCGTACGAAACGCACATAAGTAATCAAGATTTATCATTCATAGTTACGAAACATTGACACATAGTGCAAACATTATTATGGCGCAACTTTGATAAATTAAAAGATTGCAAATTAAAATGGAAATTGATATTACAAATCTGGGTAACAGGGTCCTCATGGGGAAACATGTAAATAATTATATTATGTAAGTTACGATTTTATAGTCTCGCATGAGAAACATGTATTTTTGCAGTACTAGTCTCATGAGTCGAAGGAACGAGGCTCTTATCACTAACTATCAGTTCCGACAAATCATGCTCTTATCAAAAATGCACTAGGAATGTGCGTGTAATTCGGCCTTGTGACTTTAGCATTATATAATCCACATATGTGTATACATATGTAATGTATAATAGAGTCTATTGTTACGCCAGCACCTTAATATCCAAACATACTTATCTGATGTTTTATTATCAGAGTAGTGTACTAGCCATAGATAACAGGATTAAATGAATTTTAATTATATATTTTAGTATATGACTCTTATGCAATCATGAATGTTTAATTTATGCAATGTAACGTACTGGTACGTGTAAGTAAATATTTAAACAAACTTTTTCGTATTCTATAATAAGAATGCGAGAAACTTTGCTGTACGTATAAATCAGTTTAATCAATTTTCGTTATTGTGTCAACAGAAGGCGAATCTATTTATATTCAAGCTTTATTTGATATATGAAATATATATATTGATATGTGAAATAAGTATTTGAAATGCATAGTAGTACACTGACCCAATATCATGACCAATTGTCTTATTAGAAAATAATTTAAACCACAAGGAAGTTGTTTCTAGATAATAGTAAGGTAAATCTTTTATTTCTGCTCCATTTGTATACTTCGTTATCATGTTACCAATTTAAGCAACGTATTACTTCACACTTCATACCGAGAGATAAATGAATTAGGCTTTAGAAAACTGTATACAATAATAGTAGATTTTCCTTATTCAAAAATATAATGTATAATTTTCATTTTCATTTCACACTGCAACTTGCACATTGCAGTTCAATAATACAATTTTCGAACATCGAAATTATTTAGATCTACAATAAATATATGTCGAATTAGGTTTAATTTAAAATATCTCTCTCTCTATTTTTCTCTCTTTGAAATGATATGTCTATTTAGTAATATCAATTTCCTTTTATTACAATTTTTTAATTCCTATTGTTATTACTCTGTATTGCACGAATGTTGTAGACTTTCATGGCACATTCATAACTCGAGAATTCCCCCTTGATCGACGCGAGTGTTTTCTATGGTATCATGAGATCGTATGAATAAAAAACATATCGAAGTCCTATTCCAGAAAAGGGAAAACTACGATACAGCATTCTTTTATTCATCGTTCCCGCTTCATGCAAAACACAATGCGACCTCGCATATATTAAAAAATGTATAGTAAAACCGTATTCGTTGCTTGTAATCACGGAAACAAATATTATAAATAACGAATTAAATCATTGATATTTTCGATTTTAGTTCGTAGAGATTTGTCGATTTATTCGATTCGATATCCGGTTATTTTGAACATTGAATTAATGCGTTTATAATTTTCCGTATCATTAATAATTTTTACCGGAAAATTTAATGAATTGCGCGGCAGTCGCGCGTGTATACAAATGCCGTCGCGCAATATACATTATTGATTACGATAATAGAATTTGTGAACGATTTCATATATTGTGTGATAAGCGTGCGACTTCCAATATTACAATGAAGCGATAAGATCGCGTTGCTTGCACGCTCCGTGTATTTTTCGATTCACAATGCACAGTATACAATATTTTACAATATTTTGAACGTATTTTTTAAATATGCCGATGCAGAAGAGAAATATGTAATTGAGCGTTGTTTAATAAAATAAGTAATAACGTACGAATGGTACAGTAAATAATAATAATTAAAAAAAAAATACTACATACTATTTGAATGATGTATATAAGATAATTATACTTTTTATTACTGGATATTGAACTTTTTTTTTCACGAACTCATCAATTATTCTTACTCGTGTAAATAGTAAAAACCTTGTGCGTGCGTATACTGTTTAATATTTACATCATGTATCTCTTATTAATTTCTTTGTTAGTCATGAATATTACATAAATACAATGCGTGTCCTTTAGCATGAATATAAAATTTGTAACTTACTGAGAACAAACAGATCTTTCATAAGATTGAAAATAATACGAATATGTTGATAACAAATCCTCACTAGTTGAATGATCCATATAAAAAAAAAGATAAAATTCGTAACCATGTACATATTAATTAAGATCTATCACGACCAAAACGAAGAAGATTAAAATTCAAGAAAGTAGAACGAAGCATACTTTCCACGGAGCTTGATAAATCCCTCAATGAGATAATTATATTTTTGTTTCATTCAAGGAACTGAACATACATAAATACGTATTCCAGGAATAATCCATAATTCTAAAGAAGCTGAATATAAGTACTAGATATTTTTATATTGCTATACCTTTCATCAATAGAGTTATCGTAAAGTAAACACGAGATAACTATATATTACTATAGAAAGTAGAGAATTAAGGCTGAAATGTCTTTCTATAGTGTCATACAAATTTCTCAAGGCTTCTACGATCCCTAATCTTTTAATTAAAAAGAACTCTACGATATCTAATCTTATCGTGGTATAAAAAAATCATTTAAAAAATCCTTCGCATTTCGCAATTATACGAAGTACAATAGTAATTGGAAACCACTCGAAAGTCACTTGAATACGGTTCCATATTATCGAGACGGAATGCTCGTTATCTCTGTTTTCAGCGCGTCTTCGTGGAAACCCCGAAACACCAATTCAACCAATATTAGGGAACGAAGTATCGCAACTTACGAGAAGTGTATCGCTCGCGACTAACAGACGATGCAATTTTATCACATTGCGCTGCATATCGCTCGGGTATCAGACACGTTGCGTTTACGTGCGAATCTCGCGGTATCTAGATGCATTGTTATCAGTGGGCGCGGCGTCCGATCTGAACGTGGTTGAAGTCGATCGCAGCCGACGAGAGGGCCTCCGTCGAAAAGTGAAAGACAAGAGGGACACCGCGATCGAAAGGAGAGTAACGAACAAAAGCCGATCGAGGGATCAAGCGGGAAAGAGATGAAGATAGTGCGAACCGATCCGTAGAGTGTTGGACACGAAGGAAAAATAACAGACTGACGAATATCTCGAAGACGCCAGTCATTTATCCGCGTGGCACGGCATCCACGGAAGTGCGAGTGGAAAACGGAATCATCAACGCCGCGAGTGAGTGAACATTTTCGTTCTGCGATACGTCGACTTCGCGACATTTTTGGTTTTAACGCTGATGATCTGGCTCTTCAAACGTTATCTCTGAGACGATCCTAGATACACCCTGCTGCTGTTGTAAGTCTTTTCTGACTGTACACACCTCCCATTCCGACATTTTCTACTTCTGTGATTATGTCGTTCTTTATGATTTGTAGAAATTGTTACGCAAGCTGTTCACAAGCCTCATTGGTTAACCACCTTTCCAGCTCTCTGACATTTTACTGGCGAAACACTTCGTTCTTGTTTAGCATTTTACACCTCGAATAAGTTTTCTTAATAATTAGGCTTAACACCGCCTGCAGAAATTAAAAGAATTTTTACAATTTTTTCATCTTTCTCTAGCTTTCACTTTGTGGAGTTAAATATTTTGTAGAAGAATTGTACCACGTCGAATTATCTGACGTTGATTTGCAAAGTTGAGGGAAAATTTACAAATTTGGATTATTTAATTGTAAAAATTTAAATAAGGTTATTTATAATGTTGAGAAATCAACAGCTTGCAAACCAACAGCTCACAAAAATCGGTAAATTATAATTTTAAGTTTATCTTTGATCAATTTTGATGTCTATATATATGGTTATTATTTTTTGTCTCCACTTGAAATGGAAAATACTCTACCAAAGACATAAAAAACAGTCGGTTTGATTATGCTTACCGCAGCTAACGAATAGTCAGTTCTACTAATTATCATATTTTCGTACACTCGTGTATCCTTCTTCTGCATAATTGCACACTAAACTGTTAATGAAGAGCGAACAAAACAACTGTAAAACGCTAATTTTATTACACTTCAGTCTTTCCAGATGCGTTTGTTTCGATAGAATTTCTTTGTGTCAATATTGCCTATCAGAATACAGATATGAGACCGTCAAACACGTGCGCAAATAGCAAAACCAATCCGGAACATTAACCAACCGGCAGTACATTTTAATGTAAGATAAAGGTCTCTTAATACATAAATTCTTCAATAATGATTCTATTCGAATTACTAATTAAGCGAAGATTTTTTAATATATTTTGGATATAATTAAGTCAAAAATCCCATTACATAATTGACTTCCTCTAAAAGAAGTGGTGACATAATTATCATTATATATTAGCATTATATATTAACATCATATATTAGTATTAGAATAATTATTGAATGTTAATTAGCTTTGAGATGAACATTTGTAATCGAAAGTTTTGGAAAATTGCATTAATTCTAACAGAAAACAATGAATGCTGTATGAATAGTACTTACACGTATTTTGAAGTATGAAGTTTTCTTGGTATAAAGGAGGCATTTCAGAATTTATGAATGAGAATGTTTTTCAATGAAGTAAATTCTTCAAAATTGCACTTCATCTTCGTGCAGCAACAGCCATGAAAATATCTACGAATAAATGAATAGCGTTATTGATTATACATGCAACAAAGTGTCTTAACTTAATGACTGTAATTACGGTTCTACATATATACGGAAATGTGCATTCTAATAAGCGTTTGCTTCTGCAAAGCAGAACAAAAATAATTGATTATGCTGAACGGCCGAGTGCACAGTTTATTTTTCAATTTTCTTGCGTAAAACGGTTCGAGGATTCGATAAATTCAAAACTACCGGCGCGGCAGGAATGCCGTCTAAATGGAAAGACAAAAAAGAATTATGACGAACGTATGACCCAGTTGAAACAATTTATCAGTACTACAAAGCGTGTGCCGCGTTCTAAAAAAGGATAAATAACAGATAACGGGAGATAAGCGGCGGGCCAATTTATCACTACCGTCAACAATTTTGCAAAGTGCAACGTGCAAATGGATCTTTGTGCAGATACGATAGCACAGCCTTCTAAATAATACCCAACAAGAGTATGCAAAGTTCTGAGTCTTTACAGTGCCCATTACATTATAACATTGAAATGTGCTGCACAGAAAGTAAATATTCTTTATTCTACAAAGTAAGAGCTCCCCTCAATCATATAGATACGATAAACTTTTATAAATGTATACCAACAACAATTACTCATTTAAAAATTGTGTTGAAACCCACATACAGTGGGTGTACTAAGTGTTCGTACACTTTTTAAAATGGGATAACTTTTTTATAATTGTACCAAACGAGCTAATTTTTTATAATTAATTAGAAGCATTGGTTTATGAAATGATGTGCAAAAAATATTTTCCAAAAAATTATTATTTACAAGGTTACATACAAATATAAAAAAGGCATTTTTTAAAACTTTTTTATTTGGACCCTTAATTAAAATTAATGGCAAGAAAAAACGACACGCATCAAAAGATGTACGATTCCTAGAATTTTAAACAGAAACTGATCAAAAATCGTGTAAAATTACAATTTTCACAATTTTTAACCGCTTGCAGCTCGCGTGTATGTTAATCGATTTCGATAAAATTTTCAGAATGTGTGTAACAAACATAGATCTACAAAACATATATTTGAAATTTTCATTAAGTGTCCTAATATAAAAATTAAAAGAAACGCTTTTTTTATTTCCGCATGCAACTTTGTAAATTGTAATTTTCGGAAAATCTTTTTCGCAGGTCATTTAATAAACTTCTAATTGATGATAAAAAAAAATCAGGTCGTTTGGTACAATTATAAAAAAATTATTCTATTTTAAAAGGTGTACGAACACTTTGTAGACTGTACTAAATAACACACAACCTGACCTCTGCACCTTAAATATGCATGTTACTGAAACTAGAAAGAAAAAATATTAAACGAAACCATTATTACTTATTTACAAAACGTGGATATTTATGCATTCATGACAAAAATACATACAAAACTTTGAAAACATTCATGAATTTATGAATGTTCTTCGACTTGAGTGAAACAGTAAAGCTACTTCCTCTTAATATGTTGTAAAAATCAACATTTTAAACAACGTTTTCCTCATATAAAGTGTGGGTTCGCCTAGTTTCCGAGATATTCGCGAAAACCTGTCGGTATTTACTTACGTATTGAATTCCGAGTATGGTTATGCATGTGTGGTAGCGTACGCGTTAGTATTGATAGCCCGCCATCAGCCGCTTATCTTCTGTTTATAAACAAGGCGCGTGCGAGCTTAAAGGTTCCGTGCACAACTGCGTACGCGAGCAACAGTAATTCCGCTTTTCGCATGGCCTTCCATACGGCCTACTTGATTTGAAGTTGATTCAGGTTAGGAGAATTTCTTGCTGGCTTGTATAAGCAATTGTGTACGGAACCTTTACCTAAACAGAAGATAAGTGCCCATTAATACTAACGCGTACATACAAACATATACAAAATTCATTATTGTAGTATCGACAATTTTTCGAGACTATGTCCGAATGTAAGCAATTTCACATCTTTCATATATCGGAAAAAGCTCGAAATGTTTTACAGCATATTCAAAAATCGTTGACATAGGAGGGATTTTTCAATAGCTTAAAGAAATAAACATTGTTGCAAAAAAGAATCATTCTCGACGTCACATTTGTCAAAATTTGAAGGTCGTCGATGTTTTTTTAATAAGATTGTATACTTTCATTATTGCGACGTAATAGGCATCGTTAATACGAATCCAACAATCTATAGGCAGTTATAACCTACCTATTATTTTATAAAAAAGTATTCCATTCGTAAATGATAATCTGAACGGTGTGCAGAACTTAAAAACTGCACAATTTTTTGAAAAATCCGAAGTTCTGATTCCATACCAATATGTACTTCGTTGCGATAATGCACAAAATGGCGTTCACGACACATAGCGTCATGAGACAATGTGGTACCATATCAGATAAAGATTACACACGCATGAATCAATCGACATTTTATGTTTCAATATTAAATCAATGTAAAGAAATCATCTGATACGGATACGTACCATTTTATATGCACGCTGAGCTCGATCTTCACATTAATTGTGTTCGTTTGATCACGTCAATGGCCGTCAATTCAGTTCCCAATACCAAAAAGAACATTAACTAAATAGATCTAGTAAATTCAACCAGGTCCTCCAGATGTGTCGTTGTCGATACAGGTGGCGTAAATTAAAAGTTGCATAAAAACTGCTACAAATAACTGCAACTATTATGTTCCTATCTATATAATCTAATCGAAATCAATTTTCTATGGTAGTACCAATATCTTTCGGAAATTTAAAAACATCACTGATAAAACGCTATTCGCACGAAATACGTCTTACATTTATTATTTTTGCTTGAATGTTAACCAGAAATGAATAATGTTTAAAATGAAATGAAATTATATATATATATATATATATATATATATATATATATATTTATATTATATATACTATATATACTATATATGTATATATAGTTTAAAATGAAATGAAATTATATATATATACATATATATATATATATATATATAACGTTATAACGAAATAGATGCACAAGCGATTCATTCGTTATTGAACCACAACTGATTCAAAAATCACATTTTCGTACTTGAATCGATTTTAAAATAATTCTTTTACTCACCATTGTTGTTATTATTTCTCATTCTTCGAAAATCGATGAATCAGGATAAAGGATGATACTGCAGTAGCATTGACAATAGATCCAGACGCCATAGTCGCCTCACAGCTCGTAGTAACTGATGGCCCATGTTAAATATGTGCCTTGAATGTTTCCCTCTTGTATTGCAGCGCGAGCTATGCAATATATGAACGCAATTTTAGCTTACCTCCGTCAAAGCTGAGTAAAGTACTACATAAATCAAATAGTAACAGTAAATAGTCTATCTTATTTTAAACTTACGTGCCCTTTTGAAAATAAAATTTTTTATTTGTTAGAAAATTTTCTAAAATAATATTTGGAAGATTTTCAAAAAAGTGGGAATTTCTGAAAACATTAATGTACAGGGTGTATTAACGTAAATGTGTAATCTGTCGGAGCGAGATTTGTAAAACAAAGTCCGTTCAAAAACGTGTGACCTTGTTTTTCACAAACTGTTTTCATTGCATCGTACAGTAAATATTCGTAACGAGGAACAAAAGTCTCAAAGACACCGTAGATCACAAGTGAACCGTTCTTTTGAAAAACGACTTTAAAATTTCGTGTACTACAATATTTTATTCCACATCCACAGAGTATCCCAATAGCGGGTAAACCGTTAGGAGGGGGGGGGGGTAATTCTACAGAAGAAAATAAATCGAAAATATGTATAGAATAAATTATGGACTATTGCCTTTTGATATTTTACCTTTCTCGATTTATTCTCATCCTCAAGAAATATTTAAAACACTATATTTAACACTAGTAATACATCTTCCTTCAAGCACACTGAATAAATTCAAACTTCTTCTTAAATTATTGTAAAGCAATATGTCGCCTTTGGTACTCGGTAGTTCGTGTTCACGCAACGTTGAAATATTTCATTTTATATTTAATATTCTAGATCATCAAAATACAAATATTTAATTTGCGTAAATTTTGCTGTTTATTTTGAATAGCGTTTGAAATATTTCTTTCCAAAATTTTTTACCCAACCTGCTGGGAATGACTCACGTTGCAAAAATGTCCTCGTCTATGCCAATGTGTGAACGCAGCTTTACCGTCTCTCCTTCGTCCAGTAGTGACATTCGAACCACGTGACAGTGGGATCAAGAACGCACGCGCAGCTCGGCAAGCGGGCGATTTACTGCCAATCTTGCACGTGCGTTCAAATGATTCTAGTCGCGTTCCAGTAATTTCCAGTATCTAGTAAGAATATACAGTGGTCTTGTCGTGTGTAACGAGTGTCATAGGAGGAAATCTGTAAAGAAGCGGTGAGCGGCAAGAAGCAGTGAGTAATCGTGCCGATACCGCGAATCGATCAAAGCGCAGAAATCGAGGCTACGCGAGTCGCGGACAACCCACGTGCGGTGAGAATATCTGTTTTACATACGTATACGTGACGCTATTCAAGAAGCACGTCTTCTAACGAGCATTGCGGAATCGAAAAGCATCCGAGAGATTCGGTGCACTTATTAACGCGCATACGATCGATAAAAACAAATATACGTGCCAGTTGTTAGGCCCATTAGCTTTTTCCTGTCGTTAGTGGTGTATTCTCTCGGGATTTTATTTTATCGCGCGGTTGATGTTGATTGCCTTGCAACAACGTGGGCCTGATTGCTATTTCCTCATTTCCGGTAAATATTTTTATCACTTTATCCTCGTCACCGTTTTAAATAGGCCTGCGGTATTAACGAGACAATTGCAGCAACAAGCGCGCGCGCGCGTGTGTAGTCGTTATTGTTGCTCTTTTGAAGTACGATTATTTTCTTAATTATGCGCGATGAGACAGTCGATATTATTAGATGTGTCTTTCGCTATTAGTCTGTTTGTTCAGAAGTATTTGTGAACTCTAGTGAATTTCAAGGTCAACCTCACCAGTGTGTATGTAATCTTCTCTGCTTTACTCGCGTACCAAAATATCTTGCCCTTGTGCAAAAACCGCGTGGAAGTTCAAAATATTTGCTAAGCAGAAAATCAAGTTAGATACATGATTTATTTCAAAATTTTAGAACACAATCTTATACCGTTTTACTGGTATATTTTCCTGAATAACATCTTTGGTCAAACCTTCCTTTGAATGAGAAATAATGAATCAATCATTTTTAATGTCCTGCACACGTTATTTCATTTTACAACATATTCTTTTGATTTATGATTATAAATATGTCGTTATTATAAAAACATTCTATGTATCCCTTCTCTATAATACTGAACAAATTTTTCGAAAAGATAAGGATTTAATTATGTGAATATCTCTAAGATTTTAATTATGCAAATATCTCTATAAGAATTTAATTATGTAAATATCTTCTATTATAATTAATATAAAGTAAAATCTATAATTTTCGTCAATACAAGTGATACAAATAATTTGCATAATTTCGTTTATGTTATTTACAGATTAGTATCTATAAAAAATGGTGTCAACAACAGTAATGGAAAATGGAAAAGCCAGCCCTCAGAGGAAGCCTTGCGCTGCAGGTATTAATCCAGGCAATTATCAAATAGTTGGATGGGACATGGATACCACAGGCAAGAAGGTCATAGACGAAATATGCCAAATAGCTGGATACACTCCTAGTTCATCATATTCTCAGTATGTAATGCCATATAAGGATCTTAATCCTCCTGCTATGAAGAGACACAGCATGAAAATTGTGACCATGGGAAAGTTTCGGGTTCTCAGAAACACCAAAACTAATACAGTAACTATTAAATTCTGAATAAAATAAAGTTATTATATATACATACTGTATAATATGATATTAAATAATCTGTTTTACAGGTAGTAAAAGCTAAGAGCGAGGTATCCGCATTAACAGAATTTTTAACTTGGCTAGAGTCTGTTAAAGGCGATGCAACAGATGGGATAATATTGGTTTATCACGAACCACGTAAAGTTATCCCTGCTATATTATTGGAATCCTTAAAAAGGTACAGTCTTCTGGAAAGATTTAAACAAACAGTCAAAGGATTTGCAAATGGCTTTAACGTTGCAGAAGTAAAGTGTACGAGTGCAGACCGTGCATTTACTCTTAGAGCATTATCTAGAACCTTATTTAGCCAAGTAAGTATTGTTTTATATAATTTACACTTCTGATTATATATTTAATTGAACATTGCAAAATAAAAATGAAGCCAATGCAGCATTTATTTTATAAAACCTAAAATCCATGTAACATCACAAAATAAGTTTAACAAAGTTTTTTCTAATTAAGGAGAAAGAATTAGATGATGCCAAAGACAGAGCGTGTTTAGCTCTCCAAATAGTGCAGCATTTAAGTTCACTGGAACAAAAAAGTGGAACTGAGACGAATGGTAGCAGTGATAGTGACAATGCCATAAAACAATCTGTAGAATTTATTAGGGAATTTGTTCAACCAATAGAAGCAGAAGAAAAAGAGTATGCAGGTATATGAAATAGGGTGCATGAAAAATAGAAATAAAACGAAATGGACAGATGAAACTAACATGTTATACCATACTGACCTTGTTTCAGAACTGAAAATAGTGTTTGAACGTCAAAATACTTTAAAACCTATCTTTAGAGTTTTGTTCCGCGTGAATCGTCGTGAACGTCAACATGCTAGTCCTCTGCGGCGACTACTTGCTGAAGCGGGAATCGAATACGCCGAGCTAGAAGTTTGTATCTAACAAAATTAATTAGCTATCAAACTGACGTGAACAGCAGATTAACAATTGATCTCTTTTTGATTTTTCATTTCCAGACAGCTTGGAATAATGGGAAGAAAGAAGGCTTAGAAAAGTTAATTAGGGAAAAACTGACAACGACTGAGGAGAAAAATATAGAAGATGTATTAATCGTTCTTGAAAGTCATTTTGATCCCGATAAGAAACCTAGGACAAGAATTTCGCAGAATCAGCCTAGAATTAAGACGAAAAATTTGAGAAAGTATCACGACCGAGAAAACAACAACAAAAGCCATTCTGGCAACGAAAGTCCGGATACCACCACTCCGAATTCTCCGATTCCATTGAAATCGGAGTCCGGGAATGGTGCAATTAAACTAGAAGAATAACTGATCGATTTATTTATCACCCCTTATTTTGTCTTTTATTTAATCATAAGATGAAAATATTGTTTTTCAGTAACAGAGTTTAAAAATCATTCCGTTTATTCGTATAATAACGTTATTCAAGCGTGATAAATATGTGAGTGTTACTTGTTGCAGTATTGTATTTAAGTTTTATTTTCGTTACATAAAAGTATACACATATCGTATCCACACTGGACGTAAAACGCTTGACTTATTTAACGAAAAGAGATATGTACAAATAACACATATTAATTATTTTTAGTTTGTGATAGAAATATAATATTCGTTTTGTTTAACGTTTAATTTTATGATTACTGTTTAATTTTTATTTAATCAGATTAACGAGTTGTAACGAGTGATGCTTAGAGACTGCTCGACGTATGAAGCCTCTTCAAATACTGACCCACTTTTCTTTTCTTAATTCCTGAGATTAGCATAAAATTTTATTTTCTACCGATGGAATAGTGTGTTCGTATACAAAGAACATTGTTATATAAAAGGATATATATTTTTGTACTATGAGATTTATGGAAACGGATGATGTGCCACTTGTTGCATTTATACGTTAAATTGTCGTACTGAGTAACCACAATAAATAAAGACTTAAAAGCATAGCTTTGACTTTAAATCTCTCGTACGAACACTCCCGCCTAATTTCGTTTCGCAAAATTACCCGGTATAATTCGCAAACAGTTAAATCCCGTAACGCAGAACCTTTTATTCGTGTTATGGAAACTATGATAACTGCACGTAATAAAGGAAAAAACCAAGAAAAGTCTTTAGCGTGACTTCTCTGTAATAAAACGCATCTGGAATGAGCGTAGCCATCGAGATAAAGCTAGAAATGAATTAAATATATGAATGCCTATGCAGTGGACCGTTGTATCCGCTTATATGGGCTTCCATAAAGCATGCCAAACGCCGCAGAGCGTAAACAGGATAGTGCACCGCGTAGAAGATTAAAGAAGTACATACTGTCTAAGGAGACTATTGACATAAGGACGCTTCCAGAATCAGGCGAGGCTTAAATGTCGGATCGAACTTTGTGAGAAGAAGTTGCTGCGATTCTCCAGGAACAACCCATGACCACCTAACAGAGCATGAAATGCAACGGAGTTTCTCCGCCATATTTCTCCAAGTCATTGAATAACAATACGGTATATTGAAGCGTTTGATATTTTTCTTAAAAACGAAATAAATTACTGCTATTGAATTTTAAACTATTCTGAGATATTGGTAGCACCCGTAGACAAATTAAACAGTACGAATTGAAATAATTACTTGGGAGTAGTGATAAAATTTGATTGTAAAGATTCTATCAATCGTAGACGACAAAGTTTGTTAACATTTATTATGCCTTTTATCAACACAATGCGATTATATATAGATTGTAATCTTCATACAGTCAGACAATCACTGCTAATTGATTTCTATCGCGTACAACAAGAGTTATGCCTTCTTCATCATAATTGGAGATGATAAATTTTAAATAAAACTGTATTGCATACGGGAGGTTCATGAATCACGTAGAAGAGGAAGGAGTGGTGCTACTAATAATTTGATAATGAGCATTTGTCTGTATTTCCAGCCATTATCTTAATGTTATTCCATTCACGAACAGCATACAGTGGAGCACAATATATATTCCGGATGCGGCGTGATCACTGTAACAGAGACCGAAAAGAAAATTGATGCAAGTGGGAGATCTTTAATTTATAATGGTAACTAGATAGCTTCATTTGTTATTTCTCATTGGGAAGCCAATACATTATAACAATACTTTTCGTTATAATTAAAATTTGAACAACAATGATTATAATACATCCGAAATTTTGTAACTGAACACCATCTAAAAAGCAGAAAAAATACACATTACTGTTTCATAAAGCAATCCCACATATTGCAATTTCCCACATATTAAATTGGGAAAATATTACTATTAAATTACCTGAAATATAAATTCAAAATAAAATTACAATTTGTAATCAAAAACATAAGTTATATATACATATGTGGTTCTCTTCTTCGTTCCTTGCTATCTTATTTGGTGCACAGTAACGGCTGAGTTCCTTTGCTTTTTGTTTTACAAATAAGTGTAATAAATGCTATTGATTATACTTGTTACGTAACTTTCTAAAGCTCTTATTGCTTAATTGATCTTTCTGGAAATAATTTTTCCAATCCTTAGTACGCAATATGATTTAGTAAAATAATTACTCAATCCTGCATAAACAGAAAATCAATATTAGAAATGTATGTACGGTACAATGTATGAAAAATTGCATTGTAAAGTATCAAGTAAACAATCTCATTGTTATTCTTCTAGGAAAACTGATTCCTCGAAACGATGCGCATGCACAAAACGTTACCGTTCGAGGTGTTCACGGACGAGCTCAGTGGCGAGAAAGAAGCAAAAATAAATGCGGTTCTGCAATTTTATTACACGCGTTATCCGTCACATTTCGCGGGTCTCGGATTTCTGCGTCCGTGGAATTCTTCTCGACTTCCGAATACCTATCTCCCATGCAGCACAAGTTCAGGATTGATGAATACATACACAAGTTTCGAGCGGCTACTGCTCCGGAAGATATAGTCTACTGAAAATATTTACTGCATCGCGTAAGTTCACTCATCGTTAATGTCCATTCGTTTCCTATAAGAGAAGATACCTTTTCCTTTGGAACTCTAAACTTACAAACGGCGATTACGATGAACTTGAACTATTTATTCGATCAAATACTTCTCGTCATTAGTATGAAGTAAGAAGAAGAATTTAAATAGAGTTGCATACACGATGCGTAGACTGCGGAATCATATATTATTTTTTAAACAAAAATGAGCTAAGAGAAGCTACCAAAAATATGGATATATTATTTTCATCATATTACAATTAGCAATAAGGAAAAGATAATGAATGTATACGTCGCTGCGGTATCTTGCAACCAATACAGACAATTGTTATTTTGCACAAACGTCCGCAGTCTGATCACAAAATAATTTACAGGATAGCAGTATGCGTTTGGCAAGCATTCCACCATCAATGAAGCAATTATAAAACAAAAAGGCCTGGAATTGGTCGTTTGACCATCAGCAGAAGATTTCGTGTTAATAACGAATCTTTTACAAGAAATCAGTCTGGACAGGTGTTCGTGAGCGGCCACGGTGCATGCGGTTTCAGTTTTTATCTCGAACACTTTCGTGATACGCGGGTAACGGATACATTTTCCGTCTTGGAGCGTAACAAACGATAACGGTCGACGATTATTGCTAAACCCCCTTGTTCTTAGCGGATCGACGTAACAAACGTAATTACAGACGAGTACAGGTGCCATAATTGAAACGGTTCCCTCGTTAAGGGTATGCGCGCGTTACGCCGAGCCGGGGCCGAAACGATTCGATTTAGTTAAAAAGCAATCGTTTCCGCGCGCGAGCTGGCGGGAGAGCTCGTAGCAAGCCGGTCGACAGAATCGTTCACCGGCGCGGCGCCTCGATACACCAGCTAACGGAAGAGCAATTTTCCCGGGGTGAATCCCGGTACATTCGGAACGCGTGACATCGCACTACGCTCTATTAGTCACCCGGGGCCCACGACAGCTACAATAAACCGTCACGAAAATCACCACGTGGACGACTCGTCATTCTCACTTTTTACACGGAGCATCTGACGGCCGCGGCCGTGGCGAAGGCGGCTAATGAAAGCAACGCGCTCATGCTCACTCGCTCCGGCTACCGCACACTAGGCCGTTTCCATAAAATACAGCAGTACAGTTTTCTTTCGATATAAGTCGATGCCTGCAGGCACCTTTCGTTGTATTGCGGATGAGGGTACGGGTGAGAGTAAGCGAGAGGCGAGAGATAACGACAGATTGTAAAGTTCTTGGTCATTTTCAACATTTTGGCAGCTGTGTTGTTATATTGTTCATGTTTCGGATAAAGCAAATATTGCAAATTTTATGCACAAGTTCTACGAAATATGTATGCATAAGACGTGAATTTCTAAAAATCTTGCATGAAGATGCTATCGATTGCATAAAATAAAAGTTAAACGCAATGAATCAACTAGCCTCGATCTCCTCTACTTCCGAGGTCCAAATTCGCGATCTAGTAACGAGTTAAAAATAAGCCGCAAGGTTCTGAAATTTTCCGGTATATGTATGTACATAACAGTTTACTATCACGGCGCGTGGCTAGGCGAATTAATGGCACGCAATTATAGTTCCCAGGGAATCCTTCATTTTTGACACCTCGGTTTCATCGCCAGCACATCCCCATGCAGTTTTCGCGTGCGCGTTTCCCGTAATAACATACTAAGCGCATATCGCGAAGGAAAAGAGATTCTTCTTTTTCTCTTCGTCTGGCTTGTTTCGTAGCGTACCCGGAGCTCGGTGCTTCGATCGTTTAATGCTCTGAATACCTTGATCCCTCCCCCTCTATCCTAACTTGAAACACCGTGTTGAAACAACGAAGTTTCGGTCTCGTTGCGCTTTATTTTTCGCAGCTGCGGTGCACAGACGAAATTTATGTTTCTGATAATTACAGGGGCCCTCGAGGTGAATCCGAAGAAATCAATGTATGAAGAAAAACAGTTAAAATTCCAGGAAAATGTCAATATATTCTTTCGCCGGTTTGAACACAAGTAGCGAATGAATAAAGAATGGAATTACTCGATAGAAACTCTACTACCTGCCACGAGCATTCTGAACTTGGACCTGAACCCGCTGCAAGTTCGCTTCGCATCTTCTTTTTTCGTCATCATCTCCGCGATGGTGACCAATGGGGTATCGTTGTTCCGCTATAAAACGATCATGCTTGTTTCACAATAAGAGAAAATCACATCCTTTCTTCTTCTTTTGATGTTGTCGACGCCGCTTAGCGTCAGATCGGTTGATATTATAGTAATCTTACTTAATTATTCTACCAACGCTTAAAGAAATATTTGTTCGTCTATTATTGCATCGATACAACACGATCGTATTTAATGTGTGCGTTTGATGTGAATGTATGCACTTACTCTGTAATGTTAAGCTTATCTTGTTTTTATTACAGATGTTATGCTACTGTAATATTCCAAGCTGTTTGATCGAATGCCGACATTGACCCAAAATCAGCGCACCGGCAAAAGTCAGCAACCGGCTAAGCAATTCGCCGTTTATGCATGTCTGAATCACGTAATGTTTCGCGATTCCGCCAGTTCACTGACGCTTCCCGAGCGGAAATACCTCGACGTGTAAAAGAAACCGAAATGAAATTTTATTTCGCAGCGAAAATGTTTCACGGATCATAATTCTCTTTATTCTTGATTAATTGCCGAATGTTCTTTGGCAGAGTTAAACATCAAGAATATGCGAATTTTGTGTTCCCATTGAGAATGTCGTATTAAATACTGCTTCGCTTCTTCTTCAATTCATTAATAGATAGTAATGCTTGAATTTCCATATTTAATTCAGTTAATATTTAAATTACTGACACGAGCGTATTAATCAGACATCTGCTATTTTAATTCTGTGAAATGGTAATTTAGCTTAATCTGAAAGTGTCTTCCTACACTTTTCAGTCTTTAGAGTAGCAGATGGTATTGAATAATATAGTAATATTACAGTGTTGCAATTTCCTGAAAAATGATGATACAATTCAGTATTGTATTAATTACTTGTACATACATTAACTAAGTTGAAGATGTTCTTAATAAAAACTTTCAAGTTTCACAAGATTCTCTTATGTTCGTGAAGTGAAGACACATCAGTAGTACTTATACATACATACTATGTCTATGTTAATGTTCTGTCGACAGTGGAATTGCGAGACCCAGTCAAGTATTTTACGAGGTATTAAATTATAAATAGGCATTTAGCAACGCTGTAAGTAACATTATCGGTCACGTAGAAATTAAATATGCTTTTCATACTATGGCTTCGATAACTTAATCACTCATAAATCGTTTGCGAGTGATCTTAGTGTGACCAGCCCTCAACAGATTAAGAATAGATCTCTGGATCTAGAGATGATATGGATATTCATAAATCGTTCCTAAATCTTTCCTATTCATAAATCACAGACGGAGATTGGTTGGTAGAAATGATTTATAACATTATGTTCCTTCAGTTGTGGTCCTGGTCCTGTTCCATTCTTCTTTCAAAGTTTCTCTTACATGGTTAGTGAACCCTTGGTATGATGTTATTATGAAAGACTTCGGTGCAAAAACAGGTAACTTCAGACTTCGAAAATTGCGTAGTTCTTGCATAAAAAAATTATGCATAAAAATGTATAAAACTTCAACAAGTAGAATTTCACTAAAAAATTAACTTGTCCAGTTTTTGCAAGGGTCTTCATTTCCTGGCCGATGATTGGCACTTATGTATGTTTTACAGAAAGAAGACACTAGGTTGAGCATGTTATCGAAACAGAAGGAACGGGTTGAAGAAACTCGATGATCGCGATCTCGACGGAGGATCGAGAGAAAGAGGACGTAGTGTCCGCTCGAGGCCGTCACTGCTGGCGAAGAGGACTCGGTAAGGATGGTTGTTAGCAGAGGCAGCAAGCATGCATTAACAGTACTCTGGATGGGCCGGTGGTTCTCTGGTTCCTTGATTTCCGTTCCTCCCCTCCAGGAGACAGTACCCGTTGAAGGAACAATCTACCACAGAAGGGAGAATTCTTCCGTGGTACACGCGCCGCAGTTCATCGGGAATCTTCGTCAAAATTGCATCCCTCATCGTGCAGTCCTTCCAGATAGGAAGTGTGGTTTTTTTTCGTACACGTGTTACCGATCACCGAACGAGCCGAGTACAAGGATAGAAGAAGAATTAACGGGAAGATCATGTTGACGGTTTTGATCGCTGGATTCTGCACGGTAGGTCCTGTTTTAAACATTGTTTTGCTAGATCTCTGTCGTAGAGATCACCTCAATCTTAAATTCGTCGCAGATTTCTAGCTACACGTAGACTTGTGTAATTATTTTTGCGAAAATTTGAATCAGAAAGGAGTTCAGTAATTATAACTTATAAATTGGGTAGACTTAGAACTGACTTGTATTTCTTAAATTGATATGTCCTACGATTATAAATATTGTTTCCACATTTCTACGTTTTATTATTATTACAGCGATAAATTTACTTCTATATTACAATAAAATCTGTATATTTTTGCATTGATAGTTCAATTTCAAAACATATTAAAACATAACACAATCATTTTCCCAGTTTTAATTCGTATTACCTCGATTCTTGGAGTCCATATAAATGAGTTATAAACATCGAGAAATTTTTATCGTGACAGAAACCACCATAGATTAAAAAATTGAAACATCTACTTTACAACAAATAATCAAAGTTTCATTTACAATTTTTTAATCGATTTATTCAGCTTAGTATACTGTCATCTTTGCAATTATTATTACACCGTGAAGGCCTTGCACTTTACATAATCAAACTTCTTCCTCATGTCTGTTCTATACAATAGAGGCAATGTTTCAACGTTTTCAGAATATGAAACCAGGACTAAAAATTGATTCGATGTTTCTAAAAGGTATGCAAGTCTCAACCGCTGAGGTTTGTGAATGTTCGAACATTACAGAGTAATATGGATAGAGGCAGTTTGATGTCATCTTGTCGAAACGGGAAAAAAAGAAGAGAATTTATGGCGTCGTAAAGGCGCAGTTGCGGTTTTCTCGTATAAAACGAAAAAGATATATACTGTATATAGTTATCTAGAAGGCAATCAGGAGAGAGGATTCGAGCAGGAGGACCGTTTTACGTAACAGATTTCGGTTGTTCCTCTCTTCCCGTTAAATTCCCGGGCATCAATCGAATCCGTCCGCGCGTGTGCCACTTCACGTACATCTTCACGTGCGTGCACATTATTAAAATGTGTCGACGTTTACGCGTCCCAACGTGCGTGTAGGGAATCTAGGAGATCTCTTTTTTACACTGAATGATTCACAAGACATTTTAAGCGACGTTGTTTGCTAGTCTTATCTCCACATGCCGCAAACTGCGTTTCTTAATATTTGTTCCGACGTGCTACTGTCGGGTGGGTAGAAAAATGATTGAATTCTATCAGTTTGTGTTTTAAAAATGATTTTGCTAACAGATTTGATTGCTCATCATTTCGGAGCTTAGTTATTGCTGAGTTGCCTTGAAATAATTGTTTTTGCGATTGATGGAGATCACTGTGAGCAGAATTGTAGCATTTCAATCATAAACCTGACAAATATTGAACATGTCACAAACCTATTTCGACATTCTTTAACAACTCATATTGCTTATGTTTTCAATCGTTACGATCAGAATTCAGAAGTCGTTTAGTCACGCGACTTAAGAGAAACGCGCTAACAGAAACTGTTCAGTTAATAGATATTAGAAAATAAGAGGATTTTATAGAGTTCCTGACACGTGCAGCAGGATTTTATTATAGTCTAATAATGAAAGAATCTCGAAGAATTTCAAAAATGTTGAAACTAACAACCGTTTTCAATTACAATAGATAAAGTTACTTTCATACTGCAGCGTCGCCGCATTCCAATTGCGCAACTAGCATAGAAATTACTGTAACAATTAGCAACTAGCATAGAAATTATTGGCCATCACCTTGTACATTCATAAAGTTTTACTCATAAAAACTATCTCATTTGCAATGATAATTTAGATACTATTATTTTTCTTAATACGAACATCCTACTAATAAAGTTTTAGGACCGTAACACAGGAGAGTTAGAATAGTTGTAGCGATATATAATAGGAACAGAGTTCAATAAGTGAAAATAAAAATTCACTCAAATAATTATAGAGTAGCACGCATATGACTGTTAAATAATATTCCTTTATGTATCCGCTATTACTTCATCGAATTTTCCATTGTTCTCGCGAATATAATTATTTCCATTACTATTCACTGACCCAATTGAATTTCCCCGTGTCGCCGGCCTTCTCGTGCACCGAACCAATCGAGGCTGCCTAGTCGATCGAAAAAGTGTTAGCGTTTCAATAAAAATCCGTTCAAAATCGTTGCCGCTCGGCAGTTCATTCGAAACAAGATCTGATTAAATTTTCATTACTACCACGAATTTAATTCTTCAATTACTGTTATGTCGTCGTGAAACGTAACCGTGTTTTTCTGAAAACAAAACGGTTTTCAAACCACGTTTTTCAAACTTCATTTCCATAAGTAAGAATAAATGAAATATTTCTCGTAGCATTTTACGAAATGATTACCATAACAACCTTTTCAGAAATTGTTCCACGAAATACTCATTTTATAAATGACGTTTCCGTTCTACGCTTCAATTTGACAGTGATTCATTTATAATTTCACATTCTAAACAAATGCATCAGATTACAACGTAGTAGCAGATTCGAAAGTGTTTGTTCCATAAGAGCACTATTTGAAGAAGTGCCCGAGGCTACCGTTGCTTTCCATAAAATCTCCACTATCTTCTTAAACGAAATATAAAAGTTCGGGCATGATTTTTTAGACACCAGAGATAACTGTTTATTTCGTTTCCGGGGTTGCTCTATAAACTGTACCAAGTAAGTACCATTATCTTATAAAATGCATCGCAGATCAGTTTATTGGATCTATCATTTCGCAAGAGTTAATCACGATGCTTGTCAGTATCTCGAACCAGAACGCTTTGATATTGACCTACCTTGAGGAAATAACCATGACCTATACCACTATTACTCGTCTGGCTGACCGTACGATGGGTAACCTGTATGGTACGCATAACGAATATCTTAGGTGGGCATCAGAGCGTTTCTTTACACCGTTATTCGAATTGAAGTCTGTTTTCCACGCGTGTTGGTCACCTTGTTTCATATCGAAGGCAACGCCACAGTAGACACTGCGATAAACGCGGAACAAGCCTCTGCCCTCGGCGGTAATCAGGAAGAGAATTCGAGTGACTCGTGTTAATTAAGACCATTGCGGTTCTGATGTCGGGAGGTTAATCAAGATATTACTCAGATATTTAAGAAAGAATTTACCGGTGAAACAGATCGTCTTAATTCATGGGAGGCTGTAATTTAGATGTTGATTATCATGTCATATTCTAGGGTAAAGTGTTATTTTCTAAACTGCTACGAGAGTTTTTATTTTAAGAAATCAGAAGACTGTTTTGCATCAATTTTTGGATGTGAAATAATCACGTGTAATATTCTTTTGAAATCCTAATAGGAAAATAGTTAATTGGAAATGTCTCCATATTTATAAAAATTAAAGAATTTGGCTTGTAATGTTGCAGCACTCGAATCGTATGTAAACTCTTTGAAAAAGTTCAATTAATATAGACCATTATCCAGAGTTAAACTACAAACAGTGATAGAACCTGACATTTAATAGAGATTAATTCAATTCTCTACTCGGAGAAGGAGAAAACACATGTTTTACTCAGTTGCGTACACCATAAATGCTGAAATATGCGGTCTGTTCATGATTGCGGTCAGTTCAACTGAGTAACAATTTACTCAAGTACGTGATTAAGCTGTGGACAATGTGCGCCAGAGGACTTCAAGAAGATAACTGCTATAATTCGACATCTCGTTTAAAAAAAATAATGCGAGCTGTTTGGACCCGTTTGGACAGTTCAGAGATTAAGAAACCGCTTCCTTTCGAAGTGGGACATCACTTATTTTCGTTGTAAAAAGTAAAGTTCTGACATGATGTGGGCCACTGTGCACGATTGCAGGCAAAGCTGAATGGCTTTAAATTGCCGAGAAGATAGGGAGCATTTTCTCATTATATATAAATAATAATAATTTTATTTAAATATCCTTGTTTGCATATCAAACTCGTTAAATGCGCCTCGTTATTATATCACAATAAACGCATGTAAAAAAATTGAAAACACTGTTGCATTAGTTTTAACTCATTAGAATTATTTACAAAAGAAAGAAACGTCTACGTGGCCCCTGCATTTTGGAATTAATGCAGCCAGTTTATTATTTTGCATAAAAATTCGTAGTCCAACTATTGGAATGTACAATGTAGAAAAAGTGTGTAGCCTATTTTTTGACGAGGCGTAATTGCATATCATCGAGTGTTTCGCTTAATTAGCGAAGGTCACGCGCTGAGGCTATCGTAGCGGAAGGCATCACCGAAATAGAGAAAACAAATCGCGGATGAGAACGCGAAGAATCGCGCACGGAAACTTCACGAATGTTGCCCGAGCAAAACCGTGTAGATTGTAGATGAATGACGGTGGTATTGTTTCAGGTTGCCGCCACCGTTGCCCAGGATTACGAGGTCTCTGACATTCAGTGCAGCGGCGCAGGATCAGCCGCTGATTTGCTGACAGCAAAGATCAAAAGGCCAGTCGGCTTCAGAGGGGCGCCACTTTTTGCAGACGACAGACCCGCCAATCCGCTCACCGACATTCACTGCCAGATCAGGCCAGATCCCAATGATCCTCAGGAAGATAACTATTTCCTGAAGGTTACTGACTTCTCAAGATGCGGTGTCCTCAAGAGAAACGTGAGTAGCCCTTCGAGAATTAGTTTCGCGCGCGCCGCGATTAAATTCCTCGGCCCCGTGCGAACTGTTACGGGCACAACCAGACCTCTGTACCACATTTCTTCAATTTTAACGCGTCTACGTTTTTACCAGACTGTTTTTGCATACAATATAAAAAATATTAATTTTTGGCCGCAATATTGCACAGTTTGAATTTTTACATTGCAGGCATTTTTCGTTCCTTGTATTTTCTACTTCTTCTTCTCTCGAGCTACCAAGCCTGGCCATCTTTTAACAGCCTCCATCCTTATATTCCCGTTTTAACTTTACGAACCTATTACAACGGTTAAAAAGTTGTTCTTGCATACCATTCGACTGTGACATTACTGACGAATGTAATGAAAATCGATGGAATAAGCATTGACGGAAATGTCAATGCAGAGTCTGTACTACAGGACAAATTGATTTCCAAGCTTTGTGAAAAAAGCAGTGTCACTCATAACGCCGACGAGACGGTCAACATGTTAACACGTTTGCTACCAGCGCAGCGTTTACTTTGACAACAGCCGTCGTAAATATAAGTCGATTGACTATAAGTCGATGAACCTTTGTGCAAACTAAAATTTGCATCCGCTGCAAAAAAATGGGGACCAATTAGCAATTTATTTGTTTCTTCGATCATTTCAGTAAACGATTAATATACTCGCAACGTTCGCCTGAACAGAATTCCGAAACTATGTCTACCTTTATAATTATCAAGTGTCTGTTTAATCGACGTGTTATCCTTCAAACCTCGAGATACGACACATAGATGGAAATGTTTCTCGCACTTCTAAGATTACTAGAAGTCCTTGGTACATCAATCAAATCGATCCTGGCATTACGTTTATATTAAACTAAAATGTCACCGATTTAAATAATCTCTTATTTCTTTTATGAAATAAATACCACGACGACTATTTAGATAGCAAAACGGTTGAGATGCACTCAGGTTTTCCTTCAAGATAGGAATTCATCACAGCCACAGCAGTGTAACAAGGGCTTCTCACTTGACCGTGACCCAAGAAGTGAACACTTGAAAGAGATAGAGACATTCAGCACCGCTTCAAGAAATGGGAGAACCTTTCCATCGATATATCGTTTCTCAAAGCAATTACTCTGAAGAGGATCACCTTGAATGTTAAAAAAGTAATGCAGAGAGGTTTTACAAATATCGTCTCACCTCAAGGAGTAAAACAAATACCAGCTCCGTAAATACGTACCTCATTTAAAATAGGAGAGAAGAAAGACTGGTTTACGGATCGTTCGAAAATCGTTTTTTTATAAAATTAAAAAAGAATTCCACAGCTTTGGAATGGCTTTCATTTACTTATAATAGCTTACATTACTCAATCGAGAGTAATTGCCAGTAATCGATCAATTGACTCAAAAATTCTTTCTGTCATTCTGCTAAAGCATGACGATTCATCAATAAATTTGATAGAATAATCGAAAGATAATACAACATCGCGATGTCAAAAGTTATATAATACCCACGACTATCATATCGAAAAAGTTATTCAAGATAAGTAAATTCCAATATAGCAATGACCTAATTCAAAATTATACAAATTCGATGAAGTTAGCACATAATGTGAGAAACATATTACGATGATAATATTAACATATATTATAATAAAAACTCTAAAAGTCTGAATAAATGCATTTTTGTTAGTTCGTTACCACTTATCCTTTATTGATTGATGTCTAAGGTAACATAATCACTTGTCTTGTAATTAAAGGCTGGGACGAAAGGGTTACTGAAATATAAACTGTTTCAATATTAAGATACAGAATTACATTTTAAGTTCTCTTTTATACTGTCGACAGGGTTTCATTCACCTGAGAATATGGTTTCCCGCGTTTTCCGGCGTTGTAATGCTAGCCGATCAAGAACTGATCCTTATGTGTCGACCACCTGAACCCACGTTACTTCGACATAAAGCTGCCGGTTTTGCAGGCACCTTGTAAGTAGTAGTTTTGACCAAAATTCTTATTACTGAATGTACAGAAGATTTCTACAAATTTAATTACATTTATTACTGATAGGTTTAACGTTGAGTGAATGCTACTGTGTAATAGATCGAAACATTCTGAAATTAACAATTGTTTTAGCCCACACGGTGCAAGAGTGTCGGGAGTAGTCGAAGAAACCCCGGGTCGTTTGGAGTACGAAGTAGCTCTCTATCGAGAAGCTACGGGAAATGTGTCGGACGCATCTGGATCTCAAACCGTCGATCAGGCGGTCCCTATCGGCACAAAACTCCAGCTGCGAGCTAGAATCAGCTCGGACAGCGCATGGGGATACATTAAACTCTTGGAGGTGACTGTCAGTCCTGATCCTGATCAACCTCACGCACCAGGAAGTGTCGTCCTTGTGAAAGACGGCTGCAGAAATCGAGACTTCGCTTCGATAATTCCTCATCAGCCGGCTCGATATCGGGAGAGGAAAAATGAGGTTTTCCTCGATTTTGAAGCGTTCCTCCTGAGCTCGATGAGGGAACGCTCCACGTTGTGGATACACTCGCAGATTAAAGCCTGCATGGAACCACAAGACTGCCAACCGGTAATGACACACAGTTCAAAGGTTACTCAAGTTACATGTCTCTTGTTCAACCGTTTCACCGTGGATTAATTCCCTGTCCACCATTTACAAAACTGAAGATAGTACAAAGACCATCAAATAAGATAGGGCAAGATTAAAATCGGATAAATAATAGTAAACCGTATTTTTTCTCAGAATTAGCACAACCAATGAAATGGAGTTGAGTAGTTTTAGTTTTAAATATCTTTATACAGACCTCATAGTTTGAGATGCACAAATCGTTAGAAAAAAACTTTCGAGATTTCAACTCCATTACAAGTTTTTTGTGTAAATTGAAAACGTAGAATTTTTGTCTACAATTGAAAATTGCATGAGACAAGCATGACCTAGCAATACAGAAAAAATCAAAACAGATTCATGTTTTGACACGATATGATAACAATGCGATATAATCCTTCCTTATCTTATCTGATTATTTGTGAAAACAATGTTTGAAGAGCATACTCTGTGTCCTCGCGCATTTTATGTGTTCGCGTTTAATTACAAACAGACCATTATCTTTCACAACGCTGAAAAAAGGTGCGAAAAAATGTTTATATGGAATTTACAAGAAATTTTCTGAACCAAAAATGATTTATTCACATCATTCGTTAGTGATTTCTATTAAAGAATCAACGATATAAAAAACATATATATTTGTTCTGAACGATTATTTAAATATTACGTTCATAGAATGATGAGAGACAAAGAACTATTGTATATTATGATCGTATGTCTTTATAGGATTTCTGTTTGGACTTATTTGAGCCATCGGGACACGGAAAGAGAAGAAAAAGATTTCTAGAAGAGGAATCACCTATATTCCTTTCTAAAGACAGACGTTCGATAAAAGAGTACAATGATTCGACTCCATTCACGAAATTCAAGGATAATATAGAGTTTGCAGTAATGATGTCTGACGGTGAGTATTGAAATCAAAATTCAATATTTAAGGTAGCCTTTGAATACATCAATTTTGAATCAAACTATCATTCCATAAAATTAATTATCAGTTACTTTCCGACGGTAAAAGTATATCTTTATTACATATTTTATCAGTTTGTAACAAATTCTTGTCGAAAACACTTGCACATCCATATAAATGCTGACGAACGTTGACACGAAAGTGTAATCAAAGATACACAATACATCAGAAACCATTTTCAAATAACAATAAATATTTAAAACAGAACAATATCTTAACAAAGCAGTGGAATGAATTCCCAGTCTAAATGCTTAGAGTAAAATATTAAATTAACGATGGTCCCTAGTGACAATAAATTAATTGAAAGATAAATGATATATAAACTAATACAGTAGCACTGGGATCGGATATTATTATCAACAATATACGTTAAAATAAGTGTACTCTTAGTCGATGAACGCACAGGATTAAAATTAATTTTTGTAATTTTTCAGATCTATATCAAAAAGTTACCGCCGGATTTGAAAACAGCTGTGGTAGTTTTCTTTACGTTGCTACTGGATTGGGAGCACTTCTCGCTTTATCAGCCTTTATCATGTGTTATCTAGCTTTGCGTTTACACAATTTGTCGTCGACTATACCGCAAAATAAATCAATCGACGAACTCATCCGAGACCGAGCGCGAAAATATTCAGAGACAACCCAAGGCTACACCGGTCGATCAACGGTACAATAGCAAACTGTTGCGCATTGTGCATCATGCATGATCAAACTCATCACCTAAGCCTTGTATGCCGAAGGGAAAGACCAAACAATTCACGGTGTACATATACAAGAAGTATAAACTGCAGAAATAGCTTGAACTTGTTATAAAAAGAAACCTTATCTTGTATGTCAAGTCTCTACAACAAATTATTAAAAACAGTATGCATGTAAATAATACGTACACAGGGTGAATCACTTTAACTTCGTATCCCACATAACTTCTTGGTTCATACTATAAACTATATAAACTATAGATACTAATGGTTCAATATTGTCAAAGTAAATGATTTATGCGCATCATTATCTACAATATCGTACGAGCGAAAATTGTCGACAATCACCGAAATTTATACACACGAATATAAATAGTATGATAACAGGATGATAACAATTTAAATCATTGGTCTTGCTCTGGCAACAGCTACACTGCATTGGAGATATACTACTGTGTTCCATTTCTGAATAGAGCGATAATTATTATTAATGTAAACCTTAATGTTCCAAGGAAGTTTTACTTTCCAATAGAGAGATACAGTATGAAGAAGATAGCTGGGATACGTGTGTACTATTTGACAGTGGAAAATATAGTAAAACTGAAGTTTTATTATAGGAGTATTCACTAAATTGTATAACATTATTTGTAATGTAAAAATCACGAAGACAAATTTCTTTTATTTTACGAATCGAAATGCAACTTCTTCGCTGTTACTTTCTTAATTGATGATTCACCTTATACACGTTCCATACAGCCAGGTGCACAGAAAATTGATTATCTTTCAACGTTTGCACTCGATATTTATGACTTTTTCACTCGCTTTGAAGTAATTTTTACCGGTCAATTTATCGAAACGTACCAAGTGCTATTACGTGACCTGAAAGAATCTTCATTTATAATAATAATTTGAAACTCACTGTAGAATAATAATTTAGATCCGGGTTTCATAAAGTGATTTTATAATTCCGACACAATGTATATACATACACATGCCAAAATATTTATATTTATAAATAAAAATTGAATGTCCAAGGACGCTTACCAAGACGTCCTTTGGCAATCAATTGTTTAAAATATTTACAAGAAATAAATACAATAAAATATCTAATTGTGTACATGACCGCGTAATCCGATTATTTATTATAGGATAAGGTATGATTTTATACTCGTGCATGCGATCATAACTTTAAAAGTTTCAAAATTAGATTAAAAAAACTTTAAAAATTAAATTGTTTGTAAAAAAATTAAATCGATCATTTGATTTAGCTTTTCGACATTTTATAACGTATTGTACTGTACTATACTTCTATATAAATATATAGTGTAATGTTCAGTAACAGGGTGCGATCGCACAACGATCTATGAGTCCGAATAAACGACAATCAACAATAGTTGATAGCATTAAAATATATCCAGAATAATTTCTACAATAAATTAAGCAATCGAATGCACGCATACGAATAACGCATGTACTAAAGTGCGTAGAACTGTTTTACAATCTAACTTTATGTGTACGCTCAAAACCACTCTTTGGTTAATGTTCTAGTTTAGAATAAAAATAATGTAACGTTATGTTACAAAGTGTGGCACTTATTATTTATTTTATGTTCTTTAAAATTTACCTAGAAATATATATATTATAGATATATATATTCTCCTTGTATAATGCATCATTCATTCACATTAAGTACACGTATCTATTTAACAGGAACGATTGCAAATATTACTTTGTGTGTGTAATAAATACAACTAGGTACCGCTCAACGAGCTTTACTAGTACGTAAAAATAAACAAAACAAGTGCATGTTTGACATTTTGAAAGATCTAATTGTATAAAAAACAACAATTACTGTTAAATAATCAGCAACATTTAGATGGCAAATAATTGTTTAAATCTTAAGTGACTGAGAATTACGATTTTACTCTACTTTATGCCTTTACATCAAACAGTTTAAGAAAAAAAAGGTAATGATGCACTGTGTGTTCGCTATAATATTTCTATACTATTAAATTTATTTGTAAACGTTCTATGTATTATTTTAAGACAAAAAATCGTAATATTCTACTCAGTCGCTTAAAGATTACTAATGTTTACATACCAACGCACAATTCCTGTCATTGTAGATAAAAATTCCACTTACATATTAAAATCAATAAAACGTGTAAAAATCAAAGGACACATTATCTTTGGCTCTTACCACTTCCTACACATTAATAGATAAGTTATATAGACGTCAATAGAAAATTATATGCAATAAAATAATAAAAATCTCAATATGATTGTAAATTATTTTCGGATTTTACAATAATAAAACCATTGTAAAAAAATAAATTATGTAAAATCCACGGATAATTAGCTATGCGGAAATGTAAGCCTTGTACGTGACTTATAAAAGCATTCTAATAATTAGGTCGTTTTCTTTCTTTCTGTTTTTATACATACTTATGCTTCTATGTATAATGACGACTGTGTAAAAATTAAACATATTTACACTTTCTTAATGGTATGTTAATATTAAATAGATGTATAATGTTTATATACAATAACTAGACTATGAATGTCTAAGCAAATTCATCATTTTCTGCAATAATTTATAAAAGCTATAATTAAACGTATTAACTTGCTTTGTTAAGCGTATTACTGTTACAGATCAAATTTAAAATAAAATGTTTACTAAATATGGTTCATAACTTTCATAGAATTGCACATTCACAGATAGTAGTATAAATGCAGAACATCTGCAGTCTAATGATAACATAGTATACTTTGTTCTATGTTTCTCTGTTTAATTCAAAATTTATAGATATGCACAATTATATTTGTGCATTTTTGTCGTTGTATGTCTTTTTCCCTTTTTTGTTGAACAGCGAAAAATGTTAAACAACACTTTGACGCGATAATACTTCATCTATGTTAATCATAAATAATTAAGCCACATATATGTTTAAACGTAAGTAAATAAGTTAAATATCAGTGTGATATCGTATTTACAAATATCTCCATAAAATATGATTATCACACGCTCTGAATGATCAGAGTAAGTTAGTCAGTCCTCTCTTTGTTCTGAGACATTATTAATGCCTCATACACTGCTGACTCTTTCTTCTCCTTTTTTAAATTTCTGTCTTCAAATTCCAATCTGTAATTAAACACTATATCAGAGCGTGATAAGTCTGTTTAATATACCTGGGATATGCAAACGTCTTCAAGTGTCATCAACATACAGAGTTAAGTCAATTGAACAAGTTTTGGCTGAATAAAGTGAGTCTGATGAAGTCCTTTTTAGCATAAAATTGCATATCCCATTAGAAAAGCATAAATAGATGAATATCAAAACAAAAGTTAACAAATAAAGTAAGGACAAATACGACTACTGTAAGCTAAATGAGGAATTATAAAATGCAAAATGATGAAATTCAACAGGACAATGATTGCTCAAATTGTCAATTACTGTATGTAGCTCTTTCAACTCCCATACAGTAATTTTTGGTAAATTTATGTAACAGTCAGTCTTCAATTATTATATATACATACGATTAAGTTTGTGACAAAATATTAATTCTATGCCTTTTGCCTTGTGATATTATTAATTCCGTTAATGCATTCATTACGTGAATTAATCATTCATACAACAGTATCTTTTTCGTGAAAGAAGCATATTACCTCCAATAATAATCCCAATAATAACTACACTATTATCAAAAAATATAATCTATACTACAATTATTAGATATGTTTACATACAATATTTATTCACATGGTGTATTTTGTCAACCATGCTTTCTGCGTTTTCTTAAAATTTTATATTCGCGACTGGAAACTGTTAAAACATTGGTCTCGATAAACTCGTTTAAAGAGCCGTTATTCCCTAGGCATTTTAAATGATCGAAATTAAAGTGGACTTTGAATCCTACTACTATTCTATAATCTGCTCTTATACCGATTTTACATTGGTTCTATATCGACGACTAAATCAGTAATTATGTATTCGCCCATTCATTTAATCTTTCTTGTCACCTGTCCACAGTATTCAGTTAATCATACAGTCTTTGATAAATTCAAAATACATTTGTTGTTCATCTTAAATTCGTGAGTGCTTTAATTGGCCCAGCTTCTTTCATTTAAAATATATTAGTGTACGAATTGATTTATTAAATATAAATGACATTTAAGACTCAAAAGTGTGAAGATTCCTAGTGTCTTAGAAGTTTTACATGCAGCTGATCATTTAATGAACGGTATTGCATTTTTATATGTAACTTTTGAATTTTGAACTAAAGAGAGTATTCTTTAAAGAGTATTCTGATATCGATTGGTAAAATATTTTTGATCATGCACAAGATGAAGTATGTAAAACTGATCTACCTGTGAAGAATAATGCGTTCGACTATCTTTTCTGTTGTCATATCATTACCACTATCCAACAATTTAAATTTATTTTGCCGTTTAGGCTCAGCATATGGATCATTACCATCTTCGCAAGGCATTATAGGGGTCTGACCATGGCAAACAACAGAAACATCAAAATGTTCCATAAGATCTTTTGTAACTTCATATGGTGCCCCAATTACTACTTCATTAACATACTATGAATTGAGAAAATAGTAAATATTAAATAAACTTCGACCGAATCAGATTTTGATTCAACATTTCATATGATATTTAATTTGTTACCTTGCACGCTAGAACACTAAGTACTCTTTCATGGAGATTCATAATTGGATGATTACCACATTTATATCGATTAACTACAGGATCTGTATGTAGTCCAACTATGAGATAATCACCTTCTTTCTTGGCAACCTCTAAGAAATCTAAGTGACCAACGTGAAAGAGATCAAATGCTCCCGCTACATAAACAATTTTGTCTCCAGGCTGTGGACTCTTTCCATCGCTAAACTGAATAATCTTCTGTGTCGTAGGCAAAAATTGTGAACATCCTGTCCATGGACTTCTAGCTGATTGATCTTGTCCCATACTTTTACTAGGTTCTCTATCGACACTATATTCACTATCGCCTTGTTTAAAGTGTTGTCTTGTCATTAATAGCATACGTCCTACTAAATCAGTTGTTGATACACCAGCAGTTCTTTGAACCTCTCTATAATAATGATGCAAATTTTTAAAAATTGTTTTCTATAATTTGTTGCAATACAATACCAGTCACTTCATAACTAATTTATCACTTAAAATGTACTACCTGTAACGACCCGCTGCTTTGACCAAATGATATGTATCTACACCATCTGCTGTCACAGTAATGTCATCGCCATGTACACAAAAATCACAATTGTATTTATCTAATGTCTCCAATGTTGTAACATAAGGTGCACCTTCTACAACTTCGTCTACCCATTTAATACCACGAACCATTTTATACCTGACACAAAAACATTATATTATAAGACAAATATAAGCTCACCATGAAATGCTCCAAAAGCATTCAATTGTTCGTCTGCAACACAATTTGAAGCAAAAGTGTAATGAAATAGAAGAAAAAAGGACTGTCGTATTCAAATTGAGAATTAAGAATCACCTCTTTAACAAAAGCATACCTTTCCTGTTCCATAAACACTGGTGGTCCCTTATGCTTAGTAATCTCCTCATCGGTATGTATACCCACAACTAAATAATCACCTAATGCCTTCGCTTGTCGCAGAGAATTCGCGTGGCCGAAGTGTACCATGTCATAACTGTGTTAGAAAAGTGAATCATTTCTAATACTTCATAGCAGAAATTATTTGCAGCGGCAATAACGTTGAAGTAGTTGCGAGAAGATAACATTCATTTCTATTGCTAATTCGCGACAAAAAAGGTTGATTAAATACGCTTTTAGATACGCGATCATACTTGACAGGATTAAACAAAAAAAAATTGTGCAAAAAAGGTACCGCGAACTTAATTAAAGTGTATGAACATAACTACACGGGAATCGAAGTTGTCAGTGGAATAGGTACATGCATTGATTTACAGGTATAAGTAGGACGTATACCATATAATTCACGTTTTATCGTCAAGAAAATGACACAGTCATCCGACAATTTTGAAAAACACGCGAATGTTTGAAGTATTAAATAATAGAATTCACTTGATGGAAACTTACCATCCGTCACACCATACCCTTACTTCCTTGCGATTTTCTGTCATGATGAAAGAGTTGCTGATAATTTACAATAGATTAAAAAAAACTCTCGTTTAGCGAAGAACAGTAGATAACCAAGAAGCACACTACGCCCACCGGAGCTTGAAACGAACTGCGCGCGTCGATTCACGCGTCACGTAATTTTGTTCAACCCATATCCCCCCACCACTTCCACTTTTTATATTCACGTTTGAAGAGGGACATGCGTCTGCATACGTCTAACGCAAAAACGAACTTTTCAAACGGACTTTAAATATTTTTAAAACTGTGTGCAATATTAAAACGATATTGATCTGTTAATGCAAGTAAAACATATTTCCATTCGATTTACTAGTTCAAGCAAGTTGGCGCAAGGACAAGAGACTTATAAACACGCTGTAATTATTCACTGACTTGTCTTTATTCATCAAATACAAATTTTAATCGATTATACTATACACATACATTCAGCTTTACAAATGCATGTTAACTAGTAAGCGATGTTACGTAATAGTACAATATGATATTAGCACAATTAAAGTGGAATACTTTATTTATTTATTGACCATTGTACAATATAAAAATATGCGGATAATTTCGAATCTACAATGTTTAGTGTATATCAATGAGAGACAATAATACTTTTCGTTCCTACATTCTGATCTAATAGATTCGATTTATTCAATTGATGTAAATGTATCTACTCACGCGATATTATGGTCACTGAAAAATATACATGTTTATTGCATGACACGTTGAATATTGTAATGAACGACGAAGGATATTATGGTGGGAGTTTCACTACACTGCAAAAACAATTGATCAGACATAAGTGATCGCCAATCATGAAAATTCTAATAATATCGCAGAAATGTAGTTATACAGAACGGCTATTTATTGGAATGAATCAATAACACTGATCTAATCGTATTCTGACTTCTCAAAAACGCTGCACACAAAATAAATAAGGTACTTTACCGTGAAGCACAGCACTGATTATTTGTATCAGCATGTATGTCAAATTACTTATGTAAACATTATCCCATTATGTATCACTGATAATAATCAAAGTGTAATATTCAAAATAATTGCATAAGAAAAATATTTTTTACATTATCCTACGTATCATTATCTATTATACTCTTACTTAAATGTACTAGTTTTTATGAGAAATTTACGTATATAAGTTATATGTATTTTATAGCTTGTCGTGTTAAAACAATGTATTGTAAATATATGTTTTTTACGTGCATTAGAAATTTGATAAATAAACTATTTAACTTTCACGAGAGGAAAGTATAATATGGTAATATAGAATTTAATGTAAAATTGTTTATATTTCATACTTGTATAGTTTTATTAAATTTCTAATACTACACAGTGCATTGAGATTTCGTACACTTGTAAATCAACTACAGTGCAATGCATTGTACGTTTTTAAGTAATACAGCTAATCCGTGTATCATCAAATCGTAAATTACGATTTGATGAATGATGTCCCTTATTGGTTAATTTTATAAGGATAGCCAAAAAGCGAGCCACCAAGAGTCCATGTTTTTTTTGCAAAAATTAATTTCCTTACTTATGGGAAATCATAAATTATAAAAATAAAAAACATTTGTTTCAGGAAATAAATACTGCTGTATCTTGCATTTCGATTTTACAAACTTCTTTCCTGGTTGAATATACATTAAAACTCATAAAGAATAAACTTGTACGAAGTATTGCAAAGAACCAAGTGATCGCAACTGCATGACGTCATAAATCGAAGGTCATCAATGTTTCACCTTCTATTACTACACTTACATTTATTTTTACTAAAAATAAAGCGAGAATGCTATGCGTCCTCGTTTCGACACAATTAGGACGTCCTAACAAGTAACGTCCTGATTTTTGACGGTAATTACTACCGCATTTATTCCAATTTACTTTTGTGTTCGATCTCAGCAAGGAGCACGTTATTGGGAAACCATGTTCTCTTTCAAATAGAATCTCCCACCTTTTCTTATTTTTACTATATTACATAAAACTCATTTGGAGTTAATTATATTGAAGTTAATAACCATTTTGTTGTCTATAATTGCTTCCACCACCACCTCCACTACCTCCGTATCCTCCACTGCCGTTTTGATAACTGCTGGAGCCACCGCCAGAAACTCCACCATAACTGTTTTGAGAGAATGGTTTGCTACCGTAATTTCCACCTCCCATACCGCCTGAAAAAAAGAAGATAAACAACATTTAGGAACACTCTAACTTGAAAGATAAATCATTTTCGTGAGGTTATTATTAATGGTGTGCGAGAACTAGAAACTGTCGGGCATTCCATGATCGGGACGGGTCGAGTTCTCGAATATATCGAGATTTTTGAGCATTGCAAAAATTGTCGGGTTTTCATACTCCTCTAGTTAGTATTATTTGAAGGCTTACTGCTATTATTCCCATTCCATTTTCCTCTATCTCCACCACTACCGCCACCGCCACTGGAACGATCAAATCTGCCACCCCTATCTCCTCCATCACGACCACCACGAGATCCTCGAGGGCCGCCACCACGGCCTCCAGAACCACGTCCACTGCCACCTCCACTACGTCCACCGTAACGGCCCCCTACAAAGAAAAATAATGACAGAAAAATCAGTTAGTTATTGAAATAAACATTTTAGAATTTTAAATCCAATTTCATTTAGGAACATACTTTTGTAAATTCCCGGATTCCTTGATAGCTCGTAAAGCTTAGGGTTTACGACTTGTTTCGCTTCTTCTAAAACTTGAATTAAGTCACCAGCCTTGTGCGCGTTTCCAGGTGTGAAAAACGCGTACGCAGTTCCCGTACGCTGTGAACGTCCTGTACGTCCGATACGGTGTACATAGTCTTCAGAATTTGACGGGTAGTCCAAATTTATCACAAACTTAACATCTTCCACATCTGTACAATATTAGAAATTATAATCATGGTAATTAGAAACTATTTGTGTCTTTGTGGTTCAAGTAACTTACAAAGCGAATTTGTTAAAGCGTTAGGGATTCTAGCATGTGCAACATACATAGGTGGAATCAAAAAGTACGGTGTATATATAATTGCAAAAAAACTTGAAGAAAATAATTTTAAATTATTTCACATACTCGCTGAACTTTTAATTCCATCTACAGTCTCCACATGACGTGTACAATAGATTGACCACAAAGAGCAACGTTTTTATATTATTTACCTGTTATTGCCAAAAGCTGGAAACGTAAATACATTTTTGGAAATGTAGAGGAATCAGAGCTCAGATGGTTCTCATGGAATTCTCGCATTATGCGTTAGCGAGCTGTATATTTACTCATAGTAACTTCACACCCTTCTCTCCCGCACCAAAGTATGGATCTGTGCTGGTCTTTCAAAATTTGGTCCTTGCGCATTGCTTCGATGAGGTTGGAACATTGGACGAGCACCATGTGCACTTTCCGATCAACCCCACATGCATTCCATTGCACGAGTAACATCGAGATTTGTTTTGCAATGTTGAGAGTTTACACAAATTTTTGTGATAGTACGACATTCAATTACAACAGTCTTACGATCAATGTTCGTTGAACGGTCATTAGAAGTGAAATTATTTCTTAAGGAATTACTGTAGAATGTAATGTCACAACCACTGCAAAACAATGCGATGCCATTCCCTAGCCGTTTAATCTAAGAGAAGCGGTAAAATATCTATCCTGTTCGGTAGTCCTTGTATGCTAGATGCCCTAACACTATGACTTCCATACTTTGGACCGTCGCAGGTACAGAGTGAGAGTGTGTTTTTTCAAGTGGCACGGTGGGCCGAGGCACAGCGTTAGGTTAGCTTGTTGCGCGGGGACAGAGACCAGCAGTCACGCCCCATTCAATTATTTATTCCAAAGCAAGCTCTCCAGAGTTCTTATCATTGATAAAACTCCGTCGCATGTGCCTCTGAAAACACATAGAACAGCACGTTAATACCAGACTGACAAGACTTTTTTCAATCAGAGCAAAATTTAAAAACGTGAACCTCCTATCGTCTTACCTGTTTACCTAATCTAATAATACTGCTGAAATATTTTGACTTACTTTTGGATTTCACAATAATACAAATCTAACTCTGGAATACTAATCTTCTATAGATGCTGAGACTAATTTTTGTCATTTCTACTATGTAATTTTAACAATCAAATCTTTTAATTTACTATAAAAACAGTTTTACTTTCTTTATTCCTTGTTTAATTTGTTATATGTATTACTGGTAATAAAAATATATACATATTTGTTACTGCTGATGAAATAGATCAAATACTTATGCCACTTTAAAATTATAATTGGGTTTTAAAGAAAAAGATATACAAAAATGTAAAGCAGAATAATAAATTCAGCAAAGATTGGTGTTCTAGAATTAAGAATCTGATCTTATCGGTAACATAGTAATCAACATCTCCCCAATGCACAGTTTATGATTCAAATTAATATTAAATTGGACCATAATGAATCTGTTTTGTGAAGATATGACAACATTATATGATAAAGCAAAAATATGTCAAAATCCACCTAAGCTATGATGGAACTGAACAAATCACAAGATATTTAATATTAATATGCTGAAAAGTTGAGAACAGTAGTGTTAATTTCTTTAAGTGCTTTATACAGTATATGATTTAACTCCATGGGTATTTAATTAATGAAAACGAATTAAAATTTTATATAGTCTATCTTAGTTACTTCAGAGTAGTTAAAATTTTATAAGCTATTAAAGACATGAAGAAAAATTGCTTCTACAATGTATATTGGCTAAAAGAAGAGTATTATTCAATGTATACAGCTTCTCTATACTTATTGAGAAAAGAATTTAATTGGTTTATCTGTAATGCAATACTATCTTCTAAAATAAAATCAACAAGATACAATAAAGTAACTCTATTTAATGTAAAATAGTAAAATAATGAAACTTTTACAAATTAGATAAAAACAAGTGTCAGATGTTCAAATAGATGTTCCATGACCATACAATTGACTTGTTACTAATTTTAGGATCTTTAATGGAGGGTAGTACCTTGTGTACCACTTCTAAAAATAGTTTTAAGAATGCTATTTTATCACAAATAAAAGAATATAATACTGAATTTGAAAAAACTGATTTAACTATGATACTTTCTCATTCTTATATTTCTATATGCAGCATGTAATGTCTTTTATAAACCAACAAGCTCCTGTAAAAACAATGGTTTTCATATCTTCAAATCCTTACAAAATAATTACCTATTCTGAAATAACTTGGGTACACCATATATTATGCACTGAATATGAATGACTAATTTTGTCAATTAATTGTTCTAAATCCTTTGCCTATTGTTCGTTTTTAATCATTTCCATTCGCACCGAGAGAAGACTAATGTCAATCAGTCTGGCACATGCCGTTATCCGTTGCCACATCACTATATTACAACTCTCACGAATGTGAAATAACCATCGCAGCCTGACCCTTACATCATACCCACTCATGTGTAAATAAATTCTTACCTAATCCTCTTGCCGCAACATCTGTAGCTACTAGTATGGCAGATCTGCTATTCCGGAATTCTGAAATAGATTATCTAGTATTGGGTAGGGTATGTTTACATATACATATATGAGATAAAGCTTAGTTATGACTTACGGTTTAATACATAATCTCTTTCCTGTTGACTCTTATCTCCGTGAATGCCAATTGCTTGCCACCCATATCTATTAATTGCACGTGTTATATCGTCCACTTTTCTTTTTGTTTCGACAAATATAATTGTCTTATTTTCTGGCTCGTTTGAAATTTCTTCTAATAATTTCATGAGTTTGCCCTCCTTCTCAAATTCCTCGCATACATCAACAATTTGAAGAATGTTATGATTAGCTGCCAGTTGCAAAGAGCCAATATTAATTTGTATATAGTCAGTTAAGAATTCTTCTGCAAGATTGCGAACTTCCTTTGGCCATGTTGCAGACCACATTAGAGTTTGTCGATCAGGTCGGATTTGTTCAACAATCTTTCTAATTTGCGGCTCAAAGCCCATGTCGAGCATTCTATCAGCTTCATCTAGCACTAAGTATGTACATCTACGTAGATTGGTTGTACCACGTTCTAGGAAATCAATAAGACGACCTGGTGTTGCTATACAGATTTCAACACCTCGTTCGAGGTCACGAGCTTGAGGGCCTTTCGGAGCTCCACCAAAAATGCAAGTATTTCTAACTTGCGACGAAACTCCGAAATCTGAGGCAACTTGCTGAATCTGTTGAGCAAGTTCTCTTGTTGGTGCTAGAATAAGAGCTATAGGTCCATCGTTTCGATTCAATCTGGGTTGATGGTTTATATGTACAATTGCTGGTAGAATATACGCTAATGTTTTGCCAGATCCAGTCTGTGCGATTCCAACCATATCACGTCCAGATAAAGCAATGGGCCAACCTTGTGCTTGTATCGAAGTTGGTTCTCCAAATCCTTGTCTACGGATTTCATTTAGAACATAATCTGGGAATCCCCCTTCTTCGAAAAATATGTTCGGTCCTGGTACATTTGTACCTTTGACAGTAATTTCTTTATCTGAACGATAAGCCTCGACAACGTGCGAATTTCGAGTTGTAACATTAGGATGAGGTTGATAAAAATCTTTTCTAAATGGTTGCAGTGTGGCCATGTCCCACCTTGGTTTTCGTAGACGTTCACCAGGTTGACGATTTTTGAAGTTGTTACCAAAATTGCCTCCGTCTCTATTCGAACTGCTACCAAATCTACCACCCCCACCACTTCCATCTCGACCAAAACGACCTCCTCCACGAGCTCCGCCTCCTCTTCTATCACCACGTTCACGATCACGATAAGCCCTGTAACAAAAGTTTTATTTGTAATTAAAAATTAAATTGTTAAATGTACGAGTTCGAAATAATACGTGAAGTAACTAACATTGAGAAGCTAATGTTATGTTAATATATAAATTACTCTACTACATTAAGCATAAACATTATTCAATGTCAACTAACATTCAAATTCTGATACATTAACTATAATTTCCACAAGAAAGTGATTAAACACATAAAAATTATTTTTAATGTTACGTTTGCGTATATATTTAATTAATTTAGAATTGAAATTTACAGATGTACACTCTTAATATGTATTAATAACATGAAATATATTCGATTAACTTCGAATAATTACAAAAAGTCTGCATGTAACGGACGTACAAAATTTCGCTAATATAAAAGCAATATGGAGTAACGCATACTCAATCATAGATGGTAAATGTCAATAAGAAATTTATAGAAAGCTAACAGTTTTACGCAATATTAATAGAAAATCGATGTAACTTACATTTCTATGCGATATTCAATTCGTTCACTTGAAAATATGATATATTTTCTAGGAAAATCGGGGTTCTAATGTACAGAATGACTGAAAAGTACGTTATACTCGTCACACGATCCGAAGGGGATCTGTGAAACAAATGTCATGGCGTCGCAACGTACCAGGAAATAGTTCCTTTTCATATAATTTTAATCTTGTTATTTCGTATTTATCATTGTTTTCATCTTTGATTTATAATTTATTAAAAATGAAATATTTTGATTTTAATTAAAATACTAAAATTTGTAAGTAATTGTAAATATATTATCAAACGTTGTACTTGCGTATATCTCCGGAAATAAAGATACGGAGTGGGGGAATATATATACATACACGGAAATACATGAAATATTAGACACATGATATGCAGGGATCAAATTTTTTCAGTGTTTAAGATCTTTATGTAAAATCGTCTATTTCTGAAATAGTTTATACAAGAAAAATTGGCAGTACCTCTTAAATATTTCAAGGTATATAGAAAAATATAAAAACGCTATTGAATTGTTCATGAATTCAATTGTATTCTATTTAATCAGTTTATTTTATACATTATTTTTTGTTTTTAAGGAAAAGAAAATGAAAAATACTACATAATTTCAAAAAGGAAAACAATTTTATTGATATAATAATTCATAACACAAAAATTTAACAAATACATTTAGTTACACGTTTTAATATAATTCCTATTGCTTATAAAATTTATTTTTTATTATATAGAATATTTATGTACCAAAGACTTTTAATACAAATTAAACTGCAACTGGCTTATTTATTAAAAATAATGACAATAAGAACTATTTTGAAATTTATATAATAAATGTAACATTAATAATATTTATACATGTTTACTATAGGCGATGACCTCTTTGGTTCTTCAAGAATTAAATAATAGTTTTATTTAACAAAGTGAATACTATTTTGAGCAACATATATAAAATAATATTTCATATTTTATAACAAGAATAAATTATTAAAACAGTAATAAGTTATGCTATACAAATGGCTTTGCCTAACTAATTTTAAACATTTTTTTAGCATTTTCTATTTTGTCAATCCTATTTCGCAATTGTAATTGCAGTCTTTTTTAAATAATACATATACATTTATAACCAATCTTATTCTGACTGTTATTATTGACTGGTATATTTTTATCACACACATGAAATATGCAACATCTTTTCTTTGGTATCTAAGTCTTCTTTGTGCACTTTTAATTGCCTTATTAAGTATATCTTCGTACTAACAAAACTCGAATTAAATATGATACTATTAACACTGTTTCATAAAAATTGAGTTGTTTGATGCTATGAATACCATTTTAATATGTTACGCCTCTATACTGGTAAGTACTTCCATAATTGTCTCCTGCTCCATAACTTTGTGCTAAATTATTTTGACCGTAAGATCTTTGTGTACTGTATCCGTATCCTGAATTTTGATTAACTGAATTACTTTGTTTCATATTATTATAGCTGCCATAGTCTGAACCAGAATAACTGCTTGAAACAGATTGATAAGAATTTCCACCGCGACCGCTACTACCACCTCTTCCTCTTGAAGGACCTCCTCTTCCTCTACTATCAATATTTCCTCTTCTACTATTATTTCGATCATTTCCCATGAATCGTTTACCACCTTACATATTAGAAGCACATATATTAGAAAAATTTGTTAAACATTATGTAGAATAAACATAAAATCATACTTCTGCTTCCATAATTTCCTGATTTTGCCAATTCCGCCATTTCCGTAAGTCGAGGATTTATATTTTGCCCTGCCTCTTTTAATACTTCTATTAAATCTCCAGCATGTTTCATGTTATGACTTGTGAAGAATGCATAAGCAGTTCCAGTTTGCCTTCTTCGACCAGTACGACCAATTCTATGTATGTAATCTTCTGACGATGATGGATAATCAAAATTTATTACATATTTGACATCATCCACATCTGTGACAAAATATTTATATTTATAAAGGCAATAGCAGTAGTATAATCAATTGTTAAATCATTTGGTTTTTATTTTTCATCGAACTCATAGAATGATCTTCAAACTTGGGAATAAATTTTGAATACATCGGATGTTCACATTACATAAAGTTTTGAATAATTTATGCAGTTTGTGATGGTTCAGAATGGAACCTTTAGATTTTACTTAAAAATAAAATTGATTTGTAAATCAGGTTTGAAAACCACCCACCTTTCGTTTCGAATTTCCATTGTAAAATCAGCAAGAACAGCCCCATTTACTTTTAAAGTAGGGCTATTCGGTTGGTTTCATATGAAAATGTATTGATGGCCTAGAGATTAGACAGACACAGCGGTAGTGTCTGGTTTGGGATAAAGGCAGCATTTTAGGGTTTAAGCCTGAATGCATTAATCTTGTTAAGTGTATCAAACAACAATTTCAGTAATTAGAGGCACTGAAAAATATTCTTAATTTGCAATTGAAATAAATAAAAAAATTAATCTATATCAAGGAGGTTGCGAGTTCAACAAATAAGGCACAACAATATAAGAATACCTCTTAAAAACTAATGTAATATGCAATTTTTCTAGCATGAACATTTTCAGAAAGTAACTGTTATTACAAATTTGCATGATCTTATTGTATGTGAATATTATTTGTAATATGAATAATACGTTTAAAAGCATACTTTTAAATGAATATATTCGTATTACAATTTCGATATAATAATTAATAAAATGCAAGCAAAATAAAATAAAACATTCACTGTGTCTGCCCAATACCGGCAGTACACTGGATTCACATAGGGTACTCTGTGCCTCTGAAAAAGAAAAGCAGACAGTCTTACTGGTAGCTGGTGTGCATTTTTATAGAACCCTTTTTATAAATCCGATTATTATAATTTATTATTGTTACTTACATATTTAGTTAATAACAGAAAAATACAAACCTGTTAAAGTATGTATTATAAAGAAATATAGAAAATAGATTGAAAAATCTAGTCTAATATTTTCAGGGCTCTACTACACATTTCCAATGTATCGCACACTGCTACATACACTGCTGTCCACTGGTCTTACTAATAACGCATCCCTGGCTAATCCGATAAGTGTTGCCAATTCCCAGATTTATTTGATATTTAAATATTATACGTAAGTGAATACTTACCTAAACCTCTAGCAGCTACATCTGTTGCAACTAAAATAGGAGCTCTTCCACTTTTAAATTCTTGTAGTACATGATCCCTTTCTTGTTGATTTTTGTCACCGTGGATACTTAAAGCTTGCCAACCATCCCGTCTGATATTCCTTGTAATATCGTCTACTTTTCGCTTTGTCTCGACAAAAATGATTGTCTTATTTTCCTTTTCATTTCCAATTTCTTGAAGCAATCTGTACAATTTCAAATCTTTTTCGAATTCTTGGCAAACGTCAATTATTTGAATGATGTTATGGTTGGCTGACAAAGTTAAAGAGCCAATATTAAGATGGGTGTAGTCTGTCAAAAAGTCTTCTGCTAAAGCTCGAACTTCTTTAGGCCATGTGGCTGACCACATCAAGACTTGTCTATCGGGTCGTATTTGTTCAATTATTTTCTTAATTTGTGGTTCAAAACCCATATCCAGCATTCTATCAGCTTCATCCAGTACTAAGTATGTGCATCTGAAAAAAATATATATATGCATATGTATTCAATTTTGTATACGTAAAATTATTTAAAATAATAAGCTAGAATACCTGCGTAAATTTGTAGTTCCTCTTTCCAAAAAATCAATAAGTCTACCTGGTGTAGCAATACATATTTCAACACCCCGCTCTAAGTCATGAGCTTGTGGTCCTTTAGGTGCACCACCAAAGATACAAGTGTTTCTTACACCTGCCGACTCGCCAAAAGAATTAGCTACTTCCTGAATTTGTTGTGCTAATTCTCTTGTGGGCGCCAAGATCAAAGCAACTGGGCCATCGCCAGCACTAAGTCTTGGCTGATGTATAATGTGAACAATTGCTGGTAATATGTACTAAAATAAAAGTATGTCTTAACATTTTTCATTCTGATGTGTAGATGTATTATAATAATATATAATATATCATATATCTATATAATACATCTATAATACATAAATTGCCAAAGTATTGAAACATTATTTTATAAGTATACTAGAGAATATTTAATGAAACAAAAAATATGGGTACATTATACGCATTAAAAAATTATATTTTAAAACTGGCTCACTCCAAGTGTTTTTCCAGAACCAGTTTGAGCAATAGCAACTAAATCTTTGCCACTGAGCGCGATAGGCCATCCTTGTGCTTGAATTGGTGTAGGCTGAGAGTAACCCTGTTTATGTATTACTTCTAACACACATGGTGGGAAATTTCCTTCTTCGAAATACTGAATTGGATTAGGAACATCATCACCTTTTACAGTTATTTCAGCATTTTCTCGAAATTTACATACTTCTTCTTTAGACCTAATAGAAGATACTTTAGTAGAATTTGATTTTCTCTTAAGATATAGAATTTCTAAAATTTCTACCTATTTCTAACTGAAGGGTGTTCCACATAGAAATCTTTACGCAAAGGTTCTAAAGATCTTATGTCCCAGGTAATTTTTCTAAGAGCTCCTCCAGGCTGTTTGCCTTTTATACCACCACGAATACTACTATTAATTCCTCTACCACGTCCACCGAATCTATTCATATTATTTCCACGAATGTTATCGCCACCTCCTCTACTAGTTCCACGACCACTGACACCACGACGGCCTCTGCTTTGGTCTCTGTCACGATTAAACCTAAACACATTACATATCATAGACACATATACCTAATTATGTTTCATATATATGTACATATAGAAATTAAATTAAATTAGAAATTAATTAGAAATTTTATAGTTATAATGAGAAGATGCTGAACCTTCCGATAAATTGTCAATTTATTCACTTATAAATGAATAAAACGTAATCAAAAACACAAGAAGTGAACAGTTGAAGGAGAGACCTGTCTAATGCAATTATTTCTTTTTTATAGCTCTATTATAACTTTATTCTACAATTATTAATTGATCATGGATGTACAATAAATACACGTAAATTCATTAATTAACGCGCGTTAGAAATTATTACTGTCTCTTTTTACTATAAATTTCGATTATTGATTGTTGATACCATTGCCTCCTATATGATTCGGCGCTGCATGGTAAGTTGAATAAACGAGGTATTTCGGACGCAATTTCTTTAAGTTCGACAATGTACGTGAAAAGTTAAATTTAAGCTATTTCTCCGTAATGCTAATTGAAATTGTCATATCATACTTACATTTAGAAATCGAGATATCCTCGAACAATGAGCAACAGATTATTCCCCCTTGCGGTCAGTTCGACGGAGGCCAATCGATAATTTAGAAGAAGCAAATAATAGAATAATCACTTATCCTACTGTATCACTAAATTGCATGTAATAAAATACTTTAAGCCTATACGTCTAGAAAAATTAAGTAAATTAAATACTGCAACTAAAATACTGTGATCGTGTCTTTAAACTTGCCGGTAAATCCGACAGATCAAATTGACAAGTGAACTTCCGAAAGTAGTTCCGTGTAAACTGTTTCCATGACAGCATCGGCGTAGTAATACATAAGTAACGAGTAAAGTGCATAGAATAGGAAATTGTAGATAGAGTGGAAGAGTCCTTTTAGAAAGAAGGAACGTCAATAAAGTGAAAAGTTCAAAAAGAGATGAAATGTTTCCAAGATAATTATATTATAGTTATATAGAGACTTGAAAATTTGATTTACTAACTCGATATTCCATTTGTATACTACCACCAGCTACTACGCTAATCTTGTATTTTTATGTAAAATAAAGAAGTAATCACGAATGAAAAAGCACAATTCAAGAGGGTCTCGAAAATAGCAACTGTTAGCAACATATATACTTACCTAGATAACTTACAGTATTTACTTACATTAGCCTTAGCTCATGAAGTGTGTTCCATTCAAGGTCACCTATTTAGGATTTAGGAACGCGAATATCAATATTTTTTTATGAAAAGATGAAAGTTTCGTCTCTAGTCGCATATTCATGTTCGTGGTATAATCACAAAGCCTAATAAAGATTGTTGACGTTTATAATGTCGAAATTACTTCGAATATTATTTTAGAATGTCAGCTGAAATGGCACACGTAATTCTTTGTTTCTGTGTATTCATAATTAAGATATTACAATAAGAAATAAGAAATTTCTGATGTTTCATTTTAGATTATCATTTAGACTACTAACCTCTGATGATTTATATTGCGTTTAATGTAGATTTTTACTTTCTATTTGCCCTTAAAACGAAGTTTAGGAATTGAAAAATTACATGTTTTACATTTTTGATACCTTATCTTATTTTATTTTAGATATCTGATACTCTTAGGATTCTTCATTTACCACAAGAACTGTCTGATGATCGACGGAATGAATTATTTAAGAAATATGGTGCTATTAAAACACGTACCCTAAGACCTTCCAAGAAGTATACTGTAACATTTGCACAGTTTCCATCTGAGCAAGCAGCCACAGAGGCATTATTGCGTTTGCATCAATTAAACGTCAAAGGGCAATACCTGACAGTTGAATATGCGAGAAAATCTATAGCAATAGAAAGTACAGAAAATGAAATTCCAAATGATAAAATCACAAAGGAGGAGAACAAAAAAGATTCAACAAATAAATCTAGTTTTCAAGCTTTTGTACAAAAATTAAATAGTTGGACGATGAATCATGTTTTCACACAACCACCTCCACCAAATATATATTATAAATATACAGCACCAACAAGAAATACATTAATGAGGATAGCTATACAATTGTTAAAAGAACCAGCCTTTTACACACAGGTAAATTAAATGTTGTAAGGTCCATTGTAACAAATTTTTAAAAGAATGTTTGCATAGGTTTTACATTTAATGAACAGAATGAATTTACCTCCTCCTTTTGAAGAACTGGAGGCAGAATTTCCATTGTTGAAAGAAGCATACAACATGAAGAAGTACAAGGATATATTTAGTAGTGACAGTTTATTTGATAAGGAAACTGGTACTAAAATTACAGCTAAATTTAATTTACTTTCTCCATAATTCGGTTGTTAAATTTTACATTATTGTTGTTCTACCAAATAGGTTCTGATAATGATGAGGAAGAAGAGGAGTCTGAAATAGAATCAAATGACGAAGACAATGCAATGCCTCCGGAAATTGTTCCTATAAAGAGGAAACAAACGCAGAGCACGAAACGTCTAAAAATTCCGAAATTTGTTAACCCTGCTAAACAAGTTCAATCCACAAGTTCTACGCAAAAGATTGTCAAACCGGAAGATATGTTTGAATCAGTACAGCGTGCAGAGACAAAAAATCTTAAAATTGAGTTAAAAACAGTAGATACGTTTCTGGATACTTTAAATAAAGAAGATAATACTACTATTGAAACTGGTACAGACAGTGGTTTTGGCTTAATGTTTCCATCCTCCAAAAATCCTGAAACTGTTGAAAGTGAAAACATTGAAGATATTCAACAAGACGTAATTACATCCAAAGAATTAACAGACAATAAAGTTTCAGCTAATGGTAAGAATAGATTTTTCTCTTCAATTAGTATATTTTTTATTGCTGGTATATAAATGATTAATACAATTGTACACGTGTATCTGAAACATTGAAGATTTTTTTTATATTACAGATCAAAGATTACTTCCAGTTTTTAAGAATTATCATCCTGGAAAACCATCAAATCGTTTATATATAAAGAACCTCGCAAAACATGTTGAAGAAAAGGATCTTCATTTCATCTATCAAAAATTCGTAGTACCTGATTTGAAAACAGAATTTCAGTAAGATTCGTTATTGTAAATTTAAGAAGTTATACTTCAAGGCTTCAAATGGCTACTTAATAATCCTTGTACTTTTAGGTACGATGTTCGACTTATGCAAGAAGGAAGAATGAAAGGACAAGCATTCATTACATTACAAAATATAGAGCAAGCACAGTTAGCTCTTGATCAAACAAACGGTTATATTTTAAAAGATAAACCAATGGTTGTGCAATTCGCTAAAGCAGTCAAAAGCTAGCCAAAACAACACATCAATATTCTATTCTTTTATTTATTAGACACGCGACTCGAACAATAATAATTTTAATAAACTGAGACATTTTTTTAGATGCTTCATAATAATTTCATTTGCACATCCTGTATTTAATACAATAAAACAAAAGAATGTTCACCACTAATGTAATATACATATAGATCTTGACGCGGGGAAATGAAAATACATATCGTGCGTTACTTTATTCTTCTGAAATAATGATTTTTCATTTCATTTTAACAACCTGTAAAAATGTTTACGATATTATTGTATGTAATTGCGTATGAATTTTAGAAAGCGTACACGGTATAGCAAAAATAAATTCTGTTAAATTTCGTGAAACAATTATCGACAAAAGTATCATTTCTGGTGAGTACTTTTAGTGGCAAATTTGTAAAATGGAATCTCGCTTGATTCATTTAGTGGCATGTCACAGCCGCGTCAGCGGAGATCAGCGCCCGCCTGGCAGCCAGTAATTCTTGGGCTTTCCGCTAGAGCGCAATGTTTTGAGTTCCAAAGATCTGTAAATCCTTACCGTGTGCGTTGTGCGTCCGGTTCACCACCGATCACCGTGTCGAGTTGTAACCGTATGTGCTGTCGCCGTCACTCTATTGCCGTCCCTCATTTCCGTCGTCGGTCTCGCGTCTCACACACGTTAACACGTCCTTCGCATTGCCATGGACGTCAACCTGCTGCTGTTCCAGCACTTGCAATATGCGATACCTGTGGGTGTTGTGCTCGTAGGCGCAATCCTCGTTTTCGTCTTCGGATTCAAAAAGGCCGAACAACCACCTTTTGCACAACTGTCGGTGGGTTCCGACGTGGACCGGAAATTTGCCAACAAGAAACGCAGCAAGATCAAAGAAAAGGTTAGCACATCGCGCGAAACGTACGGTTCGAACAGTAAATCTTATTTTTTTTTTTAAATTAACTAACAATGTGGATGCGACAGTTGCGTGTACCTATGTCTACCCTCCATATGGTTGCTTAATCGTGGCGAGTGATTATACACGCACACGATGTTGATAATCAGCTGGCATCCCTAATTGAAGAGTACAGTTTTTCCACGATATATAAAACATGTATAAATTAATTGTATATTCGCCGCTAGAAGCGGATATTTTCGTTTTACCCATACTTTCCTGTGAATTTCCTCGTATCTTATATCGCGACACGGTTAGACGTGGGTATTTAATATTCCATACATTCGATTATGATGTTTACCAAGTATGTGTGTGTGTGTGTGTGTGTGTGTGTGTCTACTGGTTCATGATACGTAGATATTAACAAGTGTTAAATTTAATTATGTATATTTTAGAGATCTGCCAATGGTCAAGTTTCATTGGAAAAAGCAAGCCCTGTTAAAAAATCTGTACCAACCAAACCAGAAAATCCAAAGAAGCCTGCTTCTAAAGTCGATGACAATGATGGAAAGCTGAAAGAACAGAAACAGGATGATAATAAAACGACGTCAAGTAAGAAGGACAAAGATCAACTTGTAGCAAAGGCTGGCAAGGAAAACAAAGTTGAACAAGCAAAAAACAAGAAGAACTTGAAGAACTTGTTCCTAGAAAAACCAGTGGACTTCGACGAAGGTAACGTTTTAATAATTCTTTTCATTTATTTTATTCCTTTTGAAGTAAATTTCTTTTATATCTGATATATAGGAGATTGGGAGCAGGCTTATTCTAGAAAGGATAAGAAAAATAAGAAGAAAGAGGAAGAATCTCCTTCGAAGAAAAGCAAGAAAAATGTGAAGAAAGCTGATTTGATTAATGAAGTTGTAGCTAAACAAAAGGAACCCGAGAAAATTGAAATTAAAGACAAAGTTGCCAAAGAAACTGAAAATAATGAATTAAAAGAGAAAGAGAAGCAAGACGTAGTCCTTATTCCTATTTCTAACGAAGAAATAGTTAAGGAGACCGAAGATCAAAAGATAGAAGAACCACCTAAGGTAATTTCAAATGCAGAAAATTGTTTAGAATCCATTAATACGTTCATATTCGAATAATTTATCTCAATTTCTGTTTAAGATTGAGAAGGTAGAAAAGGAAGAAAAGAAAAATGGGAAATCCAAGAAGGCTAAAAAAGTTTCTGAAAGTGAAAGCACACCTGCAGCTGTTCCAAAGGTAGACAATAAACTTCAGGAACAAAAAACACAAAAGAATGAAGAAAACACAGAAAAAGTTTCTGACAATGTTGAACAAAAGAATTCAACTGTTACGGAAACACAGGAGAAAAGTGGCGCCGTATTCGACGAACTAGGAGGTAATTTTTTTCATTAACACAGAAATTATAGTTTAAGCGAATTTTCAGGTAAAGACTTACAACTATTTTTTTTTTTAATCGTATGTACTATAGACATCTGGACAGAAGCTAAACCACAAAAGAAAAGTAAAAAGAAAGCTCGTAAAGATAACTGAGAGTATTTAAATGTAATGAGAATTATATTCCTTGCAAAGAGGAATAATGTGAGAATCCTGCTTAGTCCAAACAACATTTGTCATTTCGGACTTATCAGGTGCGTTTTAAGTGACTTACGAACCAACCACCTGACCAAATCGTTCCTTTCCCTTGTATATAACGCCAACTGGACTAGGTTGTTTAATGGATTATGTTTTATAGACTTCATGACTGTAGGTGCATAAGTGAATGTATGAAGAAAAAATCTTTGTATATTATTGATTTTTTCAGCATACCAATGGTTTGCTTTAACAAAGCTGCCTTGCATTTAACGAAAGAGGCATAAGTCATAGTTTTCTCTATAAAATAATTACTGTATACATGTTACTCTTTCAAAAATCTCCATATGTCCATACTTTACGCATTAGTATTGTATGATTTACAGCTATACCTATAATATATATTTATAAGGTCTTTATATTAAACTTACATTGTTAACGAGATGGTACTTATGTCTTTTACGTTTTATCCAGAAACTTTAAACTGAGTGTTTTGTTAGGTTGGGTTTGATTTTCTATCCTAACGAATAGGACATTTTCTTTATCTTATTCGTTATATATACATACATACATACATACACACATACATACATCCATACATATATATATATATATATATGTATGTATATATATGTATATGTATATATATGTATATGTATAACGGACAGTTGAAAGCTAAAACTTAGAAAGTATGAGATATATCCCAAAATAGTAAAATGCAGGACAATCTCTATACGAGGAAAAGTTTGCATTACTGATGTACATGTCTTTTTCAAAGTATAAAGAAAGATATTTTCGTATATCCGATAGTGAGTAATTTACTTCAGCATATAGATCCGAAATTATATGCTTTGTAACTATGAACCATAGGTAATATTTTATTATGGTAAGTACATCAGTAATGAATTTTAAGGGTCGATGTAATGTATTTATAAGAATATTCAAATCTGTCGGAATTTGTGCCAAGTTGCGAAACAAAATAAAACTAGGTGCGACGAAAGTCATTAATTACAAAATGCAAATAATTTATATTCGGTTCAAAGAACGTACGAATATAATTTACAAAATGCTAGAACCTCTTATTTCTTGTATATATGATATACTAAAAAATGTTATAAATAATCAATTCTACACGACTCTCTTGTATTGAATAAATGTTTAATTTACAGTATATCGCAGGTAATGATGAATTATGTATTGACTTTTGAAGTACCTGGTTACATACAGGGTGAAGCACTTGAAATTACCACCTTGGTTCTTATCAATATTATTTTTTAGATGAAATGTGATAGATAAAACTTACATTTTTTGAAGAAGTACAAATATGTTGTTACACACTGAAATCTAAAAGATATCTATGTTTTTATTTTTGTTTTCTAAGACGAAAGCGCCTATTTAAACATTAAAAATTATCATTCCACAAACAATGAGTTTTGCCTATATAAAATATATTTTAAGATACCAAACACAATGTAAAACAATTAATAGCGATTTTACAAGTCAAGACTGAAGGCAGGAGCGATAATATTACACAGGGTGATCCAGGTATGGGTTGAAGGAATTTAAGGAAGGGTGATCAAAGGGTTCAAATAGAACAAGAAATGGCCTATGGACAGCGTGTCCAGTTTGCCTCCGTTTTACAGTAATGTTGCCTTAAAGTTCTAAAACATTTTTACCTGTTTACGCTACAGTAATACTTCTTCCAAGATTCGTAATCTCATCCAATGAATTAGTCTGACATTTGTCAATATTCACTAATAGTCCACAGTTTGTACTATATTTTTACCTTGGGCAGGGTGATTATTAATATTCAGTCTTGGTGCCACATGACAGTTATTGCATAGCAATTGCCGGTATAGGAGCCCCTTGTGGAGCAGGTGCCATGGCCTGTATATATTTGTTGAGAATATTGATATTCCAAAGAGCAAATATTTCCACCATGAAAGGGGAGACTACTCTTGGTACAATTCGTACTGTGTCTGTTATTGCTTGAAGTGGAAGTTGTAGGCTGTTTTCATTATTTCATTGAAACCACGTGCTCTTGCTGCCAGTCATCCCTGCAGGTATTGTATTAGATCGTTGCGTTCGAAATGACTAATCTACAGGTTTATTATAATAGCATTTGAAGATGCAAAGCTAATCTTTCAAATCCTACCTTCAGTTTCTACTTACATATTCAACTTTACTCTTTTAAATAAAGTTTGTTCCAATATCAGTCGATGCGATCGTTGTGTAATCTTTTTCATATAACTGAGAAAATGAACATATTGAAGACATTATGTGATGCTTAGTCAGAATTTGGTAGTAAATGGACGTACTGTTAATCAGTGATAGAAAAAAACTGAAAAATATAGTCAATCTAATACATGAAGAAGGTGATCAACCAAAAAGTTCAATTTTTACCGAAAAACTCGCCGTTTTTTTTAACAGAATGTGACTATTGCAATTATGATTACATTATAAAATTATGTTTGTTTAAAGTTACTGTTGTGAATCGGATATTTGATGTGCAACGACCTAATATCATATCATCTACAGATACCTAACCCAGACCTTTGTGGTTCCCTAAGAGGAGATTCCTGGCTCTATGGTCCCATCTGGCTCATTCAAGGTTTTTAACAGCAACCTCGGACTCTGGACGGGCAGCCCTATCCTCTTCTCCTTCCTACATTAGGTAATGTGCAACAATTATCCTCAATCTTGACTATGATCCGATTCTTCTATAACTCAGCAAGATCTGCGCGAGATATTCACAGCTAGTTTCTGTCCATATCTCACGAGCAAAGTTTCTGAGAATAGCCTCAGCATCTTTCACATATTTACGGTTGATATAGTTGCATATGTGATGGAGATGGCATATGATATTGGTGTGGTAAAGCAACTAAAGCAACAGTGAAGGCAATGTTCCATCCTTTGATGTCATCACTGTCGAAACGAATGTCACTCTTCTTGAAAAGTGACATACAACACAACTCAAAGTAACAAAACTAAGATACTGTATAATTGAGTCTATCCCTATATTTTTATCTTTCCAAACTCGTTTCTGTAATTTACAGAACCAACTTACTCATTTATATATTCAATTTCTTAACGCTTTTACTTTTTTATTATTATTAAAATTGAAAGAATTTATGCAGAGGATCGCATCTTACAATAAGACTGCAAGTTAAGAATATTAAAAATAAATACTTCGAAACACAATAGCAAAAATCTGAACGTCTCGAAATCAAAAATCACTTTCGTTCTTTGCTCTTCCTTTCGTTATCCGAATTTCATCGAAATGTATGGTGTCTCTTCCATATAGCTCCACCGTCTGTGATCATTTTATTGACTGATGATTTCGTCTCCAATGATTATCTTTCGATTACCTATTCTTATGATACTATAAGAATGTTACATTATTCTATAGTAGACATTTTTGGACCGTATGTTTAGTTTCCTAAAATATCTTGCGTTCCTTGAAATTTCAGGTGGTCATGTGTATTTTGAAAGTTCATCGAAATGTTGACTCACAGTAGACAATTATAGGAAGGTAGAAGTTTTACTACTTCTGAAAGATTTCAGTTTCTTCCATACTTTATGTTAGCAACGATTTATTATAGTTTACTGGATTCTTCGGGAATAATGTAACATTAATTTAACATACGTAACATTTATTTCGAATATATAAAAATTCGTTAAGGGTAATATTAGTTCGAATTAAAGTAATAATTTCAAGAGCTTTATTCTGTGAATTAGAAAAAATTATGAGTCTTGTCAGTGTTATCATTTTATTTGTAAGAATGATTTCAACGAAGCTTAAAAGAACAACCTATCAGTGAAATATGGGTCAGACCATCAACATTATTCTCCTGTTCATGAATTATTTGAAAAATGATCCAATTCAGCCGTTCACATTTCATGCCATGTATAGAGTAGTAAAAAGTTAAAAATTGTCTCTCAATTGTAACAACGTGTATATTATAATATTACTTACAGAGCTACCAGAGTTGTAACTTTGTAGGCATTACTGTCTTAAAGGAAGAATTAGATTTCGAAGATAACTTTGATTATATTCAAATTGAATGTTATGTCCCGAGCTTCTCGAGTTTCTATTTCTAAAAAGACCGAAATAGAATAGCAGAAAAGCAAAAACAGATATAAAAAAAATGAAAATAGTTCGTAGATAGTTGCGTTTATTGCGCGTACACACGTTGTTTGTAACAGTTGATATAGAAAATTTGCTACGATCGTTCTTTCGAGACGGTTCTATTAAGCAGCGTTATATATGTTAGTGTGTAAAATTATAGTGCGTATATTTAATGAAAAAGAAGGAAAAGGGCGTTTACGTGGGGTATACGGCGAATGGAATATTGTGATAAGTAAACTAATATAATATACATGTAATTGAGGATTACGTGAACACTGTAAAATAGTATTGTTAAATGATACTATCATTTATAGCTATTACCGATAAAAAAGGAAATGAAACGATGTCTGCTTAAATAGCTATTAAATATTTTATACTTTCATCCTTCATTTATTTTCATATATATAGATGCTTGCTTAAGAACGATCATACGAATGTAAGAACATTGTTCGTTTTTTCATATACTTTTTAAACACAACTCTGTGAGAAAATATCGGCATCCGGAAAGGAATTTCTTTACGCATGTGTGAATTTCGAACGAGCTTCGATCCTATAAATAGTGCGCAACGACAGAGCGTTGTTACATGAAATTTAAATGAAGATTGCTTGCATCGAATGTGTCTCCTTCTCGTGCCAAAAGCTATATCTTGCTCTCTGTTGCAAGTAAATCTCGTACAATAATTATTTTAGGTACGGAATAATCACGGACTTTCATAGTGAGCTATTTTTAATCACATTTTGAATAGTGTTTATTTAAGTCTGTAACTTTTTGAAGCAGAGGTGCAGTGTCCTCATAGTTTCTATATTTTTCGACAGTATTCCCTCTCCACAGGTGCCACGTATCAAATCTACAGACTTTATCTCGTTCGAGGCTAGCCATTAATACCTTTTCTTACTCAATCATTGCTATTTCTTCATTTTCTCAAAACTGTAAGCCTGATGTTGGAGCGATTCTAAAGATCAGAAGAAAAACGATCTTTTGTTAGAGAGAGAAAAAATATTGTGAATCTTTAAACAGTTTTGTAAATATTTTTTCACAAAAATTAAAAATTACAATATGAAAATTGATTTTCTGAGGGCTTTATTGTAACAAAATTTAGTATTTCAAAATATTATGGAAAAGAAAATTATAATTCATTCTTGCCTTGAATCGATAACAATACCCATTCAATAAGTACTCTATATAATGATTTCCACGTTAACTACGTCATATGTAAGTGCGTAATACAATGTTATCTGTTGAATCGATCTCATGATAAGTCCTCTTCACTCCAAATATGTCAGACTATTTCATAGAGAAGAGAACAAAAGCGTCTATGTGACTCTGTATCTCTCTCTCGTTCTCTGAAGAGGTAACTGTAACGCTCCCTAATAGTTGTACAGTAGTACGATAGGATTGGAAACGTGATTACAGAGAACAATGGACCTTCTTCTCTTATCAGGAATGACGATATGATTGAGAAGCTGTCAGAAAGGGTTTATAAAGAGGGAATACTGTTGAAAATCGGACATTTCATACGCAACAACCTAATATGCGTTGCAATTTCGTCACTGTAAAAAATCGGTGCTCACGTTAAAAAACTCTTTACTTTGATTTGCTCATGAGCTACCTAGAACTTTGTGAAGATCTTGTTCCAATGATGTTTCCTTTTACCAAAAAGACAATCCAACAGACGTTGGCACTGTACAGACATCGTATGAGGTGGCAATGGTCCATCTTGGACAAGACATAGTGAACTAGAAAATCTTTTTCCTAGAAATCTGAAAAACGACCTTGAACCAATGATCTTCAGCATACAATCTGATCAGGTTTCCAGGGGAATTCAGGGTTTCGCTATACTTTGTTTGTCCTAAATCGATGCTGTTTATTGGTCTGCTCCCTTGAGTGTGTTTAGCAGATATGATATGTACATGGTAAAGGAATCTTCTTAAGTTGCGAAAGTTTGTGTTTAGCACCGATCCACAGCTTGTATTAGACTGTATCGATTTAACGTATAATAGATACTAAGCGAATCGGAGAACATGTTGTGTTATCCGCGTGCATATGGCAGCTTTAGTTAATTTTCGGGAGTTGACGGTGTCTGGGTCCGATTGGACCCCTGCGAGTGTTTCTTCAGGGTTGAAAATCTGGGTCCAAACCGACTCAGGCATTTCCCGACCAGGGTTTAATAGTTCGTACATTCACTTGATGTGGAACAGTAGGTAAACCAATATCGAATTGTATAAGTTTAAGTACTGTGTTCAGCTGAACTGTGTAAAATAGAATATATAGCAGCGTGCAGGTTGGTTGACTCAAGCTGCAAGAAGGAGCAAGAAATAAGAATATTTTCTTTACGTGACGTTTTATCTTAACCACTTAATATGGATTTGTATGTATAGTGCACAGTTTCATCACGTGATGTGTAACATTTTCTGTTGCGGAAATATTCATCAACTTTTCACAAAGATTTAACCCAATCCGTCAGAACAAGAAAAATGCACCACGGAGATAAGGAAGATGCAAATGAATATCACGGTTGCTTAAGGTAGAGACCAAGAAACAACGTTTACTAAATTATGTTGCTACACGATAATATTATTTTTACTAAGGTTCCTTGGTACTTCTTGGCGGTTTCTTGGCATAATGTTACAATTGAATATCGGTTATTCGCAAAGAATGTTTCTGTATATCGAAGGATTCTTGGGGTACTTAAATGAACTATCTGATCAGCTGGTGAATAATGCGAACTAAGTGTATTTAATACTATCATATTTTTATATCTAATATTCTTCTAACTCGCGTAACGCTAGAATTATGAAAGGAATGGAAAGTTATTCCCGATTATACATCCGGGAATTTTGGAGGTTTTTGGGGGTGCATTTATCGAACGATATCATACATATTTTGAATGAAATTTATATCTGATTAATTTAACATGTGATTGAATATTCGTGTAAATTATTGTGGAACTATTATTGACGTGAAATTTTACAGTTAAATGAGAATTTAATTGGCTGCGCAAGGCCGTTTTATTGGCTTTCAATTATATCAGAATTTGTTTGCTTCTCTGTTTAACACTTGTGCAATCGATGATGTAATACTGGACATGCTACACCCTCCTAAATACGAAATAAGTGTGAATTATAGTTGAAAAGTGCAAAACTTATTCACGCTTTTCCAGATTACTTGTTTCCAATATTATCATTACAATCTCCAATTTTTTCTAATTTAAATCAGTAGTTTTCAAAAATAGACACGAAAGACTTGTTAATTCAGTAGGAATATCTTTACATCAAAGAACAAAAAATGGGAGGCACAAGAAATTATCTGAAATTTGTATCAATGGCTATTTTGACATGTCTGAAAATGACCGAAAACAACTTTCTCTTCTCAGAACAACTGAAACGAAACTCCATCGAACTGATTAGAATAGAATGAAACTATTATTGCTGTTGTATATACAACATATATGTTAATCAGCAGTATCTTTATAATTAATACGTTTCGTGCCGAGTTGTTTTTGCTCGATTTTTTATAATACCTCATTCTTTTGGTCGGCATATTCTACAGTCTCAGATGCCGCTACTTGACTTTACAGTAAATCTTTCAAAAATTCTTCGTTTTTCAATGAGAATTCCAATCGGCCGGAACGGAACGTGTTAAATAACTGTATCCAATTTTGTCATGTATCGTTGTGGTAATATCTTAAATACTAACGAAAAAAATTCTCGATTTCAAGGATATTTCAATATGGCGATCAGCGTCCAACAAAATTATAAATTGCAGAGCTTTTTAAAGTCACTTTTTCGTAACTATACTGTATCTACCATGATTTCTTTTCGCAACTTTTGTTCTTAGGCGAGGACAAATATTTTCTTGGAAGTCAGCATGTGTTTCTCGTGTGCACAGGGTGACTTGCACTTTACCTGATCTTCCTAAATACCTCGCTTTTTTTATAATAGAAAAAATGTCAGTAAAAGTCGGTTCGATGTGGCAAATCTCGTGATAGTGATGGATGATCTTGATATTAATCAAGAATCACCAATATTAATTACTAAATATATGTTTCTCGTATCACCTGTCTGTTTTTTCTGTCTGAATTTAATTGTAAATATTCATCAATTAATTTCATTCCTATATTTTTTATATTTCTGCATTTATTTTCTTCTTTCTATATTTGTCACGATAGAATAATATTTCCTTCGTTTATCTTTGGATTCAATTTATTTTACTCATACCATTTCCCAGTATTATGAGTTTATCTATCACTATGTATATTAATTACCATTGGGGTTTGTGCCTCAAATGTTTCCACCATTTTTTCTGGAAGAAATAAATGAGATATTTAGGATACTCAAGTTAGGTGGGACATCCTATGTATCATCGAAGAATTTAAATTGTAGTGGCCTAACCCATGCAATACCATCGAAATAATAATGATCGCAATCTGGGACTCTGGTTATAATTGAAATATCGTGAACGAAACAAAGCACAGAGTTAAGAAATTTGGGATATTATTCTGTGAAGCGAAAACGTCATAGTTCTGTGCGAAGTATTTTATTCATCTGGAAGGTGTGTTGTAGTTATTGCAAATCTATGTATAAGGATCATACTAATTAGTATTAATGTTATTGATATCTGTATAAATATGTTTGTGTAAAATGCGTATGTTTCGGTCAGCTCTAATCTTAGTATACTAAGGTACGACTAAATATTAATGTTAAGCTGTGTCGAGAATGCGAGAGAGAAAACAGAAAAAAGCGAAATTACTATAAGGAACACTTTCTTCTGAGGTTCGTAGAAAGTACATTATATAATCGAGGAGAGAAATATTCTGTTCGCGGATAGTAGACGAAAAATTTCAAATTTATTTTTCAAACGAATTAAAAGGTGATTAGAGGCTATAAAAAAAATCAAAGTTGACATTCGATTAACCGAGGTGTGACGGCAGAACGTTTCTCCTTTCTTGAGCGTCTTTCGTTGCGGTCATTTTGGAGAAAAGAGACAAGATAACTGGGTAGGAACACAAGGTAAATAGAGAATGAGAATGAGAGAAAGAAAGACAGGTAAATGAATAAAAATTATATTTTTTCAGCATTCAGTTGCAACCATTCAATGTACCCGCCCATTATTGTCGTTATACTGTTCTGTACACACTGAATTGTCATTGCAAGTTCGAAAGTATTGTACAAAGAGAGGTATGGTTTCTTCTTCGTGCTGACGATTTTCAAAGTAGAATATGTTGTTTCAAGGGACCACAGAATATAGACAAATAATAAAACATTCACAACTCAATTTTTTTTATTTTACTTTTTCATTGATTGTTCCTCCATCTTTGTTTTTGTTTTTGTTTCATGATAGAGAAATCAATTGTGTTTTGTAGTTTTCCTTGAAATCTCGAACCCAACATTTCAGATACAAATTCTTGAATCAATAGGTAGTAATAAGAATCGTTTTATATACCGTTTATTCATTAGATAAACTGCGGCAAAATTCATAGTACAAATTTCTACTTAAATCAATAGTTTCACCCTTAACTGGTGTACTGGGGTCTCGCATGAAACCAACAAAATTTCTGTATGATAACTTTGCCTACGGTATTATACAAGGATTGCAAATATTAAGTTTCTTTAACTTCTTTGGAATATTTAGTCTTAATTTAGATTTTTAAAGGTATTTGAGATAATTTATACAGAGTTTTAGACAGGTCCTAGTATGATACTTCGTCATTTAAATAAACACTATCACGTTTAATCTATATTTTTTCTTTTTGGTAAATTGTTAATATATGCAAAAGGCACGAATTGAACGTACAAGAATGATAAAATAATCCTCAAACATACTGTATGTACGTACACATTTATTGAGTAGACAAAATGTTTCTTCATGAGAACATAATCTAATGACAAATTTTTATACGTAGAATTAATGCGACTTTCCTACGGATTTTACTTCCGAAAATCTTACCGATGTACAAGATTGTTTTATGTGTTCACAGCATATCTATTTTACGCATTACATACGAATGATTACCATACTTTATTTCAACAATTATTACATCTACTTAAATATTTGTTACCAGATTTCGAGTTAGTTATACAAAAACGTAACGTTTCATGAATATTTCGTCATAATTATTATACATTTTCCTGCGGTGTGTTGCAATTATTTTCGCAATCCTTTTTTAGTATATTTGCTACACTTTCTTTTGAACGGTTTGATCGTCTTCGAGTCGCGCGTGTTTCTGTCGAGCAGATCGGTGCTGCTTCTCCTGTCTAAATCGTTACTTATAGACTTCTTTCCTTTACTTCGAATCAGCAACCTGGCAGTCTTCCGAGACGTTCTGCTTTTGCTTTTGATTTTTTTCTTCTTCTTACTCTTCTTTTTGCGATCCATATTGGCTATTATCGCCTCAGTGTCGGCGGACACTTTCACTTTCGGCTGGTGGGTCGTGACAGTGACCCTTATAAATGAGTCGTAAAGGACGTCGCCACAAAACTCACCGAAACAGAATTCCTCTCCGCATTCTGGACAAATTTTAACACTACTCTCAATTATGCCAGCCCGATTTTTGCTGCGCCTGATGGGACTCGTGGTCGATCGCCGCTCTCTGGCGATCGACTTTGCTTCCAGTTTCCCCATTTCCACCTGAGAAACAGAAGAATGCCGATCAATTTGGTAGAACAATTTTTTCAGAAGTTGTACAGTCTATTTTTCTGTTAATCAATTTACGATCACTACATGTGTAAAGCGATTCATAATGTGAATACCAATCTTGAAAACATTTCTTCGTCCTGACGTTGCTTTGGCCTAAGGGGCGTCAACATCCTCCAGTCAATGGCGACTTGCTGTAGTTCTCGGAGATTCAAACCCCTCATATCCGGTGGTATGGGATTTCCATAATTCCATTCCTTTCCGTATACTTTCAACTCTTTCTTTGTTGGCTTACAGGAAAATTCCTTATCGCGCACCTTCGCATCATCTTTTTTCACCTACGTTTACAATGTTTATCTAGTCAACACGACTAGGGGTCTACAGGATATATTTCGAAAACTTTGTACGTACAGGGTGCTTGGTGTAGCTGTATACAATTGATACGGAAATTATGAAAAATATGTGTAACAAAGCTTCTTTATAAATTTGAGTGGTACGAACAATAAATTTTTTGGCTGACGAGCATTCTTTCATAATGAATACTCCTATGAAGTATTAAATAAAATAAATAATTAAATTAAGTTAGTGTGTCTATATTATCAACAGTTCCTGAGATAATCAACTGTACGCACATTTTGTATACGCCAAGAAAGCAAAAAACATTTTATTTCAAGCAGCAGGAAGAAAACAGAAAGAAGAAGATGAGTAATTCGACTCATAGTTTAATTAAAATAATTTAGATAGCCATTCGGAATAGATAGTCATTCTCAATTCTTAATTATTCCATCATTCAAACCTTGTCCGGCTTAATTTTAAATTCGGGACAGTTCTCGAGCAGTCGCCGGAACTCCTCCTGAGACTGACAGGTTGCTTTACTTAGATCAGGCAACAAATTTGCATCCTTCTTATCCTCCTTTAGGAGATCCTCGAGCTCAAACGCCATTATTTACATCTGCAATCCAAGAAAAATGTTCAGCCGTCATTCCTTAATTACAAGTCTCTGTTCCTGATTTACATCTCACGCTCTCGCTCTCTCTCGCTCTCTTTCTCTGCACAATCGTACACTCTACAAAAACGAAACGAAACAAAACGATAGTGTGCGAAACGGCGCGATTTTCTGGTTATTGTTAAAAGATTTCGGATGCCGCGGGAGAAACCAAGCATCTCTCGGAATTCCATTCGATTTGCTTCATCAACAGTCCCTGGAAAATATGTTTGTTTCAGATCAAATGCTACTGTTGTCGCCATCGAAGTTTAATAGAAGACAAATACATTTTTCAATGTGGACAATTTCGACAAAATTTCTTGTCCGCACCAGACATTGGAATTCTCATGATCCGATTGTCGGACATTATCAGTCTCAGTAAGGCGATCGTTAATCGGACGAACTATATCGCTTCGTTCGCATCTATTGTCCTCGATAGTTATCCTTCCGTTTTTATCAGTTCGTAAAGGGACGATAGAATTCAAACTGTCCATCGATAGGTCTGCGTCGTAGCTGTCGAGCTTCACTTTCTGCCTGTTTAGAGATCGTATTTTCGATTTCGTGTTCGTCAGTTTCCTTCTGTCGGGAGACGGTGACCTGTTAAAAACGTATTTGTTTGCTACTCGATGTTTAACAGATATTCTCGAAAAAATTCCCTATATTTCAACAGTGATAATTTTGTAAAAATTTGTCGTACTATTTCATGATTCATCGTTCATTTTATTGTAAAATTTTTCTCCATGATGTAGCGGATGAGAATCTGAACACGTGTTCTTTTAGACGCGAAAAATTCGTTTCGGAATTCTTTTATCGAAAGTTTCTTATTGGAACAGTGAAAATGATTAGAATACCTAGATCTTTCATCGCTTGATTCAACTTGGCGTCTTCTCATGCGCAATCGCCGTTGATAATGAGGGTCCTTCTCGCTCTGCGTTCGATACCGAGTTCCTGGTCTAGGAAATACTGTTTATTATATTCGATTTCAATAATTCAATCACTCAATGAAAGTCTAGACCATTACCTATTAGCGTTCCATTGCGGCCTAGACTTAATAGTCGTTCTAGGCTGAGATTTTGATCGAAGATGACTTTTAACAGGACCTTCGTTTGTGGACCTTTAAAAGCATAAGTAAATGTTGCGTACAATGATGTCCAAAGACCACTATGGACTGGCAAGAACGTCTATTGGCGAGAATATGTATGGCAGACCGTAAGATAAGACATCGATAGCAAATAAGGTCGAACCATAAATAATTTCTGTTCCTTTTAGAACACATTATAATGATTCATCATGCTTGGGTTACCCGGCAAAGTACAATTGGCTAAGATATTATTGTTTATTTTGTTGGCAAATAAAATTGGTATACTATAATGATAATCACTCATGCCTCGACCAAATACAACGATTAAGCGTGTTCGTGCATGCAAATCGATAGAGAATCGTGCCCGAAAACTGTATACAACGCAAAGCAACTGTTCCCCTGGATGAACGTGCAATGAAAAATCAAAAAATTCGCAAACAGAAATAAAACAATAATTACCACTATTCGCAAGACAGAAGAATAATATCCTCTACGATTCCTTCAAGTTTTGAAGCGATTCAATGCATCATATTACGACTCACTTTTCAATGTCCCTTTTACTAGTATTCGTCGCGTCCTTGCGGTCCTTCATAGTAACGTTCTTCATGTCCCGTAGATCCTCGCGAGAATCTTGAAGATCGTTTTCAACGTCGGTCTGCGTGCCGAAATCACGGCCGTTCGCCACTCTGTATTTGCTAGGGGTGAGCAATCTGTTCTCTACGATCGTCGACGGAATCCTGGAGGTTCCAAGACTGTGCACGAGGCTGTTCAAACCCACGAGCAGATTACTCGAGCTGTTCTCCAGTTTTCTTGGGGACGGAGTCAACACCAAGTTCACCAATTGTAGATTGGCCTTGTTCAGTAACTCAGAGTCGTCCAGTGTACCACTCAACACTATAGCCACGTCTTTGCTAATAGGAACTTGTATCGACTTAGCCTCGTTCGTGCCTGCTACCGATTTTTCTGAAACATTCGGCAGCTTTTCTCCTTCGTCAATTCCTTCCGTTTCTTTCTCACTCGATGTCTCTTCATCTTTCTTCGTATCTTGTGCGTCGCCGCTAGGTGACAAGTTCTGCTGATTCCTCTCGCTCAAACAGTTTTGATCCGACTGGCTCGCGTTCGAGCTGTTCGAGTCAAAGTTTCTGGAAGAAATAATGGCAGTGTCTTCGTTGATCTCGCCGCGTTTACGACGATTCCTCTTTTGCTCTTTAGCCAGACGTTCTGCAGCCTCTAACACTTCGCGCATCGCTTCGGCTTGTCTGAACTTTGCGACTTCCCTCTCCTTCAATTTCCTCTGTTCTTCCTCGAATCTGATTCGGATACAATCATTAGTTATTAATAATAAATATAGAATTGTTTCCAAATTTCAGTGAAAGCTTTTAAATTAATTTTCAAACGTAAAAAGGTACCTTTTTTGTTCTTTTTCTCTTTCACATTGTATTCGTTCTTCTTCCAAGCGTTCTTCTCTCAGTCTTCTCTCTTTCTCTTCCTTCCTCTGTCGATCCTTTTCCTCGAGCTGCTTTTTAATCGCATTTTGCAACTCCAAAGCTTTTTGCCTCTTCGCTTCCCTTTCCTGAAGAATGTCTGCGTCCACAGGGATATTCTGACCGCGAAGATAGGTTTTGCTAGGGTCAGACCCAGTTGTGCCCACTGTTGAACTATCCGAACTGCTCGCACTTTCGTGATTAATGACCAATACCTAGATGGACATTAATCAAATTCAAAGTGAAAATTAAATCAACGTAAATGTCGTGACGTTTTTTATTTACAATACGACAGTTACGGAGATGCTATTATAGACAGAGACCCAAGCGTGTCAGGTTCTTAAAAATTTAATATTGTCATTATTTGGACCGTGCTGCTGCTACTACAAACAAATGGATCGTAGAGGAAAAAGACTGAGGAACGGTGATGTAGACTAATTAGTCTACAGAAGCACAAAGTGGACGTAGTAGTCGAATGATCGTACTTGACTCGAGTGTCCTAATCTCGAAAGCCAAGAAGGCGGGGGTGGATCTCCTCGTGTGGTTTCCTGACCCCAGACACTGCCCCACCTTGGCCTGTTAAGTTCGCCAATCCTACCATCAGATAATCTCCTCGATGGAGGCAACGAACTCTCAGGTGTAGTGCAGTAAGGATTCTGCCAAGTTTTCTCGATCATGTCTCCTCCTGGTCGCTTGCAGTCCGGCAAAAATGCTAATGTAAAACGAAAAATCACATGTACAACCCTGGCGAATACAACATTTAACAGGTTGACCGACACAGTACCGTTTGATGGCCAATACGTAAAAAATTATAACAATGCGTAGCAAAGAAATACACTCTGTCTCTTATCACTTGCGTTACCATTAATAAAAATTTAAATATCGACTGACAAAGTATTATATTTATGTGATCTGACTATTCCTCACTTCCAGTGTGTAGCCTCATGTCCTTACATCATAAAATAGCATATTAATAATAACGATGCTTAAGATGGTTGAGTACTGACCCTAAATGGCTGACTGCTAGAACAATGACCGCACAAACAATATACATTCCTCTTTTCTTCCAAGAAATTATGAACGACAAAGAAGATTGAAGCGTTGTAAATATAAAGAAAGTCATAGCACAAGGGGATAAGAAAATTATGTTCTCTTACTTCCTGTAGACGACACCGGAGCGTCTACAGAGTCGCTAGCATAACCGGAAGTCTCCCCCTCGCGGTCTTCGTTCTGCAAGCCGCAGTGGTTCTTTTCGGAATTTTCGTAACGATCGTAAGACCGATGGTCGTGTTGTTGTTGGACCTTTCCCGCCTGGTAACGCAATCCTTCGACGTCAAAGTCGCGTTGCTGATTCTAAAAAGGTACGGAGAAAAACCTGATGTATTCTTGGAGCAAAGGGATCTCGCGTGACTCAACAGCCATTTTGTGCTTTTCATCAATCTTCAAATCCTGCTTCCTCTACCGTGAAAGTATATATATATGTATACAGGGCATATGATTGCTGTGCCAGTTCGAGACAGGGGCGACAAACCGTGACAGGGTTTGTATCGACTTCCAAGATTATGGTTCGTGTCTTCTAATTTTAGGACCTATAAAATCGTTTGCAATGCGACCTCTGTAAGATAGTTTTATGGCATAGAATGTCCAATCTCATTTAATGACAGAAACATTACAGTCGGAAAGTAAGTTAACGATTGGTGTACAGGCAACTATATGACACATTTTACTTTCCGAATCGACTGTCTATGCAATATGATCGACAGTGAAAAGTCAACAATTTTTGTACACATAAGCTAGACATTAAATCCTAATTATTGATTATTCGGTGTTTACAACAGCATCGAACACAATAATCGAATCATAGCAAGAACACCACATTTTAATTAAAATTTTTAGATATTAACAATTATTCAGAAAAGAATGGAACGACAAAAGTAATTCAGCACTCTGTGCTCGTATAAGTATAATTCACAAGACAGATAATCTCTGTGAAGTTATATGGAACTCGAGATTTGGAAATTGGTGTAGATTAAAAGTTTGTAGTTTTTCTGAGAAACTTGGTCATTAAAAGTTTCGTGTACATGCAATATGTATGTGTAATCGTTAGACAAGGGGTGACTGAACTCGACGATAAGAATCGATTTGCCAGACTGCCTTACTTTTGCTTTCCCCCTTACAAATGCGAAGTGATCACGTATAACTTCCATCGTAGTCCTCGCAATGGCAATTAAAAACCAGATCTCATTTATTATTCTGCCATCAAACGGAATAATTCAACAGGAAATTAAACTCTCGCAAGTTTATTGGTTATAGACAGCAAGTTATCATTGGTAGCTTATCCATGGTGGCGGTAATGCACAGTGATCGATCGTATAAATTATTTATAAATCACAAATTTTTGAAACCTTCGACACGGAGCTATTCTTCGACCTATATCTTATGTAGTTATAATAATAACAGACCGGCTATAATTCGCAAATCCTAGAAACACTCGACAAGTTTCTAAGAATCACTTCATTAATCCTGCAATGATGTCATCGGGTTTTTCATGACTCAACTTTCTCTACATTATTTTCGCTGCTGCATTTCACAACAACTGCAAATAAGTTTCTTTCATTACTTTGGAACACTTGACGTTTTCAGTTTTAAGTGATATACCTAAAGCTATATTGGTAAATTTTTATAGAACTTTAGCAAAGTCCTAGTATGATACTTCGTAGTCTGATTAAAGATGGTTTGTACCACTGAAAGGTTAATCTAAGTGTTTATACAAATTGTAAGCTATCATAAAGTAAAAACATAAAAGTGCATTTTCTATTACCTCTTTCCACTTATTCTATTACCATTTTCTACTATAAGTGTATTTTCAGACAATCTCGTTATTGTAAAATAATTTTACGACGATCTCAGTCTTTCTAATTTTTATATCTGATTTTTACTAGGTTATTGTTAATATATTTTACGTATTCAATAATTTTGATTTGAAGAGCAATTAGTTAATAATCGATAAAAATCCTAAATAAACACATTCTAGTTATTTTTACAAAACAATGTAAAATAGTCACTTATAGCGGTGGTGTTAATGAGATTTGGGGGAGAAAAAGGTCAAGGAAACGGTAAATTACCGATTGTACCTATACCTAACATAATTCTATTCCTCTAGCAGAGACTAGGGCTAAGCGTTCCGTGCGGACAGACCTGAGAGAGATATTGTTGCTGGTCCTTGCTGTAAATCGGCGGTAGGCTCGGGCTTCTGTGCCTGATTTGCGACACATCCGGTTGCTCGTGGAGATTTATCAAGCTACCACCATTGCAGTCGAGACACTTTAGGCTCGTGACACGGTTTCCGGAACTCTCGATCGCGAGACTCTTCAGGCTAGCGGTGCTTCCGTAATGGCCGCTGGCACGGAAAGGTTTCGAGGACGCCTGTCTGTCCTTCGTTTCCGCCAAGGACATTCTTGCGCCGGCTGGATAGCTGTTGCGTTACGCGTTTTATTATGAACTGTACAGACGGTCGAGTTGCTTGATTTATCTAACGGATCGATAAGCCCAGTGGACTGCTTTTAAATACGGTTATTAGACGCTTCTGGTCGACTAAGTTGCACGCGGATATGGTCTCGCTAACAACTGTTCAAACATCCAGCGCCGCTAACCTCGTGAATTCTTATGGACGCTTAATTGTTCTAAAATTGCGCTAACTATTGAATTAACCCTCTTTAATGCTCTGCAACTTTGAAATCGCATATTCATTATGTGAGTCTCTTAAGTTCGCTTGCTTTATTTCGTTAGATTTTAGCGTGCTATTGTATCACCATCATCGAACAGAGAATATTCTTTTTATTTTACTTCTGCATGAAAAAGAACTTTCTTAGAGTACCATATGTCTTTGGTCAACCTTACAGAGTTATTCTTAGCTCATTTTCCTGGAGTTATAGCTTGATTCTCTTGAAGTTCAATTCATAGAATTTACCAATTCACCCGAGCAATTGATTATACGTCTGAGTATTACATTAGTTCAATCTTATTTTCGTTCAACTTATTCATATTTAATATTTTCAACATGTACAAACAAGTAAGCAAAGGACAGATGATAAAGTTGTGTACTCTAAGTTCAAGAATTCGGTCAATTTTCAAACACGATCTTGTAATCTGAATTCACTTTTAAGTAGCAATATATTTATCATTTTGATTCGTGTGGTGGGAATTTATTTGCGATTATTGAAAGTTACCGTGTCGTATAGTTATTTGAACAATTGTAAACGATACTGGTGCTTTACTATTGAAACAGTATACGCGAACCTTCTACAGGAATAAAATGAATGTCCTACGGGATTATTTCGTGTTTTATCTCATTTTTGACAAATACTCACCGAATGTCGCTGCGGATATTGCCGTTATTTTTCAAAAATCCCCAATTCCCGCTGAGTCGTGCCATCTCTTCTACAGTATTCGCATAAATTATTAACGATACCATGCATAATGTCAGTCGTTCTAATACTAATATTTCTGTCGCGTACATCAAACTCCATACAGGCATGACAGCATGTCATACTAATTCGTATCGATAATATATTTCAATTGCATACATTTATTGCACGAACTCTGGCATCGAAAACGTTTCGGCGTCTAACAATAAGTTTCACGTCTACCTAACGCGAGTCGAGGGAGAGACACAAGTTGGGAGCCATCCGTCACGATTTATAACACACCGAATTCAACAGATTGCTACAACTACCGTCTAAACATTAACTATTCGAACGATTCGGAAATTCCGAAACTTACCTCTTTCTCTCGCCCATTGTATTCTCTTTTGTTCCACTAACGATGTTCTTCCGATCATTCTTTGCGCGCGACGCGATTGTGCACGAAAAGAAAAGAAATTTCACTCGGTCAATAATGATTTGGTAGAATGAAAGGGATACGGGGAAAACGAAAAAGAAAAATGGCCTACATCATCCAGCCTCCGGATAGCGCGTCAGTTTTACCTACATGCTGTCCTAGCCCCGATCAGCGGCGAGCATCCGATCTTCCGGAGCGTAACGACTTCCGGCGCGAACTTTCGGTTAGGTTCAAAACCCTGGGACATCAGAAGACGATGCCTGGGTTCATCGTAGGTCGTGTCAATATTTGAGACTGCGGTAGACCCGCAAGACTGAACAAGGTTTGCCCGGGTACCTACACATATGCCCGTATCAAAGGAAAGGTACGCGCGGCCGCGATTCGATCGCTAGTATACGTTTCTATGGGAACAATCGTGAATCAACCACGGAACTCTTGCAGTCGCTGTCAGGGTCGATAATATTGACCAGACGGGCAAGATAAGGGATAATGACCTCCAGCCATCTGTTTGGCGGTCAGTGATTGCATCTTTCACGATGGAATGCGAACGTGCGATTGCGATCACAGGGACAAAATCATCATATCTCAACTTATACGATTTGCATGCGCTAACACGTCTGTAAATTTCGATTTTCGGCAGTAACTCAGCCCTCAATCTGCTTCCTTCTTCGCAAACTCGAACGTGCAAAAGAACAATAACGCTTGTGCCACTAGGAAGCTATCTTCTTTTAATGCTTCAGGTACTGCAAGCCTATTAACTGGTTTTTTAATGTCTATGATACACCTGAGTGTAGTTTAATCGTTTTATTTTAAATGATAACTTTGAGGGAAGTTATTGGATCATATTTGTCATGGTAATTTGTTAGTTTGTTACTGCTCTGGAACAATTAATTAAGAAATTCTTGGTTGTTGGACATTGATTTTTAAAGGCCTGCTGCGTAACTGGCGGTAGATAGTCATGTGTTATATGGCGCGTATTTTTGAACGGTGGAAATAGTATTTGTCAAAAATGTGTTACAAAATTAATTTTGGTTTATTACTCATGTCATTAAAAATAGTATATACTAACAGTTTTACGTACTTTGAACCACAGCTCTACTTTTCCTTGTAAATATTGAATGCGTACACATATATTTTCTTGCCTTTCCTTTATTTTAAAATAAGTACTTGCAAGTTCACTAAAAGAATTCACTACATTTTAAGCACTTATGTTGAAGTTAATTGTGTTAATATTTGTTATAATATATCTTTTATCTTGATGGTTACAAGGTCGTAGGGACGAGATAATCGGTGATGGAACTAATAACGTGGAACTAACAGTGATCTGAAATACCGACATCACTATATTGTCGCATGCCACTTACCGAGCTGTGCCGCTAGGTGGCGCCACAGAGCACGGTAATTTCTACTTTTCAAATACGCATTTTGAACCACTAACCTTTTAGGATCGTGACGCGTAGGTTTTTGGCATTCTCTCGCTCAAATCTACAGGATTACATGAGAAAGACGCAGCAATTTCTGGTTTTGGAGGTACAGTTTAATCTTATTTAATTTTCATTGATTTAAATTTCTTCTTCTCGTAATAATTTACTCTTGTGTCGTGACGACCAATCCTAACCAAATCCTATTTAAATTCGTTTCGTGGTATAAAAATCAAGTATATTTAGTTGTGGTTCACATTAATTTTGATTCTCTATTCAAATTGAATTGTTTATTTGCCATTAATTCTCAATTAGTTTCTAACCGTTCGTCTGTCCGTTACAGATTCCGCGGGAAAAAAATCCATCGATTGAAAACATCGATGCTATCTATGTATTCGAGAATCGACATCAAGATGCAACGTCATGTCGTACATCGTTCAAGCAGGGGACGATATAAACGTGAGTGTCAATTGTCTTTTCAATTATTTTGTGTTACAATTCCGATTTTCTTTTGTGTCGTGACGATCAATTCAATTTGAATTCGTGTCGTCCAATAGAAATCGAGGTTACTTAATTTCCGTTTAAATTTAATTTTAGCTTTCTATTCAAAGGGTATATTCGAATAAGCATGGGCCAGCGGCCCCTGCTCCGATTTTCCTGATTCCCGTCCTAAAACATTGTTTTATGTCTAAAAAACATTGTGTAAAATTTCAGATGTCTACCCCCACCGATAGGGGTGAAATTGGAGTAAATTCCCCCGCACTTAAATGCAATTTGCTCTAAAACGAGAAAAGATATCGACATGGGATAAACGGCAAACAGCGGATTTGCTTGAGGAATACGAATGAACAATTGTTTTCCAAAGATGTAAGTATTCTTTTTATTTTTTTGTGTGCTATTCAAAATTAAGTTTGTTCTAAACTATTTTTCATCCGAATAACTTGTTATTTAAATTTTTATTCAAATTGCAACACTGGTTACTATCATCGACGAGATGCTGTTGTCTCGTCAGTGCCTCTATCAATACCAACGATTTTCGTTGGTGATTTAGGTAGAAAGCGTGGCCATCGAAGGGTATGTCGTCGGTGGTGGAACCACCCTTGCCGGTGGTGTAACCACCCGCGTCGGTGGCATAAGCGCTGGTAGTCTTTGATAGTGTCTCGTCGGTGTCGTCGGTATCTGTGGTTTCAATCGTTTGTCGGTAACATTTCCTTCAGCTAGCAAGCAAAAATGTAATTTGTGAGCTTTGCGGACCTTGCCCTTAGATAACAGCACTAATCGCAATTTTAATTCTATACACACTTATTGCATAATCATATTTTAGATGTTGTTACTGCTCGTATCACGTTTGATTTTCCTTCTATTATTTCTGACAATTTAACAAATTTTTTTTAGCATCAACACATAATAATATTAGTCAATACATAATATTTCTAAAAATCATAGAACGAATTGTCATAAATAGCAACTTTTCGTTGTAATGTTTTTCTAGCTTATGTGTATTTTTCTTTTTCTTGTATGTGACGTATCTACGGTCGCGTAAATAAATAGAGATTTGTAATACAACTATTATAGTGGCAAAGGGAGTAAGTTAGTTAACGATAGTTTGAAAATTCTATTGAAATATTGGGGCTCGACTCCGACTGCAATGGTCATTGGCCAAATAGTCGAAAAAGGAGTGTAACATAAATTCATTAGAGATCAATAATAATTGAATTTAATCATTGCATTTTTAAAATACATTCTGAAGGTCCATTTAAAGGCCAATACAAAAAACCTAGTACTACTAAACTTCCTACTAAGTTATTATAAATTTCGCATGGGTAAATTTATCGCCAAACCGCACTCAGTTGTTACTGTCGAAACCAATATATAAGAACGTCAAAATTCGTCGGTATTATTCAGTGCGACAGAGCCTGTCTTTGTAAAATGAATTAAGAACACTTTGAAAAGCAATCTACCATGTATCCGCGTCAACGTTGGCAGTGCAGATTGCTTTATGCCCCCGTCAAAAGCGATATTGTTGAAAAAAAATGATCAAGAAGAAAGGCATTGGGCCCTCCGGATACGTTATATATCACGCTGGCTGACAATTTTTATATAGATTCAAAGAATTATTGTAATTCAGGTACAGAAGCCGATACCCTTCTTCGATTGATATGGATGAGACGGCCCCGACTTTTGATATACGCTCGATTTGAAATGGAAAATCATGCCTGGATTGGATTCGCACGTGAGCTGAAATAAAGTTACATCGGCAGGTTTAAGCCACGCTATATTTGCCTGCCCTACGTGTCGATACCAGTTTGGCATAATACGTGCGCCAAAATTTATATATGTATGTAGTACTCGTTACAGGAAGTTGGCGTTCGCCATGCATAAAATTATTAACCTGTACAATACGACTACGGGTTTTATTGTATTTCATGCTTGACGACCAACCGATTAAAACGATTTCCACTATGTGTTTTTTTTCATAAATTGGTTAATTACTTACAAGTGAAAACACTCTAATATATCTGTATGCGGAAATTTGGCGTCGGTATACAAATGCACCCGTTCTACTGAATTTATCACATAAATTAGCGGTAGAATGATTTCGTTGAGTACATGAAGTCGTTCATAAACATTTCCGGACAGGCCACAGAGATACAAATATTTATGAGGCACATAAAGCAATGAGGCAAGTAAAGTGTAATTTACATAAATTCATGGTAGAATAAAATCACTCGGTTCTAAACATTTTTACTCTTCTCTCGTATTGAGATTGCGAAGATGAGGTAGTTACTATAATATTTTCGTAAAACAAACATTGATGGTAGTTTATTCATATCAAAATGACGGGTTAAACATGTTTTATTAGTCATTGAGATTGTACAGATTCATGGTTGTCTACTGGAGCAATTGAGGGGTACACAGCAAAAAAATGAGATTTTTAATACTTCTGACATCTCGTCGTATCTAGAAAATAAATATTTTCCCATGTACATACATTATCTTTGTACTAATTAACTAATATAAACAAAATATAGTCGCAACTTGACAATTCTACTAAAATCCACCTATTCACACTCAATCTTAAAATCACTCAAAACAAGTACTGTGGTATACCTCCCTCTTGCAGTGTACCCCTCGATTTACTTATATGTATACATACATACACATTAAATATTTAGAAGATTCGATGTAATAGTGCATAGGATTAGAATTGGGTTACGTATTTAACATTTTATTTACCGGAAACCTTTTACAAAATAATCCTAATCGAAATTATTAGATCACGTAATAACGCAATAGAGGATGAGTTGTTGGTTTATGATTAAAGTTTCTCCCTGTTGTTGTTGAAGGATCTATTAATTAATCCTCGGCCACAGATTTAGACACTAGTGTTAAGAGGTTTAACAAAAAAGCGATTAACGAACGCAATCCGAAAATTCGCTGAGAAGATCATCTTGGAAAGAGGGAATATTCGGTGGCGAGGACACTAGCCGTGGTGGAACTTTATGCCCACAAACGAGCCACGAAAACGCCGCTCGCAGCCCCGGTTTCACCGACATCACGCCGAACTAATTTCGAAGTTGCGGCTGGCTCGCATAAAATTAAGAAAATCTATCCGCGGCCGCCGAAACTTCGGTTACATTTTTTCGTTGTTTTCTCACGGGCGAGGAGCGTGGTCGGATGAAAAGGAGCCGCACGGTTCCGCGATGAATATGAAATACAAAGTTCTAGAAGAAAGCCGGGGGTTTGCGAAAACGGAGAGAGACGAAGAACGTGGGGGAGGGTTGGGTTCTAAGGGTTGGGGGGAGGGGAGTTACGGAGGGACGGCAGAGCAGAAAGAGAAAAGAGAGAAGGCGAGCCACAGACGCGCGCGGCAGTCCCTGGCAGCAACTTAAATTGACTCGATAAAAGTTCGCGGAATAAAGCGGCCCTGGGCTTCGCCACTATATCAGAAACATCTGCCAAACGTTATTACAACTTTGAATAAAGAACGGCGCCGGTCGAGGCCCGGGGTGGGGGCACGGGGGTGCTAACCGGTCCGAGAAAGAGAGGAAAGTTCCTTTTCTCGTGGCAACGAGACGCTCGGGCAGAAGGTAGAATCACTCCCTCATCCCTGAGAGCCGGAAACTTTTTCGCTCCTCGACCGTGAGAACTTCGCCAATAAATCAAGTCGTTATTTTAATTTTTCCGGGCGGCCCCCACCGTGTACCAACGCGACACGCGAGCCTCGCGCTGACGACGCCGCGCCCCGTTCCTTTTCAGTTTCAGAACATCCGACGACTTCTGTGCGCCGCTAATTGATGGAGTTTCTGGGAACACGAAACATCGTCAATACCCTTCGGGGATCTTGGTGCGTGGAACACGAGTAATTTCTCTTAATATCCGAAGTACCTTAGGACTACATTGCTGATCCTCGAGGATCTCGCTGAAAAAGCGGTAACGAGAGTTCACCTAACGCCGGACATTTTGTTCACACGTTAAGCGCCACGCGAAGTTTCAACTATTTACAGAATATCTATATTTGCAGAATAGATCAGCGTTGTTAACATTTTACCAACCGGGAGCCTGTTAATAGTATTTTTAAGAGATCTTTTACATTATAAGCTCAAACGAAATTATTAGATGACGTTACTGGGAGTAGCTTGTTGGCTCAAAATCAAAATTATGCTGTTGCTGGATCCATTAAAATGTCTTCAACATTGTACCACAGACTTTTAAAAGTTATAAAATAATCACCAGTAGGTCATGTGTTAATAACAATTGTTACATTATACTAAATATTATGTTGCAATTTTATCAACATTATAATAAAATAACAAGAAAATTGTAGCTATTAGATATTCCTTATAGAGCATTGTTTCATTAGTATTAAAATTCAGTAAAAGAATGTTTTTACTTAAAAAGTGAGCTTTGTGATTATTTTTACGATCGTCTCCACAGTACTTGAAGTTGAGAGAATGATAATGATTATAATATCCATAGACAAGGAATGTAGGTACTTATCAAAGGGCGCAGATAAACTACTATAGCAAAAACAGTGACCGCATCATTCGAGTTCAATGATTCCGTTAGAATCAAAGAAATCGAATCTAACGGTGCGCGCGGAAGCTATTCAGTACAAAGATTTTTCTAGCTATCAGATGGAACCTTCCACCGAATTATAAAAGTGTAAATACCATAAACATTCAGAGAAGTCCAAGATCCGGCGAACAAAAGAAAAGGCGTAAAACCGCAGAAGCATAAAAAGCAATGGTACCTAAACGGACTGATGTTTTATCGATGGATCCAAGGATCGCCGAAGGAGGTGTTCCGATCATCAAAAACCGCAGAAAAGTGCTGATTGAGTCGAATCAATTAAAACCCCGGGCGACGTGGTATCTGGAATGGTAGATCGTTGGGGGCAGAAACAAACAGACACCGGGCACCGATACCTTGTATCTCAATTTATAATGTAATCGCTTCTTCCCTTCGAGGTTTTCAATGGACCCGTCGATCTCTACCGAGCGGCCATTTACGACGTGAAACCGCGGGGCCGACGATTTCACCGACGAGGAAAAAGAGAACGTCGAAAAAATAAAGTGGGAACACGCTTGTCCATATCTGACCGAGGATCTTTTGTGGTGGCTCCTGGTCTTCGAAGCTCCGCTACGTTCGAACCCGATATCTTTTGATCGGCTACCTTCCTTTCAGCGAGATAGACTTCTTCGACGAGTCCTCCTTTGCCTGTTTCTTCTCTCTTTCTCCCTTTCTCTCCTCTGCCTCTTTCTGCTTCTCTCCAGTCGAGTTTTCTCCTTCCGTCTCCTCCTTTTATCCGCCTCGATCACGTCCTCGCGGTTTTGTTCGGTAAACAAACCCACGATTGTTGCGGTCCGTCCGTGGTTCGTCCCGGTGCGGTGCCACGCCATTTCGCGGTCGCTGTGAAAAATCCATTAGGACCACGCCTCCTCTGCCGAGACAATTACGCGATTCCTCGAGATATCTTCACAAATTGCGGGGAATTGTTTGCCGTTAGACGCGCGACGAATTTAATCAGGATTCCAATGACTAGACTGCCGATTTTATGACGGAGTCGAGTAACTGCAATTCGGAGTGCCAGAAAGATTGGAAGAACTGATAAGCACATCGTGTATTTTGATGTACAGAGTCCCATTAATATTTGGACACTATTAAAACGACGATAACTTTTGTAACATTGGACTTCGATATTTTTTTGAGAAGTTAAATGGTAAAAATTAGGACCCGTCACGACATACATAAATTCTAAATAAAAAATATTAATATTCAGTAATATTGTTCAAATGAATATCCATTCTTCAACCATGCTAATTCGAATATCTATTCATTTTTTAGTGATTAAATAGTTCCAAAACCGGTCGGAAAGAGAAAAAATCGGATATACATTGAAACGCGATTTAACGGAACGACGCGACAATTTCATTTAGGCCGCGCTAATAATTATTAGCATTTTAATACGATCGGTTAGGGTTAAGGGTAACGAATAAACTCCATTTGGCAGGGGCCACGAAGGCGTACCGAATGGTCGACGGTCTCGTGGTCGTCGGTGTCGAGTCGCAATTGATATTACCGATCGGATCCCGAAGAAAGCAATCGGAACGGAGAAATGGAGATCAAGGAGCCGGCGCGCGGCGGAAGGTGGTGCAGCCGGCCGAATCGATTGGAATTAATCGAATCCGTGTAGGGGAGGTGGTGCGGGCCAGGTTAGCCGAGATTTCTGGCGATTTAATTCCGGTGGCCGAGTTACCATCGTCGGGGTTCTGGCAGTCGTGGAATCTCCCATTCGCCCCCGGATCCCCGTCCACGATTTCCATTGATAGCGTCGGACGCGAAGCCGCTGCAGGCGGCCCATGTTCGATCCTCGGAAGTCGAGGATTCCGCGGCGGCCATTAGTAACCGAATTAATTAGGCAAATCGGTAGCCACGATGCAGTTACAATTAATCTGTACCGCGATTCCGCGTGCAGAGCTATTCCGAACGGCTGTACATTCTGCGGCGGGTAATTGCGCGCGGTTCCACCACCGGCGCAGTTTCTGTCGTTCGATAACAAAATAGCCCCCGACAGTCGGAACTTCCGGTTTGCTACGGCCGACCGATGTTTTTGTTAATTATAGTCCACCGGGTAATTGAGATACGTTCGGAAATCCGTGGCGTAGTATCTCGGAAAGCTGCCAGACTTTATCGAGTACGATCGGCTTTTTTCGCGTTCCTACGATCGACACTCAACGATCCAGTCGATCGAGGGCTTACTCTCGTCTTCTTCTTGCTTTTCGGTGGGGCGGTTCGGTAACGAGATGAACAGGTTTCTTACGTTTCTTGAATCCGTTTAGCCAAATAACGGGCTTTGGGTTTATTTTAATTCGGAATCACAAACATTGCATTTTTAAATGCAAATTTTTTAGTGACCGATTCGTTTCATCAAAAATTCTACAGAAATTATTCACGCTACGTTGTTGGGATCAACAAGAAAATATTTTATTCTCTAACAGATGGATTAATGCTGAATTTATACATAAACAGGGTGGTATAAAGTACAAGCATTGACTAATTAAAAGAATAGAGTGCTTTTGCATGTCATACGATGAAGCAACAGAACGCGTTGCGCAGTGTTCATACGAACTTAATAAAAAGAGCACAACTGTGAATTGAACATGACGGGAATCATTTCAAACAAGTTTTATTGTGATAACTTTAACGCAGTTTTAATGTTATTGTAATATCTTTAACGCGACATTAAAAGCGTTCATGTACGCAAGCATTGACAGCAATATTTATACTGTTTATATCAATGATCTTTTTTTCTATTTCATTTTGTTTCGGTTTTTTCCAAGAGGTTCAATTTAATACATTGCCAATGTTTATATTCTTATTACAAAACAATTTTTCCAAAAATTCATAGAACATTTTCGCAAGATATTAGGTACTACTTACCACAAATATAGTGCACGATAAAACTTTCTGAAATTAATTTTCAAAGATTTAGGAATAGGACGTAAGCTTGCAGAATAAACAATTAAAAAAGAGAAATTACGAGCGATTTAAGCAACGCAGACTTATTGTATGTGATAATTTGAGAGGAACAGAACGATTCTCTGAGAAACAATGAAGCAAAGTTTATTGGGTCCAGTGGAACGATTCGGATGAAAATAACAGTCTAAAGAACAACGGAAATTAACGCTGTCTTTTTGCAAAACGACCAGAGAGAGGACCGTTAGTGGTTATAAACGGATCGTTGGCCACATTAAACGCATATTTATCTCGTGTTGCCATGGACGACGTTTCCGTCGTCGTTATTTCATCGTTATTTCCCTGTTATTTCCGGCACATGGTTAAGCGAGAATTATTACGAGCGTTACCGGTATCGGCCAGGTACGATTCAGCCTCGCAATGTCATCCTTCTTTCTCGCTATAAACCACCGAAAATTAAGTTACGGCCAGGAATTATAGTCACTTTCACGGACAATGTGTACCCGAATTCGAAAGAACGCCGAGAATTATACTTGTTATTTACCTTTGCAAAAACAATGAACCGAACGAATTTCGACTAAATAAAAGTGTAATGATTTCAATGTGAAATTGTTTATTCACTTTCACTTTTCAACCACTTTAGCATCTTGACGTGTCTTACAGAAACAGTTATAACAATGGAAAACTTGAAATTCAAAATTTCACCCTTTACAATCAAAGCTATCTAGATTTTAATCCAGAAATTTCATCCAATTATTTTATAAAGAACAAAAAGAAAAATTATAGGGATTGTTATAGGGATATTATATTATTATTATGGGGATGCTTTCATAACATTTCTATAGATTTCTTTATTCATATACTATGACAAAAATCGCACAAAATTTAAATAAATTCAGTCGTTTTATTGTAAAAAGACATTTTTAATGTACTTACTCACTAATTACTATTATTTTCTAATAACTACCCACAGGTTAAAAATAGATAGATTGTAAATAAATAATGTGATAACGATAGGACATTACAATGTAAGGATTGCTACGTAACAATTGGAGATTGCGACGTTAAAAAAAATAAGTGGTTGCAAATAATCGTGAACGGGGTACGGGTCTGTGAAAAAGAAATTGGATCTCGGTGGAGCTACGGGAAATGCAGTTCGGACTCTTTAAACACTTTCCGGAGCGTGATTAGAGGCGATCGTAAAACGGATCGGGGCGATTAATTATCGGTCACACAAGAGGCTTTGGACCATAATCCGGCCGAGTTTAAATGTCGAACGTGGGGGGTTACCAAATCGTGGCGGGGTGTGATTTGTGGCGAACGCTTAGAGGACGAAATTGCACCGCAGGACCAAGCAGGATCGGTTCTACGTCAGGGTGATTAGACGTTATTGATGCCCGAACGGTACTGCAGCTTCATGGCAATGAGCATCTGAATCATTCGGCGCCGCCGCGCGTTCGGAATTACCGTTAAATCCATATTCTTTGCGTTAACGCCGGTGTTAACACTTGGCTTGCTCGAATGCCGAGTACTGTTATTGACTCTAAAATCCTGATTGAGGATCTGATTCGTTCGCTCTGTGATTGCTCGCAGCCCCTACAATTTTAACAGTACAACCATCGAACGAATCAAACTAACTCCTTTCCGAGATTTCCTTTCACGATTATTGAAATTGTACAAATCTTCTCATCAGAAATTTTCAACTGAACCTGAAACATATTATTGTGAATAAATGTAATCTTCTTATCATTACAATGAGAGGTATGCAAAGAGAGCATAAATAAACCAAAGAGAATACTAAACTAAAAATGCAAAAATTAGGGAAAGGAGTGGGAGGCAATAAGTATGTAATTAAGTGGGTTAGTGATAATTAGGATCTAAAAGAGTAGGACAGGGTAGGAATGCGTGAGACATAGAAATTAATGAGAGAAGGTATGGACCGAATGTGTGAAATAAGATGTAAACCAAGTCACATTTTCTTAACTCTAAGGCTGAAATAAAGCAAATTATTATTATTATTACAATGAGAGGATCAGATGTAGAAATAATGCTATCCATACAATTTTATACAAGCGACAAATATTCCCTTGCTCTTTTATAGTTTTAGAGCATCGCAACCTCTTAAATATTCCTTCAGAATATATGTATTTTAAAAAGGCAACGATTCATATTCATATTGTTTCCAACTTAATGATCAGACACACGAGAAATGCAATAAAGTGCTCCATTTGTAAAATTTTTCATCACTTTCTATTAGAAGTTGACACATGCAAGATACCTCCCCGCTGCGATTACACATAAACTACATAAAACAAAGCTATTAATTACGACGAGCAACACAACGCGAGATAATTAATTACACCGGGTAATCTGCCAGCAGAATCTTCACGCGAGATAGATCCTTAATTCTCAATCTTTTTCCCCGAATTGTTAATTGACGCCGCGGCGCGAAAAGAGCAGGAGAACACACCGATAAAATCGGCGCGTAGATGGCGCGGCCCGTCTTAATTGCCGTCTCCATCTCGTTTGATTCGCGGCCGATAAACGTAATTACAACTTACGCCCGCGAAAAATCGTGCCGTCGTGAATTCGACGGTCCAGGTGCGTAACTGTACGGCTCGGACACTCGTCTTCTATTCGATCCAGCATGCAAGCTGGATTTCCTGATGCCTACCCTCACACAACCCCTTCCAAGCCTTCAAACCTTCAGGAATCGTTGCTTCCTGATCGGTCGGCCGGGAACGATAAGGGAAACATATTTATTTCCAGGTGAACCGAGGCGAATAGCGGAGACGTGATGCGGAAACGATATCTGGATGTGCGCGAAAATAACAGAGGATTCACATACAGTCCTCGCAAAAAGTCTGCGACACCCTCTAACTCGGTACCAGTTTCTCCTTTGCGATCAACAGACCTCGAATCAGGTACTTCTCAATTCATTAATATTTAGTAATTTTTCCAAATATATATTTTTAATATCGAAAATGGTATTCAAAACTTTTAAAAGTTGAGTCTAGATTTATCTGTATAATTGTATTATTTGCATTTTCAACAATCATTGATTAACATTAGTATGCTTGGTTTCACACTTTTTACAATTCTTGATTTTACGAATCTCTTTCTACTACAAATGATTAAATACATTTTCTCATTCAACTACATAGGTACTGTTATCAAAATGGCGAGAAATTTAAATAAATTCTGTCTTGCAACGTAGGCAGTTGCTACTTACAATTGTTACGAATATACTGGCGCGCGCGGTGTAAAAATTTAAAATTGGAAAATTTATATCTTACATACACTTACAATATTTTTGTTGAACTAAATTTCTATCGCATACATTTTTGCTTAAAGTAATCGCTTTTCGAGAAAGTTAGGAAAATAGTTGAAATAGAAAGTTGGTATAATTGTCGGCGATATTTTCTCGGAAGTAAATGTTCATTCAACTGGAATACCTGTACTGCTCTCTTTACGAGGTAGTATGTAATTTTGTGATTCAGTAGGCTGGCATGCGATGGTTTGCAAAATAACTGGTAATTGAAGACATTATCAATTCAATTCATCAGTTCGATCAATTATTAAAACAAGCGGTTTTGCAATTTAGGAAATTCTCGACGTTTAGATCCTGGAATGGACCATTTTCAGGAGAAAAGTTACGTCTGTAAAATAATCCATAGTCCATTCCTGGATCGAAACGTCGAGAATTTCCTACATTGCAAAATCGCTTGTTTTAATAATTGATCGAACCTGAGCGCCGAAATCATCGACAAAACGGAATATTTACATTAACCAATAGTTGGTACACGTTACATTTTCGGATATTAAATGTTTCTGCATAATTATCGAGAGCATAAATTTGTTCTGTATGTACGCCGAAATTTTTTTCATTTACATCGTGTCAGTGAATGCGTTATACACAACAGCTACACGCGACAAGTAATTAAAGTATTCATACAAGTGTAAAATATTTTGTTCCGGATTATGCTTCCGATCCTCGTGTCGTGCTGAATTTTAATGTGAAAAACTTCATCAGGTTTTATTTTAATATGGCAAAGTTTCTCACGCATTGAAACTTTCCAAACAATGTCTACGTATGAAGAGAAAAACTGATGCAGAATAATAATACTTGAACACGCTTCACTCCGCCAGCGTGATAAATAAAACAGATGTCATAGGTTTATAGAATATGCAAACTCGCGAAACACGATGATATGGAAAACATTTAACAAACTTGAAAAATCCTTTTATCGTGATTATTGTGTTTGATATTTCTCACTTACTCCATGCAAAATTTTACATCATTTTAGTTTGTATAATATAATACAATGACAAATGTCAATATCTTCTAAATTAAAATGGCAATTTCTGGGAACATTTAAATTATAATAAACGTAATTAATTTATTTTAGACATACATATCTAGGTGTCTCTAAAATGTGACCCGAGTACTCGAGAGTTTTTAGAGTAGGTATCCGGGAATAATGTAAATGAGTTGGAGTAGTATATCGATAATTGTATTTGTGGATGCGCACATTTTAATCAAATTTGGGAGTCTAAATTATTACCCGGACCCTGGAGAGTTTTTCAATGAAGTATCAGGAAATGTTTGTAAATTTGTCAAAGCATATCGAATGTTACCTCCACAGGATGTGGACAATGTCCACACACAGACAACGATCTTAATCGCATTGTAGAGATTCTGATTGGGAAGGGATCTCCGCGACATCAAAAAGTTCGATATAAAAGTCGACCATTTTTCGACCGAGTGTACGGAATTTTTCATTTCGCTTGTACATAAAGTTTTATATTCGAAGGAGGCAGTCGCGATGCCGTACATCTTTCTGATCTCCAATCGAGCCGTCGCTTAGCGGAGCGTGAAACACATTTGCTCGAATCCTGGTGCCCCTTAACCACGCAAGCACTTACACACACCACGGATCCCTCCTCGGATGTGCTAAAGTAAAACTCGCGCGGAATACGTTCCACTATTCAGCCATCTTCGAGAAAACATTCGCTGAATACTTTTACCCGTATTCCATGCGGATCCTCTGAAATATCTGTCGGTTTCGTGTACTAACACTATGCACATATACTACTGTGACTGCACGTCCTCGAAACCCGGCAATATATTATTTATTTTTAGATTGTTATTACTGTGCAATTGTGCGACTGGAATTAGGAATGTGGTGTGAGTAAAAAGTATAAAAAAATAGGTAAATTGTTTAATGAATGTTTCGTTTCATTTTCTGCTTCTTAAATCTCTTAGCAAAGTGAACAAGTTTTTGCGAAACTTGCAATTTGCATATACATCTGAATAATTTGTTTAGTCGTTTCCTTGGTCACTGGTTCTCGAAAAGTTAGTCATATCTAATTCTTTGAAAACTAAAATAAAGGAAAAATTTCTTCCATTGATTGAACAATTCCTGTTGTTAAAAATCAAATAAAATCATTGTTTTGTCTATTGATGGCGCTTCCTTAATCACTGACGAGCAATGTAGCACGAACTAAACATAAATAGTATCGTCAGTTCTCAATCAGGAATGGTTGATTCAACAATTGCCCGATGTAGGATCCAATATAAAATATCCTGGATCTATCAAGTGATCTCTACGTCAGCATGAGCCATCATTTCTTTTCTGCCTCCATCATATCCGTGTTATTTAAATGACATCTACTAAATGTTTAAGCTCGTAGTTGTAAGATGTAGTTAATTTAGATGCGAAGATGATACATAATTTTCTTTCAGTTACTAGTTCAATAGTTCCATTTAGATCTGATTGAAGTATGTTCTTCTCATTTGTTCCTTCAGACCGAAGTTTGACTTACGACTATTATCCAATCAGCAACACCTGACTTTCCGATTCTAATCGTCATAGGATGCTGCAAAGAGTTCACACGAGAACAAAAATCCCTATAAGAATTATGAAATTGAATAATTAACGGATATCGACAAATTTGCAAGAACATGACACATGGATAAGAAGTGTTTGCCAAAGCTAGAGGACTCGCAGATGTGTTAAACAGAACGTAGCACGCTGATCTGTCACGTTAGATATCAACCTTCGGGAAGGTGAAATTTCCCGATCGTCTCTAAGCATCGAGGAGTTAGGAAGAATCCGTGGCCGGTCGTAAGGTATGGTACAGTTCCGCGGAGGATTGAGGAGCATCCGGCGTAGGCGCCGCGGCCAGAGAGATACATAGAACTAGCGCGAGTGGAATTGAGCGCCGGATAATTGTTTCGAACAATCCCGGGCGACGCTTTTCGTCGGTTTCCATGGCGACTTGCGCCAGGCGAACGTTCTCCGCGTCGGTTGGCAATCGAAACCGGCCGCGGTGGGGAGGCACCCCTCTCTCTAGGGGAATCTTGGTGGGGGACGAGAACGTCGTGGCGTAGGCGGGGCAAAAGTTGAACGAAGAAGTCGCTTGTTCGTTGGAAACGCCTCTTCCGCCCGCGTGCCGTTCGTTCCCCTCGCCTCGTGCATGTCGGCCGAAGCCTCGGCTCGAAATCGTTTCGTTTTTATTATCGCTCTTGAAACAGTCGAGCCACGATGTCGGCAGGGCACATCGATCCACATTAGCTCCTAATTTCACGTTATTATCCCCCCCTTACCACCCAACTCACCTGCGGAGGTGGGGCCAGGGGGTGGGCCGGGGGACGAGCGCGCGACTCGCCGCGCCCGGGACCCTTGATTTTTCAGTTTTACCACCTTCCGCTTAGGTCCGCTCTTCCTCCGAATTAACCGGACGCTCATTTGCTCCTCGGCTACCTTTTGAATCGCCTCGTCTCGCGATACGAGCCCTTTAACAAGCTGCTCGTTCAGGACACTCGATCTTAAGCGGTTCCTCGAACGCTTCGATTGAAATTATTCAGGAGCTTCTTTGCTGGAAACGTTTAGTTTGGCACGTCTACTGCTACATCGGTTTTATGAGGGTAACACAGATCGTCGTCCATTTTTATAAATTAATGTCTGTCATAATATATGTATGTTTGTAAAGCAAATTTGATTAGATATCGTAGGATCCAAGATGTAAATAAGTTTCTTTGATTTTGTGGGTCTTTTCAAGGCGCTAGTTTCACAGCCCACGTGTTAATCAGCTGTCTGATTTGCAGGAGAAATGTATCAAATTATTAATTTTCGTATAGCGATGCCCAGGTCTATTTGGACATGTACCATGTCAAAATATTTATACGGTTTCTTTTACATAATAATCGCGAGCAATATTATTAGGGTACGTTACTATGTGTGATTTGTTGATTCACAACTGAAATCGTTATCGCTGTCGAAGGATCTACTAAGAAAACCTTAGCCATGGAACATAGATTTTATACGAAATAATCGCTGGTAAATAATGATAATTAATTGCGAAAGTGCATGAAAATTTTCAATTTTCATAGATTTGCACATAAATTCGTATTTTAGTACATCTTCTAATGAATTTCGAATGTATTAATGGCCCAAAAATGTACAAACTCCCGACGTCTGCCAGTGATTAACCACAAGCCGCAGACATTAATTTCATATCGAGATCATGCTGGTCTCTTTACCCGTTCATGCATCAACGTCACTTCGGGACGTCCATCCTCGTTCTCGGCGGCTTTAATTAATCTGTAGACGTCTTCGAGATTATCCCGCTTCTTCGTCGCCTCCCCGGCGATTTTAATTTATTCTTCGGACTGAATTTTTTTGATACAATGTGCTACATCGACGATTACTCCGAGAGAGTATTCCCAGCAGCGTTTTATACACTGTTCCATCGAAACGTTCAATCTACAAATCCATTTCCGCCTCTTTCATCGTCCACGATAGCTTCAATCGAAATTGGACACGCGATTAGACCGACGCTCTTGTACTGGATATCTCATAACGGTGAGGAAAAATGGAGCTTGTCGGCATGATAGAGCCGAGCGAGTTGTAAGCAACGAGAGCGAGACTGTTACAGCAACAATATTGTCGAAAATAGAAGGCGCTTGATTGCCATAACACCGGGTAATCGTCTTCGCGTTGTCAACGGCGTTATTGGCCGCGACCACTCCGATAGGACGAAACATACGGCGACTCGATTAACACGCGCATGTGCCAATAGGCACATATCGACATTTATTGCTTGCCACGGTGGTCGATAATGGGACACACGATGTCCGGTAATCGGTTTTCCTGGAAAAATTGCTGAATCCATCTCTTGCCCGATTAAAACAATGTCGCATGATACGAACTCTAATCAGAATTTTTTTGAACCGTAATCGCCGACTGTTAATAGGGTGGTCAGTGAACGACAAGCTGAAATTAGTATTCGCAAGTTGTTATTTAATTTGCTAGGTGTTATTTCTATAAGAAGGCTGTTATTAAGATCTTATATGCCAGAACACAATTACTTACAACAATAGTTGATGGTCATTGCTTGCATTAAAATACTGCTACTGGATTAAACGAAAAATGAACCGAGCAGTCAACTAATGAATTAATAAAAATACTCTAGTGAATGATAGTTATACAAACAAATTTTACGTGGTACTCACGATAACGATACTTTGAATACGTGGGATGTTGTTCGTGAGACATATGTGAACTTACGATAGAATTGAAAATGGTGGAAAAATTATTGCATTTATTAATATTCGTTACTGTAGTATCTTTTAATTCAACAGTAATAAAAGTATTTCAGTATCTTCGGATAAATTTGAATTTTCGTGGATTTTAGTTTCACCTGAGAATTACGTGATCGTCAGAGGAATTATATTTATTGTAGTTTCTAGGTTACATTGACTATTATTAAAAGATATTGATTTAGGTTCATTTTCTGATTTCACCTCGGTAATTTGTACTTGTGTATCGTGCTTCTCAGGTACTAATAACAACAGAATCCTAAATGTCAGTGATCAAGATAATTCGATTTCGCATAAGGCGTGATTATTGCGCGTAGCCGTCAGAAAGTTTTCTTTAATTACTATCAATTTTCGATACCTATCGGTTCATTTATCTTCCACAAACATTGACGCACACTTGCGTCGGCATTCCTCGCTTGCGAAAGAGAACAAATGGTGTAAGGTAATTAATTTACGTGGACAAAACCAGTAACGAGTTCAGCGCATGCAACCGGTACGCAGACGGCTTCTCTCACGCGATATCCCGTAATATTCGTATGTACGAAACGGGTTACGCGTCGACTCGCCTTAATATTCTTCCCTCGGTTTCCGTATGTCAATCTAAACATTCCTCTCAGTCCACTAAACTATGAAAATGCTAATCTCTTGTTGCTTCAGGCGTATTTTAACGACGGTAATAAAACTCCGCTTAATTAACTTTAAATGAAAATAACACTTTACACCCGTGTTCCATTTTTTATCCCACCACCACGTGGTTTCGTTTAACTTCTCGTCGATTATCTCGTCGATAATCTATTACAATCAAATTTTACACGAACTGACACATTTATAGCAATATTTATTACAAGATATACCCACGTTTAGATTTCTACTTGTTGTAAAATGTAACTAGTTCTACTCATGAATTCAATAAGAGACCCCGGACAAAACTTTCTTTTCCATTTCACCGCTCTCTCTTCCCATAACTTTTCATAGCCTATCCAACTGTCGTACATACACTATTTTATTAGAATTAATGATCATGAATCAATCTTGCGTGGAATACATGTATTATCTGAACTTCGTTGAATTTCAAAATCAATTATCAAAGCGTTTCATCTTTAATATGAAGTACAAGACAAATTTTAAGAGTTTGACATGATAGATGTTAAATGGTAAGAGGTTAAAAAAATCACAGAGACATAAAGGCTGCACCATGTTTCACCTCAAAGAAGTATCGCTACAGTATCGCCTTGCTTGGAGCGATCTGTACGATCAGGTGCGCGATAAAGCAATCTGGCGTCGTCGATCGTCGACACTGGTGTCCAGTGAAAGTCAACGGCACGTGAAAAGTCCCTCCACCCGAAATCCAACAATCGCCTGGCGATCTTTCAGAGCACACTATACACAGCTCGACAGTGTCCCTAGGAAACCAGGGTGAACAAAGCTTCTGTCATCGGGGAAATAGCGTAATTAACGTGTCCGATCATCGTGATCATCTTCTAACGCGATGTGGCGGCCGATCAAAAACGTTCCTTCTTATCGTTCCCATCGATCTTTCCGCGGTGGTTACCCGTGTGCAGTGTGCACGTCCCAGAGGACCGAAAAAGGGGACCTCTGGCTGTGTGTATGTATTGTCCGTACACGAGAAGATGGCCCGCAAAATGACAGAGGGGGATCCCCGAGACCCCACTCTTAACGCCAGCGCAGAAGGGCTGATAGGTTCTGGAGAGACAGCGAAACATCGTCAACGCATTGCTTAACAAATACAGTAGTTTGATTCGGATGTAAGGCAATGATGTCTGTTCCGAAATAAGGAAATCGCCATCCCCTTTTCTTCTTTCGAAGCTGTTCGATCGACATACAGTGAGTCAACAAATTATTCGTTGACTCTTAAAAAGGCGACAACTTTTAAAATATCGTACTATACGATTTTTATTTTTTGGCAGGATGAGGAAAAAAATTTTGTCAAAAATTGCAATTCTGTGTCAGTTATATGCACTGGTAAACTTACATCGAAATCGGTTGATGCAAAAAAACGACAGACATTGAAATATGTAAAAATCTGCAGTTATAGGTCGAAAATCGTGAAAATCTGCAATTTGAACATATTTAAACGTTTATAGCTCATTGCAACGTCGACCGATTTTGACGAAATTTTCAGAATATGTTTAATAGACACAGGTCTACAAAACGCATTTTAAAAATTTTCGATATTGGCCCACATAAAAAAGTTGTAAAATGCAACTTTTACTATTTTTGCTACAATTCCGATGAACTGCAATTTTTGACAAATTTTTTTTTCGAATCCTGTGGCAAACTAATTGCTTCCCAAAAAAATTCAAATCGTATAATACGATATTTAAAAAGTTATCGCCTTTTTAAGAGTGTATCAATACTTTTTTTACCCACTGTATCATTTCAACAGGTTCACTTCTGGTGTTAAAGGCTCCTACTGTGTTTATTTGAAAACGGTCACTTACTGGTACGAGTGAGTACTGTAGGTGTAACGGGTAGTGGAGATATCAGGTAGTGGGATACGTACAGGTTTCTCTGTGCCTTCTTCTGGTGGATGAACGATACTTCCGTCCAGCTTGACGAGCCACGACGGGGACGTTTCGTAGCCCGTGGCACTGAGGCGGCTCATTGTTTCGCGGCCCTGCTTTGTTCGTATTTACGCGGGCCTCACGGTAAATATCCTAATAGCAACGTAGAAAATAACGGTGGACCGCGGGCTCACCTGAAGCGACCACGGTACTTGCATACCGAATTACGGTAATTTGCGCGTTGTTACGCGTCCACCCGAGGAAACGGCCGCTCGAAAATTGTCGATATGATGTCCGCCGTGCCGAGCCGCGCCGCGCCGATCCTGCCATTCGACCAGGGAACCGTGGAATTATCGATAATTGCGGTCGCGTTGAACGGGTAGCGTTTGTCGCTGAAAGGAAAATAATAAGGAAGAGACCGAAGACCATGATCGTGCGTCTCGCGGAATAGCAATGAAGGAAGTGATTGTTCACTGATTGTTCTATGAAGAATTTGCTGGATTTCCTTCAGTCTGTCTCGTTGAGATCTTCAATGAAATTCCAGCTTTCCAATGTTTCGTTTATTGACAAGTTTCAACGCTCACTATTTTTGGGAAAGTTCCAAAAGAATTTCGGATAAAAATACCCCTATAATTATAAAAATTCCAAGGTAATTAAGTCTGAAACTTTAACCAACTGACCGGGTGTTTTTGAAATTTTATAATTATAAAGGTCGCATTAATATCAAGAGTGACTGTGGTGTTTTTTAAATTGTTTCACTGCAGACCATTTTTTGTCAAATAATGTGAAAACTTGAGTACATTGAGCAAAACGTGTTTGTTGTTAAGATATCCCTCGAATCAAATCAGAAACTAGAAACCACTCAGCGTTGTTCGAGTCTACTTCTCCCACGAGAATGATACACATTTGTTGGTGACAAGAAATCCATCACTCTTAACCGCACGAGGATGTTTTCGCAGTCCCCGTTGATGACGGCTCATCCTGCGAAACAAATAGTCTATCTTCGGAGGTTTCTCACCCCTTGTACTGCAACTGGGGACAGCATGTGGTATAACTGGAACCAATAATTTCCAAAACCAGCATCGATACCAAAGTCGGACATCTAAATTGGAATGCCTGGGTGTTTTTGTTGCTCTCAGATATACGAAAAAGATGTTTAAGGTACAAATTAAACTAATACATTTTCCTAATATTATAGAACAAGTTCAAGTTTCTTTAATCTTTAAGCTGTCCTTTTCGCACATAGAGATTACAGGAATTTAAGAATATCGATACACTACTTTCAATTTATCTAAATATAAGTGGTTAATTAATGGATCAGTTATTAATAAAGTATAGAAATATAATTAATCAATTATACATATAACCGTTGACGTATAAGTGGCTTTCACTTAATGACACGTGCAATTACTCTCACGACTGAATTGTTACAAGTAGTTAATTTATTCTTAAACCTGGAAACGTCCACTTCACGAAATTACAACTTAAATAAAGATGTTGTGTGATGGTATCGGCGCAAAGATTCGATCAGTGATATAAACGCTATCAATTTTGCAAATTGATTCAAAAACGTATATCACTGATCGAACCGTTGCGAGCTTTTGAATCAATTTGCAAAATTGCTAGTGTTAATATCACTGATCGAGCCTTTGCGCCGATACCATCACACAATTATTCTTAAAATTACCATCTAAATAAAATTGAAGTTATAAATAAAGATGTGCAGGAATAAACTGGAATCCTAAGTGGATACTACCGCAAGACAGTTGCAGGAAATTCGAAGTCGGGACTTTCGAAATGGATTAGAAATCTCCTTAATTGACTCTGACATAATGACCAGTTAGAAGATGATCGATTCCGTCTGGAGACGACACGGACGTATTAATTCGCCGCGGGAAGACTGGGCGGAGTCTCTATCACGGCGTTCTGGATATTCCATTTCCACCTCGTTGCACGGTACCACGGTGATATAAATGCTAATTCGTGACGGGCATCTCCGATCGAGACTAGAGGAATCCGTACCTAATTTTGCTGCTGCCAAGGGATTCACTGCGCATAGAGACAGCTGTTTCTCTGCGGGAACACGAGAAACACGTCCCACTTTTCGCGCCAAGTTTGACACACGCGGCTCGTCTATGCATCGTTTTAATTGCATCTTCACCATGCCCGGTGTAATATCGTTCCGATCGATTTTCCGACCGTTCTTTATTATTTACATTCGCTGAATACGCTCTTGCAAATCCGAGCGCATCTCGCAAAAAATCTTGCGATCGGTCGAACGTGGAAACATGGCTGATTGGACTGAAATATTGTCAGCTAATATCTTCATTTCGTTTTCCATTATTAGGAAAAAACTGGCACTTCGTTACACATTTTTTTATTTTCACTTTATTTTGGAATTGTATATGAGAATTGATTCAATCTTTATGTAATAGGTAAGCTTATTTTTTTATTTTTAGGCGATACGTCATCAGCATTATGTGAATCAGCGATACGTTGCTCGGTAGTTTATTAGCAAATTTGAAAGTCATTTGAATCGTGTGGATACATATTAACGCGAGGTGAATGTAATTTAAATTACTTCTACCCAGGTAGTTTCTTCGTTCCTTTCTATTATTTCCACGCAACCCGTGCTGTCGTATTCATTAATCATATCGAAGCGAGTTGATTAATATTATAGGGCGTAATTCATTCTTCCCAATGATTCTGATGCTGTTTCGTGTAGAATACTCTTTAGTAGTGAGTCTGAATGCAAGGAAAATCTGAATTCGAATGTAAGAGTAATAGGATTTAATAGAACGATCAAATAACAGTTAAATGGGCAATAATTACTTAAAGTCATTAAAGAGGACTACGTAGATTCAGATAGGTAACTGTAACGTTGTGATACTGAATACTATCCTCAGTGATGGAGGTGTTGAATAACGCATTCCCTAGATGTACATAAAATATAAGTAGACTCCGTGCGAGAGACTAAAAATTCTAAATAATCACTTCATGTTTTGAAAAATAAGTAGAAATATTTTACGAATGGTATAACGCAATAAAACTCAATAGAGACCGTGTCAAAAAGTTTTTATTGTAGAGTTGAGTATCTACCATTTCGCATACATATTACCGGAATTATTGTGTTTCCATAATACCTGACAGTTATGCGGCCTATAAAACCGTTTCTCATCTTCCATCACCTAATTCCACCATCCTGATCGCTTCGACCGAGAAAATCAACTAGCAGGAACGTCGTAATTTGTACTCATTAGCTTTTTCCTTACAAGCTGGAATCGCTGAAGCCGTCCTGTAAAAACGAAAGCATAATTCAGAAAAAGTTTGTGGCTTCTCGCGGCGATAACGTTGAACAACACACGCGTTTGCTGAATAACGAGCTTGGAGGAGTGAAGAATTTCCGAGTAAAGTACGTGGGTACCGTGCAGAGGACGAATATATTAATCTAATTACAACGAATTTATGAGTGAATGTACTTACACGGTTAGCATCGGAGAGGTCTATCGACTCGCAGCAGCTCCAGCAGCGGGGCAGTGTTCTTTCGGTTCGTTTTTTCCCGGAGTGCCTGTGGCTCTCTTCTTCGTCGAGGGAACTTCCTTCTGGTCCCGTCGTCCGCTTTTCATTATCACCCAGCACGGGATCGCGCGTTCTCTCCTCGAGTGAGACATAACCAGCCGGGAACGGGCCGGGCACCTAACAAGACGTACAAAATAAATTGAGAGACGCGAGATTAATGAAACGGCCGTAGGCGGCGGCGAGCACCGAAGGGACGCGGCTAAAAAAGGTCCTCGGGAGAGAGGAGAGAGAGACACGCCGAGAGAGGAATAAGGAGAGACGGACGCGCACAGGCCAAAGGAGAACGGTCGCGAATACTTTTGCGTGGCCGCATCGACACGAACGGACCCCGACCGGCCGATTGGCCTAATTTACTCGTTTTTAATTAGTCGCCGTTTATCTCGGCCGCGATCATCGTGTTTTCGGGACCCGGCGTCCAACCACTCGGCCTTCCTTTTTCACGGCGAGATTGAAACTGCGACCCGTGATCTTGTAGCAGGTTCTTGATAAGACTTTTTTTCCACGGGGAACTTGAATAACCTGCTGCGGCCGCGGCTGTTGCTGCTGGAATTTACTTAAGTGCAGACCGGTGTAATGAGCACCGATGGCAATAAACGCGACACGGACCCCGAGGTGTCAATTATGTGACAGGTATTACGATACCGTTGATTTAATAAATATTTATCGCGACGGTACGCACTTACAGTTAGAGCTCCATTTGCGTTTTAGGACAGTCTCGCGAGTCACGAGTTTCTTTCGGAGTTCGACGGTCCTGTTAATCGTCACGGACTTTGACTTCCACGGTGAAGTATTAATGGCGTTGGAGTGGAGCACGTAATCGCGACACCTATTGATTAAGAATAGTGTCGCCAGATGAAGAGAGAGAACACGAATCGAGGGGAAAAAGTTACCTTCTCTCTGCCGGTACCGAACAGATGCACGGCAGAGACGAGACGTGTCACGTGGCCTGGCCACGGCGGAAGTGTTGGGAACAACATCGTGGAAAGGGAAGGTAGAGTGGGGACACAAATCTTGATCTGGGGACACTGATTAAGAGATGGAACTATCTAATTGTACTTCATTACCGCGTACACTAATCGTGTTTATGATTATTCACGTGACCTCTTTAACTATAAATATCTTTAACCAGAATTCCATCACAGCGACGTCTTGAGTTTTGATTATACCAAACTTGTATACATATTATATATGTATGTAGTAGCAACCTAATCATTTTATACTGATTTCAAAGTAATAGAATTTTATTTCCATATCTCTCTACAATCAAAGGAAACATTTGTAACAAGTCCTTATGGAAAGGACAAAACTGAATTACTTGCACTTTGTGCGATCTACGTTACAACATGTGTGTGAATAAAGAAATAGGATTGTTCCCTATAGGAGCGTTCTCGAAATTTCAATAATTGCAAAATACTAAATACGAAACCGATTATTTGACCAATGGTGGCATGTTTCGTGTTAAAAGCCGTTGAAAGCAGAGTACACTACGAACATTCATAGGACGCGGAAGGATCAAAGCAAAATCATAAAATGTCGACAGTACCGAGCCGCCATTAGCGCGACAAATAAAACCGAAAGCTTCAGGAAAGCATCCATGAAATTCGGCTGGCTAAATATCGAGGGTGCAGCAGCGCAGCGTACCGCGCCCCTCGATGATAAAATCGGCGAGAGACAAAATATTCGTTCATTTAATCACGCCGCTGATTATTTCCCCGGCACGGGATTTTTTTCCAGAACCAATCTCGCTCTTCAATATTCGAAACAGAGTGGTTCGCACACAGGGACACGAGACGGTGCTCTGTCGAATGAAAAACCAGCCGGAACTCAATCTACGAGCCGTCACAGCCGGCACAGTGGAGCTCGTTAAAAAATCATCACCGAATTAAATCGAGTCGCCTTTCCACCGTGTAAACAACCCCCTTTCGCGTATAGATTTCGATGGGATGGGGCCAAGAGGGACACAGGGGAGAGAAGGGAACGAGACACAGAGAGAGAGAGAGAGTCAGGGCGAGAAAGTTTCGGGGACAGCGGCAGGCCTGACCCTCGATAATAGATGGCACCCCTGGGTACCGCAAATGAACCACGAAATGCTGCCGGTGCCCAGGACCAACCTGTCATAGGCCCTGCCCGAGACGATGCACCATCTGTCCACTGGCAAGCGGATGCAACGATGCAACAGCAAAGATAACGCCGAGATCCGAACCTGCGGGCGACGACGATTGCTCTCCGCGGCTGTGCTTAATGTCATTTCGAGCGATCGTTTATGACAGACGAGGCGATGAAGGGTGCTGCCGAGGGTTCGCCGATTAGGCACACGCCAAATGCCAGTCGAATGTTGTTTTGTCTACCGTCAATGCATTTTCTTCCGTTTACAAGCTCTGGCAAGGGACCCGCGTCCATAACAGAAGGACTTCCGATTTCAGAATGATTTTCGAATGCGATAATGCACCTATTCATACGTTCACTGTCGTACTGCTGCCCATAATGGCAATACATCAGGACATCTAGTTTAATAGTGTAAGAATAGAAGAGAAGAGATTTATTGTAGCAGTTACTTTCGAAACCTTCTATCTTCAAGATCCTAACTTTGATTTACAGTAGAACCACGCTCGTTGCACAAAACGGGAAATTAGAAAATTTGTTGTGGTGCATTTTTATTGGGAGTTTATATAAAACATATTTTTTAACTCTAGAAAATCGAATGCTGGGTTTGAAACAAAAGTTGTTTTTCACTTGTTTTTCTGCCGCTTATATTTGGAATTGGAATAAACGGAAACTGCGGGGAAATATATTTGTAAAGTATAGTTGGGCAATATTTGTTCTCGAGTAACGAGCAAACCCGGTCCGTCGGCGGTTAAATGGATATGCAAATCCGTAGCAGCGACGCATTAAGATAAATGCAGACTCCGGCTATATTAATATTTCATTTATCTTTGTTGTTAATACACGAAAATGGTAGCGAACTATTTAATCACTCTCGCTTTGCTCCGATTTTTTTAAAGGATATTAAACGAGCGTGCGTGCAATACAAATTGTTAACTGCGCGAGACCATCGCGTGTTATAAATTAGATGGATTGCATAAAAAAGGAAGAAATATCGAATGAACGTGATATTTGTAGAATAGATCTTCGTTCACAGGCGCTCGAAGTATACGGGTTGGTCATCGGCGGCCACTTCGAGCGTAGAATATATCAGAAAATACAGTAGTGCCCACTTAAATTTGCTGTTTGGGATCTGAAAGTACACAGGGTACGTTTTTTACGTTACAGGGTAGCGTTTATCTTCGAGGAATCGATTTGTACACAGCTTGGGAAAGTAAGAGAATATATAATAGTGATCGTAAGGCGATAAACGAGCACCGAAGAACATTTCAAATTCAGTAATTTTGGTTTCAGCATTTCAAATATGGTATCTGTGGCTTGTTGAGATTCTTCTGATTAAAATGAATCCAAACGCGACGCAAACTAATCTACTTTACAGACTCCGTGCAAATAATTTTGTTGTTTACATTAAGTGTGTGTAGAAAACTAGTCCGACTTATGTCGTGTTTGGACTCATTTTTATCAGAAGAATCTCAACTACTCACTGGTACTACATTTGAAAAGATAAGGCAATAATTTCTGAATTTGAAATTTTCGTTATTATATGGTTGGGATAAGGTTACCTTTTATGTTCGGTTAGTAGTTTTCTCCGCTGAGTACGTGGCACTAAATGGTAGGAAACGAGTGAGCTATGGATGTTTAAATGTAACAGATTTAGGAAATTTTAGTGAGTAGTACTGTATTCGGACTCGCATCAAATCTTGTCGAGTAGAAGGTGTATCGGTCCGAATCGCTTGTGATCGCCGGAGGATGGATCGTGCCGAGGGATTGACGATTGTAAATGCGCCAAATGGCGGTGTTGTGCGCGACCCCTCGTATAATCGAGCGTGAAATTTGAAAATTTTCATTATTGTCGGACCTTTCTCGCCTCGGTGCGCGCGGAATGGAATTTCGAATCTTGCGTAATACGCTTACGCGTCCGGTGGTTAATGCGTATGTACACGTGAATGAGCCTCGCGTGCGTCGCATTTAAACGTGACGTCGTTCGCCGCATTCAATCTGTTATTTAATGACACCGTGTTATTGGTTGCTGAAACTGTTAACCGGTTAAAAAAATACTACCGATTTCTACATACACGTGTCCGTTCGTTTCTGTGCGGATTTTTATAGCTGTTCAACGCGCTGATGAGTTTCGACAAAGTTCATTTCGTCTCATTCTACATAAATTAGAAAATTTTAATAATCTAGTGGCGTGTACTAAATACTGTATTTTAAATCTTAGGGAGAGGTAGCACACACTGCAATATTTTTGATTTACGTTATATACAGCCCTTGAAAAAATTTTGATCACTCACAATTTATAGGAATTATGGTCTTCAACCAATTCGATATTTAAAATTTCAGGTTACGTATGTAGATGTTTCATGAAAAATCAAAAGAAATTTAAATTACTTAACGAAGGAGCACAACTTCTCTCGAACAAGTAGAATAAAATAAACGAGATAGAACGGCTTACATAATAGTTCAATAAAAACGTGAACACGATGAAAATTACACGAAACATCCTGCGTCACGTTTGCGAGTAATATTCTCGTTTTTCCGCGAATAATTCTTCAAAACCGCGCGGTATAACGGAATGCGGCGCTTTTTAAAAATAATTGTGACCACGGCTTTTCCGGGGTCGGCGAAGTCGTTTTCGGGGCCATTATGTCACGTCCGCATAATTAACGTTCCTTCCTCGCAATTTTCTGCACGCGCGATTACACGGGACACGGGGCTAATTACAATTTTCGCCGGGTAATTTAAATTATTTCAACGTGAACGTCTAAATGCCGTGGCGCCATTGAAAAACTCGAGGCGGCCGGTGGACCGTGCCGGCCAAAAATCCGCATCGTAAATCCTGCCGCGCGCTGCCAATCAACTTGATGGAGAATCGGTGTTTTTTGTTTATTCGTTGTCCCGAAACAGTACATTGTTGGCACGGAATGTGTGTTACCGTGAGCCGAGCCGGGGGTGTCGGTGCGGGCGTGCGGGGGTGGCTTGACGGGGCCAACAGTTTCCCCCTTTCCGTCGTTAGCTAGCGTTAAATTAGAATCGTCATGGCGGCCCCGAAGAGTAACAGGGACACGGCCACGACCCGTAGAGAAACAGGGACGAAAGGAGCGAGTTGCACCGGTGCTTTCGAATATTTAAAGCTGCCCACGAAAATGTTCAAGTGGCTCGTTTGGGGGGGCAAAGTTTCCTCGTTAAAGGGTTTTTGGGCCCCCTTCAAAGACCAACAGGGTCTCGTAAGACGCCGGAGCTCGATAGACCTCGGAGACGTGCGAGGCAATCGCGGAACTTCCCCGAAAACTTCTGGATGAAAGATTTATTCGATAAGGCGGGATAGTTTTACTGTTCTTCGTCAGTTTCTGACCACCCTCTTTAGTCGACAAGGCTCCTTCTCGTAACTGTTTCGTTTAATTCACTGACACAACAGGCTTGTTCGGTCTGTTCAAATTGGTAATAGAAATATTTTGGAGCGGAGTGATCACGAGAGTATAGATACATTCCTGTCTTCGTGTTCGAACGTTGTTGAAACTAAATAGCTCCGTACAAAATTTTGAAGTACTCTTACAATTAGATGTTTCAGTTTAAGCTAAGATAATATGTACTAGAATATACAAAGAATAGACTATAACGCATCAGAATACAGTAGAAGATACTATACATATAAAACATATACTAGAGTAAACTAGAATGTTCTATAATTTTAAATATACTAGAGTATATTAGAATACACTAGAATATCGTTCGGACGAATCAGAAAATTTCTTTTTCCACCATAATTGAGTGGTTGCTTTCTAGACTTTTGAATAACATGGCATTTGTCCGCGATGCTTTCGATCGTTGGCAGGAGAGGCTGCTGTCGACCGCAGATAGTGATAAAAGTATCTATAACTCAACAAAAAAAAATACCACGGAAAGAGAGGCACAAATCATTGGCGGGACGCGCGGGGGGTGGCAAAGGGGTTGAGGGTGGCGGTGGTCTCCCGTGGGATATCGAACGCGGCCATAAATCGCAAATCAAAACGTGTCAAACGGGCCGGTCGCGAAATTAAAAGTGACGGGCGAACGGCGTGTATTGTGCACGGTTGCATATCGGCACCGTGAAAACCGGCCCGCCATAATTGTGAGTTACGGTGATCACGCACCGGCATTTATTTATTCGCCGGTGCGCTCGTTATTTATGACGAAAATGTATCAGAGCCTGTATCTGCGGCAACGCGTTTCGCTCGTCTCTACATATACGCGCTGCTGCTGCGGTATCGATGACGCACCGATATTTTATCAGAATTTTCGAAAACTGTCCAGCCGAGCCTAGAGATCGAACCACCCTTTTCGCAGTGTTTTCACGACCAAGAAAATTAAAACGTGTACAGTTTTTTCTATGGAAAAATGATGCCCAAAGACAGTCGTGAAAGGTATGAACTACACGCTGCACCAAATTTATAGTTAACCGAAACGGGATTAATGTTTGCTGCGTGGAAATATTTATTCAATTCAATTATTCTATAATATTTAATTTTTTTATTATCGATGAAGAAGGATTTGAATTTATTGGTGTAAATTCTGCGGTTATTCGTTTATCACGCTGCAGTCGCTTGTAGGAATTTGAATCGATTATAGTAGATTGGATTTTTATGTAAAATAAACATTTTTTGCATTAATTGCATTCAGAGAAACTAAATAGGAATATATTTCTTTAATCGAAGGTTCTAATAAATTTTAAGTAATGTATCAATAGTTTTAAAGTCCTCTAATTTCTCTACTGTTTGAAATTTATACTGCCGTCTCATAATTGGTATCGTTAGTTATCGTGAAGTAGTATTATTAAGTGTCAAAAATTAATTCATGGTCCTCACAATTAAGTTATTTTGTTAATTAATTCCATATTACTCAAGAAACGAAACACAATGACGAATAATATAAAAATAAAAATACGATTCGTGTGAGTATGAAGATGAATAGGGTAATTGTATCGTATAATTGGGGTATCACGCTTCGTTCGAACTTTATTTTAATATTATTTCGAATTTACCAGGAAATAATATCTGTAAGCAATTAAGATTATAAAAATACGAGAATTATTGACAATTTTGTTTCCTCCGCCCGCGAAAGTACAATCTCATTAAATTATACAGCTTCGTTCAGGGTAAAATATTAATTTTTTACGTATTTTATTGATTCGAAAAAATATCGTAGTAAAACGTACACCTCCAGTAATAAATAGGTTACTAACGTTACCCTATTTTCGAGTAGCTCTGCGTATACATTTTGAGAAAGGTTTCTCCGTTCTAAAGTTCGGTGTAAGACACGTCGTTTCGTGTGCAGTAACATTCGAGCGAGCACTAGTCGGGAGTAAGGATGTATAAAACAGCGCAAAGCACGGAAGTTCTAGCGAACACTTAACCAGATTAATCCCAGGATGACAGATACCCGGGAACATCCTCTTGCGAAGTAGGACGTCGAAGTGTAAAAGGAGGGGGTGGTAGCAGAACGGCGCGACGATAGGGGTAAACGCCACGGGGTAGAAAGTGTTGCAGGCGTACAGGTGCCACCAGGGTGCAGTTACTTTGCCGTGCAGAGCGGCGGAAAATTGTTTACTGGATTGTTTAAACGAAATTTACTAAAGCTTACTGATTTTATATCACGGCAACGCAGCCCCGGGGAGCCACCCCGGATTATACATTAACGAAGTTAGCCACGGAACGGGGGAGAGAACGCGAGGCAGAGAGCAACGGAGAAAGAGAGATAGAACAAGAGGGAGGGAGGACGCTCGGCTAGTTGGAAATTAGCTTTCCACTATAATCGTCCCTGTTATAAAGTCGCAGTTAGCCCGCCGGACTGTAAAGAGTAAACGTGGGAAACGGAAGGGCGGAATTGGAAAGCCTTGTAAAGCGCGGAACGACGCTGAAGAATTTTTAACGAGACCCGTTATAAACTTTTTTACATCGACGGCGAAGACGGCCAGACACTTTTCCCGTAGGATTAAATATTGCAGCTTAGAGCGATTTTTAATGCGACAAGGCGCATGTTCCTTAATAAAAATATCAAAAATATAGTCGGTAGTAGGGATTTATTTTTCAGGTTTTACTCTAATTGTTCATTTTGAATATACTAGAACTCATGAATTCTGTGGTTACAAATTTATTAAGATTACAGCAAAGAAAAATATCGTTCGCGTATTTATACGAAATCTTTGTTTTCAATGCGTTTACTATAATTAAAAAAGTGTTCCGAATTATAAGAGCTAAACAATGCCAGTCTCCTTGTAGAAATAGTAGTCAGAAACTGAAATAACGATTTGTGAATACAGTTTTCTTTCGATATAACACGATGGCTCGGAGCGGATTCCAACGCATTACGGATGAGGACACCTACTCTACTTGACATCGTTAGTCAGCATGTAATCGGCTAAGCAGCAATATTTTTCGTTGGAAAATGATACAACAGAATATGGCACACTCTCTCAAAAAAAGAAGGGGGATGGAGATTTTCTTGTTGCAAATGAGACATCGTCTTATATCGAAAGAAGACTACTAATTTCAACAGACACGAAGCTAGTGTTCATTCTTTGGGCAGGTCATGCTAGAGTGTTTCTCTTGTAACAGAATATGAAAGACCTGGTGAAAACTGAAGGTGTTGACGAAGCACTCGAATCCCGAAGCTGTAGAGGTCCGAACGACACTGACCATTCGGGGGAGAGAAAGAGAAATCAAAGGTGCCCACTGTCGACGGGCCAGGAAGCCCTCGAATATTTATGGGGGTTCCATATGCCGCGGCGCGAATCGCCACCGAAAACGGACCGGACCGATCGACCCATCTGGTCGAAGTGGCGACCGTAATGTCCCGTCGGTTATCACCTATAATTTGAGGTAATATATTACCTGGTAATTCGTTGCTCATTGGCGTAAGATGCAATTACGAGCGTAACAGGCGCTTCCCTCGCGAGCACGTTTCACGTTCGCCACATGTTTCGTGGATCATCGCCGGCGACCCTCGATCGCCAATTTTTGATTCCGATCTCGCGATGCCTAAATCATTTAACGACGCCACCTTACACCCTGGATAACTTCATCGAGCAGGTGGACGTCCATGCTCCCTTTGTTTCGCCTGCTCGTCTGGCGGGTACACTCTGTTCCTTCTTTGCACCTTGATCCTGAATTTAAAGGAGATCCCGAATATTTTGTTTAAAAGAGAATTCTCAATTCTATGGTGGCTATTCGCCGGTGGCGCCTGGCTCTTTTTTGGCCCTGAGTTTAAAATCTAATTACTCAGTTTCTAAATCATTTTTAAGTTTCTAACAAAGGAAGTCTCTAAATCAGTTTTAAATCTGCAAACGGAAGGAACGCGTGTTTGATAATGAAAGTATTCGAAACGAACGAGGCTTATGTTGAAGTCTAGAGGCTCCGTAAATCGTAGAGGAAGGTTTGTTTTCGAGTCTCGAGAAATTCAAAAGAAGCCAATTAGCTTCGGGGTTAAATACTAACCCCCTTTGACCGAGCGGCTGCTCGGCTGGTTCACGCCGAGATAGATTAGACTCGTAATAAAGTGCTGGGGGTGCAGTCATGTTGGGAACGGTCCACGAGGGAGCCACTAAGGCACCGCTCGTTGGAAACTGGTCTGAAACAGATTTAAACTCGTTTCCTCGGGGCTGCCGCGAAAGTTTCTCGCGTTTTAATTAGCCGACCGCGCGCCAGAGGAGAATCCGTACGCTGAGTGCTCGAGGAAATTTTAAATAATCCACTCGTCTCTTCGATCCTTCTTCCGCAACTAAAATATTCACCGTTCAAAAGTTTTTCGTGTTTTCAACCTCCTTTGGATGCGAGCTACGTAAATACATGGCTCATTAATTCCGTGATTTAATCACACCCATAATTATTGCTTTGGTCATCCAAATACTGCATCAGAAAAATCTTGTCCTTACACATCCATTATAAGATCCACAATTTGGATCTTAAGTGAGATTGAAGGTGTTAAATAATGAAAAGGAAATAATCTGTTTTTCTTTGAATACGCATCGACAATAACTCTTTTCTGTCTGCGTGTATTTTAATATTTCTGTGTCTGTGTGTCTTGCTCGCTCGATGAATGTTGTCAGTCAAAATCAGTCGATTCACCGCATCGGGTTTAATACACTGACAAATTAGTCTGTGTATCGATCGTTAAAATAAACTGGAAACGGTTCTTAGTTTTTCTCTCCGCGTGCATCCACACAGATTCATCGATCTCCATCTTTCTTCTAATTCTGAATCTCACATCCACACGCAGCGTCTCTCTCAACAATCCGCTCAGTATTGCTTCAATCGCAACATCAAAGTACCTATCACTTCTTCAGACTTGTCGTATGATACGATTTGTCATATCAATCGGCGTGTCATTATTCAGTCGTGCGACTACTTTAATCGAGTTCGGTATTCGGAGCTTCATCACGCGTATCACTATGTTCAAAGGGGGGAGAGCCCGGGGAAGCAAACGAGAAGAGGAAGAGGAGGAGGAAGAAGAAGAAGAAGAGGAAGAAATTCGTTCAGTCAGCGAGATGGAGGTAATTCGTGAGGAGAAATTACTTAACTCTCGGATGATACATAAATTAAGTCAGAATCGTAAAGGGGTCCGTGCCACAGTCGCAGCCAGTTAGCGTGAGGGTGCCCCAGGGGGCAGTACACCCCTGCCACCGTCCTCGGTGTTCAGCCTTTCTCCCTCCATCTATGCTGCTTCCCTCTTTGTCTGTCCGTCTATCTCTTACCCTCAACCCTTTACGATGCTACGCCACTGCCTAATAGAATTACCCTCGGAGCTGAAGTTAGTCGGGGCTGGATTGAAATTGTCATCGCATTTTTAAAATCTCGTTAATTAAGGGACCCTGGACTCTCGCCGGAGTCGCTACGGTGCTCCTTCGCCTCCCGTATGGATTAATACCAACGACCGTGGACGTTTCCTTCCTTTGCTCCTTCCCTCCGCACCCCCGCCCACCGGATCGTTTCATTTTCCCGTGGCCACCGCTGATTAACACGATACCGGTAATTGTATTATCGTTCTCGCGAACCGGGTTTTTTAGATTGGACCACCGGCCACTGATCGCGGACGAGATTGGATGCAAAGGGGTGGAAATTGGTTTGTGATTATTTGTTTGCTTATTTTTTTTTGCCACTGACATTTTCGAGTTTGCTCGCTGGTCTACTCGTTGCGCAATTTATCCCGATGAATAGCGAACAAGAAATTCCAGCTTGTTAACCAAACTGTGCGTGCACGGTGATATTTAATTTATCATAAAGCTAAAGTTTCATCCTACGCACTGTTGTATTTTTGGGCGCGTATGACACTGTTGGATCGATTCTATTAAACATTTTCACAAAATTCCTTGTTCACGCTCTTTTAGATAATTAGTGAAAAGATAACTGCATTGATCTTTATGGATGAATTTATTGACCAGAATGATTCAGCTTTATTCGTAGTTTATTTCATTACATTTGTACATTTTGTAAACATATCGAGAACATTTGTTATAACTTCATGCTCTTCTAGAGTAATTTATCGCAAAGAATTTTGTAATTTTATTTCTGGTCGGCAGCTTTTATTTGATTGTAGTTGTATAACTCATAAATTCATTTGTGTAGCGTGTTCGTGATTCTGATATTTATGATACGCGTTTACACAGATAGTTAGACATATATAATTGTAGTTATAAATCAGGTGAAAATGTATAACATAATATTGCAGTGTAATCCGACCGGAATTTAGTTATTATTTTCATACACCCCGTGACAATCGTATAAAGGGACCTCCCTGCACTTTCGTTGCCTTTGAAAACAAAGAATAATTAGTATTATTTGCACATAGGTATATGAAAAAGTACTCTTTTCTTGGTTATGGTATTTTAAAGAAATTATGCTGATTTATGTGAAGAATGGCGACAAATTGTTAGGTCACGTGTGAAAAAAACAATTTCTCAATTGATTACTAACAATGCATGTACTATGCAACTTAAGAAGTACTTTGAATAACTTTTTTGAATTTTAACTCAATATTTCTAATGTGCACAGCAGTTTTAGCTTCCGACTTACACTTCCACGAGACTGGAAAAATAACACCCTATGAAAAAGAAAGTCCCGTGTTCCGTCTTAAAACCGTCTGCGAAGGGACAAGCATATGCGTTACCTTGAAGGTCAGTTAGCATACCTCCTCGAGACAATAACGACCGTAATTGCGAAAAATCCGAAAAAGCCAGCTGACAAACACATGTTGAACCGTCATTCCGTTAACCTACCGAGTTTTATAGTTTTACAACCGTAGCCACCTTTATCCAAATCTATCTCTTCTCCTACTCTTCCTAATTTTCCACCACTTTCACCACTTTCCAAAACACACTCTTAAACCAATCACATACAATTTCCCAAGACCACACCTACTTCTGAGCTTTCCTTAAATTGTTGCGTACTCTGTGAGAGCAGAACTGTTTCGACTACCGCATCTTTAACAACTCCAAGCGCAGCCGAGTTTGATTTGGAAGCCACAAGCCAAGTCCTACATTTTATTAATCCAGGTTAGTTCTCCGCAGTTTAGAATTCGCAATCATTTCGCCGCTAACCTAGTCGCGATACGATAATTCAAATTTGGGATGGACGCGACACCACATCCTGTAATTTCGTAAAAATTATCACACCGCGTTCACACGGCTCAACAAAGTCTAATTCCTTGATTCTGGTCCGTCGTCCATGGAAACGGAAACGAGCAAAAAGAAAGCCCTTTCAAAAATCTCTGGAGCCGTGAATCGTTCTACGAGATTCGGAGAGAGTCGTCCTATTAAAAAACCGCCCCCCTCCGAAGAACCCGTTTCATCCCACGTCGCCCCGCAATCTCGTTACCGATTTAACCTCAGCAACGTCAAGCTCATCAGCGAGCACGTTCGCTCTCGCGGTCGCGAAATTACAACGATTTCACGCGTTTCACGTGTATTCGTCCGTCTTTCTCCCTCGGCTTCTCTTCCCTCGGAGGCGAAAGCCACGAGGGGGAGCATAACGGGCCAAAGAGAAGGGGGTGGGGGGCATAGTGTGTCGGGGCCCTGGCAAAAACACGGAGGTGCCTGGCCAGCAGTCCATTAAACCCTAAGTCCCGTGCGAAGCGATGCGTCATTGAGATACATGAGGATCTTCCTGATAATAATTCGTCCGGTTTTGCGTCCAGCCCCCACACGATCTCGGATGGGGTTGCGGCATAAGTAGGGGTGGTCCTGTTATACGCAGTCCGTACCTATCGCGGATTACGAAATATGTTCCCTAATCCGCGGCCGCACGCCCACCGAGAGCCTCTCTCCAGCGTCCCATGGGAATCGGGATTATTGTCCGCGATAAGCTAATTTTTCTCTCCTTGGCTGACGCTCCGGATCGTGGGGCCTCGGGGAAAATTGGAAAACGACGCTGCCACCGACGCTACACGGTAATAACGATGGTAATGAGGCGCGGGGCTCATGCTGCTGTTGCCAAGATGGTCGATGGAAGACTCCTGCGCGTTAGCGGGCCATCGTTGCTCAATTTTAAGCTGTCGCCGGTTTCTATCGACGTTATCCGTCATTCAATTATCCAGGCTGCACAGTGTTTCGTGCATTCAGTGATTCGTGTGATTGTTCAAACATCCTGTAACTCAGCAGAACTTTTTAATTACACCTTGGATTTTTTACAATTTTGTCTCCAGTCATTCTTTATCAGATTAAGTGTTTTATTTGAAACATACTGTAGACGTGAGATCAAAATTACCTAAACGATCCTTATTAATTACGTAGACTTTATTTACTGCTTGTGTCGATTTAACAAATTTTTCACTGTTTTTAGATTAGTAATAGGCAGACAGCGGATTTTTATGTAAACTAGAAATTTTTCTACTTGAATTTCAAGCTGGAGTGAAATCGAGATTTATTAATACATTGAAAATAATATAACATGTATTTTTAAATTCTTCTACAGTGTTTTGACTGTTGTGAGTTTCACCTACTCATTTTTGCCATAAATGCATAAAACCCGCTGTCTAGTAATAAATAAAGGTGGATGCTAATTTTTATATTTCTATTTTGATCATTGTCTTCACATGAACTTTCTATGAACTGTCCACCGTTTACCTTATTATTTATTATTAAATTTAAATGTTGTCGTGCAATGTTCGAAAGTAAAGATCCTCCGAGTGCAAAGTTGTGCGCTGTTAGGCCCACACGTAGTCACGCAGATAAACTGATAACCCTATGTGCAAATACGGAACTGTAAATAGAATAGGTAGGCCTGTTTATCGAATTGGAAGGCGCGTTGGGAATTATCGAACCGAACCTCGTGGATAATAACGATATTGCATGCGCGTTCGGGAGATAAATTTTTAATTAGCAGATATTTGGATGTATTGGACAGGACACGCCTCGTGTCCCTTTCTGTTTTACTCGAGGAACGGAAATCCAGGGGAGACCATGAATATTTATTCCCTCGCGCTCGTAAAATCTGGCATCGTAAAAACTGCGAGAAACGAATTAAAAATTACATTAAAATTTACATCGGTATAACCAATCTGCCCGCGATATAACCTACTACGTTTTTCGCATTGACAAATGGATCTCAAACTTTACTAAAAAAATATATATGTAAATAAAACGCGAGAAATTACAACGTTGCTATCCAAGCGAAAACTGCGAGGAATATATCAAATATAAAATTAATCAAATTCATTGGGCACGCTTGATTTGAATTTACTGCATATTTGACAAAAATCCCGCTTGTTAACCTACACAGACGTTTGTTTTAGTTGACCGTAAATTTACAATCCCTTTTGGCCACTTGTATATGTCATGAGTATATACTTATGCAAAATAAAATTGTTATGCATTTGCAAGAAAAGGAAATTAAATAGAAATTTGTTACTTTTGCCATTAATTTTTATCATTTGAAACTAAATGTGCTTGTATTCCTACATACTTCTAATACTTTCAGTGTTGTATGTTTCACCCTATTGTTACCATAATTGCATAAAATCCGCAGTCTAGTCTTTAGATTGTAAACCTTTAAATTAGGTGTACAAATTACTTACGAATAAATCTATTGTGTCAGCCACGAATTAATTTTTATGTCTAATTGATATGGAGCATACGGAAATGATCAGAAACTTTTGAAGGAAACAGAATTACATTTCGTGCTTGCTTCTAAATTTATTTTGGATACAGTATTTCTAGATGGCGCCTTAAAGGTTGAAGAAATCGGCTTGTATTACAGTGATTCTATTGCATCGGATGCACTTTAAGTACATTTCTATCGTAATGCTACTTGGGGAATAACACTTAACGGGATTGGGGTAGGAGGGGTGGGAGGAAGATACGTGGAAGTCGGCCAGCGTTCTCGCTTGAAATTCGAAATACGAGCGCTCGTCAAGCCGGTAATGGCAAAACGAATTTTGCAAGAAAAGCGCGGAGCAATTCCGCCATTTCTCTTCGTGCTGCATAACTTTGTGTGCCACCATCTTTATCGCACTCGTGGGAATGCCAGCCCGGCCGTAGATCACCCGCGCAATATTGTGCAAAACGCGGCTACACGGTTTGCCCCCCTCCATTCCCTCCTCCTTCCACCACTGGTCGTTGCTTTTGCTATATTTCTCGTCCGTGCGCGCGCTTTATCCCGCGAATTTCCCATACGACGGTCTCTCTCGCTCGTGGGAGTAGCTACATTCAATGTGCCGGCCATATCTCAGCTCCGGGAGACACTTTAATGAAAAATCATACGGAGAATGCACGTACCGTTGGGTATAGACCAAATATTTCAGTCGGAATGAGATTTTAGACGGGAATAAATAAGGAGTTAGAGCATCCACGGCCGATCGCCGCCATTTCTCCCTGACGCTACACGGAAACTAGATTCTTGCTGATTTTTTCTCGCGAAATTTACCACCCGTTAGGATCGTACTTTCACTTCTTACGATCAGTCCAGTTAGCTTCTAACTATTAGGTGTATAAATTAATTCGCGGAGTTTTCACAGAAAAGTTAATGTCTGTGTATTCGTAATCATATAAAAATTCAACCCTTATATGAGTAACCGGATACCCACTTCTAGTTTCTTTAATGCTTCCGTTGGAAAATAGCAAGATTATCGTAGATTTTTATGTTTTTGGGTGAGCACTACGGATTTTATGCGTTTATAATAAAATTGTATACATACAATATAAAATAGTAAGAATTTAAATTAATATATTTTTCTTAGCAAGTGAGTTTATACATTTGTTTCGTTTTTTATATCTTGGCGTTTTTTCTGCTTATTCGGGGTGACGTTTGCCTAGTCGTACATTAAGTAATTGATAAATTCTTACAGACGCAATGCAGAAAATTTACTTTCTTGAAAATGGTCTAAATTCAGACCGAAACGTTGAATGAAATTTTATGTGACATTTTGCAAATTTGCTTATTGTCTCAAAATGATCGTACCAGTGCGCCAATAACATTTATTGTAGTTTTATTAAAATAATTATTGGATCAGTCAGGAGGCCGAAATTAATTTGCATGAACACGAAAACCGCTCGTTTCCCAGAAACATTTAAATTCGTCCATATATTCTGACACCTAATTAGAGGCCGATGCTTCTTCATGCGTGTCTAACTCCAGCAATCAATTCGTCAAACAGTCTCGATTACCTGTCCACTTTGCCAGGCCTCCCCGAGTATTTGGAATGATGCCGCAATATCAACAATCGTCATGATGTCACGGTGGTCCTTTTTATCACAGGAAATATCGAGAGATAGGTCCTATTTTGGCAACAATAGAGGGTCGAGAGAGCCACTCGACTTTCCCATTTCCTCGACAAACGAGCATAGCCGCGAGGTGCGCGCCGCGCGACAATGGCCTGTCATTGTCATCGACGCGGCCCACTTTGACTGCCACGTCCGACCGGAAGTCGAGGCTAATGTGTTTGATCAGAAGGACCCCAGGGCACGAGCCCGGGATCCTACACCACCAGATCTCGCCACGTAGAATTCGATATCTGCTTAGCAGAGTTCCACGGTTTCTCACGCCACCACGACGCGACGTTACTGGCGAAAATGAGCCGGTGCAAATATGGCTGCTTACCTTAACCGGGTTGCCAGGTGCTGGTTACGGCTTGGAAACCTGGTTGACCCACTTTCCGGTCAGACTGATTGAAAACTGTCTCCGCGCGTGAGAGTAACTGATTCTTCAGGGAAAAGTTCGGTCCAGCACATCTGGATTTAATTATTACGAATAACCATTTTTTTTTAACTGAGGACACGAAGACCATTCTTCACTCTCGCTTCATGTTTACCCTTAAGCGGTACAGCATTTACTCAGACTACATAGAGTATCTAGGATCGTTCTAAAAGTCTGTATAAACTTAGATATCGTTAAATAATTAACGACTAAATAATCCTAATGTTCTAAAAATGTTGAAGAAATTTGATATTTGCAATTATCTGAAATGTTGTTGGGGTCATAAGAGACCTCGGTATGCCAGTTACGGGTATAGGACTTCTAATGTGATTCTACACTTTTCATATTCGATTTTCTAGGACGGGTTTACAGCTCTTAGATAAGGGCAATCCTATTTCTGCCTACTTTTATCATTATTTTAAAGAATAAGTATGAAATGTATGATGCTCGGTTTAGGTGGGACACTGGGTATTGTGAATAGAGATGGAGGTAGAGAGTTCGTCGAGCACACCTAGAAAGGTGGCAACTGTGCTCAGTGGAAAGATCGCTGACATGTTCAAGGAGAGAATCCGCAAACTCACTCGCGTAAGCAGCTACTTAAGGGGGGCCCGGTTCACATAAAATACCCTATAAAGTCGTGAAATATCCTGCAGATCATCGACCCGTGACCGCGTCTCCCAGAAGGCGGCCGGCGCAGATCGATCATCGAAAATTCCCAGCCATTCTCACGCGTGCGAAAAGGGCAGGAAGACCCCGGGTCCCTGGAAGTCCATTGATTCGCGTATCATCGTAATTTCACGGCGCGTTACCTACGCGAAATAACTCGGGGGACCGTGGCCTCGTCGACGTCCTATCTGGCTTCGGCTTTAAACAAGCCACGAAATTGGTTTACTTTTGAGCTGGAAGCCACCCCGTCGCCCGTCCTGGCCGGGGCGAGTTTCCTCCGTGAGCGAAGAAGGGCGACAAAGGGAGGTCGGAGGAGGATCCCACGGGCTTCCGTCGGGGAATTAGCCTTTTAAATTGGCTCGCCTACACCCACATCGTCGCTGCTTTTCGTGGATCGCGCGACACAAACTCTCCTGCCCGGATCGCCTCGCCCTGCTGCGTCTAGCCTCTCCCCGCGTCGCGGACACCCTCGGTTTCGACGTCCTTTTGCGTGGGCGGGTTTTGATTGCGCGCCCCTGTGAAATTGCTGGTATGATTGGACTCGAAACTCGGCTGATTAATATAGAAAATTGAAGCGGTTGCAAGGAGCTCGAAAACTCCGCTCTGAATTCCGGGAATTCTACCAAGAACTTCCATCTGCCGCAATTGTTGATACAAAAAGGGATTGTAAATACGAATAATACATTTTACAAGATTGTATATTATTGTTATTTGCAATGTGTTTTATGTAAACTTTGATATACAGTCGGGGACAAAATTGAGCGGACACCATTTAAAAAGTAATAACTGTGGTAATTATATAGAAAAGGTCTGCCTACTTTGATTTTGTTGAAATTTTGATATGTTATGCAGCAACACATTCTGAACAACTTTTTCCTTTTCCAATATAGGGGGGTTGCTTTCAGTTTCCGAGATATTCGCAAAAACTATTGCTAAGAATGAGTTGTGATTAGGTCGTAGAGGGGCAGCGAGGACCAGCCGTTAGGCCGGCCGCGCGGCCCGACCGCACATACAAACATTCACTACAGTATTAGCAATAGTTTTTTGCGAATATCTCAAAAACTAAAGGCAACGCCTATATTGGAAAAGGAAAAAGTTGTTAAAAATGTCGAAATCTATAACATATTAAAATTTCATTAAAATCGGATTAGCCAGACTTTTTCTATATAATTATCATAACTTTTTAAAATTGCTATTATTCGGAATTTCAAAGAAAAAAATGAAGGTTTATAAAATATAAAGATATTAACTTTATCAACCTCTAATAAACAAACCTGAATTTTCGCGTTCAAGATTAACATTACAAAAAATCAATGCACAAGTGTTGTCTGATTAAGTAAAACATTGCTCATCGAGCACGCCCGCCGAATAGAATTTCTCCACCCTCTTCGAATTTCAAGAAACTTTTGAGCGTCGCGTTCGCCCCGGCAAGGGTGGTCCCAAAGCGCGCGGAGATCAGCTGGACCATTGGAAAATGGTTCAATCTATCGACTCGTAAAGTAGATTCCATGTCGGTCTTGCCCGGGCGTTCTCTCACCCCCTCACGCCGTTCTGTTCCGGAATTACGGGCAACGGTGAAACGAATCCCAAACATATTTTCGCCTGGTTGGCAAATTCTCTGGCTTTTGGTGTGCGGTATCGGTGGCTGACCACGGGGTTTGCCACCCCCTAGTCCGGTCTCTCCCCGGGGATGTTATCCTTGCGGTCTTGGCCGGAGTTCGACCCGCAAGTAAACGCATCCGGAGACAAAAGAGACGGAGAAACGTAAAAAACAGAAACACAAGAGGGAAAGGGAATAAAGCGGTTGAGTAGGAGGATGATGGGGGAGGAAGATGGACACGGCAGCAAAAAGATTAGGGGTGGCAGAGAGGTAGAAAGGGGCAGTGAGAGGTGGAACTAGCCAGCAAAAGTCCGTCCAGAGAATCGCCCCCTTCACCCTCCCGAAAATCCCCTAATACGTGTATCTACATAACCATAGGGAGAGGTCGAATTCGTTGCGTAGCCCGCGGCCGAATTCCCATGGGCCCCATAACCGAGCGTCTCCACCCTCGTGACACCGGGACACGCCAGGACCGCGAGAATAACGGGTCCCCTTTCCTGTTATCGCGTACGAGGCACCGGGACCATATGGACAAGTGCATACGCGTTAAAGACAACCCCTCGACGTCCGGGCTGGTTGCCTTTTAAACGATTTTATACGGCCGACTGTTTTGCCACTGTATACCTTTGATCTTGTTAAAGATACTCACCGTAGATGCACTTTCTTTTACTAATGTGCTCCATATTCTGTTTCCATTGTGTCTTGATAGCATTCGTATTTTTGTTTCTATCTCGAATGTTACGGGTACTCAGTTTGCTCCTTCGATGTACGTAGTTACGATGCGCTTCAACATACTTTTTGTTATAAGTAAAGTCTTTTTTTTATTTTATACGTTTTTTTTAAAATTATTTTTCTGCTTCTTCAATTTGCATAGTTACGATGCACTTCGATATTGTTCTTGTACACCGCGCATCTTTATGCAAATTATAATTTCTATACTTAATTTTAAGAAAACTGAAATATGAAGAAGCTGTCTTTCATCGACTGAAAGATTTGCTGTTGGAAAATTTCATGAAGTACATTTTTAAGTTTGCATGCAAAACTGCAAATTTCTGAACCTCAAGAAATTGTGTGTAAAGAAACATTTCTTTTCTTTCAGTTTTCATAAAATTATGTATAAAAATGAGAATTTGTATAAACATCTACAATACCAATAACGCAATAAATATTAGTGATCCCGAAGAATTTCTATAGTGATCGTGCATATATAGTGTTAATGCAAATAGTGCTCAAGAGTTAATTTAATACTGAGAATATCATCGACACAGTTTCATCTAAAAATCTTTTCTTGGTACTCAAAATGTGGGTGTCCGCGAGAGTAAATTGCACGAAGCGTATCGGGACCGTCGATACGTGTTCCAGAGAAATATTTACCACGTCAAATATCTATCACGTAGGAGGAGGAAGGAGGAGAGATGGGTGAAACAAAGAAAGGAAACGTGACGATTCTTTCTGATTTCGAGGGACAGGGGCGAGGAGACAGCGAAAGCGATATCGCGTATATGTATCCCTCGAGGGGTGCGATGGTTATTTTTATTTATGAGGAAACCACCATGAAAAGGGACCCACCGCCGGGCGACAAACCCCGTGGCAATCTGTTGGGATTTCCACAAGTTGAATTCGCTTGGTCGGCATGCCCGGGGCGTGTCAAAACTTAACGATAATCGTGTTTCCTTTTTCTCGTTCGCCGGCCGAAATGGATTCCGCGCGCGGTACCTTCGATTTGCAAATTCTATCACTTCATTAACTTTCACCGACCGTTTCATTGCGGCCCGTTTAACCGGCCGACACGCGGTTGTACCCGTAATTGAAAGTTTCGCCGCGCTGGGAAATATTCCTGTTAATTATTATAATGTCCCGCGTTTCGGTGGCGCGACAGAAAACGCTTCCATATCAAACGGCCGCATCGTAGATTTTTAGAGTATCCCTAACGTTTCGGACACACGCTGTAACATTTAAAATTTCACCGAGCTGTTCTAACATAGGATTTCTAGAATAATAATCATGTTCATCACGTTCCTGTCGCATGTGCACTTCTAAACAGGTCAGTTGAGTGTTGCAAATTATAAACTATTAATTTTTGTGATCAGAAGGATTTTAAAAATATTGTAACAATAAAAAATCAAGCCTGAGGATATAGTTCTCGTTAGTGGGAGGGTTAATTGATAAATAACACAAAATAAAGTACTTTTTCATTTATTTAAAAAAAACCTTAAGTGGCGCTATGGTCTTTTGGTTATCGCCACTTTTTCCTCGATTTCTTCGTGTAACGTCTAACTTGTAGCATAGTTGTATCTCGACGATTCAGGGAAGGTCACCTAGTTCTTGTTTACAGGCGAAAAAAACCGTGATCGATAGAAGGAAACATATTTTGTCTGCACTTATCTTTGCTCTTCCTCCAGCGGCGAAAAAAAGGGGCTGACAAATATTTCTCGGCGTAATCTCAGAAGAACACTCTGTCGTTCCACGGAGTCCACCCTGGTACGAGATAACGGGGCTAATTAATTTCGCCGTTAATTGCCGCTGAACACGACTGCGTCAGCATTAATTAGCGTGACTCATTATGCTTCTGTAAATCTTTGGTCTTTGGTAGATACACTCTGTGTTCCGGAAGACTATAATTTTCACTAGGATCCAGTAAAAAAGTTGAACATGTGTGCTTCGTATAGTCTTCTATCTAACGAGAATTTAGATTACCATCGAAAACTGTAAAAAAGGTAAAATAAGTTGTAGCTAATTGTTGGTTGTTTTGACGAAAATATTAATTTTATGCATACAATTCTTCTAATAAAATTATTTATGTATTAGAGACATTGTATTCATGATTTTCAAATGAGGATGAAGGTGAGAATACCTTCAGTCTTAATTATCAGGCATGTTTTATTGGTGCATAATTTTTTATTGAAAAAATTATTAGAATCTTTAACTACTTTTCTACTCAATCTTATCAATTTATAGTTGGTTAATTTAACTAACGTTCTTGCTAACTTTGTTAACAAATATGAACTGTATTGGCCAACTTTTTTGTGAGGAAGGGAATATATTTTTGTTAATATGTAAAAATATTTTTTACATGTTAACAAATTTACGTATGCATTTTTATATGTATATTTATGGGTCAATTACAGATTATTTAACTCTTATTAAAATGTATTGTATATAAATACAAATTTAAAGGTTTATTTTTAAAACCATTGCGTTCTTTTACATAACTATGCACACTGAATTGTTAGCTCTTTAATTAAGAGTTACGTTGACAACCAGTCACAGTTATCAGTTTGTAATTCTTTCCAACTGCGGTATCTGAGTCCATTTTGATCCGGCATTTCGAAAGCATAGAATTAATTATACTAACAATAATCAATAATATTAATATTAAACGTAACTAATTCTCTTGAAAACTGCTCAAGACATTAAACGCCATGGGGAATACGTTCAAAAAAGTTTATTAACGAAGATGCTACAAAGTGTCTCCACTGTACCTTCCCCTTCTACGTCGCTGTTTCCCCACGCTTCCGCTCGGTCACGTGGCGCATATCGTCCCTGTTGTATCTAGTACTGGCAGAGAGGGAGTAACTCTTTCCCCTCGATTCGTGCTCCGTTCCCTCATCTGGTCACAGTGGCAGGTTACTAGCTATTTGCTTGAAACACCCTGTACAGTAAAAATGCTTTAAGGGCTTCAAAACGTTATTATAGTTTATTTCAGTATCCCCCACACTACATTTAGTCGACCGCAAACAAACAAAGATATTCAAGTTAGGACTTTTAGCCCCACTCTACTCTATGAAAAGACAAAACCGATCCGATGATTGTTGTCTCCCACCACCAGTTAGCTCAGCATTTTCGCCGATCCTATCGTGTATGAAATATTCGCGGAAACGCCGACAAGAGTTCTCGCGCGTCTCCTCGGGATCGCGTGCCCGTAATTGGCTCCTTGCCAGCACCTTTCCTCGAGGTTGGAAACCGGTAACGAGGTGGAAGTTTTTCGAGAAAGGGACCCCTCACTTTCGTGACTATCGGGATGCTAACGTCGAATCGGTCGCGGTCCGCTCTATTTGTGTTTCAGTACACGGCATTATGCGGCGCGTTTGCACGTAGATCCGGATAATTTAATACTGGTATCATCGTGGGGGTTGCCGAATCAGCCGGGAATATGGAAATCGGCGCCGCGATCGCTCTATAGCATGGAAAACCGAGATTCATGGAACTGGAATGAATATCCTCAGACACGGACGTTTAATCAGAAACGATTTTCCTCGATAGTCATGATTTTCTTCTTCGCTATAAGCATGTAGGGATTTAGTAAACGAATTATCATTGAGTCTTTTAAAATTTAATTTCTATGTTGTACGATGGATTTAGTAACGATGCCGGACTATAACTTTGTTGCCTTTGCAGATCAAAAAAGAGTATAGAGGAAAAATTTACATTTTTTACAAAATTGTAAATACTGAATATTAATTTTTTAGATGTAGTAACTTAACATTGTTTTGTTCAGAATGGCTCAAGGAGTCAACTAATGAAAAAAATGTATATGTAGATTTCCATTTAAAAAAATAAGTGCAATTGCACTTTCCAACTGAACCAACGTACTTTTGCAAAAGCTCGCACTATTCGATGCTAGAGCTTGTTAAACAATGCAAGATTTTCCTCTACAATTTTTTTCTATTTGCAAAAGAAACAAAGTTATTTAGGTCTAACTTGGACCAGTTGCTATACAATCGTCGAAAGTGCGAGGAATGATGTCTGCAATTTTTCAAGAGACAATAACAACTCATTTCCAATGCTACAGACGCGCAAAGTAATATTTTCCACTCAATGGAACGGTCAGATTATTCTACTCTGATTCCTTGGTACCTAAGTCACCTTAGGGTGACGTAAGGAGTTGGATCATTCGGACCAGCATAATGTCATAGTCTACTGTATCGAATCATAGCTCAAAGTGGTTCTGATCCGCGTGTAATTCGTATCATCGGGGGTTGCTATGGCTGTGTACAATCTGGCCGGGGGTTGCTGGCGCCAGCCAGGGTTTGAACGCCGCCATCTATCCTTCTATTTGTTAGCGGGCTTAGCAAATCACCCCAACGAGCTTACCGCCGCCTCGAACGAGGGTGCTAAGCCGTGCCTTTTGCACATCTAGTGTCTGAGAGCCGTCTCCTTCGCAATATCGTCGCTAATTTCGGCTTAAGACTGGAGCCTTAACGTTTTAGCTTTGACGCCGCCGTCGATTACTCTGGAAAATTATATGGATTTTCGAGAGATCCGCAAGATTCCAACCGTGAACACTCCCCCGTCTTATTACTTTGATTGGATTCTTTTTTTAGTATAGAAACTCGATCAAAATAAATAATGGGTTGACAGTTTATTTATAATGGCTACGACAGTCTTGTTATTTCAATAAAAATTCAATATTGTCTACGATACTTCTACGAATTCAATATTAATTTCAAAATTCAATAAGACACAGGAACCACATAAAAAAATGAGATTTATCTTTAACATTTTCAATAGATTGAAAATAATATATGGACGTTCCTAAATGGTCTTAATCTTTGTACCGTTTCAAATTATGTCCAGTTATTTCAAACATAATCTACGATGTATAGAAAGTTAAAATAACGGTGATTATAATAAATCTCGACTTGGGTTTGCCCCAAACTTCGGTACCTGCAGGCGTGGCACTTAACATATGAAACAAATAAATGCTTACAATGAATGAAGATCCATTCATGTGCATGTTGCTACATTACTCAGGTTTTTGAAACATATCTAATGAATTTATCTATTTAATTCTGGTATAAACCTGGGTTAGCGAATATTTAGAAACAAATTAAAAATGTCGATACTCTCTCGCCGATTTTGTTCGTTCGTATGACCGTTTGTACAGGCCCGTAATTCGCCAGTCAATTTCGCCAGAACAAATTTCAGGCAACGGCTAGCGCGGCAGGTCAACATTCGTATTAATGACCGCCACGGTCGTCAAGACGTTGCGCCGTAAATCGTTGAAAATCGTAACATCCGTGGACCCTGTTCTCCCATCCCTCTTATGGGGATACAGTAAATCAGGCCGTAAAAAAACCACGAAATTTCACGGCGCGGAAACCTCGTGGATCGGGGCGGCGGCACTGGCGGTGGCGCGAGCCCACCAATTTAAAGTTACAAATTCGGCCATAAATGGAGGGCGTTCGAGGCGGTTGGGTCACACGTACCGTTTAGAAAGAAAAAAAGGATCGAAAGAGTAGAAAGGCGAAACAGTCGGTAGCAAAAGAGAGACGGCGCGAGCTTCATAAAAGAGACGCTTAAAAAAGTGGGAACCGTGAAGAAAGAGAGAGGGTTACGGAAAGAGAGACAGAGAGGGGGAGAGGATTGAAGAGCGAGAGAAAAGGAGACAAGTCGAATTTCCACCCTCGGCCGACAATCGAGCTCGTATTTTCCGATTAGGGGGTGGCATTCACTTATAAGCCATACCATAACACTTGTTCGCCGGCCGTTATGAGCCCTTACAGGCTGTGCACAAGGGGTGAGGGCGTCGCTTTCTCCTCCATCGTGTTCCCGACGCCGCGACGCTGCTCCGGAGGGACAGATTTACGGCCACCTTGGGTACTGATTTACTCGAGGTTACTTACGAGGTGGCTGCTGTCCGAATGGGCCTCGTTGCAACCCCCGGAATACGCGCCTCGTACTGCGTGGCTACGACCGGTGTCGAGCCACATGTTCCTTTGTGGTTGGATTTTCGAATCTAGAATGTATCTCGAATCGAACAACCGTTTCGTGTAATGCGACAATTCGGATACAGAATACAACTGTTTTGCAGTACAATTAAATTTAGCTTGTGCTCCACTTACATACTTCAACGAGCTTGCAATCACACGCGTGAACTCTGAGGTGAGATCTTATTGTACGAATTGCGGTTGAATAGCAGATCTACCGAGGTATAATGTACACTTAAAGTCAAGTAACACGATCGTTTGAAAAGTGCTGTGTACTCCTTCTCTTCTGATATACCGAGTCTAACTTGTACACCTTAATATCTTCGACTTTTAGCGGATACTAAAAATCTACGAGGAAGAAATTGTTTGGTTTATTGCGACGAATATTGCGATTTGTTTTTAAAATAAAGAAAATACAACAATGAAACGATTACAAGCCTTAGGAACTGTTCGAAGCTAATTCTGCTTATATGCAAAGGTACCGAGAAATAAGGATTGAAAAGGTTAGAAATGTTTCCAATAACGCATTATATGTCTCTTCAATCGATTTATATTTGCAGGTAGGGTGCGAGGGCGATGGGCCAGGTGAGGTGGTTCACCGGTGTAAATTCGGTAGATTCTTTCCCCGGTTAAGGGATATTCGGCGGGTGAGGAGAGGCGATGGGTAGACTGAGAAGAAAAGAGGTGACTAGGGTAGAATGAAAGGATGCTCGTAACAAATGGTCGTTTCCTCGAGGGGTGCCATGCTCCAACTCGTCTAACAAGGTGTCGGACGCCCCGGGACGCTCGGCTTTCATCTCGACCGACCGGGAATCGACTTTATCTTCATCTCGATGCTAAGACTCACGCCGTGAATCCCGAGTGAATCACGTACTCGAATTGATATTACCGCTGGATTCCGTCTTCTTCGTCGTCAGGTGTCTCTATCGCCGACCGGTAAATTATGCCCCGGCATAATCGATTGTCCTTACACCTTGGCCATTATTGCGGCTTGATTTATTTCATTGCCGGATTAACGCTAATGGCGCAACAATGTTTCCCCCCTTCTAATGCAAATGCATTACTTGTCGATTCTCGTTCCAGTCCCTGTGATGGTTGCGTCGAATCGTGTGAACTCCACGGACTCACCGTTCATTTATTTTTCATCGCTTTATCTCTCGATTGTACGATTTGTCATTGTACTGGAATATTTCAAAATATTACGTAAATAATTCCGAGGATGACTCGAACGTGTATAAATTATGAAGCAGCTGAACGTGCTCGAGATGTTCAAGGCGAAAGAATTAGAACGCAAGTGTACAGATAATAATTATTGTAATAGTAACACAGATTGTTTAAACAAATGGCTAAAAGGAAACAGTTACGTTTGCTCGGTTATCCGAGAAGAAATAAAATACGCATAACTGCTAAAGAACTAATCGGACAATACGATTTTAAATATTTAAAAATATATTCCGAAACAGTTTTATCAGTTCATCATTAAGGTTCTCATAAAAAATAGATTCTGTATAAGTTTTAGCTGATGAGTTGGTTTTCGTTTTTATCTCCTCTTGAAACATCTATAAAAGTAGCCAATAAATAGCACAGAAAAATATGCGATATTGAATAGATTCTGATACGTGTTAATGCTTCGTTTTACGAGCGATATTAATAACAAAGCGAATTTATAGCGACGGCTCTATCACGGGCCATAAATTTCGAATCAACCCTAAAGTCGAGCCATTTCTTTCTCGGGCTCGGAAGACTGTGGCCGTCCACGACCAGCCAGTGAAATCATCTCTGTTGCAGGCAATCATCAATAGCCGCGATGGGGCTTAAATACCACAATAAAATTTGCAGAGCAGGCCGACTGAAATGGCGAACGAGCAAGAAAGAAATGGCAGAGGCGAGCTTTCTTGCCGCCGTTTATTTTAATTTCGTGTACGCGGCACCGCCGGCCGTTCCTTTGTTCTGTCCCGGCGGCTGTGCCGCTTTTATTTCTCCTCTTCCTCATAGTTTTCCTTTTCATCCTTTTTCTCCGCGTTCACCACACTCCGGGAACAATAGTTGCTACACCGACAGATGTTATTTTAAGACTTAAATCACCCTCTTCGCTCGGTTGACGTGCAATTATTCATCCTCCATTCGGTTTCATTCGCTTCAATTCCAGGCTACGGTCAAAGTGAATTTTATAGGCTCGTAGAGCCGATCCGCGAATTCGCCTCGTCTTTCTTGGGAAACGATGACCTTTCTCCTCTTCGGAAGGCGGCGAAAAATTACGTGTTTCCAAACTGTTCTTCCAATTACCATCTTCCATTTATGGTGGATGCCGCATCATGGATAGTTCGTACGAAATACCGTGGAACGCGATCTTCAATTAAAATTCTTCGACTTTGTAATTCTAGATTGCACTAAACAAAAAGGCACTTAAATTAGTGGTCACAGGTTTCAACGTCATACCCTCCCTTGAAAATTTAGACAACGCTGATCTCGTAAATATTACTGTGTCAGTACCTGACAGTACTCGAACAACTTCAGAACAGAAACTAATCTTTTAACATTCTCATGCAAACGTTCTCAAAGTTGATATCTAGTGTATGTATGTATAAATAAATTCCAAATTATTCTCCCCGAGAGAAACAGAGTATCAAAGAAGCTAGGACATAAATAGTTACAATCTCCGCTCGCGAGGTCATCAATCACAACTAGCAATTCCGAGCGGCAAACAAAATACCGGTAAAAGAGAATAAAGTCTGCTCTCATTAAACCTTGTAAACAGCATCCATCTCTCGGAGCAACCCTTTGGCTGGACGAAATCCTCCGTGATTCCCCTCGCCCTTCGAGTTGTGAAAGACACTGGTCAGGCAAAAGGAAGTGGTAGAAAGACCAGGCGGGCGGTCTTCTTTTTCCTGTTGGTCCTCCTCTTTACGATGCCCAGCCGAAACGCTTTTTCCCGTCAAAGCGAAGGAGAGCGTGTGCGCGCGCGCCCGAGCGCGGACTCGCGTACACGTTCGCGTACAGAGGAATAACAAGGATGCTCGCCATAATGAAGACCTCAAGGCGCCGCGCCTCGGTGATAATTACAGGGAGCCAACCTTACAACCTTCTAAAGGCTTAAATGTTAAACGTTATATGTCCCGGCACCACTACGGTAGCTTTTATGCTCCGGCAACGCGCTCCTCGTTCCCTTCCCCAACCCCCACCAGCCTCTTTCCCCATTTACCCCGGTTCCACAGCATCCCCCGCCCCAAACGAGCCGAGGCTCGAGTCGCATTTCTCATGCCACGAACGGCGAACAATGCGCCGTTGACTTTCTGTGGATGCTGGTTCCACGATTATAAATATCGTTTCCTGGCGCAACGAAAGATCATGCCGCACTCGCCACTTTAATTACTTTGCCGGACTCCCAATTACCCGGTCACAAACGATCGCGCCGCTTAATGTCGGTACAAGCACTCCGCGTCTGCTCTCGTTCGGATGGTTGTACGTTTCTTACGTCAGCAAAAGTCTACTTTATTTATAGGATAGTGGGGTCTTGATGTGTTATCTTGTTGCAAAAGTAATTGCGGTTTTCATCGGTTTAAACTGCAGCGATTTTTGTCATGGTCGACTATGGGCACTTCTGAAATATTACTTCAGGTATCGTGTTATGTTATTTTATATTTACTACTTCCATGCTTGCGATAATTTTGGAAGCAACTATACTTGAAATTTTATTTCAAATGAGACGCTAGTTAGTTGATAGTTTATTTGAGTTAATTGTGAAATTATTCTCCTAAATGATATCAGGTGACCAGACTATCAGGTTCGAGTCAGGTTTATACTGAAGATGCATTATTATTTTGAGGATTATTTTGACTAACTTGAAATGAAACAACATTGAAGTAATATGTGAAATGTCTAATATTTTTAAATCAATTATTTCAAATAGGTATTTCTTATTGGAATTCAAAAAATACCATGTGTTTGTGACTTATTTTATCGTATTGTTGGATTATTCACTACTACAAGTCAGAGAAACGTAAGATCCTAATTGGTTGACACCTGTCTCCTTCACGCTCAACAATGATAGTCAAATTAGCACAGCTAGCGTCGGGTTAAATGACGTCCTCGAGTTGTAAGAGGAGGATTCGACAGTAGAGGACCCGTTAGCCAGGGCCTGAAGAACGGCTCCTCTCGCGGGATAAAAACGACTTTTCGGGACAACGATGATGATTGATCGACCGTTTAAAGTGATGAATGGGAAAAGGGTGTCGCCCGTCGAGGGGATTGATAATGAGAAGGCGCTGCCGGAGCATGAAGATTATCGGCGGCGCGACGTGTGTTACTTTGTTATTAAAACGCGAAAAGACATTTTCGTGCCTTGGTGGAGAGATGAAAAATACTTGGTCATCCATAATTGTTGGTCAGAGATGAGAGCCAAAGACAAAGTAGCGTAATCTCTTTCCTTACGATTCATTTAACAGCTACTTTATCGTTCAGAATTTTCTATAGCAGATAAGAATTTATAGATATCTATCATGTATATGTATATTTTATCTAATGGCTTAATATCGACAACAAAAAAATCGAATATAGAATTTAATGACACGCATATTTAAATTTTAATCTAAAAAAGCTTATTTGAAAACTCTTGGAAAAATTATGTTACAGATTTTATTAAAAGCATTAAACGCGGAAAAGCAATTTTGTTAGGAAAGTTTTTGCCCAAGCATAGTCGGTGCCATGAATTTCCTCTTATTTTATCCGGAGGTCGGAGTTATAAATGTTTTCCAACGGCCACGAACAACTCTGATCGGATGCAACGTACCAATTTCGCCTCTTTGAGTCTGGTGTGGGTTCTGCCGCTTGTAAATCCGTTCTCGAACATTATATTCCCGGTTTCTAACGATCGTCAAAGGCGGTTCGTCGATGGGACGTTCCGCGAAGTGCATCGGGGCGTAGAACGACGCCGCGGTTTGGAGGAAAATCATGTTCCGGCAGGCAGGAGGAATTCGTACGGGCCGCCATATTTCAGTTAAAGCGTGCGGGGGTAGCGTTCAATGCCTCCGCTCGGCGTTGCCATGGCAATTAATTACCTTCATCCCTTCCCGGGGCATAGGTACGCCTATAACGGGTGTACTGATTGCGTTCGAAAGATATCCGAATCTGTCTCGGCGAGAGGCGAGCCGCTCGCGCTCTCCTGCAAATACGTTAATTACTACGGAACTGTTTCCCTGTAAATTACTAATGAGATTTTCGCGGCCGCTTGTAAGAAGCCTCTTTGTAATTTAGACCCCTTCTTCCGAGGGTCCATAGCGTTCTTCAAATATTACCTTATACAATTTTGATCTCTGATTTATGATGGTACCATCCCTCAAAGGATAAAACTGGGGTTAAATTATTTTTGATTTAATACATTTTGGTAAGAAGTTGTAACTCTCTAACAATAACGAAATTCTGAAAGTGAATCGTTTCGATTTTAAAATTCGGCATTTGATCTACTCATTTCTGAAACAAATGCATACAATCCACAGTCTAATAATAAGTTCAAAGCTGTTTTAATATTATTCGGTAATTCAACGTTTAATGTCGAATTTAAGAAAAGAGTTAAAATACTTATGAAGAACGCGCATTAAGAAAATTGAGAATACAACAGGAAGATATCAGAAACGATCTAACCTCTCCAGTCATTTGGATCATTTAAGAATGAGATCAAGTTTTTAAAAACCTGTTTGTCAAGTGGCTTATTATTATTACATGGCTTCTAGTCTAGTTGATTTTTTTTAGTGAGGCTCTTTCGAAACACCCGATACGATACGACCGAAGCAAGTACAACCGTGGCTTTCCCCTATAGTTAGTAGCTACTGCAGATAATAGTGTAACTGATAGTAGTGGCTAACTAGAACCTTCCCTTTCGACTTTCCGCATCCCTCTGACCATTCTCGACCTGTCCCTTCTCCTCGAGTAATTTTCGGTTTCCCAGAGCTATCATTATCGACCGAAGGAATCGTCCACACTATCTGTCTTCGTATCTTCTTCAATTCATTCCGGGCATCTCGTTCGGAACTGTTGAAATACATGATCAACGTAATTGCATTATCTAATATCTATGCTTCAGCAGGACCTATTAATAGCTGACTGTACTAAAAAGTATAGAATTCATTACAATATTGCAACCGCCAGTAGTTTCAGTCCATTGAGAAACAAATGAAAGAATATTCAAGTTTAAGATAATACTTTCAATGAATGCTTTTTATAACAATATTAAAAAAAATTCTTTTACTAAATGTCCTTGTGCAATATCGCACCCATTATTCAGTTTTGAAAGAGGCTAACAAGCGAGAAGTTTATTCGAAAATGAATTGGTTCAGGGAAACATTTTTCCAGCGCGAGTCGTATTAATCAAATCGCTTTTAAATGCAGCAGTCCCTCGGTTGTAGAGTGTCGGCCATTTCTCTAACGAGCCGTGCGACAACGCAGTTGCGCCGGGGAACGTAAAGTTTTATAAACAGTTTTCTTCGACTTTCTCGACACTTGTTTCATCAGCGATCCGCCACGGCGGCCAAGCCGCGTCTCAATAATGGCTGCGGTCTTTCACATCGTCGCGAGTAAGCGTAAAATCGTAATCCAATTTGTCTGCGGCGGCCGCAATGGACGCGGCCAAGCCGATGAAGTCGTCGCACACCTCCGGGCTGGACCGAGCGTTTAATCATCATAAATTTCGCGAGGAAACCGCAAACCATCGTTCTCCCTTACGTCGACTTTGTTCCGCTCCTCCGAAACCTGCTTTGGCTCGCTCCGGACTTGTCACGACATTCCTCCGACGCTTCTAAAAAATTAGTCTCTCACCAGTTTCCGAACCTTTGTCGCTTTAGTGACGTTTTAATTCTTACACGAGTTGTAGTGCATCGCAACTAACGGGAGATAAATCCATTTGCAACACGAGGAAGAGTAAAAAATAATCGCCAATTTATTTTAATACAAAAAAATAAAAGAAACTTTTATTTCATGCCAAGTATTTCCCTTTCGTTGCGTTTTCCTAACTGCTCATGATTGCAAAGTCACGAAGTTAATCGGTTAATCGTAATAAATACGGTAATTATGAACAGAGAAATATTTTGATGATTCATCGCAAAAAAGTAACTGTCAATTAAGAGTGTAGTGTACAATAGCTACTTATTAACTTTATTGTGTTCAATGTAGCTTGAAGTGCTAATCGGTTCCAACTGGCGTAAAAAGTACTAACAGGTGTTTAACACTAATTATCCCATATTTTACAGGTCTCTTCAACGCCCAGAAGAAATCTAGTTCCATGCTATTCTAAACACTCTAGAAAATCTTAATTACTAAAAAAACGGATAACGACCGTACTACTAATTGACGCTTCTAAAGCGAGAAAAAGTTAGTTTTACGACCAACAATCAGTTTCAAGAATCCTTCCATAAACAGCCGTAATAATAGGTCAGACTGCCTGTAAAATTATTCCTAAAAGAATATCCTGTAATTAATCACCGGGAGATGATCGAAGCCCCCAGCACAACGAACGAAATTAATTAAGATCCGTCCCGAGGAATCTTCGCAATTAATTAACTGGTCGAATTCAAAGCATGCAATCGGAACTATTAACTTTTCTTCCTGGAAGTGGACCGTGTTTTTTTTTCACCTGTCATTGACACGATCGTAAAAGATCGCGTGTTCTTTTTCGTCGCGTAAGGTTGCCGGTCTCTGTCCGAGTCACTTCTAACGATGCTATTAAATAAATAATGGCGCTGCTGTCGTTCGAGTCGAACACCTGATTAAGGGACATATGCTCGGGAACCACTCGCGCCGGGACAAAATAAAATGTGTCCGCGGCGTTCGCGCGAATAAACCAACAATAATTAATGAGAGTAATTTATAGAAGTATAATTAGAAGAATGATTTATAGAAACTCTAATTTGCGAGGGTACAGCCGCCAGTAATTTGTACCGCGGGAAAACGTGTAAATCCGGTTTGAATGTTTAAAAGACGTCGCTCTGCTCAAGCCCGGGCAAAAATAGATGTTCCACTTATTTCGCGTGTTCGCGAGGCCTGCTTTTAAACTCGATATACCAAGCACAACAGGTTACGACTCTATCATCCGCACATACTAATTATTCAGTCATTTCTGTCGCTCCGTCAGCCAGATTTTTACGCGGTCTGCGCGGTCGCGCGCGCGCTTGCGGGAAAAATGGCCGCAAATCATAAACCAGTAAGGATCACCGACGGCTAAATCGCATTGACGTGGGTACTCATTAACTTAATACATTGTAAATCGTACGCCACGGAGCATTGTGTCCTTATCGATATACGAGCCTCTTGGAAACTTTTCGTTGCATACAATAAGGATTAGGAAACTACTGCAAATTCCTATAGTGACGTACAATTGAATTTTTTTCACGGAGTTTGATGAATGACAGTAATTAGTGCTTCCGAAGCACTAAATTGTGCCTTAAATTGCAGAAGTCTGGACTGAACGTTGCTTTCTAAGACGGGAGAGATTTTGACCTAGTTTTCCTTTTCCAGGAGGTTGTTGAATGAATTTTTACGATATCTGAATTCTCTTTACTGCGTGACAATGGTAGTTATTACAATGTGTACTAATTAACACTGAATTATTATAGCTCTAATTGAGGTATACAATGTGCTCTTCACTATACACTTTTGTTCCATGGAGAAAATAAATTTATTGGATTGATCTGGGATTGAAACAATCTGGGACTAAAAATGTTGTCTTATCTAAAACACGAAATGGATGAAGATATGTAGTTGTACATATTTCGCTTATCATCAAAGAAAAATGAATTTACATTGTCCAGCGAAATTTTAGGTCCACAGTTGAGATCACGTTCTCAGAGATTTTACAATCATTTACGATTTTAATCATCGCGGTAGTTAATAAGTTCTATCGTTATATCGCTAGTTCACCTAATGGCGAGTGAAATTCCCAGGAGCCAGAAGCAACTTTCGAAGTTAAGCTCGCGGTCCGCGCGAAATAATACCGGCATTTTTTCTTCGTCCACTGATAATAACACGTTCGTTGCGCACTGCGGTTAATTATGAGGATTCTGTGTAATTATACCTTCGGGTAACTTGACTGTCAGTCAATTTATGGCACATGTAAGATCTTTCTCTCTCTCTCTGTCTGTGGAGAAAATTAATTGTTTTATTCTGCAACGCCTGCGTCGACCGAGCTAATCGTTCATTATGAATAACGCGTGATAAATAGCCTATCATTTGCAATATCTGTGCGACAATAGCTGAATTTCTGTGGATAATCGCAAAAATTCACGGAATCATTAGGAAGAGAATTATTCCCATACACAATACAAAGTTTTCAATTGTTAAGAAAAATTAAGATATGTGAGACAGTAATAGAAAAAAAGGAAATTGGTTTCACACACATTGTAGAACATTTTTAATTATGAGAGAATTATGAGAACTCTGTGGAAAGAAATATTGAATGATATAATTTTGTCTTTAGTGAAAATATTAATATTCATTGCAGAAATAAAAATAAATATATAGATTTTTTTGAATTATATAAGTATTAAGACTCAGTATCAGAGTAAGATCATATTCTAATGATAAAACTGACGTTCATATTTCCATTTATTTTGCGACAGTATGTACAAAGACCAATCTTCGTCATATGTCTCAAACAGGCAACCCGTACACAAGCTTAACAATCGAGGTTGCTGTTAAATATAAATTATAATAAAAATGTCTGGAGTGCTAAGGGTTAATTTATTTTGAAATCGGGCACGAAGTATTGCAATCATTTAATGGAAGTATGTTTTATGGCGAAGAGAAAGACGAAGGGACATGGAAATGTCTTCGACGATTCGTCCGCCATCGCGAGAAATCTCGCGGCGGTGTAACGCCAGTGGCGTCACCCCGTCACCGTGCGGCTGTAAATTTCGCAGCCACGGACGGCCAAACAAATGATTTCTCGAAACTTTTCCCCGGCAAACGCGCCGACGAGGGCGGAGGACAGGCGTTGAGGAACGCCGCGTCGTATCAATCTAAATTACAAATTCCATCGAACAATAGAGCGAGGAACCGGAGGGCCAAGGAGGCGTTAATACTCGTTGCTCGGAGGGAGATCGTACTGGCCGAGTGTGGAACGCGTTAACTTAATTTATTTGTCCTTTATTTGGCTGTCAGCCACGCCGCCAGACGTCTGCCAGTGGCGTAGACACCGGCGCAATCTTCATTCCGAGGAGCGACCGCTCGTAATGCGTCGACATCCCCGAACGAAACGCTGCGACCCGCAAAATATTCTCGGACAGAGTCAATTGCTAGTTGTACTACTTAATTCCTGGCCTTCACTATTAGACAGATCAAAAATAAATGTGTCTACAAGAAGTACCTTTAAAAATATGTTTAAGATAATTGATACACAACCGTGAATGGTCCTGAACATCATCGATTACGTAGTTGTTAGAATGGGTCATCGGTTAAATAAATAAAGAAATATTGGAAATAATTATTCGATCAACTAAGAAGAAAATGAAACATTTCTGAAAGGTATTAAAAATTCTTTAGAAACAGCAATTTAGACTTTCTTAATAATTTTAGCAAGTCAAAAGTACAATAATATATCAGTACTCTTAAATTTTTTCTATCATCTCAAATTGCAGCTGTTCGTTATTCCCGCAAACGCAATACACAGTCTAGTCATCAGAATAAAGTCCCCAATCAGAAATAACAAGAAATTCGGTGTTGTAACGGTGATAAGCGATTGCGGGGGTTGGCCTAATTTCTTGGTCGGTCCTCGTCGGCTACGAGCGAACTGCGTAGGGATGAATAAGCGAAAACCCCAAGCAATTTCGCCGCCATAAAAGTCAAGTTCATTCCGGGGCGATAATGCTTGTAATCCAAATATAATTCTTGTCGGAGGGGTGAAACCCGTCGAGTTAGCGCTCTCCACGGGGGTTAAAATCATCCGGACCGTGGCTGTGTATCTACCACCACCATTTCGCTGGTGGCAGCGGTCTTCGTGCACCCCCGAAATCACAGAGGCCACCCCTGGCTACGACCACAAACACGCTGGCACCCTCCCCGAAAAGTTTAACCGGGAAGTCGAAGGTTCCCGTGGTTATTGTTGGAGACCTCTTTATCGTGGTTAACTGGATTCCACTTGGACCAAAGTTTGCTTGGTCAAATTGTTTAGACCAGAGGAACCGGAATGGACTACGGTTTTATGGCCATTTAATGGAATCCGATTCCTCGTTTGATTAGCGAGTCTTTGCCTCCGCGAAAGATTGCCATCGGTCATTAGACGAATTTACGTCTTAACACGTGTTAGAGTCGTAAACATTTCTCAAGTAGAACTCTCGAAAGTTTATAGGAACTCGATCGTTCTCTCACAAGTATCAAGGTTCGTAAATAGTTGCTGATTGCATCGAGACACTGTATCACGTATCAAAGTATTCCAGGGTACATGTATAAGTGTAGTTTCAGAATTATTTGTTCTTTTAGTTTACACTGTTCTGCAGTTGAAAAATTCAAGTAATTAGCATATGTAGAATCGAGGGACCCAGCTCGACAATAATGATTCATTTGTATATGATGCCATTCAGACGAAACGATCTACCGTTCTTGATATAGTAGAACAACCATCAATCACTGTTCATCTTACGAAACGTCGTTTGATCCTAGTTCTAATCGTACCCTCTACATCTAATACCTGTTACCATTTATCGTGAATCCATATCAGCATTATACACTACGTTTTATTAGTGTATCCTACCACACTTTTCAGTCATGTAATGAGCTTCATTAATTCGAATTCTAGTCAAAAATCATTTCCAATGTTCTCAAGACTATCCATTTACATCGCAAAAAGGTTTAGTTCCTTATCCAATAGATTACCCGGCTAACCATCCCCACCACTTCCGTTACGCATTTTCGTGTCGCGAATTCCGTGATGCGAATTAGGCTTACAGCCTACCAAAAGAAATTTCACTCGAAAAACGAGCTTAAAATTCGGCTCGCTTTTCGACAGCTTTTCCAGCTCTTTCATCTACATCTCTCGTAACGTGTCCAGTTCATCGCGAAGCCCATCGTGCATCGATCGATCAAGTCGAGTTGTCGCAACACTTCCAGGAGAGCGAAGTCTCCGTTTAAACCTGGACCCGTTCTTTCATCCACGGGCACGTGACTTCGTCAACGTTTTGACAGCGTTTAACGGCCTCGTCCATTCAGTCTGTTCGGCATCTTCGAGGCCCTTTAAAGGGATGATAGATGCTTGGCACGCGACCGACACGCCCACGATGCCCAGTCCACCAACCCTCCTGGACCCTGTCGGCATGGGATACGTCGGGTATTTAGGACAATTTATCCATACGCCTGCCTCGGCCTGTCTGTTAACACCACCGGACCTGGTATCAAACAATTCATATATCTCCTGGTCGACGTCCCGAAATAATAGGGAAATGAATTCGCACGAAAGATGGAAATCGGCTGGCTAACTGGATCGATCCGGGTCGCGGCCGACCGCCCCGGATCATCAGTCATTAGATGCCGTCCGAGATATGGGGTAACGTGGGACGTCGCGAAATGGATTTTCAAAGTCGTCCTTTTCCTTCTTAATGAAAATTAGACGGGCTTATCGCCGAGCGAAACTTTGTAGGGTGGCTCCTGATTGCGTCTGAGATTGTTGCGAGTGAAATCGATTACAATAGATTGCTTTTTCCAATGGTCGTTCCTGTTGGGAATTTTTATTATTTCTACGGGTAGATAGAATTAAGTAATCTTCTGATCTGGCCCACAAGTTAATTCATTACTAATGTTTGCTATCAGCTTGCAGAAGCTTCTCGCTTTCTTCTTAATCTGACAATTAATTTTGTCATTTTGTCGTGTTATAGTATTTATATCGGTATAAACAAAATTGTATTTAATTTGATTATGACCAGGCTGTGGATTTGTATGTGCAATGAAAATCACAAACGTCTCTTTAAAATGTCATGTTATAAATGGTATATAATTTGTTGATTTAAATTGTAAAACAAGAACGAGTGAATTATGAGCCTAGCTTCCTTCATGCAATTATATTTGAGGAGCATATAACGGTGAATAGACTTCGTTCGAAGTGTTACGAATCGGACTCGTTATTATACATACAAGGGGTTAGTACGGCTGCATTACATGCTATTTCGCACACGTGTGGAATAAATTGCTGTGTCAGGAAATCGGACGAAAGCTTGCAACTGCATTACAACCTCGTTCAAGAGTCGCGGCGGCAAGATACAGCCCGGACATCCGTTAGTGGTTGAACAGTGGCTCGTAGAAGAGGAAACGTGCAGGTCCCAGCAATCCCAGAGCTAATAAATTCGCGAGGCTTTGCAATGCCTCGAGTGGACGTTAAACCAATATTCTCAGAGAAATTCGTGAGCCCTTTCAATTCGTTTCTCATTTGGACGCCTTGTTCGCTAACGTTGTAATTTAGGAGAAAGAATTAGTGCCATTGACTGTCTCTCAGGATAGAAATGAATTTGATTAGAAAATTAACTATTTCACAACAAATCTAGTCAACTTTCCAACGTATTCTTATATGTATACCTAAATCTACCTTACAAAGCATCAAGTAACATGTGTTTTCAGAATATTCCAACGAATATTGTTGTTCGCGAGTACGACCGCAGGGGTGAATCGAAAAATCGGAAGCCGTGGGGGTAAGTGGCACTCCAGAACTAATAAATTCACGAGATTCTGCAGTGCTCCGGGCAGAAGTTTTTTAATCGCGGCGCAATGAAGCCGTCGTCTGCCAGAGGCACCGAACTGTGAGACACTGCACTCTTGGGATAACCCCTGCACTGGCCCGGAGCGGTTGTCATTTTAAATCACTGCCAGCGTGCCGAACAACCCTGATTTTGGGCAACGTCGAGCCTCCGCAGCCCCAAAACCCTTGGTCAAGCCTTGGAATCGCCGGGTATTAAATTCCCTTTTGGTTTGTCCTCCGCAAAGTGGGCTTTTTGTTCGCAAAAAGGGTAACATTTCGCCGAAATTCCCCGCAAATGTGCTATTCCTCTGCGTGATTCCCTAGTATAAATCAACGTGATCCTTTATATCTTGCTTAGCAAAGAAAATGGGTGATCATGTAGCACATTTTTTACAGATTGGTTCCAGAAAGAGACTTTTTCAAAGGTTCCTTTGCTACTGCGTGAAATTGGATCAAGAGTTAATGATCACGAGGATCGATTAATAGGTAGGATTTATATTTTAATTTTTTACAATAAGGGATGATAGTTTCTTTATGCCACTTGATTTCATCAATTTTTTCCTTTTTATTCTATGGAATTAATTCCAAATAGTGTTAATATTGTTTTAAAGTCATCTAGGAACGCTATGTCTCAGCTTTATAAAGTTTGAAAATATTGCCAAGGAGAAAAAGCCCGACCGATCCGCTACTCGAGCATTAAAACTCTCCGAGGGACTATTAATGAACGTTTCACGATTGAAATAGCATCGGAAAAACTTCAAAAGCCGCGATAGATCGTCCTCAAGACTTGCGAAGGTTGTCGCGCGACTTTCCACGAGCCGGCAGCTTCTGTAATTAACTGTTCGCCGACCACGACTACCGGGCTTAATACAATAATAAGGCGAAGGTAGCCAGAGCGAATAAATTACCAGCAGAGGGGTTGTATAGCTCCCACGTGCGTTGTATTTACGTGGCGCGAATACGCGCCGGGGACGAGCGCTAATTACGAGGATGAATGAACCGCGAATTGATGTCGTTCATCTTACTGAAAACGCAGCTTCCTCTTCCGGGCCGACGCAGCAATTCCCCCACCGCTCCCGTCGACTTAAGCCCAATTTGCATCTGTCGGCCGCCTCGCGGATGCAATTAGATCGGAATTATCGCTGCCCGTTTGTCCGCGTGTAATTGCAGTTAATCGCGACTGCTTTACCGGGACGCGGACACCTCTTCGATTCGAACGTTAATTTCGTTCGTGCTAGTTGATTCGCCCGATTCCCTGCTAATTAGCTGGTTAAATGTGCGATTTTTTCTTTGCCAAAGTAGATTTAGCTAATCTTCTCGCCTGCGTCGAGCCTCAATAATGTTTTGTCACTGGCAATGTCAATACAAAAAAGAATTTCAATGCTCCCTTTATGATAAGAAATTCCAATCTTCGTCTCATTGTTAAAATATTTTAATATTTATGAAAGAGTCAGACATGGAACACTTGTAGTGTTATTAGATTGAATTATTAGAATGAATTAGCCAATCAAAAAATTTTCCAAACATAAAATTTTATTGAACTATATGCGTTAGTATAGAAACTTAGAATGATCTATCTTTGATTTTAGTAGCTTGATAAAATGCAAAAATAATTTGATAAATTCAACGATTTTCTGTCGGTAATCATCTCACAATTTTTCAATCTCATTTTCCCAACACTTATTCAAATAGCATATATACTACATCTGGTCAAAATAAAACAATAGAATCAATAATATCCTATTAGCCACAAACGATCATTAACAAGCTCCAACGAGATCTAACAGCAAAATTAGTAGAGGCTCCAAGTTTTAAAGCGAGTCTAAGTATATTGTATTGTTTTTTTTTAAAACAAAATCACGACAGTGCATCGACAATTTCTCGAGAGCGGAAAGTTGAAAGGATCGGCATAGAAAACATTGTCTATCGTTATTAAACGCAGCAGACAATAAACAATTTCTAACGTCTAGCAACTGATAAGCTCAAGGAGCTCCCCACCAGTGTCCGTTCTGGAACGAAGAATAGTCTGAATGGAGGCCGAGAAACAGCTCAACGAGTGAATCAACGTATCCATTAAGCGCTTCGAGAAAATCAATGGGCAGTCTTGACGGAAGATTTACCGTTCCGGTTGGTTCTATTTCCGTTTTATCAGCGTTCGATTCGTTCAGGGATCGAAATCGTATCTGCTAATTAATGGATTCGTAGCTCGAGCATCATTATCACGCGGCATAATTAATATCTTATACGGAGCGTAACGAGGGGTGGACTGCTCGTCGAAGAGAGGAACTATGAACGAGGAACAAAGATAGTGAACCGCAGCTGGCTCGACCGTGGCAGACTTTAAGACGCCGCTATCAAAGGAAGTGAGGTCGACCTCGAAGATCGTTAATGGTCGGCCGGGCGTGGGACAGGCTTTCCATAATCGTGGATCACGAAAATACGCCCATTTCTGTCCATCGAGAAAAGATAATGCTTGTCCGGCCTGAGGTAACAATGACCGTAAACGATTTATGAATGGAATCTTCCATAAAACCGTGAATCAATGGCGCTCGCAAGTCAGATAGCTGTCCTACTTCTCGTCGGAATCTTTGGAAGTCTGACTCTTTCATTCCTGCTCCTCCTCGATTAGGTTATTAATATCTCTCGTGGCTAATCGGTTATTGATAATTCGAGGATTAACGCAGCCGACCGCTCCTTCCGTTTCATTTTTCCTCCGTCTCGGAGCCGGCAGATTATTAACGTCACTCGCGCTGATGTAATAGAATAGTGTCAGCCAAGACTGTTCCACAAGCTATTTACGCGGTGATAAGATTCGGTGCCAGATAGCGTAACGAGCGCTGCGCGGTAGACAGATTGACGCACGATTTTGTAATTGAGATACTACTAATTGGTTGCTTGGGCAACGTTCACCGAAAGAAACACCGACATCAGCTTCGTGGACTTTCAGATTGCATCTGACTTCGAAATTGTCCGCAATGAATCTTTAAGTTCCACACGGTCCTCAAAAATACAATAGTCTTTGAAGGTTAAGGTTTTGAATTAACAGGAAATGAGAAAAAAAGAGTGAACCGATTCCTGAGTGATTCTTCATCGGCATGATTAATTCACTTGAATTTATTCTATTTTCTTTAGAACACGTCTTCGGAACATTCAGTAGTATAATGTATGAAGTCAATGCTTATCTACTAATCGTTTCTCAATAAATACAAACGTAAAATTCTGTAAATTTTAAGACTTGAGACTCTAATTCACTGAATACATAAATGATGATTTTTTTTGGAAAAATGGTTCATTGGTATGGGAGTGGAGTAACTCTACAATTTGGGGATACCTAAGAAAAATATTAAAACCTTTACAACGACTTATAATCGTATTTTTCTGAAGGATTGAAAATGCGAAGGCATCTTTGCCAGCATCAGCCACACGTACGGGGGTATAATAATCCTTGAAACACCAGTTCGAAAGAGTCCCCACTCCGTGGAGCTATAAAGTGTCCCCTCTCGTCCCCGTTTCTTCGATAAACCACCCCAATTGGTGAATTTCGCAATGACGCAGATAACGTACGATCCCGTCGTAATTTCGATAATTGCAAGCGTGGCTATCTGGTTGCGAGCATGATCTTTTTCCTCGTACCCGCAATAGGAACCGCGGAACGAAAATCGCACGGTGCAGAAGGGAGATGGGGGTTGGGAGGTTTCGGCCAGATGCGTCGCACGAGGCGTGTCGAATTCCCCCATGAGGCCAGGGTGGCCCCGCATTCCCATATTAACATAGAGATACGGTGTTCCGATGTTGCACGAGTTTCGGCTCTGCTATACAACCTACCGTCGCCGTTGTATACTTTAGGATGCTCTAATGGAGGCTCGCACGTGGCGCCACGTGGCTCCGGGTTAAGCAAACTATCGATTATGGGATTTCACGCTAAGCACCTATAGGATTACACCGGCGATGGACGATAAAGCCACTGGATTTGTTGCTCTTTTCGAGAGGGAGCGAAAGAGCAAAGATCTCGGTACAACGGGTCTATCTGATCGGTGCACTGCTTCCTTGGCTCTTTCCCCGTTTGTTCCCTGCGGACCCTCCTCGCGCCTCTACCGACTTGACTGTGCGAAAATCTTCCCCTCGGCCTGATAGTAGTCCCAGGCATCATACCCGCTAACCTTCCGCTGCCAGAGGTGCTGGAAGAAAGGGATGGAATGCAGGTAATTGCTGAGACTCCTTTGCCTAGTGTCAAAGGTGGTGGAGGATCTTCCTGCCGGGCTAGATAGTGTTCGCAGACAGGATTAGACGTGGCCGACTGTAGATAAAATGCACGTTATCCGTGAATTAGAATCATACGATAGGCCCTTGTGTACCAGTTTCCGCTACTGGCAATCTTTGGCCGGTAAAGCCTGTGACACCCTGTATACAATAGTATTTTCGACTTTCGGTATTCGTTTAACAATCGCATTCACGGTTTTGATCGAATATTTTCTGCTAAGTATGTACTGCTGAAAAAAGCTTTTGCTTTGACTAAGGGTCTGTCGTAATACTTACACACATTGGACGTAGGAAAGATTAATATAAAAATGAATGTGTTTGCTTTTATGCAAACTATAGAACAGAGGAAAATGGAACGCTGACTTGAGGAAGCGATCAATCATCTGCTAGCCTTGAGTAAATTTTCTGATAAAAGTGGTGCAACACTTTATCGTTCTATTTAACGGTTTTTTAATTATCCTACATCAGTAAACAGTACTTCACAGTTGTTCGGAAAACAGAAGTATTTGATATGTTGTGAATATTTACTTGTCATTTTTTTCATTATCTTCTATTTTATGATAGATTTTATATTTTATTTCATGATATACTTTTGACATTGAGATATTTATTACAAGCATATCGGTCGACTTTTTCAGTGCAACAGATTTTTCTCATGGTCGTTCCTTCCCAAGTTGAGTAAGCCATCAGGCCACATTTCTAAATACGATTTTAATTATCCGTTTCCAATCAGGCACACCCGTCCAGGAGCAATTTTCACGGCGATTAGAATTAGAGCGGCTTAGTATACCGCTACGTCGTTCGTTCCCATGACGTAGAAATGAGCCGTATTTAATCGTGTGTGCCATTGATTCGACGCGGTTGGTTCGCAAGATGGCTAAATGATTTGGGAACCACCCACTACAGCTTGCATTTTCTCATGACGTTCCAACCTGAGATTTATACTCCGTTACATCCGTTACTGCTTCCAATTTCTTTCTCAATTTAAATTCTTCTTTTACAGACATTATGATTTTCCACATTTTTAACGATCGGTTGTGATAAATGACTTGTAATTTATCGTGTGAAATACATTAAAGTCTTTTTTCTTGTATCATTAATGCAGTTCTAATTTAGTATCTGTAACACAACAAATACTCGTATAGGAAGATCACTTTTGTTTATAACAAAATACGAGTACATATTATTCATTCTTCTTATTAGTTAAGATTTTGATACACAATTTAGACTTCTGTGGAAAGCATTCTTAAATACAGTATTTTATCGATATAAGTCCGATATAAGACATATAGTTGTCAGGCTATTAGATTGAAATCACTCAATTTCAGTGACACCGGGCAGAGGTCGTTGGCCTCCCACGAAGTCACCGAATGGAACACCATAGGGTTATACAAGAATCGGAGTGGAGAAATAACGAAGCAGGAAGTTGCCAAGCGGGGAAAAAGAAAAGGGGTCGCGAGATATTAGTGTCGGCTCGCTTTTCTTCTGGATCACGGGCCGCGGGTGTATGTCGGACATGCATATCGGAGGCCGTAAGAGGAAGAAAAGGAAGAGCGGTGGTCGAGGGAAGTACGGGGAACCTCAGCAGGAGATAACGCCTTTGAATATAGCCGCAAGGTCAGCGTGGAACTGACCCCAGCATCCTGCCCGACTGAATTCGAGTTTAATGAATAACTATTGAATCCCGCCTCTATCGCTGCCAATAAGAACAAAGCGGAAGCCACGGCACGGTGAGCTGGAATTTGCCGAAGGAAGTCTATTCACGCGCCGGCGCGACTCGGGAGCACTGCTTGCGGAGGATGATTTAAAATAATCGGCCCGATGATTAAACTCGACGTCCCTCTGCAGGAGTTACACTTTTCTTTCTGTAAAGTAACGGGCAGTTTATCTCGTAGCGGTTTGGTTAAGTGATTCTGGCTTCACTGCAGTCATAAGTTACTGAATATAGTTGCTTAAGGCTTTAGCTTACATTAATATTGAGAAAATTATTTCGTTTATAAAGATTTCAATATATCAGAAGTCGCATACAAAAAGCTAAATGTGCCATAAATGTATGACCATTTTAGTTGTAGATCTAAATGAAAGACACCATTCCTAAGATACATACATGTAGGTTATCTGCCTGCTACAGTATTGCAGCATTTTGCAAATAGTAATTTTCTATACTCGTGTGATTTAATTATCAAATTGCCTATTGCATTCATGACACCGAACGTATAAAGAATCATGCTTTCAATCCCTGGAACAAACCTCCATTTTAATACATACATACATACATATATATATATATATATATATATATATATATATATATATATATAATATAAGAACAAAATTCAGAGTTAAAGATGAAGAATTTGATCACCCACGTATGACCGATACGACGGTAAATAAGACATTCTAATAAGAAAGATAAGCAGCGAAACGAATGCTGGTAGTGACGGTGTCAAAACCTAAATGGTATCTTCGCTGACATCGAATGTTATTTAATGTAAATGTCAAGGGGTGATTACATTTTTCGACAGGTGTTGTGATCGCCATACATCTCAGCAGCGTGCATTGTACAAGGCCCCATGGCTCCACCATTATGATCAGTCCCCATTCACGACACGCAACAGCTCCTCGAAGGGTCCTCCTTCTATCGAGGCCCTGAAGGATATGAATTCCACTCGCGGCGGATCCGAAATGGAAGCTAATTGTAGTGTCTCTGAACGATCAACACTTCTCCCAACGGATCCTGGTGCTGGTGGGCTACGCCCGTGGCAGGTGTGCGTTATGAAGCGTGGTTGTCGGCCCGTGGAAAATGGCGGAGAGCTCGTCGAATTCGGTCGAATCGTGGTGGGAAAAAAATAATAAGAAGACGAACAAGGAAAGAACCTGGGTAGAAGTAACGACGAGGCGGGGAGTGATCGCGCTCGGCACCACAAGGGAAGTAGGCAGAGTAATCTCGATGGTGCCGAGGCATCGGTGCCATCGAGCCGAGAGAATAAGTATACATTTTATCCGTAACGTGTTCGCCATTACCCTACGACGTCGAAGCCACGGGCTAAGTAACGGCTCGTGAGGGTCGAGAACGGCTTCGTAATGCGATGTGTGTGCAACATAAGTGGCCATCAGCCAACATAAACAATCGCCATGGTAAGTATATGGTGCGACGATACTCTCCCCCTCTCCCTCTATCGTTCTGTTTAGCCTCCTTCTCGTTCCCAGGACCATGTCCCTCCGTCCCTCTTCGTTCGAGCTAGCCCGACGACCGATCGTGGAATCGTACCGGGGTCCTCTCGCAGGATACCTGCTACGTATACAGGGCCCCATTGGAGACGGTGCAACGTAATGGAGCCATTATCGCTGGATAACTTCATCATCGGCCATTGGCGTAGGCCGTTCACCACGGGTACACCTCTTCCGCTCCGTTCACCGATCAACCCGATACAAAACGATTGCCGGGTAGGCGGGAAGGGGTATCTTATCGATGATGGGAATTGTGCTTCGTCTTCGTTCCTTTGGCATCGTGTACCGATATTATAGCACATATTGAAAATTCTACATAATTTAATGTGCCCCTCGTGGACGGATATGGCTATGGTTCTTGGAACATCGCCGTTTATAATCTGGCCCGATCGCGACTCAACGCGTACACGCCCCAATCCGCGACCACTTCCACGGAAAGCGGGGATTGTTAATGACGTTTGGAAATAACGAGGGCAACGATTGAGGAGACCTTTCGGTGGCTAGATGCCCCCCGCTAGATCAACCCTCGCTCGATCGTTTCCGCGTTCTCTTTCGTTCGTGATCAAGTTTATCTCAACTGCTGTAGTCGTGAAATTCCATTGCAAAGGAAAAGACTTTGCAGTTTAACCGTTCAAAAATGACGCCTGATTGTTAGTTCCTTCTCTGCGACAGACATTGTCTTATGTTACTGATGTTACCACAATTAATTAGACTTTTTCGTGTGCTTCACAACTATATATATAATCCTAGAAAGCAAGGAATAATAAAATATCAACGCCGTGGGAACACGCCTACCGCAAGGAAACGCAAAACAAAAGAAAACGATTTTTACACACCGGCGAACTAGGGGGACCCCTTAATTCCGGGACAGAGTTTCTCCCGTGTCCTCGTCGTGTAACCTGTTTTCATCATGTCCTCCCCGTATCGTGTTCACTTAGGACCCATTCACGTTGTAATTATGGTAACCATAAGCAGCGAGGTCGTGTTTTAATCCGGAGGAGTAAACGGGCAGACAGACGTAGCCTCTAACCGAGACAAATTTTCGAAATCTATCAACGGGCGGGCATTAGCATAATTTGACACTTTGCAAGTGGAACGGCAGGTGGCTGAGAGAGAGACGATGCCCCGGTGTCAGCAGCCTCTCGAGCCGAGACACGAGGGCGCGCAGCCTTGCGAAAAAGTCTAGCAAGACCGCGCTAAAAGTTGTATCGCCCTGAACAACGTCGTTCCATGCGAACGTCCACCGGGGAAGATTGACCACCTTCGATGGTAATGGGGGCTTGATTACAAAGCACGTTCCACTCCGGCCCAGCCCCCTGTTTATATCAATATCTCTCTTCTACGTGCACACATCCACACAAGCCCGCATCCATTCGCTGGCCTCATCGGCATCATCGTGAACGCGAAGCACGTGTGTGCTCGCGGCTGATCATGATACCCGCCGGTCCACGTACATATTACATACCTACATACACGGCATCGTTCACCGGAAACGCTGGATTTCATCGAACGCCGCCGACTGGTATCTGAAAATCATCTAAACCCGTTTTCTCTTGAACGATGCAATCACGATCGCATCAGGGCTGTCACGGTCCATCGCGAGGACTCGCAGACTCCGCTTCGAACAAGAGACCATTGAATTGCGCGATCTGTGTTCCTAATTTTACGACTACCCGGATTATCAAGTTGTTATCCGCTTCTGTCTGAACGATAATGTTTTTATTAGTTCGACGCGGAACTCGCGTTCCATTTAATCCTCCAGAAATTCACCGACCGAGTGATTTATTACGATTTGATATGTGTACTAACGAGTTAGCGTCCGCCTAGTGGATTCGAGATATACGAATGGAAGTATCGGAGCCAGAGCAAGAGAAACCAAATTGTGTTTCTTGATAAATGATACAAATAGTTCGTTACGGATACGGCGATAGAACTCGTGCTTCAATAAAAGTGATTAGCTTCGAGAGATTGCTTCAATATTACTCTCTTAATGCACTGCGTTTATAGTTTAAGTAGAGTCGGGTCTAACTTTGTTTTACCTTTTGATCAAACGTTTTTCGTAAATCATATAATGACGTACAAGCTCCATGAATTAGCTTTACAGCTTCTGCTTGAGTAAAAGTGATTGGCTGCGAGAGATTGCTTTAACGTTCCTGCCTTAATGCTTCGCTTTTATGATTCAAGTAATATAGACTCCAACTTGGTTTTACTTTTTGGTGAAATGTTTCTTAAAAATTGTGCAACAACGATCCACGAATTAGTTTTTCTTGTTGGCCAGCTATTAATGCTTATACAGTAATTCTATACTTCATTCCGGACTTCATTGTTTGGATGAAAATGTTTCCTCGGCCACATTGATACTACCGAACTTTTCAGTACAGAGGCGTAACACGTTCGAAAGGAAACAGTATCCTGAACAAAGGCGCGTCGAGGCTGGATCGTTAATCATAATCGGACGTCAGCGATGTCTTCATCAGCCAAGGATGCGGCGTGCACGTCTCAGCCATCGAGTTTCCGGTTCGATCTCCTGTCTCGCGAGAGGAAGCACCGGTAGGGCGAGAGTGGTCGAAGTCGCAGAGGGCGACACCGGTGACGGCCGTACTTCGAAATACAATCCAATTCGCGGCGGATTTCCCGTTACTAAACCGTATCCAATCGACCGCTAGGTATTTTCCGCTGAAACCACCCCTTGGCCTCTCCTTTTTTCGGGGGCGATCGTGCGGAGACGGTGCTGGTGTCGCAGAAACGAGGGTCTCAGCCGGAAAACACCGAGTCAGCACGCCACGGGAACCATTCGCTGGGAACATGGCCGGTGAAATAAAATGTATCGGCTATTTTCGTTCTCGACACCGCATTGGTCAACCTGGCGTTTCTACCCTATCCCCTCCGGCGCGTAACTTCTGATCGGTCGGTTTTGTGTCTCGGCATTCAATATCTCCTGTGTCTCAAGTTAAACGCTGAACCTCACTTGGCGGACTAGTGCAGGCTAATTCTATTTCGGAGTTGCCCAAAGCTCGCGGCGCAGCGGAACATCATTGCAAAAATGGTTTTGGCCCGGTATTTATTAAGTTGGTGCATAAACAATCTTAAGCGATCTTTGTTCTTGAATTTTAAATACACTCGTGGGACAAAACTAAGTGGTCGCCCTTTACAAACTGACTTCTTAAACATTGGACCAATAAACATAAGTCTTTAAGCTTCTTTTTTGTTCGCTTTTCATGTTCGAATTGCAATAATTAAGGCAACATGCAGTATCCTAGTCACTAGGAAAATGATAAGCATGATAACTCCTGTTACAGAAGGTTTTTGATACTGCATTTAATATTCAATACGTATTTTCATCAATTAGTTCTCAAAGCGTGAATTTATACACAGCTCATTGATTATGCTGAACATATACGCGGAGGATAATTATTTATATCGCAGTAACTATTAAGTACCGCGAGCAATAAAACGGCGTGAAACAGAAGAGAAACTGTCCGGTCATGCTACTTCCCGCGCATGTGGCTCGAGGTTGTAACTTCGTTTAGCACAACTCCGCGTAGGTATACTACTTCAGAACTGTACAAAATTCAGGAAATAAACCCACAAACTGTCATAAACAGTTTAACACAAATAATTTAACGTATAGAAGCAACACAAGATCTCCAGCTCGTTCCTAATCGAACTGAACGAAAGCATAAAAGAACAGAAAAGCGAAGTCTCCATCGCATCTAAACAGGAAACAGCGACTGCGATTAAACCGTGAGTTCCGCAGTGAAGCCAGACAACAGAACAGTGGTGCAGTAGAAAATTAACATTAACTGCTTCAGTCAATCTCCGTGATCCCCGGGTTCTATCGCTTTTTATTACCAATTTCCCTCTTTTCATACGGTAATTACTTTCTCCATTCATCTTGCGTCATATCTCGCGGCATCGGCGATCTATCCATCAATTCTAATTTCCCCGATACAGCTGGACGACTGGGAGATTCCTCGACTTCCTTTCCGATCGTAGCCTGTTCTCCGTTCGAGACTTTTATTTTTGCTGTTCGCCGTAATCAGCTTGGTCAATTAACGAAGAAAGGGAGCAGCGTGAAGGGAGGACCCGGCTGCACAGGACAATACTGCAAAGATACAGATGAAACAGTGAGGGCACCGGTTCCATTCCTCCCGGCGGCGGCAATAACAGTTCCCGTCCAATCAGATGTCCGGAGGCAGCTGGTCAAGAAGGGGTCCTAGAAAGCTCCGCGCTCTGAAATCTGGCGGGAGCAGCCGAAGCAAGGGGACAAAACATTCGCCGCACGGCCGACCGCGGAACGTATAATAAGTGTGTGATTAGCATTATTTACGGCCGGTTAACTATTAACCCATAAATCAACCGGAGGACTACATTATCCGGCCGCGGCCCCGGTGTGTTCGTGTGTGTCCGGTCGCCTCTCTCGAGTCTTCTGCGCCAAGAAAACGGTACCGCACCGAGGTGTGCGGACCGTAGATCGTCCAGCCGATAAGCGACGTGGATTCGTGAGTCAGGGAACCGCGGGGAGAGTGAGAGAGGGTATGAGAGAGTGAGAGAAACCCCGAGGAAACAGCCGGAGGAACAGAGTAAGCTAAATAGAGGAATGAGGGAGGACAGCAGCATCGGCGGCTAGCCATCTTCCTAGTGATTTAGGAGGACGCGGTGCTTTCTTGCCATTATCAGTCGCTTCTTTCCCTCTTGTCTTCTCTAAATCTCTCGCGAGTTTTAAGCGGATTACAAGGTATCAGCTCGACAACGTTTTGTTGCCCCGAGTTCGACTGCTTCGCTCCGGCTAGTATATTTCATGTCCGATCTGCCGGATCTGATACCTAACCGTGATGGGAGCTTCGCTACGTTTTCGAACGATTGGGGTGAGGCTCGAGTGAATTTTACTTGAAGAAGTGGGTGTCTTTGCTGCCTGCGTACGACGATGATGAATACTGGGCGATTAGGGTATCGGGAGGAGCAAAGTGCACACGTTTATTCCTGTTAGGGAGTTTGTGCCTTAAAAGTTAGTAGCTTCATGACTTTAAATAACTCATAAGTTATTTGGTGTACGATCAAATTTTTCAAATAAATGCACCATAGTTTCCGAGGGGAGATACATATTTTTTTGTTATTATGCTGTTTTTTAAATAAAATGCTTAATATTTTTTCTCGAATTCATTAAAAAGTAACCGTGTTATAGGAGGGTTGACGTTTCGAGTTAGATTTTTATGTAAAATAAATGTTAATTTTTTAATGGTTATCTATAAGCAAATCGTGTCTGAAATATTCGATTCATTTTTATTGGTATTTTAATTTGGATCCAAGATGTTAATGAGTCTTTCGAACAGCGTCCCAAAAATTCGATGCGCCCGGTAACATCGTTCGGCAGAAATTGGAAAATAGACCGGCGGTAAATATCAATGTTGCGTCGAAAACAGGGATTGCAAATTATTCAATGAAAAATAATATAATTTGTTCCGTCGTGCTTTTACCGACTCCCGCATTGATTGTTAGGTATTGTGCCATACGTCCATGTTAAACATGACCATTAATATCGACGCGGTGCACAATTTAATTGGAACATACTGACAGGAACGTCCGTGTGCAATGTGTTCTAAAGCTCGAATGATGGACACATATAAATGGCTAATTAATTTAATTACAACATCCGCCGTTATTACATGGAAAACGCAACGGTTAATTAGTAAGTACGTCACTCGGTAATTTTACTTTTAATGAGGCTCGTTTGCTAAATTACTGATATTACTGGATTTATTCAACGTAAACAATTTAATATTTCAAGCGTCCCTTCCTGTAGTTCCGACGACACGTCGAATATTCTTTCATTTTATAATCACACTTTCCATATAATATATTTTAATTTTAACATTATTGGTTTTCTATAATTAATATTATAATTTTATAGAATAATGTGCAATACGATTTGTTCTTACTCATATGATTTCTGTCACAGCTACAGTGTTAAAAACATTCTGTCTTCATAATTTCCTAGAAGAAAAGCAAAATTTATATCTATTGTACGCGCACATTCACTTACAGAGGAGTGGAATTTTATTTGAATCTAAACGCAATTATTAACAGCAACATTTAGTAGATTTAAATTGAAATTTGTGTTAAGAATGTGACTATTATTCATTACATGGCAAGGGCTTAAGTTGGAAATTGAGAATGTACGGAGAGAAAACTATTTCATAGCTGCAGATGACAATTAACCCAATCGCAAATGAAACAAAACCATCAATAAATCATCAGTCTAGTACGAGGCTGATGATTGCCCAGGAGAACAGCCGGAATAAGGTATCCTCCCCCAATGTATTGCATTTACATCGGATTTCGGGAGGTTTCCGCACATCGTACGCCCGGCCAAGCACGCTTCTGCAGTCACCGCAGATCCTCCTAAATAAATTCCCATAAAGCAGCTCCGGTGGCTTGGTCACGTTGGCCCGGTCTTGGCACTCGCACCGTACACTCCCTGCTCCCGTATTCGAGACACGAGATCCTGCCAGTGGTACGTCATTCGCCCTGTCGCTAATCAGAACTAACCGCCGACGCGTGACTCGAATTCACCTCGTCGCCGTCGACGGAACCGGAGAGACAGAGAGAGATAGAGAGAAAGAGAGAAAAAGAGAAAGAAAGAGAGAGAGGAACGAGGCCGCACAGCGGAAAAGCCGGCCTAGAGGAACAAGGTGAAAAAAGGGACGGGCGCGAAGAAGAAACGCAGACACGTCGTTACGACGCAGCCATCTTTGCATCTCCCTTTCACCAGCAACCCCATTTTTGCGCTCCCGTTATGGCCGTTCCATCGCGAACCGCTGGCTAAGTCTCCTCCTCGACTTCGACTTCTTCCTTCTAGTCTAGACCCTCGTGTTACTTCGCCATCCCCTTTCATCCCTCCCCTCTCCCTTTCCTACTTCTCCACTTCCTTCCCTTCCTCCCGTCTTCTTCTTCTTCATCCACGTTCTTGATCGCCCCGGCAATTAGACTTGCAAAGCAACCGCGAATTCGCGGGGATTTCAACTTCCGGCCGAGTGACGAGGGAGGACCGATTTCCCTTGATTCCTGCGGTTGCTCGAAAATCGTTAGTGAGATAAAGCTCCGGCGATTTTATTCCGATCTTGGGAATTGCCGGAATTGCTGGGCGAATTTGAATTTGGATGAACTTACAAAAAATGGATCATCTGCTCTTCGTCTATCAATTATGCTGTTGCTTGGAAACTGGTTGATCTCTTAGAGTGAATTGTTACGAAAATATAGAGAAAATGGGAAATTTTGAATGGATCGTTCTAGAATCGTTATTGTATTATCATTATTGTGATAATCGCGTAAAGGAAACACTTTCGTAACGTGTCTGTGCAAGACTTACCGCATCTACTTGCAAGCATATACATACGGACTCGACTCTTCTTACGCAGAAACTTAATTCAGTACTTTTTGGTAAACATCGGTCGAATATCCCATCTGTAATCGATCTTATTTGATTCACAATTTTTTACTGCACGTGAGACAAATAAATTCGCGTATATGAATACGCATGCACCTAAAATTGTTTTTACTTTATAATTTATCGTAATATCATTGAAGAAAAGAAACACAATTGGACCTCAATTTTCATTAAAAAAAACTGTTTCTGAATTTTTTAAAAGATAAATTTATTCTTACTCGAAATATATTCAATAAACGAATAAAGTTTCTCGAGAATCGTATCATAGCAAAAATCAATTTTCCATCACAATTTCTTACATTTCGTGGTTGATATTTTTTCATTGTATAATTACGTGAATTTTCGTAACAACAAATCTTATTTTTATTGTTACAAATCGTAATTTGTAGACTGTTGGGCAATAGGAAATGATTGAATAGTTTTCCAATTGGAGATCTCACGATTTGCGGCGGAAATTGAACGGGGGCTCAAGAGCGTCGCGATGACGAGTCACGATTTAATGAACAGCACTAAAACTCATTCTTAGCCTGGCTAGCTCATCTAATCTATCCATTCCAGCTTTTTTCTTCCCGTTTCGCCGATCGTCTCGCTTTTTTCCACAAGCGGCAGACGATAAAAACATCAAACGTCATTTAACGAGCCAAGAGGTCGCGACCGAACTTGCATTGAGAAATTTCAATTCATGAGCTCGCCGAAGTAACGTTGATCCATTGATTGAGAGACTCACTACTGTAACGCGCTATCATAGTTGCGTAATATATTTTACGAACGATCTCATGATGATTCAGGGAAAGTCCAATTACTAATAAGCGTCTCAACCCTCGATTGTAAATCTATGTAATGCTACTTACATTACGATGATTCAAATTCATAAAATATTTCTTTATTTAATTATACCACTATAATGTCCTTTATTGAATTCCACAGGACCAATCTAAAATGCAAAATTTCTGTTTACATGTACATATGTATTCTGCCAGACCGAGTCTTCATGTAATTGTAATATTCACTCTTGCATACATATAATATCGTTAAACAAGATATTGTTTGAAAATTCAAGATCGTATTATTTCTTCGAAATTTTTCCATTTCTGGGAAATGGCTTTTTTAGAAAGTAAGAAATGATTTTCTTCGGCCCAATAGGGTTTACAGTGTTGCAATTACTTCACAATATTTCGATTTATCTTTTTCGAGTCGATCAACGGAAATCGATATCGACCAGGGGGATTCCTGTAGAACGATAAACTCCCGAAGTAATTAGCCCGATGTTTACACAGTTTAACGTTTCCCTGGTATCTTCGGTTCTCCTCCTACACGGCTCAATTAACTTACGGCGCACTTAATTAGTCGTCCTGACTCTTGGCACGCGGCAACAAACTGGCGCATGGCATGCCGTGGCGCTTTCGAATCGCTGGCGTCCGCTAAATTTTCTGCCGGTCTTATCTGCGAAATAATTATCTACGGAACGGGGATGGAATTTTTATCGACGCGACCGAATCGCTGAATAATCCGGCGAGATACCGCCGCGTTTCGCGATTGTCCGGGCTACTCGTTCGCCGAGCACGAGATTTTATTATTTGTCGTTTAATAAATTCTCCGGTGTTAGGATGTTATCGTTGAAAATGCGAACTTCAGCAAAATCAATAACTGTCAGATTGAGTCTATCTCGATCGCTGACAAAAAAACGATTAATTTTTTTAAATTTCTTTCAGATTTATTTCTTACGGTACTTTTTCGTTTCTTAGTATACGTATCTCGCAGTAAATGCTGATCGAGTGAAATTATTAGTTTTATTTCTATTTTCCAGTTGGGTACGCAGAATTTATGCCAGCTAGTCACGTGAGTAATCGGTACTGTTTTAATAACTAATTACGTTTTTGTATCACCAGATATTGACACATATTCGAATGAATTACTAATCTGTGAATGTTATGTCAATTCATTTGAAATTTGATTTAATTATAATTACCAATTTTTATCCTTTGATTATAGTTTGCACAATTTACATACTTCAATTCGGAGAATTACTATAATTTTGCATGTTGGTGAATTTAATGACGTAGTCGTACACCGAGTGTTATTATAAACTAGATGTATTACCAGTTCAGATAAGTGGAAAGGAGAATCAGTTGGTATTGTAATTTATTAGGTATAACGTTGGTAATTAACGCAGACGTAGACATATTAGTACGATTTTAATCTGCTTTCTTTCTTTTACAAAGGAAATGTATCACATGAACTGTTTGCATGAAGTGTACCATTATACCTTTATCTAGACAGTAATATGCCTTATAAAATTATACAGTAACATTTTCAGTTAGTCTTCGAAGAAAGAAATGAAAAATGCGAAAAAACTGTTAGCGATCTCAAGAAGTATCGTTGACTTCGTTTGAGCTAATTTTGCATAATGTAGTTTCTTTGTGAACTGATCTATGAATGGTGCCAATTATGAGATAGTGCAACATAAATAGTAGTATATCATAATATATTCACTCGTTGACCAGATATTGTGTGGCACGTAGTGAATCCTTTATTTTTTACTGAAATGAAACTAATCATTTTATAGGGAACTGTTTAGGTAATCGGAGGAAGTATTAAAAGCATTGAATATATTTAATACTTAATAATATAATTAATAATTATAAGTGAATAATATTTAAAAGGCGTTATTATAAACATTTTTTTATTCTATAGAATTTGGAACAGGTTGTTTTCATTTATTGAAAAATGCGCACAAATCAATGAATTTATTCAATAAATACGTACAAAAGTATCTTCAGAATTGCACTACTTAGAAAATAAGAAATTCTGAATGGATATGATTGTGACCAGTCGTTCTACTTTTGAATAATAAAAGAATTAATATAATTTATCATATATAAGATTGATAAGAAAAGTGTGTACTCCAAAGTCCCAGAAAAGTGTCAAACTGGTCGAGCCGAAGTTCTCACCTCTAAGGCATTAAACAATGGAAAAAGAATGATGGTTAATCGATAATCGTCAGGAAATGATCGGCGAGTTCGATGTATGAGTCCGCGTTGGCCGCCGAGGTTAGCAGGCGGCTCGTAATAAAGAAAAATGGCGTCGGCGACGCGAATTTCCATGACGCCGTAGAAAATTCCGGGAAAGGAGCGAACAGAGGGCCATGAAAAATTGATCGAGCACGATATCTCACGTTTAGGCGAATCCGGCGAGGCAAGCAGGACACGCGCGTCCCATGCATCAAAAAGCCGCCGGCTCCGGGCCGTGCTTTAATATAAAACTTAAATAACGATACAGCAGCGTCATGACGAAAATGGGAAATAATCTTATGAATAAGTTCTTCCCTGGGGCGTGCTTGGCTCAGCTGGGCTCGCCGGGAGACCACGGCAAATTTGAGAACCCCCCGCGATTTTACAAATTACCTTTACATGATCGTCGCCGCCGCAACGGCAGCGATTAATTCTGCCCGCTCGTCTTCTTCCGGTCGTTTCGTCGAGTTTGCAAACTCACCAGGTTCCCTTTTGACGTGTCCTGTCGGTACACGCGAAATCCTTTCTTCACCGGCTCCTGGAACGTCTCGGGAACGTGATTAACAAAATGATGGATCAAATGTGACGTGTTTTCGTTCGTACCTTCTCTAATTGGATGTTGAAAGAAACATCTGTCAGAAATTACTAGCAGACTGGGCACCTTCGGTTATTTTTCGTCTGTGTTTGTAAAAGGTATTATAAACTCACAATTTTTAGACTAATTCAAATTCTCTTCTTCTCTTTAACACTTGTACAAATATTAATTTGGAAATACACTTGTACTCCATAAATATTAAAAAGGACACAAACATCACATCTCAACCCTAACTTTCATATCTTCCCCCTTGATTTAAAACTTTTCAAAGTAAACATTTCTAAATAGATCACAAGTTTTAATTCCAGATTTTTAGGTTTCATAGTTGAGTGAGTCCATACAATGATCTCTTTTTGTAATTGAAGTGACGTGTCTTCTCTTGTGGTTAATTTGTACCCTGTCCAGTATTACAACCCTACATATTCGGTCTAGCATTAACTTTCCAGCGAACATAATCTACCAATATGGCTAGATAGAATCTAAGAGTTAAGCAATTACTCCGAACAGGAAGTTTGAAGCGACGGATACCTACTTAATGATTGGTAAAAGGGAAATTGGAAAATTGAAAGGGTTGAACGATATGATGTTTTACATTCACTACTTATACCCTTTTGAGTATCGTCTACCCTAAATGTACTTTCTAGCATCAATTTTCTAAATAGACTACCAATTGGCAATATTGATAAAGAATAGGTTCAAGTGTCATAGATTCACCAATTAAATCCTCTTTAGTACCTTCTACCCCTAACATCATTTCCGTAAGAAATCATCCCCTTCGGTCTGAAAACAATGATCGCTCGACGCGTGAGTGTAGGGTACGCGGCTCCCAAATTCCTTGAAAGACTCCTCGCGTTGGAAAATCCGCAAGGTAGCAAGGCTGGGTTTAATCAAGGTCGAATCTTCATTCTCCACGTCCACGGCCGGGCTATCAAATACAATCACCGAACGTGCGGCATCTTTTTCCTCTTTTCCTTGTCGCGCCCCCGGCCGGGAGAGCGTGGGTCGCCCACACCTCTTTCTCCACACTCTCTCTCAGTCGATTCGTTCTCGCTCTCACGAATTGAATCCTGCCGGATGCGGTGCGGTGGTGGTCGGGAAAAGGAGGCCGAGAGGGAAGATGAAGGAGCGGAGAAGGTTGCCCTGGTAACGACAGAGGGTTTCTCGGCGTGGTTGCCCGGGCAACCTCTAACCAGCGATCCCTAAATATGCGCCAGCGGGCCAGAAGCGGGCTGGAACCGAGAAAGAGGGAGGCGAAAGAGGGTGAGAAGAAGAGAGGCCGCGATCGACGGGATGGAAGGGAAAACGCGGAAAGGGGGTAGAGAGAAGGATAGAGAGAGTGATCCTCGCCACTGGTTGGTGGAAGGGGGCCGCTCGCTGGTGGGTTTGGTAACTGTTACCGCGGAAGGTGAGGAGACCCAGTTAATTACTAAAGCGTTTTAATCGTCGGCGAAGTTCCGACGGCACTCTAGAGTCTGGGCCAAAAGGGCTTCGGAGAATGCGGCGGCTGTGTAAATTAGGAACTCGCCAGTTTCTCCTCCTCGCAACCACCTCCGCACACCCTCTTCCGTGTACAACCGTTTCAGAACGGGGGACGCGACGCGACGTTTTCACAAACTTATAGTTTGCAGGCTTAACCTCGCGAGCAAAGGTGAACGATTCCTCTCGGATCCTTGCCGGATGGATTATTGGGGCTGCGGGATTTCGAGAAGGATCATCGTTCCTGCGAGTTTCGAACGAGGTTTAGCGCGACCCTCGGGTTCGCCACGTTCGGCATCCACACGGGAATGAAAGGTGGAATGGTTCAAGGAAGAATCAAATTTATACGGGAAGTCCACGCAAAGCAATTTTGTCTTAATACGTTCACTACTGCCATTTGTTTCGACGCCTGTCTTCACCGTTAATGTTTTGTCAAATGCAATGCACCGGCTTTACGAAATATTTAAACAATTTAACAGAGAGTTCTGGTGTCTCTGGATATTATGTTGCGTATCATGACTTTAAGTAACAAAGAGTAAAAAATTAATTTGCCTACCTTTAAGGTAGTTACTTTACGTAGGGTACATGTGGCTAATTTCATCCCCTACACAGTAGTCAGCCTTCTTGAAAACAAACTGTGTGAAGATACATGTCTCTATATTATAAAACATTTAGTAAATAGTATATTAATAATAATATTAATAATAACAGATGACTGGCTACTGGTCTTAAATTGCTCACTACTGGAACGATTACCCTAGTTTCGTTGTTGGGTTGAACGGAACATTCGTTTCACTTTTGTATGACGTATCTGGACGAGAATAATTACGAACGTGTTTGTTTCAATCTAACTCTTGCGTCGGTGTCCCAAATTTTATAGAATGTTCAATTATACTGCGATCGTTAGACTACAGTACAAATTTTCCACACATCTGTTATGGCAATGTTACTATTTGTCCACAAGACCATACACACAATTTTCAAGACAAATTAGAAATAGGTACTCTGGTACCTGAATATTGAGATAAATGTTAAGTTTGATTACTGCATCGTTTAGTGCAAGAAAAATTGGTAACATTATTCATTTGTTTTTTGCTGGTTTGTAACTTAATTGCGAAACGGAATTTTTCGTTTAACCCAACATAAGAAAAATATGGTACAGGGGAAAATGATTCTTGTTTGCATTCTTTCTTGAAAAATAAGCTTTCATTTTTTTAATGGAATACTATTTGTATACATATATACATATACTAATATAAATTCAACGATTACATTAATTTACAGGTTTATTAGAGAAAAGAGAAAATTGACAGAAAAAATACTGACTCTGAAACATCTAGGAAATATTGAGATTATGCGAACTCGAATTTCTCATTCCGCTAATGTACTCTATAATGAAAAATATTTTAATTGGCTCGTATTTTATATTGTCTCGTAAGAATTATTACACAGAATAATTACTGGCTTTTTGAATAAAACTTAAGCCGCAGATGAAACGATGCAAAAAAGTGATATTCCCACAATCACTTCTTCCCGCAACTATAATAACCTCGATCCCATTAGCAACGCCTCTTTGTGCATGCACAAAGAGCAGGGCGCCCCTGACAGATAATAGAAATGCATCTGTTTCTAAGCAAATTGACTGCAGACGCGTTTGTCAGCCGATAGCATATCCCCTAGCGTGCGCACGCTCTTCGAGCATAAATTCTGCAAACCCGAGCTGCACGACAAATAGGATGCAACGAATTTTTAATTCAACAATACCAGGATTCCCACGTTGCGAACATTTAGTTATCACTGCGGAAAAAGAGACGTGGGGGCATGAAGAGCCAAAATGGAGTAATATATTCCAGCATCATTTTTATTATTCTAATTCGCAAGAACTCCATTTTGTTTAAAACTTTATTGTCAAACGAACATTGTTATAGAATATGATAATCAATGATTACAAATGTAAATAATAATTTCAAAGTAACATTATGATTGTTCTAATTTTCATTTCTAATATTATTTACTCCGCGAATCTATAAATTGTAGCGAAGTTTACGTACGTAGCAAGTTATACTGATAAGAGCAACGCGCCCAGTGGCGCATATACAACGCAATGATTCCTAATATTGAATGCAGCTGTGATTAAATGGATCTATTGAAACGGTTGCATGTCTCAGGTATATTCAACATCGACCATCTCGTATAGCAGAACGTTATACATATCGGAAAATTTCATCGCATATTTTCGACTAATAACACGTCAATTTATTTACATGTCAGTTCTGCAATTTGCGAGTAACGCATCGGAGAATTATAACGTTTAAGAACTTGTGTAACCGAATACAGCAGAAACTAATTTGCAAGTCCCGACTTGCAATAGCATTTTCAATATTTATGCATGAAAACTACATAGCCTGTGTAACACCGCTGGTCAAACAATAAATTTCAGATTTTTTATCGTACAATTATTGCAATGATAAAAATTGTTCCATCATGATAAAATTAATTTCAGACTGACATAAAATTTTTTATCAGATTCCAACGCATAATTTGTACGGTTGCAGTAAACAAAAATTTCGTTATTACGAAATACATATAAGAATGTTGAAATAGCAGTGGCTGTAGTAAATCGTGACATTTCAGTTTGTTGTAAACTTTAGCTAGTGGGAAGGTGTAATGTACAGAAAAAGTAGTTTGATAAAGTATGGTTAACAAGAGGAATATTGTATATTTAACATAAACGGAATGTATAAAAAGGAAATATTACAAAGTGTCAATGAACAAAAATGATGAAGAGAGTGGACGATCACAATCAGAATGATGCGCGAGTATCGCGGGTCTAAATTCGGGCGTGACGAATTAACGGAATGTGACAAGATAAGAGATGTGACAGTATGACAAGGTGCTCAAAGTAAGAATCTCAAACGACTAACACAACTCTCTTTTATACCCTGGCGGGCCATCGATTTCGGAAGGAACAAGAATAGAAAATTTGAAATTAAACACCTAGGATCGCATCAACGTTCGTTACAGTAATGACCTAATAAACGGTGCCGCGAGGGAGACAAAAGAATTGGGTAACGGATTTGGTATAAGGACAACAGAATGTGATGGCCCACGAGACAATAATTACGGATTCGACAAACTTTCGATACGACGAGGTTTACCTAGTCGGTTGATCACCTCGCCGGTTGTTGTCGAAGTCGCACAGCTGATATTGGTGGTGAGACAAAATTTTCGAACACGATAGTTCGATAGTTCGGACGTCCGGAATCGCATTGCAATTCTAAGAAAAACGAACTGTAAGTTTTTGTACACAGTTCAATTAGAAAAGCGATTAAAAGTCTTAAAACAGTAATTTAATAGAACTGTAACCAAAATCGCGCAGAGTTTAAATATGTTTAAATCCGGCAATTTCAAGGCAGCACAGTGAAATTCCGGTAGGTTTAGCGTAAAGAATCAATTTTTTGAAGGAAGGAAGGACACGCGCTGAGTGCGTACTCGGTAAAAAACGGAGCACGAGACGTTCATTGACCGGAACATGATAGCAAATGATCAAGAAGCGTCGCGGAGGCTTTTTTCGGCGAATAGATGGAAAGACGAACGGCAGTTTTCGACTCGGATAGATGGGGACACGCCGACAACTGGGCAAACTCGGCGTCGCGCGCTAAATAACTTTGCTTAACAAGGTGCTGCCGCCACTGTAAAAAGATTACGTAAGCGGTAATGGCCGCCGGCTCCTCCTAAATTCGAGAACGAAGAGTTCCAGCGTAGTGCGCGAAGCCAAGAGATAGAGAGAAAGACCGACAAAGCGGGAGAGAGCCAAGATGAGAGAGAGAGAGAAAGAAAAAGAGGAGGCAGAGAGGGAACGGAGATAGATAGAGCAGAGGACAGAAATGGCGAGCGAGGTAGAGAGGGAGGAACAGCTCAGCGTTCGTGGCGGGGGTTAATTTTAATTTCCTAATTTTTCCCACCCCGAGGCGCAGGTAATTTCCTCCCCAGAAGAGAATAGATGTAATTACTTAACGCCTCCGAGCTCCGAGCTCCGAGCTCCTCTTATTAAAAGAGGATCGTGCCCCCGAGGGCTGGAGGGGTGGAAGATTTCTTTGGTGGGGGTTGCGCGGAGTGGTGGAAGCACAACAATCGTCGGAGACTGATCGAGAAGAAAGGGAAACGTTGTCGAGCTGCTTCCCTGGAAGACGAACAAGGCGTCTTATTGTCTTTGCACGACGACCGTGGTCAAACGTCGATCCACTGATCAGTATTCTCCGGGTGCGGGTCAGCCACGATAGAGTTCTCGCAAAATTTCGAGAGGAACACTCGAGTCGGAGAAGCGAGGAAAAGAATCGGTGGGATAGATATTTTTGCTAGGTGAAAATTTCAACGTCGAAGATACGAGGAGAGCGTATCCCGCGGCTCGAATTAGAGACTAAGGTCGACGGAGCAGAGAGGGTCCACGGCAGGGGTGATTTCCCGAATGCTGTGGGGTAGGGAGGAGCCATCTTGCGGCCGGTTTCAGGGCAGCCACCAATTGATTCATCCCCACCGCCGCTCCATTACTAGAAGGAAGGGGCGTCGATTCAATTCCAGGGCTAAAAAACCGTCCGCGAGGCGGAGTCCCCTCCGTAATCCGTCCGTCCCGATTGGTCGAGGATCGAGTGGCACCGGTGAACCCACCACCTGGCCGACCAATCCCCGCCGCCTGGGTGGTAACCTAAACCAGTTTGGGCTCCGCGTGCAGAGGGGAGCCGTTGACTTGACTCTCCAGGCAGATAGTGCTGTGCCGTTGGCTCGTGCCGTAGTGGTCCTAACACTAACAGGACCCTTGCCAGCAAGGAATCCCTGGAATTCGTAGGTTACGTGGCCAAATTTGCCGCATAGACCCGTCGGACCGGACCCGTGATCCCGATCACGTCAGCTGATCAGTGTTTTCGTCAGTGACGGTAGCGCAACGCAAGCCACGGGTGCAATCTCGCAATTCGGCCGGGGCCAGTGCTAATTTCTGTAGTGTTATACCGGTGATCTTCGTCAACGGACTCGCCACCGCAGTGACTTTCTTGTTTTGTGATCCGGTTCCGCCGCCGAAGACATTTCGTCGTGAACTCGCCACACGGAGATCGATAGCCGGACTAAACGTTGCATTCGTGTTGTCATGACAGTTGACGAAAGATCATCCAAGTGACTCGAGTAACACCTCGAAGGGATTGTTATTGTGTGCGGGCAGGAGAACTTTTCAGACTGACTCGTGTTAACCGTGTTCGACTATCCTTTGTTCAGCTCGATGATTCGGATGTCATGTGCTAAGAGAGAATTTTCAAAGTTGACGATTCTGACGGTGTAATTGAGAAAACAGCACCATGTTGCGGGCAAAAATTTAAATACTTCAAGCTAATCGGAGATTGATCGCTCCAAGCCGGCGAAGTCCACAGTCTCACCTTCCGACGGCACCTGAGTCGACTGTTTCCAGACGAACTCTCCTCGATCAATCATACAAACACATCAATCGTGTATTTTCCATGAAGGATCGACGTTCTCAAATGGCCAAAGTCAACGTAACCGGAACCGTTATTCCAAAATCAAGAAGCTACTCATAGAACAAGACTGCTGGCTTAAAAAGATGTAAACAGACAACACACGATCTGTCTGAATTTATAGAAACTTGCTTAAAGACTTTCGTACAAGATTTGACTTGCTGGTTCGAACACCTGGAGTTGAAAAGACTGTCAGTCCCGAGCGTCGGTTCCGATGAGCACAGAGGACCAATAAGTATTGGAGTAGTGCGTCGATTGAAGACAGACGGGGGTCTTTAAATGCAGAAGAAGTGAAGCCTCTCCCGTGGAGAGACAGCCAGTCATCAAGTTGGTACCCAACATGGTCCTGGAACCAGGAGGTGGTCTGTCCTTCCCACTGCCTCCTGGTAGCGGTTCCGCTGGTTCCGGTGGTTCCCTTCTGACGCCGGCCAGGCTGTTCCAGAGGGCGACACCCGTATTTCCGTTTCATCTGACAGGATGGCCACCGCATCACCCGATCCTCGGACAGGTTCAAAGTCAGGTTCAGCAGACGATGCAGGCTCAGCATCAGGCGACTGCAGCTGCTGTCAGGTTCCTCAGTCATCATCATCCTCATCATCCGCATCCGGCACTGGGGAACCACCCCCTGGTGCCGGGGATAACTAGCCACCATCCGGCCGCCCATCATCTTCACCATGGTGCCGATCACGCCGATGAGGATGACGAGAAGAAAGGTAAGTGCTTTTCCAGGTCACTTCACCGTTAATTCTCTCTCTTACTATCGGCGCAGTTGTGCCAGATATCACACTAACAAGGCGACATTCGCGAGGGGTTTGTTTTGGGAATCGTATCGCGGATAATTCGCAACTTGTAACATAAACTTTCTTTAGATATTCATTTGGGTTACTCCGCCGTGCTTGCTATCCGTCCTTTATCTCATGAAACATGTAAGAGTAAGAGATTTGAAGAAGTTGAATGAGTAAAAACGAATAGGTACAATATCGGAAAAGCGTGTGTAAATATGTACAACTTCAATCTATCGATCTCCTAGTGGCACGATGTACGGTTCATGTTTGCAAATCCAATAATTTACTTTTCCTTTAAACTGAAAGGCAATCACGCATTTGTTGCCACATTCTTTCTCAGATATTTTGCATACTTATCGCTCCGCAAACTGCAATTTTAAGGCACGAACGGCTGCCTGCTGGCCAGCGTCTACAGTGTAAACTCTACACCGTTACTTAATTTACAATGCGAATTAAACTGCGTGTTACTAGCAGTACTATTTACGTCAATGCGATTAGGCTCCGAAATATTATTGCTAAAAATAAAACGCGTTTGCAATTCGAAATTCACTAGCTCCTGCGACGCACGTGACGAATATTATTATTTACATCATTTATTCCGCGAGAAACGCGAAGAGATTGCTCCAACGTGAAAGATTATACGATCCAGTATTTTACACCTTTAATCACTAACATTATACTTCTCTCTATATTTTTAATTTTTATGTTGAGTTGTAATAAACAACCCAGCACGGAAGGAGTGATTTAATATTCAAATTTCTTGCTGTCCAGTACACAATTTCATTGGCTTTTTCACGGAAAGTAATTATAAATTAAAGTATTTTCCAAATTTCAGAAAGTATAGCTTAATTTTTTATAACATTTCACTGATTCAATTAACCAGTCCGTTAACTTTTAGTTCTTTAAACGCGTATTGTTTTTATGCTCTTGACGGAAGATCTTAATTGCTAGGTTCAGTGGTCACGGAGAATCGAAGTAGTTTCATCCACGAATGATTCGATTATTTGCCCGTCATCCCACCGTGGAAACATCCGTAAAAATCCTGGTGTATAGTTACTGATAGTTGCGAGATAGTATCCGGGCGTTGTTTCTTGCTCGGACAGCCTCTCGTTCGAATGTATTTCCAAGATACGCCCGGAAAATGGTCTACAGGGAGTGCCGTAACACGGTCAATCATAAGATCGTTCTTGACGAGCCCCTGGGATCGCTTACAGGGTTAGCCCCAATCCGTAACGCCCTTTTTCCACCCTTCCTCCGAGCTGACGGCTTGAAATCACGTTTCGTGTAAGAGATCGAGGGTGGAAATCTGTTTTTTACGTGATCCCATTCATGTCCCTAACGCTTGTTTATGCCTCGCGGGGAGTGCCACTTAACCCGCAACTTTTTTCTTCCTGTTGTTTCGCGGAAACCCGCCTCCGATCTAGACCAATTTCTATTTTTTTCACTGTCGAACTTGCTGACCCGTTCGATCTTCATTATACTCGCAGCTTTTGACACTCCGAGACAAGATCGAAGTCACGAAAGCAATTTCATCGATTACAATAATAATGCTAGTTTATCACATTTATCGAAGAAGCCGATAACGCTTTGATTGTGATAAGGGTCAGGTTCAATCATCTGTTGGCAGCGAACTTGTCAATGAACGAGCTAAATGGACCATCTGTCAATGGATAGCTCTGATTTTGAATAAGATGAAAACGTAAACGCAATTGAAACATTACTTAGTTGCATATTTTTGACGATGAACTGATTATATTTGTCCTTCAAAAATTGCTAAAAAACTCGTATACATACTTGTATATGTATATATATATGAATGTATAGCCTTTCTTGTTGGACCAAATAAAATTCTGTTCTTTGCAACCAACATTTAAGCATTCAAGTAAACGTAGGCACACAATAAATATAAATTTTCTTTCCTCTTCTATGAAATTATTAAGGATGCTGTATTGTTTATAAATAATTGTACTGATATAATGGAGTATACATAAGATATAATTATGATATGTATACACGGATATAATGCATTCTTCCATGCATTAATAAACTGCAGATTTCATACATTTATGAGAAAAATGAATAGAAGAAGTACAAATACAGTAATAAAAATAGAAGAATTCTAAAACAGTTATATTATTTTCAACCAATTAAACCGTTCAAGAGGGAGATTAATATCTACGTTATTCCAATTTGTTACAATTGAGGCAAATAAAATCTATTTTCTATTCTTTATTCAGATTCTCAACACTTTTAGTAGACACGTTTAGTATTTACCTACAAAGTTTCAAAAGGTATGAATCTTCCGGCTGATAAAATAAATTATTCTCAAGCCCGTGGAGTATCTAACCATTCAGAATCGACTTACGGTGCACCTAGAAGCAACAAATCTTCGAGTCGATTTTTCTTCTGAAATCAGCCGGCAATTCTTCTTCCATTCAGCTGAAAAACGTTACGAACAAACAATACATATCCGAAACTAATCCAGCGGGGCGAATAGACGGAAAAACGGGCAGGCAACCGGCTAAATGAAATCTGCAATTGTTTTCATTACACGCGCGTTTAAAATACTCCTCTTCTAATTTCGCTAATGGGCCAACTAGCATAGCCAACCGCACGTAACGCGACCTGCGAGCCGGCAACCTAACTAATGAGTTCCGCGGCTGTTTAACGTAACAGTGTTTAAGATAAACGTGTCACGTCTGACAGACGTGAGAGATCTACCTCGGCGGCCGTTTCGCTTCTTTTCCTACGAACCACCGCTATCCGAGGATTTTGACAAGTCCCATTTTTGACGAGTTCATTTCTCAACCAAGACCCGAACCAAGACTGGTTCGTCGGAAACGTTTGATTGGCTGCTCGATCAATCTGTCGCTACTCGCAGTCACCGATTCGTTATGAGGTCATTTAGCTCCAAAAAATATTCAATTCTTTCGACATTATCCCTTTATTGTTATTCTTGAAAGAGTTCCCGAAAATATCTGTCTTCTTGCAGTGATGATTTGTTATGGAGTTATTCAATTTTAAAAAAGTAGTACATCTTGCATGAATAGGATTCTTGTATCTTTATTATTGATACGTAAAAAATTTTCTTACCTCTTGCATTTATTGACTCATTGTGAGACCTTTGCTTTTTAGAAAATATTTAATTATTTCGTCACCTAATCTTGCACCAGTAAATTCTATTATTATCATTGCTGTTGTGAAAGAGTATCTGACAATGTCTGATTGAGCTACCACGCAATATAATGAATATTCACTAGATAATAACGTGAGAATATTTTTAATCATCATTTTATCCAATCATTTTTCAAAGGAATATGCAAGTAAAGAGTATGATCGTCTCCTTTATTTTGTTGTTAAGGGAAGGAAGTTTTTCCATTGTTTTCTGTAACGTTACCGGAGAAAATAATTGCCCTAAAACGCAATTTGCATATATTATTCTGGAAGAGTGTTCCATTATTTTTGTAACATGTCCCCTTTTAATTACATTTACACAGAGAGAAATTTAAGTGGTACTTGATTGTTTCAGTTCTTCGTTAAACTTCTACTTTAAAAAATTTCATTTTTTTAACGAAATTATACGAGATTATACAAAATTTTGGCGAATTTTATGAAGAATTGTTGTGCGAAAAACATCAATTGATTACCGAATGATTTCACATTTCGCTTCAACCTTTAGATTTGCTTTATTTTTGAGTCGATGTTTCAGTTGATTGGTCATGCGCGATTTCTCAGTTTAGAAATGATCTATCCATGGTAATTAGAACTGAGTTCCGTCTGACATTTACCCGCGTTTTTAGTGGCATTTTGTATCCATTTCAATAAATTCTATTTTTATTGAAGCTCTTACCTACCAATCGATTTTATTCTAAATTTGAAACTGTCAGATCCATTTTAATTAAACTTCAATCCATTTTAATTAAACTTCAATCCATTTTAATGGATAGACTGATCAAAGCATTTTGTTCAGAGTCACTTCTTATCTGCAGAAATGTTTCGAACCTTCAATGAGATGTTACCCACGATGATCCGTGAAATGAGCTTTCCATTTCTTGTTACCAAGCAGATTTAAAGTTCGTAGCAAAAGAAGCAGTTCGATTCGATTTTTCAATACGCGGATTAACAATAGGAATAACTGTTAACCCAGTAGCTAACGAAGGAAAAGGTATCCGATAAGTATTCCGGATTATCAGCGGATTCCTATCGACATTTAATTAGACCTGGGCGTAATTGAAGTCCGTTCATTCATGATCGCTCTCGGTTAATCGTTGCGGCGGAATTTTATCGATCCAGTCAGAGCTTTCTATCGACGAGTCACGTGAGCTTGTGCATCTTTGCCCAAACAAACTGGACGGTCCCCTAACTAACTAATTCTAACGAATTATGCACGTCGAATAATAATTATTTCGCGCTAGTTTCCCCATGTAAACAGATATTTATCCCGATAATATTAATGATCATTATCGACTAAGATATAATATGAATTGCAAATGAACTTCTACCACTGCGAAATTTATATGAATTTAATACGTCGAAGGATTATTTAAATTCGATTATTTTTAATTTATTCAACGTCTCCGATCTCATAACATCCATTCATGCTTTATTTCCTCTGTTTTTCGAGTCGCAATTAATTTGCGTATACAATGTGAACTGAAATCATCCCAGAATAAGTAATTATTCTGTAATTTATTCACAGAGCGCCATGGAATAACCGTTACTCAAAAACGCGCGAAACAGAACGTGCGGAAAATCGCACAAATTGTTTTCAAGCTTACCTGTTTACATATTCTCGCGACAAGCCATCATCCATGACGTGTATCCGGTGTAATTTTCATTAAACCAGATCATTAAGTCCTGCAGTTAATTAAGTCTACCCACTTCTAGACGCTTCGTTGCCCACGCCATCTTGTGCGTCATTGAGAATTAATATTTTCTTACGAACGAGTTCCAATATACCGATCTGTCGTGTTCCAAAAACCTGATCGATCATGCCACAAAAGAAAACAAAAAATACACGCGCAGCTTCGACCAACCCCATTTACTACCACACACTAAAATACATAAATATTTTTATATAGAAATTCAACTTTCATGTGTAAAGGACCATGCTGTGATATTCGTTCCATTTTGTTTTACAATTTTATGTTTCATTCACAACTTCGTGTTCCAAACCAATCAGTGCATACACCACGAACGGATGCGATAAATAAAAGATTTTTATTTTGTAGATTTTGACAAGTGTCAGATGTCAGCTTTACGTAAACGTTAATTTTGACGAGTTACTATTGTAAAAAACGGAATTGTTGAGTTCTTTTTAACACCTCTTTATACCCAGTTACAAAAAATTAAACCTGCTAGGAGTCCTATAATAAACTACACGGTTTAAACATGATATTGCATAAAGTTCAAGCATGAAATATGAAGTTCTGCAGTCAGTTCATTACTGAACAGGTCTGATGGATTTATGCACAAAATGAGTAGGTAAAAACCTCAAAGTGATGACGTAGAAAACCGTTTGCCATATAATATTGAGTCAGACTCGTGACGAAGAGTGCAAACAATGAGTTTGAAGAAGACGAGTTTGAAAGATTGAGTGCGAATTGTATTCTCTTAAATTCAAATAAAATTTTCTTCTCTATGTCGACGTACAATAAATATACATTTTCTTTCTCTTTTGTAAATTATTAAGGACAAAGTTGTTCTTAAGAGAACGAAAAAGACTTTTCCTTATTAAAACAAGAAAGTAAATTCCTTTTCGGTTCTGGTTTCATGAAATTCGTGCTGGAGATTTTTATTCAGCACGAAGTTCCGCAGCACGCGAGTTCAATGAAGCGGTTTCGAGCGTTTATTTCAATCGGCCAACGAAATCCAATAATTTTCTCTTTATTAGCGACGCCCTGAGCGCCGGTTAATTACGCCGAATACATTAGCGCTCGGAAGAACAGCGAAGCATTCGTCAGTGACAGGAGCTAATTAATATTCCGGCCCGGGGAATAAAACACGGATAAACCGGCCCGGAAGCGTTTGTTATTGAAACGCGTAGACGGGAAACGCGGTGAAGAAGTGTTCCGTCGCTCGCAGCTTTTGTGCTCGTTTGTATACGCGAGAAACTACTCCGATTGTGAAAATGTAATATTCAAATCGGAAATTGAATCGTTCTGTTTCCGTTTGATGCGATTCGAGTGACGTCTTAATAGCTGTTACATCCATTCTCTAAGCCGCATTATAAATTAACATTTCGACGATATTAACACGAAACCTGCCGGGCACAAAACGTAACTAGTGGTCTTGTAAATTGTTTTTGTTATAACTAGATCGCGAATCTTTATGCAAATTAACTTCACTCTCATATCCAGGACGACTTCGATTGATTTTGTAATCATACCGCTGATCTTCGCGTATTTGCAACATCTATAAATGGTTAATGTAAAACAAGACGTTTACATTAACAAACATTAGTGACGATCCAGACTTGTTTCTTAGTTTAGTTTTTACGAGGTGATTTACCAGAAATGAGGATTTGCATAATGATGCGCAACCTAGCGATTGGATCTTAATAAATTTCTTTTATAACGTTTCAAGGTTTCTAAATGTGAAATTTCTATTGGACTGTATGACTGTCTGAGCTGAAAGAAACGAGATGAAGTCAATCTTTTCTGAAATTTGAATATGTCATTTCGCATTGCAATATTTGCTCGGATAGTTGCGCTATTAGCTAGATCTTAATAACGCTAGCTGGATGATAATGACGCGACCTGGTTGATAACGACACTGCCTTCGAGATACACGGTATAATTGTCGTGTTTCTGTTAACGATGACACCTTGACTGCTGGGAAAGCTAAACTGTCCCCAGCTCCCCTGGAAAGCTAAAGTTGCGTCATAATCGCCACCAAAGCAGCTTGTACAATGCGTGAAACTCTGGTTAGACGCACATCGTGCACCGTCGCGTCTCCGTTTTCCATTTGCCGGTGGAAATTCGTACGATTAACCTTCTTTAACAGCGGGTTTGCTCGCGCAAGATGAATGCGATCATTCTCGAGATGATCTATGACTGTGATCAATGTGATGGGAAAGCTGTCAACCGCGGGGACTCGTTCATTACGTAGATACGTTTACGCAGTTATCATAATAACACGGTTCCAGTAATCAAAAACGGTTGAAATGAACAGCTGGCTTAAATACTTTCGTCTTATTTTTAACTGTCAGACCGTAATGTCGATCCGGGACCGAAGAACCCGAGTTCAGATACCGACGTTCCGCGCTGTCATCAATTCCGGTTTGGAAACGCAATTAGAGAAACAAACCACTTGGACTGCAATTAGATCTTCCCTCGTTTACGCGTGTCTGAGGATACGAAGTTAATGCGTCTAACTAAAATCAGTCGCGCGAAGTCGAAGATGATACCGAAGAATTTTAACGACAAGTGATTTTTAAGTTGCAGCTAACAGTTATGCTTGGGTTCCTACATTTCTTTTATAAAGTATGAAGATTAAAATTCAGTAATTCAGACTAATTGAATAATACAAAGTACAAGCAAGAAATAAAGAAATAAAGAACAAGTCAGCATTCGTTACTTTAATGATAATTAAACTCTGTTAAACTTTTTAAAATGTTAATTTTTTTATTTAAGCACGCTAAAGGCGGCAGGCTTTCTTGGTTATCTAATAGAAGATGGTTACTATTATAGTTTCGTATTTTCCCTTCTAAAAACATAAAAGGAAATTCGTATTACTTATGACACGATGATACATGTGCTTAAATTATGGTTTGACACTATATTTCTCTTAACCTGACCATTTTAAACATCTCTATGATCGGAATAAATGAATTCAAGTTCACTTTTTCAAGATATCAAGGTCATCGTAGTTGTTTTTAAATGGGTCCTACTATTTTCATTACAACAGTTTTACAGCTCGTAAAAGAAACAAATTCAACGATGTGCGATATGTTGACCTTCGCGTGACCTTCAACGAGAAAATTATGTTTCCTATTAATTTCAATGCTCTTTCAGGGACGGTAAACGAAGGAATCTCAATGGGGTCGTGTCGCGTAATTGTTTCTGTGGAGTAAGAAGGAACGGACGAGATCGACTAAGCATTTTTGTAAAAGTAAACATAAGTTTACTTTGAGTTCCTACAGTGTGTACACGGAAATTTGAGTAATGACAGAACCAGCATAAGTAAATCGCGCGGTTAAACGGCGCAGGTGAAGATCAAAAGCTGAAATCGCGCGTAAACAGCATCCCACGTAATCTATTCGTCTGATCATACGCAATCGCAACGGAATATGAGTAACCATCAGTCTCCGGGGCAGTTGAACGGTAACTTGCCCGTTCGTAAAACTTGGAACAGCTCTCCGACAGAAGTCTCTTTTACATAATTGCCCGGATAAGATGGTTCGCGTGTGTACGCTTTACACGATCGTTAAACTTTTTCGCCGTTCGTTGATCGTTAGAGCGGCCGCTGTTAGAAGCCGCTGGCCTCTCGCCGTCGGTTGAACGCTTATCTTTCCCGGAGCTGCCTCCCTTAATCGACGCGATCTATCTACCGATCGTGCGATCCGCGAGCCGGATTTGCGGAAAACTGCACGTTGCTGTTGGCCCGGAGTCGATTCGCGAGGAAACGCGTGAATAATGACCGGTTCGCGACAACCAGGCCGGTATTCTACCAACTGGAAAGATAAGATGCAGTCATCGCTGATGAAAGGAGGTGTGCGCGTGGCACTCGGACAGATTCCGCGTGGCTCCTCTGGAATGCGGATCGCGATCCTTCGACCAATCGCCATGTCTCACAACTAGACTGCGGATCTTTATGCAAAATAAAAATTTCTTACCTAAATTGCCACAAACTGGAGTGAAATAGAAATTCATTTCTTTCCCTACTATGTTTAGTAGGTTGAGAATAATATAATAGCATGTTTAAATGTTTCCAATATTTTTGTTATTTTAAATTACACCTGCTCATTTTCGTCATAAATGCATAAAATCCGCAGTCTACTCATAACTTATTAATCGTAGGCCGATTTCGACTCGAATTTTCCAGTTCCGATTGCTAGAAACGCGACAATCGCTAGAGGACATACAGCCTCATAATTGATACCGCACGATCAGAATCACTTTTTTATAAATGGAGCAAGTGACCTTTCTGTCAAGACGGATTAATCGACTAGACTATATTTAATGGAAATTTTGGAGAAATTAAAATTGCTTTTTAGAACTTTTTTATTTGGACTTCGAACGAGAATTTCAATTGCGTTGGAAGATAGTCTGTACAGACTGTTAATAGACCTCTTGAATGATTGGCTACGTCGAAAAATTATTTTGAAATTTTATTTTAAATAATTAATTTCACAAGGATTATTAGATTAGATTATTCGCAGTGAGTTGTTGGTTCAAGGCTGAAATTGCAATTTATTAACTTTGCTGATTGACATTTATATAAATAGTTTCGGTAGATTAAAAATAATGTAAACAGAGAGCATGAAATGCTAAGGAAGCTTCTGCGTTATCATGTTTTGGAGATATTTATAAGCTATAATGTATGAAAATCCACAGTCTATTGATTAGCAAATTATATCGTTCCTCTTTGCGATTAACCAAGTTTTGTAGTCCGTTAGACTTTCGTTTCATTTTATTAAATTCATATGTAAGAATTTCATGTCTACTATAAACATATCAATAGAATTCTTAATGTCTGTACGATATGAAAAGAGAGATTAATCATTTTCGTATTTCGATTAACACGTCGCCCATTTCATTAATTAAAATTCGCATTGAAGTGTGTTTTTGAAGAACTATGGGAAATACGAGGAACTTTTAATAGCCCCGGAGCTCGAGATAGATCATGTGATTTATGGGGAACACCTTGGAAGGTTTTCCAAATTCGGTTCATCAAAGTTCAATTTCAGGGTAGGAAATATGGGAAATGTAATTGTAAACGAGCCGCGAGGTCTTCGGGGTCTGGAGTCCCACCTAACTCACCGAAAGGGGGTCGTTAATTTGTAATTTTTTCGACGGTTCAATCGATTCATCTTATCCGTTGCTGTCGGCTCGCCCGACAAATCGGTGGTTTTTTGTCAACCCGCCTAATGCCTGTTCGTTCAGTCTAATCGTAAAATAATGACAGGATGCCGCGATAACGCGGCCGCATCCTAAAGAAGCTAGAATCATTTGGACGCCTCGAAATAAGTCTTCCCGGAACGTAGCGTTGTGCGATCTTCTCTCCATTTGATAATGCAGACATTCAAGCTGCAGACAGTCGGAACTAAGTGCATAGTGTGGTTACTAATGTACTGAAGAAAGTAGATTCATATTTTTTATTCGTCGAATAGGAACGGCTACTTTCGAAGTGAAAAATATCTTGGCCAAGTCAGGAAACGAATTCCCGTACTAATGATGGTTTAGATGTGATCATTTGACATTATTCAATTTTATAAAATTACTTGGAAGTATAATTATAATCGCACCTTGATTGGGTTTTTATTAAAATTGCCTGTCATAATTGCAAGATAAAGCAGTTACATATACCATCGTTTTAATCAGTGGGAAGTGATACAGTAGTATTTGTAAATTTTTCAAATTATATTATTGATTTGCATTTCTTCGTTGTCATAAATGCATAAAATTTGCAACCGTAAAGCTTTCCGGAGAAATGTGAGAAAGTACCGAGATGTAAAATGTAAATCATTTTCTGATATGTTTAGTCTGACAAGAATCGTTTGATTTATTGCACATTCCAGGGACTAAATATTTACAATTAGAAAGTATTTAGTTTGAGTTATTACATACTAATCTCGAATCGTGTATTTTCGATTTTGAATTTCAATCTTTTCGGTAGATGTCTTCTAATGTTTATAACAGCTACTCGAAGCACTTTCCATCATTAAATCAAACAAATTTAGTACAGTTTATTCGTATCTACAACTATATTTATCACGTGTATAAATTATTGTACACATTCGTATCCGTTCATCCTTCATTTATTCAAAATAGCTTGTTTGTCTCGAGTGAAAGCAAAATCGAAGAACATCGAAGGCTTGCAAAATCAACTTTAATAATTCCGTATACTTTGTAGGATACAAAATAATTGTATTTAAGATCGCCTTGGGTTCATCCTAATCTCTAAATTAAGAGACTTTACTAGTGATTATGTAAGTAAATCGTTCTGCTTGCGTAACGGATGAAGTGTTTACTAGGATTTATTGAATTTTATCGTTTTACCATTTAGTTATATCTAATGCTTACGAGCATTTACTCATTTTGATTTTAAATGGAGAAGCAAGGCATTGATCAAGTATGTCATCAGTGTAATGTAAAAAGCTTAGAAGATGGTCGTATTGGCTCGTGAACGACTCAATTGATACTCGCATAAGGTAGAAGAGGCGAGCATCATCAAATCGTTTCGAATCGCAGTAAGCCTCCCAGCATCCTGCGAAGTTCCCATTGGAAAATCGTGGATTCCACGTTGCTGAGGCAGAGTGGAGGTTCGATGGGAGAAAAACGCCGGGAAGAAGCTAGAAACAGCGAAGGGGAGAGGGACGTTCCGAGGGGTCATAGTCGTGTAGAAAAGGGACAAAGAAGACGGGGACGGCTTCGGGTAATAACTTAATTTAAACTAAACTACAGTTTAATAATTCTCGGCCAGGTCGGCCGTAGAAGATGCAGCGGGCAACCAGCAATTTCAGAGCCGTCGTTAACTGCCGGTCGTTAGTCCCTTTTCAAACTTCTTTCTTTCTCTGGCCCCCACCTTGAACGGCATCCCTTTCGTCCCTTTCTCTCTTCATCCTTCTTTCGTTTCCCTCCAGCTTCCATCTACCTTCACCAATCTCTCTCTCTCTCTCCCTCTCTCGATCGCTGTTCTCTCTGATCTCTTCTTCTTGTTCATCACGTATCGCCAGCACCCAGCCACGGTGTTACTACTACTAACGCTAACGTTGCCGCTCGGTCACGAGCTAATTTTCGAACGCGGTTTGCGTGCCACGCCGTGAATCTCGCCACGGGCCCCCAGAAACGCTCGCACCGCGACCGACAAATTGAATCGTCCTCGGCCTTCGCCCGGCGAGGATTCCTCGCGAACCAGACCGCGTTTCCAGGTTCCCTTCGGAACTGGTAGGCCGCTTCACTTTCGAGTAGGGACCATGGCTTTGAACATGCACACTACTCAAAATGATAACGCATGTGTTGTGTAGAGTGCGAGGAAAAGCTCTTTTTTCTTATAAATTCAGTTTATTTAAAGTTTCTATAACCAAGTCAACCTATTATTAGAGATGTCGATTGTTTTGACAACTTGCATATTTTTTCAATTAATAAACTTTGTCAAAATCGAAAAAAGTAAACATCGATTACGGTTAAGTCGGGAGAATATAGGGAACGTGGACAAATTTCTATGTAATTGATTGGTTAATTAATTTTTTGCATTTCAATGTTTTTGTGGATAAGCTCGATACTTTTTGAAAGCTGAAATTCATAATACTGTGGAACTTCGCTCGTTGCAACCTCGCTATTGCCCGGAATCCTCATTCGTTGCACACTAGCGGTTCCCACTACGAGTTGTTAGAAGTTCTGGAACTCGTGGTGGGGATTGTGGTGGCCAATATCTCGAGCAGCTTATTGAGTGGAGAAGTGAAGAAACTGATCGCGCTCTCGAAAGAGGTAACCGATGCAAGGAATTCCACAACCTCGATTTTTGTTTCGTGCAACAAGCGAGGTTCTACTGTAATTGTAATATCTATATCCGTGGAGTGTGTCGATAATGGAAACACTAATGTATTTTCTTTTTTAAAAAATTGTTCGACAACACTCAACACAAGTTTCGCATAAGTGACTTGGAATAATAATCCGAGACATCATTGGCAAAATAACTGTACAGTCTTAATCACGATGTCATGTATTTTGACAGTTGATAAGATAAAAATTTAGGACTCCAGATGTTGTTCGAGAACTGTTGCCATAAAATCTGACTTTGAAGTTCGACTAACGATATCAGTGCGTTACGAAATTCTTTATCTTGTTCTGCCGCTGTAATACAATTTCTGATCAAATGACATAGTCCACCTTTACATTACATCTGAATCCTCAGTTGCGTGCACAAGTTTCTTTAGTAATACATGGAAACTGATTTATAAAGAATAGTTAACATCTATTTTAAGTGTATCGATAACTCTATTAATAAATGCGAATGATTGAGTGAACACAGTTTTGAAATGAACGAACTCATTCGTCTCACTAAGCATCGAACGTCGACTGCAAGTTAGGCGAAGAAAGCATCAATTAAGCAGTTTGAGTTACAGTGACGTGAGGAGACGTCTGTAGGGGGTGGAATAGGCGCAATGGGAAAGATACGGCTGGCAGACTATAAATACTCTGTATTTATATGCTCCGCTAATTGTCTTCTACGACGATAAGGATCTCCCTTTTATTACTTTCTCAGCGACTTCGCCGCAGCTCTCATCTCCCACCCCCGCTTCCCTCTGCGGATAAACGCGTCCCGCGAAACAATCCCTCGAGCGAACACTTGTCCCAGATTCGTGTTCGCAAGAAACGCCGTTTTCCGTGTAAACGGCACCTTCTCGACGATCTCGCAAAAAAGCAAATTGTTGGCTTGCGAACCGGTTCAAGGAAGGAATCGCGAGGGACACACGGTCGAATCACGGATATTCGGACGGGCTTTCTTGACCATTAGCCCGTTTTGGCTCACGGGCTCCAGCTGCGAATTGTTTTTAACGCGCCTCGCGCCAACCCGATGTAAAACTGGCAATGATATTCCGCGAAACGTGTAATCTGACGTGGCTGCCCGATTATCACTGAGACGGCAACAGATCAATCACCACCGGGGAAATTAAGGGTTGCTCCTCGTTGCACCGAGCGTCAATGATAGCACAATTTCGACCTGCTCGCTGGTATCGCTCGTCGTTCGCAGCAATAAATTCTTCACGCGATTGCTTAATACAAGCTGCCATTTGCCAGCGTGAAACGCGTTACTCTGGAAACTCGCTTGCCTCTGCTTTCAACCCTGCAAGGAAAAAGTTAATGTTTCCGTTCAGGTAGAAGCAACTTTTCAATACCAGTTTTGAAGACACAAACTAATTATTCAAGTATTAATATTCGGTCACGGTTTTACCTCAACTGCTAATTAACCTCTTGCGTTGCTATTTATTTTCTGGTTACAGTGATTGGAGATCCTTTGTCGTTCAGAAGTCCATAGAGAAAAAAGAAAGCTTTTATTTATTGTATCTTTTCTCCAAAAGCGCTACCGACGATTCGGAATTGACTCGAATTGAGGGGAAAAGGTTTCCCTTTCTCTGCCAGTACCGGATTAGTCACGTGACACATGCGCGATAGATACGGAATGCATGACCAGATCATGGCGGGAGCGTGGAGGAATAGCTTCGTAGAAGGGGAAGGTATAGTGGGTAAAAAAGGTATTGGCACACTCTTGAAAAGGCGATAATTTTTTAAATATCGTATTATACGATTTGAATTTTTTTGTGAAGCTAGAGCAATTAGTTTGCCACAGGATGCGAAAAAAAATTTTGTCAAAAATTGCAATTCAACGGAATTGTAGCAAAAATACTAAAAGTTGCATTTTACAACTTTTTTATGTGATCTACAAAACGCATTCTTAAAATTTTCAATGTTGGCCCACATAAAAAAAGTTGTGAAATGCAACTTTTAGTATTTTTGCTACAATTCCGATGTATTGCAATTTTTGACAAAATTTTTTTTCGCATCCTGTGGCAAACTAATTGCTCTAGCTTCCCAAAAAAAGTCAAATCGTATAATACGATATTTAAAAAGTTATCGCCTTTTTAACAGTGTGCCAATACTTATTTTACCCACTGTAGAATGGGAACACAAATATTAATCTGGCGACTCTGGTATAAACTACAAATTTCCTATTCGAAGTATAATCATAACTGCTAGGAAAAATAAGAAATATTTCTACAGTGAAAGTTAAAATTCAAGATGTAACTTGACTTAAACTTGTTCTTCGAAAATGTAGCTCCATTACTTTTGCTTAAAATTTTCTCCAACGATCGACGAAATGTAGATCGCGTTACTTTTGCGTGCAAGATATCGTGAAACTGGAGAAATAATTTAAGAAATATTCCGAAATATTTTGCGGGAAGCTCGTGGAGCGTTTGATGATGTGGCAGCTAGGCTTGGTGAACTTGTAAGGTACGCGTTTTTATGTAAATTTAATTCCCCCGTCTTTGGTTGATAAAGATATCAGTGGTAATAAAGTGCGTTCGAACCGCTCCTCGACTCGTTTCCAAGCACGATTCCACGCCGGCGTGTTACGAGAAAGTCCACGGTTGCTCGAAAGAAGCCTTTAAAGGCTGAAACGTTTCTTGATCGTAATTGTGGTATGACGTTTAAATTGCAGTACAGTGGCAGAATCGTAGTACGGCGGCATGATTGCGGTACGCTCGCATGCAACTTAATAGCACGAAATTTATGACGGATCTCTACTAGGCTCCTCTACCATGCTCGATTGCCCCGACGTCGACGTGAATTATTGCCGCGACATTTCGCGTTTACAATAAATTGAATTAGAGAATTTCACGGCGGCTCCGTGGTCGCTTTACTTGTCTCGGACCCGATAAATCATCGCGTACGCGAATTTCGTGGACCCCGTCTGAAATTACGGTTTTTAGCGGTGCGTTGATAAAAATATTATAAATGTACCTGCGCGATAAATATGAAATAAATTAGTGAATACATACGTACACTGAACTTTCTCTTTAGAGATTGTATTATATTATTTTGTGCATTTAATTTATTAATTTATTCGTGAATGATATTTTATTTTCCTGTTTGCATTAGTCGTGTTTCATTGAATTCATAACTACTGTAGTAGGTCTGTGAGAATCTCCTAAATTGTTAATTATTTTCATTTCCCCTCCTGCATAACTTGCCAGCTTCTCACGCTATGCACACTTCAATTAGATTCCGATGTTAAACTCTGGAGATTGTTAACTGTTTATCTTTCCGTTCAGTAGTTTACTTTTTGCCAGCGATCTGAGACAGCGGATTTTATGCATTTATAACAAAAATTATGTAGGTGCAATTTAAAACAGTAGACATATCAAAAATGTTTCACAATATTTGTTGATGCAAAAGCTTTTTGTTTTGTCACGTTACTATCAAGTGAAATGTTTTACTTGAGGAATCTATAACATATTGCGTAAAGCAATTAAAACTTTGTTGTTTTATATCGCGAATAAAATTAGCAGAATTACAGAAGCAATAGGTAAGGGAAACACGAGCAAGGTCTGTAAAATTATAGCAAATTACAATTCACGGTTTTACTGTAGTGCTTTCGTCACTTTCTCGAAGTCACTGTCTTATCCAGCATTGAAATCACCTGCACGCGAGGCCGCGCCATGTGTTCAATAAGGGACATAACACATGTGAGCCACAATAAATAATTGAATGTGGTACTAAATTCCGTATCGATGTCGGATACAATATCAGAATGGAAATTGGAACAAACAATGTTTATAAAATAATACTCAGCAAGGATTAAATCAATTTTATACTAAAAATAAACAATATCAGTGATCGACGTTAGTACAACATTTAGTGGGACATCTTTGTTAGATGTCTATATTTATTACTATATTCGTTATTTTTTCATTCTAAATTCGACAAAAGATCATTTAAAATTATCTCAAACAATTATAAAATGACTGTGTTATTTGAAATAATATTTCGGAAGTCTGCAGGTCTGAAAAGATCTGTTACAATACGCGCACGAATAAAATACTGAATAATTTCGAGCATCAACTTCGACATTTCAGAAACGATAAAATTAAACGTCTGAGGTTTTTGTAGATGTTAATCCCACACGTTCAAGCTTTCATCCGAGAAATAGCGGCTTATTTATGATAGAACAACTTAAAAGGAAATCTTCGATCCCATGGGAGATCTCGATCTAGATCGGAAAATCGTTTCGGCGCGATTACAGCTTTCTAAGGCGGAAACGTCGGTCTCGTTCGTGGTAATTTATCGGTTGAAATTCGGTGTTTGGATCGCGGCCTCAGACGCCGGCCCCGAGCGCCGAAGAAATGAATGAACACACACGATCGTGTGGGGGAAACTCGCCCTAAGACACTCACCCAGGGCACAAACAGGGCCGGTTCTCGTCGCCGTTTCAAAGAATTTTCAGCCCCGCCACGATCGTAATTTGCCAGTAATTGTGTTGGCCGCATGCGATCCAATAGCGACGCGTTTATCACCGGTCCGCGGAACAAGCACACGTACCGAACGGATGTGAATCATCCGATCATTTATCAACCAGTGTCTGGATCGACGCAACCCCACGTCGCTGTCTTACACACGCACAATTAGTTATTAAATTCTATTTTTCCGGGGATACTTATCGTGGCTGTCCGGTCTATCGATTCGCGCGCACGACGAAGCGCAGCTGTACTGAAACGATGTTTTCGACGTAATTCAATTAAACCGTTCCTGCGCTGATTAGATTGAACTCGTAGCGAAAGGACGCGTAAAGAATGTGGAAAGCCGTTGTTGTTCGAATGTGGAAAGATGAGTGATCGTCAGGGAAACGTTCGCGACGCTGATAAGAGAATCGCAATGAAAGGACTTGTTTGTGAACTGATATCTTATATTGAATTATAATGCTTTTTAATTGCGACAGGGGAAAAATGAATTTTAGTATCGTTCGATGGGAAGTGCAGAATCTATAATGTTGATTAATGGGGAGTTTATATTGTACTTTTATGTGATAAGGCTGAATGCGAGACGGGAAACCTCAGTTGGGCACGTGTTTCGTTTGAGTGTTTAATTATTCTGCAGTAGATTGCTATTTTTGTCATTATTTTATTGATATAAATTTTCGTTTGCTGCTGCATTTGCGTGTTATAGTTGTACGAGGAACTGCAGTTCATTCGACATTTGTTCGATGTTTAATTATTACACAGTAGAAATTATTGTCGGTTTAATATTAAATTTTAGTTCACTACTGTATTTATACATATGTTACGGTGTATTAAAAATTCAATTGATGCAGCCACTTCGAAATTTCTACACTCGAGCTATTTTTACAGTAATTTTGTTTGATCTAAACATTGCTCGTTCATAATTAGACTGCGAAAATCATGACTCGAGAACTCTACAATTTTCTTTAAGAAAAATCTAATTAACGCAATAATGTATCAAAATTACAATTAAAATTAGGCGAGTGTGCCAGAATAGGAAATATACGTTCATTTACAATATTGAGAGAATTAAAATACACTGGGAGTATTAAATTTGTCAGTCCCGTAAGAAGTTTTAGATACTTGTGTAGTATGTTAATAAACCCCTTTAATTGGCAAGATTAATTCTTTTCGCGTTCCCCGGATTATTAAATGGTCTGAGAAAATGAAAATCTGCATTAACATCCGCCGTGCAATCATTACATAGGAGTGTAACAGTTCTATCTTCGCTAAGTCGCGATATTTAAGTGAACTGGATTGCAAAACAATGATGCAATCAAACATGAGCTATATGTTTGTACTGTTTTAATGTACTATCCAGTGATATAATGCTAATGGTAAGCCCTACACGTTTTTTTATCTGCAACATAAATCAGTGTCACATTAAATCCGTAGGAAAGATCGCGATTATACCGTCGTGGACATAATTGGACGTTGCAAAATGGAGAAGTGTATCGAAAGAGTTATGCTGCTTGCTTGACACAGTCTTTATCTTATTCAAACTGTGCGCGAAAGCATTTGTAAAGTTTCTGAACTATTTTTCTTTATCTGTGTTTAGGTATATGTACATGTACATTAATTAACCAAAATCATTAATTGTATAGATTTGCTTAGAATCTATTAGTTCAATTTTGTCCTCGTTCTTTAACCCCGTTCTTAACTTTTGAAGTTATTATTCATGGGAATTACGCCTTTATACCTAGAACGACCCTTGTGAACCAACATTAATTAACCCTTGCGTACTACCTGATTATTTTAGACGTTGTTGATTATCATCCCTCGTCTTATACATATGACTTTCCCTTAATCAGGATAAAACGAAAGGATTGAAAGAATTTGAGAGCGTCAACGTGTTGTCATCAACCTATTAAAATTATTACAGGAAGAAACGATTCCTTTGTTTGATGCTAGTACCTTGCAGATAGCGAAGACAATTTTTATGTTGAAAATTCTAAAATTACAAAGAGAACAAACATATTTCTCACAGCAACGTTTAAATTCAGAGCATGCGCGAGCGAAACTGTTTCCGCGGCTACGATCCAATTGCACACATTATGAATTACATCTTAATTCTTGGATCCTGGGAGAAGCAAGCGTATACGAGGAACGTAGCGGGTCCTCAAAAGGCATAACTCACCGCGGATTATAATTACCCCGTTGACGGAACACATAACGACCGGTAAAATATGTGGCGTGTGCGCGGGACTGGTCCCTGACACCGATTAATTCAAGCAGTCCGGAGACTTTCCACCTCCGCTCCAATTAAAAAGTATTCAACTTCTAATATAGTTACGACGGTTATTTCGTCATGTTTCTCCGGGACACGGAGTATACACGTTAGGAAAATGAATTCACGGGAACACCCGCTCGTCGGCCGCCGCGCCGCGCCGGTCGGGCCATTCAAACGATCCGCAGGCTCCGCGCCGGTCGGCAAACAGATCGACAATTTAAAACAATCGACTCGGACTCCGAGGAGATCGCACGCGAAGACGGTGATACGATATTGCCGGGCAAATGACACGCTACGGGGTAACAACCCGTGGTTAGTAATTACAGAGGCAAAGAGGGGGTGGCTGCCAGGTAGGAGCTGCAACACCAAGCACGCAAATTCGCATTTTTTCCACCGAAAGGCCTCGCGATCACTCGCAAACGAGCGTAAGCGGGGATTCCGTGATAACGCTGTCGAATTATTAATCGCAAGCTCAATGCAGGAATGATGGATTCGTTCGCACGTGATAAGGTCGCCATTTTGCGGCGTCCAGGACTAATCACGCATCGAACTAGTCTACTTGTCACGGGAAGATTAGCTTCAATCGGTTATCGTTTCTTTAACTGAAACGGATCTATTGATTTTCCATGTAAAATATAATAATTATTAACCTTTCCGACCCATGGACGTGCGGTGTGTGTACTCACGATTTATCGAACGACGAAGGATGTACGACCTGATGCAACGTGATGAATCTTCGTGTTTTTATGATTCTACGATTCTGGACGAAAACGGTATTATTCAATACTACATATTACTCATTTTTTGATTTTTATTAATAAATCTTTATTTTATTTATAAATATGAAGATATGAAATCAATTCGCGAAAACAGTGTGGCCGTGTGAGGGTCGGATCGAAGGGTTAAATACCCCAATCATTTATAAAATCGTTTACTGCAAGTGGGTTTTATTAAATCGTTAAAATTCATATTTACAACCCAACAAATTTATGTTACAAGTTAGAAACCAATAGATTGTTATTTCATGAGTAATTTTCCTTTCCTAGTTATTTTAAGAACATTGAATATGGAAAAGAAACTTTTTTCTATGTTTCTAAAAGAATTATTTGAACAACTGATATAATCGTTGTGAAGTATTAGAATTATTTATAAAATTATTGATTAGTAACGTATTTTCTTCTATTACTCGTGTGGAAAATTGAATAAATTTAAAAAGATGAATACATATAACATTATTATATGAAAACAAAAAAGAATACACGATAAATCAATTTATAATTTTTCAAGTCCTGAATTAATTAATTCTCATTCTCTTGGCAATCTTGAATTCACCATTGTAGCATAAACTCGAATGGCAGTAATTTAGGGTAAATTGAATTCAGAAAACATCTGAGCACCTTTGTTCGCGGCAACAATTTAATGAATCTTCAAACTAGCTGCAGGATACAAAGGATTAATTACGATTAAACGAGAGCGGCAGATAAGATCGTCAACATTACATTTTGTTTTTTAGCTATTGTCGGCAAACTTGTGTTATTAGAGCGGCCCGTGAATATTTATGTGACAAGCTAGCTGCGTTGTGTAATTATGTGTACAGATTAAACGTAACGATACGTAGAAATTTGTTTTTATATACCCACTGAACGCTGTAATTTCGCAATATAAATATTTTGTTATCCAGTCCCTTATCCGCGGCAAGCGCCTTAACATCAAATGAAACGTACGTGGAAATTAGTAACATCCTTTTGTCATATATCTCCGTTTTATTCGGACACCGTTGGCGCTGGCTCGAATTCTTCGGTGAACACCGTTCCGCGAACACCTCATAAAAACTGTGTTTGCTAATTAAAACATCCTCGAATTAATTCGATATAATTCAACAATATCCTCGGGGCGATCGTCTGCAGTACCAACGACCACCGAGCACCGTACGAGGATTATTTTGCTAATTAAAATTTCGCTCGAATTAATTTCGCATTATTCAGTGACACCATCGTTATACCGACTGTCGGTGTTGATAAAAATTCTTCAGCTGTAGCGATATTATTTATTTGCAATCTAAAAAAGTCCGCTAATAAGAATTCACAAACGAAACGACTCGTACGATTTCGTACGAGTATTATTCCCATGTATTTAAAAGGTCGTTTGAAATTATCTCCTATCGGTCATCTCATGTTTATAGTTCTTCAATGTTTTATTCGAATGGTATTTGAAATTCATAGTCAACAAGTTTAATCTGTTTGGTACTAGAAGATGATTGGAAATATTCAGGAATAATTTACGATCCTTAGAAATTAATGCAGGCACTATAAAAATGTCTAAAATATTCGATAAAAATCGATAAAGTTTCTTTCCGTGAATCTATAAACAACGTTAAATTCCGACATTAATTTTTATGGAATTTTCAACAATCAGCAAATAGAACTTCTGCAAATTATAAGTCTCACTACTGGTGTACCACTTCTTCCGATACCAGTGTACCAGTTTCCCCACTACGCGAGTGCTTTGCCTCACGTGACTGCGAGGATACGGTCCCCTAATCCCTCTTACCTTACCATACACTCCATAGGAGTTTACGGGAGTTTTGTAGGAGACCTTGTTAAATCAAATTGGGCAAGACGCACAACTTTCATTGTTATTCCAAGCATGATAAAATTTGCATAAAAATAAGGAGTCGGCTCATTGAAAGACTTACATTAACCAAACTCCATCGGTAATTAGCGGAACTCAGGAGCACAGTTCGATTCCGAACATTTCTTTTATTTTCATCGACTTCCTTCTTCATTAGCCTTCCGTGCCAATAAGTATTACCGACATGTTGGATCTGATCATACAAAGACAGTGCAGATCTGATCACACAAACACGTCAACGTGGAATCGTTCAAATTGCACGTGATAAGACTAGCAGGAAACGAATTGTGTTCGAGTCACGACGAAATGCTCGTTTCACTCGAAGAGTAAAAACAGATCGAGAGGTGGGAGAGGGGCGAGAGAGAAAGAGAATAAGAAAAGTGTGGAGCGGGAGAGGAGGAAAGAGACGGAGAGAGAAGCGTGGCACCAGGTGGGGTACGATTTCAATATTAGCCAAAGATTGAGATCTCGATTCGGATAAAGTTAACATGCGCATCGAGCTACTTATCGTGATCTCGGACGGACGGCGCTGCTGCTTAATTTGTTTACATGAGCTTCACTATCATTATTCGAAACGCATCGTTGTGTTTTATTCGTCGTTTTTTAAGAATGCGACGGAATATAATTTCCTCCGCTTCCGCGACGGAGATGATCGACTTCTGCTGATCGATGCGACGATAAACTGCCCTAGTTGTGCCGAAGCTGAAAACTACCATAATAATTTTCGCTTGGTGTCTTCATGCCTAGAGACAGTTAGTCATAAAATCATAATAAAGCGGGCAACACGTAAATCGCGTATAATGGCGAAAATTAAAAACTTTGTGATACGATTTAGTCGTCTGGTTATAAATTGCAAATTATGCTTGAAATTCATAAAATTTCATAATGCGGTAGGGCATACGCGATATGGCACGACATGCAGCATGGTCATACCTATGTATGTAGCAGGCTAGAAATAAATTAAAATTTGAAGTGTGACATATAAGGCTCACTAAGCGATTCAGAAGTTAATTGGTATTATATCTTGCATCTAAAATGATTTATTACCCATTCTACGTTATTGTTGTCACTCGCTGAAAGAGTTAGACTGTGGGTTGATACACCCACAATTGTTGAACTAGGGTATTCATGTAGACAGAACAATGATTAAACTGCACGATTGTTTTTCCGAAATTTATATTCGAAAATTTTAATAAAAGTGTTACGATTCTTATTTGTAAATATGTAGCGGATTAGCACTAGGTGCTTGTGATTCAATAATATTATAAAGGAATATGCATAACTTTAGGGGTCGGCAGTTCTGGTATTGTTGTTATATTATTTATGAAAAAATACTGTTTCTTGACATTTTATAAGATTCTCGAGTAGACACGTAAAACGCACACAAAAGAACGGATACTTTTCAGCGAAACCTGTCCCCGGGCAGGAGCATGCTATAATTTTTTCAGGTCGGAAGAGCGCGTCTCGCGGCGCTGCGTTTCCAGCGAACAAAACAATGCCTCGGAATGAACTTCCTCAATTTACGCAACATCGATACGAACGAGACGCGGCCGTGTATCGATTACCGGCTGGTAATCGTCCCGGACAATTATTACACAACCGATTCCGGGGCCCGCAAATTTCCATACTCTTAGAAATTGCGATGCGTCCGTTTCAATTAAACCGACGATTTATTCGGACGACGGGTAAGAGCCATGGGGACTGCTTATCGGCGTGCGCGTAATTGCGTATCGGTGCCCCGAACAGCGTCGGTGGGCCATAATTTACAAAAATTGAGGAACCTGCGAGGGGTCGACGCGCCCCGACGCCGCGCCGCTCGGCCAAAGGAAAAAAGAAATAGGTGGGCACCACGTAAACAGTATTCCGTCAGCGATAAATCAATAACGAGCGTGCGCGCGAGATCAGCTTGCTGAAATTTTCAGGCGGTGCTGCTGCTTGCTGTCCGCTAATTAAAATGCTTTTCGTGGATTCGCGTCGCTTTGCCGGCAAACTGTAACGGTTAACGCCAATTAAATTGCCATGCTCTCGGCGCAGATCGATCCTCGATACCAGCAAACACCGGCTTGAACCACTGATCTTCGAGTTGCCGGGCCCCGGAAGCTTCCGGTCGCGCGAGCGGGGAAGATGGTTAGAACTTGCGTGTGTGCTGCACTTGTATTAAGGAGCTACATCCTGTGGCGAAATTTAAAAAAATCGATTCCTTAAAAATGGTAAGTGACCTGTACAGTGAATGAACGCAAAACGTTATTTAATTTAAGCGTCTCCTGGTATAATACCTTAAAGAAACAAATGTTTCCTTCTTTGCATTTTTTTGAAACATATGTGAACACAACTGAAATTTTAGACCGTAAATTCTATATTTTTATGATCAAGCTATAATTAAATTTTTCGTTAGCAAATTGAAAATCTAAAACAGGAATAAAAACATAAATCTACAATAAGATCTTGCATTTGCAAGTGCATTCGCGGAATTCTGAGTAGGTAAGGTTGCATTATAAATGATGTAAATTTCTAATGGCGTTGATTGCACCGTTTAATTTAGCCTGTTAAGGAGATCTCAAAGTAGCTCGAGCGAACAAGACAATCGTAACTGCTAATCGGAAGACTGAAGACTGTGCAGGCTAAAATGGTTGCACAGTTAGCTATTGTTCAATGAAAATAATCATTATGTACGTCTAAACTGATAACAAGGAGGAAGGAACGAGAAGCAGTCGTTCCTTTAACGAGGCTTTGGGAACAATCCACTTAACCTCTGATCGATCCACGATTATGCGATCGCTGGAGCGTTTTATAAGTCCCGGTGCAAATTAGATTTTTAGATGAACAACCGATTAGTGATCGAGACCGTATCGATCGTGCTTCGAGCCAACGAAAATTATAGGAACACGTCAAGATGTATCACGATAGTGGCCGAGTGGTGGTTCGCCGGAATATATGAAGTGCTAATTTAAAAAACCATGATTAGTATGTTCGATGAATTTTCCATGCGCATCCGTTGTAGATCCTGAGGATAGAGCATCGCACTCGCGAGATCATTTTAATTACTGGGTCGCGTAATCACATGGAAATAGAAATTCTTTTAGGTTTGTGTACACCCTGCTACGGATAATTGTTGCTATATTGTTTTCTATACGGCGAATAATTGTTTCGCTTGCTCCGTGTGCGGTATTTCCTCGGCTGTCGAAGCATACCGGAATTAAGGATGCACCAATTAAACGCACGATGTAATTAGAGCCCTAATTGTTTTCATGCGTGTTAACGACTGCCTGATGACGAACGTTTTCTTAGGTTACTCACTGACAGCAACAAAGGGACTTGGATTTTCTGGATTCTAGCCGAAGAAATCAGCATCTATCCGATCTCATCTAAATACTGTTAACTTTAATTAAGGGAATAAAGAACATAAGATAGCTCCTGAGAAATATATTTTTTTCAAGTCTTTGTTTGTCACGAATTATTGAAATTCAAATGGGTTTAAAATCGGTGCAGTCCGTCATCTCACTGATAGACTTTATTTTATTTATTTATTAATGCTTTAAACTAAATAGTTCATTTAGCAGATCATAATTCTTTTTTTTTATTTTTTAAACATAGAGCAATTAGTCGAATCTTCATCTTTAGAATGTATTCTCTTCCAGTTCCTTATAAATTTATATATTACACAAATACGATAGACAAACTGCACAAACTACATTACAATATAGCATCGGAAAAAAATTTTATTCAAAGATACAGCGGCACATATGATATAATTCCTTATTTTAGGAAGTGATAGAAAAATTATTCGCGATGATCTTTAGCCTAGTAAACTCCTGCTTAATCGGTTCCGTTTAAGGCTATTGAGATGTAAATTTCATGCGAGTTGAATGAAATGCTGATTGACTTATCTCCAGTAGCGCCGCCTATCAACATCAAAACAATGAATATTGGAACAGAACCATGAGAATACATGTACACACGTCACGCAACGATAGATAGGGTTCTCTTACGAAACCGTAACTAGGTTCAACGCAGAGCAATTCCATCAAGAAAATGTCAAAACCCTATTAAATCTCCACTGTCGACATTAAAAAAATCACTGAACACTGCTACTGCGGATTGCATTGAACTTTGTACATTTAGATTGACATTGAAACAGAAATGTAAAACAATCTAATAGGAAAGATACAAACATGATAACTTTCGATGTCCTTACGTTCGTTCACTAGTATCTCGTGAATGGTAATGTTGACAATAAACAAATAATTATCTTTGATTCTTTTATTTGAAAATTAAGCAAACTTGGAGCCGGACAAGGTTACTTTGTAATTATGATACGAGGAGTAAACAGGAAAAATTTAGTACCGATTGAACATTGAACTAATGATATTTGATTGCATTTCTACATCGTCGGTGACGTCAGTTAGCAATGTACGAAGACGTAATATTTATATAAATAATTTTACTGAAATAACCTACTTTTTTAGAAACAAAAACAAGCTGTATCAATGTTAATCATTATTACATAAAATTACAATTCGTTAAATCATAGCTAAATAATAGAAGCGTTCGATAGAATTTTATCATTTCATTCGATTTATCGATAATGGGAGTTATTCAGTTACCGAGATCAAAATTTATTCAAAAAGCTTTTCTCGAGATGAAATTATTTAATAATTAATTTGATTTAAATGCCAAATGTAAATACATTGTTTATGTTATTCGTAAAATCAAAATACTAAAGTATTTAAAATAATACATTGCTTCAAATAATTATATACATCTATTTATTATCACATTTCTACGAAAATGCAAAGTAAAAATTCGCGGCACAGTAAATTGCGTGCTAAGTGGCGTCATGGATCAAGCACAGTAGACGGTACCGAAACTTCAGAGTCCTGTACGTTGATTCCGTCGCGTTCGTTCGCTAATGTCTCGTAAATGGTAGCGTCGACAACGCGCCAAAACCGCAGGGCGATCGTCGAGGCACCGGCAATTTTCCGCGATTTTCGAGGCTGGAACTTGCGCCGTGTTCCATCGTAAGAAGACAAAGCAAAAAGGAAAAGGTGGCTCGAATAAAACGGTTGAAACGCTGACCAGGCTAAGAAAAGGCAGGCAAGGGAAGACTCGAGAAGTAGTAAGAGAGAGTGAGAGAGTGGGAGAGAGAGAGAGAGAGAGAGAAGGAAAAGAGGAGAGGAAGAGAAAGAAGAAAAATAAACGCCGGCAGCGGTGCAACAGCTCGTCGAACGAGGTACGAAGCCACGTAAAGGGTCTTCGCATAATATGGGTAGCCCCGGTATCGGCGGCCTGCTGGTCGATAAGGAGGTTTTCAGATACGATCTACAACCAGGCCGGTTAATTATATATTAATACCTTCGCGTGCAATCCTTGGCTGCGTATAGCTGGCATTAAGAAGCCGGGGACCCCTCTGGGGGTGGCTGCGCGGCGTAATGCATGGGAAGAGGAAGCCACTCTTCCAAGAGACTGCCAAGAAAAAGCCAGCTAGATAAGGGACCGTCGAAGCATCGTGAAACGGATACGTTTTCTTTCGAGAAAACCTACTGTTCCCGCATGTTTTCCTTTTCTTCTTTCACTCATTTTGCTCGCTCACAACTACCGTAGCCTCAAAAAGGAGCATTCGAGTAAGCCAACTTTTTGGCACATGGTCACGAACAGGAGATGCACTTACTTTGGTTTTTAATGATTTTTGAATCATCGATTTTTGTCATCGCTCGTTGATAAGACGTAATTGTACAGATGAGGGTTCACCTTAATTATCCACCCGTGATTATTTCATATTTTTTGGAAATCCATAGTAAGGATTTTTAATTATAAACTAATTTTTCTTTATGAGCATTTTTTAATTTTTTTCATCGTTTCCATGAGCATTTAAATCCAAAAATTTTATTAGGTAGCACATGTCCACATCAAGTGCAATATTCGGTGAACATATCTTGGCATTTTAGAAATGTTCTTCAAAAAAGATTTTAAGTAGACTGCGGATCTTTGTGTAAAATAAAAATTGTCTGTATCGATTGCAAAGAATAGAAACCAAGCAGAATATTAATTCTTCCCTTAATAATTTTAATAGATGAGAAATCATATTTATACATCTTCAATTTTTAAAATTTTCTTACAATTCTGAATTTCATCTACTCAATTTTCCTACAAATGCATAAAGATCCGCACTTTAATTATAACTATTATACGAGACGATTGCAATTGTAAAAAAGAAAAGGGATTACACCAAAATAATAGACGCAGTAATGGAAATTCTGTAAAAGATTGTACATTTACGTAGAAAGGCTGAATAACAGGAATAACTTCAGTAATTCCCACAATGCGATTAAATTTGAAAAATGTTAATTAAATAGCTACTTTCGAGGTATAAAGGTATAATATGGCATAAAAGATTAGCTTCAACTATGTCGAGGGTTGAGTATGACCCAGCTCTCTGTCCGACTGTCAGTCAGTTAGTTGTCCAGCAGGTAAGATACGTTTCGTTGAGCTCGATTAGTATTCAGGAAACCAGGTGGTAGAGAGAAGTCCAAAGGCCAGCCGAGAGTGTTTTAAAAACCAATCAATCTGAAACACCGGTGATGGAACCAATCTCGAAACGAGTTCATAGTTAGCATTCAATTTAATACGCAGATTCAAACGATATGTCTGAGATTTTGAATATTCCATGTGTTCAAGGTAATATCTATAAATCATACTCGTCTCGAAAATTAAGGTAGCTATCAGCATTCAGTTTTTTTCTTCTCTTAATAATTTCCACAAAGAATTCGTATGGTCACTACTGTTCATTTAGAGTGAGAGAAAATATAGATATTTCTTCATTTAATAGTTTCAGTAAATTCCAAATATATATCGATTTAAAGCAATAATAAATATTTTACTTATCCATTTTTGTCTAATTATTATTGTACCAAAAAACGATCATTTTAGTTTGTTTTTGAAAGTTATCGTCTTACAGAACCCGTGAATCTAGTGATACAAAATGATAAATAAATTAACGAGGGAGCAAAATTCAATATCTTGTGGATGGTATTTTTACAACAAATTTCAACATAAAACGTGGATTTATTAGACAAAGGTATCTGAATTCGAATTAGAAAAGCTCAAGCGTTATTCATGGACGTTTAACGGTTAATCGAAGGTAGTCAGCAGTAAATTAAACAGCCCCGACCGGCGTTCTTTCCGCGACAACTGGCTCGCACCTGTCGCCGGCACATAGTTGTCTTTCTGTCGGCGAGTGTCGGTCACGACGTCTTTTTTAATTAATTCGCGTTTAATACGCGGAATTTCACTGATCTGTAACAAGATGTCGCTTATCGCAGCACGCGTTGCAATTGGATTAGTTGTGGCGCCCGATCGTCGATAAGATGTCGATCTCAAATTTCAGCTGTTTTAAATCACACAGAAGGACATTTTCGAGTAATAAATATCCCATTGACAACTGTTTCCTTTCAACAGGCGCTCGGACAAAAATGACAAGGACTTTGGCATAATAAGCATAACACGGAGAGCAAATTATGTTAATTGTGCGGCGTCGTGCAGTGTCCCCCAACGTTATTTTAGTAATTCAAGGGCTTAATGTAAACACGCACACTAAATGAATGAAATTAATTTTTGAAGGAAAATGACTTTTAATAAGAATAAACAGATACATTCATACACTGAGACTAAAACATTTCATTTTACTTTGAATCTCCTGACTTTGTCTTTAGAACGCTGTACCTCATCACAGAATTATCTAAAATTAATAATATTTTGGATTTAGGAGTTGTGATGGGTTGTTACTTTATAGAAAAAAATTTTTTCAATATATTAAAGTTGAAAAATTGAATTTTGGCCAGGAAATCGGGGTCTCCGGACCACTGCGCGCCGATTATTACACGATTGCCACGATCCGTTGGATCAGCTCTCCTTATTGCTCTAGATATTTAATTCAAGATCATCCGGCTGGAGGCTAGGCGGCGGCTCGAGCGGAGAAAAGGGCGAGGGGAAACCCTCGAAGGGTTGCCTCGAGGGTTGGAGGGACGAGGAGAGGGGCACTGTAACCGGGCGTCAGGAGGATTGATGGCGTCTAGATGCAAATGCAGTCAGTCTGGCACGCAAGCAACGTATCCACCTACCGACGCCTTATGCCAGTTAACGCCTTACAACTTAATAATCTTGTTCGCTCTCCTCTCTCCCTCTTCTTGCTCGTACCTCTCCCTCCCTCGTTCGCACGACGTCTCTTTCAACCCTTCCCGTTGTCCTTTCCCTCTTTCTAGCCCCTTGTTCTCTGAATTTCTGGTACCCGATTCTTTTCGCAATCTTTCTCTCGTTCACAGGCATTGAAAACACTTATAATGTTCGTTTTGGTTGTTCATAAATAGACACCGGGTTTGATTTAAAACAGCGAAGCGATTACAGGACTATAAGAGTATTAATACATTATTATCACTGCCTTAAAATTATTGGTAAAAAAACATAAATTTATATTCAGCTCTGTGTCTCGCTATTGATGTACAAACGTTCCATTTTGCAGAAAGATCTGCAAAATCTGGAGTCTCTTCCAATTAAAACCGATATACAAACAGTGTGAAACGAAGTAAAGTAAAGTGTGCCGTCGCAATTGTCTTCGATTATTTTAAACATTTTTTATTCCGGCTACAATCATTTGATTCAGCCATACAATAATATAAAACGTTAGGATTCTAAATAGACGTGTATTATAAATACATTTTGTAGAATATCAATTCCAGAGAAGTGAACTTCATGCGCTATCGACTACTAGAATTGAAATTCCATTCAAGTCGCATGGTGCCAAGGATAGCATGGGAATTAATTACTGTATTTTACTCCATAAAAGATTACATTTGCATAAAGATGCACAGTCTACTGACCACAAAATGAGTACTTTTATGCTAATATCTTCTTTATCTTCGTGTTTTCTTGGTGTTTAAATTTTCCTACGCGTTTTATCTGTGGGTTGTCTCATTTTCTAATTAATTAGTACAAATTTCGTTTTCCCCTTATAAGATAAATCATATTAACTCCCAAGTGTGTCAAATTACTTTATTAATGCATTCTATGCTCGGTAAAGTATACGTATGTATACATATGAGTAACACAATTCTTTTTCCATGTTCAAACAAGAATTATCACGTAGATTTTTAATTTTCTACTGGAAATTAGGTTAATTAAATTTTGTTTTATTATGAATCTTCTGGTTTGCGCTATGTCATGGTTCTAAAAGCTAAGAGGGTTACAAGAATAATCACCTAGATTTTTATAATTTTCCCACGTAAGTTTCGCTAATTAATTAATTTTGATATTATGGATCTCCTGGTGTTTGTTAGATATAGGTTCTAAACTGTAAAAGGGTTAGGCGAACGACTATTTAGATTTTCAGTTTTCTAACGCACGATTCATTAATTAATTATGTTGATATTGTGGCGCTTCTGATCCGGGTTAGGCATTGGATCTGTAAGCTGAACGAATTAGAAGATCGGTCACTTAGATGTCAAATGTTGTAATGTCCATTCCATTAACTAAATTATTTTATTATTGTGGATCTTTTGGTCCACACACGTTGGAGAGCCGACTTGTTTACCGTTCTTCCTCTTAGAAAACCCTCTCGGAAACTGGACCGGTTTGGTTGATCGTGCCCGACGGTGAGGTGGAGAAATGATCTAATGGATGCAGGATCCTTCAGTTCGTTAAACACTGCGGCAATTAAGTTTATATTAATGTTTGTGTAGATACGAGATATTGCGACCCGTTTGTACGCGCTAGCTTATAAGGAGGCTGCTGTAGGAAATTAATTGTCCGCTAGGTGAACGCGGCCTCGACGGAGCCGCGGCCGAATGGCTTGTAATTAAAATGAGGAGAAAGTCGTTTGGCTGCTGAGCGTTGTTATACTTTTTGGGACTTCGAATTAATTCCCCGGTCCGATTGGAATATTTCTCAGTTTTATTGATGGCGGCCCATCCACTCGGTCGTTGATAAGCTGTCGTTCTTTCTCGAATTGTCCCTGTCTCTGTCCGGTGGAAATTAAACGCATCAAGAGAGAACGGAGCACCCGTAATAACAATAATTATGGAAAAATTAAGTATAAAGGAGGAATATGGGTCTGTAAGGGTTAGTATCTCTTACATCAGTTTCAAGAATTATGTGTTGTGCCTGTGTCCCGAAAAATGAAGTAGTTGTAATGTCATAAATTAACACATCATCTACCGGTGATTATTATATAATTTATACAATTGATTTTCGTAGTAATAACAATTTCAATCGCCAGCCAACAAGTGACTGCCAGTAACGTAAGCTAGTAATTTCATTTGGGATCATTATGCAAAAAAAATTTAAACATTTTTTATTTTGCATAAAGACTCCAGTCTACTTATGTCAAAGTATTTTTTTCTAATGGATGAATGATTGCATCAATCGAGATGTGTACTTTCTAAGAAATGGAAAGAGGATACATTTCAATATTAAGAATTATTTCGTGAAAAAATGGCGAGCTAAAAATGAATATGCTTCAATGAAACCCATAGATAAATAATGTACAATTAAAAATTTGGTGCTAAGAATCACACTGTGTACAATACAGAAAATATAGGAAGTTCTAAACATAACATCTGTACTATAATTGTGTAAACTGCTGCGTGATTACGACGAAAAATGCAGCAGAAAAGCTGTCTAATGGACACGCATAAAGATGTCCCGCGGTTTCCTTGAAATGGCACTATAATTTGTTAACGATTTATACAGGATCCGAAAACGTAACAAAGCACCGGGGGAACGTGCACCGCACCTGTCACGGCTGATCGCTTAATATCGCCGAGAGGTCTTAAATAATACAGAATGTTCGGAAACCTGTTATTTATCATTATAAATCAGTCGCATGGGTCGGCCGTTTTCGAGTGAACTGGCCGCGGACACGAGAAAGAAGTTCTTGTGTGCACGGTCACCGTGGAAATTCGTGTTGCATCCCTTTTCTGGGTAGAAAGTGGCGGTCTCGGGGGTGCCAGAACGTCGTTCCTAACGCTAATGACGTCGTTGACTCTCACTTAACAAGAGACTACCCTCTAAATGGAGGGTTGCGTCCTGCAGCCAACCGGTCCGGTGGTGCTCGCCAACCCGGTGATTACGAAACTCGAATTCACTTCTAAATTACATCCGCCGTAAATGCTGTTAAAGTACGTGCAACCGTCCACCTTGTGAGACCGGAGCCAGAAGCTGACCGCGAATTTTCGTCGAATCGATTTTATTTCGCTGCACTTTTCGCTTCCGTCCACGCCACTTTGACGCCGCACAATAGTGGTCCGGATCGAAGAATTCTATGTCATTTTGTTATAACTTTTCAACTGTTAGAGATATCGGGATAAAATTCTCACCAAACATATTTAAAAAACAGCAATCTCTAACTAGAAATAATTAAATATATTTTGCAATCGTTGGACAATAATTTTTATTCACTTTCCATTGACATTTTCGATTGAAAAATGAGTTGTTCATATATAGTTTTACAACCAGTCTTTATTTTCTGTGAATAATAATTTTTAGTGTTGGTGTTAAACATCTAACACATGAAAGAATGCTTTTCTGTCCAGTTATTATTATTATATAAAGCAATATACATGTAACAATCGTCTTCAGCGCTCGGTGGTTCTAGTGTTGCCTCAGCACAACAGCGTATAACATTGTTAGAACGTTTAGAAACTTTGTTCGTTTAAAAAGCGAAGGCGCGTTGAAAAGTCAGCTGCACAATGCGCGGACGACTGGTACTCATCGGAGGTAAAAACAGCCGTGTATGAGTCGTCCAATTGGAGAACTGTTTCATGCGGGCTTGTCTGCGATAAATCTCCGCGAAACTGCTCAGAAGCGTCACGTCACGCGTTCACAGTGAACCGTTTCGCGTCGAGTTGTTCCTTGAACCAGGCACAGAGTCGGCAGGGATGAAGCGATCGGTAGAAAATTGAGATTTTATATCGCCGAAATAAAAGTGCGACGTGTGCGCTCGCGCAAGCCGGCCACGGTCTATCTTTTAATGAAGGAACGCGATCGGCTGTCTGTTACCGAGGACGTAACATGCAATTACACCGTAATTAACCGGAGGCTGAATACGCGATGCGCTCGGAATATTTTTCCGTGGCACGTTTTACGACGCCGCCGCGCCTTGACACCTTCATAATGACATTAAACTTAATAGCCCGGCTCCCATTTTCCAACCCCGTACATTGTGCGGTCTTAATAAGACGCCGCAATCCACCGGGTAAACGCGAGGATCTTTAATTAAAATATTTTAATCGAGACCCGGTCCGACGTTGACTAACGGACGGGGAAAGACTATCAACTCCCTCGAAATTTTGTTTGAAGGTGCTTCGCTTTGATTACTCGACGTTTACTGGCAAGTTATTAGAAACGACGCGACGCGCGACGGTGAGATTAGTGGTCGCGACAGTCTTCAAATGACATTTTTGAGACGTACACTGCTCGAGATCGATTCCGAACCCGTTTTATTCTTTTCGAGATAAGGTTTTACACCGTTCATGCGGTTTGGAATATTTGCCACCGTTTATGCTCGTCAGCCTACACGCGTTTATCAATGGTCGCATTGGAATCACTGGAACATTAACGTTAGAAAATGTTCTCAGATCCCAAAAGTGATTGAACAGTTCTGCAAAATATTTACAAAGATATTTGTACGATACAGGTTTCTATTATATTATCCCTCGAATGGTACACTATATTCTCAGAGTGCTATCTAAACAGAAGTGTTTTCAGCAGAACTGATAATAGGTTGTTATTTAAAGTATTAAAAGGGGTTTTGTAAGGGTAAATACTTCTCCTCGAACTATCGACTTGTAGAGATTGGTTTTTAAATAAAATAAGTTTGTAAACACGCAGGGTTTAGCAGCGACCTGCGCCGATCAGCCTGATACACTGCTGCGGATGTGTATGCCATTTTCGGTAACTCTTGACGATGTTTCACGATGTCGATCGCCGTGTCGGTAGAATGCCTTCTCATTGATCCCGATGTTGCGCGAGTTTGGCGAAATGATCGGAAACCGTCATACATATAATCCACATACGTCACGGTCGAGGATCGATTATTAGCAGGAGGCTATCGGCACGTTTGTGCAAGTTCGCCGGGCGTTTCGTGCTCGCGTTTACGGTGCGGTCCACGTTGGATTCCCAATGACCAGCCGCGTTCTTAGCGTGGCGTAATTGCATGATGATACGTTCCGGCCATGTTGGGCCCCTAACGGCGCACGCGACCCGATATGGTGCTCCTTCCTTCGCCGGGCCGATGTCTTATTTCTGGACCGCGTGGAAACGAAAGCCAAACAGGAGTTCTCGAATCGGCAAGGTTTGGCCAGGAATTGGTACTTAGTCTTTATTTGGGGCGGCTCATTCAACCCTTCCGTTTTTGTCAGTGCGACGCTTTATAATCTTCGGGCGCTCTCATCAGCCCGTAATGACTGCGAGATACAGCGATGGGAACGAGAGTGTGTTTGTGCCACGATACAAGGATATTCCGTAATACGTGAAATCCATTTCAGGAGCGGACGTTTGGTAGTTAAACTGGATCGCCTTTAGGTAAAAAGTAGAAGGTGTTTCATAATATGTGGGATTTAGGAGAGGACAGGGCACGCAATGTAAAAAGCTCGTGTAAACATGTGTCCTATTTGAGCTTGCTTTAAAGTTACAGTTACTTTTGTGTTAAAATAATCCGCGAACAATGCAAATGAAGTGGAATTTGTAGTTGTATTAAAATTATATCTGAACGCTATTTGTACTCATGGTCGTGCTGTAGGAAGTTTTCTGCGACAAACAAATCTGTAATAGTCTCAAAAGCACTGTAATACCTTCACCTTTAACATTCTAGTAATGGCGGCCGATTGCGCCATTTTTGTGAACCAGTTCGACATCACATGACTGCGTTATTCCTTGCGTGCACGTAATTTGTAAATTGAATTCCGAGTTAATAATATTTTGTACTCGACATACATAGCTAAGTGGTTTCTGCATATCAAGAGTGTACACCAATGCAGAAATAGTATTATTTATAAATACCAGAATTACGCAAATTCTCAATGAAACTGTTCTGAAAAAGATTAATGTGTTCAATGGGAACAGAAATTAATAACAATCGTTTCCTAGAATCGCTTTTTAACTCTTCCTTTTAATGAGATATTGAAAACGACTAATGTCTGCAAGGGAAAAAGAGGTTTAAGATATTAATATCAATCTTCGAGGAAAAAAAAGTTTGAGAAGTTAATAATAAGTTTTCGAAAAAGTAAGATTGAAGACGTCGTAAAAGTTTTGTCGCACACGGTAATGGTTTTATGTGGACATTAAGATGCGACAAAAACGTCAGAAGTGACTACAAATGCCGATTATCTGCTGTTGGTGTAACCATAATGAAGATTACACGGACCGGAGTCTTAAAATAATCTTCAACTATAGAGATTAACGCATAGCAATTTATTTCGCATTTATCATGATCAGTGTTCATCGAATGGCGTCAACCGGAGCCGACGTCTACAATAATAAACGCCATAAGCGCACGAAATTTGTAATTTAACGTTGAACAATGCAGTTATTCGCCAAATTATTAATATTAAAATTATTTTATATAAATAACAAGGATATGTTATCCAACTTTTCAACCAATTTTTTGACAATATACAGAGAACCACAGCAATATTCGGACATTTTTAAAAGGACAATAACTTTTTAACATCGAACTTAGATTTCCGTGAGAAGTCAGAGCAATTAGTTCAGTACAAAAAGAATTCACAGCCCGGAAATACAGAGAAAATATTGAAATGGTTTATACCATTTTCATATGGACCTCTTTTGACGATTTAAAAAATACATTTTCTCTGCCAATACGTACATATTCTAAACATTTTTGAAAAAGTGTCTGAATATTACTGTGCTCACTGCATATCCAGAGAAATGAAGTTCGATAATTTCTCATGAATACATCTTTGCAATCTCAATAATCGCACATCAAAAATACTAGAATCCGTCATTGTGACAGGTCCACTATATGTAATGGACATGTTAACCAAAAGTGTGCCTGCTAAAAGATCGTCTGTGAATTTTTGCAAACACTTTGGAGTTCATCATTCACCGCGCAAGCATCAGTCCGCTAGTGATAAAAATAATTGGGGTATAATGTTGAGGTATATATCGTCTATGGTCATCATTAAAACCGTCTTCCGATAGAAATCTTCCGGAGAGAAAAATTAGTATTGGTTGAAACGGTGACGTCAATGCGGCTACCATTCATTGCGACGGACGTTCGATTTGCTCGGCTGCGCGCCGAGACCGATTTCGATAGTCTCGTCGGGGTCCTCTTGTCCAATTAAAATTAACCAATCGACGATAATGTCTGCGAATCGGCCGTGTCGTCGTCGACATGGCCAGGGAGGAAGAAAAGAAATCATGAGGCCACGCATTAATCAGCGTAATTAGACGCTATTTATCTGGCAGTTACCTCTGTGCCTCTCCCTACCTCCGACGCGAGCTGGCCAATTGAGACGACGATGGATATCGATCGGTACGCTCATTATTGATAATCTATACGCCATAATAAGCGGCCGATTCAGCTGGTACAACGGTGGCAGCTTGAGGGATCATCGTCGGCCAATAAAGACCCGGTTCTGCCTTCCGGAACTGCGAAATTTCGTTTTCCTTTTAATCTTTACGACGCGCAATTACTTTCCCCCGTCTATTTTTGAGAACTCACGACGTTTACGGCACAAACATTTATGGCTCAATCGTGACCACGATTCACAAACAAACCGTCACCAACCTCTTGCACAATCAAGCACAAATTCGTTTCAGCTAAGTTGCAAGTTCAAACTTTTGTTTTTGTACATACAATTATTTTTCCTAAATGTTACCACATGATTTTCACAGTATTTTAGAATTTAACCAACAAATTTGAAATCAATTTTACATACTTTCGGGAATTCATAATTTCTAATCTAAAATATTAAGGAATGTGAAGGATATATAATTGATTATCAAACAAATAAGTATTTTTCACTTGTTTAATCAAAATATACATCGGTGACAAGTCTTATGAAAATTTTCATATTCTAGCTTCTATGAAACGTTTTTAAAAAGTAATTCGCAAAGAAGCATTTCTCACTAGATTAATTAAAATTTAAATTTAAGTTTGTGATAGGTTCTACAAAATTCTCAGTCTCAATCAGCTATGCATGTTTCTTAGAAATTAATTATCGAAGGAACATTTTTCACTTGGTTAATTTAGATTTACTATGCAAGTTTCTTGAACAATTATCCTGCAACGAACATTCTTCACTCGGTTATTTTACGTCTGACAAGTTCAACGATTTCGTGATTTGTTGTAGCACCAGCAGTGCCATCCATTGATTCGAAATTGGTCGATCATTGTCGTTTATTAAATGATTCTAAGACTATCATTCTCGTGGGATAAATTGAGAGATGGTACTACGGAAGCGATGATTATGGAACGGACGGATCACTGCGTCTGATCGTGTCACGGTTCAGTCCCGGAATTAAATGAATCATTATCATCATGTCAGGTTCATTATGCTATGAGAGGATGATCGAGACGAGACTGTCTCCCTCGGACGAAGAGGAAACCGTGTACCGCGACATAAAAATAGATCGAGATGACCAACGACGAGCCGGAAGTGAAAATTGTTTAACTTGCTCCTTCATGAATTATTTAATGCCGCTACTTGTATCATCCATCAGATTTGATAGCAGTTTCTGATAATAATACGGTGCCTGTGAGTAAATTAAAAATGTGCTTATTAGAGCGTAAGTATCTGCCAATGGAACGCGCGAAGGTGTGCCATCAATCGGGAGTGAATATTTCTCGGAAGTAATAAGTCTTGGATAGGATATAATATAAATCATCTTTTCACTGGATACACGTTCGAAAGCAGAAGACTCGTGAACTTGTACTTCCTCGCTAAATCATCATAGAATATCTACTTATGGTACCGCCATACCATCCTATACATAAAATAAAAAATCATTTCACTAAAAAAATTATATTTTATCTTATCCAAATTCGAATATAAAATCCCAGAGAAGTGGTGGTACTAAATAAACTACATATTTTCAACATTTTTCATGCTTCGAACTCTGCGAATCTGAAACAATTATTTTATCACCGAAACAGCTTAGAACACGAATTACAATATGATACTAGAAACTAACGCGGTCGTTCAAGGAAACGACTCCATCGATGCCTAATGATTTATCAATTTCGTTCCAATGTCATAAAAATGGAGTACAATCGGGGAAATTAAATTTGCATATGGGAGAACTAAGAATCTGTTTCGTCGAGAAAATTCTCGGAACCCCGAGAATGTTTCATCTCGTGCTATTTCATTTCGCGATTCAGATAACGACCTTCTCTATTGCCGAGTCAATCATAATTGCCGATCTTTTTTCAATTCCGCCGTTCCGGTATTAGCATACGTATCGGAGCGCGTTCAGCGAACGACTCTGCCAAAACAATTCGTGGATCCGCAGATTCTTGTCGCAGATATGGAGCGAGGGTAGACGACGGCCCTCATAAAATCACTGAAATTCCATGTTTATTCAATATGCCAGGATTCAGTTTCCTGGCCTTATCTACGATGAGACGATTGGGGTGAATGATACCGTGCCTCGAACAATTTTGCGACGATAAGCTTTCGATCCCCTGCGCGAGGCTGCCTTTATGCGGGAGATGGTCCTTCGTATGCACGACATTGTCCTCTATCTTCTACAGAAATCGATAAACTGAATACATTGCTTATCTGTAATTCTTTTCTATTGATCTCTCGTAGAAAATACAGAGTTTGTCAAATGTTTTACGTTCTAACGCAAATCTTTTATAATGTCTTAGTGAAACTTAAAATATCACTTGAACTACTTCCTTCTGAAAAGTAAAAAGCAAGCATCCCATTCAGAGTTTAACATGAAATAAAACAAAACTGTTATTAAACAAATTGTTAGCCCGTATAAGTATATGTATATGCGACAAATATTATTTTATGCACGCACATAGGTACTCTTATCAAACAAATATTACTAGTGATTAATAAAATATTTACCGTTTTTTTCTCAGTCTAGTAATATTTTTGATACACAGTAACTTTTGATTCTAATTATTGCAAAATTCTTATACGTTATCACCACAGTGTTTTAATTTTTCGTTTTCTCATCCCCTCTGCGAATTATCATCGACTCAAGATTTTGATAAAATAATTATTTAATCGTTATTCAAAGAAGTCATTTCTTTGGTGAAATTTTAATTGAACTTGCTTTGTTTAATATCGTCGGTTAAAATGATATTGTTAGATTGTTCGCCAGTTTAATGGAAAACAGATGGCGATTGAATTTCTTGGCGAGTCGACAGAAACATAAATATGTTTGTTATTTCAGGATGCGACGGCGAATCGGACGAAGGCGGGAGCAAGAGACGAAGGAGCAGGACCAACTTTAATAGTTGGCAATTGGAGGAATTGGAACGGGCATTTCTCTCGAGTCATTATCCCGATGTCTTTATGCGGGAAGCTTTGGCTGTGAGACTCGAACTGAAAGAGAGCCGCGTCGCCGTGAGTACACATTTTTTCTGGATCTTAAAGAATCGAATCCACAAAATTACGGGGATAAGCCTTCCTTCCAAACAGGAAAGGTACTGGTGTCCGTAAAAAAAAGACATCTTAAATGAAACTACATTAATAAAAATCTTGTGCATCAATTTTAAGAAATAGAAGCGAAGTAAAAAGGTTTTTCTTTCTTCAATAATTGTAGGAAGTTGAAAATTATATGATTCTTTTCAATATGTTATAAATGCTATGAACAGAATTTTTGAAATACAAAACTGGACAAAGATTAGAAGAATTTAGGGATTTTGTTTCTCCGAATTGACTTGAACAATTTTTATTTTGCATACAAATCCGCAGTCTAGTAGGTTAAAAAAATTATTTTTGATTGTAACAACGTAAAAGTACATTTCATTCAGAAATTCTACATAGTCAAATTTTCCGTCATTATTCCAGGAGCATATAGTAAAATTAGGGGAGAGACTAGAAAATATCTTCTTAATGATTTCCAGTCGACGCATGTAATTATCTGTGCTCGTTCCACAATCTCGCCTCGAGAGATGCGAGTAGAAAAAACGCAGTTTTATTGCGACCCGATTCGACGTTCGGTTTATCAGGGATCCAAGATCGACTGTGCCGATAAGCGAGAATTTATAGAGACTTGGTCCTCATTTTTCGAGGGTTGATGTCCGACAGACATCGTTGGGGGTGGCTCGGCCTCTGAGCTGGTCTCCCGGGGGTAGTTAGTCCATCTGCTCGGTTCTGAATGCGGTTACCTTCTCGGAGAGGCCGAGCTGTCCTAGTCGGCTGGTGTTCGAGGGTAGTAAACTGAAGAAGATCTATCTCGGGTAGCTCCAACTCGTCGACCGTATCATTTGAATAATGAAGAGAATTTTATGTGGACGTCGTTCCTTTTGTCATGGCTCCTTTCGCTGTGGTTCCTCTCCCAAGGGCGAGAGTCTGTAATGAAATTTAGAAATCTTCGGATTCCTCGCGCAACCGGAATTTTTATGAATCTCGCGAACGAAATATCCTGGATGTATTAGGTCGGTGGAAGAAATAATTGCGGTTTCATTAGTTTAACACTAAACCACCACCGGTTAAAATAACTATTATTGAAATAATAAAAGTGATTTCATCAGAGCCGCACAAAGTCTAAATAAAATCAATCTTGCCATTTACAGTGGGTAAAAAAAGTATTGGCATACTGTTAAAAAGGCGATAATTTTTTAAATATCGTATTATACGATTTGAATTTTTTTGGGAAGCTAGAGCAATTAGTTTGCCACAGGATGCGAAAAAAATTTTGTCAAAAATTGCAATTTATCGGAATTGTAGCAAAAATACTGAAAGTTGCAATTTACAACTTTTTTATGTGGGCCAATATCGAAAATTTTAAAAATGCGTTTTGTAGATCTAGCTTCCCAAAAAAATTCAAATCGTATAATACGATATTCAAAAAGTTATCGCCTTTTTAAGAGTGTGCCAATACTTTTTTTACCCACTGTATATACGGGAACATGTACCAGTTACATCTGAGGCTTGGTATGGGTTCAGTATTGAGATTCAGAACTCTGATTGGTTTGTGTTTTTCGATAGTAACTCGAAAACGAAGCGATTCGGCGCGAATTGACAACGGAAAAATGTACTTAGAATTACCTCAAGAATCACCCCTTTTCTCCCTACCCTTTTTCTGAGACATCCTGTATAGATTTAAAATTCAAGAACACAAACCGCAATTATTTGTGCACCGTAGTATTATAATAGCCGTATCTCTCGCGCTTTTCTCGCATGTATTTCATAATCTAATTCGTGACAGGTGAAAGAACCGGTAATTAGAGGCGGGTGTTTACCGGTTGCTATGAATTATGAAAATCTGAATAAATTTCACGGCTTTATTTTTCGCCTTCTGTTAATGTCGGAGATAGATTTCGACGCGATCTCGGCTGAATTATCGATCCACGTGCGCGCACCGGTACTTATTCCATGCGTCCGGACAACTTGTCAACGCGCAGGAAGTCGATTTCGCGGGAAAACGTTTGAATGTTATCACCGCCCCGAAGCCTTGTTCCTTAGCCGCGGGACCGCGAACACGTCACATATTTCACGGAACGAAATAAAACTAAGTGATATTATTCTTAATTTATTCGCCCGGAAGCTCGATCCGCCGATAAATTGGCGAACCACGCGAATCGTTTTCCGTGAAAGTCCTGCGATCTCACGTAACGCCGAATACAAACGTTCCATGACCGGCCGCCATTCCTCAACTAATAAGCGATGTTTTGCCCCTAATTGACAGGCCGCATTTTTTATATTCCTGCGTGGTGATTCTTTGTGCTTCTATTGTATGCTTGTCTATTCTGTTCTTAGATGAACAGGATATAAAAGTTAAATAACTGCAGACTGTGCGTCTTCGTGCTTTTGTGCTTTAGAGGAATCTCAGAATGTCCTAAAATACAAATTTACACAATTCTCAGTACTGAATGATTTTGGCCATGCTGTTCATTAAAAGTAAAAAATTCAGATTTTTAATTTGGATGTGTGTGACTACAGCTTTTACTAGAATTTCGACTAGAAGAAAGGAAAATGTTGACAATTAAAAAAGTGCCAGTGCTTTTAAATTTAATTTTTTCAAGTCTTTTCCATTTTTGAGGTCTGAATGTAAGTAATAAAAAAGAAACATTTTTAATTAATTTTAACTTACAATTAGGCTATTCTTAGGGAATTTATAATGGGTTGATCGTAGTCCACAACAGAAATGTCTGAAATAATCCAGAAAAATAGCAGGATTAAAATTCTCCACGTACACTGTTGTAGTAAATACAAATTTACGTATCCTTCCGCAATCTAATTACGAACAATACTTTCTAAAACTGTAACGAATGGTAATTAGGTAATTAAGTAGCAAGCACATTATGAATTTACCACAAATTTGCATTTTTGTACACGATTTCAGAGGGACTGCAGTAAAATCAAATTTAATTCGTAGTGCTAACAATAAGATTTAAATGTGATACATACGATTCTATTAAAGTTACAATTTTATTATTCTTTAGTAATGTTTATTAAAAGTAACACGGCCACGTTTATCGAGTGCATCTTTTTTAATAGATAGGTTTAAGTAAATGCATTCAGTAAGAATCTGTAAAGACGCAATTACAATCCGAATAATTGTAAACTATAGAATCTGCAGTTCGTTATTTTGATGAGTTTGGTAATTTTAGTGTTAAAAAAAGTGGATAATATTTATGAAGATTGACGGACGCGAAAAAATTGATTTTGATTTCACGAAAATATTTAGATTTTAAATTTCTCCGCGTTTCATCCGCAAAAGTGACTTTTGGTCGGATCTTAATGAACCAGTAAATGAAACGAAGCTTCTGGTAGTGGTTCGAAAGCGATACGCTGGATCCATGAACGTATCAGTCATAAAAATGTGAAAAGACCCGCGACACCCTTTTCGGTCTTTCGTAACCCAACACCAGAGACACTGGAACATGACATGACGGTGTCCTTCAATGGGGCCTGCGAACGGTGGACCCTCAATTTCACGGCCGATCGAACACGAGGCCACCCTCATATTCTCTCCTCACGATAAGATATTTATATTTATGTGCTTAGACACGCTTCAGGTGCCATGTGCCAGCGCATATTGCTCACAGCGAACCGATACGATCTCGGAGCGTCCATCCTCTCGCACGAATACCGTTTAAAATACAACTTAGTTACAATTAACGAAGCCGATAAGTCACCTTAATAATTGAAGCAAACTTTAGAAACTCGGAATATGACCCAAAAACTGTTTAAAAGTTTCTCTTTTCGCTAATTCAATCTTGCTCGTTAACTCCGCGAAACGGGCAACCTAAAATATTAACGCAATTTTAGAGCAACATCTTCCCAGCTGAAATATATAATAAACCACGGTGTTTATTAGCAAAATCTCACCGCGAAAATAGCTCATTTAATCAACGACTCATTAACGGATCGAAATAAATTAAATAGAATGGGCGCAGCAAAAATTACAGCGTGGAACGGAATCCGTTGAAAGAATAATTAACCGATACCTATGCAACAACAACTTTCGTTTCGTTGCATATTCATTGCTTTCCTTGGGTATAGTTATTTCGGAAAAAATATCTCGTCGTGTGAAACTGATTAATTATTCCGTCGTATAATTTCGGAAATATTCAAAAAATATACCATCGCAGCGTTTGAACTCACAGCGCGAAAGGAGACACGACACGCGAAACCGTGCGTTGAAATCACCGCGCAAACTGAGACAGAGGGTCGAACTCCTACAGTGGTCTCAAATCGAATTGCTAGCCTTTCAATTATTAAGTATGGCGTTTTAACAATGTGACCATGGGAGGATTTGTGCACAAGTGTCTTACTGATCGGTGACTTCAATGAATACGACGATGAATTCCTAATTCCTTTCGAGCCAAGACTCTCCGACAAAAGTGAGGTACTAAATTGAAGTTTCGAGACCACGTAGTGTGAATTTGGGAACACAGCGGGCCGTTTCCTCGATCGGTAGCCAGCAGAGATCCCGATCCCTTTTGTGCGGTGGAAAAGTGAGCGATCTTGGTGACAGGGGCGATGCGTAGATAACCCTGGCTGGTGGTGACACGATGTCATGCAGCCGGTGCGTCTTCTCGAAGGGTCTGGATCGGGAATAGCCCTCAGATTAGATAGTTGATCCCCATGTCAGATAACCCCCGCGACGCGCGGACTCTAGGCGGCAGCTTTTAAAAAATATTGTCACGCCGAGATAAACCGATGACACGGCCCGGCACGGGCAAATGAGAGCCACAGGGAGCCGCAGAGAGTCTCGAATGCATGTCGTTTTACACGTGCGTCGGCTTGTGGAAAGGATAGACTGCTACCCTAATCACTGTAAAGTCGTTAACAGGACGGGTTCCATATTTCGAATTTACGATCACCGGGAAAAAAGATACATTTATTGGAATGATTTCTTCGATTCATTAGGAAAAAATCGTTCTCTATCTGAAGATAGATATAGGATTTACAATATTGTAAAATATGTTCAAAGAATTCATACAACGCAAATACAATGCAAATTAAGCATCAGACGCGAATTAACACGAGCAAGACAGACTTTACACCGTAGTTTGTGGATTAGAAGCTATTAAATTGTCCCACTAATTATAATATTGCATGAAGCATCATCTTTCGACGCATATTCCTCCAAAGCAGTAAAGTTTATTGATCAGTGCTCCGGCCCCAGCGTGGGACTATTTAAGCTCCGAATGCGTTCCCGTATCGCCATTTTCTCATCCACCATGCTGTCTTCCGTTTATATTCAAATGAACTGCCATGCTTCGTGCTCGTTAATTGTCGATCGTTGCACGCGTCGTTCGACGACTCTCGCGGTGTCATTAACATATTTACTCAAAACCGCCGAAGAACAACCTGTCTCTCGCAAGTGAACGGGCCACGACTACCAACACGAGAGAAGACGAAGGAGGAGACGAAGAAGGCGGAGAACAGAGGCACGCAAACGAACAGCGGTAAGAGAAAGAGGACACAGGGAAGCGGGATAAAGAGGAGGACAGGGCGGGTTACTGCTTAAAAATCAATCGCATGGGGAACGACACGAAGCCCCTCTTTATTCTCTCGCTTGTTTCTGTCTTTTACGACGTCGCGTCAGAACTGGTCCTCTTTGATCCGCTTTATTAGCGCTGCTGGATGATTGGCGCCGATTGGATCGGTGGGGGACAATTTCAATAACGATCAGGAATTCTGTCGGCTACGGTTCGACGCCGCTTAAGATTCAAGCGGTCTTCGCTGTTCCACGATTTGCGAAAATAGTTTTTGCTTCTGTATCGTTATTACTGTTTCGCGTTTGAAAAACGTCATCGCTGAAGTGGAATATTTGATGAAGCTGGAAGAAGCTTACTTTTGTTATTAAAGATTTCTCTAGACAAAGAGCATGATTCTAAAAAAGATGATTATTCGTACTCGTCGTACACTTTAAAATATTATCTAAAGTATTAAAAGCTCTTTTGTCAAGATAGTTTATCCTAATCCATGTTCCATTAAAAAATGTCGAAAGTCTTACAATGACTGTCTCGCAAACTACCGGATTCGCGAGACGATATCCGATTATAGTAGAGAAATCCACGAAGAAGAGATCGTGCTCGCAGCGTCGGACCTGCAAACAGATCATGGTAATTGCTTATTGTTAGCAGTATTGGATGACGTGATTGGACCCAGTTGCTCCCTCGTGAGTTAACGTTTTACGATCTATTGTCGGTCCTTTACGGGTTTATGGCTGTAAGACGCGTTAGTAATCGCTGCATGCGAATTAGAACCGAGTAATACCTTAAGTGACCGAATACTAATCGGATTAATGGCGCGGTGATTACTGTGGCGTTGGATCTTGACGAAGAATTTATTGGGAGACCGGGTTCAGGAATTTCTGCTGTGGATATTGAATCGTTGTGACGGTAATATTGTTATCAGTAGCATGCGCAAATTAATAAATTAGGAGGAGATATGTGTATCTCAATAATATTCTATATTCAATAATCTCAATAATGTGTATATCTCAATAGTATATCAAGATTAATTGTAGATTTATTTTGTTTTCTGCGAAACCATCGATAATAATAATATAATGATAGGAAAAATATTGAAAAACATTTTATACTTTCCAAATTATACGAATATAGTGATTCCATATGTGTCGAAGTAACTCTAATAACTTGCTTCGGATATCTTTACAGCAGCACGAACAGTTGTCTCATATTTTCTCTTTGAAAAACTCTGGACGTTACAGATCGCTTTTAGTCGATAATTTCATAGACAGCCTACTTAAGAAGCATCATGCAAAAAATATAACGTTCAACGTTTAGTCAAGGATTACGATAATTAATGAGGTGGCTTGTTAGCTCTTATCACGTAGCGGCACATGTTAACGAACATTGGTGCAATAGGAAGGTAACAATCACCATCACCTTAAATTAATGAGCCCGCAGCTGTTAATAATTGTAACTTTGGCATCGTTCGTTGATATTAAAAAATGGGACAGCTGCAGTTCGCTGTTCTGCCACATAGTGAACGCATTGCGGGTACCGTGATGATGAATTTTTTTGTCGAAGGATTATCGGGATCATTTTACTCTTATTAATGGAGAGATATTAAAAATGTCGAGATTACAAACTAACGTTTCGCTCGTCCGTGTGTCACATCTAAATTTATCATCGTGTCGACGAAATAACATATTTAGCTCGACGAGGAAATTTTATCTCGGGTTCTGTGACTAAATAAAATTGAATTATGGATATGCATCGAGTAATTAATACTGTTTATTATTTCTGATGACGATATTTAATCGACGTTGAACTCGCGATTGCCATCACCCAACGTTTTATCAAACGTTCCCCGCCATAACTCTCGAAGCTGCGTTAATTCAATTTCCAACGAAGTTTCAATGGTAAAACATATTATTAGGACTTCGTACACTATATGCATACTTACACAATATAAATATCTGACTTATATATTAGGTCTTAAATAACTTCCGCTTGGAAATATTATGTTATATATACACAATCACTTGGAAAAATTACGAACGGAATTATTTTTAGCTCGTCGTAACGAAACCGGAATTTTTCAAACGTTCTGTTCGTATTTTAAACGACAGGATGTTAATCCTGTTACGTTCAGATTAATCCTCTCAATTACCCGCAAATTATTCATACCTGTGATGGCAGGTGAGCCTGGCCATCATCGTCAGCCCGCAACGAAAATGAAATAGCGCCGAGGTAGATTCCATTCCCGTGTAAGGGAACGCGTTTCCTGATAAAGTAATTTACACCCTCCCACCCTTGAGAAAGCTTCGTGGGAAGTTCCATCAAACTCGGCTAGTTTCACTGAAAAATGACCAGCTGAACGAACCTGGCAATCTGATCTTTTCCCCCGATTCGATCTCTTTCGCCCGTGGAAGGCAAAAAGTAAACAAGAAAACTGAACGAAAGAAAATCGTAAGAGCACGTGACGTGACGAAGGTATTACAAGGGTTGGTGTGGGGGTCTATTGATCCTCGTAGCTCGCGTGTGAACAGCGCCACATACCGGCCTTCGGCCACAACTAATGTCTTCATCCTTTTCAACCATCTTTTCAACCCCTTTTACCGCTTTCCTCCTGTTCTTTCGATCGTGGAGTCCTCTGCTCGCTCACTCGCTCGCTCGCGCGCGCGGCAAAATTCACGCCGGCTCTAAATCGTGCTTCACGCCACGAGCGTTCACGCGAGCCACGGGGTAAAGTGTTGAAACTGTTCATGAATCAAGACACTCCGGGGGGTCGTTGGTCCTTCCGCGTGGGGTAGGTTCCTTCGTGTAGTCCCGATATTTAAACGTCGTCGTCGCGCCGTGCTGCCCCTCGAACCACTTTTAATTATTCGATACAATGCCAGCTCGCTAATTGAAGGCTCGCGACATTAAGGAGGCAGCTACACGTTTTACATAGTTTTTAATAGTTCATTTAACCCCTCGACAAGTTTTCAAACATCTTGTTAAATTCCCAATTCGATGATCAGTAGTTAAATTAACATTCTGAGTATTTTACTCACTTCCAATAATTACGTACTTACATGTAATAATTGCACGACAATAAATTTGGACTTGTTTTAAAGGGAGAATTTTGAGATTTTGAAAAATAAATCGGATAAATCTTTAATCAACAGTCTTTAATCAAGCACTGGTTCCGTGAGATGTTTTCTTGAACGAGACATACGAGTTTAAACAGAAATATTTTGAACACAAAAGATAACAGTTAATTTCGACCTCTGGCGAAGACTAATGAAGACATTTTTCTTGATCGGTTTCAGGTATGGTTCCAGAATAGAAGGGCAAAATGGAGGAAGAAGGAGCACACGAAAAAGGGTCCGGGCAGGCCGGCACACAATGCTCACCCGCAGAGCTGTAGTGGTGAGCCGATTCCACCGGAAGAGCTGAGAAGAAAGGAGCGAGAAAGGCGACAGAAGAAGTTGTTGAAAGCTCTCGAACGGCAACAGAGGAAGCTGGCCTCGAAAGTAAGACTCATAATTCAGTATAAAATTAGTAACAAGAAAGACTGTAACACTTAAGTGACTGATAAAAGCAATCTGACATTAAAACACGAAGAATCTCTAGAGGGAGTAACTTCAATATCGACCAACCCTCGAAAGTAGCATAAATAAGTAGCTAGTGGATAGGATACGATGTTCTCGTTACAGGGTATCACCGTGGACCTGTCAACGCTGAGAGCCGAGTGGGAGTCGCGGAGCGCGGCGGCATCGGGTGGCAGTTCTCTGAATGGCACGTTGAGCAGTTCGTTCAGCCACCTGAGCAACAACAACGAGAGTAGCAGCGTGTCAGGGTCCGGGAACGACGCGAACGAGGAGATCGACGTGGTGGGAGGCCTAGATTCTTGCAGCGAAAGCGGAAGCGAAAGGGTTGATTCTGCGGCGGATGGTTCTATCGACGGAGAGTGCTACCCTAGACTGTCTAGCAACGCGGGTGATCAGAGCGATCCTCGAAGGAGCGTGAACCAGGTGACCAGCAACCTGCAGAACCCGAATTCCAGCCTGAATCTGGATCACCTGAACCACCAGCAGGGCATCCACCATTGGGGACTGAGCCTTCTGGAGAGAAGAAGGGAGTTGGTGTGCATGAACAACACGGGAGGACCGCGCCAGACAACGAACCACGCCAGCAACCCAGAGAGGACATCGTCTGTTAGACAGCAGATCAAAGAGGAGGAGGTCCAAAGCAGTAGCATAGATCTGTCTGTGAAGGGCAGGGAGGAGAGGAAGAGGCTAAACCCGTTCTCGATCGACAGTCTCCTGGGCAACAACCGAACCAGCACACCTGGCATTCACAACGAATACAGGCCCTCGACGCCCACGCTGTCGAACGGGAGGGAGTCGAGCAGCCCCACGTCACCGATCTCGGTACCTACTTCGCCCTCCACGACGTAGTGACTCTAGAAATCGATACATCGACGAGCAACAACCGATGATGCTCGCTCGACTAGTTTGGGACGTTTGATCGACAACGAAGTGATGGGCCAGTCACGAACACTATCGAGAACAACGAGACGTTGAAGTTGAGGACGAGAATACACTGTTTAGAGTAACATTGTAGTATTGCAGGAGGGATCAGAAATCTTAGGTAATTCGAGGAGGACACTGCTCGTCGCCGGTGTCATCTGTTTCCGAGGACCGAGCAACATGGCCGTTGACTATGATTAGGTACTAATTGCGAACGCGTAGATCCTCGGCGATTGGTTCTCTTCAAGGTTTTATTACTCGAACCCACGATCTGATTCCTTCGGAGTCATCCGTACGACTGAAGAACGATCGTGCGAGACGGAGGACGACGAGCTCGCTGACTGATCGAAGGAGGGCTTATATCAGTTTCGACATATCTGCATCGAGTGCGTGAGCGATGATGTGTTTGTCCTGCGATCCCCTTCTTCTGTCCCACTAGAAAAAAAAACAAGAATGTGCAATAAACACGGACGGCTCTTTTGTTCGATAAGAGGATACGCTAGGACGAATGTGTGTGTGGATGCAAGAGTGAACGCGAGTGCGTGTATTTAATGTAAATAGCTCGGAGTATGAACGAGAACGGTTTATTTAATTATTGTAGCCGATTACCCCAGTTCGTCGAGACGCGGATATTATTTAAAGCAATAGCAGATTTCGCCTGATACACCATGTATATAGGAAGTAAAAATGATCTAGGCAGCAGCTGAAAGAGTAAGACGCGCGGTACAAATGCTGGACAACCGGGAGATTTCTCCTCGTTTTTCGTGTACGTCCGCGACGAACGAGACTGACGACGGAGTGAGAGACAGAGGGAGAGAGGGGATGTTACGAGATGCCATAAAATCTGGGATGCGAGACAGTATCTACCGTATATTCATTTCAAATATATTAATTTATTCTCCAAACTAATTTCGGTGTTGCAACATCATCGCCTGTCCTGTCGTCGGATCCCTTCTCCTTTTCAGCTACATTTCTATAGCAATATCTGGAAGGAATCAGAAAACTGACGTTCTACTGTCGAAGTCTAATAGAACCACTTTGTTGCTTGAAAACATTTATTCTTGTCATATCATGTGTTGTATCAAACTTTGAGACATGATTAGAGTCTACTTGTGAATATCAATTTATTTGTGCATTTATTCTAATGCTACGTTTTTTCTGAGATTTGACGATTTCAATTGTATTTGTTTAGTAGATGGAGAAATATACAGGTAAGTGTAAATATTTTATACATAATACGAATTAGTCGTTTTGAGTTTAATATAGATACATAAACATGATTTCCGAATTTTTTGTGAAGTCGATTAAATCAGTCTTACTTTTTATTTACAGAGTTACAAAGTCTGTTGCTGTACTTTTAAATTAGGAACAAGAGCGAATCGTCTTGTAATGAATGCAACGCGCGTTTTCTGAACCTAATTTTATAATTGTTTAAATTTACAATTTCTTTACAAACGAGCATCCGTCTGTGCTTGTTAAAGTGTTTGTCGGACGTTTAGAATGCTCGAAAAATGCTTACTCGATTTTCTAAATACGAACAGATGCTACGTTCGTCGAAAGCTCATGTATGTATAATTTTGAAAGTCGTATCCTCTTCCTGCTCATTCATATTATAAACTTGAAGTTGCAAAATAAGAAAGAAAACCTTGTATCCATTGTTTCACATAAGAATGCTAATCCTGCATTATAAAATACTAATATCAAGTATATTACACATATTTCAGAATCACTGTCCCTCCGGCGGAACCACAGCACGTTATTATTTACTCACGCGAACATATCCGAACAATTGTACTGATCTTCCCTGCTGAATGTGAGCACACCTTCCGACACAATTTCTCGCGTACGTGCCCATGATTGTGAAAGTGCTCCAAGTCAAAATTAAGAAAAATTAGTTCAACAGTTATTTCATGTCACATTATTTTAAACTAAATTAATTCTCTAAAGAAGATGTACATAGCTTCGGTGCATCCACATAAAAAATAAGGTCATAGGAAGTTAGGACGTTGTGGTGGCACGACCCTGTGATTGTGAACAATAGGCCCTCGGTTCGCTAAGATGTGTAAGGAAAAAAAATAGGAAAAAGGTGTACTTACCGTCATCTAAGATCCCTAGTTCTTGGAGTTGTCTACCTCCAAGAACAAAAAACAAAAAAGGAACGTTGTGGTGGCAATACCGAAAGTCAAGCATTCCTCACCCTCCCCCCTGTATGTACGTATACCTGAAAAGGGCGTTATCTCAGGCGAAAAGGGCGCATGCGAATCGACTCCGTATTAGTTTACATTATCTTGAAGTCCTTCCGACACACAGGCGGCGTCCAATTAACAACCCCTAAATTTCCCCACCTGAATAAAACGAAAAATCCCAGACGACATTCGCAGTACTAATTTGATCGTGGTCGGTGTAAGTTGTTCTCGTTCACTGTCATGCTTTCGGAAAGTGTGTAGTGTTTAGTGATTGTGTAGAAGTGTAGTGTCTTACTAAGACGTGTTCGCATAAATGGCAGTGTGCTGTGGTTCCGACGGAGGAACAGCAGATTCTGAAATAGTAAGTACCTATGCTTTGCATTAGTATTTTTCATAATGTAGGATTAATATTCTTATGTGCAAATAACAATGGATATAAGATTCTCTTTCATATTTTGAAACTTTAAATTCATAGTCTGAGTAGGGAGACAACAATTTGATGAATTTGATGATTGAAAGATATTCATATTACACAAAAATAAGTAATCCAGTTATAATATAAAGTCATCCACATATGCACAAGTGCCATTCATAATTTCATCCATATGTGCTGTAAATTATTAGAAGAATGGATCGTATGCATAAATACTTTTTACTAGCGATTTCTAAAGTAATATTCGGTTCTGTCTGCATAAAAGAATAAATGTGTGTGTGCATAAATTCCTACTTTCAGAATTTTAATATTTAATGTTTATTTTATTACTTTACTATTAGCCTATTAGTACGACTCTCGATTACTACGTTCTGTCGGAAAGTTTTCTTTAAAAGGAAATGATCAGTGAATCGTGAACATTTTAAATCTACTAGCCACCGGTGTGTTAAGTATAAGTAATTAAAATACTAGGTTTCTTACGCGTAATTTTCTAAAATTTCCGGGCAGTAAAATTGAGTAAATATTATTTCCGATAAACACCTCATTCTTTATGCATGCAGAATCGAGTATTTGTTAAAGGCTTAAAAAATGATTAAAAGCTGTTGCTTCACTGTACACACGTGGTCCGTTATCTGATGCACAATTGGTGCCACAGATCGCATACTATTCAATCGAAACAGGAGAGTAAATATATCGGTTTCGACGACGTCACGGACTAAAATACATATGCATGTATAATGCATCCATATGCATAGAGCAATCACGATACGGGGGCATCGAACGCGTCGCAATAAATATTTGCGCCGCTCGGGATCAAACAGGGCATCCGATCGACGGTTCTATGCCCATAAAGATTTAAATAGTCCCTGACACGCGCGGTTAATTACGCATTTATCGTCTTCAGCGCGTAAGTTGGCCGTGATTTATACATCGAGCCGTGATCGCGACCGCGCGCGGTTTGTCTCCGCCAGCCGCCATGACTGATCTCTCGATCGCTCACCCACGGTCGGAGAGCCTCGATCCCCTCGTGAAAGCGTATTTATTTTCAAATCCACCCACGATTCCGCTGATCAGGATCCTTTGTTCGTTCCACTGGCGAATCTCTCGCAAATCATCCTCGCGTAGGAATTAATAGGGCTGAAATTGGCACCTTCGATTGCACGGCCGATGTCTCCGCGTCGCTTTCACTTGGAAAAGTATTTTCTTGCTAACGCATAATTTGATTAATAACGCGATTGAGAAATTACCCTAGTGAGAGGCTCAATCGAGATTTGACCACGTGTTTATACATTTTATCCGATGTGAAATCGTTTTCTAACTTTTTGCTTGCATTCTAAGCACCCTATTATGTGCATCTGGTTCACTCTAGAATGAATAACGTTGCAATTGACATTTGTATTGCGTGGACGACGAAACTTTCACTTAGAAACGCATTTTATGAAAAATAGACCTTTACTAGGTACCATTTTACTAACAGGGGAATTAATGAAACGCTATTTATGTGCTAATAACATTTTATATGGAATCTCTTTCTAATTTTTTGGTTGTAATTTCAACACCTCGTTACAGTATATAATTGCACCTACTTGCTTTTACAATACATTAATTTGATAAATGAACGATCTCCTGAACGAGAATGAGGAAATTAGTGCAACTTAATTTGATCGCAAGGTACACTTAAAATTTTCTACATAGACGTTTCAAGCTGGTTGAAAATTGTAATTAGCGACGATCATTAAGCGAGTCACTTATAAGTACAGACCAAATTTTCTCAATCATATCATATATGGATCAAAATTTATTAATGTAGAACGAAAGCTCAATAATTTTGAAGAGAAGAACAGTAATGAATTGCAATGAAACCGAACGGATACTAACAAAACGCAATTAGTTTACCTTGAATCGAGGCTGGCTGTATGAATTATACAATTTTGTGTATTTTATGGGGTTTAGAGAAATGGCGAACAAAAGAGAACCGTGAAAGCAAATTAGAAAGCCAGACTTTTTCTTGTCTCATTAGTTGGTCCTCACAAATAACATTGTGTTTTGGGTAATATTGAAAGTAGACCATGCGGTTGGTAAACTTTTTATTTGCTGGAGAATAATATGAATGTATGCTCGAATCAACTAGACCCGAACCTCACTTCAATTTTTAATATGCCAAATTTTCATTAATGAATTTCACATAAGCAACTTATAAACGCTAGAGTACATGTACAGTATTACGAGTTTACTTGATTTAAGAGGCATTATTTAATACATATAAATAGAGGACTATTGAAAGAATAAACCTAATAATCTTTATTAAATGTTAAACAAAATTTTCAAGAATTTTAGTCACGAGATGCCATTCCTTTGATTGAGAAACGAAATTTTAAATAAATGAGAAAGCCTAATAATCTTTTTCTAAAGTTAAAGAAATTTAAGAAAATTTTGAAACACTAGATCTGATAATATGTTATGATTTAAAAGTTTAAAATTTATTTAGATCAAAAATATTTGAAGTATTCATAAGCAGATTAAAATGCAAAATAAAAATGTCTATTTTAATTTTAATACATATGAGTTAAACACAAAGTTGTTTCGTTTCTAAATAATCGTATCAGGCTGATAATAATATGTCGGATTGTTAAATTCTTCTTATGTTTTTATTGTTTCTATTGCACTCATTTCCGTTATAAAATCCACAATCTATTTATGAATGCTCCTATACAAGTACGATATTATCAATTTCGTTAATTGAAGTACAAGATTTATTATGAACGAGAGAATATGGGAAGAATAAACACTTGCAGATTTATTAACCCTTGTATTACAGTTGAAGAAGCGAATAATAATTTCTAAACACGAAATCTGATCGTGCGAAACACTTAATATTCAATGCGATGAGTGCGAACGTGTTTGGAGTTTTACAAATTCACAAACCCAGAAGTATAATGGCGTCGTGGGTGTTCTCATACAATAAATATTCGTGATGCGTGTGAATTCGTGTTATGAATATGCATGGGAAATGATATATTAGCTTCCCGTCGACATATATCAAATTTACATAGAAAGCGCGATCTGTTAATTTTATATATGGCACTCTACTTTAGATTACTCTTGTTATACATTTTTATCGTGGATTTTTCGTTGGATTTTGTTTTTCGCATATAACACCGGTCGAAATCCGCCGTGAAACTTTTTCATGGTACGAGCGGACGCCATTATCGTCCGCAAAAAAATGGATATTTATTTTAACGCTTCTGCTCGTGGCGTCGATTATAACAGGCAGATTTTTTAATGAATATTTATGAATTTAATTTGCAGTTTTCGAATTGAAGTAATGGCGAATTCCGGCCGCGGTTCCGAGGCCGAAAAATGAAATTAATAACGGTCGCGTCGCTTGAAAAATAGAGGCATGGCGATTGTTGCGTTTGGAAATTAATGATCAGTGAATTTTAAAGCCTTAAATTCGGAGAATAACTGTTTATCGTGGTCACGGCGTCCGTCGTTTGATTGTGTTTATTAAACATGAAAACGTGATTAATATAACAATTACTTTGGAAAAAGATGGGGCATTTCGTGCATGTTTTGTTTTAACCGAACGTGATTTTACCATTTGATTGTCTTTTTTTATTCAAAACGGTTCGTGAACAATAATTTATCAAAGATGCTTTGAAGTTTTTCATGAAATGCATAAATTAAATATCAAAGAGACAAAGTGGTTGTCCTAACTGCTGACTATAGGGATGGCAGCGGTACAATGATGTTTTGTCAATATTTTTATCATGGATATTTCTAATTTGATATATTGAAATCATCAATGTTTTTTCATGGATGTCGAAGTTTTCAGATAGTTTAAATAGTTGTATTTGTGTGTGTTTACATAATCCATTTTATGTCGTTTAAATGAAAATAGACGAGAACAATTTTACAAGCCCTGAACGAATAATTGCTATAATATTATTATACTTATTAAACATACATACATCGACATAATGACAAAACTCTATCAGTACATACTACAACGATGTATGAACATCGATGCTTTACTATCGGCAAATCGGATTACATCCCTTTAATTACGTATCTGCGAACTTACACGATTTTTAATTTCCTCGTGTCTCGTAAATCTGTTTTCCGCTGCACTAACCCAGCTGTTGCAACATTTCGTTAATTGTTTCACAGTCGGTGAACAGAAACGAATGGACTTTCTTCCAAAACTCGCATAAACAACGAACATTAGTGGCAGAAACTGCTATTAATGATTTCATCATTTCGTTCCTTACACCTCCTTAACACCGCGCGTAGTAACTAAATACATACATATACATAGTATCTATGTTTCATCAGTCTCGCTCCGACTATTGTTTCCCTAATTATTCGAAAATCACTGAACATCGAGGGGTACTTTTTAGTCAAACAATCGCATGCTCGCGATTATGTTCTCTGCTCTGTTAATTCTGCACTTTGCAATGATTTCAATTAGCTTTCGTAGCCGTCGATATTTTATACAGAATATCGCGTCGCTGTGTTACCATTCTATTCCCTGTGGTATTAGTAAAATTGGTAATTAGCTAGTAACGCTGCGATTCGAAATTAACTTTTAGTTAAGCGCGGGCTAATTGCTAATTAGCAATAATGTACGATGCTCCGTTGTTAAATCTGCCGAGTTTTAACTGGTCAAAGATTTCCGTCGGTTTCATTGATAATTTAATCGATTGTTCTTTTTAACGATTTGCCGAAAAATTCACTTTTGGATGTGAGAAATACTTTCAAATGATTAGTCTTTATTTAATTTCCTAACTAGATGGTTAAATAACATTGAAATAATAGATAGTAGAAATTGGCTGTGGAACTATAAATATTGATTTTTGGTAAATGATCAAACATTTATTAACTTCTGTAATTTTTTCAAAATTATGGGTTCTAATATTTTCGATTTACGAATACTGAGATTGTGAAAATCCTTGGGTAGGGTAACTGCACCAGTGAATGAACATTTAAGAAATTGTTCAGGAAAATATTTTATTTAAAAAAAAACTATGTGAATTAAAGGAATCTCATATATGCCAAATAGCTCCCTATACTTCATTTGTCAAACATAAATGAACACAATTACAATGAAATTATTATTATTCTTCTTTATTAAACGTTAAATCAAAAATATGAAAAATACCAGTGAATGAACACTACATTCTAGTAATTGAATAATGCTAGTCCAATCAATGAATAAAATTACTAAACAATATTCTCCTATTTATTTAACTCTTTAATCACAATTTTATCGCTAGTATGCCGTCCGGGTTAAAATTTGTTGCAATATACAAAAGCGTTCATTTACTGGTGCCCGTTCATTCACTGGTGCAGTTACCCTACATATTATCTAAAAAAAGTCACTAAAAATCAGGATAGTCACGCCATGTTATTTTTATAAAGTTATGTCAAATAGTCGTGTATAAGATGAACCGCAAACCGTATGAAAATTGTTGCAATGATCTAGTATATGGCAAGATGGCAGTCATCCCTCGATCAGCAATTGTTTCCTTAATTGTTTCGCGGGCGTCGGCGTTCGTTTGTCGGGATTTCATGAATTGCAACGATAGCGTTGTTATCGGCGGCGAGTGGAGACGCGAGAAGGGTTAACCCGTTTCATTAACGCCGGCCGATGGACAACGCACGGTTGGGGCGGGTACTAGGGGTTGCAACGGGGGTTGCGAGGACGAGAGGGTTAACGTTTATCGCGGCGCGGACAGCGAATTGTGCTCGGTGATCGCGGCTAATTTATGCGACGGCCGATTCCGTTTTATTCTCACGCGACCGATTGCCAACTTTTCGTTTCTATAATAACATTTAAATGGCGGAAGTGCGGCCGTAAAATGGTAATGCACGGAGTCAGTCGCGCGCCGCTTCTGCGCCAGACAATGGGACGCCCATAAATCACGCTCGCCACATGATTACGTGTTTCTGCAAAGCTCTCTTTGCCTTCGAGCAGAGATATTAAGCCGCCGCTAGTTTTCCTTTATTTTCATGTTAATTCTTTTGGAATGATTGGCGGGATTTCTCGGTACGCGTAATACAGCAGTGGTTAATTATAATTGAGCAACCTTGTAATGAAGCTGAGCAGCATTGTAGCTCTTTGTTGATACGTTGTGTACGTACTTTTTCCGAGGGAAAACGATGAATTATCCGGGCTCGTTGAATAATCGGACACAGTTGGCGAGCCTCAAACGTCTCGGAATTTCTTCGTTATTTTAATGCCGCGCGGCGAAATGATCTTAATATTATATATATGTATATGTTTCTCGGAATCCTTATCTTGCGAATGGCGAAAAGGGATGTAATGCACGATACGGCCATAATAGCGGCTTGGGAAAGTTTCCGACTATATGAAAAATTAATTACCTGTAAAATTTTAACGAAACTTTCCCATCTTTACATTTACCTAGACCTACACAATGCTATATTACATAAATGTGTCGATGCATAAAATTCAATCGCTGCGCAAACATGTATTATCTCTTGCTATTCATCGCAGCTTCGAGTTTGTTCTCACTGTGGTTTGGAAGCATCATAATTTGACAATAAATATTAATACACGTGTCAAGAGTTAAGTGCAACATAGCTTAGAATTACACAAGCTACACGGCATTTACGTGATAAAAATTAGAAAATGAAATATGAACGGTAAAAATATTAGGAAAGAGAGCAGTGTTACATTATTTCCAATTTATTAAAATTAGTAATATTCTACACGAAGATCCACAGTTTAGTAAAAAAAAAAAAATTATAAAATGTATAATTACACCAATTTTTATTTATTAAACTGTCAGCGATGCAGGGAATTTTTATTTTGTATGTAAATCCGTAGATCACTTGGAAATCTAGAATACATTATTAACCCTTAGCACTCGAGTGGCGCTTCCGAGGCGTTATTAAAAATTGCTGTACTATTATTTAAAATATTATTTACATTATTAGATATATCATTATTTAACCAATTACTGAATTTTAAGTATTGTATCAGGTATTATATCAATTTGATGTCTACCAAATTCAAAAAATCATAGAGAATGGAAATATTCTAGTTCAGAAGAAACGTTTGATTTTCGAATTAAAAAGCTCCGGGTGCAAAGGGTTAACGAAAATATTTGTTGTCTTTTTCACATGCAGACGCTCGGAAGAAGCATATAGAATACAGAAGATGAATCTGAGTGATATCGTTTCTTATAAATTTGGTTTTATTCCACAGTGATTCGTGATTGTCTGCAGCAACGAGATTATGTAAAATGCTTTTGCACGCGTTCGGGGCGGCTTTCGTGGAAACGTGGACACTTGTTGAAGCCAGGATTCGTTCTTTGTTAATAATGCAGCCCAAAGAGCGGCAGAATAATGATATAGTCCTGACTCACGCGCTGTCGTCGTCGCGTGGCGAACAATGACTGGCGTATAAATCATAGACGAGGTACGGCATTGCGTGTGTTGTTATTATCGTTCGGGGACAATTTGTATACAACGGCGCGCTCAAAACACTGTAAAAACGCATTCGTTGTGGGGCCCCATAGAATAAATACGGTCTCATTAATTTTGAAGCGGTCGAGACGAGTGCGCGGAGAGAAAATGTTCGTGCCCTTGTAACAGCTTCGAATAAAATGGCTGGAAACGGTTCGGTTACGACGTAATCAATTCCGCAGAATTTTGATTAATCGTCGTGAAAGTTTTACTAGAAATCAACATATGTGTGTGCCCTTAATTATGAAAGTGGACTGATATTATTGTAAAGTAAATTAATCGAATGTAATTTTTACGATACTGTCAACAATGAACCGTTGGATAGTGCTTGTTATGCCAACATTATATGGAATTGATTTAGTTTTTTATATCCTTTCCCTCTAAATATCTCGAAAGAAATATATTACGATTCGCTATGTGGAGTTTCAGTTACCACTAGAAGTAATTTTCGGCTCGGATCAAGAATTTAACATCTAAGAATGAATTTGAATAGTTTGGTTGATCGTTTCTGCGAATTTACATGAACTGATAAAAATCACTGACATTGCATTTCACGTTCCATAATTGCGCTTTGTTGATCTTGTAATGGTTTGCTATCTTTGTGTTGCCACAGGGACTACTTATCACCAGCTGGGTCATGTTTCATGCCGTTTCCGAGAGAGTGGGAATAAGCAGGAACACGTCCATCAATCAACCATAACAAAAATATAGTTGCCAATCCGCTGTTTTCTATTATCGTGTTAACAGTCTGCTGCGATTATGTAAACAGAATACTGTTCTTACTTCTGTCTCATCTATCACAGACCATTGCTTCATTTCACACAGAATATTAGCCTGACTGTACCTTTGAGAAGGTATGCAAAATTTGCATAAAATTCAACAACTACGAAATCATGTTTCCAAAATTGTAGAAAGACTATAAAATTCGTCTTGAGCTACAAAACGGCGGAACGAAAGTCTTTATAAAGATGTAGCATGAATTACCACAGAGCGTTTAAACCATCGCAGAGTAATGCATCATAAAATTACGTAAAATACTGGAAGACTGTACCTCAATTAAATCATGTATAGGGTATATAAGGGTATAATGGCATGAAATTTTGCGTCCATCCAACAATTAAGAAATCATATTTCCGCCCAAGAGATGTAAAAAGGCGATAAATTTCTGCTCCGGCTCGAAACCGTCGGCGCCAAAAATCTTCATGGAGGTGTAGCGTCGATTAGCAGAGTGCGCCGAGTTAAAAATGACTATCGTTGTATGCAAACGAGCCTGCAAGCTAGTAATTTACTAAAAGCAACCCTTAATCCGTAACAGTCCGTAGCAAATGGCAAAGAGTATGTTCGATTGGAGATCGAAGATATCGAAGACACTGTTGCAACGTTTCTGCCGGGGCCAGTGTTGCGAGAATCACGAACAAGAAGAGGCGGACGGCGAGAAAGACGAGGAAAGAGGAGGTAGCAGATTCGAGGATTGACCGGTAATTGAGTCCTCAGCCGGACGAGGACAGAAAGCACCGGCCTTTAACGGCGGCGTTTCTCTCACGACTAATATTATTAACCACATACCGACGTTGGGCACAATAGCCTTTTGTTGTTCGGTCCAGCGTTCTCCATTAACGTGTGTGCACGCGTGGACGCTCGCAATCTCCCGTGCGTAAATTAGCCGAGAGCCAACTTATTGTTATAGCTTGTTTCGCCAGACTGTTTTGTGTAACTCGTGTTTATCTTCGCCTTTCTTATTAGTTTTAACGTGGCTTCCATTTTAGTCATCTTTCCGAAATAAGTATTTATTGTTTAGGATGACATCGGTCCAAATTAATAGTCACCAGCAATTTCCTAATAGCTTTTCTGAAACCATATGTCAACAATCAAGATTTTCACAGTAAATTGTTTAAATGTGACAGTAATTTCAATGAAATTATTCCATAATTTTTTAATGTTTTAAAACATCCTCAAAGAGTTAACTTCGAACTAAATAGTCATACAACGTTATCCAATTGTATTCAAATGTACATTAAGCAAAATTACATATATTAAGTCTGATTTAATTAGAAATACACTAACTTGTTAATGAGAGCCGAACGCCAACTGAAACAATTGCAACAACCGTAAATTCAAGGCTCTTGTTCCACCGCGTAAAAATCTTTTCTTGCTTCCAGTCACTTGTACTTCGGCCTTCCAAGGAACTATCTTTTATTCATTAACCCCCTTGCTATTAACGTCGGATACTAACGTAGTCATTTGGAGCTGCTCCCTTTCATGCTTCGACTGTGTAATTACAAGCGCGTTTCGTTGATACTGTAAACTTATGCATGTAGCCTGGTGCCGAAATATATCCACCGAAGTGGAGAAAATGTGCATAATCAGCGAAGCGAATGGGAAGTGTACTCAACGTCGTTGACTTCGGCTCATTACACATTAAATCATACCTGGAGCCTACTTACATTATCACTGTGATCACCAGTCGAGAAACTGATCGTCTCAAAATACCCCAAAAATATATAGGGTAGGTAATTGGTGGTGCAACCGAAAAAGGAGTGATCACACGTAATAAAAGTAAGTACAGAATGAAGAACAACAATTTTTATACGAGATTTCGTGTTCGAGAAATTTGTTTTCGTCTGTCACTGTTTCTATTTGTAGCAAATGCTAAGCACGCGGCGTTGACTGATTTTCCAAGTTGAAATTCTCGAAAATAAATATAACCAAATTTTATTCGATATTTCCCATTTATTTTTAATTTGTGGAATCACTCGATTTCCGGTTGTACCACCACTTACCAATCGCCTTGTATAATCAGGATTTCAAACTTGAACATTTCTTCATGAATTCATACTGTTAAAAATATCTGAAAGTAGACATTCCTGGCGTTGTCTTTTTATGATGGAAGGGGCAGGGTTTTCTGCCTCTCTTCCCATAGACAGTCATTATTTTTAAGTCTTTATCTTCTGTCGGGACGCCATTCGTACTGGGCAATTTTTGTATTTAATGGGGTGTGGAAACGCGATTTCTTAATTAGCCCCGAGTCGCTTTCCAGCAGCGCAGCGCACTGAAAAAAGGGAAGACCTTCGGCGGAGTTAAAGGATAACCCCGACCCGGCAATTTACCTACGGAGCGTCATTAATATTTATGCGTTAACGTTCGTCTATTGCAGAGTACGAAACAATTAGAAATTGTTAGAGCCGGTAGTAACACGCACTAGGTAGGTCAACGTGTTAACTAATTACCAGTTAATCGCGCGCCGCGCGCTGCCCTCCTCTTCTTTCCACCTGCGTGGATTACTGGCGAGAATCACGAACGCAATTAGCCACTCTAGACTACACTTTCCCGGGAAACGCCGCGCGGCGGGAAACAATCGCCTAAAAACTTTTCCGTCTTTGAAAATTACGCCCACGGAACATTAAACAAAGGGCTGCCCGTTGACTCTGCTGGCGACGTGCAAAGTGACTATCATTTCCTGTATTAAATGATATCATCAACGTGCCTGGCGTAAACTACTCGTGAATATGAACGAGGCTACTGTTAAGTTTACCTTCATAAACTCGACGTTAATGTCGCTAGAACGAATCGGGCCGGGTTCATAATTACTCAATTTTCTAGACTTGGTGAATTTCTGGTCGACGATGGACTCGCTGATTTGATATTAATTAATTGCGAGGATCATCGTTATCAAGGAAGTAAATCCAGCCAGAAATTATTTTTTATATTACCTCATGGGTTTCAACGTTTCAGACATAGTTTGAATAATCAAATATAAAAATTTGATAAAGGTTACAGAACCATAGTAGTCGATTTTATTTTGTCAGAAAATGTGCATGTGGTTACTTTCTCTAAACAATTTTTATTTTGGATAAAGAACCGCAGTCTATACGGTATTATACATTATACAAAAATATATAAAAATATATTGATGGAGAAAGTAGCTACTGTTTGAATTGAATAATAAACATTTTTTTAAATGTTTAATTAGTTATCTTCAGATAGATCGCCCAGTATAATTGATTGAGATGTAGTTGTTGTACGTTTAAAACGAATCTTATTTATGACTGTAGTTAAAGCAGAGTCATGTTGAGAAATGGCTCAAAATTGACTCGGTTAAACGAATCAGTTTCCATCGTAATTGTCCATGGCCGGTCACCTGGTCCCGCGAAAGAAATCGCGCGAAAGTGAGGCGATGGTCGTTAAAGATTCCGATGGGTTCCGAGGAGTGCGAGTGTAAATTATTCTCGGATCGCGATTAGAGGGCAGCCAACCACCTGCCGGATTCACGCACCAGGACTGCCAGGTATTAATAATCCGGGGATTTATGAGGCCCGCGATCGCTTCGTTAGGAAGACGCCTTCATTGTCGATTGAGTCGTACGTATCTCGTCCACCCATTCGCTTCGTCATTATTTCAATAGCGTGAACAGTGTCGCCTCCTTGAACTGGCCGGTTACTCGCGATAATATCCAAACAGTTGCTTGTCAGTAGCTTCGCGATCCTTTACGAGATCACCGTGGATGTCTCCAAGTGAAATGTATTTTATGTATACATAATTTTATGTACACATTTATAGCCAACGTAAATAGTAAATGTTTCGGGAAATGTTTCCACGGAGAAGATACATTAGTTCAAGTTGTTCGATACCGTAGATATAATAGTAGCTATGAAGACGAAGGCTGGAACAAATAGTATTTTACAGTCTGGTAGTCATGTCTAGGTTTATGCAGACCGAGCTTTTCCTGATCAACGTTTAATTCAATAACTCAGAATATTCAAAGAGTTTGAGGAATGGGCACTTACACGGCAATTTACAAGACGTTAATAAGAGTATAATGAATAGACTGCGGATCATTATGCAGAATGGAAATTGTACACATCAAACGCGAGAACCGGAATCGTATAAAAATATTTTTCCTTCTTTAATCGTTTTAGTGAATCAATGTACTGCTAAAAAAATACATATTTCAATATCTAAAACATCAAAAGGTGATCACTTTTAGTGGAAAATAAATTCGTTTTGAAATCTTTTATATTGAAATTTGTAGCGAAACATTTGTTTGCAAACTTATCGGAAACGCATCGTGGTTCGGATAGGAGAAGTTCCACTGAGAAGTCAATCGAACGGTTAAATATGATCCAAACAGTATCGTGTTTGGACTCATTTTACTCGAAAAAATGTGTCGAATATGTTGGTAGAGATTTCGTTAAAAAGTAATACAAAAAAGGAAAGCTTCATTACTTTATAATTATATCTTGTTGATTGAGCTTCGGAGTCTCTTAATGAGTGCGTTCCGCAAACATCTCTTTCATATACATACAGGGTGTGCCAAAATAAATGTAACTCCCGGAAATGGGAGGTTCCTTGGGTCATTTGAAGCGACATTTTCCTTAACAAAAATGGCGTCCGCGGCTTTGTTTAGGAGTTATTAACGGAAAACACGGACCAATCAGACCGCGACTACAGCGGATTGATTCCGTTCGCTATAGCAGAGCTCTGATTGGTCCGTGTTTTTCGATAATAACTCTTAAACAAAGCAGCGGACACAATTTTTGTAAAGGAAAATGTCGCTTCAAATGATCCAAGGAACATCCCATTTCCGGGAGTTAAACTTATTTTGGGATACCCTGTATATCTCTTTCGTATACCGAGGCATTACTGTACTATGTGTTCAGTTGTATCAGCAACAGAAATTGCGAAAGGGAAAGCATGTTTGGGAACAAGAAGACGCGGAGTAACCTGCGAAGACCAGTGCCAATTCATATCGGGACCGCTTAAATAATAGAAAGCGATCGATCTCGGGGAAACTCGACTCTCCTCGGGCCCCGTGTCCAAACTGCTTGGACTCCTCGGTCGGACACCGACGTTCAGATTAACGACGCTGATTAGTTACAATCAACAAGCACTTCCGGCTTGACCGCGAACTATTACAAATACGACGACGACGAGGACGACGACGACGCGACAGTGCGTTTAAACTGCACGATGCGCGGTGGTAGAGGATCGAAGAGAGCGATGCCGTCGCGGACACTGTTAACCGGCCATCAGCTTAAAGCCCGATAATCTTATTCTTCGCAGAAACGGCCGCGTTATAATTCAATCTGCGGGACAGTCTAATCCTCCTGCAGGTTCGTTCCGGCTCGCGGTTCCAGCCGCAGGATCATCGATCCTTATGGAACGGCTAGACGAAGAGAGAACGAAACGAAAGAAACGATCGACCACACCGAATCTCTGCAGAGATGGAGAGAAAGGGAGAGAGAAGGATTCGGTTCAAGCTCGTTATCTGGCATGCTATCCGCGTGCGGAGCGGCCGAGCGGAGAACACGGATGAATCTTCGCGGACAAGGTGTAAGTCGATCGAGTTCGATCCAATAGATCAGGCGGCAGATTCCTTGCCAGTTATTACAAGAGGTCGAAGGTCGATCGCTCGCATAAACCATTTAGCCTCGATCGACTATCGATACCGATATTTCCCAGAGGTATCGGCTATCTCCTCGCTCGATCTTCGTCCGACAAGTCCCAAGCTTTCTTTCCTCTTGCTCGACGCGTTTTTCTCGCTCGCTCGGGCGGGCCCCACCCACGCCGGACCAGATTAAATGCTTGGGCCTGGCCGTCTTTCTTTCTTTCTTTCTTGCTTTGTCTCTCTTCACCTACTCTCCTCCTCTCTTTCTATTAATCTTGTTTTATAGGATATCGAGTGTGGATCCTTCTGTCGTATGAAGAAGGACGGCCGTAACTAGTAATTACGTCTAAATTAATATAGCTTCGGCTTAGATAGCGGCGATAGATAAGCTTGTGACCTACGCGATCACGGCTATCGATGGAATTCTGCTCGGGGAGGAGCGCGGATTTAGGTTCGCATAATCGAACAGGGTTAGCTAGTAGAGTGATGAAAGCTCGCGTGGATGCGTGCATTTAATATAATTTTATGCAATCGTTGCATCAAAATTAAATAAATTTTATGCAATCGTTGCATAAAAATTAAATATCAAGTTAGCAGAAAGGTTTTAACCCTTAGCACTCTAGTGGTGACTCTGAGGTACCACTAAAAATTGCTGTACCATTATCAAAATATTGTTTACATTATTAAATATGTTGGTATGTAATCAGTTACTAAATATTTAAGTACTGTATGAATTATTACATCAATTTCATACCCATGAAATTAAAAAAATCATGCAGAATAGAAATATTCTAAGTCGAAGGAATGTTTAATTTTCGAGTTAAAATAGCTCCGACTGCAAAGTGTTAAGGAAGCATAGTTATTTCGAATGCCAATTTCAGGAATTCGTTTTCAAAGGATACTCTTAAATCTTATGCATTAGAATTTTGCACGCATATTCGAAGCGAATTATTTTTTTCAAGTAAATACTTTCTAAATATTCGAATAGAATTTTCTTCTTTCGTAAAAACAAAGCCATACATTCATATATAATAGATTTTTCTTGAAATTTCCATCGCAAGGTTGACTCATTGTTACAGAGCGAGGGGTTAAAATCGATAAGATAGAGTTATTTCGATTAAAAACTTGTACCCACTCATTACGATCAAAACTGCGAATGAAAATAGCAATTACCATTTGCTCATGATTGAGCGCATGATTGTGCCCGTGATTTCGAAAACGCTGGTATGTAATATTTAGCAGCGTATGTAGTTTCCTCGATTTTTTCTAGGAACAAACGATCGGAGGCCGCTAATCTCTCGCAAATTTTGTAAACTCATTTCGGCAGGACAGACCGCAAATTAGTCTCAGAATTTCCGAGCCGGGATCGCGTGAGGCAAATATAGTATTGAATTAATGGCTGCTGCGTATGCAGCACCTTTTCCTGTCGAGACGGTCGGTTTGAATTAAGTTTTTGCGTAATGATGCTATAAACAGTAGCCGTTCTTGGAAATTGCAATTCTTATGCGGCAAGCATGCGCCCGGGTGTAATTGAGTGATAGCCGACTGGCGGCGGCGGCGGCTGCCACTTTCCGCAGCGATCAGGCGAACGAGAAAAATGACGGCTGTACACACTTCATGACTTCATTTTTCCAGACGGGCCACCGCGCCGCGCCGGGAGGATATGCGGTGGTTTATTGAACGTGTCTTGTGGCGAAATGATTTAATAGATTCGTCGTTTGCATAATGGCGGCCTTTTTCTGCAGCCTGTATCTTGTCCATTTGTAAATGTCGCGTGTAATCGAACACGACACGAGAGATGCGGGGCAAATGATGAATGCCGGATGAAAGTGAGACGTTTCGATCTTCCCGTAGATACCTGCAGATTAATGTCGATAGCTATCTATCTTTAAACTAAACTCCTTTTTGCTAGGCCATGTTTAACTAAAGATGAACGATTATATTCTTCGCAGAGATCACTGCAAAAGGGAGCCTTGCATAATGTTGTCCATTATCGTTTTTGGTTTTATAAACCACATATTTTAAACAAGATTTCACATTCGATACCATCATTTGGAGGATGAATTGAATTTATTGCAATTTTAGATTATTAATAAAATATCTACCACTACTTTATTTGTTAAATATTATTCTTCATAAGTGTTTCTGTCGATGTCTAAACAAAAATGTACAAAAACGTCCGATAAAAAATAATATGTTGTTGCATTGGAAATGTGCGGTTTCAGAATGCAAATGTTGTAAAGCATTTTGATCAAAAGATATTATTACAGCCTACATGTATTATGAATGTAAAATCGCACAGCTAGACTTTAAAATCCTGTGATTCTTGGAGCAATTTTAAAGTTTCGAGATCGCAAGTGCCTACTACATGGAAGTAATTAAAAGTTAATATGGAATCATACATTTAGGTTACAAGTGGCCTAATAAGTCGAGCACTATTATAGTCCCATCTTCACAGTTCCTGAACCATGTTATGCAATGCCTAGATTATCAGAACGAACGTAATATATTACAAAGTTTCACATAAGCTACTGCTTTCCGCTTTGTAATACTTCGTCTGTATGCAATCCTGTTATACACAGAAGGACCAAAAATAATTTATAACATTCTTATTAACATTATAACTTGTAATAAAAAAAATAACGTGATTTTATAATTTGCTAAATAAACCATCTGGTTTGTAGCATTAATTCTTTGCACTCCTTTATCGAGTGTGACTCGACATCAGAGAAAGAAAAATGTAAATAAAACGAGTTCTTATATTAATTGTCTAATTTTTTAGTTAAAACAAATACTGTACAAGTTTCACAAATATAAATTACATATATTGTAATTAATTAAATTATAATAGGTAGCAGTCCAGGAAAAATACTTCATTACATATATATATATATATATATATATATATTTATTTAATTTATTCAATACAAAATCATTTATTTATATATTTATTAACTCTCTGCACTCCAAATTATTTTTCAATTTTGTTGCCAACAATTGAACAATAACAACAAAAATTGGCAACAAAATTGAAAAATAATTTGGAGTGCAGAGAGTTAATAAATATATAAATAAATGATTTTGTATTGAATAAATTAATGAATGGTCGTGCTCTAGTCTAAACCTGGAAACCAGGGGATTGAATTTTCAAGTCTTCCCCGAAGAAGTATTATCAGATCCCGTCTAAAACCGGCCGAACAAATTGCTTAATTTCCCCTGCACGCTACCCGAAAACTGCATCCGGTGACCAAAAAAGGCAGGGCCGTCTTCGGGTTCCCCGAAGCGTTGCATTCTGTCGAGAGCGTAATCCTCGTGGAGAATCATTAATGATCCGGATCAACGGAAGCATATAGTTTGGTTCACGGCCGTTAACGTTCACGGGGCATTCCATGAAACCAAAACAGTCAGGAATTAGCAGGTGTCGGATGAAATTGGCCGGGGTCCATCATGGGGTCCCGGGGTCCGAGAGTAGAGCTTCGATGCACGCTGCGCTTCGGAGCGGAGCGCGCGAGGACGCTTCGCGGAAACGCGGGGCGGCAACACCGAGAGGGTTATCTCTCTCTCGAGTTGCGCAAAGCAACGACTTAATACGCGGGTTCCGAGGCTGGTTCTCTCGAACAGGAGCACGATACGCGGATCGATTTATGCATCTATATGCATAATGGGGGACGCGTCCCGTGGTCCCGGGCCAACTGCAACGGACGCCCGGCGCTTTACGACCGTCGTTACATATTGAAAAGCGCGGAGGGGGCAGGCCTGCCCTAGCACCACCGAAGATGCGAGATAAAAAATTAATAGGCGCTTTTGGCAACGAACCCCGGGCCAACCGGCACGAACAGATTTTATTAGGAAATTTTCAGAGAAGATGCCAGATATCTGTGCCAGCCAACCACTCCGTCTGATCCGGTCCCTTCTGACCCCCAACCACGTACACCATGTCCAGCTCGGGCTACGCACAGAGTCGGACCCCACAGGCGGCTCGTTGGAATTCACTTTTCTGCCAAAATCGATTCTCGATACCGTTCGTCGGATACCGATCTGTCGCAGTGACGGATGCAGGCTTTGTACCCAAGGAATTAGGGTAAACGTCCCATTTACTGTCACGTACCCGATTGCTGTCATCCTAAATTGTTCTGTTTAAAATAACCCATAAACCTTGTAAGATTTGTGGGTTATTTTGTCTGCAATTAACTGTAATTCATACGTCACCTATGTGTAGAGTCTGCAGTCACATGGCGGAAGTCGCATGCAGGGATATGGCGGAATAGTGTCGCGAGAAGGGGAAGGGTAGAATGGGAGACAAGTCTCAATCTGGCGACACTGAGCTGTAGTCAACGTAACCTATGCTATCTTACGACATAAGCACAGTAAGTCACAAAAATATTTTTATTTCCAACTACATATATGTATTAAATGATACGAAAACTATGTTAAATGATTATTTCTTGCGAAAATTTTGTTCTTGTTTTACGTAAGAAACGTAAAATACAATTTACTTACAAATCGAATCTAGTAAAAACAGAAATATACTTACAACAATATTAGGTAATTATATAGAAAAGGTCTGCCTAGTCCTATTTTGATGAAATTTTAATATGTTATAGATTTCGACAGTTTGAACAACTTTTTCCTTTTCCAATATAAGGGGGTCGCTTTTAGTTTTAGATTATGTCTTATAAAAACTCACGTGAATGTACACGAATTTATTTATTTGTCTGTAAGTCAAATTTATCTTACCGGGGGAGAATTAATATTCGATATCAACGTGAATATATGTATGATTGAAGAATTAAAATTGGGAGCTGACGCGATCCAATATTGGATAAGGTCGTTCTCCTTAAAAAAAATGTTACATGTTCGTAACGTCATTGGGTTGCATACTAAGTCGACCCTGAAGAACCGGCCTGTATCATGGATGCCTCCAAATATCTGGTTTACCCACACAGGTCATCGACACTCTCGATCAATTAATTTTTCTGCGGAAACTGATACTTGTCTCTCTGGTCTTGTACAGATCGACGATACGGATCTGTTGATGATAGTCACGCACATCTTGTCTGGATAAGGCACAGGATTTATTTCACCAGTCGATCTCGAGTGCTGCTGCTGCAGCAACTCGCGGTTGATGTAGGTGTAATTCCAGGTTCTCTTAAAATTATTTCTCTTATCAATTTAATACCGAGTTCTAATATTAGAATTTGCTGATACATTGAATATTTTCTTTTACTAAAAGGTTTTCTGTATTCGTTAAAATTGAAAAGACTACAAGTGGCTTCTCATTAATCTTAATCATCGCATGTTAATTTGCAATTAGTCGCAATTTAATCATTAGAATTAGAACATGTGTAACATTCAAACTTACTTATATTACAAGCTAGTAGAAGTTCTTTATCCTCAATAATTACCAAGTAGAAAAAGAAAATCTGTATTTATTCATATATCCACAGTAACTTTTTGCATTTTTTTGCTTCAATATTGTCAACAGATAAATAAATTTGTCGACTTGAAAGGAATGGATAGCATCCATATTTAGTAGACTTTGTTTGGGTTCATCATTCAAATAAGAGGTGCATCCAAAGTAGACTCTTACTATTGTTCCAGCACTTCTATTTTGAATTACTGCATAGCGACACTAATAGTTTAATTCCAAGTAAAATAAAATTCACAGTATTGTGAAACAAATCCAATGACATTTGCAGCCCCTTCTCTGCTAAGCCGAGTACCAAGTGAGTCATCGAAACGAGCCCCTACGATCGTTTCCGGGCATGATAACTCGTTTCAAGTTGCAGCGAGCCAGCCGTTCGTAACGAGAACATATTGCCCACGTGATAAGTCTCGAAGGCAACAAAACTGGGATTTTTCGCGAGTCGGAATCCCTCGAACGTAGCGGAACCGCTTCGCGGGCCGAACTGGGCTGGACCGGGCCGTCTCTCCGTCCAATCTCTCGGTCAATGTTCTTAAACAATCGGTTCTGTTCACGGCAATATCGTCGATAAGTATCTCGAGACGGCTCTCCGAGCCATGAGCTACGATCTACGTAGTGGTATGTGGTACTTTGATGGCGGCCAGCCAGAAGTAAATCTAAGGTTTACGAGGCAGTACCGCCTCTTACTAGCACCTCCTCGAGCACTCCCCAAAGTTCCGCAAGAGCGAGAGAGAGGAGAGCGTAGCCGGAGAGAGACAGAGGAGAAAGAGTGCTCGTTGCTCGGCCGCTCATAATTCTCATAATAAATCGCCTCGAACAACTGACGCCCGCTTTACAAAGGAATCACCGACCGAAGGGAGGGCCGTGCCAAACGGATCGGGAAACAATGGCTCGGCCGGTGATCGCGAAACAATCGTTCCGGAGAAACGTTGTAATAACTCGCCCCTCGTCGCTTTGAGCGCGTCGAACCAGCGAAAAGAAGCCGTGGCTCTCATTAATTTCTGTAATTGCCGACCAGCTACAACCGACTCGCACGTTTAGGAACGCATGCGAATGCTCGGATAGAAATGTTAATTTAATTGAACCGACGCGTTCATTGTTTTACAGTTTATTGTTTTCCACCAGGTTCTTGGACTTGGTATGCTCTATTCAGTCAAGGTTCTATTATCTTGACAATTTTCAACCCTTTGCACCTTTTTTTAAATTTGTAAGCATTTGAAACACTTCTAGGTTTATTTTGCTTTACATGAATAATACAGGGTGTTTGACTACAGGTGGGAGAAAATTTAAGGGGTGGTTCTTAACGATGATGTAAGACGAAAATGAAGAATAAAAAAATTGCGATTTCGCCTTCGTTATTTAGCTATTAACAATTAAAAATCAACAACGCGTCTAATAAAAGTGTACGTTGTGTACGTCAAAGAGTTCAATTTTTTTTTTATTAATACAATTAGAATCTCAAGTTCGAGATAGAGTTCAATATTGTCCAACGATTTGTTAAACATTTTTACCTGACTGGGGCCCCAAATGAGAACCAAGTTATGCATGCATCTGTCACTTGATACGTGACTGTTGCGTTGTTAATAGCTAAGTAACGAAGCCGAAATCGCAATGTTTTTATTTTTCATTTTCGTCTTATATCCTTGTTAAGAACCAATCCTTAAATTTTCTCCCACCTGTAGTCGAACACCCTTATAAGTGAATACAATAATGTGGACTACAGGAGTAATGCAATAAGAATTCTATAATGATACAAGTGACTATAACAGCAATGTCCGTTAACGCTAAATATGTAGGTTACAGTTTTAGAAAAGGAGTGGATGCTAGTACAAGCTTTGATATTTGGCTTTGCTATAATTGTGTCTATATTAAGGGGCAGTTGGAGGCCCATAACCATTTGCACCTGAAGCTAGTCGGGGTCAGAATCAAGACATTTCGTGTGATCTAAATTATTTCGGTGATGTGTATGTAGATTTTATTAGATTTCTAATAAAAGTGAATCAAAAGCAGAAGAGTTAAAACATTTAAAGAATTGCAATATTCTGTTATTCAGAGAATAATTACATGTTTACGTAGCTTCTGTAGCTTGGAAATAATGCAGACAAGTTTAAATAATAAAATTATGAACGAATATTACAAACATTATAAATATGAAGATTTTCTTTTCTTCCATAGTAACATACAATGTAACGTGTATTAACGAAGTATATAATTTCTCAATTCACCAATAATGATCAGTAAAATCAATCGACGTAATACATAATAAGCAGAAAGCTGTATCTGTTTGGAATTTCTTATTCACATTTCTGTCGGCAGATGTGTCACTCGCCATTCCGACTAGCTTCCCTCTACCTTCCCGGACGAGGATAATTCTTCTTCAGCCTAAAATATTGGTCCAAACAACTAACTGCCCGCAAAAAACCCGTCCAACACGTTGAAACGAGCTGAAAACTCTAAAACTCTGTGCTTGCCCCCACACGCAGATCAAATTCCCTAAATAAAAAAGGAAGTGGCACGAAGAGATTCGGACTCGGGTCGGGGAACAGCACAGAAGCTCACGGACCTCCAGGACATCGCATCTTCCCATAGTGCGGGGATAATTTGAACAACCCCCAATTTCCCGAAAGGAGGATACACGTCGTGCAACATAGTCGACAGCTGTTGGACGCAACCGTGGCCCTTTTTAATTGAAAAAAAGTCATCCTGGCGGATGCTGGAGGTCCAATTTGTTCGATTATCCCGAGAGAAGGTAGCGGGTCGGACGAAGACCGAGGAATATCGGGTGCTGGAGAGGGGAGAATAGTGGGGGCCCGACGGGGCCTCATGGTGGAGGAAAGGTGGCCCTGGCGGGTCGGTCCCCGGGCCCGGGACAGAAAACCTACTATAGATTACCGGGCCTGTTATTACGAGGAAGAGCGGAGGTTTTTTCGGGACCAAAAATTGGTTTTTAATGCGGGGTTCGTCGCTTTCTTCTGCCCGGAGGGGGCCTCTGTCGGTAATAACTATATTATCGAGCCCTATGACCACGCGCTTCACCATTATACACGTTTCGCATTTGCTATAGCGGTTTATGGGAGCTGGCTCGGGTGGATCGCCCGAGAGGGTGTTACAATGTGTATCGAGCAAAAATATTGGTGTGTAATTTTCAAGGAAACTCGACGACCTCGCCGACCCGTTTTGCAACCATCATCCCGATCCCTAGTAAACAATTACGCTCCAGAAAATAACCGAACGATTTTTAATTAATCTTTTTCCGCGGGCTTTTGAATATCCAGCCGGCCTCGAAATGATGGAGCAATTTCAGAAAGGATTATGTTGTTTCGCGTGAAACGACCGATTTCGGAATCTTTGGGGATCGAAGTTTTCGCTGGGGAATAGTATTACGGAAGGTCCTCGCATCTGCTGGTTAGCAATAAAGCCGTGTCCACTGGATCGTTATTGAACAGTGTACCATTAATATTTTTAAAATTATTAATATAATATTTTCCAACTTTTGTGTAACGACTCCAATCGCTATATGTATTACGTGTTATTACTAATATATTTAAATTTTCTTTCTTAATATTCAGAAATTGATATCCATTAAATATTTCAAATTGGTTCAGTCTAGACACAGGCTCTTTTCATATTATACCTCTCATGTGGTTACATTGATCAAATTTTGTTTTCAAACTGAAGAGTTTAATAAATGTTTTATAATTTTGCATTGGAATACGTTTTTTTATAAACTTGAAAATTAAAATTAATTAAAGTCCATTAAATCTGGACAGTGTAGAAATTATTTAAAAGTTTTCAGGCGTAGGTTTTGTTGGGTGGATGATTGTTAAAGTTACCAGTTGTGTGTAAATGATGAGAGAATGAACGTCCGACTGTCAAGGATTTTCGCTCACGGTTTGACGAATTCGTTGCTGCACGCTACTAAATCAAGTCAGTCCGGAGTTGCCGAAGGGGAAGCAGGTCTAATAGAATTCTGTCAATTATCCCACACAGATCACAAGGTACCCAGTTACCTATTTCTATTAGGCGTATTATTATAAGTATTCGTCGGAAGGATGGCCAATTACGGCAAAGATTTCTGTAAAAAAGAAACCCGCCTCATTATTACGGGCCTTTTGGCGGCGAGCAATGAACTTCAGTCGGAGTTTCTCCGAAATCGAACTGCCGAACCATAGTGATTTAAGCTTACCAAATATCAATTTTCACCATATTCGAAAAGATTGAAAATAATAACAAACATTTTTGTTTTTACTATTGAGGTCATTTCTGAGGGTATTAGTATGTGCAGAAAATGATAAGTTGCAAATTGTGAAACCGAAAGGCTGCTAATAAGCCTCAAGTTCTAGTTGAAAGTAAATTATGTCTCGAATAGTCAGACAAGTGAAGTTAGAACATTCGACGGCACTTAATCACTTTTGCTACGTCTACGTTAAAACAGTGAAAACATTAGAAGCATTTAAAAATACTATTACATTGTTTTCAACCTGCTGAACAAATTTAGAAAGAAAATAAATTCCTGTTTCTCTCCAGTTTGTTGCAATTCAAGTAGACGATGTTTATTTTGCACATATGTAGTTCCGTTGTCTAATGAGTTTGCAGAGTAATTCAAAGTGGTGTCTCCGCACAAATAATAATCTAAAATGGCTAATATGTTGGATTTTGAATTATTGAAAGGTTATCAATTGATGTATACGAAAAATGTTGAGAAATAAATTCCTGTTTCTCTCCAGTTTGTTGCAATTCAAGTAGACGATGTTTATTTTGCACATATGTAGTTCCGTTGTCTAATGAGTTTGTAGAGTAATTCAAAGTGGTGTCTCCGCACAAATAATAATCTAAAATGGCTAATATGTTGGATTTTGAATTATTGAAAGGTTATTAATTGATGTATACGAAAAATTTTGAGAAATAAATTCCTGATTCTCTCCAGTTTCTTGCAATTCAAGTAGACGATGTTTATTTTGCACATAGTTCCGTTGTCTAATGAGTTTGCAGAGTAATTCAAAAAGGTGTCTCCGCACAAATAATAATCTAAAATGGCTAATATGTTGGATCTCGAATTATTGAAAGGTTATCAATTGATGTATGCGAAAAATTTTGAGAAATAAATTCCTGTTTCTCTCCAGTTTCTTGCAATTCAAGTAGACGATATTTATTCTGCACATAGTAGTTCTGTTGTCTAATGAGTTTCTAGAGTAATTTAAAGAGTCGTCTCCGCACAAATAATAATTTAAAATGGCTAATATGTTGGATTTTGAATTATTGAAAGGTTATCAATTGCTGTATACGAAAAATTTTGAGAAATAAATTCCTGTTTCTCTCCAGTTTGTTGCAATCAAGTAGACGATGTTTATTTTGCACATAGTAGTTCCGTTGTCTAATGAGTTTGTAGAGTAATTCAAAGTGGTGTCTCCGCACAAATAATAATCTAAAATGGCTAATATGTTGGATTTTAAATTATTGAAAGGTTATTAATTGATGTATACGAAAAATTTTGAGAAATAAATTCCTGTTTCTCTCCAGTTTCTTGCAATTCAAGTAGACGATATTTATTCTGCACATAGTAGTTCTGTTGTCTAATGAGTTTCTAGAGTAATTTAAAGAGTCGTCTCCGCACAAATAATAATTTAAAATGGCTAATATGTTGGATTTTGAATTATTGAAAGGTTATCAATTGCTGTATACGAAAAATTTTGAGAAATAAATTCCTGATTCTCTCCAGTTTGTTGCAATTCAAGTAGACGATGTTTATTTTGCACATATGTAGTTCCGTTGTCTAATGAGTTTGTAGAAAGAAATTCCTGTTTCTCTCCAGTTTGTTGCAATTCAAGTAGACGATATTTATTCTGCACATAGTAGTTCTGTTGTCTAATGAGTTTCTAGAGTAATTTAAAGAGTCGTCTCCGCACAAATAATAATTTAAAATGGCTAATATGTTGGATTTTGAATTATTGAAAGGTTATCAATTGCTGTATACGAAGAATTTTGAGAAATAAATTCCTGATTCTCTCCAGTTTGTTGCAATTCAAGTAGACGATGTTTATTTTGCACATATGTAGTTCCGTTGTCTAATGAGTTTGTAGAAAGAAATTCCTGTTTCTCTCCAGTTTGTTGCAATTCAAGTAGACGATGTTTATTTTGCACATAGTTCCGTTGTCTAATGATTTTCTAGAGTAATTCAAAAAGGTGTCTCCGCACAAATAATAATCTAAAATGGCTAATATGTTGGATTTTGAATTATTGAAAGGTTATCAATTGATGTATACGAAAAATTTTGAGAAATTTATTTGGGTTTCCAGCACATTCTATACTGTACAGTACGCAGTGATTGAACGGATCGCCTAATCACGCAGTCAGTGGTCGCGGGAAGAAACGTTTGCGTAGGCCGCGTCAAGTTGCGTCATTTCCTAGCGGAACCAGTACGCGGTCGAGCGACCACCAGTAAATTTCTATTAACGGCGCGGCGTTCGAAACAATTGGCCATTAAATCGAACGGTCCCGCGGTAGATAATAACTGGCAATAATCGGCCGGGGCCACCGGTTAGCTTCGACGCTGCTGGGACCCTCGCTCACGGTTCGGTATACCGAAACAAGCCGAGCATCGGTAATGAGAGGCCAATTAGAACACCCCGCCGATGGAATTATCCCCCGACGGTTCGAAATTCAAACTGGCTGCCGTGAGCGTTCCTCTTAATGCCCCCGAGACACGCGAGAAAGAGAGAGAAGAGACTCGGCAAAGGGAGAGAGACTGGGACACACACATATACCTCTCGAAGGAGGAGAGAACAACTCCTGCGTTCCTCCTTCTCACTTTCATGCGACCGGACACTGCGAAATCGTGTCCACGATCGACCATCCTCGGCGCTGCTCCTCCTTTTTTCGTAATTCATTTTCGAAGATTTTTTGGTTAATACAGCTCCATGATACCGGGCACCGTGAAATTGCATTCGCCTTGATGAACTTGCAGTTTTCGAATCAACATTTTTTTATGCATGCGTTCGCTTTCGCTTCGTGCGTTTCGGATGAGCGGCCGCGTTCGCGTTGTATTTCAGGAATTTACGGATATGGCGGCGTGGGGTGTGATGATAGTTTAAAACAAACCAAATATTGATATTTTGTTCCTGTCTAATTCAAATCATAATATAATATCTAGCTAGTCCTAGTTACATAATAGATACTTAGATATTAGATTAGATACTTATTACTTAATATATCATTAATTGGGATCCAAAATTACAGGAGTAAACACATATGTTTGTAAATAAAATTATTCTACGAAAAATAGTATTGCATATATAAATATTTTTCGTAGAATAATTTTATTTACAAACATGTGTTTGCTCCTGTAATTTTTGATACCAATTAATGATGTATTAAATAATAATATATATACATAGATCAATACAATAGTAGAGTTAACAATATTTGCAAAAAACATTAATAAATAATTCTTTTGACCACTTATCAAATATCAAGATTGCATGTCTACGATGTAAAAAAATTTAAGATGTATGGCAAAACATTAGAATAGTTTTTAATACTTCGAATATTGTTTTCAATGCTACTATTGAATTTTATATTAACGTTTCCTTTGTATGCGACGAGTTTTACCAATAGACAAGATACTTAATATGTAAATTATTAATAACAGTGATTCTTTTCTGACGAAAATGGCTTCAACATTTCTGTAGACTGTCGAACGCAGAATTAATACCTGTCCATTTCACTGCACCCTCCCAGACGACTGTACAGTCTACTATGTAGAGTCTTTGAGACCCTTAATTGGTAAAATGCACGTCATTATCCTCCGCCAATCGGAAGTCGGAACTCAGATAGGCGTTCTCCAACAGCCATTTTGAAGAGTAATAAAGGGGCAAGTATTGGAGCCATTGAAGTAGTGTATTCCAACATTTTTTGTTAATGCAAGAACAACGTCTCTAATACCTGTATTACTAGAGCCATTAGTCACATGGATCTAGCAATAAGATGCATCAATCATAGTCACTATAAATTGTAACTGGTGGTTAGACTGCGAATTTTATGCAGTTATGAGAACATGCAAATGAATAAACCATTGAAAATAACGACTCTTGCAACTTTTGACACTTCGCTAAGCTGTTTATAATATTTCCAAGTTAGCAATTATATTGAAGATTTGAGTACCAATCTTTATAAATAGGAATTAATCTTGTAGATTAATAAAGCTACAATATTTCATGATATTCAGGTAAACCTGTTGAGCAATTTTATGTCAAATACACTATCTTATTGGATAATAAAACTACCAACAAATCCACTATAAAATCCAGTATAAATCATGATTAATGTTAAAGATTTACACGCAATTAGAAGAACATGCAACTGAAAATACAACATGAAAAATTACAGCTTATTATATCTCCATGTAGTGTATTAAAAATTTCAGAAATAATTTATAAAATTAAAAGTCAGTACACTTGGAATTAATCTACTGACGAGTCACTCCAAAACCTAACCCCACGCTAAATACATTTTACTCGGGTTATAAAATTTAATAAAATACTGTTAATCTCTCGGCGAAATTTTTCATCTTTCATTGAACTGTCGAAAAGACTAACTTATTGCATAATGAAACTATAAACCGGTGTCGACCGTCGGATTATGGAAATTGACGTGGGAATTCGTGGACAGGCCATTACCACGGTAGAGTGATAATATCGTGGCGAAAGGTTAAGGCACGTGTACCTGTCGATCGTAGAAGTAGTCGGTGGAAATCGATATTGTTTCAAGATATAGGCGACAGGACCGGTAGCCGGGCAAGACGGGACCAGAAATCGAAAGCAGTTGTAGGAAAAGAGAGACGGCTTGTTACGCCGGTCCGCTCAATTTACGCCCGTGTATAATTAACAGAGGCATGAAAAACGGCCGGCCACGCGCTATCATGCCCAGGGACACGGGAGATTTATAGTTATTAATTTTATAATAGACTCATCAACCGACGGTCGAGTGACGTTGCCACAGCGTGAACGAGCGCCACCGTTCAACGGAAAATAATTTGGTTCTAGTCTATTCTAGAGCGAGTACACCATTTTGTGTTCGCGATACACTTTTTTTAACGTTTCCTTTAATTAGGTGGGTTGTTCTAACTTGTTCTACATGTTTGCAATGCTTTTACAAAGATTTAACCAATTTCGCTCTTTCGACTGGTATCAATTAAATTTAAATTGTAATTATGGTTTAGACAATATTTATTATTTCTACTGAGCTCTCCTCATTTTTTTCTACATTCGATTCCTATATGATGTTTGTAATATAAAATGTTGTATTTGTTTAATATCAGATCTACGTCGAATTGTAGTACTCGTACTCGTCGAATTGAATGATTGCAAATATTTTTAATACATACAGATTTGTTTAATATTAGATCTACGTCGAATTGTAGTACTCGTACTCGTCGAATTGACTAATTGCAAATATTTTAAATAAATACAGACTTGATCATATTTAGAAGATAATTAAAATGAAACTATTTCGTGCACTTTTTTATCTACGATATCAGTTCAATCACTGCCAATAAATAGAAATTGTAGTTCGAATATCATAGCGTTTTACGTTAGACGGGTATTTCATACTAGAGCAACTCCCTTTGCTTATATAGACGTAAATCATCTCGTGTGCGAATGGTTCTACTTGTTACGGACATCTTAATTGGAAGATTTCGATCACGCAATTAATAAATCACGTATTTTCCTCCAGAATTCGGTGTAATATACTACACTATACCACTACTGTGAATTAACGCTATAATGAGGGTCTCAATTTAATCCAACGTAGATCCGCTAATTGAAATTGTAATTTGGAATTTAATATCCAATTAATTGTGAAAATAATTGCAACGAATGTATTGATCCTCATGATTTAATATATCCGCGTGCCGAATCAATTTTCGATAGAAATCAAAGAAATATGATTGGAGGAAACTCGTAATTTGCCATCGAAATTGTAGAAACGGTGCAAAAGTAATTCAATTATCAAGTGTCTGAAATGAAACGGATGAAATTGGATTATAGAGGATTATTCCTTAGCGAACAGGTGATATTTACATCATTTTCCACAAGACAAGTAATATGCTGCTTTCGGACGTCATTTCCAATTCGCTTCATCGTTTAGTCATTCGAAAAATTGAATTTTATGCATTGAAAGCACAATGTCTTGCGATTAAAGGAAACTGACAGAAAATCCATACAAATCGTTTTACTCTGTAAACTGTATTTTCCATCAATGGGTATCGTCGAATTAAAACTTGGTTTCTATTGAATTGAAAATGTAATTTTCTTTCTCGTTCACAACGAGATCTGATTCCTGGATTATTAAATGTAATTTGATTAAGAAAATCACCCAGCAGTATAAAATTTGTTAAACGTACGTATCAATTAAAAATTTCACATAAAAGAAACAAGTCCAAAAAGTCAAATAAAATTTCTTCATTTGTCTTTGTTTTCGATAAAAATCTGAAAATTTCGTCAAAATCGGTTGTCGTTGCAATGAGCTACAGACGTTTAAAGATGGTAAAACTTGCAGATTTTCACGATTTTCGGCCTTCAACTACAGTAAATTTAAGAATTCTTACATCTTTCAATGCATATCGTTTTTTTCCGCATCAACCGATTTCGATGAAACTTTACCAGTGCATATAACTGACACGGATCTACAAAACGTATTTTTTAATTTTCAATATAGTCCTACACAAAATAGTTGTCAAATGCAACTTTTAAAATTTTTTCTGCAGTTACGATCAATTGCAATTTTTGACAAAATTTTTTTCTCGTCCTGCAGCAAACTAATTGCTCTAGCTTCTAAAAAAGCTCAAACCGTATAGTACTAATAATAATAAAAACTAGTAATATTTTGACCCACTGTAGTCATGACAAAAAAGAGCACGTGCAATTTAAAGATTTAAGGCCATCACTATATTAATTTCAGCTTAATATGACAATTAAAACAATAAAGAAATTTCTATTCGACTCCTGTTTCTCGCAATCAATGCAAACATTTTTTATTTTGCATGAAGACCCGCAGTCTAATGATAAATATAAATATTTTACTCTTGCGTCTGACAAGTGATGCACAAACTTTATATTTTGCACGAAGATCCGAAGTCTAATTCGAGATTAATTCAAAGATCAACGTGCTTGATAACATTTGCTCCGGAAGTGGAGAAACTTCTAACATAAAAATGTTTCCACATATTAAATAATTAAACAGTCACCGAACAAGAAAGTTATTAATTTCGTGATTGAGCATGATTTCGTTTCCTCCTAGCAGAAGAACGCGTAAAGAAAATATGACAGAGGAAAAGTAATCCAATTTCGCAATCGCTAATAGCTTCGCAAAACAAGTTTCCCGGCGACATTTAAAAACGGGATGATAAATCGTTACGCTTACTCCATCAGGGATATTATCGCACGTAAAAAAAAAAATGAATTAAAATACGATGGTAAAATTTCTAGATTTTGCTCAAGTAATTATTTCGAACTGCAGTTTCAATCCGTTTCTACATTGATCCGGCATACCGCCGCGCCGTGGCTGCGCGGATCTCGTGTTAGAGGTAATAGCTCGATTTATAACGCGTCGATAATTATTCGAAGTCACGGTTTCAATGGAGCCAACTGTGACTAATGAGAAGTCGAAGAACTATCGGGTGCGTAATGAACGCGCCACGGTCTACTGTAAACATAAATTATTTCACAATGACGAGCGAACGATAATTCATCGATTTTTGAGAGACGGTCCCCCGAGTTAGGCGAACGCCGTTTCACTCAAGTCGGTAATCATCGAGCAATTACTCGTCAGTTAATTTTCCCACAAATCATGCGAGCCTGACGACAAAGGAGCGTTGCCTTTAATAATCGTCAAACATCGCGTAAACTGTTGCGAGCTATTCAGCTACGATAAATTATCTAAGGGCGAGTTTCGCCGGCGATTGTTTAACAAACTTTTGTTACTTATTGTTGCTTCCGGGGGGAATGATTTACATGAAAAGTTGAAAGGTGAACGCTTCAGTTCGTGTTCGCCTTGAGCTGTTTTAGAAATAGTTGCGCACACGTCTGAGCGATGCTGAATGATTTTGAACCGTTTAGAATCATATATTCGACAGTTCAGTGATCAAATAATTGTTTGCAAGTCCTTTTATTACTTGACTGTAGAAAGTATTAATAAGAAACGGAGTAACTGCAGATCACCTCGCGTAAGTGTAAGATACAACATTTTTTAATTCCTTATTTAAATATATAATTGAATACATTCTATTCACCTATTCGATTTTAAACAAATAATCTAAAAAAAACTTTATTAGATAAATATGATCCATACTTTGTGTATGTACCAAGTTTGAACTAAAGTCTTCTGATTCAGTTTGGACAAGGACAACAATATTAAAATTTCAAAACTATGATCCATGCTTTGTGTATTCACCAAGTTTGAACTAAAGTCTTCTGATTCAGTTTGGACGGAGACAACAATATTCAAATTTCAAGAGTATGATCCACACTTTGTGTATACACCAAGTTTGAACTAAAGTCTTCTGATTCAGTTTGGACGAAGACAACAATATTAAAATTTCAAAACTATGATCCACACTTTGTGTATACACCAAGTTTGAACTAAAGTCTTCTGATTCAGTATGGACAAGGACAACAATATTCAAATTTGAAAACTATGATCCATACTTTGTGTATTCACCAAGTTTGAACTAAAGTCTTCTGATTCAGTGTGGACAAGGACAACAATATTCAAATTTGAAAACTATGATCCACACTTTGTGTATACACCAAGTTTGAACTAAAGTCTTCTGATTCAGTTTGGACGAAGACAACAATATTCAAATTTCAAAACTATGATCCACATTGAAACGAGTCAGTAAATAACATCAGGAGCAAAAGTCTAGGAAGATTAGGAAACAGTATACTAATTTTTTTCACGAGATATTGCTGTGAGGTTGGATTGAACGGTAAAGAGGATGAGCAGCACGCTTCCAGACGATTCTACTAATTCCGTGGCGATGGTTCGAGGTTTTAGCCTAACGAGATCGCCGGTTGATCCGCAAGACAAATGATAAGGGCGAGTTCGATCGAATTTATCAAAGAAATAATAAAGAGGAGTATCCTGCGTGTCCGCCATTCCGGACAAGCACACGGAAAAGGTGTGAACTCTTTAAGCCGAGGTGTCGGCTCGTCAGCAGTCAGGAAGGTGTTGGGCCGCGATCATTTATTATCCCGAGATTGAATTTCTCCTTGGCTCGACCAGCGCCTCGGTTTAATTAAAATATCGTTATGGGTAGGCGTGGATTCGTGCCGCCGTATAGCGTTTCGTCCCGTCTCCTTCCCTTTTCGAAAGGCATCCGCAGCTAAACGAGTAACAGTGCAGAAGAACCGGCACACGGGGACGATGGAAAACCACGAGCTTCCGTTAGCCGCCACCCTGCGCTCCATGGACCCGAAAAGTTACGATTTTTATTCAACTGCTCTCAAAAAATCCCTCACTGTAATGTATTAAACGTTTTACTTCCACTTACAATGACTAGGCCTAGGCTCTTATCGCTATCATTAGATGATTATTAAATAACAATTTAATGTTGCTAAATAGAACTACCAATTTCACCTTAAAAAGCTTAAAAATGTTGATCCTAATTTTGAATTTTCTTTCACGATCTATCATAATATATCTACACTAATTCATTATCTGTATTAGTTCGGAAACATGTTTTGACGATCATGCAGGTAATTCATTTTTCAATCTAGTTTGTTGTCTAAAAGTATTCGAACATGAGATTTCAGTATTCTATAATTTAACTGTTTTTTTAATTAACCCTTTGCACTCGGAGTTATTTTAATTGGAAAATTAAACATTTCTTCTGATCTAGAATACTTCCATTCTGTATGATTTTCGAAATTTTATCGATACGAAATTGGTATAATACCTAAATGTTTAGTAATAGATTATATATCGATGCATTGAATAATGCAAACAATATATATATTTTCAATAACGTTACAGCAATTTTTAGTGATGCCTCAGAGGGAACAACCGAGTGCAAAGTGTTAAAAACCAGAAAGGACAAGTTCAGTTTACCAATTAGAAAATTTCTTATAAGTACATGTTTTCTTGTATTAAAAATGATATTGTATTGATTCTTGTATCAAAATTAAAAATATGCATACACTACGAATGCATAAAAATCCATTCTGGTTATAACAGTTCGTAGACGAAGATTTTCGACGAGAAAGTGTGCCTTTAATTTTGCTTGTCAGTGTGTTACAGCAAATGACAAATGCTCCCGAATTAGGAGCAATGATCTCTTCTTTTTCTTGAACTATCGGGATTCATATCGTCGACGGTCAATTTCACGGAGCAGCTCGCTTACGTTTGGTGTCGTGATCGCTCCCAGAAGGATTCGTAATTAAACCAGGAGATCGCATTTCGATACACAGAACCGTTTCTCTTGGTGCGCACACAATCAGCATAAGCAATCGTCTGCGCGAGATTTCGAATTGAGAGTATCGGTGCGTCGAACCGGAGAAAAAATATTGTTGCGAAGGGCGACCATCCCTCGTAAATTTCGCGGCATTACTTGCACCCCGGGCGCCGTCAGTGTCATGTCTCGATTATTATACTAAAGCTCCGCTGTAATCTTACTTCCCGAATGTTACATCTGTCTTATCTGCAGCAACTTTCTTTCATATGTATTCGATTTTCGTATTACTGCTGTTCATTATATCCCACAAATAATCGATGATTAAAAATCAGTGACAACGAAGAAAGAAGTTCTGACTTAATTGCCTTCATACGCATCGTGATAACAACGTTAGACAACCGACAACGAATCCTTAACTAATTAATCTCCGTAATTAACGTAGTCAGTGACGCCCCTCATCCTAGACACACTTTCCAAGAGTGAAATTAAAGGTGCAGCAAAAAACCGCGCTAATAAATAGAGACTTTGGCGGTATCCAATGATTTCGCAAGTTGTCAGTGCGTCCGAAAGCAGACCCTCGTTAAACCGACGGCGAATTTAATAAAACCTCGATATCTTAATACCCGCTCGGTTTCTCCGAAGCGAAAAATAAGTGATGTAAAACAACGGTTTTGACCGTGTTCCGCGATGATTTTTCAATCTAGCCGATCCTTCGGCGGGTCTCCTAAAACGTGACCCTAATATATTATCCGGGTCCCCGTAGGAATTTGGAGCAGCGAATCCGGGCCCCGGATTCCCATTACGGGGGAAGAGCGGGTTTCGATCGGAGCGGCGCGTTTGCCCAAAGTATTTCGCGCCTACCGAGACCCAGGACCCGGGCACGGCTTTAATTAAAAATTAATCGGCGTAAATTAATTTAAATGCAAAAAGTGGGACCGTCTCCGAGGCCGAGAGAGAGCCCGAAGGGGTGGAGCCGCGCCGTTCGCTCGGTGGGCGGGGCCACTGAGTTAGGCGATCGTTACAGTGCCCGGCGGACGATAATCGAAAAGCCCGGCCGATTCGAAACAAAAGAGCGAAGATCGGGGCCCTGTCGGGGACCTATGGTGGGGGCGAACGAGACCCAGTCTCGTCCCGTGTGCGTTCCCCGCAACCAACCACCTTTGAAAACTGGTTCAGAACTCTTCGATCGTTAATACCTCGTTATCGCTTGGGTCAGGGATCGAAGTATATCGATCACTTTTCGATCACGGAGCCGATAATGCGGATGGATCCCGTCCTGTTGCGGCTGGGAAACGGTGGGCCGATTATCTGTCAACCGATCGTTTAACGAAATTGGAGAATCCGATCGGCGAGAAGACCGCATCGGTGGCTGGCGCACACTTTCACGATGCCCAACAAAATGGAGATGCAAGCCGCACGCGGTTAACCGCGTTCACGATGTAATGAATCCTCAGCGAAACTCTTCCAGATCAAACGAAGCTCTTCGTTCGATTTGATTGCTTATTGACCCGTACCTCCAATGCTGGATACATAAGGCTTTTTTGAAATTTAGAAGATAGGGAAATAACGAACCTTCGATTACAGTAGACCAAATTTTTGTTACGAATCTAAATTGGAAGTAAAATGTTGGTGTCCGATGCTTGAAACAGTCCCTTTTTGAAATTTCGGAGGACGAGGGTTCCCAACTGACCACAACATCCTCGATCGCGCATAGTAGACAACAATGTACCATAGAATTCAAACTTTACATCAGACGAACATATCCAGCCTTCCTACACGACTTACGAAATAAGAATCATAGACTCGGACAGCAATAACACAATTAGGCACCTCTCCATCCGAGACATTGACAGCAGAATAGAAGGCAATACCCAAACCCGAATTTCGAAGCGGGTCCATTCTCACCAAGGAATCACAAAAACGCAGATAACAAAGCGTCAAGGTGAAAAAACGATTGGTTTTCACTCAGTCATCGTGTTTCGACGCGCAAGAAATCACATAATCATTGCTCCAAACGGCAGTGGAGGCGCTTGAAGGAATCACTGTGTAGCAGAATGAGCTACCGGTACGACCCAATTTATCGCGGTATCATTAACTCACTATGTATCCTCGAATTAAGTCGGACCGTTGAAACCGAGCAGAAATATTGGCGTAAGCAGCTGGAATTAAGTTAATGATACGTCCGGTTGTTACGCGGCCTTTATCGAGCAAAGAGAACCATCTCCTCGAATAGGGGTCTGAAAAACACGGTTTCATTGAACACGATTCGTCCGGTTTGTTAAACACGACCCCGGGTTCGATATTGAATCTTAATCCGCGGACGGACCGATGCAAATCGGGCGCGGATCATCGCGGACGCGGCCAGATCCGCGGGATTAAATTCCAGCGGGATAACGAGATCCTAATTACGGGACGACTTCCGACAGGGCCGGGTTTTCGATCCGTCCCTGCCAGCGGCGCTTGTAATTTCCGCTCGATAATTTTACGACGCCACGTTTATCACAGAGTCATCAAAGTTAACGCGGCGACCGATAGCTCCGGCCGGATTCCGAGCCGCGCGGTATAGTAATCATCGAGGTGGACGAGTCCATGCCGGAGCATCGCGGCCAATCGTAAATTTCAACATCGCGCCCCGGCGACTCCGTCCGCGCTAGAAACCGACGCGTTTACACCGCCAGTTATTAATTTGACGAGCGGAGATTCAAGTAATGGCTGTGGCTATTAGAGGAGGGATCGCCATTGGTGATAGATCAGTTTAGAGTGATGAATGGCTCGGCATACGCACGCTATCGTTTCGGCAGCTGGTCGGGTTGGAGGAAACGTTTTTGCTACTGCTGGACAACAGACTGCAAACATCACTCAATCGGGTGAAACTCTGTGGTTATCGAGGGACTTGGTAGCTGGGACAGCGAAAGCCTTGGGATTCTGTCATTCGCAGACACGTATGTGTACGATGAGTTAGTTAGCCTAAGGTTGTCAACGATTCGTGGACATCGACGTCATTTTCTAAGACGATTGCGTGTGAATTTTTAAGGAGCCAGAATTGTTGCAATAAGTGTGTTGTACATTTTTGTTTTCAGTCAGAGTTACAAATGTTTCATCTGAATTGTAATTTTTAGTAATCAGTTCGAGTTATTGGCTACGTGTGATGGGTCTAATAATAAGATGAACGTTCACGTCGAAAAAATAGAAATATTTTGAAAGAGATTGACGCGTACGGATTTGATTGGATCTACTGGTTGCCGTGAAGTCGTCAGAAGCTGTCGTCTTGCGAGAATTAATCACACACAGTCATTTGTTTTAGTGACTGGGATCCAGGTCGACAGCCAAATATCAACATTATGAGTTAGTCAGACAGCACGCTTTCACTGAAGTCTTTTAACCAACAAATTTTAGACACTTTTTCATTTACCAACATCTTTCTGTAGTCCTAATTACCAGACAGTGACGATCAAACTGACTTTGTGACCTCTTTTATTCCTCTTTTCTTGAACCCTGCATCATTGGTTGTAGGAAGTCTTGCGTCCAACCATTTGTCTTATCTACTTACATATGTTCACCTCATGCACTGTGCACGGATGACAAGTTATCTAAAAGCAAGAAAAGGCGAGTCTGATTGGGAACTAATGGATCCACTACTTTCGCAAGTCCAATAATCTTAGCGTCTATCATTTGTGGTTTTGTTATTAGTCAAAATAACATCCGCAACTTGGATTCTTCTGGGTAGTTAGCCTTCTTGTCGTCTACGTACAAAAATAATGTTTTCGACGAGATAATTTATTAGAAAATTGAAAATAGTAAAATAGAAACTGTTGTGTCGGATTAAGCAACTGGCGTACTTCCTTTTGCCATAACTCCATTCGTATAGTCATCTTCTCGTCCACGTAAAATGTAAGAATAGTGCATTGCTGAAAAGACAATCGATTCACCCATCAGAGACATCAACTGGGCATTGTCCTGACTCTAAAGAATATTTCCAAAATCGATTCTCAAAATTTGATTCTCGAGAGTAACTCGCGATAGTGTACCTCTGCAACAGATGGACAAGTACCATAACTAACCTTGGTAGGGTAACTGCACCAGTGAATGAACGGGCACCAGTAAATGAACGCTTTTGTATATTTCAACAAATTTTAACCCGGACGGCATACTAGCGATAAAATTGTGATTAAAGAGTTAAATAAATAGGAGAATATTGTTTAGTAATTTTGTTCATTGATTGGACTAGCATTATTCAATTACTAGAATGTAGTGTTCATTGACTGGTATTTTTCATATTTTTGATTTAACGTTTAATAAAGAAGAATAATAATAATTTCATTGTATTTGTGTTCATTTATTTTTGACAAATGAAGTATAGGGAGCTATTTGGCATATATGAGATTCCTCTAATTCACATAGTTTTTTTTAAAATAAAATATTTTCCTGAACAATTTCTTAAATGTTCATTCACTGGTGCAGTTACCCTACCAAATACGTAGATCGAACAGGCCAGTTGGAAACTTCCGGCACAGAAACAGTCTCGCACAGGGGCAAGCCAAGCGATTGAATTCCTCTTTGTTTCACTTTACCGGGAAGAGGAACTGTGGCCGACCTCGCCGAAGCTGCGCCATCAACTCTCGAAGTGCGGCCTGTCGTTCGCGTAATCTTGGCGCGGCCGCCGAATCGAAAAGAATTCCAGGGAAGCTGTAAAAGTCGGCGTCGGATGCGGCTGATCCTGTATCGGCCAGTAAAACTTGTGCCGCGAGTATCTAAAAGTTGAACGGCGAGCGAACAACGGCTGCTTGGCCTCTCTCGCGAAAGGCAGCGCGGCGTTCATAAAACGGCCGTAAAACACTAAACGGCTGTAAAGCTGCCGCCCCGAAACGCGCGCGGGCACCGTTGTTTAGGTCTCTGTTGTTGCTGTTGCCGTTCCCGTTCTTGATCCTGTTCTCGTTCTCGTGCGTTAGCATCGCTTTCTTCCTTTGCCGGTCCCGGCCGAATAGAGACACGGATCTTCAACGTTAAATCATCGTACGGCCACGCCCTCGAGGGCCTTCCTCATGTCGGGCCCTACTCGCGGACCCTCTCCAATCCTCCGGGATGGACAACACGATTCCTCGAGCCCCCGCTCTGCTAGTTATGCTTTAATAGTTCCGTAGATTGATTTAGAAGTGAATTTATGTGACGGTGGCAAGGTGTAGGCTGGTTTTGACTGAAATTTCTTCTCGATTGGAAAATAATTGATACTCCCGCTAGGATTCCTGGGAAATTATGAGAAGAAAAGTCTCGGACTTGGACGCAGTCGTTCGTAAACTGTCGATTGAATATTGCTTCATACTATTCGGATGGGGAAAGGCTGCGAGAGGAACTGCAGAGCCATTCGCTTTCGAGTTACGCAACGCCTTTGTATTGTTTATGTAAAAAGTGGGAACAATACTTCGTTTTTGTTGTGTTTTTCGAGGCAAAGTACGGTTGAATAACGTACTTCAAGGTAGCGTAACGTTGTCTATTTCATAATGATAATGCTTTGATATTTATTGAGTTTACAACAGTTCGACAATAATTATCGTACCAAATGTCTTTCCTATTTTAGTATTACTAAATAAGTCGTTCGAATTTGTTTATAACTCTGATTATTTAAAAACTATGTAAAAAGAAACATTAAAAATTATCTAACGAAAGTTCGCTTTTTGCAGCCGGACGAAGAAAGGCAGCTGCACGATCTAGTACGAAATTATTATTCATGCATCCAGCGGGAAGAAAAAGAGATTCCGTAAAGTACCCTCGAAAAAAGTGAGAGGCGATAACGATGAATCGTTATAGTGAGCATTTACGCAAACAACAGGGGTAACGTGGGATCGTTACCTCGAGCCTGAAAACCTTGATGCCTCTCCCTTGTCCAATGAACCCTCAAAAACTTGCAAATCTGCATAAGGAATTCCGAAGCAACTCGCAGCTATTCTAGGAACAAGAGCTAGATCTTGAGAAACGAAGAGAATCGAGGACGATGAAACCTTCATCTCTCATTTCCACAAATTGAAGTACGTCCGACTGAATGGGGATCAACAAGTTCAGTCTCGGCTAGCAGAGATTCCTTGTCGCGCACGCGAGTACGAAGGAGAACATGCGGCTCGTTTCCAAGCCGAACAAGGAATTTAGTGACTAGTCTCTGGGCCGACAACCAATCATCCCGAGGAGGGCATGGGGAGGCCGAAGGAGGCCAGGAACGTAATCTTACGTATCAATTAGCCTCACGGTCCGAGGGGCTTACCCCCCGCGGGCCTTTGACCGTGCGCCGCTTCGTCTTCGAGGTGTGAGAACCGAGACACAGAGAGCGTACAGTCGTTTTACAACGTCTTCATCGTCCGGCATGTCCCTTTCTCGCTCCGTCTCTCTTCCCATCGTTCTCGGCGAAGAGGATAGCCAAGCCGGAGAGCGAGGAACGCATCTGGACAGGTAAAAGAGGGCCCCCGGGCTCGCGTTGCATCGGAACCAATGGCCGATGTTTGACAAGTCATTCCCAACAGTGGGTGGAAGTTTTGGTAGCTAATGGCTCGATGTAATTTAGCGAGTTGATTGGAATTCACTCGGCGTTTGTTCCTAGATCTTCTCGCCGGCTGTTTATTAGCCTTCCCGTGCTACGTTGCAAACCGTTGCCCGTTAACGAGGATCCCTGGTAGGCTCGCTGTTTTCATGCCACGCAGATCAAAGTTTCCCTTGTTCCTGACACGCTCGAGCGAACTACTTCGTCGTGGATCATTTTGTCTGTGATCGACAAGCCTCGTCTTCGTTGAGATTGTTTGCTTTTCGGGGCCCGATGCAGTTGTACGTTTTGTTCGTCGATTTTAATGTCGAACGGTTTGATAACCTGCTGGATTTTAATTGATCCAGTGTTCGTTTCTGTGATCGAATTGGTTACAATAACTTCTTTGAATTATATCGGAAGAAGTACCGACACAGCATGGATTCTGATTAATTTTAGTTTTGATAATTCAGACTAGCTGTCGCATCGAAACAATTAACCATGAAGGGAGTGATTGGAAGGAGATCTTATTCTACATATAGATATTGTAATCCTAGAAGATGTTAGGTCGCATTACAGAATAAGAGGATGCGCAAAGACGTACTACACTCTGAAAGTTTTGTACTATTAATTGCTAACCAGAGTTGAGAGTGTCTTGCAATATACAGGGTGTCCCAAAATTCTTCCGACACCCGAAAATGGGAGGTTCCTTGGGTCATTTGAGCGACATTTTCGTTTACAAAAATGGCGTCTGCGGCTTTGTTTAAGAGTTATTAACAAAAAACACGGACCAATCAGAGCGCGATCTAGACATGCGATGACACGTTCGGCCAACTGACAGTGGGCGCGTCGGGCCGACTGTGCTAACTCGCGTCTAGGTCGCGCCCTGATTGGTCCGTGTTTTTCGTTAATAACTCCTAAACAAAACCGTGGACGCCATTTTTGTAAAGGAAAATGTCGCTTCAAATGATCCAAGGAACCTCCCATTTTCGGGTGTCGGAGGAATTTAGGGACACCCTGTATAAACGGAAATTTATCACGTATTAATTAGCCTCAAGAAACTTCTCCAACGCATAGCACATTTTTAGATAATCGATAAGGTTTATCCTCTAAGTACCCTGAACAAGTGCCTTGGACAGGAGCTTGCCAAGAGCAAAACGAGGTGATTGATATTGTCGAGTACCGAAAAAAATCCCGACACCGACGAGCCGACTAGTATTGACAGCAATGAACGAAGTGGGACGCTTGATTGAAACGGACACGATAATTTTAGTTCCATTTCCATTGGAAAATTGAACGGTGCGCGTCGAAAACGTGGACGCGCCACGCACCGCTCCGGGGCGCAGAATAATACCTAGTCACACGCGTTCAACCACGGCCAAGTCCCGGACTCGAAATTACCGGTTTCGGTGAACCGAGTCTCCATTTCTCTCCACCAGAGGCGAGCTAATCTGAGGGGCGTAGTTACGTCAGGTGTTCGATTCTCGCGATGCAAATTCCGCTCCGTAAGCTTCAACGAAATTCCTTTGTACAAGCATTTCGGGGCTGATTGCAAATTAACTCATTATTTGTCGCCGATGCCACAAAAGATACTTGGTCATTGTCGTTGGTGGACGTCGAGCCTGCGAATTTTATGTACGACCTGGCGGGCCGGGAATTTGCGAATGCAGTCCTCAACTTCCCTCGAACATCCAATATTTTCTTCTGGAAATTACAAGCTTTGGATCCAGAATTGCATAAAACAAAAAATGATTTTATTCAATAGGAATTCGAGAATTATTTTACGTTTTTTTTCATATACGAAACACGAATTTCCAAGTTCTTTCATCATTTCTATCATATGTAAATCAATTTAGTCAAATTAGTATTGTATAATTTGTAAATACATTGAAATCGTACGCGGGACTTATTTAAAAATGTTGTTCGACTTCTGAGGAATATAAATTCTACTGTCATAATTGCACGAAGAAACAAAATCAAATCAAATTGTTACAGTCCACTTGTTGAAATAGAATTGATCTCATTTTGTACAAGTTTATAATAACGTTCAAACAATTAGTTACTACCGCATTCAGCAGAATTGATGGACTCCCGCAAACTTCGAGCAGCCTCTAAAACATGCTGACTAACGTACAGCCCAGTTTCACAGTTCCCGAAATCGTTTCGGGGCGAGTGTTCCCCGTCGAACATTTTTTTTAAAGGTGCGAGACGAAGAATACCGTGTGGAAGACGATTTAGGCCGGACGGATTAGGTATCCCAGGCCCCCCGTAGCTACACATGGGCCCCTTTTTGGTGGGTGTTAAGTAATACATTATGTGGACAGCACCTGGCACCACGTGAGGACGGCCGCATAAAGCTCTGATCCTTTTCGGCAGAGAGAAAACGATCGGGACTTGTTAACACTCCCGGAAACAACGTGGTCAGCCACCGGACAAACACCTCATTCAAGTCCGAATTGGCAAATTGCGCTTATTAATTCCTTAAATTAATCTCTTACTTAACAATTCAAACTTTCCTTCGAATTCTTTAGATTCGTCCCTTATTTAACAATAATTTTGAATTTTTCATTGACGAACACCGGAGAGATCGACTGACGTTCAATCAATGAGATCAAGTGTTGTTAAGCAGATGCTCAATACATAATTGAATTGATTTTTTAGAAACCGAAGAGTATTAAATCTGTGATAGAACCGTGAATGTTATATGTATTGTGAGCTTAAAATTATTCCATCGGTTATTTAAAACATTTTGTGTATTACAACAATTTCATATATCATTTATACTTCTCCGTTGCTACATGATATCTAAAGCAAACGTTTCTTGACAAACTCATTATTAAAACCTATCCAATTACATAACCGATCTAAGTAACTCGATCTCCAAATTGAATTTCGAAAAAAATGCGCAGGTATAATAGCAAATTAGTCTCTTCGCTGGCCACAGGTGGTTCAAAGTAATTATTCAATTAGCATAAACCTCTGTATAAACTTGACGCCGACCGAGGATCGCAAGAAAAGGAAAGGCCGCGCATTCCAGTGCAAAAGCGCACGCGATGAATCCTGAGGAAAAAGGAGGATCGGAGGTGGGAGAGTCGCGGGAGGAACACATAGGGCCGACAGCATTTAGAATCGGCCTTATTGCGGGCCCACAAGGCGCAGTTAACGAATTCAGATGGGGCACGTTCACACCTCCGGCTGATTAGGCCGAGCATAATTTTCTCTGTCCGGCTTGTGTTCGGACAGCAGGGCCGTAGGTCGTCCGAGGGGGCCCGACCGAGGCCGGCAAGCCACGAGAGAAGGGTCCAAAGTGGTGGGGGAAGGCGATGGGCCTGTCGAGTGGGGGAAGGGAGGAGCGGCGGGGACAGATGGAGGGAGAGAATAGTGGCGTAGAAGGTGTCGGGCAATACTTTCCAGGTCGTCCGTCGCCGCTTGACGTCTTAATGCACGTCGAGAATAATCTCACCGCCAATTTATTACACTCTTTCTCATTTCTTCTCGGCAGCCCCCTCCGCGCGACGTCCCACCCCTTCTGCCTCGGCCCCACGGCGCACCTACTGGACCCTTCCTTTTGTATCCTCTCGACCAGAGTGGCTAGTCCTTTCTTTCTCGCTCCTCTTCTCTCTTGGACTCGTCGCCTTTCTCGTCGTCCTTTTTTCCACCGACCGTACGATGCGCTCTCTCTCTTTCTCCTCTCTCTCTGTTTCTCCGGCTCTCGCCCTCTCGTCCCACCCTCCGGCCAGCCTCGCACCTAATAGAATACGTAATTTGAATTTTTGAATTACGCAGCGGCCCACGAAGCGCTCGACCGCGCGCCTCGCCAGGGCCCGCCTCGAAAATAGCGAAACCCAACTCCGGCGACACAAGAGAGAACCGCTCGATAAATTTATGAAGTTTATGGGGATTTCGAGAGGCCGCCGCGCACAGCCCTCTCACGCCCCGTGCCCCTCTCGACGGCCTTTTAGACGCGCAGTCGGGTGCCCGGGAAATTCGTGCAACCGGGTATAATCGATGGTTCGATGGCACGGTCGGGAGATGAATCGAGTTTCAATTTTGTTGGACGGGGATCGTCCTTTTTGGGATCGACCGGATCGCGACGGGGGCAGGCGGGATTTAATTCAGGCAACGGCGCGGCTCCATTCGACGCTGAAGGGCGAGTTTACGATCGAGCGGAAATTCTGTTGATTAATACGCGTTCGTGAATTTTGATTATTTTCGACGATGCGTAGACAAGCTCCCTCGTGTTATCTAATGCCTCCGCATGGAATGTTATTTAATTTCATGCATTTTTAACGCTTCTGCGGATACGCAACATATCCTACGTCGTTTAATGACGATGTGACAGGATTATACCTATGCTCATTTTGAAGAGTGGAGTTTCTACTTTTACACCATCAGAATTGGCTTTTCCAAGAACTCTCGGTTCGCATAATCGAGAGTCAGAAGGAAATGTTTTCTTATGATAATGATATTGCTTTTCCTGAGAAATTTTACAGATTCGAACAACTGTACAGAGTAAACATTTCTCTCCATATTCGTTCAGAATAGCCTCCATTTACAATGAAACGTTGTAATATATTTTCACACCAAGTTACAGTTAGTGACCTTTTAACTTTTTGAGGTACTGGATACACAAGCTCGTAAAAAGTATGCATACATATGCCTATACATTTCAATGAACAACACCAATTTATCATTGTATTTACAGTAAATTCTATGTTTACAGTTTCCTGCAATATTTAATTTCATTTATATAAAATTGTTTGTGAGATACCAAACAGCAAAGATACCAGAAGTATTTAACACCCTATGTTATTTAATATATTTCATATATTCAATGTATTTAATACTATTATATGTATTATTGTGTAATTATAGAAATTTTCAAAATATTCAACTTTATCTTCTCGTAATCAATGCCGAATATTTTTATTTTGCACATAGATCCACAGTTTACCAGTAACTTAGTAAGCCACAGCCCGATGACGAAAGAGAATGTATAATTCATTAGCACGCCGCCATTAAATCACGCGCAAATGACTTCTACCTACTCCGGACATATTAATTTTTATAGCTGGCCGCGTGATCGATTAGATGATTGAATTAACGACAGGGTACGAGCGGATTCTTGTAAAATCTACTCCGTTAGACGTAAATTACAGCTTCCCGGGAACAAAGGAACCCGGGCACTCGGTCTAATTTCGACAGCTACACCTGATCTCTCTAATGAACCGTGAAGAAATTAGCGGAGGCCGTTGCTCTCGGATGACGAAAAAGCCCGTAAATCTCCCGCTCGTATAATAATTTAATAACGGATATTCGTATGGGTATGTGAGACCGACACCTTATTTAGGCGACGGTTAGGGTCCTCGGCTGTCTTCTTATGTCCATAAATAATCATTCCCGGATTAAAAACGAACCGGCAATCCGTGTATTAGCTGGCCCGGGCATCCGGAAATTTGGGTTTTGGCTGCCACTTTGAGGGGACCCGCTTTTTAACCGATGCCGAGGAACGTGTAATAGTCGCTTAATTTCGTTCGGGTCGCCCTTGATGCATGATTTATACGTGGAAGAATGGTGCTGTTTTGTATACGTCCTGATTAAACTCACGGTAAACCCGCGATCATATTACTCGGTGCTTACGATTTTAATGTCGCCGGAAATATTTGCCGAATGTTCAAATGTTAGTCTTCGACCGAAGAAATCGTGCATTGCTTGCAGTTTTGGTCAACGAACTTAATAAATGATTTGTTTGTTTATTAGAACTGTAATTATTATAATGTTCAAATACTTGAGTCTACTCTCGTCTATTAAACTTTTAGCTGATATTTAAAGTGGGCCGTAAAAGCTTCTACACACTTGATTAATCACACTGCATTTTGTTTACCTTTCTAGTTACAATATTCAAAAATCTTTAAAAATTACATATTTGTTGCAGTTTGAAATTGTGACGTAAATAACAAGTACATTGTACTCCGTGACGAGTATACTCGTCACAGCTAAGCCCGTTGACCGCTATTCATACATTGAGTTCAACTTTGTGATCCACAAGTAACGTAATGTTTTTTGCAACTGCATAAATATCTGTAGTTCAGTGACCAGTTACCCCGAACAGTTTGTAGGGTACATAACTGCACCAGTGAATAAACGAGCACCAGTAAATGAACGCTTTTGTATATTTCAAGAAATTTTAACCGGCACGGCATACTAGCGATAAAATTGTGATTAAAGAGTTAAATAAATAGGAGAATATTGTTTAGTAATTTTGTTCATTCATTGGACTATCGTTGTTCAATTACTAGAATGTAGTGTTCATTAACTGGTATTTTTTATGTTTTTTATTTAATGTTTAATGAAGCAAAATAATAATAATTTCATTTCATTTGTGTTCATTCATTTTTGACAAACGAAGCGTAGGGAGCCATTTGGCATATATGAGATTCCTTTAATTCACACATTTATTTTTACATAAAATATCTTCTTGAACAATTTCTTAAATGTTCATTCACTAGTGCAGTTACCCTACCTTCTACGTAAAAATATTGACAAGAGTGTGTGTCTAAAGAAACAAGAGTGCATCAGTCACGTTAACGAGAAAATGATTGACGACGTTCCTCGCAGCAATGTAGTGACGAATGCTCGTCAACTAGTCCTCACACCGACGGCGAATTTTAGACGGCGTCTGAAAGGAACTTGCCTCATTAAGAGTAATTGAAAAGTCATTCGGCTCGAAGGGACACGTATAGACAACAATGTAAGACGATTTCACGAGACCCTTGGTTTCCGAGTCAATTGGACAAGGCAAGATGCGTGTGGATCTGTTAAAGAATGCCACTTTCGAGCAGTTTCGAATCGTCCTGGGATCACCTCGAGGGATCTCGAAAGCGGAGATACACGGGACCTGTCAAAATTAACACGCGAACCGGCAATCGACGTCAACAATTCTCGCCAGCTACCAAATCGCAACAAAGTCGACATCTTTTCGGGACGAGTATCCGTGTGGAATAGTCCGGGCGGACTCATTGGCGGCTGAAGTCCTGGTTTAGCAGCGGGACCGGGCTATAAAAGAACGCGATCCCACTAGCGTGGCTTGAGCCGGAGAAAGAGGGAGCAGCGAAGGATGAGAAACGAGATTAAGAAGAATAAGAGAAGGAAGAAGAGATGAAGAAGAAGAAGAGGTAGAAGGGAACGTGGAAGACAAAGAAGAAGAAGAAAAGAAGGAAGAGGACGCGGCAGCTGTTGGCCAAATTAAGTGATCATCTCGTCATCATCAGTGAAGCCGCCACGAGGAGGAGAACGAGGCTCTCGTAGTTGCGCTACGAGTTCCACGTTGATGCCACGTTGCCGCCGCACTGCCGCCACGTTGCTGCTGAAGCGATATAGGCCCGTAAAATTAGCATCGGCGGATCGTAAAGGATGCCTCGGAGAGGAAAAAGATAACGCGCACCGGCCACGGATTGGACGTTGTCAGTAGGAGTAAGAGAAAGGCCTGAGAAACCGCGAGACCGTGGAAGGGAGAAAACGTTGAGAGGGATCACGGGCCAAGATGGGCCGGCGCAGACCACGAAGACCGGCTTCGAAGATGTGTCCCTGGACGAATTTAATAAGCGCGACCGATAATCGTCGTATTTACGAGCGGCCCCGAAACTCCCTGGCTCGAAATTAAATTATTGTCATAATAAAGATGGCCGTCCGCGACGTCACGGCGCGACACCCGCCTCGCATCACGTTGCCATTTTCTGCGGGCCCCACTCGCCGCGGCGCTGCCTGTCGGGTTAACCAAGGCCCTCTTCCTGCGCGGCCCCGACATTCGAAGCAGTTCCGCTTCAATTTCGCTTATGTTGACTACCTCGCGATTCGCGGATGCTGATTCTCCAAGTTTCTTTACGGTTGTCACACGAAATGTTCGATCGACATCATGAATGTGATTGTTGAAGTGTTGCTCGCATATCAAAAGCGGAGTGAGATTTTGAACTCACAGCCATAATGTATTGCAATACATACGGTACAGAACAACGGTTAATTCACTGGGTGATTCTTATAGAGCTCCTTGTTCTTAACATGAACGTGGAAACAAAATTGTTTTAGCAATCAGGAGACTCTGGAATAATGAGTGTATATTCTGATTAGATTTCGGATTGTATACACGTCTATAAATTTGTAACTTCTAAATTTAGAACAGGGAAACACTAAAAATGTCTGATATGATAATGTAAAATGTTTGATAGACTGTAGATACTTGTTCAGTTCTACTTTCTACGTATTAGTCCGTAAGAATTTATATTCACCTACACAGAGACTTGCAGTCTAATTATAATGAAACTACGTGTAATCTGTCTACCACAATTTTTCCGTAAGAGTAATAGAAATGATTGGGAACTGAATGATTACATGTATATCAAAAATGTATTCTAACTTTAGTGTAGAAGACGGAACATAAATATTTTCTCCGGCACTCATTATTTATACTTCTAATTGGAAAAAGTATGCACGTCGAAGATTTATGTAACCGCTGGTAAACAAATAAGTTAAAGACCGTTTCTTAATTCAATAATAATATACCTTTAATTACGGAAGGTGTTTCTCGCAGCTGCAATTAGAATTCACGAACGCTTGTCCACGTTATACGCGGGCGGCTTCAACTATTACGTTATCAATCATTTCAAATTAATAGTTCCCGCATTAGCATAGAACATGATTATTGATCCATGACCACTTTCTGGATATTTATACACCTATCGTCAGCCCATTAATTATTGCAGTCGAGCTGACCATCGCCGAAGTTGTGCTCTAACGTAACACGCAATAAATATTCTATGGGATAGGCGCGAATTCAGCGGAGCGAGCAGCAATTAGTTGACATTAAGTAATGTCTGGAAATTTCTCCGTGTGGTAACGTTAGACAGCTAATTTTAAGGTATCAGGCGTCGACCGGCGTAATGAATAAGAACGTAACATTAATTTTCGCCAATTTGCATTATCGGAATATTAAATGCGCGTTACGTTGCTTTCAAACCGTGCCAGAAGATTCAAATTTTACACATTACACCATCCAATCCCGTTAGTGTTTGAGTATCGAAGAATATTCATCTGCGAAATTGTTCGTGACCTCATGTTGTTATTAAACAAATTTGGGAATAAATGCTTTTAATTTATACTGCTGATTACGCAAATATAATAGACAATGCATGGTAATAAACTTATACGTGACTACTATTGTAATAAAATTTGTATTTGTAGAATCGTATAGTTTACATAACTAAATTTAATGTTATCGGCGCACTGGTTCGATCGATTAGAACAATAAGCAACTTTGCAAAAATATTACATGAAATTTAATTCGACGTTTCGGTCTCGGTTCAGACCATCTTCGAGAATAGAACATTTCAGTATTGCGTCTGTAAGAATTAATCAAAGACAATTTGTAAAACGTATTTATAAAAGTATTAATTTAAATGTTTAAAGAATACGGAACAACATGTTGGTTCCATGCCGGTGACATGTGGACTGAGCAAATCTTATAGATTTGAAACGAGAACGAATTAACGAACATAGATCCATGTATTGGCCAATCAATAGATGGCGGCAAATATGAATCCTTTATATAGTTTACAGTTGAGAACCACTTAAAAAATGATTGAAGACCAGTGGTAATTTTGAGTTGCATTGTTATTATACATTTTTTCAATTAAAGTAAAGATTGATTTATTAGCGAACATTTTAAGCATTTAAATAATGCTACCCTCCAGCTCTAACTAGCACTTGAGCTCTATAGCGTCTTTGTCGTAAATAACGAATTGTTTCGAGTGTTCAACTACAATGTATCGATCAGGGATTCGATTAAAAATGCATGAAGCCCGATTAGAATTGCATGTGCGCAATAACTGTAGAGTATTAAGGGATTAGGCTAGAGCTGTTGCAGTTGAAGACAGCTCTATGCGGAGCGCCATTTATCTCCCTAGATCCGCAACGTTCAAGTACTGCAATTCCATTTGCCAGGGTTATAACAGCGGCGGTATTGGAATAAACTGTACAAATTGTCCATCGTTTAGGGCGCTTCTTTCCCGTTCCGGATGACTTACTCGCCGCTATCCACCATTTATCCCCCATAAATCCCGATATTACGACGCACGCTGCTTTCCGCGAGATTCGGCCGAACTTGAATTCCATCTGTGGATGAAGAAATCAACCATTAGGTGGGCTCACGGCAAGTGGATTACCGTCATAAATATCGTTTATACCTCGTAAAAGAGCCGGCAAACGGCCAGCGACAAACCGAACCGAATCTAATTCCTATTATCCGCGAAACGATTAATAGCCGTGTTTACCATAAGTCCAACACAAAGTGAAAGCACCGTACAGAACCGTCGCGTTGTCGCTGCCGCAGCCTCGTTCGCGGCTTGTCAATGGAAACACGTTAAACCGGATGTATTTATTGTCACGTCGACCCGCTGATTATCAATTGCGATCGCAGCTTTCGTAGCAGGTGCACGTCCGTTTCTGAAACCGTAGAATTCACTGTACATAGCTTCGAGGATTCCGAAGCCCTCGGTCATCGCCAGGCTGTGGAATTTACTACAGTATTTCTGTTTTGTATCAATTACAACACACAGCTAAGTGAAATTGTATTTCATTAAATAATTTTAATCCGGTGAAAATGTATCTGCATTCTTGAATTCGTTTATTATGGTATGTATACACGATGGGAATATTACATATAATACATATATTTATTATATAATTGTAATTATACATTGTATATGTATGAATGCATAAGATCCGCACTCTAGTCATCGCGTTTTGAACGTTCTCTTTCTAAGCTTTAATTATAACTCTAAAAACAAGTTCCGTTGAAATTTAAAAAATAATTCGATTCAAAGTATGGCGATTTGTTAGAAATGTGTGATCTTCAGAAATAAATGAGACGGAATTCACAGATGTGATTTCAGTCTTCTTTGAATTGTATTTTTGATTGTGCAACGACGATAACAATTGATTGATTATTTTAGTCTTTTTTAAATGTAGATTGCGTGCAAATGGCAGCTACCATTTTCATCAAACATATAGTTGCATATACATTATTAAATATAGTCACGGACAATTGAGTATTTTCTAGATAAAACAAGAATTACAATAAGCTTTTTCTGCAATTTCTATATTATATCGAACGTATTGAAGCTCTGGTTTTGAAGAACATAAATTTCTATTGGTTGTCGGTCTACGCGCGTTCAGTTTTTACATTTTAACGACAGATGACTCTATTCTACGTCAAGCCGGACGCTGCATTCTGTTACGAGTGACATCCTGTTGTGTCAACTGAATAGCCAAAGAAAATATAAAACGTATACTTTATCAAAATTTAGCGAACACCTCCTGTTCAGCAACCTGCGCATCGGATATCTTCAATAAGAAAAAAATTGATAATAATTTAGTACAAATTGATTTAAGTAACTAAGAAGAGTGTGAATTTGAATGTCTGTGTATCACAAATAAATTTTGAAAAAATTTGTAAAAGTGTGCTGACACTCGATACGACGTTAGCTTACTTTTAATTCACCAATCTCGATGGCAAAAATATAAATTTACTCGAAATCGATTTCTCAATTCACATCTACATGCATGATCTTCCAATCTAGAATCTAGACTCTAGACAAAAAGCTTCAGCAGACCGCGTAGTCGCGCAATTAAATATCTGAAAATCACACGGAGACTTCCTACATTACACGGGCACGCTTGTGTATCGAAATAAACACGATCGCAAGGAACTGAGTGGAACCTCACAGTCCCGCAGAAAAACGAAACGGCGCCGGTGAAAAAGGCGAATTTGCGAGGAACCGATACACGTATCGCAGCCTCTAATGAAGTGGTCATTAAATTAATAGCGGCCGATTTAATTCAAGGGCATTTTTCTCGGCTGAAAGTGGTTTCCGCGGAGCGGCAAGCAAGGCGACGCGATTTATATTCAACGTGGCTGCCGCTCGTTCGTCTCTGCCTAAGTTTCACGACTTTTTTCTCGACGGTGCTCGCTGGAGCAGAAAGAGAGAGGATATCTACAGAGAGACAGAGATAGCGTGACGGAGATGGTGAGAGAAACCAAGAGAGACAGGAAGAGAGAGAGAGAGAGTTCGCGGTGATACGTTTTGCCGACGGAGCTGGCGTTGAAACAATGAACCGACCAACCGGCGTGGTCCCTGCAAATCTCCTGGCTTAGCACCCCCATTGTCACCCCCGTGCACGCTACCCACCCCTTCGACCCGTGACGACGGAAGGGTGCTTCGCGGATTTAGACGGCCCTGTCGCCATAGCAACTGCAGCCACCGCCAATCTCTCGAACTTGTTCTCCATACATGAGCTGGTACACGCGCACGTCCTCTCTCCGCTTCCGAATCGACCTGGCACGCTTCGATTTGTCGTGGATCCTTCGATCCTCTTATTCCGTTCCACTTTCCAGCTTCCCCTTTTTCATCGGACGTACCGTGGCTCCAAAAACCACCAATCCAAAGAGTTACAACGTTTTTTGACCCGTTTCGTTCGAAACGCGAATCGAGGAACTTGTTAACTCCTATGATTTATTTCAAGGTTTGGTACGAGTTAGGCGACTGCAGCGATTTGAAATACTTTTTATTTGCAATTTCAAAGAAGGAGACAGTTGATTGAGTGGGTATATGTATTCTTCAATGTACGTACAAGGTAAATGTGCCTCATCTCAGCCTCCACGCAGTAGTCGGCATTTTATGACAATAAAATTGATTAATTGAATGGGTGTCTGGAAGAAGGATCTATGTCAGATTTATTTAAATTTAAAGGATCGCAATTTTGAACTGAACGTGAATTGCAATAATAAGAATCAGCTAAAATTGACATAGGCCCTTCTCAAGACACCCTATTTACTCAGATATATCTGCTAACTCTTATACAATCAAATGGGAACAATGGTTGGTTTACTTCTCACTCTCAATGTATGAAACAGTGTATCGATAATAACGATACTTATTAATTTCGAAAGAATGAAGCTTCCCGTTGTAACAACTCCGAAAATTGAATATTCAAGGAGACAGTTGATTGAGTGGGTATATGTATTCTTCAATGTACGTATAAGGTAAATGTGCCTCATCTCAGCTTCCACGCATTAGTCGGCATTTTGTGACAATAAAATTGATTAATTGAATGGGTGTCTGGAAGAAGGATCTATGTCAGATTTATTTAAATTTAAAGGATCGCAATTTTGAATTGAAACGTGAATTGCAATAATCAGAATCAGCTGAAATTGACATAGGCCCTTCTTCAAGACACCCGATTTACTCAGACATATCAGGTAACTCTTATACAATCAAATGGGAACAATGGTTAGCCTACTTCTCACTCTCAATGTATGAAACAGTGTATCAATAATAACGATAATTATTAATTTCGAAAGATTGAAGCTTCCCATTGTAATAACTCCGAAAATTGAATATCCAAGGAGACAGTTGATTGAGTGGGTATATGTATTCTTCAATGTACGTACAAGGTAAATGTGCCTCATCTCAGCCTCCACGCAGTAGTCGGCATTTTGTGACAATAAAATTGATTAATTGAATGGGTGTCTGGAAGAAGGATCTATGTCAGGTTTATTTAAATTTAGAATCGCAATTTTGAACTGAAACGTGAATTGCAATAATAAGAGTCAGCTGAAATTGACATAGGCCCTTCTCAAGACACCCTATTTACTCAGGCATATCAGGTAACTCTTATATATTCAAATGGGAACAATGGTTAGCCTACTTCTCACTCTCAATGTATGAAACAGTGTATCAATAATAACGATAACTATTAATTTCGAAAGATTGAAGCTTCCCATTGTAACCCCCAAATTGGATATCCAATTTTCTGAAAAATTTTCTTATGTAAATAGAGTCTTCTATTGCAGAATGTATTCCTTAAATGTTAGAAAATTATAGGTCAGCATTTTCCAACATTCATGTGTAAAACGATGCAGTTTATTTTGAGCTACTTCGAAAGCTTCAATGTATGAACCCTCTTACTGGCCCAGGTGGTGTAATCAATCGAACAACATTATCATATCATCTAAAAACGATTACCCGTGCCCTGACGACCATAAAAGACACGTCCTTAAACTCTTGATATCCTCCACCAGTGTTCACGCTACGAAGATAAGAAAATACTAAAAACTATCATACTTGCGACACGGGAAACAGGTTCGAATGATTCGCCATAAATCGACTGGAGAGCCAAGCATAAATTCCCGTCGGAAAATTCGCAGGTTTCGGAGGCGACCGGGTCTCTTCTCGGTCAAAAGAATTTCTTGCGCGGCGAGCGAGAGGAGAAATCGTTCTGGGGGCTTAAGAGAAGCTTGCCCGCCCCTCCTCGGGAAGGCGTAAATCCACGTAATTCGATTTGGTGTCCCTTCGATTCCGGGGAACCGCGTCGGATCTTTCGCAGATTCGTTCCTGAAGGAATAAGAATCGTAGAAGAGGAAACGAGAGATAGAGGGAGAGAGAGGAGCTTACGAGCGGACTCACGGACGTGATAAACTTCCGACAGTGTGCGACTTGTTCAAGGGATGGGCACACAGCGAGACAAAGGGTCAGGCAAGATCGGAACTAGGGTGAGGAAAAAAATAAGGTCTAACTTCTCCCCCGCTGGACAGATTGGTCGGCAAGAAGGGGAATGGCGTGAAAACGTCTCCATTTGCGGGACAAAGAGCTCGTCTTTTTCGAAGTCCATCTTCTATGTTTTATCCTCCGAGGCCCTTCACCCCTTGTATCCGACACCCTCGCTGGCTTGCTCCTTCTTCAGCCCCCTTACGGAGCTACTGAGCTAGTAATGGCGGCTCTGATCGGTTCCCCCGCGACGATTTCTCCTCGAAATCTCCGACGACTTCATCTTGTCGATGCTGAGATTATTTAATGGATTTGGTTAGAAGTCTCAAGACTCTGGAGATGCTTAACAGTGGGGGTGTTTCAAGTTTGAATCTCCTAGGGATATACGGAAAAATACCGCGTTGCTTTTATAACCTCAATGAGTGTAATGTTAATAGCGATGTTTATTGCATGCTTTGTAAATTATGCTTGTGGTGCATCGAAACTATGTTTTAATGTTCAGATTTGTGTTTCATTCTTCCTGTTACTGAAAAAGTATTATACTATGTGGCGATTCAAGTATTACAACCACTTGCATAAATTGAAGATTTTACAATTGAAATAATTAATTTTCTATTTGCGAAGTGTTATTGAAGGCAGATTACAAATGCAAGTATAATTACGAGATTCAACCCCTTGCCACAATAATATCAAGTCATTCTCACGACGAAGAGCTCAAGTAAAATTTGTAGAGTGTGAATGTTATTTAATTCTTTCAAGTTAGAAAAATGTTCTAAGCTTCCGTGTCCTTCTGAAAAATGATTTCAGACAAAGAAGACGTTGCAATCAGGACGAAAATTGTCCAAGTGGTTAAATAAACTAAATCATTGTTTGTCCGGTCACGATTAGGGGTGGAAATATATCTCGGACAGTTCGATAATCGCAAGTCATAACCGTTCACCCCGGTAATTGCGGGGGACCCGTTTTAAGTAAAATGCAAGGTTATGGAGGCTGCCGGTTCTTAATGATTGTAAATTGTCGCGCAAGAGGGTGGCTTCGTAAACGATTTAGCGATAAGAGTCGCGGCGGAGCGAACGCAAACCGTAGTGAAAACAAAACGAGAGAAGACGGTAAAAATGTTTCATAGATACAAAGAGCCCGCGGGCTGGCCAGGGCGGTTCGTTCGGTGGAGATTGGCCCAAATGAAATTACCCCTCGGAACCACCGCACCAACAATCTCCAGCCGCGAATAAAAACCGCGTACTTTGCTCTTTTAATACACGCACTTCTAACCGGCGAAGATAAGCCTTTTCCGGGTCTATTTACGAACCCGTTCACTGGTTGGTGTAATCGCGCGGTGCTCCGATATCAAACCGGGTTTACGATCGTTCGCGTTCTACTCAGCTGATTCCTCAGACAAATTGTTTACCTGCTTTCTTGCCACCGAAATATTCTTGAGAACACTGTGAACTTATTCGTAACCCTCTTCAACTCAATTTCAGTCATGTTTCAACTTTTTCAAACAGCATGTGCTCAGTTACATATCTGCCACCATGAAGATTAAATAGTTTTAATACAAAATGTAATATGTGTTATAATGTATTGTCTAGTTTTTACACAACATGTAAGTTTTTTGCGGGTTCTATTAGCTTTATAATTTCTTACATTATTATTCATTCAAAATATTTTTCAGACGCAATAATGATTCTTTGAAAAAGATCCACATCGGGATCGAAACGTTAGAAACATGTTATAATTGCACATTTGTTGTTTTTTCTAAAAATGATCGAACCTGGCGCCGATAACATTTAAAAATTTAAAAATGTTTCAACTTTGTTCAGGAACAAATTCTACGGTATTCAAAATATACGATCACGCAATACACAACAAACATACAATATACAATTAATTTAGAAAAGAACTAAACATTATTATCAACACAGTGAAATTATCAACAGAATTGACGATACTAAACAATTACAGTCAATCGTAAAACAGAAGTTGCGAAAGAAAAGTGGCATAATGTCTCATACGACAAAGTCTGACAATTATTAAATAATTAACTCTACATACAAATTGCGAATAACCATTATCATCCAACATATGTGATCTCAAAACTATTGTTAAACGGTTCCTTCCGTCCTTGATTTGATTCCTACTCGCAAGACTCGCAGAGATTAGCAACATAACAGTTATCCGAGCAGCGTACGATAGCTAAATCTTGGCAATTATGGTATCAAATTCGAGTCAGCGATTAAAGGCGGGGCGCCGCGCCGGTAACTGGTAAAAGAGTGGAAGCAAAAAAGAATTGACCCGATGGGGGATTTAAAGAACTCCCAGATTTTCTATCCCCAATAACACCGGGCCGCAATCCCTTTATTTGCCGCGTGCTTATCTGCGCCGGCAGCGAAATATTTTCTGTTCGCCGTGTAATTTCCATTCGCCAGGCACACGGACGGCCGTGCACACGAGTGGCCGGTTTTTCCGTGAACGGGCAGCAGGGCCAACCATAAGGAGAGTACGGCGAATTGCGTATCTTGGCAAAAAATTACCCCGAAGATAGAAAAGAGAGATGGCAGTTGCCGAGGGGATGGCTGGTGGAGATGGGGTAGGTAAAATCGGAAGCCAGACAGCCTGCGGCTAGAATGGACCGTGGACCGTGTTAGCCAGGAGCCGCTGCCAAATGAAATTATCCCCCGAAAGCACCGACGATCTCGGGGGTTAATTCCGCGAAGGGGGTGGCGCCGGCGCTGTTTGTTACACCCCAACATCGGTATCACTGCTGCCCGCTGCCTTGGGCTGACCATAATTTAATACCGGCCGCTAATACATCCCTACCAGCGTTGCTCAACCCTCTGGTAGATAAGAGTGTTCATCCCTCTGGTTACACCTGCACCTAGGGTGAAAGGGTGTAGCTGCACTGGCAGCTAAAATTTCGGGACGAAGATTTCCAGGCGGTTGCCGAGGGCGCGTTCTCTCTCGGTGATAAATGGGATCGAACCGAATCGTGACTCGTTTGATTGCCCGGTCGAAATTAACGGGTCAAAATTATGAAATATTCACCGGCGGAATTAAATGAATGTTCAGCTTCGGGTACGCAGTGAAGTTATTTGATGGAAAACGTATGAACGTGTATTTTCTATTACGTGCGTGTTCTTAAAGTTGGAATTAAATTCGAAGATAAACTTTATTGAACGCTCAACTTCGCTTTCGGTGTCATCTTCTTAGACCTGCAAAATACGGGAATGAAAATATTCTACAAATTCTCGAGGTAGAGAGACAACAAGAAAATTAATAATAATATATTAATAAAAATTTAGTTTCTTAACACGTTGACTGCTGCTAGAATTTTATACGTTTCACACAAGTTTTACATATTTTAATCATGGAAGTAATCAGCGTGATTAATAACAATTCTTTTGTGGCAATTAAGTTCTTACCTTACACTGTAATCTAATTAATTTCAGCATCACTTTCAAGTTATTAATTATTCTAATAATATATATTATACAGGCTGTTCGACTACAGGTGGGAGAAAATTTAAGGGGTGATTCTTAACGATGATATAAGACGAAAATGAAGAATAAAAAAATTGCGATTTCGGCTTCGTTATTTAGCTATTAATAATTAAAAATCAACAACGCGTCTAACAAAAGTGTACTTTGTGTACGTCAAAGAGTTCAATGTTGTCCAATGATTTGTTAAACATTTTCACCTTGCTGAGGCCCCAAATGAGAACCCAGTTATGCATGCATCTGTCACTCGATACGTGACTGTCGCGTTGTTAATAGCTAAATAACGAAGCCGAAATCGCAATTTTTTTATTCTTCATTTTCATCTTATATCATCGTTAAGAACCAACCCTTAAATTTTCTCGCACCTGTAGTCGAACACCCTGTATTATATCATATTATTAATACATATATTTAAAGTTATTAAACAAAAATTAATAAATTTATAATATTAACATATATTATACTATACATCATATTGCTAGTATATTTATAATTCCCAAACAAATAATGATAAAAAACGATTGAATCTCTTTTCAAGCGTACGAATAGAAATTCGAAACGACTAAATCCGATTGTGTGTCAAGGTTCAACAATCAGAGTTCCAGGAAACAATATAGTCCGACAACACTCGCCGAAACAGAATATTTTTTGTCGCTTGGTTCTTCTTTAATTCGAACTAGCGCGTCCATATATTTTTGCGCGACAGTCGGAGACGTCGGCGAGGATTTATCGTTTTAATTTCTGACGGCTCGGAAGAGGAAAGAAAAGAGGATATCTCGGAAGGACCCAAGGGATCCGCTTCCTTGGAGGACGAGCTGGAAGTGAGGCAGCGCGAGAGGGTACATTCATCACGAGTTATTAAACAAGCCAACAAAAGGCGGCGGCGACCGGAGTCGGTGTGGAAAAAATGTTGGAAGATAGAATCGGCTAATCAGTACATACTCCGCGGTGATAGATGACCGGGAGGATTAAGCCGACCGAGAGACGTTAGTTCCTTCCTCGAGGATTTCGTCCGACAATCGTAACAAGAAACGAGAAATACGGAACGAGCAGGCGATGAAACATGCCAGATGGTGGAAATATAATTCACGGGGAATTAGTGAAATATTATTTGATTTGCCCGCGCTAATGTTTTGTGATTAAGATGGCGTCTGTTTCCGTCTGGTCCGTGACGATCTCGCGAGTGAAATGTCAAGATGGATGACGGAGCAACTGGAACTGCAAAATCCACACAGTAAGGGAATAATAAAACACAAATGTATAAAAATCTGAAACAGGGAAAGCAGATAAACTACTCTCATAATATAATAATAATATTATATTATAATATAATAATATTATATTGTAATATAATAATAATATTATATTATAATATAATAATATTATATTATAATATAATAATAATATTATATTATAATATAATAATATTATATTATAATATTATAATATTATAATTATATTATATAAGTAAGGGAATAATAAAACACAAATATATAAAAATCTGAAACAGGGAAAGCAGATAAACTACTCTCATAATATTTCAATGCAAACTTTATGTCCCATAAAAACATTTTAGCGAAGTTCACTCATGTTTTGTGCAGCATATAAAAACTTAACAGTCTTTTAAACATCAAAGATAAATAATTGCAGGCTTTGAAATGAATTTTTATTTCTAGATGTCCAATGCTTCTGAAATGCAAGTGACCCGCATATAAATTGAAGGTGAACCAGAGATCGGTTACCCTAGTCCTAAAAGAGGTAAAAAGTTGGTCGGAAGCAAAGGAAAACACTTTCCGAGGAATTAAGTAGCGCCGCCATCGTGTTTCGGATGCTATGGAGCATAGTTTCGTCGCGTTCATCCCCCGACACGGTGAACTACCCCGGCAAGAAGACATTAATCAGGAAACTTACGTCCGGCTCGCATTCCACTGTCTCGTCGCGCGTTGTATCGCATAAATACGACGGGGGCTGATGGTTAACACGATTCCCCGCGACACGTTGAAGAGGGAGGATTCGTGTTCGCGAAACTTTCCGTCAGGGGTAGGAACGTGCCACGCTGACAGACCATCATCCAGCCAGCAACGATTCTCTCCAGCCCCCTGGCACCCCACCCCGGAACACGCCGGTGTCGGCTTGGCCACCCCTCGAGCCCACCCCTTTCTATATTCGTTCCTACAGAGCTCGGGGTCTGCTACCCTCTCGTACCTGTAACATCAATTAAAATTCCCGTGGTCGATGAGCCGCTGTTTCGTGCGATCGTCCGCCGTTTTTAATTGGATTAGAGCGAGACGGCTACATACAGGCTAGGCAGCATTCGGGGACCGGGGGTGGGTCGCGGACGTCGAGGGTGCCAGGTTACAGAAAAAGAAGGGGTTGGGCTCTCGGATATATGTATGTATATTCGGACGAGGAAAGGAGAGGGACCGCGCGGGGGAGGATGCCGAGCAGGTAAATGACAGAGACAATCTACTCGCACCCCCTTCGATTCCCCTTCGTGCTCTGCGATTCGCGTGCGGGGTGAGAGAGGGAAAGGGAGACACACATACACACCGGTATATCGATTCAGGTGGGTTAGTTAGAAAGGAAAAGCCCGGTGAAATTAGAGAACCAAGTTGTCATTTTTTTCTGTTCTCGGAGGGGAGTTGGGGTGGGGACCACCGCGACTGGCGAGAATCGGAATTGAAAGTTTCGCGTGACTGGGAGACTCGGAACTTCGAGGAAACGCGAATGGTCGTGGACGATTGCGATTCTGTGGCTCTGTGTCGTGGTTCCACGATTAAGCAGCGAAAGCATAGCCACCAAAATAATTATTTATGTCGATCATGGGACGCGTTTTGGTCTGATCTCCACCTCACTATCGAGAGTTGTAGAAATTCTACCTGGCCATTCCCTGAGTGAAAGGTTATAATCGGTTCAGTTCATCTTCAGCTATTTTATAACTAGATCTTCATGCAGATCTTCATGCAAAATTAAAATGGTTTGCATCGATTGCGAGAAATGGAAACTAAATTGAATGTTATTTCTCCTCTTATCGATTTTAATGGAAGAGATATCATACATTGACATCTTCAATGTTTACTATTATTCAACAATTTTCAATTTCATCTATTCAATTTTGGTATAACTACATGAAGATCCGCAGTCTAGTTATAACAAATGTGTTAGGAATTAAATATATTTGTTACTTAGAAGGTGATAATAGTTATTAGTTGAAGTGTTACAAGTTTGCTCATGAATTATGTAAAAACTGATGCGACGGTGTCAATATGTTAATACAGAATCAAAAGTTCGACTTGAACGTTTCGTTCCAGAGGAAATATACGATCATTATTATGTAGCTAATAGATAGATGGTTTCGGCGCACAGGTGAGATATACTTGATCGAACCTGTGCGCCGAAACCATCTATCTATTATCAATTCTTTTCGATCGCAAAACTATCTCAATATACATTATTATGTAGCAACCGAAAATTAGGATGCGTAAAAATTTAACGCAATAGTTAAGAGCTAGGTATCATTGGATCAGAATCGAAAACGAAGGCAATGACCACATTGTAAAGTTTTGTGCAATTTCTCCGGATCAATTTATAAAATCTAGAAACAACTAGATCAGTTTCTTCGATTAAATATTTCGAGGGATTGCGATATTTCTCGACTTTCATTCAGGCGTAATATTTGTCGGATTTCGAGGATGTCCAGTAGAAACGCATATTGTCCGCGATGCTGGTCATCATCAGCGGTACATCAATTTATTTCAGCCGCGATAAATAACTCAATTGTCTTCCGGCATTTTCTCCGAAAGAAACGTGGCCATCTACGGGCGCTGTAAATCACATTTATCGGACGTGGAACAGTGGAAATAGGCTAAATCCATTAATTAAGGAGGAAGTTTAGAAGCGTTGCATGCGTTTGAATTGGAAAACGCGACGAGACGAACGCGAACGTGTTTGCCGTTTGCTGGCCGGAGGAACGAGAGATATCTTTTTGCTTGAACGCGAGAACAATATTTTCAGGAACGATCAACCATATCCGTGGGATTTTCGGCGTGAACTTTCGACTGGACTGTCCGCATAAATCACTCGGACAGCCCGCAAACCGCCAGGGGCGGCATTCGTGCATCGTATCTGCATTCACAACACGCGGCATTAATTATGTATTCAATAAATTTTAAACGCATCGAAATGAATTCAAATTGCAGATTAATATTAAACGGTGTTGGCTAATTGGTTGGGCAATTATGCGGCGTTAATTAAACATTAGAGGCGAAGTCTCCGAGACTTAAGGACCGTTTCGCCATCTGGCGAAAGCTCGATGCCATTCCCTGTCGGAAGCCCTTTACGGCCAGAGCCATCTGAAGGCGAATCATGTTGGATGTTGGTAAGTCTACAAACCAAAGAAAGTTTATTTTAAAGTTTAACCTACCACAGACGAGGTATAAGATATAGGCTTAAGATCAGTATAGATTTTGCATGTACTAATTTAACATCAGTAGAGATATTGCATCTTACGGACTTTTTTGTTTGTTTCCATTTATTTTTATTTGGTTATTTGGTTATTTTCGTTATTTGTTCATTTCGATGTCGCGCTCAATGTTACTGATAAAGAAATGTATATTTAAATTGAATAAATCAATATCTAGATGATCGTGAAATAAAATAAATTAGGATTAACAAGTCTATACTGGAATTTGGTATTATTGTAATGCCAACGCTTTTTAAGCTGACAACGCTATAAAATCCAGTGTCCTCAGACACACAGCTTTTGTGTTGCAACGCCATGAAGTTCACTAACTGACCGTTCCATTTCGGTAGAGTCCGCTATCGTACCAGAGCATTTCCTACAGAGTCGGTAATTCAGACTGTAAACAGAAAAATGCATTGCAAATCATTACGGAACCATATTGATTATCATGAATTATTACATTCTGCAGTTTTGACGATGTTTTCGTGTTGGTTTTTAACGTATAAAATATCAAAAGCAATACTGATATCAATGGCAAGAAATTCCTAGAAGTATTGTACATATGAAAGTATTGAAGTATGATTTTCGGAAAATCAACAATTCCGACTTCAAAGTTTATATGAGATACCTCAATTTGAAATTTCAAAATATTTCATAAACCAGAATTATTACCTTACACTTTTTTATACATAAATGTTCCAAGAAGCGATCTGTGAGAACAGGAATATGTTGAGGAACAGACATTAAGAGTTACATCAAGACTTTAATGTAAACAATTAGAATGGCAAAAGGATTAATGTACAAATTAAACAGCTAGAATCAATAAATTTAACATAGTACAACGTTGAATAAATTAATGCGATTGTTCATGATTTAAAAGTTATTCTGTACCTCAAGTTCTATTGCCTATTTTTACTAAAAAAAATAGATGGTCAGCTGACCAAAAGAGTGCTGGTTCACATTGTTAGCAAAAGGAATTGTTATAAACATTGAATAACCAGAAATAATAAAATTCTCTGTCATTTGTATAGAATAAATTAACGCTTGCGAATGTTCATGTTTTAAAATTTATTCTCTATCACGAACTCTATTGCCTATTTTTAAAAAAATTAGATACTCAGATGTTCAAGGGATTGGTTGGAGATCGTGTGCAGAAGGAATTGTTATAAACATTGAACAGTCAGAAGTAATCAATTCATCAATAATTACTAACTCGGCGATTGGAAACTGTCGATAGTAAATGGAGTGGGGAGAGAGGATTAAGTGAAAGCGCTCAGGTAAGGTTGATTCATACACGTCAGTTCCGAGCGTCCGTCAAAATAAACTTATCCAGGTTTAAGTGAAACTGTCCGCAACCAAGCATGACTGTCCGCATTATCTCTCGAGCGGGTTGACGACTTCCTTGCTGTGCGTGGGACAAAAAAAGGTTTTTATGGGTTCCACAACTCCTTGGGTAAACTATCGGTAGCTCTCCTTTACAGCATCATGGGAATAGGGTTCGGAAATGTACAAACACCGAAAAGCAGCGCCAATTATCGGACTGACGTGTATGAATCGACCAGTCAGTCAGTCAGTCAGTCGGACCGGTGGAGTCTTCAGGAGCGGTCGGGTTCCGGGACCAGGAGAGCCAGGAGGTTCTGGGAGACCAGGGGTAGGCTAGAGGTGGACCAGGGGTGCTCCGGCAAGTTTTAATTCAAATATTCTTCAATACTTGCTTTGTTCACTCTTCGTCCACCTTCAACTGTTCACTCAACTATTATCAATTGTTATCTCCAATATTCCAATTGGAGTCCACGTTTAACCAGTTCAAGTTGGTCTTGTGTTTTTTCTCTTGCTTCTGTAGGTCAGATTCGCACTTGCATATCTAATTCCTGGATTTTGGTTAAAATTCATGTTCCTCTGATTGGAGGTTCCACAGAGGCTCCTCGTGGGTGAGGCCGTGGGCGAGTACGGGGAGTCGCGTCCCTGGGGCAACCCGAATCGCCTATTAGGTTTGCACTCGTGTTTAGCTAGAATACACCAAGAAACGCGTCGATTAATTATCGCCGTAACTTCACTTTGTTCGTTTTCTTGATCCCCACGCAGTCTTCTACTGTATCGGACGTCTTGCTCGAATGTAGTATGTATCAGATCGGTTGGTACATGAATTCGCGGTAGACTATGTATATTAATGGGGGGTTGAGATCCGTTGTTCGATTCAATACCACTCTCCGGGAAAATATTCGACCCATATCCATCTCTGGCGGCAGGTGGTTGATGCAGTTGGTATTGTAGTTGATCACCTCTTGGCCATTGCTCGCGTCACCCTCGAACCAAAGTCTTCTACTCTGGTTTGCTTTAGTTCTCTTTGAAAGAATCAGAGCCTTCTGCCTGATTCGCCTTTGGTCCCCCGTGGATTGAAGACTTCTTCTTCGATTCACACCTTTTGCTGCGCGATAATTACTAGACGTACCTGCGTGATTTAGTATAAGTCCGTCGTTGTAAGAAAGGCAGCCAGGATGCATATTGCATTCCACTTCTTTTCGGGTCTCTTGTGCAGCAACCTCCTCGTGGTGAGACCTGGGCAATCGATATTATCCTCTATTTGTAAGTAATAACTACACACTTTAAATTTCGTTATTATTGTATAGTAGAGTGTAAATTAATATCCACGATTATTTCAAACCTATTCACTTCCGTAATATTTTGCAATGTCACGTTCCCTCAGAACAAATTATTATTCAGGTGAATTCTTCTCGATCGAAATTTTGTTATTTCTCGAATACAATATTATTCAACCTTGTTCATTTGATTTTTGTATCAATGTGTATAATATTGCTTCGATCCTCGAGCTACTATTGTTCTATCACTTTCCCTACTGACTATGTAACTATCGCGTGCTAATTGTGTTCCTTTCTGTTCCTAGCACTTCAGTACGCAGTAAGATACACTTGTCTCTCGAGAGCAACCACCACCTTCATTGGTATTAGCATTGACATTCGTACCAATCTCACCGCAATTCTACCACACACCTATTATAATAATAACACCTTTATATAATAATAATAATAATATTATATAATATAATATTATTATTATTATATAATATTATATAGTATAATATTATTATTATATAATATTATATAATATAATATTATTATTATTATATAATATTATATTATTATTATTATATAATATTATATAATAATAATAATAATAATATTGCAATCATTTGGTGAAAAATAAAGAATATTAGTTACAATGACTAATGTGTTGTTTCTTGCCTACCCCGTACAAGAATATGCGCTAATTAGGATTAGATTAACATCTTTGACAATTTTAAGTAAAGCAAAATTACTTAATTTTCACTTGTCGTGGACTTATACTACTGAAAATCTTCCGAAAAATTATCAATAGTTTTGTGTTTAAGTAATATAAGTCAGCCATAAGTCATACGCTCGAAAATTTTCTCGTTCAGTAGTACAACTCAACGTCAAGCCAGACGACCGAAATTTTGTGCAAATCTCGAAAACTGAATTTCAGTAGTACAAGTCCGCCATAAGTCAGACGCTCGAAAATTTTCGCGTTCAGTAGTACAACTCAACGTCAAGCCAGACGACCGAAATTTTGTGCAAATCTCGAAAACTGAATTTCAGTAGTACAAGTCCGCCATAAGTCAGACGCTCGAAAATTTTCGCGTTCAGTAGTACAACTCAACGTCAAGCCAGACGACCGAAATTTTTGCCAAATCTCGAAAACTGAATTTCAGTAGTACAAGTCAGCCATAAGTCAGACGCTCGAAAATTTTCACGTTCAGTAGTACAACTCAACGTCAAGCCAGACGACCGAAATTTTGTGCAAATCTCGAAAACTGAATTTCAGTAGTACAAGTCAGCCATAAGTCAGACGCTCGAAAATTTTCACGTTCAGTAGTACAACTCAACGTCAAGCCAGACGACCGAAATTTTTGCCAAATCTCGAAAACTGAATTTCAGTAGTACAAGTCAGCCATAAGTCAGACGCTCGAAAATTTTCACGTTCAGTAGTACAACTCAACGTCAAGCCAGACGACCGAAATTTTGTGCAAATCTCGAAAACTGAATTTCAGTAGTACAAGTCAGCCATAAGTCAGACGCTCGAAAATTTTCTCGTTCAGTAGTACAACTCAACGTCAAGCCAGACGACCGAAATTTTGTGCAAATCTCGAAAACTGAATTTCAGTAGTACAAGTCAGCCATAAGTCATACGCTCGAAAATTTTCTCGTTCAGTAGTACAACTCAACGTCAAGCCAGACGACCGAAATTTTGTGCAAATCTCGAAAACTGAATTTCAGTAGTACAAGTCAGCCATAAGTCAGACGCTCGAAAATTTTCACGTTCAGTAGTACAACTCAACGTCAAGCCAGACGACCGAAATTTTGTGCAAATCTCGAAAACTGAATTTCAGTAGTACAAGTCAGCCATAAGTCAGACGCTCGAAAATTTTCACGTTCAGTAGTATAACTCAATGACAAGTCAGACGCTCGAAAATTTTCGGAAGCTTTTGATTTCTCGTAAGAGAATTCAATTTTCAAAGTTTTCCAAAAATTTTCGGTATTTCTGGATTTGTTGATATCTACTGGATGTTTCCATGATTTTATAAAGGTTGGGAAATAAGTGCACTACTCCTTGTGGTACAAATATTCTTTATTTACTTCCATATCATTGCTATTTTAAATGTATACATACAGTGCGGGGAAAATTGCGTAAAAATTTCTATACTTTATTTATCGCTTAACAAAATATTCCACGATGCGCTTGTCGTGAGGGAAGCCGGGTGGTTCTACCGGACAGATGTGGACTGTCACAGGGTACGACACTCGTCGTTATCTGATGACACTGTAGAACCCAGACGTAGACTATCAATGTTATCTTTGGATAGATGGCTGTATGTATTATTCTCCCTTGTGCACTGTAACAGAAAGAATAAATTCGTTTAAACTTATTCAATCAACCATCAAACAATAAATCCGAGTTAATATAAAAATTAATCATTCAAGGTGAATGTAAAATCAAAATTAATTTGAATTAAAATTAAATAAACTTTATTTTAAGAGGAAATTATTGCGAGAAGGGAACTACACGATTAGAGGAGAACTTTAAATCGTTAAAAAATAAATAATTTACTTAAAAACAGAATTAATTTCAAAAATAATAGATGCCTATTATATTGATACCCATCAAGAGGATGAAACAAGAAAACGGAACGCACCACGCAACTTTCGTACACTTTCTGTGTCTCGATTACACGTGACCCAAAACGAAATAATGAAGCTCACGTGTGTTCGCATCCATTGTCATTATACTAATGACATCGAGGCCGAAACCTTGGGTCCGCGAGGGTCACAGGTACGGTGCGACGGTGGGGCGGCTATCCTCTTTAATTTTTTTTGTCTTACGTTCCGAGAATTGTCCCATTAACGCACCAGTAGACAGGGTGACAAGTGACGTCACGATGCGCACCATAGACGGCTGGTGTGTGTGATGAAGAAATGGGAAAAACCGCGATGCCCAGTTTATAAAAATATTTAGAGTATGAGAAGTACGAGAAACTTTTTTTAGAGTTATAAAAGAAGAAAAGAATTGAAATAGGTATGAGCTACTGAACCTTCTAAGAAATTAAAAGTCAAATATTTTTCTGGCTGATAGTTTCAATACCATAAAAGTAGTTCACCTCTAAAGCACAGTATTCTGATAATAATGATTTCATTAATCGATTAACATTCGTAAGGAATTCATTACTAAAGCAATTCGATAGGTTATACCCTGAAAGAAAGCAGTGAAATAACAAATAAAGAATGTAGGAAACAATATTATTTCATGTACACAGACCTACCAGTACGATTAAAATGCAACGGCACGGTTCATATATTTTTATTATAGGAATCGGGGAAAGTGAACAGCGCGTTTAGAAAAGAAACATTTTATTACATTCACCTACGGTCTTTATACGTTTATATACGCAAGTTGCAAAGTTACATACACAACAACGTACGATCCACTTCGACAGCGCAAGAGACGTCGCGCGTCGTCAGGATCGGGTGCATCGAGACCGCAAAATATTCTCCACCCTCGCGGTAAGAAAGTACATGATGCAAATGAGGAAGAGAGAATGAAAGTCGCGACGATTTCGTGGTGGTTAAGTTAAAAACGCTTTCGTTCCTGATATGTCCAAGATTGGCGAACGTTAAAGACTTTGCCATAGGTTGATCGTGATCAAAGGAAACGATTCGTGATCGATCGCACGGACACACTCTGTCCGACCGCGACGATACAATGGTGACGTTTAAAAATGAATTTGTACTATAATTCCGTTCGCTTCTGGCTTATTGTGCTTCCGTCGATGTTACGTTACTATGGTAAAATCTTTGGCACGATTCGTCAAACGGCTGATCAAATTCTCGCTCGTAACTCACAGCATTCCTTCTTTTTCCGAAAATGGTCGGACGAGTTTACGCCCCATTGAGTATTCGTGATTATACCGACCACCGAGTATATTACAGCATATCGACTACATTAGTATTCCACTTTGACTTATAGATCCGTTCGTTTGGTTATGCAGTTGAGACGCGATTACGTTGATTAATTCAGGATAAATTCAACAGCGAGTTGCGAGTTTCTGTGTCAGTTGATCTACTCTCTGTGGGTTTCGATGTTACACCGTGTTGATCAACGATCTCATTAGCGATCTCAAACGAAGATGTATCGGTAGATCAACTGAGGCGACACGCTCCGAGTCCTGTCGCGTTTTCTGTGTCAACATTCAAAGAAAGACCCAACTAGCTCTTACACAGGCAGGGGAATCACGGTTTTACACGTAGGAAGTATAAATTCTTTGGTAAAATCGACCCTATGCTTTAACCCATTCAAGATACGTTGCTATATAACTTAACGCTACGGCTAGTTTATTCATGCTACCACAAATTCCTCTGTCCTTAATTTATCGATTAACATGCCGAGTCTTACAGTCTAGATGTCGTCCTTACGAAACATTTGAAAATCCGTTTCGCCCAACTCTTAAACATAGAGCTTATGTTCAACGTCGATAGCAATGATCTATTTACAAGTTCCTTTCAAAAATCATCGAATGAGATTGTCTTCTGATGAACCTGCAACGCGTTCACCTTAGAAGTTACAGTTTTCCGCACAGTTGCGTTCAAATAGCAGGTAGCTGTTTGACCTGTAGTAGATACGAGTTACCGTTTAGTCTCTGCTTGTTCGATAGTCGATATAGTAAAGCTCTGTGTGCCAAACTGGTAAAACAGGTTTCTATACGAATTGTTGCACAGGTGTAAATTCCTCCGACGGATCAGATGCGACACTACTGGTTCCTTTTGCTCAAAGTTACAGCGGCGTTTCTTCCTCTTCCAGTTACCTTGGAGTCGGAGGAGGTGGTGGTGGTCATACGGCACTACCCGTGTAAAATCCTGACTTGCCTGCTAGACCAGGTCCGCGTTTCCTCTTCTCGCATTCCATTGTGCTAAAAGTATTTTGAGCGATTTGCGACTTCCGTTTCGGGTTCTGCAGCGTCATGCTTCTCTGACTCGAGTTCGAGCTCGAGCTCGTCCCCGGCTCCGATACCCTCAGGATGCCGGAGTGTATCGTCCCGAAGTTTTGGTAGATGTACTGGGACTGGATCGCTGAGACGGATGTGTTTTGATTCTTCAAGGTGATAGGCACTGTCTGGCCTGCCAAACTGTTGTAGCCGAGAGGAGTGTCCAGCAACGACTCGTTTCTCTCACCGTACACGCTGAGTCTCGAGTCGAGGAGACCTTCCTTTTCGGTGAAAGCACTTAACCGCGAGTCCACCACGTTCTGCTCTGTAGTTCTAGGTGCGAACTCGGTGTATCGTGGCTCCTGGCCAACGGTGTGTTCCTTGCCTTCCGTGAACGCGATCATGTTCTGTCGGGAGTCCGAGAGGATTCTCGAGTCTATCAACCCTTCTTTGTCAACGAAGCCACTTAACCGTGAATCGATCACACTAGCTTCAGACTTGCCACTGAATGTGTACCCTGGGTCCGCGTTCTTTGTGTCCGGATACGCGGGTAACACGTGCGATAGGTCTGCTTTGTCGACGTAGCTGATAGCTTGGGGGTTCGAGGCACAGATATCGGGCGCGGATTTGCACAACAGGGATGTGCCTTCTTCGGCTACCCTCTGGGGCGCTGAAACATGATTTATTGTTAATCGTCTGGCGGAGATACAACTTGCCGCGCAAATAGAACTGTATAATTTATTAGTTACTTTTTGTGGGTTGTCCGAAACCTCTAGTCTGCGGTGGGCCCGGCGACTTCTGATGCGCCCTCACGAGGTACTCGGAACTCATGCCTCTCTGCTCTCTTAGCTTCCTTTCTGCACCTGGCACCATGACTCTCACCTGGATAAAGATATAATAGACAGTAAACTTCAATTCTTGCAATTGGATATTATACTTTTAAAAGATGGTGCTTATAAATCGTTTATAGAAGGTTGTAGCCATCGCAAGGAAATAAATCAGGAAAATGCTCGTCCTCTCTCTCGGAATAGCAAATAGGCCGAGTCGCTCCGCGAACCCTCTATTTATACGCATTCGTTACTATCCGCAAACGTGAAAATCAACGAGCACCGTCTGGTCAGCAGACGACACTCGCGCGTTGACGTGTGTGAGTGCACACATCGCTATATCACATATACGTACACGAAAATTTTAAGGGTCCGGGAGTAGACTTCTGAGATCCTAATAATGCAATGACTGGATTTCTTAGTAGTCAAAATCGCTAGATGAAAGATCAGTCTAGGGTGCTAATTGGCTGAAAAGTCGTACTTCTACGTTCACGAGCTATGATTTGCAATATTCGACAGCACGCCCGTCAGTGAGGACGTCATAGATGAAACAGAAATCAACGCTCGTAGCGGAAAATGTCAGAACTATATTTGAATGTCAACCTCACTGTGGCTTGGATTTTTGTAGAATTAAACGTACAGAATTTTTAATAGAAGTACGACTTTTCAGCCAATTAGCACCCTAGACTGATCTTTCATCTAGCGATTTTGACTACTAAGAAATCCAGTCATTGCATTATTAAGATCTCAGAAGTCTACTCCCGGACCCTTACAATTTTCGTGTACGTATATGTGATATAGCGATGTGTGCACTCACACACGTCAACGCGCGAGTGTCGTCTGCTGACCAGACGACGCCCTTAAGGGGGTAGAGGCCCCACGTGACCATGGTATTTTTCATTATGACCAACCCCCGCGCGAAAAACCAATTTGGCAACAGTGATGAACATACATCTGTATGAATCTAACGCTTCAATTTCGCTATAATTACAGGTTTTTTTCTTTTAATCATTATCTTTATTGCTATTAATGCATCCGAGTGGCTTCATGCCCTTTACACTTTTGTTGTTAAGAAACTACGCTGATAATTCTCCTGACAAAGCGCCATCTCGTCCAAGTAGCTGAACTAAAATTGCTTCTACTCACCCTTCATGAAGGGAATCTGGGAAACAATTGAATGCGATCACGGGAACACACCTCACATCCTCATACGATTTTATATTGAGCTGAGTGAGGGCTCATTTGAAAGAGGAAGGTTAAACGAAGCGCGCGTGGGTCCCTAAATAAGCAGGAAAAATCTTTTTGTGATCGAAAAATACAGTAGAATATCCGGAATTTTTCTTCATTTGTTTTCCCTACTTTGGACAGTCACATTACTGGATATAAACATAATGTAACTGAAGTTGGACCCACGCGCGCTTCATTTATCCTTCCTCTTTAGAATGAGCCCTCACTCAGCTGAAAATATAATCATATGACGACGTGAGGTGTGTTCCCGTAAACCCCTGTTTTCACTTGTTTTCTAGTTAGATTCTGGTTAGATTCTAGTAATGTCACGTGGGTACTCTACCCCCTTAAGCGCGATTCGACTTTTCGCGCGCTCCCCTTACGTCGCTACTTCACGTCAGTCGTCCACAAACTATTGTTCCAGAAGGTTTTAGAAGCTTTTCGGTCTGACATAATTATAAAATTATCTATACATGCTACAAGGTCAGTTTTGAATCTATCTCTTACAACCTGATAGCAATATAGCGTATCTAAAAGAACGTCTCTAAAATCGTCAAAGGTACAAAGAAACAAGATTGCATGACTGAGTATTCGGAAATTCAACCGGGTATTGGTACCATTTCTTCGACAGTCGAAAAGCGAGCCATATATCCAGACATCGTTAAGACGGCCGCGACTTCTGCCAGTATCAAAGCCAATCCTGACAATTGTAGACACCATCCATAGTGGTATTGCGGCAGGCCATTGTCATCCGTCTGCATGCTGGACGTGGAAGGCAGGCTATACTTTCCGGGCAATTCCAACGACGCGTCTGATAACGCCGACGCGAGTACTATCAGTCCTCCGCCTAACGAGAGCCCTGGAACACAAATGAAATTATTACTTGGCTTACTTCCTAATGTCTTCGATATTTATGGTTTTCGAACGGAATCGATTGGACCGTGACTTATGGTTGGAATTGGCCGAAGCGCCGTGCGCGATTAGAATTTGCCCGTTCAAGTTACTGAACTCGAAATGATTACTTATGGAGTTGGTAACTGATGAAGATCGCCGATAATTTAGTGGCCAGGGGATGTTCAGCTGCAAACTTTAATCAAAGCCGCTTGTTTGAGGAGCAGCCGGTTAATTCGTTCGTTCTGGGTTTCTTTAATCTTGCCACCCGGGAAGACGTTTGTTGTGAATACCAACAGAAGAACGCACCCAGCTGCTCGGGAAAAGATCTTATCGCTTCAGGGGCATCATAAAGATTAAGATAAAAACTTTGGCCCGATTTAAGCTCCCCGTAAGCTGCTTGCATGAACGTCGGTCTCAGTTTTATTATGGTTGAACCGATAATATATCTGTAAGCTGCCTCATTGCGTCCCCATTAAATACAACAGCTTACAATGGTAATGCGAGACGAATGGTACCATTAGAATTTATCGTTCCATAAAATTTGTCGCGTTTACTGGCGGTTCAACTCCACTATCCCCACTGAATCATCAGCAATATTAGCGGCGAATGCGTCGGGCCAATACTTCACAATATTTTCGAGAAAGCACATACACAGATGTTTTATTGGTAGACACGAACAGAATATTGGGTATTGCTAAAATATTGGTAGCAGCATATTGAACTTTCAGACTTGCTTCCGTCGAAAGGGATGTAGCAACGTCGTAAAATTTTTAGCTGAGTACAGAAACGTGTTTCATGCTTCGGGGGAAAATCTCGTAATACCATGTTGCGAAAAAGGTTATAAATATCATTGCTTAGAATAGCTAGCTTGGCGGAAAATAGTCGCTTAGAACAGCGGAAATTCTTTCGAGTCTCGATGGACCACTTCCGAATTTTTTGATTCGTTTAAAATTAATTTCCTCGAAATCTGTTGGTTGGAACAATTTATACCGTTAAAACATTGACTACCACACAAAAAGAATACAAAGAAGAACATTTAATATTCTTACAATCCTCTTGCTTCTTGAAGATTTTAATTAATTCCGATCTTCTTAATGGACGCTAATGTAAATTAGTTTCCAAGTTTGATGAAAAAAATTAATTTAGAGTACTTTAATATTATTTTCATTAAAATATTAATGTTGTAAGTAAAGTATCATATAGTAGAATGTTATTAATATTTTTGAAACGTGAAATACAAAAACGAAATCACAACTACTAGCTATCTGGAACATTCCATATACAATATGGAAAGTTAACAATTGTGATAGTTAATTTGTATTTCACCTCTCCAAAATATGAAAAAATCACAATACTAATAGGATGATATATTTTTTTGTAGTTACTATACCTATCATTTACTCATTAAAATAGAGTCAGAATTACCCGTAGCGCTGCTTTCGGGTTTACATCCTCTAACACGACGCTACCCAAGAGTCCTTGCGTTGACACACCCCTTAGATTCCTTTCACAACCCTTTATGTCTTCTATACCCGCTCTAGAGACCATCAACGATAAGCAAACTGCGGATCTTATGCATTCATAGCAAGTTCTCTAGACTGAAATCCGGTAAAATAAACATTAAATAGAATTGAACGGACATTAAACGTGTCCCTTCATCCACTAATACTCTTGCATATTAAACCGTAGGAAAATTCAGACTCCGAAGATCTCTGGACGTCAACACTAATTAATTACGTCACCGCGTACAGAGTCTCGCAACAAACACCCACGAAGTAGGAAAAGCATCTGAAAAATAAAATTTAGACAGCGGGAGCTGTCTTGATGTGAAAAAAAAACTGAACGCGTCATGTCCACATGCAAATGCAACATTATCAATTTTTTTAGTCATAGCTGCAGCATACCCCCACCGTTCCGTTCTTTTTCTCGCAGAATCAAAATGCAACGGCCGTTCCTTCGCGAGCTCCCCGGTCGCGCATGAAAGCTCTCTCCCCTCGACTGTGACGAAAATGAGCTTCCTTCCACCCCTGTCCCGGCCTGCGAATGCATTAAAAAGGCTGGGCACGGGGCGGCCTGTATCCCTGCTACGTTTACTCTTTATCTACGATATGTTCTTCCCAAGCGTAAAGGGCGCGACATAAAAATTTGCATACGCGTAAAACGGACGATCCCGGTTGGCTTGCCATGCCCGCGCCGTGTCTTCTCTATAGCCGATCCGATTCCAGTCGCGTGAGCCACCACAGACGGGACATTGTTATGACGGGGTAAGCTACCCCGGTTATTGCATTCTTAACGGTGGATATTCGGCTCGGGTTACTGCGATCCCGCGACTATTGCTGAAACGCACCAGACTAACGCTCCTACCCCTTGTTCGACGACCCGATATTTTCGAGTCATTTTTCAGCAGTTCTACAGCTCCTTCGTTTCCCATTAGGCTATTGCTCCCGCAAACCAGCCGACCTATACACGGACTTCTTCCCATCGACGCTCTCACTATCTACTAGTTTCTAGTATGTACGTAATACTTGACACATTACCGACTGCTAATTATAGCAGAATTTTGAAAAATCTATGGTACATGGCTGAACACTTTTTAATGCAATCTTCAATAGCAATTTTTATTTTGAACCGACAAATCATCCTTAATAACGTCATCTAATTGTTTCGTTTAAGATCAATGTAAAAGAAAATTTTGTATGCTGTCTTTTGATATAATACGATTATTGAAAATCCTATTTTAGTAGGCTTCCGGTAGGTGAAGTGTTATTAAATGTAAAACAATACGTGTACGATATGCGTTTAAATTGCGAAATAATTATTTTTACACTCTCCAGTCAGTGAAGTACAATTTTATGTGTTCTATTTTCAAGTATGTACGTAATACTTAATAATAAATGTACCATATGCGTTAAAATTGCGAAATAATAATGTTTAGACTGCAGTGTATGAAGTACCTACAATTTTATATTTTTTACTTTATAGTATGTATATAATACTTAATATTAAATGTACCATATGCGTTAAATTTGCGAAATAATAATGTTTAGACTGCAGTGTGTGAAGTACCTACAATTTTATATTTTTTACTTTACAGTATGTATATAATACATAATAATAAATGTACCATATGCGTTAAAATTGAGAAATAATTATTTTGAGAATCGATTGAGAGAAGTGCCTATAATTTTATATTTTCTACTTTATAGTACGTATATAATACATAATAATAAATGTACCATATGCGTTAAAATTGCGAAATAATTATTTTGAGAATCGAGTGAGAGAAGTGCCTATAACTTTATATTTTCTACTTTATAGTACGTATATAATACATAATAATAAATGTACCATATGCGTTAAAATTGCGAAATAATTATTTTGAGAATCGAGTGAGAGAAGTGCCTATAATTTTATATTTTCTACTTTCTAGTATGTACGTAATACTTAATAATAAATGTACCGTATACGGTGAAATTGCGAAATAATAATGTTTAGACTGCAGTGTGTGAAGTACCTACAATTTTATATTTTTTACTTTATAGTACGTATATAATACATAATAATAAATGTACCATATGCGTTAAAATTGAGAAATAATTATTTTGAGAATCGAGTGAGAGAAGTGCTTATAATTTTATATTTTTTACTTTATAGTATGTATATAAGACTTAATAATAAATGTACCATATGCATTAAAATTGCGAAATAATAATGTTGAGACTGCAGTGTGTGAAGTACCTACAATTTTATATTTTTTACTTTGTAATATGTATATAATACATAATAATAAATGTACCATATGTGTTACAATTGCCAAATAATTATTTTGAGAATCGAGTGAGAGGAGTGCCTATAATTTTATATTTTCTACTTTCTAGTATGTACGTAATACTTAATGATAAATGTACCGTATACGGTGAAATTGCGAAATAATAAATTTTATAAGACCCAGTAAATGGAGAAGACGCATTGGGGTAATTTATTACACCGACAGACCTCGATGAAATGATGGATGGCCGAGTCACAAGAGTAACCGGGGATTTCTCTCAATTTTTCGGGAAGGCCGAGTATCGGTTCACAGCCGCGGAATAGATTACAGGATTCATCCGCGACGATCGATTAATTTCAATAATTGATTGCTACTTCGGCTTGTCAAATTACATCGTTGCATAAAAAGCATGCATATTTCATTTGGCGCGTGTCCCTTGAACGGCGCAAATGCGTCTGGCTTGAATTTAAATTTCAATTAACGCCGCCGTACGTTTCACAATTGGACATACGTCGCAACCGGTACAAAGTTTATGCTTCGTTTCGATTCCCGACACGTAGTCTCGACCTCGGGATGTTACACCACACACGTGCGTAATTATTAAAAACGATCTGAAACATGGAATCCAAATCCTCGGCCAATTATGTCATTTATTCAACAGCTTTTTACTTCTCCTGTTGCTTTATACCAGAAATGGTATTCTGATAAAAGTACTTTAATTGATAGTTCGAATGACGCGTGTTTAATATTCACATTAATCAATGCGTGTTTAAATATGAACTACGTTTAAGTTATGGATGTTACTCGTGTTATGTTTTGTTCTTCTGTATGCGTTGTTGTTCAAATTGCTTCAATACATGTGGTTCGATTATGTTGTAGTTTTAATATAATTACATTTAGTTAATGCATTGTGCACTCCCCAATTTATATGAATAAACGTGACAATGCAAATTAAGGATAATCAGAAATACACATATAAGATAATAAATAATATAAAAGCAAAAATTATCTATTTCTAACTTTAGAAAAAATGAGAATAGGTGGAACGCGATATTAAATATCAATTCATTATCAGAATTGTCATAATTTACCATGTTTATATTTTAAATATTTTGATATGAATACTTCATTTGCATGTCGCTTTTGATTTTATTATATCCCAGCTCAGTAAAAAAACATTAACTTAAACTTGTAGTTTATAAAAACTACTATGCCCATACTAGGTTCAATCTTAAAAGTCGACATGTTTGTCTCGTACTAAAACTTTCCTTGTCTTGCAGGAAGTTGATTCTAGAAGTTGCTGCGCCCAACAGCTCCCACAGCACGATATAAAAGACATTTAAGAGCAAATGCAGAAGTGTGCAAAAGAGGAAAAAAGTGGAAAATAAGATTACATATCCGTTTCTCGGCTGTCCCGAGTTTACCCGAACAGCGTTTCACTTTAGAACGTGACGGATCAGACTCATTCAGTGCCCAGCCATTGTGTGCGCGGTGCGCCTAAAGAAGTATTCGCTTTAAAAAAGTTGATTACACAACAGTCGTTTGGCATTTCAAATTGAGAAATAAAACAGTCTCTATAACTTTAAATTCAAGAACACAAACCGCAATGATTACTGTAGAAACCCTCGCAACAACTGTTTGATCAGGGCCGACGGAAAAATTGCTATCTGTATTTGCGAGTCCCATGAACAACGTGCGATGTAACGTGTCACATGGCAGCCAACGTGTCAAGAGAGGTGTACAGTGCAGTGATCAGCGGCGGACGGGTATCTACGGGGAAGGTATTGACTCAGGAACCCTCTTGTCGCGAATGGAGGAGGCGTCGCCGCAAATATAATTAATTCTCGGTGTAATTCGAACGCGGCAGAAGTCGATACGTGACAGAACACGCGGTTCGACGCGTTTCGCCGTTCCTCGAACAGAAACCCGCCTCCGTATCGACGAATAGGATTCCTATACGGGGAAAGCTTTAATTAGCGCTCGGCTTGTCAGCCCTCGCGTTCTCTTATTCAGCGATTTCGTTTCCAAGCCCGCGAACCTGAACGCTGTTTATCAATTAGTCCTAGTTAGCAAGTGCGACCTAATTTCACGCGTCTTCAGAAACAATCCGCCGACGGAATAATGATGGGAACCATGTGTTAAGAGGTTAAGAGCTTAACACGCTAAAAATAATATGATTCTCGTGATTTTCTTCTGTAACCCCTTGACTGCTCCATGTATGTATGAGCGCGATTTTATTGGACTATCAATATGTACTGAAGGCTTATGGTTGTATTTGGTTTTATGGAATTATCACAATTTATCGAGAATATGAAATGTTTAAATATTTTCTGGACCCACTGTATACAGGGTGTCCCATTTGAACTTTCGCGCGCAATTATTTTCAATTATATCTCAATTATATGTCGTTGTAAAACACAGTTCAAATAAAGTTACTTTGTTTCGTGGAAGGCAAAGTTGTCTAGTTGGTTGTGCTACCGAAATTTCAAAGTGAATTTTGAACGGCATGAAATGACTTTCAATGACTTTCAATGACCCTCAATGACCTTGTAAAACAAAACTATTATAGTCGTGTACTATTATGGTATGTGAATTCAATCAAATAGAGATGATCCTGAAATCTCGAATCCGCGTCCATGCACTATGTTCGTTCTATTGTTCAAAAGTATGTGCAGAAATTTGTATTTTTAAGATTACGAGCACAGAAGAGTCAACTCTTTTGTTAAACTGAAACAATTGAGATTTACACATCCCGAAACGTTTCGATGTTTTCAACAATGCAATTTTTACTTTCGTTGCAGCAAAAATTTAATTGTGAATTATTTTAGCTAGCCACTTATTGATTGAAGCAAGAAAGATCGAGTTTTAAAGTTCGTAAAGCGGACAGCTTCCTGAAAAGAAGATAAAGATGAGTGGGGAAGACGTTGATGCACCGCGAGAGGAGCGTGGAATTTTTGGTAAAGAGAAAAACGGGGTCACAGGTCGGCAATGATAATTAACGTGAAGGTGCAACAAAGTTTCGATTGATACTTCTTCCACGAGGACGTTCGATCGGTTTTTTTCACGATTGCTGTTGACATGGTGGCAGCGAAATAAATCGAGGCTCGTAAACTCGACTGACGAATGAAAGTTGGTGAACAGCGGTCGTCAAAGCGACGACGAGTTCGGAATTTTCGATCAAGAGTCGTCTCCAATTTCCACCGTCGACTCGATTGTGCCTTGTTTTGTCCCCGAATGTCTACTCAATGTATTGCTCAATTAATTAGCAGTAATTGTAATTTAGTCACGGTACGTGCTGTTCGGGGACTCGAGGTTTATATTCTGAAGGAACGAACGTGTTCTCATTCGTTTCGGAGGCAATATCGTATGCCAATTTCATGCTTAACGTGGTAACCAGTTGGTAAACGGTTGGCGAGCTGTACGTTTCAATGAAATTATGGTTACTACCATGTGAACCTATAAATTGTTTCGATATGCTGCTTTAGTGCATTGTATACTATAGACACTTTTCTTGCTTCAAATTGGATGATTATTATAGTAGCAACTAGACTGCAAATTTTATGCATTTATTACGTAAGGTTCAATATCGAATTGTAAAAGCATTGAAAGAATTTGATTAATATCGTATCACTAGACAGTGGATTTTATGTACTTATTACAAAAACGAGGTGTAAATTTAAAGTAGTAAACACATTAGAAGAATTTAAGAATATTATTTTACCATTTTCAATCCATTAAACATATTAAGAAAAATATAAATTTCTATTTCATTCCAATTTGTTGCATTCCAGGTAATAAATTTTTATTCTGCATAAAGCTCTGCTGTTCAATCATCAAATTCTCTTGACTCTATTACAACTACCAATTAAAACATTTTTATTTAATTTCTGCTTTCTACAATCGATTTAGAAAATTTTCGTTTTGCATGGAAACTTGTAGATTCATTTATTTTGCAGTTTAATTTGTGTTACAATTTTAGAATCGTGAAAGTATCGACTCAAAATCGTGCTGATTACAGTGATCTTGTTTCCCATCAGACTCCGATAACAAAGTACTATTGAAATATCCAATTAACAACGTGAATAGCAGACTATTTGCAACGACTATATATTCCGGAACCTGATCACGTTTTGCAGAGGAGCCGTACGAACCTGATAGCCAAGAAATGTCAATAGAACAACGAACAACATCAAATTGACGATTTCCTCTCTACTTTCTATTGTGTATGGATCAAACTAAATGAGAGGTAAAGTCAGTTATCACGAACTCTATAAAAATAAATCAATTCAATTCAATAAAAAACCATACATAGAAACATTAATATAAATATATAAAAATTATTTGAAAATTATTCGTAAAAAATAATTCGCTACATTACTCATTCCACTAAATGCAAAACTGCCAAAAAAGTTAAATATAAACCAACACTGATGAATATTAAAATTATGTACCAATTATATATGTTTGTCGTATTTTATTTAAATGTTTAACTCGAAAATGAGCCATTATTAAATGTACATAAGTACATAAATACTTCGTAAACTTTCAAAGTAGAAAATATTTGTCGTATTGTACTCAAATGATTCATTAAAAAGTGAATCAACAAAATATAATGTAAGGTACAGTAGTAATTAAAAAAGTGTTGTACACTGTTCTTCCCAAAAGCGTATTTTCCAACCCTGCTTGGGAAATATTTATGATAACGTGGTTTGTGTATTTTGCAATAAATTTACATTTTAAGGATTATCTCTAAATCTTGAATGGTACACTGTTACAACGGTGGTAGACTATGGAAGGTTGGGCACAGTAGTAGAGGACTGCACGAGTCAGCCATAAGAATTCCGAAGGCCAGCACTTGGTCCGGTCTGGGTTAGATACGAGCTCCTGGTATAAACCCTCCTCTCTTCCATAAGTTCATAGATAAGGAACGTTAAATATACAGAGTCGGTCTCGGAAATAATAACACGACTAACGCTCTTCTTTGCAATGTTTAAAAAAAAAGGTAATGCATTCTGCAGACAACCAACGTTTTATCAAAATTAAATTATGAGGTGAAATCCACACCTAACAAATTAAAAATGCAGCTATTTTTTTTGATATTTAAGTGATTCAGAAATTATTCGTGCAATACGAAATATTAATAGAATAATTTTGTCAGAGTTATGTTCAATAGCAAATTCAAGCATTAAATGTAATCCTGTTTGTATACAGCAGCCTAGATAAAAAGAACGTTTAAAAAAGATTGTATATATATTTTTCATGCAAGTTCACAGTAAACGTACTAGAAATTGTTTAAAAAGATTCTACACTTATTGTCACAGAAAATACTCTCATACAGTCTTCTTTGAACACTTATAATTACGTTGAAATTGATTCTATTTGGAATAAATGTACGTACAACATTAACATTTAAATAATTCAGAATTTATTTTAGTGAAAAGTTAAAAGAATTCTTGGACCGATTTTTTTAATATTCTTATCAGCATGTTAATATATTTAAACATTACGATTTTGTTTGTCCATATTAATTATGCTTTACGTGTCTTCGTTACAAGTACCAGTCCCCTTGTGTTTTAGTAAATATATTACTTATCGATAAATATTTGTTTGTACATTCGAAACCGATTCGAAGTTTATCAGAAAATGTTATTCCATTAATTTTGATTTGAAAGCGACCCACGACGTCGATTTCCGTCGAGCGGAATTTAATATAGCTTCATAACGCGTGTTTGCTGGATTAGTATTGAAAAGTTTTTCTGTCGAGACGCGGAAAATGATTTTATTATTACCAGCCCCGGAAACTTGTCGGGTCGCGCGGAAGTTTCCCGAGCAACGTACGAACATTTTTCTTCGAACTTTTCTCTTCCGCTTCTTGACTTGCATAGAACTTTCGATAAAGCATTACAACATTACAAACTCATTACAGCGGCTCGCAGATTTCTCTCGTCGTTCTTTCAATTCTGTAAGATTTACCTGTACGTAATCGAACGTAACGCGTAATCATACAATTCAATATCATTCAGAATTTGCAGTGCTCTTAACAATAAACATTTGGACAATTTTAGTATATTTTTGGTAGAACTGATTAATTTCCTAGCAGATAAAGAAAATGTATATTTATTCTACATCTACGATTACTTCAATATTGATAACAGAAAAATAAATTGTATTGCAACTTCAGAGGAATCCAGTTCATATTCAATAAAACTCGTTCGAAACTTCGTCACAAGTCTGAATATTATGAGCACGTAGTGGTTTTCATTAATTCATGACAAAAATGAGTAAGTGTAATTTAACCCCTCACTTTTCTTTTTAGATGCGATAAAATTTGATTCGTTTGTAATCGATATTTAACTTTCCTCTTCTACGAAATCCTTGGGAATAAATACGTTTCAGTCACTGTAACTGACAAGAAAATGTGACTGCAAATGGTTTTAAAATTGTAATGTGATCGCTGAGTGAATCGATACCGTTTCGCGATTGACCCTGCTGCGTATAGCACGTGATGTGCACCGATTGATGATTCGAAGGACCACCCACAAGGGATGTGGGAAAAGTTGAAACTTGGTGACACACCGAATAACCCTGGTATGCAAACTTTATTGCGAATTATTAAGAATGGACAAGAAATGGAACTGTACAAGTCCCGTGACTCTGGTCTGACCCGGTTGGTCTGTAGACCGTACAAATTGTGTTTTTAGCCGGACGAAGTTCAAACAAGCTCTGATTGATGAACGCGCTCTCTGGTTCGCTTGAGGCCCAATTCCTCCCTTCCTCGCGCCCTTCTTCGCGTGAAGGGTGGGAGTTCGGAAAACCCTCCTTTCTGGAAGAGGGGTGGCAATGTTGCACGTGTACGATCGCGCCAAAGGGATCACAGGTCGGAGGTCCGCTGTTGGTCGTAGACCGTTAGTTCTGCACGGTAATTACTTGTCAAGGCTACGGTTTATGACACGTCGAAAATACCCTTAAAACATGCTGCGGATAATCCAGACATCTGCGTGCCAAGTGTCAACCGGTCCGACGGATCCAAAGGTGAATCCGCGTCCGTGTCATAAATCGTTCCCCAATTGCCTGGCCTCGACATAATGATAATAGAAGAATTTATTTTCAACCTATTAAACATGTTAGGAAAGAAAATCATTCTCTATTTTACTCTAATTTGTTGCAATCCAGGTATATAATTTCTATCTTGCGTAAAGATCCGCTGTCTAATTACAAAGCAAAGGGATAACGATGAATGTTCATACACTTTTACTGACAGATAATAATTTGTTTTTCGGTTATGAACGTTTGCACACATTTTTGGTGGAACGATTTAGGAAATTTATAACTGAGCGAGACTTTATTCTCCATGTTTGCAGCGAGCTATTATTTGGGAGTGAGATAAAGTGTTATCAAAATTCGTTGCTATAACAAGTCTTAACTCGTAGTTTGCGAATAAAGTCGACTAAACTTTGCGGGATTTAGGTTGTTACAACGGTACATTCGCCGCGGTCGTTTTTAGTCGCAAGTTACCGGCATGTTACGTTCGTTTAATTCATTTTGTGTCACGCCGGCCCCATAGGGTCTCAATTTTCGAGCTCTACAGCCAACAAAGTTTATCCCCCTAGCGGTCACGCAACTGACAATAGACGTTCACTGACAATTTTATCGTACCGATACAGTGCAGCTGCTCCGATGTATTTCTCGGTGACAATTTAATTCCAAAGATAACTTCGACGCTGTTAAAACTCGTAGATAGCATATCACGCGGTAAAAGAATTTTATGAATGTAATTCTCTTGGGAATTTATTATCCGGCAGTAAACTACGTTTCTGTACTGCAAAATTATTCTTGGCAGCGTCAGGTCTGCCATTCATGCATGAGATATCCTTTCAACAGTTGTTTAACATTTTTTTTTTAAGTCACAGTAGTAGAAACGCTACACTCAAAATGTTAATACCTTTTGTATAATTAGTGGACTGCGGATCTTTATGCAAAATTGAAAATGTTTTCATTGAAGCCAAATAAAAATTCTTTTAATTGTCGTATTAAGACTAAATTAATATACGGATGCGTTAAATCTTCTTAGTTCGTCCATTCCATTAAATTGCACGTGCTCATTTTTGTCAAAAAATTCACAGTCTAATAATTAGTATTCCGAATGGAGTTGAAACTGGTAATTATTGCAAAAATGTGTAGTTCGCTATTTCAGCCGGAATAAATGCGATACGAATGGATTTATCAATCATGTTGTAATCAAAATTCTGCATACTGCCATGCCGGAGGTTGAAAACAATTAACCTCCATGTTTCATATCTACAATATTTTTCACCATTATTTCTCGACTCGTTTGGACAATTTAATATTATTCATTCGAAACGCGAGTTTATTGATACGTTCGTTCATATGTGTTCGCAGATTAAATTATTAGCTCTACCAAACTTGTTTCTCGAATAAAAAAATTGTATCGAAGCACTATTATGAGGATTACTAACAATTTCGTAAATATTTTTTAAAGAAATGCTTATCGACGCGCGATTGTATACTAATAATATTCTCGTAAAATAAAGATTATGTTATCTCAGATGTGTATTTCTTATTTCTGTTTTCACGTTCTAAAATAATTTTTTCACAGTTATATAATTATTAATAGACTCCGGATCTTCTTGCAAAATAAATATGTTCCAACTGAATTATAACAAATTAATTTTCTTTCTTAATATGTTTAATAAGTTGAATAAAATAGTATTTTAAACATTAAAAAACTTCTAACGTCGTTAATATTTTAAATTACACATTCTTGTCGTGTAAATGTATAAAATTGACAGTTTAATTACTAAGATATAAATTATCGCGGTTTATAAAAGTAATTACGGATGGTCGCAGTGTGATAATGATGATCAACGCTAAAGTTGTTGACCTGACATCCTTTTTTTACAGAAACTGTCGTACATTAAAGAGTAATTTTATTATATCGGGAGAGATGTAAGCAGGATGTTGTTTCCAATATAAGTGCCGTCCTTTCAACGTGAAGCAGAACACGTACATACACAGCTTGCAGTTGCGAGCATACATATAAGCGTCCGAGGACCGAAGAAAGTTCCCTGCATCAGAGTTGACAAACTTGATTCTCCCCTTCCGAACAAGCAAAGAGGAACAGAGTCCCTTGAAGTGATAAAACAGCGTATAGCTTGTCAAACTGGCGCAATCTTGACTAATCGAACTGTTCATGGTAGTTTCGAAGTGGGACAAATGATGAATGAACTTCAACGAAACTTGTCATATACGGAGAGACACGATTTCGCCTCGCTTACTTTACAATCACCGTAATGGCTTAAAATATGTTGAAACTGTAAGATCAAAATGCCATTTATATTGAACTACATATTCTTTGATTGCCTGTTACTGTAGTAAGTAAATTGAGCATCAACACCAACGTGGACCAAATTGATAAGATGACGATAAAGACGATTTAATTTTCATTATTCTTTGTAGATAAATTTTAACAACACATTTGTGACAATTTTCTGATTAAAATGACTCCAAACATGACAAAATTTGGATCCTATATACTTGTTTAATTCACGATACGGTAGATCCTCTATTATCCGTATTAATCAGCGGAACATGAAATTTTGATAATAGAATAGTTATCTAGTTACAATATTAGATTGTACGTGAATTATGTCATGTTTGGGCTCATTTTAATCAGGAGAATGTCACGAATATGTTGATAAAAGATCCATAAAAGAATAGATAACAAAATTCTCAAAATATCTTTAGAAGGTCGACAGAAATGAGGACTTACAGAAATAATGCGTGGCGATGGCTACAGGATCAACCTCTGGCTGTTTGAAAATGGTTTCCGCAGTTGCACCATCTTTGGGTGATCATCGAAACTAATCCTCTATCTCGGTGTTCGGTAGCTTCCATATTTTGGAAATGAAGGACTCAGAGTCGCTTCGGTTATCGATTTTACACATTTGGACGGTATCACGTGATTCTCTCCAATATTTCGGGCTACCACACACACGCGCGCGCACGCAAACACACTGTCGAGTACCCTAGCACGGTTCCAACGCATAAATTTCAGGCATGCCTGCCATGGTTTATGCCGGCAGGATTAAATAACTTGACCCAGTCGCAACATATCACGGTTGCTGGAGCAATGCTCACCTGGCCCACTCTGTCGTTCTCACTTCTTCTTTTTTTGTTCTCCTGCATTGTATCCTCCTTTTTCTTCGCACCCTTTTCTTCGCGGCGATGGTCCCCACTATCTTAACGCGAGCGCGACTACCTTCGCAGCTTTGTCTCGTTTTTTTCTTTCGCCGTTTGTTTAGCGAGACTCTTTGTAGCTTTGTTTGCCATGGGCCGGCTCATTTTCGTGACAGGTGCGTGATAAGAGGACGCTTATACTAAAACATTCTCTATCCTGCAAGAGCGATCATCAGAATAATGAATATTTCTCTCTCTCTCTCTTTCGTGTACTTTGATACTTCACGTTGACATTATTGTCAACTGTATCACAATAAGTAAGTGAACAAATTATTACACTTGCAAAAATTCAGTTTACATTAAGTAATCGATTGTTAAATGGTTGTCTAGGTCTTGAATTATTATTTTTAGAAAGTATTTCTTTAACACTAAACCTACCACCACCGGTCGAAATGACCGGTTCCAGATTTTTTAATTTACAATTGTTGAAATAATAAAAGTGATTTCATAAGAAATGATTGTATAAATATCTTTCGTAGAGCTCGCATTATCATTGTCACTTTTTAATGACTACGCATTGTCATTTTTATGTTTCAGCTACTTTTAAGGCTCGATAGGTTTAGTGTTCTTTACGAAATATTCTTTTAATCCCTTGCTGTATCATTTTCATTACAGTTTCAGTAAATAAAACGCGTCTTTATCTCCAAAAATGTCGTAGAAGGGAAAAGCAAATTTATATGTTCAGTATGGCTACATTTACTTTAATGCTTAAACATTGATTGTATACAAACGATTCAAATTTTATTTCAATTAAAAAGAAAGGCGTAACATTCGTATTTGTTAGACTTAGTTTAAGATTTAAGCAAAATTTGAATGTTATCGGCGTACTGGTTCGATCAATTAAATACTTTACACACATACATTGTCTTTAATAATTTAATTTATATTAAGAATCAAATAACAAAAGTGAATCATATTATAGGAAGCAAAAACCGAACAAAAATGTTACTCACTTGCGTAGTGTCGCAAAGTAATTTTTAAAATAGAAAAATTAGAAAACTTGATAGTCTGTGTAGGACCCACATGTTGCTGCCTGGACAGTCATCACGGTAGTGAGGAAACGTGAAGACGCTAGGAAAACCAATGGTTGATCGTGTATCGATCTATTGGCCCAAATCAAAGTAAGGCGGTAAATTCAAATTCTCAAATGATAGAAACATAACATTACCCATATTTCACCTATATCTTATACCTGAAAAAACCCTTTGAGGTAATTCCGTGATACAAACACATCAGATGGTTTGACATCATCTTATGGAAAGAACAGGTGTGGGGGCAGGTACACATGGTCGGCCCTGTGAATGTGAATAACAGGCCCTCGGTCCGCTGAAATGTGTAAAAAAGAAAAACCGAAAAAGGGGCACTCACCGTCATCTGGGACCCTAGTTCTTGGAGTTATCGATCTCCAAGAACAAAAAAAAGGTGGTTTGACATCAAAGAATATACATATTAATGTACATATGAAATTAATCAAAGAGTGACCAGAAACAAAAAGAGTTTATTTAGAAAAATTTAATTGATCGAACCAGTGCGCCGATAACATTCAAATTTTGCTTAATTCCGTAATTCCGTGATATAAGCACATCAGGTGATTTGACATCAAAGAATATACATGTTAATGTATATGTATATGAAATTAATCAAAGAGTGACCAGAAACAAAAAGGATTTATTTAGAAAAATTTAATTGATCGAACCAGTGCGTCGATAACATTCAAATTTTGCTTAAAGCTTATTACGATCGCTACACGTTTAACTGTCAGTTTAAGATATTAATCGCGAGGGCGACCCGTTAAAATACGGCAAGGGGTTAAAGACAAAGGGTAACCGTTTAATCCTGCGTAATACATAGCAATCGAGCCTCGTGAACAGGAAGCTCGTTTTCGCGTAGGGCCGGCAACAATCCGCGAATAGGATCCGCGCGCACGGTAGTAATGTCACGGTCAGGCGAAGGAACGCCGCATTCCTGGAACAAGCGACAAGCTCCAAGGTACACGTGGTTGTTGTCGTTGTCGTCCCGGCAGAAATTGGATCGGTCACTCGATATCACGGCCGGTATTCTCGAAATTCGACCCGGCTCGCGCGACCCACGCAACTCCGCCCCCATACCGGGGCGCCGTATTAATATTAAATTCCGCTTGCCTCTGCTGCAGCAGCTACCGGTCTCTGGCTAGATAGGGCTCTCCGGCACCAGACCGAATGATATGGCCGGGGGTTGAATGCCTGTAGCTGGTCCACAGACAAGAATTATATGAGCGAATGCCTCGGGCCGCATCCGGTTCCGAATAGATCGTGCCGCCTCCACGCCACGCCGGCCGCTAGTTTTCATGAATTGCTGCACGCGGAAATGAATGCGGTTCCGCCAGGCCGAGGTGTTAATTCGTTAATCGCGGACGGTTTACCCCTGGTTCGGGGATTTTGGCCTCGAACTTTGTTCCACTGACAACGAACGTTAGATAACCCGGAAATCCAACAAATTTTTCGCACGAGTAGGCGCGAGACAAGTGACATTGTAAACAATTCAAAATTTATTGTATTGGGTTGGCAAGAAAGTAATTTCGGTATTTCAAGGTGAGATAGAACCGAATTTCTTTATTCAAACGATGAACTTTAAGTAATAGAATATTTTATTTATTCTTTTCGGTAAAAGATCATCGAAGAAAAGGGAAAATGATTCATTAAAGTTCATTGCTTGAATAAAGAAATTAGATTCTATTTTATCTTAAACTACCGAAATTACTTTCTTGGCAACCCGATAGTTACTATCACAAATTTTTGGAATTGATATAGAATTATGATTGGGACATGCATGTAATGACCAAAATGACTGTTCATAAGGGTTTCTTATTTTCTTAATCTCTAATTTTGCATGTTACGCATATGAAAAGACTATATTTGTTATGGAGAAAATTAATTGAATGCCATGCGACCTGTTTTCCATGTTTTATAAAACTGCTTGATTGCAATCAGAATTTATTTGAAAAAGCAAAATTTATCTTCAGAGATTTGTAATATTATGAAAATATCAATGTTGTTCAATATAATATACAGTATAGAAACAATAAGTGATCCTTAATAATTAAGATTGCCCACTATAGAAATTATTAGATTAGACATGCACTAAATGCATCAGGTACTTATGTATTTGACTGATTTTGGTTACTTCCACTTATTTTTATGTTGCTAGTAGTTGTGTCGTTCGTAGACTCTCACAAAAAAACGGAGTCTGTTGTCGAAAAGAGAACATTACATCCTCGACTCGGCTTTTCACATAGAATTACCCTCTTTCAGTTTAACCTTTTATGTACTGTACGTACTCTGAAGTACCACTTTCATCAAACTGCTACTCTGCATTAACTGCTGCGTCTATTTACTCTCTGAAAATTTTAGGAAATATTTATGTATAACATATGTTATAATTAAGATCAGAATAATGTACAAAAATCGACATAACGTCGTTCTGTTATTTTTATCAGATCAAAATCGGGCACGTTGCGTATTAAGAAAATTAATACAAAAATGTTCTGTAACAAATTCATTCAAAACGAACGAGTGTACCTGGCATTCATACAAATTGCTAATACAAATGTAATACATTCCTAACGTCGATAAAAACATCATCCCAATTTAATAATCCTCCAAACCACCGAATGAATAAAAATTGTTCACAGCTTCCATCTTCTCTATCAAACAAAGGAAGAGCATTTTATTCATATAAATATTATTAACGTCACTCCAAAAATTGTCACGACACCCTAAACAGCTTCTCAAATAATAGGTAAATTCCTCTCGATCGAAAAGTAATAGTATAATAAATTGTATGATATCGGCGCTAGGTTCGATCCTTAATAGAAAAAACAACAAATGTGCAATTATTTACATGCTTCTAGCGTTTCGATCCCTATGTGGATCTTTTTCAAACAGAACATTTTTGCGTCTGAAAAAGAAGAAAAAACAAATAAATTTTCAATGTAATACCAAAAACTTGAAAACAGCGTGGTTCCAGAAGAAACAAAAAAAAAAGAAAACTAAAAATCGTAAACATACTTGCTGTATCAAAAGTGAACAAAAACATTTAAACACAAATTAAGGAGTTACAACATGTGTGTACTTTAGTCCATGATGGTAGATATGTAACTGAGGCATGTGCTGCTTCAGCGACGAGAACGACTCGGAACATATATCTAAATGACGGACGACGATTGGTAGATCGATATCGATTAATGGTGGTGTGTACAATATAGAGCTTCTCAAAGTACTGAACGATTAAGAGACTCGGCAGCTTGCACCCTCTCAAACGAATTCACCAGAAACGGGCATGCAGCGAAGAAGCGTCTCGCACTCGAGTAAGCAACAAAGAGAAAAAGAGGTGTCACATGCGCCGAATATAATAACGTCTCGATATATCGGTGGTGCGCGTTTCGCAGCTTCCAGGGAATTTCTCGGAGCAGTTCGTGGCAGTTCCGCGTTAGCGAGTCGCGTCGCCAGATATCTGATGCGAGTACAGTAATCTCGCGATCTATGACCAGGGATGCCTTTACGATCTATGACAAGAGCTTACCCATTCCACTGCCGGGCAACGCCGTGCCGCGTCGCAGAGCGGCGATGATTGATCTCGGCTTGGGTATATCGGTGTGAGCACCACACATTGACTCCAATGAATCGAATTTTCAAAGTCCTTAATTTTCATTATTTTGTTATAGGACTGTCACTATCTTATTTCTGGTGTTTTTCTGATTACGACAATACCAAACACGATATAATACCAACTGTATTTAGTGGTTTAATCGACGATGAGAGTTTTACTTACAAGGAAGGACAGCGTGTTGGAAAGAAAGAGACGCGGGCATTTAAACTGCGTCGACGACGGCGGCACGCTCCGTCATCCGATCCGTGTATCATTCTGTCCTTCTCTATGTTCGGCACTCTTTTGAAGTCACGGCGCGATCGATTCCGAGAAAAAATAGCATACCCTTTACGATCTCTGACATTTAAAACCCCCGTTTTCTGGTCATAGATCGAGAAATTACTGTATCTCTTATTAGATCGCGTTACTCCGCGAATAAGAAGGTGCGATGTGACGTCCAGATTGCAGGAACCGTTGTAGCAAAACGTTCGCTCGTTGCAGGGCTGGGAAAAGGGGAAAATGGGGTTGGGGGGAGACGTTATCTGGGACACCTTTAAAACGGCCCCGTTACCATTGCCGCTATCGTCGGCCTCGGCGTCGCCAGCCGAATACAAATTATACGGGCGAGCGCAACAACGCGGCCGCGCTTGTCCGAGCATCATACAAATCTAGCCGTCGATACTCAGCGATACCATCTCGAATTAATTCCTGCGAGCCAATGATAAATTGGGCCACGCTCGAGGTGCCGGATAAATCATTCCGAGCTCCTGCGAAGCTATCACGGTTTTCCATCGATTTCTTTTCGGCGCGCGATCCGAACCCGAGGAGATGGGAAACTCGTTGGAATGAACGCCGGCGAACTATCGAACAGTGGGAAACGTTTTATCGGAGTCGTAAAATTCGTCAGGAATGATTGGAATCTTCGGGGTATCCACTGTGTATCTAGTCTTGAAGAATGCAACGTATTTCTAGTTACGGTCCTCACGCGTTCGGCTACTTCTTGAAAAAGAACTTTTTTGAAAGTGGATCACACGAGATGGACCTGTTTCAGGAGTTGAAACAATTTTGAGACGTTTTCGTAAAAAAAGTTGTTTGGATGAAATTCTGGATGTGAATATTAATCCATTTCCCTTCGAAAATTATTTTATGGAAACACGAATATTAAATACTGTATCATTATTCTGTTCAACCATTTAATTCCACTGTTTTCAGATCGCTTTTTAATTTTATTACATTTAGTAAGCGTTTTCAGATCGAGTCCTGTGTTTTGAACAGAGTTTAGTGATCAAAGCAGTGAATAAATGATTTGTATGCGAGAATTATTAAAATTATATTATTAAAATTATTTTTATGAGATTTAATCTTTGTAAGAATTTATTCTGTAGGTGTTTTATGTGAGGAGACCAAGTGAGTTTACGATCGAATAGAAGACCTAGAATTTTTATATCAAACTATAGCCGGATATAGTTTGATGCTAGAGATCATCGTATTTAGTCTTAAGAGAGATATATTTGGATTTATTCGAAGAAATAAATACTCGAGAACCTAAAACCCGTCACGGATCATTTGTAAATATTATTTAGAGTGTCTTGAAGGGTCAATTTGTTTATTCGATTTTGGCATAAATGTCTCAAACGTGCAATAATAAAAACCAAGAATACGTTATTTAACAGAAATATTATTCTTCTTTCAAAATCTTGATTGTATTCTGCGAATTACGAATCTGGAATATATGTCTAAGCACTCTGTTCAGAAGATAATGCAAGTTCTGACGTTCGCAAAAAACAAATGTAAAATACGATGAGAAACAAGTGACACTGATTAACCTACTTACAAGTAGCAAGAGTTATTTAAAGGCACCGTGGATGAATCGTTCTTTCGCGCGAGCAGAATGCGCAACCTCCACGATTAACGCATGTCGCAGAACGAGCTGGGAGCAGCGTGTAACAATACTGCACGAATTAATGAGGACCGGCGAGCGAAGGTTGTCAGTCACTGACGCGGAACTATGATCGTTGATCGGAAAGGGACGATTCTGATCGTCGGGCTTGTACAATGGAATTGCCGCGAACGTGACTCGTTGTCCTAACATAAACGTTATCAGCAGACCGCAAATTTTCTGTGTAAAATATGAATTGTTCGTATCAATTGCGAGATACGGGAGCTACGTACACATTTATGTCTCTTCTAATCATTTTATCGAGTTGGAAATAATAGAGCTATATTTAAAAAATTTTTAACTGCAGCAGGACCTCGATTAACTCGATTATAAATAAAAATATGCATTTAAATATAATTATATCGTGAAAGGAAATAAATCTCCAAAAATAACAAATTTATTTTGAAATATAACGTACATTTTAATTATGTCCCTCGGGGATCGATTATCTTTCGGGCCTTAATTTATCCTGGCTGTTCATCTCTCGATCAAGCTGGTTAATTGAGGTTCTCCTGTATTATTCTATTACGAATAATACGTATGTTATCTTGTTATTACGAAACGTACGTCAGCTATCTAGAGAAGTAAAATCAAATTGTTGTTCCTAAATCGTAACAGATGGTTATCCTAAATGACTAAATGAACATAATTACTTAGACAAAATTTAATTGATTTCCGATGATTCTGAGAAATATTCTGTTTCAATTATACCTTTATAGAATTTAAATAAACTCGAGATAGTATTAAAATATTATCAACTTTTCTTGTTTGCTACATTTTGTGCGTTAAAATGTGTTTTAAATGCGTGAACACTCGCATTCTGCCACTCCATTTTACCAGATTTTCCAGACTTTACATTGTCAGCCATAATACATAAACATACTATGAAACATTTCATAACATTTCACAACATTTCATAAAAGTCCATTATACTTCACCATGATTCATCGAAATAGAGTGAAAAGCTGTTGTAGGTAGGGGTCGCTATCTTCGAATAATAAAATACAGCATGCGAACACAAACAGGTAATATTGAAAGTATCTTTTGATATTCCAAAGTAGACAACTAGAAAATCTGTTGTATCGTTTAGAATAACTTTGATAATCCAATACTAGACTGCGGATTTTATGCAAAATTAAAATTTGATTCATCGATTACAAGGTTCTCAAGCCAAACAATAATCGGTTACTTCCTCTAAGACTGTTAACACAGGACAAAAGTAATGGGTTGATACTCTCAGATTCTTAATTAACTTAATTATTTATCGAAACTCTTAGATTCTTTTATTGTTTGTATCGTTTAAAACCGCAGCTGCATGTTTTTGTTATAAATGCATAAAATCCGCAGTCTACTCATGACTTATTGAATATTATGAGTAATTTATTGTGTCAAATATTTCGATGCTATTGCGAGAAGCTCTCTATGTATAAAATCTGTAGAATTTAGCACGCGGCAGTGTCGATGATGGGCAGAAATGAAACGTTTAATGTCCCCGAATTCCAGGCGACATTTCTTGCGAGAATCTAGGTCTTTCCCCTTCAGCGACCAGCTGTTCTTGCCAGTCAAGGGGTGTAACGTCAAGCACGGCGTCAAGGAGCCTGAAGAAGTACATTCGACGTAATAATAACGACGTCGTTAGCTGAAACTTTCCTTTCTTTCAGTGACCCCGTGCTGGTCTGCAGCGACTTTTACAAGACAGCTTTATCAACAAATCAATAGCTCCATTCATAGCCCACACAATTGAATTTTAAATTTCTATGTAATTACTGCGGAGCAAATTTGCTTGCGCTCTTATTTTCAATTTTCCCACATTTTTTCACTTTCTACCACCGTCGTTTTTCTGAATATATGGTTGTTTAACACTAGGTTTACGGGACTCGTCAAAATGACGAGTTCTAATATTCTTAATTTGCTATTATTAAGATTGTGAAGATGCTTCTCTAAGGAATTATTTACCAAATTTATTTCTTTGAAAATGACCAAAAATTTGGACAGACACATTCGTATTACGTTTATAAATTAATGTGAAATAGTTATTTCTAGAGCTCCGGAAACCTAGTGTTAAATAACGTTCACTGTCGTTGCGAAATGTAGAACCGTGTAAACCAAATTTTTCAATGAAATGTTACAGATTATTTATTGCACTAACAATATTATTGTAGTGACAAAGTACATACATCAGCTACACGTAAGAAAATCAACAGATGAAAATATTTTCTACACACCAGACAATTTATGTCAACCTACTAAAACAAAAAACAGCAGAACAAGCACTTACATAGCATTGGATAAAACATCGAATTAATAAAATATGAATTTAGGAAAACAGGTTTATCTGTTAAACTATTCGAAATATGCAATAAGTTTTCACTATAGACTGTTAATATATTAACACAGCATAACTGGTGTAACTAATAATTATAATTGCTGTCAAACTTTTAGATGGTAGTGTATATAGTAACACATTCCGCAACTGTTAAGTAAACTGAATTACGGATAGAAATCCAAGCACATTTCATGCGCAGCTGTATTTTAATGGAACTGATACCGATTTTAAAACAGTTTTGTTTATTTCAATTTGATCCACTTTCGAACGAACATAGCCTCGCATTTCAATCGGCAGTAACATTTTGCAAACGAGTGATAGAGAACGAAAGGAATTTGCTCGACACGAGTATTTTCGTTTCATTTTTCAATTGAATATTACAGAGCACGGATGGAAGTATAATATTTTAGCGCGTGAAAATCAATCGAGTCGAGTACGTGTGCGACGAGTGGACATGGGAGAGTGGCTACGAATCGCATCAAATTCAAGATTTCCCGAAACGTAGAATTTTTAATATTTAGATATCTAGACTGGTGAGAATGGAAGTAATGAAAGAGGAAATGTGTAACAACCAAAAGTATAATTATCATATAAATCCTTACAGAAAAAATATAAGAATCTTTATATTTTCGCAAACAAAACAGTCACCCCTTTCCAGGAAGTATAACATTTTTGAAACATTTTGACTTTTTCAATCATTTCATCCTAATGATTTTTCTTTCATTTTATGAACATGAAATTGATACAATACCTCATACAATATTTAGATTTATATTAATTGATTAAATACCAACATATTTAATAGTTAACAAAACAATTGTTGAATGATCTCGACGCTACGGTTCGATCGTTAATAACAATCGAAAAATTAACTAAGCAATTTTGCCAATTTTCGAAATAATCAAGTTTGAGTTGAGAAATTTTAATTGCGCCTGTAAGAAAAATAAAAAACTTTTAACATAATAACATACAATATTCAAAAAAATTAACTGTTAAATGTTTAAATGTAAGGGAAAAAACCAGTTTTTCACAATTTTCACTCACTTGCTTAGGTGTGATTAAGTATGGTAACATGAGAGTCGTGAGACTCGTGAAACACGTGTGTTCACCATGTCTGATTTCACGACACTGATCGTCTTGACAGATATCTAGTTTATATAAATCGATACCACGGCGGTAAATTAAAAAAATCATAATACGTCTTTAAGCTCACCAATTGAATATACCATAAGGTAAATCAAAATATTATTGACATTCAATTATAACTGAAATCAATTTTCATACATAACATTGTATGTGTTATACAGGGTGTTCGACTACAGGTGGGAGAAAATTTAAGGGGTGGTTCTTAACGATGATATAAGACGAAAATGAAGAATAAAAAAATTGCGATTTCGGCTTCGTTATTTAACTATTAACAATTAAAAATCAACAACGCGTCTAACAAAAGTGTACGTTGTGTACGTCAAAGAGTTCAATGTTGTTCAACGATTTGTTAAACATTTTCACCTCGCTGGGGCCCCAAATGAGAACCAAGTTATGCATGCATCTGTCACTTGATACGTGACTGTCGCGTTGTTAATAGCTAAATAACGAAGCCGAAATCGCAATTTTTTTATTCTTCATTTTCGTCTTATATCATCGTTAAGAACCAACCCTTAAATTTTCTCCCACCTGTAGTCGAACACCCTGTATATTTACTTAAGTTAAATAGTAAAAGAATTTTAATAGTGTAATAAATATTGTGAATAATGGTACAGAAATCCTTAGTGGTGACTCCGAGTTACCACTCGAGTGCTAAGGGTTACGAACCCTACGAGATTTTGTATATTTACAGGGTATTATGCACTACACGTTTCCTACCTCTAAATATACGAAACAAAGAAATATGCGAGTTGTTTTATCGTACGTTGCAGTGCCTCTCGTTAGTTTCTAAATAATCCAAGACATTCTCTTGAAAAAGACATTCACATTCTATCGTTTGAAGTCGTTCGAATAACCAGAGGCTGTGCATGCGGCGAGTCGAAGAAAAGGGAAGAAGTAATTCTCTGTGAACCGGCGACGAAGCGAATAATCGTATTATCCGATCGCGAAGGCAGAACGCGCGGGCTCCGACTGAGCGAACGACGGCGGCAGCCCGGTTTGATAAACTCGGCCTGCCAATAAACGCGAAACAAGCGTTAAACGGGCCGCGCGTTTCGAAACGAAATGGACGAGACCCGCCATTGCCACGGTGGTGGGGTGTCTCGTTATTTCAGCCGTGCCTTCGTCGACTGGATAATGGTGTTTGAGCGATGTTGTTTCGGCCACTGCCAGCCAATTCGAGGACAACAAACGAACCGGTTTCAGCACCGCATGTCCAGCCTTTTCGATCCAACAACCCTACCCTCTTTCCGTTTGTGTCCCGAAGGATAACCACAAACATGCGATACCTCTAATTAACGAATACCGATCTGTAAACCAATGTGGTCTTCGGTAGTGCTGTACAGCTATGCGCACAGCATATACAGGGTGTCAAAAAATTCCTCTAACATCCGGAAATTAAAGGTTCCCGAGATCATTTGAAGCGACATTTTCCTTGACAGAAATGTCGTCCGCGGCTTTGGTTAGGAGTTATTCTGGCCGGTTGACTCTGGCTCGGCCAGACCTGTCGCCGAGTCGGACTCCATTACATAATAAACAAATCCGCTGACGCAAATTTTTGCAAAGGAAAATGTCGCTTCAAACGATCTCAGGAACCTCTTATTTCCGGACATTGAAGGAATTTTGAGACACCCTGTAGGCTGCGGATCTTTATGTAAAATAAAAATTCCCTAAGTCAATTTTATTAATATAAAATATGTTATAAATCATTAATGTTGATAAAAAAACACAATGCATGTTGAAAACAAAACATTAGTTACGATAAGATTTGTTTTTATCAATTCTCTGTATACTTTAAAAATAAAATACGTGGATCGCGTCCAAACATTGTATGTAACCAATTAGATAATTATTTCGAGGCTGAATTTCATAAAAATCGGATACGCACCTTTTGTAGCGAATTCAGAATGAATTTATTTATTTTCGCAAATTCATGTTTGCGTAATATAAATTTAGCTCCGTGATTACGTATATCATTCATTGTAAAATCTGCCGAATGAAATACTTTTGTTCACATTGATTTATTAATCGAATGCATGTCTCTGCAATTTTCCTCGAATCAAATATTCGTTCCCCAGAATATCAAAGGCATAGAACTTTTTCGTACTAAGGAGATGTGGTAACCGAACACAAATTCAATTAACGCGAGTATTAAAACGTAAATGTGACACAGAAACCGAGGGTCTCGCGTTCTAAAGTTTATTCCATTTGCAAGTTACGACTGCGTTATATCGAGAGTGCGTGGGGAGTAGTTGCCAGTTAGTTTCGTCTACAAATTCGGTTGCAACTTCGATATCTAATTTGCTGAAGTTAAACAGGACTGCAGTCTTCAATTTTTAATGCGACTTCGAATTCTTGAACAGCACTGGCTGCACTGGGACGGGAAAGAGGCGTTGCAATGCAATTATTTTATTCCCACAGAGCGATATCAAGTTTCAAATGCGGCGGAATACGTTCCTCGGTATTCATCGGTGAAAATGAATACGTTAATGAAGTCATTTCTTAATAATTTTAGAAATCCTTTTTAAAAGGAAGCAACCCAAATTATTTTCAAAAACTGCAATATTAAGTCGTTGCATATGAAATGTCTGATTTTTAACAGTAACGTTAAACAACAGCAAACTACTTATTGATCAAAGAATCACACATTTCTTGATAATATTATAGTAGAAATTGAATTTTTTGATCACTCACAGGCTTCATTTCCAAGATTGTCATCTCTGTTTTGTATTTAGTTCTTTTTACTATCAACGAATAGTGCGTTGACTAGTAGACTGGAGCCACATACACAGTTTATTCTTACATTAATAATTTTAACAAACTGAGAAAAATAGATTAGCACTCTTAAATCATTGTAATCTCTCGACTGTTGTGAATTGCACCCATTCATTTTTTCCATAAACGCATAAAATCCGCGATCTATTGATTAACCACCACATTTTCACCAAATATCAAATAATGCTGTCGACAATATGTTATCTTTCCGCACGTATAAAAAGAGTACGCGACAATCGCACTAATTAACGTTGAAATGAAATCTGTACAAAAGGAAATTTATATGAGCACATTAAAATTGAAAATAGGATCATAAGCTTTGTACCTCAAAGTGACTTAATATGAAATCAGACATTGCATATGCAACAACCTAATACATTCAAATTTTATTAGTGACTATTATATTCGTTTCAACCATGGATTAAATGAACGTTATCTACACTATTTATTAAAGAAAAAATCCTTCTACTTTAAAGAATAAGTCTTCAACAAATTTAGAAATAAATTGCAAAATTGTGTGAAATATTATTACAAATAAAAAAACGCGGTGAACGTTGTTTGCTCAAGTTAGACACGTTAGCACACGTAATCATCGAATTTATTAAATAAGAAAACAGTTTGTGTTCCAATATTAATTAGCAGTTGTCATCACAGAAATGTGAATAATGGATCGTTCTACAATTGAAGCTCTTGATACGCATAACAACAGTTATGTTAATCAGACAATTCGCGAGACATTCCTAAAATATCATTACTCCAACGAAAGACGAATTGGCATTTTATGCTTGACCAAAGTTTCTGTGTTCATTAAACATTTTTAATTGGATAACTTTCTGTAATGGAACCAGAGCACCGTGTATCATGTTACACTGGAAGGTACGGGGATATTCGCATAGGGGGAAAGCAACGAAAAACGAATGAAAAATGCACGTTGCCAGGAAGAAAGGGAGCACGTGATGCTCGAAAAATGTGGGGAACGGGAATGGGGATTTTTCGTTGCACCGTGCTCGCGCATTGTACAGCTAATGAACGCAGTTGCCGTGCTGGAAAAGTAATTTTAATATGTCGTATCGATAATTTCCATCGCCGCCGGGGCACAGTAAACCGTACTAATAGTTTCCAGTTGTCGACCGGCCTGCCGTACACCCGGCTAATTAATTCCCGTCTATGCTGCGCGTTCAACACTGTCAGAGTTTATTGAAAAATCCCGTGATTCTGGGGTTCCGTTTCGCTTCAATATTACCTACAGTTAATTTCTGGCGCGATAATGAACCGAATGATGCGCCGTTATGTGGTGTCAATCGATTTTCCTTCTTTCCATCCAGTATTACAGTTTATTTCACTTCATAGTTCATATGAAATAACTTTAAGAAGCTAGAAAATTGAACAATCACTTGTAAAGGGTCTTGCATTACGAAGTGTCATTTTATATTTCCCGCTATTTATAAAATGGTAAACAATTGTTAGTGGTAACGAAATAACATTTTCTTGTGATTTAATGGAAGACCCAGTATAACGATACTGGAATTTCGAAGAAATATACAGTAAGTAAATACGTATATGCTCTGAACTCGTTAATAGAAAATGTTTGAAAACATGCCATAGCGAAATGACTATAAAATTGTCAGAAAATCGACGCGAGGAACAGTGTGAATTGAAACAGCAATTTCAGCTTTGCATGACAGTTTCGGAGTAGAGTTGAGCCACGCACAATGCGTTGATTAAGCTTCAATGAAGCCAGCCGCAATATGAAAGCTTGTTACACTAGATTAATAATAATCCTGCGAAAGTTAGCAGAACCATCGCACATTTTATTTTATTACACTTTCTGTCGAGCACGGAGTTCACGGACGACGGTGATATTTTTAAGAAGTAGAAACAATTTTGTAGGTTGCCCACTAACCACGTTAAGGTGGAACCATCCTGTCCACGGATTGGCGGGATATAATCTCGTTGAAACAGTTGTTATCTAATAAATTCTTCTTTGAGACATTCGCCTGTTTCTCAGCTTATTTCCCCGAGCAACAAACAAGAAGAAAGTTCTAATTGAAGAAAACGACGAAGAACGCTCGGCCGGAGGTACAAATAAAAGATTGTTTGCTCTAAAGGATCTGATTTAACAAATTAAGAAGATTTGATTTCATCTTTTTGTCATCGGGATTGGACAACGAAGGCGCGAGGAAACTTTATCGGACGTAATAAAGGACGGAAATAAAGGCACGAAGGTGAACGAAGAAAAACGACTGCACATCTTCCTTCGCAGATATAAAAAAGAATAGACCGGGGAACGTCGGGGCGAAAATACACGGAGAAATGCGCTAATGAATTTTATGTGTGACCTGAAACACTAAACTTTCAACGCGGATTACCTTGGAGCTTCAAATAATTCACGAATCTTCAGATTAGCATGAAAATGTATTCTGCCGTTTGCTCATTATCTAGTACACTCAAATTATTATTTGGTCCAGCTAGGAAACAAACAACAAGAAAAGAAGTTCGAGTTTGATTTGGGAATTGTACATTTGAACACTAATTAATCACATTTTATGTGTGACCTGAAACACTAAACTTTCAACGCGGATTACCTTGGAGCTTCAAATAATTCACAAATCTTCAGATTAGCATGAAAATGTATTCTGCAGTTTGCTCATTATCTAGTACACTAAAATTATTATTTGGTCCAGCTAGGAAACAATCAACAAGAAAAGAAGTTCGAGTTTGATTTGAGAATTGTACATCTGAACACTAATTAATCACAAGACTCTATTTCTACAATACAATTATAAATTAATACAGGAAACGATTATTATTAATTGCGACGCGATTATTAATCATGTAATTATAGTACGTCTTGTGTAACATCCTCAGGTATTATTGTATTTTAAATTAATATCTGTTTTCACCTGCACCAATTTTACAATAATCGCGTCGCGTCTGACCCGTTACTAATCGATACCACTGACCAACGGTTTAGGAGAGAATTGTGTTGTTGCCGAGTTTCTTTTGACAAAGTATTTACAATACTTTGACAGAGCGAATGATTAACACCAGTTTCATATTTCTCTTATTCTTTGCTTGATATTTTTCTTCTCACCCATAAATGTAATTTTTCAGAAGAACCTAACCCAGACCTGCACTAACTTTACAATAATCAACTCACATGTTTGAAAGTTCTGATATCAATGACACAACTGACCGTATACCTAATAGCATTTCACCAGAGTTCTTCCTGAGAATGAAATAAAATAGTTGAGAAGTTTAACTATAACGCTGGATCAAAAAAGTGTTCGCATATTGGTAATCAACGAGCAGATAAAAATAATCTTTAGCTTTTTCCATCTGTCGAGGCTGAATTGCTGGACGAAATATCGATTTAATCACAGGGCACGATTTATTCAATTTGTAACGTTAATTGCGCCCCCGTGTCTCAACTCTACCAATTGCCGAAACGAGAAAGTTTCCCGTCGGCGTCGCAGAAAATTCACGCGATAATTCCGGCTCGTTAATTATTAGCATTAATTAGCGGGTGTGTTCCTGTTTGTCCCGCAGGCACATTAAATTTGCACTTCATTAGAGCAGTTACATATTAATTCGGAAACTTCGGTACAACCGGCCGCGGTGTAATTTTCATAAATCAGGACGCACTCTTAACTGGATAGGAAACAATTCTCGCTATCCTCCCCACCCTCATCCACAGTTCCCTGCCTTGTGTTACCGGAAGTCGGCTAGCAGAACCGCTGGCACCGTTGTCCGACTTCGGGCCGAACTTCCCTACGATTTCCGTTCGAATTCCACTTTAACTTTAATTTCCATTTTGGCTGCAGTTTCAGCCGCGATTAATGTAAATTCTCCCCTTGGTAACTCGCCTCCACCCTTCGTCGTCTAATTTCGACTAATTCTATCTCTGCGGAACCCATGAGACGACCGACCGCGCTAATGTATTAAAATATTAAACTCATTCATAAACAATTTCCGCTCGGCTGCCATGGAAATGTGCTTTTTTTAGCGACATTCTTTTAAGTCGTTGATGGACACAGAACACGCTTCAAACGTCCATATTAATTATAAATTACTTTAAAAGCGAAGAAATTAATTATACAATTTTTAATGGAATTATAAAGTACCTTCACAGGGAATCAATTATATTAGTTGATGTTATCAGTACAATATTATATTAGTTAATTAATCGTCATGTTTCTATGGGTCATATGAGACATCGACTCATTAAGCCGCACGTCCGGAAATTAGGCTGGTAAATAATATTAAATCGTTCGAATAACGCTATAGAAAAATTAAATTCTAACAATTCTTAGTCTAGTGAGTATAATAGAAACATTTCTTTCTAAAATATCCATTTTAAAAATTAAATATCCGGCATCAAGTAAAGGGTTAATAAAATATTGTAATTCTACACGACCCTTTGCTTTTGTTTTAATCATTTTAATAAGTTGGGGATAATATAAAAGTACGTTAAAACTCTATCAATCTGTTTTTCATTTAATTTTCTCATTTTTATTCTAATAAAATCTGCAATCTAATAATTACAGAAAAATTTGTACGATATCCTTGACTCTAAATCATTGGTTTAGGCCATTAGTTATCATTTATTATATTATATTTCTTATATTCTATTATAATTATATATTTTTCATTTAATTTTCTCATTTTTATTCTAATAAAATCTGCAATATAATATTTACAGAAAAATTTGTACGATATCCTTGACTCTAAACCATTGGTTTAGACCATTGGTTTAGGCCATTAGTTATCATTTATTATATTATATTTCTTATATTATATTATAATTATATATTTTTCATTTAATTTTCTCATTTTTATTCTAATAAAATCTGCAATCTAATAATTACAGAAAAATTTGTACGATATCCTTGACTCAAATCATTGGTTTAGGCCATTAGTTATCATTTATTATATTATATTTCTTATATTATATTATACAATAATATTATATTTTTCATTTAATTTTTTCATTTTTATTCTAATAAAATCTGCAATCTAATAATTACAGAAAAATTTGTACGATATCCTTGACTCTAAATCATTGGTTTAGGCCATTAGTTATCCACTACTACACAAAGTGTTGATACTAAAAAGCTGGGCACTAAAAGTGACCAAGTTCCTTTTCAAAATTAATAAGATTTAATTTCTGAATGAATAAATAAGTGTGCCTAGCAAATATCCTCAAAAAGAATCCAAAATTCGTAATTTCGGCGGGTCCGGTAGTTGTAATATTAATAAAATATTGTAACCAAGAATACCATCGCCAAACGAAATGGCGGTAGCGGGCATGTTAAGCCATTGTCCATAGAACGTGTGATATAAAGTGGAATTGGCGCGGGTAGAGAATGCAGACGTCTGAAACAGAATATTTCCGAAGCGATGGAAATGGAACGTGTTCCGCGGGGAGGGTCAGTTCGCAAAGAATCGGTGGAAATAAAAAGCGGTAGTGACCCTCCGAAACGTAGAAAACTGGACGAAAATTAATTGAATTCTCGGTTGGAAACTTTTAGCGGGCATAAAACAATTCGTTTGTGTTTTTTTATTCATGGCGCCGCTCGCCGTGGACGCGGACGCGAAAAGCATTCACTAGAGTCCAGGGCGGAGGCACGCCGCGCCCCCGGTTTTTCAGGGCCGTCACAATGAATCCTGTCAAACAAAGTGAATTGCAAACTTGATTTCGGCCGCGTCAATATTTGACGTAGGTTTCGATATTTCATTACAACGACGGGCCCTCCACTCGCCGTTGTTTCCTGTTATTTCGTAATCGAAATATCCGACCGCGTCGATGCAAAACGCGATTTATTAACTTTTAAAGCGTCGCTGACAAAATTACAGGCGTCCACTAGCCGGCACGTTCAATTTCGCCCACCGCAGGCCGCTACAAATTAAAAGGAAATATTGGTAATTTTGCGAACATTTCATTTGGAGCATTGTGATCGATCATGTTGGACTTTCAGGACGGTTTATAAACTGTTTGGCTTATAATGAACACCCGACGTGCTCCACAGAGGACTACCTGGGTCGTGCCTGACCCGTTACTGACCGATACCACTGGCCAATTATTTTAGAAGAGAATCGTGCTGTTCCCGAGTTTGTATTGACGATGGATTTATAATCTTTGAACGAATGATACAGTTTATTAAAACAATTCAAGCGGTAATTAAAATAATGGTTTAATTAGACGATATTGAAATTTTCAGCACTCGTTAATGTTATTTTTCGAAAGAAAAATTTAAATATTGTGGAATATTGGAAATGAAATATTGTATTTTAATTGTTTCTGTTCACCTACAAATACAAATGAACACTAATGACACGATGTGGAACTATATCTATTCGTAATGTTAAAGAATTATACAAATCAATCTTCAATCAAATCTTGATACAGATGATATACGTATTAATAAATTTAATTATATATGACGAATTTATTCTTCATAAATAAAATAACAATTTTTGAACTCATAAATACTCATTCTGTAAAAATGTTACCTTTTACTATTTGAATTAAAACGTTTGTAAAAACTAATGCGCACAGGTATACACGAAATGAAGAGAAATAAACGACAGTACGATTAATAAAAGATGTTATTGTTACCATATTTTTGTTTTTCAGCGTACCATTTATCTCGATTTAACTCGACTCTGAAATAATAGAAAGAACAAGTACCTATCCGCTGTGTATGCATTTCAGGAGTACTGAAAATTATTTTTATGAAAACTAAATGTTCAGGTAATAGTCGTGGATATTAATTTAATTAAACTAATATTGTGTCGTTTCTGGCAGGTTTTTGTGGAAAGTGCTCCTCTCTGCGAAACAGTAATTTGATTGAAAAATCGACGCTTTCATAGCGGCCGTTGCGAATTTCCAAAATTGAAAGCACAGGAATCTGCAAACATCGCGTCGACAGATTCTGGGGAACGGACACGCCAGAATTTTTGGAAATTACACAGAACGCGACCGAGAGATTTCAATTAAAATTCTGCGTGCGAACGCAATATCGGCCGCGATCGTGATTATGAAAGTAATCATGTTACTGAAGTGCGGCCAGAATTGCTGGAGGAGCACGTTCGGTGTAGCCACCAGGCAATCGCGTTCGTTAAATTCTGACGTTCATTAAACCGCCGTAGATATTTGGTTAATTTGTACGGGCACGTATCCGTTCTAAATTATCTAAGCAGACTGGAGGACCGTAGAAACATCGAACTCTTCAGTTGCATAAAGTTTTCCACATTCTTTTTATTTCGTGCATTTATAAGAAAGATAAAAAGTTAAATTTAAACATGGAAAAATTGAAACATTTTAGAGTACCATATATTACTTTCAAATGATTGAAGTTATTAAACCCCCAGAGTTGATATCAAGAATTTTTATTTTGCATAAAGATCCACGGTCTGCTGACATTTCAGTTTAAAATCATTTTACTTTAGATGAAGATCTGTCGATTCATTATCATAATTAATTCATATTATTAATTTCATCATCATAATTCAATCATATTATTAATTCATAATTAATTCATTATCATTAATTAAATTATCAAAATATTGAAACATTGATGATTTGGTACATTCATAATATTTCAACTTTTCTTCTGAAGTTTATGCCTGCATTATTTTTGTAATTAAGAGTAAAATATATAGACGATACGCACTGCAAACATTATCCCTGGTAATAAACTTTTTATGAAACGCAATTTCATGCAGTTCATAAAAAATGCAACAATTTTTATATGTAAAACACTACGGTATAAATGTAAAACTCAGGACAGTATTAAACTGTGTTATCATCAAGTAAATACACCGAAAATATTCATGATATTTGTTTATTATGGAGGGAGAAACAATAAATATGTAAAATGATGTTGGGGAAAAAAATATTTGAACATTCCCATCTCGGAAAGAAAGTGCGTGATTTCACAAAAAGATAAGCAGTAAAGTACCCTTGATATTCAAATGAAGTTTCTTGTACTGTGGCGAGTATAACTTATGCAAAAGTCAAAAATGAACTTTAAAAAAACGTAAAAATTACTGAAATATGAAATTTCTTTTTACTGTATGAAATTGTTCTTCCTAAATTAATGAGTCAAAAATGTCGATAAATGCACTAGTTTTCATTGATCCAATACAAATGTGATAAGAAGGTGTCAACATATTTTCGACCGATAGTATACGTGAAATACCTTACGTGTATTCAGTAGGCTGTATAAAGTTTCGATTGATTAAAAAAGTATTTCCAAAGGAAGTACAAAAAGACGCCAATTTCCGAGTCGTCTCATAATTTTGTCCAGAAGCGTGTCCGTAACTAAATGGCGAAACCGTTTCCATAGAATCGCGTCGCTTTTCTTTCAATAAAAGACAACAGCGTCGGAGGCGTCCGGCGATATTTCATCGAGGCCAGCACGTCCGCTTTGAGCTGGCAGAAAACACGTCTTCCTCTGTAACGAAACCACTCGCTGAAACCCATCCTTGGCGAATAAAACTGGCGACGAGGGGGTCAAAGAGTCTTCCAAATGATTACACAACCATTAGAAACTTCTGTCCGGGATGGCAGAGGCGGCCGGCTGACGGAATAAAGGCGCATCTCCGCCCCCTTCCCACCTCCAACCGGTACCGAAACGATGCGATGGGACGGTTTCCAAGAAAGCGTCGCGGAAAAAGACCGGTCTGTCGCGCGTGTCTCCGTGAAACTCGGGACAAAGGAGGGACAGAGCACGAACAAAGAAAACGGGAGCAAGAAAAACCGAATATGAAGCCGCCGGGCCGCCATTTGAATAAAGTTCGAAGAAGTGGCGACGTTCCTCGGGCCTCGGGCTCGCAGTCGCCACCCTCGCGACCAAGGGGGACAGTTTATTCAAATTGAATGTGACAGCGGCAGAATGTCTGGAGCCACCGCGTGCCCGCGGCTTGTCAACTTTCCATTTTTTACCCTCCTACCAGTATTGAATCGCGAACTCCTCCGCAAACCCCATCGCCGCGCCATCCGACGAGAATGATCGTCGCAAGCTTGACTCGCGACTCCTCGGTCGAAACGAGCTGACCTCAGCGGCGACCAGAGTTTCCATTGAACCGAGCAACCCGGCTTTATGGAATTATTTCCCGCGTGTTTTATGAGGGGCTCGAATGAAAAGTATCCGGATTCAAGTGGCTCATATTGATACGAATCGACGATCTGGCATGCCGAAATTCGTTTTGTCGACTAGTTTAATAACTTGTCAGAGCTCAACATTCTTGCAGAGTCCATTTCTGAAAATGTATCGATATGTCAATGGCCGTCAGTTCGAACATTTATCAAATACGAGTATTCTGCGCTCATATTTTAAATTATTCGTGTCCTCTGTCTATAATCTTGAATGTTTTTGAGCAATTATGATTAGTAAATTCCTGGTAAAACGAACCAACATTGAATCGATTTGAGTAATTATATTCATTAAATTCCTAATGAAAGAGACTATCAGAAGAGGTGGTCTCGTTTAAAAAATTGATGTGATTTCGAGATCTCTACAAAAAATAACATAATAACAAATATTTTTATGGCACTGTACAATCGTGCCTTTGAAAAGAACAAAGATATTGAGATGAAGATTGTAAGTGATTCACCCTGTGTATATAATATACAGGGTGTTACGTAACTGGTGCTGCAAACGAAAAGGGGTGATACTATATGAAAAAATAAGTCGATACAAAGGAATAACATTTTTTTTCGTTTGGCAAGTCGTTTTCGAGAAAATCGAATTTGAAAATGTAGTGAATACACGTGCTATTGCACAGGAATCGTCTGACGCGTCTGACCATGATCAACCAATTCTACTTATTGCATATACTGAAGCATATACCCGCCGAAAATTCGAAGTAGATTTTCTCCAAAACAAAGCTTTACATGAAAAAACTTCTTTCTATATTTTCGACTAATTTTTTACGTAGTATCACCCCCTTTTTCGCTTCTACCATCAGTTACAAAACACCATGTATAATAAACATTTCCTCATATCGATCGTAGAGATATTAATAACAAATATATTAATGCTATCGGCACTCTTGTTCGATCAATTGTTATTTAAAACCCTGTATATTACGTGTACTTGTATGTTACAATATAATATCTGTAAGTAGTATGTAGTGTACTGTTAATAAAATTCACATTTGAAAATGCTAATTAGTGGGAAATAGAATGTGTGAGTATTTACAATTATTTTAGGTCATTCACGAATACCTGACAGATATATATGAGAATAGAAATGGAATGCGGAGCGGGAACAGAGTTACGAGCGACAAAAGAAACTCATCGTTATTCATTTCGAGTTGAATGTGAAATATCATTTGGTGCAAATAGCAAACTATAAGCATAAGTAATCATAAGTTGACACAGCGAAACTTCGGATCCCCTTCAAGCAGTAATTCGACCTCATATTTCTCAATCTTCTTATTTCACTTTGTTGGGAGTTCGCGCGAAAGTTTCTCGGCGCACGGCAATGCGAACGAACGAAGACAGATAAATAGATCATTTATCAGACTGTCGAGATTGAGCGTTCGAGAACACGATAACGAAATTTAAAACTACGGGAAGTCTGCGAAACGAATTAGAAATAACAAACTTCTTACAATAATCATAAAGTTAAATCAAATTACGTGCTTTCTACGTCCTCTAATAATTACTCAATAAACATTTTCTAATTTTCCCTCATGTTTTTTAATTTACTGCGAATGCAAGCCCTTCGTTAACTACAAGAACCATTCATAATTTTGTCGATTATTTCTTACAGCAAGAAATATCTCATATTTTCAAATGCAGTCGATAATTAATAAAATCATGAATTCATTTTACAGCCTCGGGGAAAATGGCCTGAATAATGATAAATCACTGAAAATAATCGAGGACGTACAATTCATTCAATAAATTGTTCCATATAATAATTCTATGTAATAATAAATTACTCTACAGAAAAACACACGAACTCTATTAATGTCAAGAGAGTTATAGCGTGATTTTTCTAATGAACGAAATGGAAATTTTTATATGTTGAATTTACTAATTGATGTTTTTGTGAATCGTTAGATATAAGATTTAAATTTTGATCGTCATTTTAACGATTGAGGGTTGAAGACAGAAAAGATGAAACGATTTCATAATCCGAGTGCGTCTTTCATAGCAAAAATTCGGAAGAAAATGTCGAAATATTATGATTTAGGGTGGAGATGTATCGCCGGATTCGACGAAAGAATAGGGATGCTACTGGAAATAGTATATTCAGGCAACTATGAAATGGACCAGGGTGTTCAGGGGTATCCAGCAGCCACAGCGTGCTTGATATTCAAAACCATCCCTGATGGCAAGTACACGCGTAAATTTTTCCATCCCGTCTCAGACATTTATGGTTCTCGCGCGGTACTTCCTGGGGAAACTTTTAAGACGTTCTTTCAGAGACTTCCCTCCTTTTAATAGCATATTACCAAAGAAAATATCGAATCAATGTAACAACTAAAAATATAATCACTACCCGTACAATCATGTGTACGTCTTAAAAACTTCTCCATAAAATCTAAATGCAACCGATTCTAATATTACTACATTTCTGAGAATAAACGAAGAAGATTCATCTTCTGATAAATTAAAATCCATTTATTTCGGAAAGACGATTCTGTTTTATTTCCCCCACACTAGAACTTGATAGGTTATACTTACTTGTCTGCACGGTATCCATGATATTTTATGCGTCTCGTCGTTTCCAGTGGAAGTAATAAGAATAAATCTCGCCATCCCCGTAGCGGTCTACCATACCTTCAGGTGTGTGGTACTATTTTTTATACGAAGGGCAGAATATATCTTTTCGCGTTACCGTTGGAAGTATAGTAAATTCTCTTCGTAGCTGTATAAATAGGTCGAACAGAAAACTTTGAACTATTCACTCATAATCTTCACATACCAAATAAAAATTATATTTTCATACGAACACATTTCTCTTGAAATGATTGAATTTATAAATCGACATTTTGAAAATGCTGTTATGTGTGAAATAAAACTCGAATGTTCCTTATTAGTAGAACGAACTAGCCCTGGTCAAACGCGAAAAGAATTAATAGGGACCAACAGAATGTTCGCGTGAACTAATCCTCGCACACAGGAAATGTCTCGCCGAATTTTTTCCGTTATTTTTGCAGGTAGAAACGCATTTTATCCAACTGCAGCAGCTGACCCGTCGCGTTCTACATGAAAATACCATTTATTTCTCTCATTATCCAGCAGAAATGGAGGATGTGAAATATGGATTACACTCGTGAAAGACAAACTATGGGTCCACCGGTAAAATTCATGGAAACATGTCTGTCCTCGTTTTTGCGGCAATTTTTTCCGAAAGTTCTGGCCGGAAATAAAGTAACGCCCCCGCGCGCGCTCGTTCGTTCAATAATAATTTTTCCCGGTTCGGGACGAGCAAGTAACCAAGAAACGCTGAAGTTTTCGCCCCTGTTCCCGCCCCTCGGCTTCTCTTGTTGCTCATAAAACTCCCAGTTTCGTGTTATTAGTGAAGTTCGTGCTCTTGAATATTTTACGGCGGCCGCAAAAAATGCTTTCGTCTGTTCGTAACCAAACCACCCGCGCGCGCGCGCTCTGCGTGAGGATATGTGGTCCCCGGACACCGTGAAATATAACGCGGCCTGGAAAGTTACCTTCCCGTGGATATTTCACGAGTGTTAAGTGAATAACTTCATCCCGCGGGAGAGCCCACGATTCGTTCGTTCGTTCGTTCATTTTGTTTCGATTTCGCCGAATGTACCGCCACCTGCCGTCGCGTACGCGCTTGTTTAACTTCGATTAATGGAAATATTCGCTGCCGATATCTCGATGATTAAACGAAAATATGAATTCATTTCCAACGGCGACGAAACGCAAATCGAAAATGATAATTTAATGTATCCAGATCAAAGGAAAACCTGTTTCACGCATTTAAACAGATTTTGCGGTGATTCTTCCATAATAATCTCATAGATTACATTATTAATCATATTATGATCAAATTGTATCCCTCACGTTTTAATTCTATAGTCTGATAATTATTCTCTTTTGAGCAAGTCAAATTACTTATGGCCATTCTAATTGTTGTCTGAAAATATTTCTTGAGAAACTCTTCAATAAATACAAGAATATTTAAAATTCTTATTATTCAATTTAAATAAACGAAATATTATTATTTAGTACTCTTTTCTACAGTATTAAACGAACGCTATGTAAAATTATTAAATCAGAGACAGTAAATATTAATTCTTGTCGATATTATTCACTTCGATCATTCAGACAAAATCACATCAGTGTAAGAAACTAACACATTAATATTAATTATTGTTGTATGATTGTATAGAGTACACAAATTACTTATGGCCATTCTAATTGTTGTCTGAAAATATTCGTGAGAAACTCTTCGATAAATACAAGAATATTTAAAATTATTCTTATTATTCAATTCAAATAAACGAAACATTATTATTTAGTACTCTTTTCTACAGTATTAAACGAACGCTATGTAAAATTATTAAATCAGAGACAGTAAATACTAATTTTTGTCGATATTATTCACTTCGATCATTCAGACAAAATCACATCAGTGTAAGAAACTAACACATTAATATTAATTATTGTTGTATGATTGTATAGAGTACACAAATTACTTATGGCCATTCTAATTGTTGGCTGAAAATATTCGTGAGAAACTCTTCGATAAATACAAGAATATTTAAAATTATTCTTATTATTCAATTCAAATAAACGAAACATTATTATTTACTACTCGTTTCTACAGTATTAAACGAACACTATGTAAAATTATTAAACCAGAGACAGTAAATACTAATTTTTGTCGATATTATTCACTTCGATCATTCAGACAAAATCACGTCAGTGTAAGAAACTAACACATTAATATTAATTATTGTTGTATGATTGTATAGAGTACACTCACAAAATTAATTTTGGTATTATTTGAACTCTCTCCGTTTTATTTTCAGACATAGAATTATGTGCTGGCCGTTTTTCGTTGAGTTAATGTTCCCCGAGTGTCCTCCAAAGTTTCACGTCATGTTCCCCCGGGAGGAACACAATTTTTTCGAAGTTTAAAAAATATTTTTCTCTGTTTTATACGGAGAGTAGCTTTCAGCGGAATTCCAGGGTAGGTATGGCCAAATAAGAAAGGCTATTTTACGAAACCGGGGAGAAAAAGTAGCGGAAAAGTTTTCCGAAATTTTCACCTGGGAATTCAACGGAGCCAAGGCAAATAAAAAGCACGATGGAATTTATGCCGAACGGAAACAGTTATCTAGAAACCTTCACCGCGAAACCGCAACCGCGCTCGTAAATCGTGAGTCCTGTGTCGCAGGTTATTAGACCGAAAGTTCCCGAGTTAATCACAACTCCTACGTGCCGCGACGCACTTTCAAAAAGAGTTCCCCGAGTGGCAGCAACTAATAACGAGGAACGACGTCGACGTACCCCAAACAACTTAAACAACTTGTCTCGTCGTGTTACTTTGTAAATCTCTTTGTTCGCGCCGAGACATTCTCGACACCAGCCCCAATAATGAATCCCAAAACGAATTTTATCGTCTTTATTCGCGCCCCTCGTACCCGCCCTCGATGTTTCCATTAACCTCGACGAAGATGGGAAATCCTTTCAAAGCTTACGCGTTCAAATAATTAAGCAAACTTTCGGCTCGTCTCACCTAATCGCGTTTTCGTTGCATTTCGAATCACCTCAATTTTGGTATTTATTCGGTGGATGAAGAGGTGACAAATTTGTGCACATTTTGTGTTTCAATTCAATCAAATTCAGTTAAATTCAAATTATTTCAAAGAGAATAATAACGAATTCTTAAAATCTGATATTCATCGATTCTGGAAGATTAGATTTGTATGTTACGAAATAAAAAACATTGTGATGTGTTCAGCAAATTGTACAGAATGAAATAGAAGTTTCTTCAATTACAGACTTTAACACGAATCAGTACAATGGAAATGTTTTTAACCTTCGATGATATAAATGTCTTCTTGAATTTTGCAAACCTATAAGCACCAATAGTACCTACAAATCTAGTATATACATAGTAATTCCAATATTTATTAACGTTCTGAGATAATGATTTCAATAAATTATTCAACTACAATAAAAGATTGTAGTGGAGTATACCATGCACCGTAAGATTATCTTGAAAACAGAATTTTGTGTAACAATTAATGTTTGCAGTCAAGAAACAAATAACAGACGTGAATTTTGAGAATGGTGTAAGAAAGACAAGCCTAAAAATGAATTCTTCGAAATTATGAATTATTTCTTCGAATTCGCCATTCGATGGAACAATTAAAAAAGAAACCACAGAGTTCGCAAACTTAATTATACGAATTTTCAGTTCTCCCGCGAAGTGTGACACGATAACTTCGGTTTCCGCTTTTCGTCCTCTTACATATAAGCGATTCAAGTTTACTTCACATCCCGAATTACGTCACGGTCCGTCTGAGAACGATTTTAATGCGGTTCAATGAATTCAATGTACCCTGGAACGCGGTTGTACGGCTAGGATTCCGTTTGAAAGGGGCAAAAAATGGACTGCAGAAGAAAATAACAGGCCCGGGTGATGGTTTAACCCGAGAAAATCAACAATTCGAGGAATAACGCTCCTTCCCTGGGGACTTTTATTTTCGATTCCCGTTTTCCTGCCCATTCGCGACGTCGACGACGTCGACGTTGACGTCTGACCAAGAGGGACACTGTCGTACCCGATTCTTTTTCCGGCGTATCATCTTTCCATGCGGCGAAGAAGTTCTTTGTTGATTACAAAAATGTTTATAATGTCGTGGATTATTTACTGCACCATTTCATATTTTCAGATGCAGTCAATAATTCTTAAAATCATAAAATACATTCATTGCCTCGAGGAAACTAGTAGGAAATTTAATCAATAAATTGCTTCATGTAGGTATAATAACTCTATGTCATAATAAATTATTCTACAAACAAACACGAACTGTAGTGTGATTTCTGTAATGAGCAATTTTGCGATGACAAAATATTTCTACTTATGCACTGCTGTGCAAAAGAGAGAAGCACCCGGCCATATTTAATAAAAATTCGTACAAAATCGAATAAGAACACAGTAAGTTTTGAAAAAGGATTCCGCTGTTTAATTAAGCTATGAGAATATGTGTTATTGCGGATTATAATAATTTTGAGTTTTAACGATCGTAAATTGTTGTTTATGCACAAATGATATCAAAGATAATCAAATGATATCAAAGATAATCTTTGATCGAACCTGTAGCGCCGATATCATTTGTGCATTGCGGATTATCTAATAATTCAAATGCAATAATTCAATCATAGTTCAGTACAATTTCTACATAAGGATATTGTTGGTCATTATTTCTTATAATTATACCGGGTGCTTTTTTCTTTTCCACAGTAGTGTATGTCAATGGCAAAATGGAAATTTTTATTACACGTTGAATTTATTAATTGAAGTTTTTGATGGATCATCCGATGTCATAAGATTCTAACAGCCACAGTGCTTGATACTCAAAACAATCCTTAATGGCAAGTACTCTTGGTCCAATATAATATCGGTAAAGAAATAGCAAATCAATTTTATGAATAAAAATATAAGCACTACCCTTTGATGTTGTAACGATGACGACGACGTCCAAACCGGGTGGGTCACTGTCAGCCCCGATTCTTTTTCCGACGTATCATCTTTCCGCGCGGCAGAGACGCGTCGAAAAAAGATGTTGCTGGACGATCACGACATCACGACCGCCCGCCGGACGTAGAAAATGGAACGCGTTCCGCTACGAAGGAGGCATCCGCCGGGATCCTTTTTACCTTCGCGTGGAAGTCCTGTCAGATGGGTCTTGCGCGTGGCTTGTCGAGCAGAACTGATCGAGCAGGATGTCGATAAATCAAAATTCCCGACACGCCGACACGGGAAAAAAGAATAAGCCAAGCGTTGGGCAAACTTCAACTTATAAATCGCATCTGAGAAATATTTTTTTCTGTATCGGGCCCGGGATAAGCGACAGGGACTATCTGTACTGATCTTTGTGGGGGAATACTGCTTCTGTGAGCTGCTGTAATTATTAATTATTTCATCTTGTCGCGAATAATGAATAGTTCTCAGAGTGTCGAACACAAAGTTTTTAAAAGTATATATAATTATTAGACAGCGGATTTTATACATTAATGAAAAAATGAGGGAGTGTAATTTAAAACTAAAAACATGAGAGGAATTCAAAAAATACTCTTATTATATATGGTCGTTATTAAACCAGATTTTAAATTTTAGACTGCACGCAGAATAAATAATATGTTCGAATAAATAACAAGAAAATAAGGAGAACGAACAAAAAAGTATTTCTTCAAAATGGATGCTCATTGATTACAATGTCCAACACCGAAAATGTTTCCATATAACTGTTGGGTGAACCTTATAGTCTTTTGCGGTTTCGGAATCTGCCCTTAATTTTTCTCCTACATGCACAGTTGTTGAGAAACATGACATTGAAAAAAAGATATTTTTCAACTGTAAAAAAATATTGTGATGTTATTATGAAAGATATGGAATTGTTCTTTACAGGAAAAGATTCTGTAGACTTTCTCGAATCCGGTGCTATCTATTATTAATGCGTTATGACTAACATGTATAAACAATCATTAAAGACGGAGAGGGACCACCTTTACACCGTTTTTTGATAATATTTTTAAATTTATCTGAAAAATGAACTCCCCTTTCATCTTTCCAACGTCGTCGTTTTTTCGATCCAGAAAGCAGACGTGCAAAAGTGGTGTCTCTCAGTCTTTAATGATTGTTTAAACATGTTTAATTTGTTTCTGAAAAACTGTGCATGTAGGAAAAAAATTAAGAGCAAATTCGGAATCAGCGCAACAATCTTTATAAGATCCATCCAACAGTTATTTGGAAACATGAAGATAGTTGAAATTTGTTGAACAGTGTTATCGCAGGAAAAAATTCCTAAAAATGACATTTGTCTCGGATTTTTCAGTAATATGCTGCAGATTATATGTATTTATAGAAAAAATGAGCTAATTTCAAACAGTGCAAGGATTAATAAATTTTAAGAATATAACTAAAATCAGAAAGAAATTTCTATTCAGTTCCTACCTTTTGAAATCAGTACAGTTTTTCTTTTCTTAATTCGTACAAGGGTTCAATCACCCCGAAGCATTATAAAAATTGATTGGCATTATATCTTTCCACTTTCGTCGTTTGAAGTATTAACAAGTGTTCTAATATTGTATCGCAGTATTCAAACTAGTAATATAATTCGGACCTAGCTATTGTGTTATTTGATATTGAATACAAAAGGATAAGAGAATTTACTATTTCCTGGCAGTATTTAAAGTTTGGCAGACGCGCGTAAACTTTTGCGAGCGACTGTGTGCCGAAATGTCCGCTGACCACGCACACATATACTAATAACAAAATGTAATCGACAATGTACAGTCAATAATTAAACTAATGGATAAAATTGCTTTCAATTCGTAGGGGATTAATTTGTCGAAAAGCCGGGAAACCAATCGCGAGCTCGTAAAATCTCCAGTTGCGTTAAATAAAACCGCGCGACGAGAAAGGGGCCCGTCAGCGAAATTTTAGTCACGTGAATCGAATAATAGACTGCGATATGAGATTTCTATGCTAAATAGGCGTCTTCTGGTGGCTCATATCGATCACCAGGGAACTTTTTCTCGGTTGCCAGTGGCCGTTGCTTTATGAAAACGCGCAGGCACCAGAAAAACCGCACCGTTCCTGCCGCGCCGCCTTTTTGGCTGTTTGTCAAGGGTCCTTTCGGCGGTGACTCGGTAAAAAGTCATCATTTAATATGTACGTCTTTATTAATCATCGGTGAGTAATGGCGAGCGAGAAAGAAAGAGTCAAAATACGTCTCTGACGTTGGGATCGGCATGAGGAACGGCCGCGCGACGAGGATAAAATGACGCGAATCTTTTCTACAGACCATCCCAGCCAGCTTGGGAAACTAATAAAATGTTATTAAGGCTCGCGGACTTTAATATTCGGCCGGAGTCCCCGTTAATTCATCGTTCACCGAGCCGCTGATTTATTATCGAGCGATTAGAATATTGGATTAGCGTATTAAAGCGACGAGAAGAGCGTAATAAACGCGAGGCGACTGTTAGGAATCCCGATAGCGTAATCCACGGTTAATTAAGACGACTAAAATATGAGCAGCGCAGCATTGTGTTATGAACGGGAAATTAATTACGATAGATTCCGCGTTATTTCATTTCACGCCGTATTGGATGGTTCTCTGCCTAAAGCTGCCCGTTTCCGTTCGCGTGGCTTGCATAGTGTTTTAATAAACGAGTACGTTTTGTATGCGATTCTAACAGTGACAGTTGACGCGAGGAGAAAAAGAAAGCTTTCGTTTATGATTGGATTTCTTTGCTCCTTCTTTAGATGTATCAAAAATATCTACAATTAAATTCTAGAACATCATGATCACTAGACAACAGCAGATTTTGTGCATTTATGACAAAGATGAATGCAGGAAACGCAGAATAATAAGAACTTCGGAAAAATTTGACAATATTGCTACATTGTTAATATTTTTAAGACATAAACTCAATTTTCATAATTGATTCTAAATTTTTTAATTCACGATTACTAACAGTGCATTCCTAAAGAATATGTATATGATATTTGGTCCCCTCAGGGTTTCAAATCCATTTACCAATCTCCCCCTTCTTTCCACTCTCTCTATCGCCAAATTTCGGCGTATTTCAGCCTAATTTTCAGCGGGACCTACTTTTTATTACGGTGGGTTCCGAACCACCTTGCATTCCTAAAGAATAATTCAGTAGATTTATTAATCCGGGGACATATTACGGTAAAAATTGCTGAAAAATCTAACTGTATAAATTTCTATACGATACGCTGTACAGTTTCTTACTGTACCGTCGCGGAATATGCACCACTTCACGACCAAAACTGTGTCGATTTTCAAGCGCCTCTCCCATAAAAATTCACATTAGCACCCCCGACACACTAATTAACCCTCCAGGATGCGCAACGAAACTTTTCCTTCGAGTCGAGGATAAGCAATAGAAAGGCCGCAACGTAGCTAGAGTATCCGTAACGGGGGCCATTCAATCATGCTCATTAGGGACGGTAAACGAAGCCAAACAAACACAATCTCCCCCCACGAGGAGAAAAAGCTCCGCGCGTCACAGACGCTCGCAACAAAAACCTGTCCGTGAAAACCCAGTCGACCTAACCCAGACCTTTCGTCGGGCTGAACGCTTGTTCAGGTACCGTAACCACCCTTCCGGGACGGTTGCTCGGGCATCGGTTGAACCCTCGAAAGTTCATCGTCGTGGCGAAGGCCGGCGACAAAACCGCGGGTGGCTTTTATTAAAATGTTAAATCCAGACACTCTCCCTCGCACACACGTATAGTTACAGACACTCCGATGCTTGCACACAGTCGCGCACATGCATTCTATCAAGAGTCTAAGTCACCGGCATTTCCGCAGGGGTCTCGCTCGCGTTGAAAAATCAATTTGACTCCTCTAGACGCGATATTACGTCTAGGTCTGTCTCCCTTTCTCTTTTCACAGCTGCTACGACCCTTTTTCTCCGACGGATTTCGATTTCGTTCGAATTCTACAAGCCGCGTATATCGACTTACTCGCCGGATTATCTAAGAATGAAAGCGTGGCCACACTAGGGAAAGGGATAAAGGGGGTGGCCGGAGAAAGAGAGGGAAGGCAGCAAGAGAAGAAACACGAGACCAGGACGAATCGTAAAAAGACTGGAAGGAGACGGCCGGAAAATGGAAAGATATCGTGCTCCTCGGGTTCCTCTGCTCGAGAACCGAGCCTGAAGTGGTAATCCGCCGCGATCTCCGCGTGGCTCTGGCTTGCCGAGGGGATCATGCTAGGCTCTTTCTTCGCAGCTCTTCAGATGTATTCGTAAATTGACTTCCATTCTGCCGGTTTTACACTTCACGCCGTATTGCGGGCCGATATTCTCAACAGAAATCGCGAACGTTCGAGTCCGTCGTGCTTCCAGACCACCCTCACTCTTCCTCTCTCGTTTTCGATGGAGATGCAAGCCGCGGCGCCACCGGCGAGCCATTGGAGGTTAGAAATGCCGGTTTTATTTTACGGTTTTATTTTCCAGCTGAAAGCGTCGTAATTGAATACGAAGCCTCGCAAACCGGTTATAATTATGCGCCGGAATTTCGTTCCATAGGGGTGAACCAGCTCGACGAAGGCTTCTCCTTTCGATGATCGAGATGACACGTTAATTTCGCGCGCTTCGGAGTGCTTTTTGGTTGGCGAATCGTTAACACTTCAGGGACCAGGCCCGATTGCCAATTTCTTTATATACGATTGATGCATAGTGTTACCAGAGTCGACTGTATTTGAAATAAAAAATATTGGGGGCAGTTGCCGAAATACTTTTAGTTCACCCTTGAGCTATTTTAACTTCAGTCGTTCAAATATTTTTGTTACACAATCATTTTACTTATAATGGAAAGTAGTACTTTCTACTATTATCTGCATACTTCTTATCAAGTTTCAAATGTGGTGATACACTATACTATAGTCATAGAAATATAACCGTATATTAATTTGGATTTGTTAGAATTATAAGTAAACTGCGAATATTTGATTGATAATTGAATAAAATTATGTGTGCATTTAATAACTGAAGGAATTAAAATCAAATTCGCACATTCAATGAACAGTTTGATTAGGTTTTCAGAAAGTGTCAAATGTGGTGATACACTATACTATGGTCATAGAAATATAATCGTATATTAGTTTGAATTTGTTAGAATTATAAGTAGACTGCGAACATTTTATTGATAATTGAATAAAACTGAAAGAATTAAAATCAAATTCGCACATTCAATGAACAATTCGATTAGGTTTTCAGAAAGTTTCAAATGTGGTGATACACTATACTATGGTCATAGAAATATAATCGTATATTAATTTGGATTTGTTAGAATTATAAGTAGACTGCGAACATTTTATTGATAATTGAATCAAATTATGCGTGCATTTAATAACTGAAGGAATTAAAATCAAATTCGCACATTCAATGAACAGTTCGATTAGGTTTTCAGAAAGTTTCAAATGTGGTGATACACTATACTATGGTCATAGAAATATAATCTATATTAATTTGGATTTGTTAGAATTGTAAGTAGACTGCGAACATTTGATTGATAATTGAATAAAATTATGTGTGCATTTAATAACTGAAGCATTAAAATCAAATTCGCACATTCAATGAACAGTTCGATTAGGTTTTCAGAAAGACAAAATTTTCATTAACATTCGTTTATGTTATGAATATATTGAACTCAGAATCTAACTGTGATTATGCAAAAGTCGTATTCGTTTAATTGAAAGAGACGTTAAACATGAATTAACTGCGAAGAAAAATTGAATGTCCTTGGAGATAATTTTTAATTTCCGTTTTGTTTGCAGCGTTTTAAATATTTGCGAATAAGTTGTCCAAAGTTCTAAGAAATCCATCGGAGGTTGAATAAATCAAGAAGCGGAAATCCTTTTTCTTATCTGAATAAGACTTTTCATGCAAATAGAAAATATTCTGGGAAAGTTCCACGAACAAAAGCGAAGAAAATCCACGGCCGCCAGTTCCCGCAGAAATAATAAAACCGGATTATACCGTTTTAACCAATCTCATTAAACCGATATTATTAGAACACCACGAAAAGTGTTCTCAACTGCGAAAGGAAACTTACAAATTTCTCGACGAAGAGCACCGACGAAGACGTAAGACGTAATTTCCGGCTCGGAACACGGAACAACAAACAGAACCAGCAGCCCGGAACCGTAGACCTTGATTTACAACACTTGCTCTCGAATATTAATTTAAATTCAAAGGAGAGGCGCGGGCACGGCTCGACCCACTGGAAACCACCCTTCGAACACCGTGAACCCTCGATACGCGGAAGTTTCGCGAGCTCTGTTGCATAATTGAACATTCTTTCAGGGATGAAAGAAGTTACTCCTGATGGAAAGAAAATGAGAAGAGAGAGAAAAAATCAAAGGGGCGAGAGTCGAGGATACGAGGCAGGTCGCGATAAAATTCTCGGCCGAATTTTCTTAGGGATCCCCTCCTTTTGTTCTACATTACCGTGTCGGAGGTCTAATCTTTTTGGGGCGAGTTCTCCAAGGATTACGCTGCTGTATTGGAGCTTCAATAGTCTTTTCAAAGAACTTTCATCCGACACTTAATTCCATAAAAGCGAGATCATAATTTTTTCTATTCTCTTTACCGAGCATCTGAACCTCCAAAGACATTCTTTTCAACATACCCGTTTGTTCCACAAATTTATGTACATTTGACAAGTTTTTAATGTGTTAGATAAAACGCGAAACGGGTTTGAACGTTTTTGAGTTATCTACTTACTAGTTGAGATGATGCGGATAAATAATACAGTTTGACATTCTATTATTTCTGAAATTATACGTAAAATATACAGCTAGCGATCGAAATGTTAGAAATTTAAAACAAACAGAAACCAAATGACAAATTCGCTCTTCTTTTAATTATCTTATTAATCTGAAACTAATGTCCTCTTACGTGTTCCTTGTAATTGTACGTAACGTTGTACGTGTTCATTTTTATCATAAATGCATAAAATATATTAATCACATAATATCATAAAAACCTAAAAATCTCCTCAGTACGAGTTCGTAAATTGTTTGAAAGTAGTAAAAAAAGCAATAAATAATTTCATTGTTCCACTGATCCGTTCTATACACTCAATTTTTAAGTTACAAATTTTATAAAAAAAATGTAGATCACGTGATTCTACAATCTTGATTTGGTGAAAATTGAAGCAAAACAGATAAACTCTTATCCTTATGAAACTGATTGTAATTTATTACGTATATTATATTCTCAATGCATTTCTTCTGCCAAGAAATAATTTCGAACGGCTACATCGATAGTGAGTTAAACATTCATGTAAATTCATTAAATACATTAAATATAATATAAATAAAATTGAGATAACGATCGAGTTTTGCTGCACTGAAAACATTCGACTTTTTACTTTGAAATGCAAAGTAATCAGTTCCACAAATTTCCACCAAACCGGGGGTGCAGAATCATGCTACGATAGTCGCGACGTGAGATATCTTTACAGCTTGTACGATATTCCGGGTAAAGTTTCGCTGAAAAGAACTGGGACATCCTGTGCATCTCTTCAAAATTGTAACACTGGGTTGCATCTCTTATTTGCGCAAGCAAGATAACGCAAAGTGGTCTTAACCGTCAATAATCATTGTTCAGCTCTCCCGAGTTTGTGAAACAAGATCGCGTTCGCCTAATCATCGCCAGATCTCGGAGAAAGGAGGCTTTTCTCTTAAAAATTCCGCAATCCCGTTCTTTACGAGCTTCGTAACGGACGTGGGCTGCGCAGAGAAGACTTGAGGAGGACTCGAAAAACGTGAAACGAAAGCGGATGTCGCCCATCGCGGCCACATCGACCGTCGACGGGGGGCTGAGATCGCTAAAAGGAATGCGCAGTCGAGCGAAAAAGGCCTCGGGGGGCGGTAAAAGGGGGATAAAATAATGTAGGAAGAGGTTTAGAGAGCTCCGGTCGAAACGGCTAGAGAACTCGCGAGTCTACGCTTAGTTTTTTTCCCTACCCCTTGTGGAGTCGCAGTGTTTTTGTTTGTTTGGAGAAACCCTAATGCCCCTCTACCCCTTCTGATCGAATCTATCGGATTGCGAGCCCGATTTCGCGAGGGGATATTGTATGATACGCTATGCAATTTCTTTTGAAAATATTCGTATATTACACATCAAAGGTGAATCTAAGATGCAATGGTAAAAGTAATTTCTGTTATTTCAAATAGAGTCTTAGGAAAATAGTAGGCGAAATATTTTTGTTTACGTTTATCTAATAATAAATTTCTTAATGCCTTAATTAATCAATTAATCTTTTGCTTGTCAATTTTGTAGTTATTCATTTTGATTAAAATGGAAAGACTGTATTAATTACATTTTTGGAAAAATGTTATTGTAAGTATATAATTTGGAAATATCCATTACTAGCTTTATATGGTTTTACGTTCCGTTAAATTGTTTCCCACATATGAACAAATTGACTGAATAGTGCATATTTATCAGTGCACGGTATGATGAGTAGACAGCGGATCTTTATGAAAAATGAAAATTTTCTACCAGTATTGCAACAGACTGGAGTGAAATCGAAATTTATTTTCTTGCTCAACATGTTTAATAGGTTGAACGTAATAGAACATTATTTTTGATTTCTTCTGTTATTACTGTTTGAAATTACACATAGACCGTCATACATAGACTGCGGGTCCTTATAAATTGCCGGTTAAACCGTAACTTGGGTAACGAGAATTCTTTTTCCTTCCTCTTATGTAATCCTGTAGATTTGAACGATAAGATGCCAAAAATTCAAGTTTCTCGTTTAAATCTACTGGATTACATTGGAGAAAAGCAAAAATTTCAGGTTATCCAAGTTTAACCCTGCTACAACATGTGTCATATCGTTCATTCATAAGAAAAGTAAGAAATTTTACAAAGAACCATTTGAAAATTATTTAAAATTGCCAATGTTTTTATTGTATATCACCAACTTAGAAATTTCAAATAATTTGTTGGTATTTAGATATTGGGTCATTTGTCGTGTACATTAGTTATAAAGTTTACCACAATTTAATTTATTATTATACTTTTTTCAGAAATATGACTTAAGTTGTGTAACTTTTCTTACAAATGAACGATATACGATTGTATGAGTGATTGAATTTTAGGTCTAAGCTTAAAATTAATTTTTATAGTAACACGTCAACAAATTTTTTGTCATAATATACATGTCCCAATCTGGGTGAACTTACCGATAGGAGTTTTCGTAATTCCTTATTGTAGACATCGGACTGGGAACTCGGGAAACAAGTCTGTCTCTCTCCATTTCTCTCTCTTGCTCGCACACACGCACGCACATATGCACACACGCACGCACACACGCACACACGCACGCACACACGCACACACGCACGCACATATGCACACACGCACGCACATACGCACACACGCACGCACATACGCGCACACACTCGCGGTAATAATCAACAAATATTTATTTCCGAATTGCAAAATGAACTTGCTTCGTTGAAGGCTCGACGCCGAATGACCGGATCAATCTATCCTTCAGCGAGTAATCCATTCATCGAAGCTTTCCGTTAATCCAGGTATAAGGGGGGGGAGGGTTGTCTCGCGGTGGTCTAAGGGCCCTTAGGCGTAAGGGGAAAAAACAAAAATTCCACATGTTGGCGAACACTCTGACATAAAGTGAATTACAAAGAAAATACTAGACCTTATTGTTTACAACCTTTTTACCAAGATCTATACAGTAGGACATCGATTAACCGGCTTGATCAGGAGACACACAGTCCGGATAAATTAAGGGTCGATAGGAAATAATTAAAATGTACATTATATTCCAAAATAAATTTTTCATTTTTGAAAATTTATTTCCCTTTATCATCTTATTTGATTATGCCCTACTATATTGAAAATTTAAAAGTTTATAGATCTGTGTCAATTATTAATATTCTGAAAATTTCACCATAAGTTGTAAACAACGTTTAGCACTTTATCTACAATTCTGACCAATTGCAATTTTTTCTAAACATTTTTTTACATTTTTTCTCATTAAAAGAGTTATCCCTTTTAAAAGTGTCTGAACATTACTGTGATTTACTGTATATAGTAGGATACCTGAATAAATATAATCTTTTTATTAATATATTCATATATTAATATATTAGAATATTAATATATTAGAATATTAATATATTAGAATATTAATATATTAGAATATTAATATATTCATTTCTATTTTATAAATCCAGTGCATGAGTTCATTATATGAATATCCTACAAAATTCTCTATAACAAACGTTCTATACACTAGTTGCAAAGATTCTTCGAGAAAGTTTGAACATTAAGACTTATCTTGTTGTCGCTTTAAATAATTGACCGAATAAAGAACACCTCCTGGAATTTCACCGAATTCCCAGAATTCTTAAGCAGAGTTCTCTGTGAATAGAATGAAACTGAAGTAAAGCGTTTCGACACGTCTATTCGTTCCTCAAACAACATGGTCGGCTCGCGTCGAAGTACGCACGCAACTTGCACTTTCTTCCCTGCCGCTCTAAGAGACACAGGGTTGTTTGACTTGCTGAAAGAGCATCTGTATACGTATATCAGAAAGTGTTTAATCAGGAGCGTTACATCGCTTCCGTGGTCGCGAGTGCTCTACTACTGGCAAATTGTCGAACCGCTAGAGAAGCATATGGAAGCAGCAACTTGTTGCGCGTTGTTTGTTTTAAATTTTTGAAAACATTAACTGCAAATTTTTCTTTAGCAAATCACCTCTCTTGACAATGTTTCTTTTGTTCCTCGTCGGACCCGGTCATAAATGTAAATAATATCGCGTTATTTTCATGTGTTTTGTTTGACAACCGGATTTTCAGTAGTACAAACTACGATTCATCCGACAGAAACGTTCTCGAGGAAAAAAGGAATTATATTGCTTTTGGATTAATAAAAGACGTTCAGTACCTCAAAATAAAGTTTCTTGAGAAGCATTTTATCGTGTTCAACGAGCATTCATTATAATTATCTAAAGTAAAATTAATAGTTAACATTTTATATTTGTAATATGAATGGAATCAAAAGTAAGTTCAAATAACTACAATTACAGTGGGTGTACAAAGTGTTCGTGCACTTTTTAAAATTGAATAACTATTCTATAATTGTACCAAACGACCTGATTTTTGAATAAATAATTAAAAGCATTGGTTTATGAAATGATATGCAAAAGAGATCTTCCAAAATTAATTATTTACAAGGTTACATGCAAAAATAGAAAAGGTATTTTATTAAAACATCTTATTTGGGTCCGTAGTGAAAATTAAAAATGTATGTTTTGTAGCAAAGCAATAAATAAGCAATAATATTAATAGTTAACATTTTATATTTGTAATATGAATGGAATCAAAAGTAAGTTCAAATAACTACAATTACAGTGGGTGTACAAAGTGTTCGTACACTTTTTAAAATTGAATAACTTTTCTATAATTATACCAAACGACCTTATTTTTAAATAAATAATTAGAAGCATTGGTTTATGAAATGATATGCAAAAGAGATCTTCCAAAATTAATTATTTACAAGGTTACATGAAAAAATAAAAAAGGTATTTTGTTAAAACATCTTATTTAGGTCCGTAGTGAAAATTAAAAATGTATGTTTTGTAGCAAAGCAATAAATAAGCAAAGTCATAAGTTTTTGACATAATGCATTAATGGAGAATTTTTCTAACAATGAGAGACTTTCGTTACGTAAATCGTTGAAGTCTATAGTATATATGAAGAGCTTTACAATCGTGAAAAGCAGCCGAGAGCTCTATAGAACTTAAATCGAATTAATGATTTCGAACGATACAGGGGATTATTGGATATCTTCGAATTCCATTCGTTCGGAAATCGGAACGCGGAAAAACTCGCCGTCGCGCCGTGCAGCGCCGCGCCGACGGAGCTTGTTCATAAAAGATGAAGTGGCATCAAAGAAAAGCGAAATCGGATATCACCTTAAAAGGAGTGTTACCTTCATCGGGCAAAGCACCGGCAAGATATTGGGTTGTTAATACCGCAAGAGCCACTCGATAAAATCGATAAACATCCGAGCTCACCCGCCTACCAAGTCATACAGAATCCTCAGCCAGGAGTTCAGACAATGTTTCAATTAAGGTCGTGGAACGGCGCTGCGGTTTCACACATCCAACCGAAGCCGTGGCAATAAGCGAGGTTCAACCTCTTCGGGATTCAAGACGGCCTTAATAAACCAAAGTCCACCCTCTCGAGGACGCCTTCAAACCTTGTTCAAGAGTTCGAGCGGTCGATACCAGTTGCTGTGCGTCCACAAGAGTCATTATTTTCCCTTCTTTCTGTGGCTAATAAACAGTAGAAAGTTCCGACGATATAGCCAAAACCATCGAGACAATCTTTTCCTGTCTATTGCATTCGATAATCATAATTAAACTGTGGATGCATCTACAGTAATTTCTCAATCGTAGTCCTCGGTCGCCTCTGCAATCGTAGTCCAGTGCCTACCCATTCCACCGCCTGTCAACGCTGCGCCGGGCAGCAGGACGGCGATGTTTGATGTCGGCTCGGGTATATCGGTGTGAACACCACTACATTGACTCGAGTGAATCGAATTTTCAAACTACTTAATTTTAATTATTTTTTTGTGAGATTTTACTGGCTTATTCCTGGCATTTTTCTTATTAAAATCATACCAAACACGATATAATTTGGCCAATATTTAGTAGTTTAATCGACGATGAAAGTTTTACTTACAAGAAGGACAGCGTGTTTGATCTATGCCGGCGACGGCGACTCTTCGCGTCTCTTTCTTTCCAATACGCTCTTCTTCGTTGCGTTCGAAACTTTCATCGTCGATCAAACCACTAAATATTGGCCAAATTATATCGTGTTTGGTATGATTTTAATCAGAGAAATGCCACGAATATGTTGGTGAAAGTTCCATAATGATATCATCGAAAATAAAGAAGCTAAGGTCTTGGTGTTTTGCTGTGCCGGCGACGGGGACACGCTTCGGCCACGCGATCCTATTTCATTCTGTCCTTCTCTACGTTCGGCTTGTCGTTTGAAGTCTCAGCGCGGTAGGGTAGACGCAGTCATAAATCAAACAATAGCCACCCTACTTGATCGTAGTCCGTTCATAACACGGGTGTTGGGACTACGATTGAGAAATTACTGTAACTCGTCCATGGAAACGTTGCTAAATACCTACTGCCGAACAAGGGAACATATTCGGGTTACATAAGCCTATTTTCGTGAAACTTATGGTGGACATAGTTTTTCGAAAACATTTAAAAATGAAGTCGGTTAGTCCAATTTTAAACTAGCTGGTTATTGTTGCACGCTCGCTTCGCGAGCTCGCGAGTAGAACTGCTCTTGCGAGAGGGTTAGTGGTACGCATTGCTAGTGGGGCATACAGCTATTAATGGTTTTTTTTTTATTTTGTGTGTGACTCTCCACGTGCCACGCAAAGAACTTCCCGATTCGTTAGTTGCAGTACATTATTATCATTATAATAACTAATAATAACTAATAACTATGGCAATGTCCAGACTACGAAAACGAACGTAACACATTAGAAACAAAGCTCCTCAAAGGCAAGTACTGTTTTCCCCTTTGTATTAGTTCCTTCTTATGTAAACCTGATATACAAGGTCTGAAGATAATTTTTAATTTTCTCAAACAATGTTCCGTTAGAATTTAGTAATAATGTTTCATTTAGTTAATGTAAGCTAATTGTAATAATATTGTACTTGCTATATACACCACTTGGTTTGAAGCAATAATAAATAAATAAATAATAACTAATAACTCACTCTTGCATTGGGATATTTTTTGATTATTGTAAGCAGTAACATTAGCATTAGTTGCATAATTAAATTTAAAATTAAAAAAAAATTTTTTTTATATAAAAATGAAATATATATAATTACGTTTGTTTATTCGGTGGACAATTTCCATCCTCTCGTATAAATTGCATTGTTGGATGAACTTCTTTCGAAAAAAACTAAAAAATCTAAAAAACTACTTGACCAATATGGACCAAAATCTAATCAGCTCTAGGTTACGACGGGGCACATCGATTGCATCATTCATCATTCTGATCGCGTTGTTACTTTTTCAGAAAACGTTAACGAAAAATTTGATAACATACAAACGGCCATACGCACACACACACATACTAACAATTTGATAAAAATAGTCTAAAATGACTCCAATGACCATGAAACGTGAAGATCTGCTAAAAAATCGATTTTCGATTTTCGGGGTAATTACAGTAACTTCCCCATGAATCGGGAAGTTAAAAAATGATTCTGATTTAAGCGTTCGAACACCTTCAAGAGCCATTGTACACGTCTTACAGTTATGTCGCGGGTTCGATTAAGAAATTCATTAGATTTCTGGGAACTTTGTTACGAGCTGGCGTAGAAGTAGACGTGTTAAAGAAATGGTGGAATTTCATAATTAATAAATTCGTCAATGGAGTATTAAATTCCGTCGCCGTAAGCTCGGGTCAGCGAGAAACGCGGAGCACTTATCGGCGCGTTATATCACATCCGGCTTTGTTCCCGATATCACGGCGACCCGAAAACGGCGATTCTAATTACCTCAATTAATCCAGGTGCTTCCAGAGTCTCGCGTCGAATTGTACCCAACGGTGGAATTGTTTTTTCCAAGTGCGCTGTAAAGCGTCATTAAATCGTCGCCGGCTGCGCAGGTCCGTGTCCAGCGTCACGGGACCGTGAGAGACGAAACGAAAAGCACCGGCAGGGAATTTCTGCGCTTCACGCGGCGAAATGAGTGGCGGGAAACTCGTTGGGTAGGGAGAGAGAAAGAAAAAGAGAGAGAGGGTGAGAGAATCGGAGAAAGAGAGAGAGTGAGGGAGAGTTTAGTGCCCGGAGCGGCGAACGAAAAGAAAAGGCGTCTCGTTAAGGTGACTGTTTCAACCCTTGAAAAATTCTGCCGACGGAAGTAGTCTGCAGAGAGAGATAGAAAAGAGAGAGAGAGAAACAGCAGCATCGACGTTGACGGGAGAAACACACGCTCGGTTCGACGTGCTCGGTCTCGCGAAACGACCGTCGTGTTTTATTTTAAAGCGAACCGCATTAGCGTTCTGCCTCGTTAATTGCCGCCAAATGTTTTCGACAAACAGAAACCTGTGCGCGATGCGTGTTGTTTTAAATCTGGAGTGCAGCGAGAACGATGAGTAAAGGACGCTTCTTGAGTTGTTGTTTATTTTACAACAGGCCAAAATTTTTAATCCTTTGAGTGGCACTTGTCGCCAGTATTTTCGTTGAAATTGTTTGATTTAAAGGTGCTTCAACATCATTTTTGTTTCAACGATTGTCGAAAATGTTTGAATTCAGTATATGGGATATTTGAGCATTTTGAAAGTATGATATATTATGTTGTTATATTATTGTCAACCTATTGAATCTATCAATAGGTTTCCATTTTACTCCAGCTAGATATAATTGTTATAGAAAGTGTTTAGTTTGCATAAAGCTCTGTAAAGTCTTACTTATGCAGTAACAAGTAACTAGAAATTATTTCGCTCTCATTTGTTCATCTTTGTGTTCTTTACTTTTTACCCCCAGTGGAACTCAATTTTCTAAATTCCAAGTCGAAACACGAACATTTTCAATGTCTTTAACAAACAATACAAATACTGCTGCTTAGAACATTTTAATCAAAAGAATGAACGTGTTAATCTGGTAGAAATATTTGTTCAATAATTAAAGTAATAATCTATAATGTTCATAGTATTGTATAACAACTTTCTTAGGTAAATCATACGAAGTAGAACAACAGAGAACATTGACGACATGACCACTGAGTTCTATAATAAAAATTTTTTGAATATTTTAACAGACAATTAACATATAAGTACTTAGGGAAATAAGAAACAAGAAGGATAGAACATTATGAAATCAGGTGAACTTTTCAGTTTGTAGTTACGTCTACATATGTTCTAAAATCTCAAAATGTTGCCAGTGGTGAACATCAATAGCCACAATAAACAAAATGTTTCTGCAAAAAATTCAACCGGCAACTAATTGTGCGAACGTTACAAATTTCCATGCCGAGCATTATCATTCGCAAGCTCGTAAAAGTTAACATGCTTCTCAGGAAAGCGGGGTTAATGTACCAAGAAACGGGCGTGCGGGATAAAACAGCGAGAAACCGTGTTGAAAATCATGAGCTGGCGAAAGCGGAGAACGGGAAAAAATTTGTAATGGCTTCCCCAAGATTAACCGAATGAGACGAAAAGCTGCGCAACATCCTCTTCTTGCTGTTAGTTCGATACCGTTCCCGTTTCTTGTGTATTCGCCCGTTTCCTTGATGGAATGTCAGCGAATGGGATACGTAAATTTTTTAAGCGACGTTTTAAAGAAATTTTCATTTGAACGTGTAAATGAATTTTTTGAGACAATTTGTATAAAGAACTTGTCAAATTTTCAAGCATTTCACCACGGATTGAAATATTTATTAAATCTTGTGAAGTAGATTTCATATACTAAATTTAAATAATAGGAATATCAGCAACAATAAGAATTTAAATAATACAAATATCATTTTTCTTCAAGTAGATATAAGATACTTTCATTTTTGTATTTTTGTTTAATGTGGAGAGTAAACGTGGATTTAATTCAATATCTATGAACATCTCTTTAAAACTACCAGTGTTATTCGACTTTTTTGAGAAAATTATTTAGCAACAATTGAATGGAAACCTGGAATAAGGGACTACATTTAATGTATTATACACACAAGTTCTCATTCAATTATTGAGGAACAAGATATTAAAGCAAATAGTTCCTAGGAATTTGAAACCATGATTAAATTCATACAATCACAAATGACCTCGTATGTCTGACCAACAGATCCAAGGACTGACCTCTAGTTGAATTGCAATGGAGGTTCCTAACTCTGAGTTAATGTTACATATAAAGTTATTGTTATTCAAGAACGCTGAGTTAGTGTTGCAAGTGATACGTGCGCAACGATGTTTACTGCATAAAATATTACTGCACATTTCATCTCACAGAAGAACCATGTAGAACTAATTCCTTACATCCAAACATATACCTTTAAAATGATATATATTTGTGTTCAATTAAACTGGAAAGTTAATTTATAAATACCATATACTCAAATAATATGGTATAGTGGCAGAAAACTATATGTGAAAATATACGAATATAAGAATTTTTTAATTTACACTAAGCAAGTGAGTTACAATTATAATTTTCTTAAATTTAAAAATTTAAAAAAAAGGTTTATAATTATATTTGCTCCACAGTACTAATAGAAACTGTCGGTTAATTTACAGACGCAAAATTTTATTAATTTTTTGAGAATGATCTAAATATAGATCGAAACGACGAAATTTTAATTTTGTGATATTTTGCAAATAGTGTAGATGTAGTTTTTGATCGAACCAGTGCGCTGATACCATTAAAAATTTTGTTTAAAACCATGTAGAACAGTACGAATAAGAGGCACCCGGTAAAATGCGATTAAAACTAAAATGGGATGTAAATATGTAGTTTAGGGACGACCGTGAACGTGTAAAGGATGTACCATTTAATCTCGTATCGAGCAGGGGTGTATTCGCTTTCGATCAGGCAGCGCGATGGGCGCGCGGTCCTAAAATCGGAATAGAAAGGGCGCCCGATAAACTGCAATGTAAAGATTGACACAAACAATTCCGAAGCAAACGACCACCGTTCGAAAGTGTTAAAAGAAGGAAAGTGCAGGCGTGTCGGACTTCGATCTATCGCGGGGTAGCAGCCCCTATCCGTCGCACACGGCGTACACTACTGTACACTAAGCAACCGGCGGTTTTCCTGCATTCGTTCTTCACCGTTCCCTCACGGTAAGCACCGACGGTAATGCGCTTCTTGGTACATTAACCTCGACTTGCACACAACCCCCTATACCACCGCACACGTACACGTCCCCACGTGAGGGCGAGCACAATAAACCTTTGTGTTTAACTCAACCCCCTTTTTCACTCTCTCTCTTTCGCCCCCCATCACCGACACTCATGGGTTCAAGTTGAACTGGCACGTAAACGAAACATCTTCCTCGTCGATGCACCTGTTAATTAAAACCATTACGCTCATTACGTGAGTGCGAAATTAATTTCGCAGACCGTACCTTTCTAATTCGCGAATGAGACCTCCGTTGACTCGTGAAGACGTGTTAGGTTCGGGAGTCTACATTAGTGGAATTAATTCTGGACACTTCTAAATTTTTACTTAAATTTCGCAGCTATTTAATATATAATCTTTTATAATAATATCTTAGTATCGATCGTAAATAGGTTTTAACAAAATTTTTAATGGTATCAGCGCACTGATTCTTCTTATAATAAAATAAAAAAAAATATAAATAATCTTTTATATTTTATATTGTAATCATTGTTTTCTAATTTCAACGCGTCACGTATACAGGGTGGGGCACTTAAATGGGGACACCTGAATATCGCGGTTATTATTGGTCGTACAAAAAATCCCCATAGAATAAAGTTGTACTGTTTCCAGGGGCGAATTTCTCAAGATCATTTTTTTACAAGATGTTTACAGTTTACTTACGTGTTTCGAAATCATATGTCAAGTGATGACCATTGGCTACGATGTCCACAACGCTATGACATATTAATGCGCAAGTCGGTCGAATTTTGTGAACATTTTCGCGGGATGGAATGTTTAACAATGTTCGAGGACAGATATTTGTTCTCACCGAGGTTACATGACGTTCCTGCGGTTCTGTTACCAACCTATAATTTCTCGTGTCGACTGACTAAGCATTTCCAGCCAACCATGGACATCCACCATGGTCGACGAAGCGTTCTCGGACACTGTCGGACCACTTAACCGACTGTTCCGTTTCGTTCACAGACAATCAGCTTCCGGTTCTTGTCAGGATTTCCGGTATCACAGTCTTCCAACTTCGAATCTGTATCACTTAAAAGTTAGCTGGCAAGTTAGTCAGCGAATTGATCGGCACCAGTTGGGCGATCGGATTATTTAATAGCTGGAGCGTGAGTCGATAATGCTGTTCGAAGAGTAAAATTAGAATTCAGGATTTTAAGGCTACGGTGAATTAATATTTAATGCCCATTACAGGGTATTTTGCAGTTCGATTAAACATTCTTCGTTTAAAAAATTAATCGCACTAATACCGAGATCTACTTCATCGCTTTTTATAATTCATGTTGCGACGAAGATTACGTAAATTGCAATGATTTATTAAGAATTTTCCACTTGATCAATATGTTCTATTTAATTAATCCTGCAGATTTACGTAATTTATAATTCATTATTTTGATATGATATTTACAAACGTGCCGAATGTAGTCTTTCAATTTTCTGAACGCGAACAAGTTCTTTCAACAATGTGTTATAGCAGCGAGAATTAATTAAATTCTGATGCATCAAAGAAACATCAACCGTGTTTACGAAGCCAGTCATGTATTTACCGAGTTCTGCTGTGCTGTAACGTTTCTTCATATTTAATTTGTTTTTACTAGAACTCGCTGAACGAAACAGTTGGAAATTTTTTCATCAAACACGAACTCTATCAAAGGTTCAAAGCATTCATGGCCTGACAGCAGACGGTTTTGAGTGTGATTTAAGCTTTCCAGTTTGTATTGTGTCTTCGCAAAAAAATATTCGTACAAATCTCTGCTTTGACAACTGAAATATACTAGTTAATGAACATACTACTTCGTAACATTGATCAGGTATATTGCAAATACTTGGAACTAAATTAATTATAGTTGAATATTATTATTGGGTTATACATATATAAATTAAAGAAAAATGACATTTTCAAAATAATTGAATAGATCATGCAAATATCTTCGAAAGTACCCATTTGAAGATTTATGGTGAACATTTTATACATTCACATGAAACGTTCGAATTTTTCTTTATTGAATTTATATTGTAAATTATCGAAGTAGAAATAGTTTGAAAGATCCATGAATGGATCTCATGGAAATAATAAACAATATTCTTCAAGCATTGTACGCATTTGATAATTTATTGGATAGACGATTATTACTCAGCCAATATAAAAATTGGTTGATTAGAATTAACCATTTTACTGAAGTCATTATAAAAAATGTATCTTTAAAATCCTTTGAAATAGAAGACCAAGTTGTTCAACTAACATTTAAATTTAACTTAAAAATGTCATCTTCCTGTTATGAATTTACAATTGAAGAAAACATTGGTATACTATAGATACGAAGTTTCTTCTGGTAAATAATAATCAGTGTAAACATTACAAATAAATAGCACAACGTAATAGTATTGTAATATTGTTCACAGAGTGGTACTTGGTATTTATCTAGAACTTTATCAAAGCTCAAAATATGAGAATGCTTGTTTTAAAATTCCAATCTAGAACAAATGAAACAGCCCTATACATAGTCCGACGTCTACTCGAAAGAAATCGTACACAGAGGGTTAAACATCCGAACCAACATGAATCCCATAAGATCTAAAATTCGGGCAACGCTCAGCGTCGATCTGGGCCCAAATAAATCTTGCTCAAAACGTTTCATCCATTTTCTAGATCACCACTCGTCCCCGAAAACGTTACTCCTTTATCCCCCTTTCCCCGGTTCTATTTAACCGCAACGCAATTTTTGCTCCTTTATCATCGCGAAGACTCGCACGTCTGCAATTCCCCGTTCCCCAAGTTCTCCGAAATGCACGTGGGGGTTGCTGTCGCGCAGAAAGATCGCCCCATGGATCCCGTGAGGCCACCCTCAAAACACGGAGAATAATCGCCTGGCTGGCAGACACAGACTCGGGCTGCTTCTGCGGGTGTTTATTGTGTGTTCACACCGACGAGAGGCGGCAGCGGGGGTGGAGATGGCCAGATAGAGTGAAAGAGAGAGAGAGAGAGAGAGAAAGGAGGGGTTTGTACTCGCGACGACACTCTCGTTGTGTGTCCTTTGCTATAGAACCCCTCCGATCCCTGGTAGCCCCCACCAGTACGAAACAATTACAACTATGCTCCAACAATTTATAATTCCACGCTCTCTGCAGCCCTTCCGCTTCTCTTTCTGTTTCACCCATGGGTGGGGCAGCAGTTAAACGTTATTACTTCAGCCGTTGCAGATAATTTCCCTCGTTTGTTCGTCGACGTGCACAGTCGCACCGCCACCGGGGTTCGTTGACGAATTCGTGCGCGGCACGACTTCGGGAAACAGTCGCCGAGTCTTGAGGCTGGATATAATTCGTCGTTAATTCCTGACTACCAGATCCGTGGCTCAAGGAATCGTGATTGAGGTGTCTATCGGGTGGCTATGGAGTAGCTATGCAATGGCTCGATTCAGAAATAAACGCGTGTTCGAAATATGTTGTCTCTTTTATTTGAAAACATTCATCAACGTCACGTGAGCCGTTTAACCCCTTGCGGTACCAGTTTCTTTACAGTTACAGTCATTAAAACGTCTCTATGCACAAAAATGTAGAAGGCAAAAGAAAATTGATATGTTTTGTACGTTGTTTTATATATTTGTATGTTGATCGTAAGTAATTTAAACTTTTTTTCATAATTTCCAATATTGAAACTCTATTTGAGTTGGTCCCCACTGAATGTGCTGTATTAAATTTAAGCTTCATGTTACCAAAACTAACTCTATCGCTATTCAATATGGCTCGATAGTTCATGGTAGAAATTTACTGTCTTAGAAAGTTATATCAAACTGGATAAATTCTCAATTATTAATTATTGTGTTTTTAATAGCACATTAAACTCAACGTGGAATTATATAGCGTATCATATACCAATGTATATTTATTGATTAATAAATATATTAATTAATCTCTAAGAATTAATTTCCCCACAATATTATTTATAAATTTAATTTAAAAAGTGAAGAAATGTCACTATACCGCGTCAAAGCTAAAGTCCGTGACTCCCTCCCGTGAACGTAAACGATGATCAAACGAAGACGTGAATATCAGTCTCCGGTCCTCAAAGTGTTGAGGAAGGTGGTGTATTCAGGAATCGTTGGCGGATCGGGTAGCCACGGAAAAGCTATTGGCTCAGGAACCATTTAATGGCGAATGGAGGAAGGGCAACCACAAATTCTGAAAGTACTAAAGGATTTAAAAGCATTAAATGTGCCGGACTCGTTGGAAGGAAACGTACTTGTGCAAACGTCACTAATGCGAAAAAACTGTGGGGAATGTTAAACTTTAACCAAGACACATAGTGCGCCATTTCTTTCTCAAAATCTCATTCTATATTACTCGCACTTATTTTACTTTTAGAAAAAATTCGCGAAAAAATTAATGAAAAATAATATGAAGGCTTATAAATATTATTTTTATATAAGCATGAGAAAGTGCTTAAGCGACAGTGAATATTTAAACGAAAACTCTATAACACTTTAAAACACAATGAGTGAAATTATATTAATATAAACATAGATTAGTATGAACTACAGTACAAGTTGCAAGTAATTGGTACCAACAACAAATTTCTCTTTCCTTTAATCATTAATATAAAAACGTTTACACTATTAAACAAAATGGTCACAATATGATCAAGTATAACAGTCTTTGCCTAATGTACTATTGCACATCTGCTTAATATATTATTTTAAATACAATCATAATATCCAATTTTCAAATGAACAACATCAGTACACGATGGTGACGTAACATTGTCGCCAACGTCTAACGAGGTACTTAATCATTTCCCATAACAGATGAAAAGAAAACTGATTTTTGTATCGATTAACCATTTTCTTTCAATTTACATACTCGTCCAGTGTCGTGCGAGATGTGGCGGTTCCGTTCGTCGCTTCCATTAAAATTTGCAGAGAACAGTAAAGGGGTAAGAAGCCTGAGCGTCGGTCGTAATTTCACCGCGTTACGTAACACAATGTATAATTTGCCGCATACAGCACCGTCGTGGTAATAATTAACGCATTCACAATGCGTCCCCCGCGCTTGAAATAGAAGTTAATTGTTGCGTTTCGCGGCAATCGTTCTCGACGAGTAAATTTCGTGTTGCCGTGAAAGGCCGTAATTGTTTAGCGTCACATGCGGTCCAATAAAAAAGTCCCAAGCTCGTAACAACTGTTCAACAAATTTGTTACTTCGGCTTCTGTCGGCGTACAACGTCATATGTACAGGGTGGCTCGACTGGCGCACACACAGAAACCGATTGGTTCGCGTTTCATGTTATCGAGGTCGAGAAAATCGACCCGGTATCGCTTTTCACTCTTCGTCTTCTCCGTCTCTTTCTCTCACTGTCTCTCTCTCTCTCTTTTCCGCTCCTTCCTTTTTTATCTCTTTCCAGCAAGCTCGCCTTTGATGTTCGCGCCGAAGAACTTTTTCGGCACGGCAGAGCATAAGGGCGTTTCGCGATATTGTATGGCTGTCGATTCCGCCAATAAAACGTTGGATCTGGCTTGCCACTCGCGGAAACGCGTCAACAAAGAAGTTCTCGTTTCCATTCCGCTCCGTTTTTATTCGAGAGAGTCAACATTAATTCGCGGCGTCTCCTCTACATTTATATCACACTTGTTCTGGGATTTTTCTCTCTCTCTCCCTATTCCTTTGTCTCGTATACAGGGTGCTTCAAAATTCTACATCGTGACCAGTGTAATTCTGCACGTCTGAGCTGAAAGAGATCTAGTAAAAAATGGACCGCATAATTGATATCGATCTTTTTTTTGAAGATCAAACAATTTTGTTTTACATTATGTGTAGTTATAATTTGAGACAGTGCAAAATGATCTTTGAAAATAATCAAATGTATCGAAATACTAATTGTGACCTACTAAAATGATTAAATAAAGAAATTCTCAAGTGGCTTTTATTTTTGTCATTTTTATTGTAGACAAAAATCTAGTTACTATGCATTAGCACTTTGATTGTAGAAACCCTTTAAAAATCCCAGTACATCAAAGCAATCGATACAGACCATTTTTCTTGCGCACAAAGACCTGCAGTCTAGTTATTATGCATAAACACGTTGTTTGCCAGAAAAGAAAAGCCCAATTTGAAAAGCCCACAACATCAAAGTAATTTAATTATAATGAAAACTGCATAGTTACCTACACGAGGTAGATATTAAGTTACAAAAATGATGGTTAGAGTAAGTTCTATTTTAACTTGTAATACTAGAACAAACCAAATTGTTCTCGCTCTGCTATAGCTACATTCACAACAGTGTAAATTCAATTAAAGTATCTATATGTTATATCACATCAGCTAATTGGAATCTTTAAAATTCTGTGGGAAGGAGTCCGAAGTTTTATTAATAATCTCGAGGGTAAAACTAAGCATAGTTACCTACACGAGGTAGACATTAAGTTGCGAAAATGATGGTTAAAGTAAGATCTGTTTTAACTTGTAATACTAGAACAAACCAAATTGTTGTCGCTCTGCTGTAGCTACATTCACAACAGTGTAAATTCAATTAAAGTATCCATATGTTATATCACATCAGCTAATTGGAATCTTTAAAATGCTGTGGGAAGGAGTCCGAAGTTTTATTAATAGTCTCGAGGGTAAAACTAAGCATAGTTACCTACACGAGGTAGATATTAAGTTGCAAAAATGATGGTTAGAGTAAGTTCTATTTTAACTTGTAATACTAGAACAAACCAAATTGTTGCTCTGCTGTAGCTACATTGGCAACAGTATAAATTCAATTAAAGTATCTATATGTTATATCACATCAGCTAATTGGAATCTTTAAAATTCTGTGGGGAGTCCGAAGTTTTATTCATAAACTCGAGGGCAAAACTAAACGTTCTTTAAAAGGTATGAATCACAATCTCTTCCGCGGGAATAAGGGTCATCGATCAACCGGAGAATCCGCGAGGATTCCAAAGAAATTCCTGATCCAGATTCCAGGAGCTGTGAGAGCCATGCGGCGCCCTCGAAAACCGGGCGAACGAGATCGGCCGGTGGTCCGGCAGTAAAGCTCAATATAAATCAGACCGATCCTTCGCTCGAGTTTCAGCTCTCTTCCTTTCGGTATTCTTTCGTGTCCATCTTTTTCTTCTGCCCTATCCCGCCGCTGCAGCAGCCGCTGTTCCTCGACACGTAATTACGAGCCTTCGGCGAGGAACTTCCGGGTTCCGGTGCTTTTACCTCGAGCCGTGATTACCCAGCGATCCTCGAGGAAAGGAACGCACGAAATGAAAACTGCACGATCGAGTGGAAAGTGGCACGTCTTTGTGACTCGATTCGGAACTTTGTTTCCGACGGCGCCGGACACGATATAGTAGCTGCTCGAAAGTAATTCGGTCAGCCAGGGTCTGACCGAAAGTACCGTTTTTTGTCCGAAACTAATCTGCTATGGGAGTAGTAACAATCTGGGCATTTTATTGTGCACAAGCAGGGAATGGCTTGAAGCAAAAATATTTTTAGAAAATAAGCCTTAAGGTGTATTCAAATGGAAAAAATTGACACCGGTTGAAGTTAAAGACAGTTAAATATATCGACAATAAAATGTTAACTAAAAGCATGAACTTTCCGAATTTTTAAAGTTATTTTAAAAGATAGTAGCAGTACAATAAACGTGTATATAATAATTCACATTTTGATTTTATAGAGTAAATAAACTATTCTTTACGAACTGGAATTATTATATTTTACAGTAATCTGTTATTTTGACACTATTCAGATATGTCAGTAGTCGTCTTAATAGAGAGTTAATTATTACAATTAAAATCATGAAAATATTATACAAGGAACTGCGGAAATTTCGCGGAATGTAATTTGGAACGATACGAGATTTAAAAACGAGATAATTCTTTGGCCTACTTCTTCAGTCGTTGAAAGCCCCGCAAACGGTGCCATTAATCGTGCACGGACGCGTGAAACTGAGCGTAACGCGTTTTCCTGTTGTCGGCTAGCAAGGAAAATGACAAGAATTGAACGACTTTACATGGTTTGGTACGATACGAGAATTCGTCAGACGCTCCCACTCGCGGTGAAACAGTCCCCCGTTGTTTCCGGGTACGACGACGTCGACGACGCTCGCGACTGCGATGATGAAGTCATGCAGAACGCAGCGGTGGATCAATTTCCACCATTTTCTCCGCGTCTCTCCCTTAGTTTCAACTTCGCCCCCGCTCCTCCACCCCCTCCCTGGTCACGGTGCAGTGGCCGGATTTTGCGAAAAGTCGATACGACCCGCGCGTCGCGAATTCAAAGATATAACCGCGCGCAAAAGCTCGCCAATTTTCTACTCCGCCATGCTGAAATATAAATTTCGTTGAAAGCCGACGTTATTTTTACCGCGAAATTTTAATCGAAACGCGGGGCTACCGCTCTCGCCATTCGTCAGAAAGTGTTCGCGTAAATCGCGGGATATTATGCAGTTTTGTGTTCCACCAGCCAACAGTTCAAATTTTCGTTCAACTCGGATACCGATGAAGAATAATAAGATGATAATGAAATTGGAAATATTCTGAATTTTCAGGGAAAATAGAATCGGCAGGGTGTTAATGAATTTTTACAATTCACTCTTGGTTATTTTAATATCCAACTGCGATAACTTATGGAGAATTCAGAGTTTAATTGGACCTCTTGCAAAGCACTAATTTTTGGAAAAGAAGTAAGTTTTACTTGTTCGTACTATTTCATTGTTCTTACTTCGATCGTTCAGATTGGGAAACTTTTGTACAATTAATCTTCTATTATTTAAGTTACTCTGTCCTTTCATTTCTCTGTCACGTTATTAAGACTTTTTATGTTTCAATCCTTTCGCAGCGGTGAAGAAATTTATACTGAACGAAGGATGCAATTGAAGAAGGTTCTACATTAATCTTTTTTAATCTTTCTATCCACATATATATCTATCTTCAATATTATATTAATAGTTCTTAAAAATTATTAATTTTTGCATTTGTTTGCCGTACATATTTTTGTAAATCCATTCAAGCGGTCAAATTATGTAGGTAGTTAAATATCACTTATCCTTCTAGATTAGCAATGTATATTTTGATAGAAATTATATTATAATATATACTCACATATAATAAAAAATTTGTATAATATACAATCTATACAACATTGCCAACTAATTCATTCTAAGTTCTTGTTATTGCTTTTGAAACGATTCTGTGTTAATTTCCAAATTTGTCATCTTAGAATTAATTTTCAGAAATTATTAGATAATTTATTTTATTATGAATTGACTTTTTCCTATAAACGGAAATATTCTTTTAGAATATCTTGCATAGACATTAAACTATAAGGATTAACATTCCAAATGTATTATTTTTCTGGTGTGTGTATTAATTTAAAAATTCATTGCCTTGTGATAATTCACTGCTAATAAAATTTCTTAAAGAAACGATTTTTCTTTCAACAGAGGTTTAATCCTAGTAGACAGGCAAGCATATTAAAATAAAATGTAACAGACAATAACCTCGAACACATACACATCTACGAGAAATCTATTCACTTGTATAAGAAATTCCTACTCCAAGTAGGCTGCCGAATAATTCTTTAGATGCACCACTGTTATTTTAATAAAATAAGAAATATTCCCAACATATTCTGGATTGGTTAATTAAAAATTACGCATCGCGTAATTCCGACTGCCTTTTATACTTCTTTTCCAGCGGAAGATGCTTTCCTGGGATGCGTTTCTTTTTTCCACCGGTACAGAAAGGTTGATAATAATGAGCAACGAGGATCAAGCCCGGATTAATTAAAAATCCGGCTCCAATTTTACCATTGAAACTAGTCACTAATTACACGCGGCCAGACGAGTTCGACGATCGCCGAATTATTTGGCCGGAACTCGAAGGGGCCAGGAGGGACGCCGCGTTTCATCCTTCCGGCAGAACGACGATCCCATCCAAGTGATTTTTAATAGGTCCACTCGATCTCCGGATCAACTGTCGCCCGACTGGAATCGCCGTTTCCTGACGGGCTGCGCGCCCACTCGCAGAGCTGAATTTTATTCCATTTGCCGGACCTACGTTGCTCGGGCGTCGTTACATCGATCGGCAACAAATCACTGATCGCTAGACACTCGGTGTTTTACATCTGCGGCGCACAGAAATAAATTGGCAGGATAGGATGTAAAACTTTAATTGAAATCGACTCTTTTGACAGCGGAAGGTCCGCTCCCATTAAAGGTTCCGTGTTCAGTTCCGCAGAAATTACGATAGTCAACTTATTTTCTGACAATCGGGCAACTGTACATTGATAATATACAGGAAAAATTTGTTCTACAAAGTTCGGTACTCGTGCATTAATATTTACAATAAGTAGAATTAGCAGATCATGGTTAGGCACATCAGCAATTGTTATTTTCCTATTTATTTTTATGTCTAGGCTCACTCCATTTGCAATTGTACCACCATGTCGGAGACACTCTGTATATTATAATTTTCGTGAAATATAATTGCAAATTTTGAACATTTTGGAATATTTTAATACAATGACGAAATAATGGATATTCGATTGAATCCTTGGGTGGGTAATCAGCTATTCAGATATTCATTTATTAAATTTCTATGAACAATTTTTTAACTTGCTTCTAAAAATATACATATCTATATTTTTCTGTTTACATAATAGTTAATATCACTGCACATAGATCGATAAAATATTTACAAATTATTGCACTGTCTTGTACTTTATTCAGGATTTATTGTATCTATTAAATAATAATTTATATTCAATTTATACTCGTCATGCAAATATATCGATATATGTCAAGCACGGAAAGGGAAACGAAATACTCATGCTTATGAATAATGTATAAAATATATAATGTATCAGATGAAAACTCAAAATTAATTATTATTGATCTGTATATTATCATAGACGTTGAAATTTTCCGGGAATTATTGTACATTTTATAGAAAATTAAAGACTGAAGAGATTTATTTAGAGAGTCAGTTTCATTGTTTACCAGTCCTACTGTTGCGTCAGGAGAGAGATGTTTCTTACAATGTAGAATATATGGGAGGATTATGAAATTATGAGCTCGTTTTAATAGCTGTTACCTGATCAGTATTGCACTTAATTTCCGAGAGTCTTGAAGGTATTATTGGAAAAAGATATTGCAGGAATTAGTGATCCCTTGGCTGAAGTGGAGGAGCTTTTATGAGCTAGTAGTACGAGTCAATGATATCTGATCCGCGGTGCATATTCTTCCGGATTATTTACATTGTGTCAGGGCACTTTAAACAAACTTTTCAAGCGTTTCAAGCATCATTTGTCGCATTTTATTTAATAAGTATCTTTTTTTTAAATAATTAATTCTCTTGGACACAAAGAATTTTTCAACAAATGTCATTGTTGACTTCCATATTATTGAACGTTACGACTAGACTGCGGATCTTTATGTATTTAGTAAACTGTAAGTTAACATATCAAATATACCGGGTGTCTCAAAGCACTCGTACAAAAAAGCAATTTTTTTTATATCTGTTCACAAACATTGTTTAGGCAATTTAACATAGTAAGGAGTCTTCCTTGAAGTGGCGACATCTTGAATTTTGCGTTATTTTTTATTCGCGAAGATTAAAGTTGTCACTCTCCGACACGTGGTCAGTAAAATTGTAAAGAATTGCAGAAATTGTGAACTATGCAAAATTCTTATCTATGCACAAATGATATCGGCGCTACAGGTTCGATCAAAGATACAAAAAATTAGCAATTTTGCAGAATTATAATTTCAACGTTTCGGTTCGGCTTTGAACCATCATCAAGAAAAGTCCGCGTCTGTGAAATATTAATAGACACTGTTATTCAATAACACGGGAAATTTGATAGTTTAGACAAGAGGTAATATTGCTAATTTTTTGTATCTTTGATCGAACCTGTAGCGCCGATATCATTTGTGCATAAACAACAATTTACGATCGTTAAAACTCAAAATTACAAAATTCTTAATAGTAAAAATCGAGGAAATTGGTACATAATGAAGATTCTTATAAACCTAGTTTTCAATCGATATGAAAAAGTGACTTTTTTATTTTTCCCTTTGTTTCCAGCACAGTGGTACGCTCGAACGCAGTACCTCCTGGTCGTTAAAATAGAGGACACCGGATACGAGGGTCCGGTTTAATAAAACAATATACCGGGCCGGAAGTTCTGGCGAATATTAAGAAAGCGGTAGCTCCGAAGAATACAAATTGCCTGGGGGAATAAAGACGCGCGACGGTTCCCGTGCCCGATCCGGTGGTGATCTATGAACTGTTCACGTGCGGAACCCTGCCGTGGGAGTTCAGCCAGAGACGGGGGATCACATTGTTAGCTTTTCAACAGTGGGGAAAGTGCGGTTGATACACCGTCGGCCTGAGGATCGCAGAGAGAAAGAACTTGGACTCAATACGTGACCGGCGAGCAAACTGCTTTACTGTCCGCCTTCAAAAATCGCGCGCGCTGTCCCTTTTCCCGCTTTTTTATCGTCACGCCCCTCATCCCTTCCGCTTGGAACCCTCCGTCGCCCTCCGAGGACACGTTGAAAGCATCGTTCCGTCGCCGTCCTGTTAATCACCAGGTTTGCCGCGCGAGATTTCTCTCCGCGTCGACGATTTTTTGCCGGATCATCGCTGATTAGAGGCGACCGCCGCAGCACGACGCAGATTTTATGATACTTTATGGCGCCCGGGCGCCACGACCTCGCCGACATTTTTCTTTATAACGCTCCCGGTCGTGTTAAGCGTGAAATGTACTTTTCGCGTCCAGCAGATTGCACCGGCTACAACGGGCAACGCGATGCGACGACGCGGCGCGTCGCGTCGCGACGCTTGCCCTGCTTGCCCTGCTTTACGTGACGATTTCGTGTCGCTGCGTGGCTTTAACCGGGATTCTTGCGGTTTTCACGCGAAAGTAGAATACCGTGTTTAATCATTAGGCGACTCTGTCGCGCATTAAGTATACTATATTAGCTCCCGCGTGATCCCGCTTTACTGTCGCGGAATTGACGGTCGCTCGTAATTGCGAAAGTGGTCGCACATGGGAACATAAAGTTTTCTTTTTACACCGGGAATTAGAATGTAAAACGTCTGTCATGTAGTCCGTGAATGATCTCTATACACCCTTTCAAGTGGAGCACATTCTTTAGCGAACCCAAACACTTGAGTTACTCTTCTAGAGGTCAGAAAGCTTAGTTTATCATAATACATGATGTGAAAAAATCGTATATCAAGCAATAATAATAAGCAGAATTTTTGTGCTTTTTTTATTATTAAATTATTGTTAATTACTTAATTAACTCTGTTAAGTGTAATGTCGAAAAATATTCAACTCATCATTTAGTCTGTGTTGTTTTGATTTATGTAACAGCAAACAACAATATTACCAAATATATTCTAAATTGTTTCTGATATAAAATTGAAATTTTGAATCGTGATTTTAATATCTCCAACAATTTTTTTAATTATTAAAAAAATTTTCTTTTTATTTCTAGAAATGCAATATTTTAGAACGATCATATCATTTTTTATAGAATAGCACTTTATTAGGTTCTTATATATGGTATGATGCACTCGTCTTAGAGAATAATAATAATAATAACCAGTTAGAAACATAGCTGTACTTTAGCTTCCCGATGTGACACGATCTTAAAACACTGTTTATGTAAACAGAATTAATAATGAAATATTTGTTTACTAATCGATTGAATACAAATTTTTCTTTAGAGACAATAATGATTATACTACGGGTCTTTATGCAAAATGAAAATATTCTGCATCGATTGTGCGAAACAGTAGTTGAATAAAAATTTATTTCACCCTTTAATGGTATCTTTACGTTGGAAACAACCTAACAATATTCTTCGATTTTTTTACATTCTTCTCTGTTTTATATTTTATCCAGTTAATTTCTTCATAAATGCATAAAAATCCGCAGTCTAATTATGATATTTAACTAGAGATTAAATATCATTGAACGCAGAAAGAAGTGCGACAAAATGTAAAAAAGGAAACATTCATTTAATTTCTCAAAGGATGTATTGCGTATTGCACTATAAAATGTTTAAAAATCGAGAAAGAAAGTTTTCTTGCATGATGCGACTTTCCTTAAAGGCAATAATGATGTTTCACTGGAGGTTAAACCGTTAAACGAATCATAAATGCTGAAAAAGGTATATGTAATAAGTAGATTGCGGATTTTTATGCAAAATAAAATTTTTATAAATCACTTACAAGTTATAAGAGTTGAGTAAAAATTTATTTCCCTCATTAATGACTTTTATACGTTCGAAATGATATATCAGCATTGTTAAACTGTTTTAATCTCTCCATGTTTTGATTTTTGACTGATTTGGTTTCTCAATCGATGCAGTTTAGATTGTTTCGAGAAATATTTGTAGAATCAGGATCATAGAAAGAAATGTTAATTTTATTGGCGAATCTATTTGTACGTTTGCCGCGTTAGGTACAGAGTGTAATTACCATCCGAAGGTTCAACGTAGCAGACACTAATCGAGCGTTAAAGTTTTTATTAAATTTAAATTCAAGTTGCATGCTTACCGCTGAGGAGGAATAATCCACAGGCAACGAGTGTTCTATGGTCCGAATAACAATGTCCAATTAAAGCGGAGATTGTGGCGGCAAGGACCAACGCGGCCGCAGCTACTTGAAACGGCGCGGATATTCTGGAACAGATCAATGAAAATTAATTAAATTTGTCTAGCAAATTGTTGTAAACCATTAAACAATTTCTACACGCTAGACATTGTGTAGGCACCGCTCGCAAAAAGTTCTTCGAAATTCATAAATAACAATTAAATTGCGATTTTTGTGCATCTTACACAGAAACATTTCGTTCGCACTCTTACGAGAGAAGTGTCACATTGTGTATAAAATTGTTGTAGCTCTTTCACAATTCAAAAGAAATTCTCAACTATTGGTAGATAAAGTGTTGGGATTCGATCGATATTAATCGTGCGGGGTATAAAACGTTCAGTGGACTTTTTTAATCTAAATTTAGTTGCCGATTCCGAGCAATTTCTCCCGCGTAAATAGAACATCGTTCAACGTACATGGGAACGGTGAGCAAAACGGGGAACGACAATGGATCGACAGATGCTTTGGTATATATGTGTGATTTAAGTCGGGAATTGTTCGTGTCGCTGGCACCACACCGACGGGTATTGTCAACGCGTTGACATATTTCATATAGTTTACGCCAGGAAGTAAAAACGGATGCAGTTTTCGACCGGTTTATGGTAGCACGGACGACTTTATACGAGTATCAAAATGCTGTCAGTCAATAATGCTACCGGCATCGGAGGATGCGAGATAAAACAAAGTACGAATATTTCTTCCTAGTTTTTAGTAACACTTCTTGTTACGTGATACGAAAGTGATAAAGCTACACCAACTTTATACCAGCTCCACTGGTTGTATAAAGCTCAGCTGCCTCGGAATCGAATCGAATTTTGATATTTGTCTTAGTTCGAATAAGTTTAATTATTATTTGTTGCATTTGCAAATCGCACACATTTTAAGCAGGCATTAAAAATATTTGTACACTAAATAGTCAGTTGCTAGTGGTTCAAGTAGATTTAATATTTTAGTCTTCATTATTTCACCATAATAAAAATTGCAGAGGTTGAAATGCATGCACACTTTATTATTTCTATCACTATATCCTCCAACGACGAATATCCCATTGAAGAAGTTTTCTCAAAAATTAAATTCTGTACAATAATAATAATTTTCCATAATTATTATATGAACGCGTGTATAAATTTATACCGTGCAGCACGTAACGTGAAATATGCATTTTGTGTTACTTTATATTCAAGTATTATTGTATACAGTAAAATTTTTCTCTCAGACAAATACGTGTAGAAATACTTAAGTGCGAAAGGGTGAAATTGATTTACAAAAAGGTGAATTTAGTCTGTAAAAGGGTGAATTTGATTTGCGAAAGAGTGAATAAAGCCTGCGGAAGAGCTAATTTGGAATACAAAACTTGCGTACCATTTTTAAACTTATTTATAGCATAATCGATCTTCTTTGAAATAATCTTTCCAATGCTGGGCAAGCAATTAGATTTGTTAAACTTCGTGAAACAAAATCGCAAAAATTTGACAATATTTCTGCGTCAATCTAATCTTTGAAGGCCAATAGACAAAATATATGCATTTTAAAAAAGAAACTAAACGATATCTGAATTACAATTGGTTCCCGAGACATAAGCCACCGAATACCGTCATTAGAGAACATCCTGCGCGCTTGAATACCTGGAAGTAGTATGACCCAATTGTAGAAACTACGGACAGGATAGTAATAGTGATAGTAAAAAGCCGCTGAGTCGGCATCTAGCAGTGACTAGTACCAGATCCTAGATTGAAGTCGATTATGTCTGCGAGTGCGAATCCGAAACCTGATTTTGATGCAGCTGTTACTTTATTATTAACTATGTCTCAACATGAAAAGCAAGTCTAATGACATTTAAATTTAAATTTTCTTTTTCTCATTGTACTTATATCTATTACCAGGTATTACAAGATATACAATCACTGTACTACATGATCTAATATAAATCTTTGCATCAAATTAACCCTCACACAGTGCCAAATTCTCATTTTTAGACTAAATTCACCCTTCTACAGATCAAATTCATCCTCATGCAAATCAAATTCGTGTCGTGGGTGATTCGAGCATGAAAGAACATAATAGTCTTCTGTCGTGATCTTATTTGAAGTTACGCGAAGCCTTTGTACTCAAAAGACAAAGACTTTACGACTACTTCAAGTATCTTTGCGAATTTATTTAGGAGCTACTACAAAAATTGAAAGAAGTCTGCAGAAAGTGTTTGTATTTTACTATTGAAGAAGTTTCTTCAGACTCTTGAAACCATGAACATTTAGAGGATGTAATTTATTATTCTTGCAACGATCACTCGCTTGTAATAATGATTATAATAAAAACATGGGTACATGAAGATACTCAAGGCAGTTATAAAAGAACCATTATAGATGAAACTGTGTACACGGTATACTGTTAAATAAACGTGTTACAGCTGTTCATTGTTACTCAAAGAAAGCTTCGAATTTCTAAAGGGTGAATTTGGTTCGCAAGGGGATGAATATGGTTTGCAGGAGGGCGAATTTGATTTGCACACAAGCGAACACGGTCTGCAAAGTGGTGAATCGGGAGTGTAAAACCTATGTAATTTCCATCCTACACTTACTAAAGGCTCAGAAATTCTAGCGACGATCGAGATAGTTAAGTATTAGCACGAAACGTTTCTCCCGGAACAATTTAACGAATGGTGCCCTGCAGCGACGTGAGCGATCGTCGGCTCGAACAAGACACACGTCATTGAGGGATGAAAATGGATGTTACCACCTCCGACACTGTGCTCGGGGACTCCGGAACTTCCCGTAGACGAAGACGGAAGAGGTTAATCAAGATTTGCGGTGGAGCCCGCATTCGGGTGACACGACGATACGAATATGCCGCCTAAATTTTGATTGATCCCTCCGCCGACTTCGGAAGCCCTTTCCAATTCAGGTCCCTTGCCAGCGTGCCGGGTAAACGACTCAAATTTATGGCCATTTTACGTGTTACGACCACGTGACAGCTGGCCTGCTGATCACCGAAAATTTCCATCGAATTGATAGGGTGTTTGGCACGGTCAGGAAAAATGACGCTGAAATCTTGCGGTCGACACGATCCCTTCATCTAATTTAAATTTTTATGGTAAGACAAATATTGAGTCCAGTCATCGATAATTTCCGCTTCACTATATCGAGTTTCTTTGTTGATAAAATAAGCAACAATTATGCATTCGCCATTATAGGAGACCACTTGTTGCTATCCATCGGATAGCTTGAAAGTGACGAGTCATTTATGTGATTCATTGCAGTTAGTTTTCGGAAATGGAAATTAGAATAACAATCTTGAATTAGAATAACAATTAGCGTAACAATGAAACTATAATTGTATTGTACAATGCAATGCCATTGGAGAGAACAGTTCATGATCCACAAAAAATCAAAAGAGTACAAGAAATATAAATTTCCAATGGTGAGAAGAAATATTTTATTGCAAGAGTGATCCACAATAATTACCGTACCATTCAAAATTTGAATTTGTGTAGAGAAGAATAAATGTGAATTTTGAAAAGTAATGTAATGATGCTTCGATCATCTTGTAGTATATTTCAGGAATGATATACATAAAATCCAATAATAAAATAACATTCTAAATAATATCAAAATTTTACATTTTCCCAAATTTCTCTTGTAAATCGAAATTGTAGCATTGGAATTATGATAGAGAAATATGTATAAAATTTGTAATAATCGTGGCACGATTATGGTGCAGATAAATTCAAAATTAATGGTTTGTGAGAAACATTTATCGATAATGGCGACGAAATTGGTGGCTCACCACACAGTTCAATGAAACTTCAGCGTCTCACTGGCAAAGGTTACTGATGCCTCGAAAGCTGAAGTCAGTGCTTTACGGAATCCTATTAGACACCGAACGCTCCGGGGGTTAAGGATTGAAATCGCATTTGCATTATTAAACGATCAATTCGGAGCTGCTTGAAATCGTAGGCTGTGCACCATTCTGATACCACTTTTTTACCCTGCCAATACCACTCCATCGGCTGTTTATGGAGAGCGAACGAGTGGCTGGAAAACGGAATTGGGAACGGCGATATACCGTTCCCCAACTTCGAACCTTTAATTGGTCCTCTCCCGCACGCTCGATTGCCATATTTAAATCTCACACAAACACCACATGCGCGCATTACTTCCATTCAATTTCATAAGACGTCGCGGTTGTTAATCAACTGCAATCGTCGCAAGATTCGTTTGTTTCGTGTCGAACATGATTCGGTTAACAGTACCTACATTTTGTTATTATTGATCTTGTAAATTAGTGAATCGAAATGTCGTTCACACGTTGAGAGCCAAGTCAACGCTCAGAGAAGTCACGTAAAATAAAGAAAAATTATTTAATAATACAAGAATAGGAAGACGAGGTTCATTATTATGTTATTATGTATTACTATAGCTAGTTATTACAGGAAAATCATCAAATTAAATCAAAATTAAACAATTGTTGAAACATGAATTTCTGTTTTAGCTTTGTTTTTTCTAGTAATTGTATGTGACGTAATATAATACAATCAGATTATGAAGCATTAGATGTCACAGTCCTCGGACTTTAATGTACTGAATACTAATTTCATAATTATCTGAACAGTGCACAGGGATTAATAACCCTTAAGTTCACTGGAGCATTCCATGCAGTATGCGGTTTTAGTGACAGCTGAATTTAGAATAATATAATTTGACACACGCCATTATTTCAATTATAATGTACGATTGAAGTAAACGTAGTGGAACAGCACATGTTACACATATGAATTTATCAGAGGAAATTATATAATTATGGCTGCGGAAAATATTTCACAGACGCGCGGAGGGATTACTAAACCGTGTAAAATGAGCTCGAAAAATAAATCGCGTATTTGTCGGTTATAGAATCTCCGGAAAATCGTATAAAATGAATCGTTGCATTTTCGAACCGTGTTCTCTTGGAAAGTAATCAAAATAATTCTGTACAATCTTCAGATCTAATTTAATGAGAACATTACGAGTAATTTTCATAATCTGTTGCTGGTAACAGAAAAATAATACTTGTACCTAACAATAAAATACATAATATTATTGGTTACCTTCAAAAAAATTGCCTTCAATAATTATGAATCATTTTTACCGTGTTCTAACCATGACCAACTTACTCTGATCTTTAAACTCGATTTTCTTGATGTGAGAACATGGCAATACTAATTAAATGCTTCATTGTAATCAGTGTCCTTTATTCCCAAGGGTTTACTCTACACTGTGAGCGCGCTCACACTCTCACACACACACACACACACACACACACACACACACACACACACACACACACACCTTATAGCTAGTCTTAACATTACGGGGATGTCATACTTGAAAATGCGGCGTTAGACAAAAAAATGTTATTTCTTCTGTTCGATTTATTTTTTCATGTAGAATCACCCTCTGCCCGATTGTACTACGATTTTCGTTCCACCCTATATAAGAAAATACAAGAAAATGCTTTTCAAACAAACCTCGTACACCATTGTAGATATCCGAGACTGCCAGTATCAATGCATCTTTCGACTCTACATATAATGGAGTCATGATCAAAAATAAATAATTCAACACGACATGCTTTACACACTACAGCTAACCGTTTCCATAGCAAACGTTCTCGGCAAACGATCGCCTCGCAAAGTAGCAGATTGACAGGCTAAGAACTACTAGGCATACTGCGAATATAGAAGGAGGCGATGGGAGCAGGATCTTAGAAGCCGTGAAATCATCGTTAAAAACGATCGACACGGTCCTCGAGCAGAATCGTCGCCGGGAGCTCGAGACTCGTCGAGGAGGTCGATTGGAAGCGTAGTCGTGGTAGCGCCACCCCTTAGTGCAAGACGCGCCGTTACCCAGCAGGCTCCATTTACCACGATAGCTACGAATACGTGTATTACACTCGGGGTATCGAAATTCTCCTCGGCTCGAACCACCCCCCAAACCCAGGACACGACGTCACACCCTCGTGCCAGCCATTTCACCTGGAACGACAACCATCCCGCGACATAACGATACGATGTTTCGCCGGGAAAATTTCGTGGAAATTTCGGCCCGTTCCCGAACTGCACCCGCGGCCTCCACGTCGTCGCGTTCGACTGCAGGTAAGTCTCTTTTGAACGTGAAATTTACACGATGCGTCTGCCAGTTTCGCGACGGGGCGAAAATTTCGAGCAGTTTTTTGCCCGGTTTGCGCCAGCTACGTTCTCCTCGCGCTTTTCCCCGGCCTCCAGCTTTCCACCCTCTTTTTTCCTCGGTTTCTTTTTTGGCCTCGTTCGGAGGAAAAGTTGGCTGCCGGTACGTTTCGGGGTGTGAAATTCTGTTTGGGGATTCTCGCGGTTCCGCTCGACGCTGTCTTGCCTGCGATCCTTGCCGTCCCGCTCCGAGCCACTTGAGACAAAAAGTGGAGGAAGTGGTGGCGCGGGATCGTTCCTTTATGGAATATCGCGGCCCCGTTGCGGAACCGCTCTTTCGGATACATGAAGGAGTGTCGCAGATGCTTTGGAATCGATATTTTCTGCGAATATGGTGGATGTACGCCGTCGGTCGCGACTATCGACGCATTTGGCAATGATGGAGTAATGGACACGCAATTTATGTTCTTATATGAGCATATGAATGAGTATAGGAGTACATGTGTGAGTGTGAGTTGAGTATACCAATGTGTAATGAGGGTTTTGAATTTGCAATTTTTACATATGTAATATATCACCGTGTGGATGACTGAATGTTTGTAATATATCACCGTGTGGATGACTGAATGTTTGTAATATATCACCGTGTGGATGACTGTTTGTATCATATGTTTATTTGTTATATATAATTTTATTGATTTATGTGTTATATATAATTTTATTGATTTATGTGTTATATATAATTTTATTGATTTATGTGTTATATATAATTTTATTGATTTATGTGTTATATATAATTTTATTGATTTATATGTCACGTTAAGGCTTTTGTTAACAAATGTACGTTTCGTTCAGTTTTTGTTAAATAAAACAGTTCTCTGCGAGCAAGCGACAGATAACAACGTGTTGTGTCGAACCTCAGAGTCTCCTTACAAATTTGTAATATATCACAGTGTGGATGACTGTTTCTATCATATGTTTATTTGTTATATATAATTTTATCGATTTATGTGTTATATATAACAAATAAACATATGATAGAAACAGTCATCCACACGGTGATATATTACAAACATTGAGTCATCCACACGGTGATATATTACACATATTCATTTCGAAGCTGTAAATCTATATATATGTGTCCAAAAGAACACTCAAAGCAGTTTTCTGATATTTTTAGTAGAAAATGGAAGAGTATTACTAATAAATACCGAATTTTATACATTTATGTGTAGGTGCAATTTAATGCAATGAAGAAATTAGAAGATTTTAGAAGTCTGAATACATTACTTCCACTACGTTTGAATTATTAGAGAAAAATATATATTTATATTTATCTCGTATGCCTTGCAATGATATACAAACTTTTTATTTTCCATAAATATCCGGAGTTTCGTTTTCAAGAAAATCAAGTTCGAAAATTCGTGTCCAATTTGATAGGAATCGTCTGACGCGTCTGATCATGGCCAACCGACACTACTTTCTGCACATACTACTGCACGCGAACCCGACGAATCTTTAAATTCGATTTTCTTGAAAACGAGGCGCCAAACGAGAAAATGTTCTTCTCTTTTTCGATTTATATGTACATGTAGGATCGACACCTGCCCGCTTGTACATGGTATTCGGTCACACCCTGTATAAGCGAATGTGCAAGTGTTGACAATTAAAACTCTTTAGTCTGACTGACTATATAATGCACTATAAAAATAGAAATATGATGCTTGAATAAAGAGATACAGAGAATATATTTTCATGAAAGCATCTTTATAATTTCAATAATTGTAAAATAAAAATTTTGAACCGGTTATTTGACTGGTGGTAGTTAGTTTGGAATAGTTTGTTCTGAAGTATGTAACTGTATGCAAAATGTAACTCGTGTATGGTGAAATAAAGTTTATATGTTTGTATGTTGTATGTTTAATTAAGGTTTGTGGATTGTAAATATTCAGTAAAACAAACGTATATACGAAGCTGATATGCAGAAAGAAGATGATTATTCAGATATGATTGAGATTTCGAAAATACGTGATTCATTAGAGTACCTACAGTCATTAGCATTAATATTCGATTACAAAAGGATTATACGTTATGATATTCAATAATGTGTCGCTAAAATTAATCTGAGCCTCTTGTGAACGTTAGGTATACATATTCTAATGGAAGATGAAAGAGCTCCGAATATAACTAAGTAATTAATATCCACCGAAGTAATTAATTGATATTGGATGGAATATCTATAATAATGGTGAGAATAATAGAGAAGGCAGAAAGGAGCTCCCATTCATATGTTGTAAAAGGAAGGGCTTATCGCGTTCAATCAGTAATATTACATTTATTCGAAGAACGAACAGCACGATGAAATGTTTATAGAACAGCACGATGAAATGTTTATAGAATCACACGAAGTGTGCTTTTTAATAATCACACAAAAATAGGTTTTTCATTATTTCTAGACTGACTTTTATGCATTTATGAAGAGATTGGTCAGGTGAAATATAAAACAGAGATTAGAGAAATCTTATTAGATTTTTATAGATATATTATAAATATATCTTCTTAAATTCTCAATATTCTCATATTATTATGATGTTTCCATGTAGAAAATCTATTAAGGGATAAAATGAATTTTTATTTAACACCTGCTGCTTATAATCGTCGCAAAATATTTTTATATCAAACATGGAAAAACGAAAGATTGATTGGAAATTATTATTTGCAATTTTCCCGATGGGTTAAACTTACTTGTTTAACATTGATATGTGCGCGTCGACGCGTCCACTTGAATTATGGCTAGCCGTGATTATATTTTAATTAAGGTCGTGTCTCATGAACGTCGCTGGCAATGCCTCATTCTTCGTGACTCACAATGCCTGCCACCCCACGACATAATGACATCGATGACGCGATTCACGCGCCGTCTCGTTAATATTCCTGCCGCGAGGCCCGCGTATATTCAACCGTAATAATTGGCTCGTCGCGGCGAATCATTAAAATGGCAAAGATCATCGTTCGATTCGCCTTTCCAGCGCATAAATTTCGATCACTAACCAGACTGTAACGGAGATCCGACGCAATCGGTTACACGTTGTACTACGAAATGAAACGATTCCGGTTAATGAACGCGCAACTGATTACGAGCCATCGAGGAAATGTCCGGGATATGTATGTTTTATCAGAAGCACTGTTCAATATTCCATCATTTTCCGTGTCAGTGAATCGTAATTATTATTTCATCCCCTCTGCATATTTTATCGCAAGAAAATTTGTTCCCGCGGGTATAGTTCGAAAATTGTAATCCTTAAATGCTAAAACGGATCATCCCCATTTTCTTCTATCGCGAAGTATTTAAATTTCCTGTATAATTATAATGCTAATTTATTTGGCGTGACGGAACGAAGAGACTTATTCAATTTTATTCGTAATAAATCAGATCAATTATCGTTTCCTCGGAAATTCTGTAGTCTCTACATTTTCATACATGCTTAATGATTTGGAACAATTTCATAATGAATTTAAGAATTCAGTACGTGTGATCGCTCTATTGTGGAATATTTTACAAAAGTTAGAAATAAATGAATATTTGCTGATTACTTAGAATCAGAATTCATGTTTCAAACCGAAATTTACTGAATTTATTTATGCATATAACTCAAATGCTTAACCGACCGATTAGTTTTGCTCATTTGCTCATTTCAAATATCGAATATAAAATGTTTTTTATTTATGATATTATATTTAGTAATGTACAGGATCAATTTCTCTGGCGAGAAAAGATCATTATGATTCCAAACGTTAAAACTCGTTCCATTTTTCATGTACTTTCAAAAGCTGGTATATTCTCAGTTCATACTATCTAACGTCAAGAAAATTACTAATTTTTTTGTATTCGCATGACTATGACAGGTGCTGCACGTCAAGCTAACAAGGGTTTATACCTCGAGCAGGTTGACATGATTGCACGTTGTCCAATAAATAAATAAAGTAAAATCCGCTTCTAAAAAATGGTTTCTTTAAAGATGCATCCATACGTCCAAAAGAAAGTTTATTCATAAAAAATTCTGAGGCTTACGATGAAGATTTCAAAGAGCTATTTTTACTAAGAGCTATTAAATATGAAATTATTCAGGTTTGAGTCACTACTGTCGAATTCGGACTAATGTATTTTACGTCCCCGTTTCTCCGCGATGAGTTAACAAAACGTCGGCCATCGCGCCGGGCTTTCAAATTCAGAACGGTCTTTTAATCTGCAGAGCGTGATGCCGAACGTATCGCTGAAAATGTCTGACGCAAGACCAAAAAGGCGAGGAGTGGACTGGGTAATGGAGCGTTCCTTCAAGCGCTGGTACATGCATACGCACATACATACGTATTTTCATCCAGCTGAAAATCGCCTCTCGACCACACACAACCGCGAAAGCTGCGAGAATTGCACGCATGGTTCGCGTAAACCTAGGAAAATTGACGCGACGCGAGGCGACGCGACGCCGAGCTTCGCGACAGACCGTTTTCCTCGTGTTCCGTCACTTGTTCGACGGAACAGCCTTTTGTCGGTGATCGGCAACGTAATGCTGCGTTTGTTCATTAAAACGTGAATCACGACTGCTAGCGTGCTCGTTAATTAATACCGTCGTCATTGCAGTGGTTTGGAAATTCCGATTTTTAGACCAGAAGAAGCCCTGTACATTTTATTTCAATTGTTCGCTGGTCCGTTGGATTTTGTTTATATGTTGATGCTTTAAAATTACTTATTTAGAAGATACAATATTGGTACGTGTAGCTTCGATATTACACATTTCCTAAATCTTTGAGGCACATTGTTAATCATTTACACCAGGAGGAAGTAATACAAAGAGGCAAAGAATACTTGCTTTAAGAGTGGCGTCTGCCTACTCGTGTGTGAGTGCACACACCGCTACACCACGTGTACGCGAGAATTATAAGAGTCCGGGTTTACACTTCTGATATCTTAATAATGCAAAGACTGGGTTTCTTAATAATCAAAATCGCTAGATGAAAGATCAATCTAGGGTGTAATTTGGCTCAAAAGTCCTACTTTTACGTTCACGACGCATAATTCTCATTATTCGTAGGCATGTGTATATCACTTGATAGCCACGATAGGCGGCAGCACTTTCGTCTGTCGTACATGCTGCCGAATCATGTGAATTACGTGTCGTAAACGTAAAAGCACTGACTAGGTATAGGATAGACCTATCATCTTATGGGACATGGTGTCTCATGTTGTGAATTACCGACTGTTCAAAAAATCAGAGGTTTTGGTATGCCCTCTACGAATTAAAGTGGCGAGTTTAGGAATTATATCGAATTTCAAGAAAGCTGTCAACACAAACGAGGTATGGGAATCCTATGCCTATATCTTGTTTGTGCTGTCAGCTTATTTTAGAGAAAGCACCACCGACGAGGCCCTGTTCGTGGCCCTAAACACAGTTGGTAATACAGGAAATGACAAGAAAAACGGGCCAAGTGGCCCTGGCAAAAATGGCCACCGAAATACATTGGATGATAGGTCTATCCTATATCTAGTCGGTGGTAAAAGTAGTTCTTTCGAGCCAAATCGCAGTAATCCCGGACCCTTACAATTCTCGTGTTCGTATACGTGGTCTAGCTGTGTGTGCACTCACATAAGATTAGGTAGACGCCACACTTTTCTAATATACTCAGTTTGATGTCATAATCTAGAGATTGCTATGCAACATGGTTCAATCTTGAAATGCGGCTTCTATAGACAAGCGCTATAAAACTGAAGCAAAATTAAAATGTTTTCGGCGCATTGGTTCGATCAAATGTTACTCGTTACACTATTTGCAAAATAGGCACAATACTTTGTCTCAACGTTTCGATCTCAATTTAGATCATTATCAAGAGAATACAAAAAATAATATTGTGTCTGTAATGGAAATTAACAAAAAATTATTCATTGCATTAAGCCATCAAATAAACTAAAATATATCATTTCTTTTACCCATTCCAAAAATAAAAATTAAATTTTTCTGAATAAAGACATCAATTAACAAAATTTTCATACTCACTTGCGTAGTGTACACAAATTGTATAGCATTGTATTGAATTAGAAAACTTTAAAAGAAAACATTGGGATTTAATTCGAAAACTTTTCAAGAACGCATTAGAAGAGCACGTGTGACTACATGTTGCTGCCTAGGCAGTCACCACAGTAGTGAGGACTGTACAGACGTGCAGACGACAATGGCTATAAAACTGACTCTGGCTAATGAAACATTTAAAATAGAAAATAATTGAAATTACAAAAATGTAACCATATTCAACGTAAATACAACAGTTATTCATTGAATTAAGAAGAGAAGTTTGTGAATGGTTACGGTGAACTCAAATGACGATGTAACTCGTCACCCCCAGCTATAAGATTACTTTCGTTACCGACTTAAAAACGGTAAGTTAGAATTTTAACATAATTTGTTCACCCGGTTCGGCGACATTCGACACGGTAATCCAATCACGTCGTTCAATCATTCCTTCGAAGCGGGTAGGAAGAGTTCGGAGGAGACGCGACACAGAACGACGGTCCACGTCGACGTAAATTAATAAACAACTTCGCGGAAGTCTCTTACCAGGTTTATTTTCTCGTTTCCCCATCATTCCGGTCAGTCGACCGTCCTGCTGGAATGAGTAAAAACAATGCAAAATTCATTAAAAGTTTGCTGGCGGCAAACGTTTCGCGGAATTATGACCGTCTGCTCGTAATTATCGTTTCATTTCATTATCCCGCATCCACGCGATCGTTTCGCGAACCAGGAAAGGAAAGAAGGAAGGGAATGGTGTCAAAGTGTACTCAAATGAACGAGGTACGATGTGTCCCGATAAAATAACACCTCTGTGAAGCCGAACCACAATTTTTATTACGAAAATTGTCGGTTCTTCAAACCAAAAAATAAATATTGCAAATATTCACATTATTTTGTTATCTTTACATGCATCTAAAATTTGAAATTTTGGGAAATCATGGAAGCCAGTTCATAAAATATTCGTCGGATACTTTTAGCTACGTTAATAATACGAGTCCAAGCAAATCTTTCTGCGTACACATTTTACGACACGTAAGCTTCGAAAAAATGCGAAAGAATCGATTTTTCGAAAATGTAAAACCAGGATACTCGACAATGTCGACCGATCAATGGCTCGTCGTATTTAACAGGAAGGGACAAGGGACGCGGGACTATATTAAACGCGAAAGATGGTGGGAAGGAAAAGGGTTGAACACGCGGTCGCATTAAAGCACGCGTTTCAACGAACAACGCCACGGGTGTTTTTTAATTAACAACAGGCGAAACGAGCTTGTCCCGGCGCGGTTATTACACTCGTCGTTTCTCCCGTCGAGCGTGATGCAAAGGTTCCCGCGCCTTTCCTTTTTCTAAATTTATCGCCAGCGAAACGACATTTTTTTCCTGCGAGCAGTGAATTAACCTGTAATTTGCCTTCTTAGAAACAATACGGAAGGTTTGAAGCTGTTAGCGTGGAATAATGATGCTCCGCTTTCCTTTAATTGTCGCAAAATGGATCGAGGATATTCTCGACGAAACGCTTAGACTATGTTGCAAGACATTCTGAGAATATGTTGAAGGTTCTGCCTCAATGATTTCACTGTTTAAATTTTTGTGTTTCTTCTCGGTTTTTCAAAGCAGTAAGTACGCATACTATGACCATTTTACAATGTTCTTAATGTTTTGAACGTCAACAGGACTCATTAAGGCAGGTTAACTATTAAATATATATATTAATCTCTGCTTAAACGTATAATTTTCGTGATAAAGGAGACTCTACGAAAAATTGATTAATTAAACAAAAATTCTATTGATACGTACCACTTTTTAAACACATGTCCTGCCATTTTGTCCCACTAATTTATCGCGAAAGTTAACGTTTTTCTAGATAAATCCATGCGGAACACGTAAATTTGATAACCAGAATATACAAGAATTTAATTCCCGTAATCCACTAAATAAAAATTAAATTAATAAGATGTCTTATCTTCTTGCACCTGACCGTGGTAGTTCATTGTCTGACAAATATTATAAATCAATTATATGTTCTCGGCGCACAGTTTCGATCAAAAATAAAGCAAAAACAAAGCAAATTAGCAATATTTAAATGTAACTCAACGTTTCGATCCAGGTGTGGATCATTTTCAAGAGTAATTGCGTTTGCTAAGTGCAAAGAAAGGTTTTAAAAATGATGACTGAGTTCCATGCTGGTTTACATTGAACTTTATTTTTGATCGAAACTGTGCGCCGAGAACATATAATTGATTTATATTAAAATTTACGATCGAGAAACACGCAACTATTATCTGACAAATATTGTTCGTGACATATTTACCAACGCTCCGACGAAACATATTCCCTGGTCGCAGTTTCATGACAGCACGTCAGCTGATTCCCGATCTATTTCGGATCAGCATTCCCGAATTTTGAGGAACTCCGCCGGGGCCGCGTATCACCGGTGGCATCAAAGGCAACAATAGTAGAATCAATCGACTCCAAAAGTGAACTCCTGCCGGATCGAACATCGAGGCTGGATCTTGCGTGCGTACATTACCCGTATCACGAGCAAGGGCAGCGTGTCGAATATATGAAGAATGGTAATTGTATACCCGGGCAAGTCAAACTAATTCGAGGCCCGTTTGAACAACGTTACACAGATCGGCACCAGGGTGGTTCGATTGTACGGTGAACGGAACTAACGATGCGCGAGAGAAAGCTGATCGAAGTTAACCAAAGTCGTCGAACGGGGATCAACAATTCCGTGGCTGTCCCAGTGTGCCCCGGCCGAGGCCTCGTTAATAACGGACCGTTGTCACAGTAAATAACAATAAAACTCTATTAATGTGGTGGTACGACTAGTTACAGGGCCTGGCAGCCGGCCAGGGACATACTGGCACGGCTATTCACCCCGTGCGAGGACAGGGTGAGCCCACCCCACTCTCGGATCCAGCTGGTGTTGTTGCTACCAGGCTCTCGCATACCTCACTGGCCATATGTAATGCAGCACGGTTATGCAGTATTACACACTGGAATGGTTCCTCTCCAGGGATCGACCGGTCACAAGATGCACAAGGTGCTCCTGGAATTGCAGAAACCGATCCTAACCAGGTTTCAGATGGCTTTCGTTTCCGAGCGCACGGTTTCAAAGGACCATCATCCAATTCGCGATCCCATAAATATCGTCGGGATCTACTGCGCGCAACTCTGTTCAATGAATCCGTGGTTATGCATCTGTTGTTGGGCGCACTATAAGTTTTTTAACGATTGATGGGTTTCCATAGTTCGAAACTCAGGACCTAATGGATTATCCGATGTATGATCAAATGGATACTGTCATGTTGTGCTTCTGTTGGCAAGACAATTTTTAACTGTAACATTTGTGCACACGAATGCAGTAGACAACACATGATTCTGCTGTTGTATATTGAATTTAAAAATTGGATGGATTCTACATGATTGTTTTAGCTGATTTCAACTAGGAATCACACCACGAATTTTAAGATAAGGCATAGTAAAATTGGGATTTATCATTTGAGTATGCATGTGTCGGAAAATTGATTCGTACCAATGTATATGGTCAAGATTGAGTTTCAAGTGGATTAATATTTGCCACTTAAAAATTATTTAAAATAATTATAAAAATATAATTATTTATATTAATAAATATAATTATTTAAAATAATTATAATAATTATTTAAAATAATTATAATAATTATTTAAAATAATTATAATAATTATAACATTTCCTTGCACTTCAGAGAAATAACGCATTCTGAGTTTATAAATTTTAATCTATCTAAAGACTTTTTGAATCATTTTGTCCTTACGTTTGGTGACAATCTCTATTCAGATCTGAACTATTTTAACCCTCAGTCATGTTTGACCAAGAGGTGTTACAAATGCCACCAGTCAAAGGACTTGTCCTATGAACAATATTGACGAAAACTCAACTCTGACTCTGGAGCAGACAAGATGCAAAATTGAACGTGTTTCGGTGCCATGGCACGTCTCACTCAAGAATTCTCTTTGCCAGGTAGTGATGGACGTCATTTCCTAGGTTGGAACATGAATTTTAGTCTCGTTAGTACGATACTCGAACACTCTTCGCGAGTTCCGGATTCCGTGTTTGATTAATGGGAATAAAATATTTGTCAAACGAAATGGTAGCTACGATTCACGGTTCAGTTTCAAGCTTCTTACTTTCGCATTTCGTGAATAATCAAATAATTTAGAAATGTTTCTAATTAGTTTTTAAAATATTATGATACAATTTGATTTCATTCGTGATTGATTTTGATAAATTAGGAATACAGTCAAACTGGATAAAAATCATAAAGTTTATTTTTAATTAATTATCTCGACGGATTTTCTTGAAAAAAAACAGCACATTATGCTTTATATAAAAACAATACTGGTTACGAAAATAGAATAATGTGTCTCATAATTTTATTCTGAAGAAAGTTTTGCCTGCATTATGACATACAAGTGTCTAACCATTGCTTGCTGTTTCTCCTTACAAAGAATAGAGGAAGTAATGATTCCTTTTACGTGCGTTATCTTTTTGAGACTTACTCTAATTAAATTATTAAAAAAAGTAATATCATTATCCTTGATGCATCATAAATAATACTTTCATACGTACAAATATTTTCTTCTTATTCCATGCAAATATTTCCTGTCAACTTTTATATTTAGTGAATCTTTATTCGAATGCACTTTTTCGAATCGAGACTTATCCATAAACAAACAATTTCATTGACAGCAAAGAACTTCAATATTAAGCTTTCTGAAAGTTATTTGGGTAGATTTTATTTGGATTCGTTTCCTCGTGTGGATTCCACACTAGAAAATTCTCTTTCCCCTTAGAGCAGCACTTCGTATCAATTTATTAATGAATAAGGTATGAGGGAGTAACAGAAAATGAACCACACATTTTTAAAAAAACGAAGGACTCCCCGTGCGGCCGTTAAAGGGAATAATTTTTCACACTTTCCGACTTATCCCGAAGCGGATCCCCACGGTGGCGGCGGCGGATTCTGAGAACTCGAGCAAAAGCAGCAAAAACAGCGTAGCCCGAAGCCACGGAGCGCTAAAGTCGACGGGACGAATGGAAAAAGGAGAACAAAAGGCTCACGGCTGGGTAATCCTTTCTTAAGAAGGAACGAAGGTTCGTCGCAGGGCGTTTGTTTTCCGTCGATCGCTATCGGATCGAAGAAGTGGAAGCGGTATTTGTCGCCGGCCCGGCGCCGCCCACCGGGAGAGAAACTTTCTCTTTCCCCTCGGAATCCTCCTGGACTACCGTCGGGTTACCCTTCGACGGTTCCCATGGTACATGGAAAAGGGCCACGTGCGAATCGCCGCCGGAACTTTGTACCTCCCGTCGTGTACCGTGTATCGAAATCGCATAAAACATCCTGGCCGCAACGAATCCGAGCCGAGACAGAAAAACCCGACGAACTCGATACCCCGAACCGCTACAGAGAGAACAACCCCGAAGACATAAGCTGGATCTAAAGATGTCATTTTGCTCGGAAGTTATTCTTTTTTAAATCAACGAGCCTTTGTTATCCTGGGTTTTTATCTTACAACGATTCTGCCAGTTCTCTGTTCTGATCTCGAAACGGGATATTTATGTTGGGTGTCTTGTTACAGTATAATGTTGCTCTCGGAAAATGTATTTTGTTGAAACAACGCAGGTAGATTACGTGGAGCTTGTATAAGCTGGATCGTTAAATTGTATCATCTAAAGTGGCTTGTTAATTATTTGTTATACAACACAATGTCTCACACGAAATGTTTTAAATATTGTCATTAGTTCTTCATTGAAAAATCTAAAAGTTTATTTTTAATGTACGATCATTAATAAATTTCTATTCTTTTGTTCACAATTTTTATTCTAAAAATTCCTCGCGTAGTTTCAGAGAAGTAAATCGAAATTTTTCTAGAATTCAAAATAAACCAACATTAGCTCAGTCAAATATGTTTAACGACAGCATGCCATTTTTCAGACTACAATTTCGGAAGGGCTCAAGTTCCGAAAATATTGCTGCACACGTGTAATACAAGCATATTAATAATTACTTGCTCGAAATTTAAATTAAATTTTAATTAAGCACAGAATGCTGAAACACAAATATATGCGAACCGCAATTTTCACATTTGTTAGTCGAAAACAAAGGCAATAAACATTCTCAATATTTGCTCGGTTCGTGAATTTCTCCGCATTCTTGGTTTTTATTAAATAACCCGCGGAAACTTTGGTGGCCGTGAATACCGTGAAATAATCGGGGACGAAACTTCAATTTCGGGCCGTTCTAAGGGTGAGGATTTTCTTGAAACGCGTTACGCTTAAACGTGCTCTTATTTTCTTGCGAATAACGCTTTAATGCGCTCGGAAGTCTGCTTTTCGCTGGTCCGGGCACATTCGCCGACATTTATCCTTTTAAAACAGGTTGAAGCCCTTTCATGCGACCATTTTTATTTTACCACGCCGGACACTTTGACAAGAAGCGCACTGTATTCTGGGAAATTCTAGGTTGACACGCGGAAAATAGAATATATGGAGAAGAGATTGCTGCTTAGAAAAACCTAGAGAAAAACAATATTGTTTCGTGTATTCGACAATTGAATTATGTAACACTGAAGTTTTATAAAATTAATTTGTTAGTTGGAAATTGCCTCGGAAGAATTCGGTAAAGTATCATTTTACAGTGAACTATGTGATTTATACTCGAATAAGGAGCATGTTTTAAGTTATGTGAATCACGTTCTCACTTAAATTTTCATCGAAACCAAGATCCATCATTATTAGTCTTTCTTATCTTTTCCCTCGTGCATTATTAACAACGTTTGTACAGCCTTGCTCTCATTAATGGAAGCACGCTTGCGTTAAAAGTGATCGGAGAAGTTTGTGTAAGCAAATGTTCTACTTTCTTAAGAAGTTCAAGCTGCTCGTGTCAATGTTTATCGTGAAAGCTGTGATTACATTAAATCGCGAATCACTTGTACTGAACGTAGTTTACAGCAGTTGTACTATGTTTGTACGTGCACAGTATTGACAAAATGTTTGGAATAGCACTTTTTAACAAATATACTATTTCTAATATACTGTAAGTACCTTTGCGAAAAAGTTTATTTACAGATTTTAACCTTGTTCTTCAAGAAATTGCTTTCTTAGTCATATCTGTAGAAAATTCTTCATTTTGTAAACTTTGACATATTTAAGCAAAAAAGTATTTAAAAAGGAGTTTTACAGAAAATGCACAGTAACTATTAAAAGTGATTTCTTTCATTAAAGATCTGTTGAGTAAATAAAGTTTTTGCATTGACTGTATAATATTTTATTTGCCTGTTTTCAATTTTCTGATTCGTAAACGCTTTATTAATCAATAAAGGAGTTATTATTACATCCAGAAAATCTATAACCGTATTCAGCAATATTCTAGGGGAAAGTAAAGTCGGTAGATTCTCATATTGTGCCAGAAAATTTCAAATTTAAATCTCGCCTGGTTCATAGAACATGGATGGTGCTCATTAGAATTTCAAGAGAAAAAAGAATTTCGTTCCATTAAAGAAAGGTAAAAAGGTATCGTTCCACTAACAAGATTCGAAGGGCTTTCCTTCACATAACGTTCTCAATGAACAGTCTCCAAGTTCGCATTAAAACGCTTCATTCAACTACCTAGATTATTTTAAAAGTATAACAACACAAATCAATCTAACATACTCGATATACAGTGTGGAATCCATAAGTAAATTCATGTTGTTTTTACTTAACATTATTAAAGGGCTAGAATCTATGGTAAGAATAATTGCTTCAATATTTTTTATATTAATTTTATAGAATATTAACTTCTGAATGTATCCGAACCAAAAATTATTTGTCGAGATTTATATATTATTATAAATTATATGTGGCACAAAAGGATTGGAAATGATTTTTATGGAAAACAAAAATTTTTGCATCTACTGCAAGAAGTAGAAATTAAATAGAAAGTTTAAATTAAATTGAATAGAATATTTAAATTAAATTGAAAGAAACCTTTTTTCTTTAATAATTATAGTAGATTAAAAATTAAATTCTATTAATTCTAGTACTATTTTAAATTACACGTAACCAATGCTGATATAAAACTACAGTCAAGTCACTACTATTTCAACAATTATAATTAATTCGATTTGATAGTAGTTATAATAGCTCGAGAGGTATAAACATTTAACGGGCGTGGTTCTAAATTTCTACTCCTATAGAAAAAAATGTGTTCCTATTTTTAGCTGCTTTAGAAATCTGCGAAATCTAATTAAGATCCAAAGAGATAGTGGAATATATGTTTCACATAAACTCTGTGCACAAAAATTAAAAGTCTTATATACAAATATACTTCGGTAGCTTTTTATTAAACAATTAAAACGTAACCAAAAGATTCTACTCATGAAAAGGGCTAGGAAATACAGCATCGAACAGACCAGCAAAATTAATGAATTTTAAAGGCGAAGGAAATGGAAACAGCAAAACAAGATCTAATCTTAGATGTTATTCGAAACTAACAATAAGTTACACTGCCAAATATTTTTGGATTAATGAAATTAAATGTGAGTTTTTCTTACGGAGAAATGCAATTTTCAAGTAACGAGAATAGTCAAGCTTACATTCTTTATTCGTTGGGAGACAATTGTTATTTTAAGATGTAACCGCTTGTGGTTTATTTTAAAATCGGGGACAAGCGAAAGATTTTATGCTGGGTGATCGGTTGTTCAATGTATGCGGGTCACTCCGTGTATTTCTGAAATGTCTTGTGTTTCCAGGACTAAAAGTTCGTTTGGAGAATCATGCCATCGGAATCTTAATCGACATCGATGCAGTACACGACTCTTCTGTTTCAGCGTTTGCAGTGCACCCTCATCATCGCGCACTCCTCCAACCGCGGCTTTATTTCACGGTACAGTGCATCCGCGCAACTTTTTCACGAGAGTGCATTAATGGCTCCGGATGCAGATTACACGAGCCACGTAAAGCGCTCGTCCAAGCGTCGTTCGGAAGTGTTTATCGCCAGATTAGCAATTCTATTGCCGGCATCCTTCTCCACTCCGCGAAGAAAGCGCCGAAGCGACTTAATGGAAAACCCTGTCCTTCGACCCGGTGAAGAAAAACTCCCTTCAACCTCGATCCAGCATTCGATTCGAGAATCTATCCGACATTGCTCCCTTTTCTAGTCCTCCTTTTATATTATTTCCCTCTGGAATTCCCGAGCAGATTTTTATTGAAAGTTCGCCCTATTTCATGGTAATTATGCTCTGATTCCCGAAAGAGATTCGAAATGGCTTCTTTTTAATCCGAAAAATATTATTTAAAAGTTTCATATACAAATATACTTCAGTAGCTTTTTATTAAACAATTGAAACGTAACCAAAAGATTCTACTCATGAAAAGAGCTAGGAAATATAGCATCGAACAGACCAGCAAAATTAATGAATTTTAAAAGCGAAAGAAATGGAAACAGTAAAACAAGATCTATTCGATTATGGCTGTTCATTCTTCTCTTGTAACGCCGTGTTTTATGAATTCAAATAATTAGAAACACCTTATACATCTTCTTACGTACGCACTATAATACGCATTTATATCAACCCCCGAATTAAGGATGCTTTTCACGATTCTGTGACTGCCACGGTTAAGTTTATTCAAATTTTGAAGGCATCAATTTTTCTTCCACATTTTTGAATCTATTTCTTTAATATCAAAGATTACTTTATTAATTTGCTTATTTCTCTGACAAAGAAAATTAGGTTTTTTCATGTTTTTCAAATATCTAGTTTGGAATATTTCACAAATAATACAGACACATATGTAAATTAATAAATTCATATAAAGTAGTATTCTCAAAGCACAACCTATCTAGCAATATTTAATTATTACTCGAACTAGAATATTAAAGACAAACAAAATTTCAAAGCAATTCAAATAGTAAGAGAAACTCAGCTTAACTCAAGAATGCTCATGTCTTATTTCATTGAAACATTTAGACCCGAAACTAACTCGGTGATCACTTTATTGAATTCTCATTGTAGATATAATCGTCGAAAAAGGATGAGGAAATTTTTGTATCGAACTGCAACGCGATATGGTGATAAAAATGGTTTAAAAGTTTGATTCGGTTTCAGTATTTCGGATGTTAATTTGAATTTGTATTCGAACCAAAAAGGTCGGAACAGATAGTATCCGTTGGATTGTCCGGAGAAGAATATCGTGCGATCGACGAACCGCAGAACCGTTTCCCGTGGCTTCGATTCACTTTAGAGTGCAGGAAGGAGTGCTGGTGCCAGGATAAAGGGAAATTAATCCTGAAGATCTTGTATTCGCCGGGGAAACTCAGCGGCAAGGCCGAGCGTTACGCTCGATTTAATCTCGTGACCAAAGCTGTATCAATTATGCTCTGTCTTCCTGCTCCCCCTATTTCTTTCCGCCGCTGACTTCCTCGTTCCTGGTCAGAGAACTCTGCGGGAACCGTAGGATTACGCGATTTAAAAATGCAAACGCCTTCGCGGCTCCTGCTAAGATTTAGCCATTGATCTTCGTGATTCCTCCACGACTACCGAAATCCTTGCGCGTAACGTATAGCGCGCTGTCTACAGGGTACACCAAATAAAACCGACCGAACTCGTTGTCTCGAAACTACAAAAGTTTCCAATTTTTTACTGTATGTTTTTACTTAGAGGAACGTACAAAGATGATTTGAAAACACTAACATTTCAGAAAATTTAATCAAACTCGGAATTATTCGAAAAATTTTCCAACAATTCATTTTGTTTATGGAATACCTTGCCTTAGTGTTTGGTTAAATTTTTACTGATTTGTTGTATAATTTTACCAAGCGATTATGCTTCTTTTTAATCCGAAAAATATCACAAATATATTCGCAAAGACTCATGAAACTACAATTAAAAACAAAAGAGAAAGCTTAAAATAATTTTTCGCTTCACATAAATCGAGACGTTACTGTACTTATCTAAGTGATTATACAGGGTGTCCTGGAAATGTTGTACTTCCATGAAAGGTGTGATCCTTAAGGTAATTTAGAGAACGGATTCTGATTCGTGGGAATAAATAAATAAATAAATAACTCCTTATCAAAACTGGGAAGAACATTTTTGGAAAGGGAAAAGTTACTTCAAATGACCAGAAGGATTATCCCTCTCAAGGAAGTACATTTCTCAGTCAATCTGTATGTAAAGTGATTAGAAAAATTCGTAATTTAAAATATAACGAGGGGAATCACGAATATCATAGTGAATTGTCAAGCATCCCGAATAGCAACACAATGAGATTTTCAGAATTTCAGACTAATGTGTTGACAACTTCTACGGATCTACTGTAGAAGCTCATGTTTCTTCTACATTAAATCGAGGCGACCACAAAACTCGGATACCACGTTCTTGCCAAGACCCAAGTCTTTGCTGACGGCCAGTAGCAATGCGCTTTATTACTACCAAACAAGTCAGACCGTGCAGTATATTACTAGTAGACGGGTCTGATATATTACTAGGCAGGTCTGCCAACCGACTAGCCAATATCCATACCCAGGTCCCATCGGCGCCCAACTCGTTGCCCCATTTCGTCTCTTGAACCATTCGGTTTTCGTTCCGAACCAAAACTATTAATTTTGGTTTCCCTGAACTTCGCTGAACGAGTGATTTAATTTGCGACCCGGCTCTACTGCTCGATTAATTGCATCGCAGTCATCATTCCCTCTTGCTGATGATTCGGTCTAATCAACTGCAGAACCTTGCTCGAATCAAATGCCAAATATTTGAGCAGAAATAATTAATCCTGGAGAGACTTAACCAAATTTATTTTGATTGCTATTAATTTTATCGAATCTTTGAAGGTGGTAAGATTTTAATAACGAACACCTTCGTTGAAGATACAGTAGCATGAACAAGATAATCCACCAAATAAAATATCCCCGAATAGCGGAACAATTTAAGGGCTACTGACAATAAGATATTGATATTGTTTGTTTCGATAGTGTTGTTAATTAATAGAAAAGTTAATCCTGTATGTTTAAGTAAAATGTACATGAATACATTGTAAGCCAATAAGAGTTAATACAATTACTCTTTAAAATAATTCGAAAAATTAATTTTCAATCGGAACAAATAATTTTGTTTCCCACAAGATAGCGTTAATTTCAATTTAATTTGGAATAAATCCAGATACACGTGGTTCAGAAAAGCGTTCGAATAAAAATTCTGGGCCGACTAAATCCTTCGGCTTCCAATTACTTCGCAAGAAACTGTCAAAAGACTGATCTATAAATTACGAAGCACACAGGACAAAATATAACGCGGACATTCTTGCCTGGCACGTAAAAGCCGGAACCGGGTAGCGACGAACGGCTGACACTCAATTACTCGAACGGTGAATGCAGTGTCGAACCCGGAAGCCGAGTTCCGTTGAATACGAACTCCCCCATGGGCTCTTAATTGGGGGTCTTAAGGAGTTTTATTGAGAAAACGTCCTTTCATCCATTTATAATCTCAATTATTCCGCGATACGAAATTCTGGAGTGTGCGGTATCTTAATTACCGGCAAGTGGACGGCGCGTAATTTAAACGTTTCAAAATTAACCGTCCCTTCTCTCTCGAGCATGTCGCCTTTTTTCCGTTCTGTGCTCGGAGTCTCAGCGCAATTCCGCAACAGAATACTTACTATTCAGCCCCAAAGAAATGCCACGAGCGTCTCCGGGCGACAGTTTTCTGTCAGGAGCCGTGAATTTGAGGGCTATCCGCCGTTGAATCGACGGAAGAACGATGCGAGGAAATTTCGTGCTTCGAAAACACAATCACCGATTGCAGTAAACGCGCCGAAAAACGTTCGAAAATTCAGGACACTTTTGCTGGCTCACGTCGCGGTGAGGAAACAGTAATGGAAAGGGTTTCCGGAAACATGGGTTCTCCAGTCTTTTAGAATCACTGATCTCCTCGCAATTACTCCTCATTGTGAAATATTATTAAGTAGAGCATGTCTAGATGTATGCGAAAATTTTGGGACCCAAATGTTGCTTATATCGTGTAGAGACACTATTTTCTGATCTCTTGAACACAGAGAAGGATACAATAGAGATACAATAATAAGGAAACGCGAGGCTACGCCATTTTTTAAAAGCCCTATATTCTATATTCGAGGTGCGCGGTATTCTAGAGTTTGCTATAGTCATCCTAACAGTTGTTCTTGCAAATTTCTAAAAAGCGAAGGCCGAGCAACATTGTTTACAAAGAAATAATAAATAAGCAGTTATTAATAATTACCCATACAAAATCTGGACTTCATAATACAGAATAATGAATAAATAAATATTTTGTATAAGAGACAGGATATCATTTATTTTGTAATTCGAAGTCTGATATCCTATTGAAATACTATAAATAAAATAAATATGATGGAAAGACCTTGTTACGATGTATGATCATTTATATTTGTTTTTGTTGCATGATTTTCCATTTACGCATAACCGGAAACGCCACTGCATTAAATTTACAAGAAATCATATTTTGTAATGTAGCAAATACATTGAATGATGGCATTCTTATTAAAAGCATCATGAATTTTCAAATGTTCACCATTGTTTGTATGCATTTATAGAATCTATGTATCAATATTCCATGTGAAATGCGAGTTTTAATTCAAAAGTCAATTAAAATTGGTTAATTACCGTTGAAAGGGCTTGTTAAATGCATGAATACATAATTTTCCATCCCTTTGAATGGTAACAACAATGCTACTCACACCAAGCTGTCAGTTTGAATTCTATTGACAGTTTGACGAAAGAAAACTATAACTGTTTATTGTAATATGTGCCCGTTATAGAATGTAATTCCTCGTTGATGCGTATTAAATGAATAGCTTTTGTTTACGTTACAATAAATTGTTTACTAAAATATACCATTGTATGTTTAGTGAAGTTTCAACTATAACGTGAACTTTCAAAAGACAGTATAATATTTTTTATTATTCTTACGTTATTCTAATATAATATCCTTTGTAAGTTCATTGCATCAGTTAAATAATTAATAAGTAACTGTGTTCGGATCTACTGATTATGAAATTAATTATGAAATAAATGCCTTCAAAGTTATTTTTTTTCTTTTAACCTTAATAAGCGACTGCACATTTTCACACAAATAGAAAATTTTGATGACTAATAAATAAACACGTGAACAGTAAACAAGCTTATATCAGATAAATTACATGTAAATATATATGAATATACAAGTTCATCTCAAAAAGTTAATTAAGGTAAAATAGTTTTCTGTTAAGTTCGCCCCGAAGCTTTCGATTACTGAAAATATAAGCTCATTTTAAATTGATAGTGTTTATATTCTATTTGTCAAATACAAAATAAATTTTTCTGATTTCATTGTATTTTTTAATACAATGATCAGCCAGTAATAAGATAATTAGAAACTAATATACTTAAATAGTGAGTGTCTACTCGTCGTCTCGAATAAACTGAACGAAAAATTACTAATGAAAAGTGTAAGAAACAGAATTAAAGTAGAAAATAAAGTGCTTTCGGAAGAGACCTAAAGATTATATCAACTGCAATTTACATAATCGAGCGATTGAACGACGCGGTTCGGGAAGAAAAGTGTTTATCACGGTATTTCATTTAGGTAACGAAGTTTCGGCGGGATATTGCAATCGATATCGGTTTGCCGGGGCAACAGGGTCTCGTGTAATGCATAATCCGCGGTTTAGCCAATAATTAATAACGGTATCTTAATTCACCAGGTATTCAATCGAGTATACTCGACGGAGACATGGAACGAACGGAATGCAGGAACTCCATAATCCATTTCTCAGCCACCCTAACCGTGCATTTGTAAACAAATTCCGTTTACATGAAACTGCTAGTTACTTAGCGAATGCACATTGCACACCGTACTGCATTAAGCTCGTTCAGTAATCGAATTCATCCGGATCGAATAATCCATAAGCTTCCCAAAAACGGACGATGTAACAATAAACAAGCTGCCGGTATTCCAAAATGAATTTTGTCGAAATTCTATGATCCTCGACGAACGCAACACGTAAATTGTTCAAAAACGTGCAATATGAATTTTCGTCAAGTTACGCACAGATTAAAATTAAAACCCTTTTTCAGTTCTACTGAATGCTCCCATGATTCCGACGAAATCTCTTTCGGTTCGTTTATCTTCATAGAACCTGCGTCGCGATTCATATTTTACAAGTCTGGAAACTCCGTCATCGGCAACGAGACATGGCGACGTTCCCTGCGTTTTATTTAGAGCATCGCACGCGGATGAATTACGCTCGCAGCGAGTTCTCGAAACGCGTTTTAATTGGAAGCTACATTTAAGACGAGAAATATCCCTTAGAAAAATTGCGTCTCGTACATCCTGCGACAAAATCATACATACATATATATATATTTATAATATATTATTATATTATTATATATATTATATTATATATTATATATATATATTATATATTATTATATATATTATATATATAATAATATATAATATATATAATAAAATATATATATATAATAATATATAATATATATAATATAATATATATATAATAATATAATATATATAAAGAAATTGATTACAGAACTTTAATAATAAGCTTGATCTTGTAGCTGCGACAAAATAATAAGACATGCGACAATTTTCAGAAAGAGTCAAATCACAAATCTGATTTTATCTTATATTGCAGTGCCATATATATACGAAATATAAATCAACACTCTGTACCAATAGTTCCGAGAGCTTTTTGCTATATATATTTTTGCATATATTAAATATATTTAATAACAATTTTCTAAAATATATTTATTTCTGCGCGGAATATTTGTGTTTGCTTTTCGGATCATTAATTTTGATAGTTCTCTGTATCTCGATCGTCACTTGTTCATAACAATATATTAATATTATCGGCGCCCTGGTTCGATCAATTGGATCCTAACCCTATCCTAACCCTATCCAATTGATCGAACCAGGGCGCCGATGACATTAATATATTGTTATTAATTTTGATGTTCCGCAAATTTTTCATATAATCAAAAGTGTTCCCTGACTTACAAAACGTTAAGAGCCACTGCTCTATATACAATAATTCTCAAAAAGCCGCAAAGTATCATACACACGCGGCGAACCTAATCGTCTGGCGACCCTTTACATTACGTTTGTTCCAGGCACAGATACGACTATGTTCTGTCTCATCGATATCGTTAGGTGGACTGTAGTAGTAGACCTTAGTGTATACGTATAACTTCAATTAATTATAAATACAATTAAATTTTGCAAAAACTTTAACAGCTTATATCTTGATAATAATTTGTTTGCGACATATGGTTCTTTCCGAACATTCTCCGTTCTCGATGAGTAGTGGGTGTTGAGATAAAAAGCAACTTTAACAACAATATGCATTGTTATAAATAATTTTGTGGAAAATTTTACAAATGTCCACTGATCTAGATATGTAGATTCACCCCTACGACGGATGACCATTACTTTTTATACACCCTGTACTATTTCAACCAAAAATGGTTCCCTAAAACTTGATACCGCAGAACTTCATTTTTATCATCATTATGACAAATTCACGAGCGACGATTCCCCCGATGGCGACTGGCATTTTATACACCGAAAATCGCGATGGATTTTAAAACGCGGTAATTGAGATTGCATTAAATCCGGATTCGCAGTTTTTGCGTGACGTCCGAGCGTCGCCGAATGAAAAGGAATTTCCATCGGTAAAAATGAAGAGTCGCATGAAAAATTCCGCTCTGATAAATTCTCCTCTCTTTCTCCTCGTCGTAACGAAATTGTTTCTAGCGTTAATCGTCGGAATGAATTTACAAAACGTATCGATTGTCACGGACACGTGGGCATTTCTATTCCCTGGCATGGGTTCCCATCCTCCGATGAGGCGACCATGGTGTTTAATGACACACTGGCAGACGACACTTAAAAGCTTCAAGCTCGACATACCTCAACTTCGCCGGGAAAATGGAACTTTCGGAACGTTTATGGCATTTGTGACAGCTGGACGACAAACTGTCCACCATTAATAATAGCCGCGGGCCTTCATGGAGGCGAACAGTGACTGTTGAAAGGGGACATCAAATAATTTACGCGTTTGGCCCGGTAAAACTGCCCCTGTTGATCCCTGACAGGTCAACCTTCCGACCTCTTTATGGCAGGTTTAAAAAAGAACTGTGAAAAACGGGCCTCGAAAAAGAAATGTGAAATAAGTTACTGGCGTAAAATGGCAGGAGTCGCGCATTGTCCCATGAAAAATTGCGAGAGGGCCGGACGCAGAATAAAAGAACAATCTGGATCGGCCGAGTAATTATTTGACCAATCCGAGCCACGATTGAATACTCTTCTTTGATTCCGTAACCATCCTTGTTGGCGCAGTTCATTGTAAATTTACAGTGCAGATTGAAAAATTCTGCTATCTAATTTATCCTCGGGTTTTGAAATTTTGGCAGACGAGATTTTATTTTACCTGTTTTTAGTACTAAATTAATTGGCTTTTATTAAAAAGCTCTCCGGTTGAAAATTAATAAAAATTTTCATTATGCTGCGTTCAATATGGTTATATTTACGAGAAATAGAAATTCTAATTTAATCATTACAGGCATTTTACTCAATTACTACACTACGTAGGGTTGACCAGGAAACCTTATTGCATGCTTATTGTTTTTATTCGTTTATATTTTATAAAGAAAAAATTGCCTTATGGACAATTCAAATGAATTATTTCCTAGTATATTGCACATATATTCTTCAAATCAATTTTATAAAAAAATATTCGTTTAGAATGTGCTGTGTCTTAAGTTGAAGTTTATTACTATTATTTTCCAAAACAATAATTGAAGTTACATACTACCAACGCAATTAGAGTTAATTGATCTGATACTTTCGGAAGCTCGATAATGAAGCAGGACAAATATGAATCTATCATAAAGTGGGAGCTGAAGTGTAATACATAGTACACGAGCTCCGTAGAAGAGTGAACGTTTCCAGGCACTAAATAATTAAGCTTCCATTTAAATCATATCGAAAATAAACGTACTTCGAGAAGAAAGGCAACTTCCAAGTTCCAGTCGCGTTCTCTCTCGACGGTTCCAGTTAATGGGTTAATTTATTAATAATTCCCCGGCCGAAACCGAGTGATACAAACGAGCGACTGTAAATATTAAGTTCGTGCGAAAGTTTCAGTAACTTCCCGCGAGGGTTTCCGTTGTGAAAGATGTGCAAAACTTTTGTCACTTGACGTTAACGTTACAGTTCCGCTGGAATGCCAAGAGAAAAAGTTATTTCAATTCCACAAGGCTGCCCGAAAGTTAGTGTTCAACCGCTGCGTAGGCAGGAACTGTTCGACGTCTCCAGTATGTTGGACGTGATTGTCACTATGCGTACTCTCCTCGCAGACCGGAGAACTGGGAATTTCATATAAAATTTTTCCGATGTATTTGCTTTGGGTCACAATGTTCTCCGAACTTTCCAATACTATTCCGTTACGATGATTTTCTTGAAATATTGTTGTAATTTCCTTTGATGATTTTTCTTGAATTGCTATTTCTTTCCTGAAATCATTTTTCTTAGATTGCAAGTTTAGAAACTTCATTCTCTTTTGACCCTTCAGGTCTTTTTTTACACTGTGCTAGTGTAGAGACTCTGTAATAACCTTTTTGTGAAGTATAATTCGCTTAGTCTTCGTACTAATTTTACTTTGACTACAATTTCTTTGATTTAAAATTAACGTCATGCCACCGTCAACATGAAAGCAACTTTTAATTCCAAACAGGTTCTTTGATATATCATTTACAAATTTTCCTTTGTAAATTATTAATTTACAGATTGTAATTTTCTTGCAGATAGAAGAATTAAAAATTTCATAGGAAATTTTTCAGATATATTTTTATAATAGTTATAATGTTCTTAGAAGTTTGCAATGTTTGCTTCTCGACAATTATAATGACTTTTCCAATTCTATATTTCCATTGAATTTGGCTGGAAGTTTTTTTGTAATTGTTAAGAGGTCGTGATGGTTTTCCTTGAATCGTTATTATCTCAATCCCAAGGTAAAATGCAATTGCATCGACTCCATGAAAATTTTACTGTATAATAACTTTCCTTGGATTTCAATAGAATTTTCTTTACATCCTGCAATAATTTTGACTCCTATTGCTTAGACCTCAAAGCAATTTCTAGTTCCTAGTCCGCGGTAATCGCTTGCAATTCATGATAATTCTCCTTCCACTGTAATTGCTTGAACCATGGCTATATTCCTTGGATGTAAATCCTTTGGACTTCATGATAATTATCCTTAGACTCCATAATAATCTTCCTCTGGCTGCAGTTGCTTGGATTTCAAAGCAATCCTCCCCTGGTTGGAGTTGCTTGGATTTCAATACGATCTTCCATTAATTGCAGTTTCTTGGGTTTCAAAGCAATTTTCTCTGGGCTGCAACTTTCTTTATTTCGTGATCATTCTGTTTCAACTATAATTCTGGAGCATTTTCCTTGAAGGAATATTGTGATCCGGAAAAATGAACACTATTTCCGTACATTCTTAATGCACTAGGATTTCGTTGGATCAGAGGCAGACTCGGGGGACCATTCCTGGCAGCACTAAGTAAGATCCAGCGGAATGTTTCAATTGTCTGCGTTGCTGCCGCTCCACGTCTGATCCTTATAATCTATTACTACTGTCGCTGTGATCCTGATGGCGCTCGCCGCTGTCTGTGCAGCCTGTCGCAACAGATTTTATTCGCTTTAGCAGAAAAATCTTTCTTTTCCAAGATATCGTAAACACTGGATTCAAAAAATCAGTTGTCTTATCCTGGAATCTGTTTTGTATCAAGGACATGTGCTTTCATTATGAAAGTGGTCATAGATTCGTTGTTTCGAGAGTTAGTCTTTTATGTCACCATTAATTAGGATATATTATGCTATTATAATACATAATCGTCCATTAAATCTGTTTTCAAAGTTACTTATAAAAAATACTTCATGTGTATGTTCAAATTCTTGGTGCAGCTTAATGTAATGAAATGATCCATAGAACATATACATATAATTATTAAACTGTGGATCTTTACAAAAATAAAAAATTTCCATTTGAGTCCCAAGAAACTCACATGAAATAAAAATATAATTTCTTTCCTCTTAATATAATTTGATAAATTAAAAATAATATTCTGGTACCTTTAAATTCTTCTGATGTTTTTTCTGCTTTCAGTTACACTTAGTTATTTCTATCATAAGTGCATATAATCCGCATATTGAAAGGTATTAAGGCCACCAGTGTGTTAGTTTGATCTTAGTAAGATCATCAGAGGAAAAAAGAAATTTTTATTTAACTGTGTTTTGCAATAGATACAAAGATTTTTTATTTTGCATAGACCCGCAGTCTATTTATAACTTTACCTTCTGAAAGACAGCAAATTGCAATAAATTCAAAGATAGATTAGCTATGCACAGTATCTGGAGATAGAAAACGAGTGAAGTGTCACAAGTGGGCACACAAGATGATCTAGCATGATTGATGCGCACAGCGCAAGCTACAGAATTCCCGGGAAACCGAGCAAACATCTCGTCCGTGCATACTAGTCGTCCGAGCCTACAACTGCATGCCCTCTTTCTCTCCCTCGATTTATTTTCCAGGCAAGAAGAACCGTGTTCACCGTCATTCTTCGCCACTCGTCTCGCGGACGCAAAGGCGCTTTACAATATGATAAAGCTTCCCGGCGAGCTGGAACAGCAACATCTCAAACATATATCCGACTCAATAAGTACGTGCTCCAAAGCAATAATTCCGGCTGGTTTCACAACAGCTTGTGCGGCCGAGAAGGCGGAAGTTAATGAAAACACCGGATCCCCGGTTTTCTTCGCGTCGCTCGTTAATTTCAGCGTAAATCGCGTGACTTGTCGCGCCGCGGATTGCGCTGTGTGTCTTGTTGATCAACGGGCAAAAACTGCGACAATCCACTAGAAAGAGATTGAGAGAGAGAGAAAGAGAGGTAAAGATTATTTTTCGCGATCGCACATTGTTGTTAGACAAATAGAAATTGACGTTATCGGCGCCCAGGTTCGATCATGATTCTACAAACATAATTTGAATGATATTGAAATAGTTTTGCGATCGAAAAGAATTGATAATAGATAGATGGTTTCGGCGCACAGGTTCGATCAATTATAAACCAAATTTCCATGTTTTATAACAAATTTGCAAGTTGAAATCTCAAAGTAACACATTATTCATAAAAGATAAATTTCTTTCCTATATAACATGTAAGAAAAATAAGTTCATTTTTCGAGTTCAAAACTTGGTTTTTTCCTTTCCTTTTAAAATACAGTTATTTTTGCAATGTTACACTTTGTTTCAGACGCAAAAATCTCTTGAAAATGATCCTCATCAGGATCGAAACGTCGAGATTTCAACTTGCTTTGTTATAAAACATGGAAATTTGGTTTATAATTGATCGAACCTGTGCGCCGAAACCATATATCTATTATAATTTGAATGATACTTCCTTTTTCCTTTTCATCTATTCCAAACATTCGGAACAGCTCAAACGTGCCGTGAAAAAAATTTTTAAGACCAATAAATAGATTCAAACCTGAATCAACGTTTGTAGTATCATTCAAATTATGTTTGTAGAATCATGATCGAACCTGGGCGCCGATAACATCAAGAAAGAGAGGTAGTTAGGAAAGGAGAAATAAAGAGAAAGAGACACTCTCGGGATCCGTGTAAACGCGCGGAAAGCAGTTGGCGCTGAATGTCTCGAGACTTTTATCGCGGCAACCAGAAAATGCTTTAATTTTAGTCGTCCGCTTTTTCCGGCGGTGCGTTTCCCGTCATCAACCGCCCGATGTGCCCTGTGTACTGTACACCGTGCATCGTGCACTCTCGGGAAATTCGCGTGTCGAGCGTCAGTCGGCTTTCAAACCGATGCGCGCACTTCGAGAACACTTGCCCGGTGCGCTCTCTCTCCGCTCCTCGTATCGCCTCGCTGTTTTTCGTAATCCCACGCCATTCGAACCGGGATGGGAACGCGAAGAACGCTCTTTTGTCCCGGGACAAGCTGTTTCACCGCGTCGGTGGTCGATAAAAACTCTGTCGACGTCGTTAATTGAATCGGCCGCGGCGCGAGATCACCGTCACATTTTGTAGATCCTTCTGCGCTCCGAGCTGCATTCAATTCTCCGGTGACTCAGAGCTCGCAATACGCTAAATAAAATGTTACCGTTCAAGGGAACGCGATGTCTTCACTGCGATATGTTATAAATCATTGTACACACGCAGAGAGAACGATTTATTACTCGCTCACGACACACTGTGGGCTACAAACCCGGTCTGTTTGTGGCCGAAATTATTTCATTTCAAGGTTCTAGATGAAAGGATATAGTAGATCGCTCAATTTTTCTTGATATCAGCTGGAATATTATAAAGCCAAAAATATATATTAACATTTCAATTATATATAATATTATAATATATTATATATATAATGTAATATATAATATAATATATAATATATTATAATATATTATATATAATATAATATATAATATAATACATAATATAATACATAATATAATACATAATATAATACATAATATAATACATAATATAATACATAATATAATATATAATATAATATATAATATAATATATAATATAATATATAATATAATATATAATATATTATAATATATTATATATAATATATAATATAATATATAATATATTATAATATATTATATATAATATATATATAATATAATTTATAATATAATATTATATACAATATATATATAATATAATGTATAATATAATATATTATAATTATATATTATATTAATATTAATATTTAAGATATCGAAGTGATGTTCGTGTTTTTGAGAACAATTTTTCGAAGTATTTTATATTGAACTTTATTGTAGGAGAGTGAATACCGGTGTATGCAGATATTAATTGAAACCTGTTACTTCATGTTCTGAGTAAGTAAAATAATGTAATTTCACTTTGAATATCTCAAGTTTATCTTTGAAGAGATGTACCCGCACACATAATCAATTAATTGAATGGTTTGTTTCTGGGTTCATCAATTTATATACGTAAAAATGTGTTTCAAAATATTAAACTACAAAAATTCAATTCAAGCCACGAAAAACAGATTTCCAGCCCGGACAATTTATTTCTTCTTGTGGTGAAAGCTATCGATTTTTTTACAATTTTTCATAAAATAAATCGGATCAATTACTTTGAAATTTGATATGCGTTTTCGTGTAACACTTTTAGCATGTCACTGAAATTTTGACAATTATATTTATATGAAAATACAGTTTGAATCCCCCGTAATCTGTTTGCTTCATAGCCGGTTGATTTTTTCATTTTTGTTCGCGTTTTCTCATTTGTAGAATATCGCAGGACAATGATTATTGTAGAAAGTCGTGGGGCAAATGCTTAATATAATTTTTCTCAATTATAGAAAATAAGTAGCATAAGTGCAGAAAGGTTCATAGCCCTCTTTACTATTTATACACAGTATTTTACGTAGATGCGTATGCATGTCTTCTCATCAGTGTGTTTTCTTTCAATTAGGAAAAATGGAACGTGCTCTTAGAAATACTAAATTTTGTTTGGAATTGTCTTCAGTATCAAATTGGCACGATAAAATCGCGGTAGGGTGTTAATAACTCTAAAACAACCCTCCGAAATTTCCGAGTGAAATATTTCGAGGATGTAAGCATTGTCGTCGAGGCGTAATTGCAGTTTGCGATGAGTGCCGCTCGAACAACAGTAGACAGGTTCGGTTCCCCGTGGCCAAGAATTCGGAAGAAGCGTTACTTGACGCACCACGACACTAACCTAAGTAGCACTCACACGAAATCGGAGCCGGGGCGTTCTCTTGACACGCTCCGGCGACGGGTTTCGTCGTCTGAAATTCCACGCCAAAGTACAAGGAGCTGCGAGGTGAAGTGTATAAGCCGATATTCTCCGGGAGGATGATGCAAGATGTATACGCGTGTATACATCCTGAAGTAGCTGCGGCCCCGTTTACCAGCAAATTACTTTCGTTTCGCTTCCCAGAAAATTCGTCTGCGCCTCCCTTTATAGTCGAGCTTAATCATTTGTATAATTTTCGCGTCACGCTACGGTTGGCTTTACCAATTTCCCTACATACAGCCCCGGTGACTCAAGCCTGTCTCATTCATCCCGCAAACATGCACACACCAACTAGATGAAACGCCCTTGTAAAATCGAATTTTGTTTAACCATTTTATAAAAACTAAGAGAAATTCACCAGAAGGATCATGACGTCCATTTTTGCTTCCCTCAAGTATATACAAGTATGTTTATTTGCAACTGTTTGGGCAATTGTTTATGTATCTAAATAGCCAACTTCATTGTCCAATGACAAGATACCATATATGTCTCATATAAAATTTTTACATACATTTGATAAAAGACGTAAAAATGTCTAATCATTATTTTTCTTCCTTATTAATTAAATCATTGATGAAGTCTAATGTAAATTGATATATGTCTGATATAAAATTTGTACATACATTTGATAAAAGACGTAAAAATGTCTAATCATTATTTTTCTTCCTTATTAATTAAATCATTGATAAAGTCTAATGTAAATTGATAACTATAAAAAAAACATAAATTTATACTTCCTATTAAAAACTTGAATTTACAATATTTAAAAAGTTGGCTACTTTCACTTTTAATAAATTATTCATTATTTTACATGACGCTTTAAACGAAGGCTTTCTTTAAAAGAACTAACTTTAAATATCGTACAAATAACCTAGCAATTTGGTAATTCGATATTTTTTAACATGCCAATCGTGAAAACCGGTTTATTTCTGAAATCATCGAATTCCCGTGGCCGACAGCAACAACTGAATCAGACAAGATCCCATAGACCGTGGAACTCGGAAGTCCAAATTGCTAAGTATTTCATTGTGCTTTCAATGGCTCCTGAGAATTTATTCCTGTTTCTCATGTTGGCTGCTGCTCACGTTGTAAATTCAAATCAGCATCTTTGCATACCTATACGCGAAATACATGCGTAAATTGCGACCTCGCGAGTCAAATGTTTCGGAATTCGCATTTATCACTTAGGAAGCATGCGACGCCCGTGAATGCAACGGGGCCAAATGTAACTATTCTAAGTATGAACATTTGTCAGGCTGTCTTCTTTCGCGACGCGATTACAAACGTTCTCTTCATGCACCAGAACCATTGTCATTAACAGAAGCAACATAGGGAACGCAAGAGCGTGCTGCAACTTCAATTCACTAAGTTGCACCAAATTTATTCTCTGTCATAAGAGATTGTAGCATTGATTTCTCTTTCCGTACATAATTTTTAATTTGACGTAACGAGTGACTCAAAAAGTAATTGACCGATCAATTCCGAACAAATTTCATCCGATTCGTTATAAGTTTATTCTGGCAGCGTAGTAGCAATACCAATATTATTTCGATTTATAAAATTCTTTTCATTAAAAAAGATAATTTCTTTCCTAATCGTTAGAACTGGTTCAATTTTTCATGAATGTTCTTTAGATTCAAATATTTGATATAGTACCGTGGACGTGTGTATATGAAATGCAGTATAATAATTTAAAACTTGATATGGGACATAAATAATACCAAGAATATTTAAAATGCAAATTTAAACTTCAATCACATTAATCGATTTGTTGCAGAAAAGTTGCAAATTATTGTACTTATAATTTTCGAGATGCTACCGAGGATCGTTTATTAAATTATATTTTATTTCTAATCTGACAAAGCTTTGTACGACTTTCGAACGATCGCATTGAATGTTCTGGTGAATGTGACGCCTTGACACAGCACGCTATTCTTTGACAATACTGCGCACTTATCAGTGAACTGTTAAGCTCGAGATTCAGCAAATATTTAGACGGAGCACGATAATGCTCGCATTGTTACACTGCCTATGTTGCAATACGTTCGTTGAATGCATCTGAGGAAGTACGCCTCGGAAGCAGAAGATATCCTTTATCGACCGGAAGAAGTCAGAGGGCTTAGAAGTAGCGTGTTAGCAGCCAGCCAGTCGCCATTGTTGCGGGCCTCGAGAGCTGGAGAATCTTGCGCGGACTAGTTCGCCGTTTCGACAAATCGTTTATAGATGCAAACGTTGATTTTGCACGAGCTCCGCGGAGTAATGAATGTTTTTCTTAACAATTTATTCGCTCAGCTGTAATTTCGAGGACCTTTAAACGGTCCCGATTGCGCTTTAACGAGTCCTCTCTCGATCAATTACTTCGAAACACGCAACTAGTTTTTTAAAGAGAATACTACAATTTTGAATGCCATTATTTTACCAATATTTAGGAATTTTTGTCAAAAGAACTATTAAACATATTTTAGCAAAATTTTTGCAAAATAAAAATAGCTTCTAATCTGCAGCACAATTATATGGTCGATATTTCTTCATAAAAATGTTGTCAACTATTACTTTAATAGTAAGAACGGCCTTTTTGTGTTTGCAAATTTATGATATTCCATTTCTTAGAAAATTTTTGCAAAATAAAAATAGCTTCTAATCTGCAGCACAATTATATGATCGATATTTCTTCATAAAGATGTTGCCAACTATTACGTTAATAGTAAGAACGGCATTTTGTGTTTGCAAATTTATGATATTCGATTTCTTGGATCCCATTAAAGTGATCGAATTCCGTACCATCAGGGAAATAAGAATTCCTTCAAGGTATTAAGTTGTTAGCAAGTATAATTTTAAAAATGCTCTTCCTTGGGAATGGAGATTGAATTTGTAAATCATTCTGATAAAAGAGGAAAAGTGGAAGTTTCTGTAATAAATTGTTGTAAAAATTGTATTCCCTGATGGATTACACGCGACGGGACTTAATTCTCTTCGCGATTTCAATTTTAACTTATAATCTCTGTTGCGTTGCTTCGCAATCGAGTAACCTTATCAGTTTTCAAGGAACACTGTCTGTGGCAACATTTATAATAGGTTTGTTTCATAACTTTACTTTGCGCTTGCTTATCCGAGTTTCAACAGTGAAAAATTTGATTATATGGACAGAAATGAGACAGAAACTTTACGAAATTCTATTGCAGTTTTAATTTTATATTTACTTCTATATATATATGATTCATCCTAAATGTTTTGCAATATTGGTAACAAACATAGACTCAATGAAACGTTGCAATAATATGTTAAAATTAATGTATTTACAGGTAATGAATTTACAATACAATATAGCTACACCTTCAGTCAAATAAATACTGCAATAATCACTTCAGTAAATATTTGAATAATAATAATGTAACATTGATAGCTATGCCTCTGAAAAATTGTTTCTATTGCGGACACGATAGAACAAAGGAGCAATTATTTCGTACTTAGGGTACCGATCGGCGAAGATCAAGGATAGGGTTAGGATAGGGTTAGCAACACGAGGTGAAAGTTGCTGGAAAATCGAATCCATGTAGTTAAATGCGACTGTATACAGAATGAGTCATGAAATACAGAACACTTGAATTCATATTCATCATACTGTCCCCTTTGAACGGTTTTATTTCACTTTTGAAACTATCGTTTATTCTCCATACCACCAGAAAAGTTCGAGTGTTCTGTTATTCGTGACTCATTCCGTATAGTGTAGCGGTGACGAGAGTTCAGAGAACAAAAGTGATATGGAGCATGGTATGTTAACATCGATCGGCACGCTGTAAGAAAAGAAGAGCGTTGCCTCGAGGAATTGCTACCAACGCAAACAATCCAGCGTATGACAAACTACGATACCACAAACAAGTAGACCATGTCATTCTGATAATAGGAAACAGCTTTCCTGTTACAAAATTGAGAGTTTGCTTAAGGATCAGCAGTGGAACGATACCGAACAGTTGCAAGTTATCACGAAATCAAAAGACAGTACGTGACCGATCGACGGTGAATCAACCACCGCACCGGGTCGGCAGTTAAAGCATTAACACCGGCCGATCCGTTCGTGGATAGAACAGTCGGGCATTTCGGAGCGAGGCTTCGGTTAATCCCGCGAGCGAGTGAGCTAGCGCGTCGGTGTCCAGCAAATTACTCTGTCCGCGCTCGAAGTGCGCGCGGTCCATTAGCAGAATCCCATTCTATGGTTTTTCAATCGACGCGGCGGCCCATTCGAACCGCGGGCAACGTCTCCCGTCCAATCTCCGTTGTTCTCAGCCAACGCCAATCTGGCACCTTTCGTTTCCCATTCATTCGTCGGTTGAATGAACACGGGGACGAGCTACCGGGGCGGCGAGGATCGAGGAGGATCGAGGAGGATCGAGAGGACCGAGGGCGTGGATGGGCCAGAGAGGAATACGCGCGTGTCGCAGTGTCCGCGCGTGCGAGTAGGTCAGAGACACGGTTCCGATGCGACGAGCTTCCAGCGAACGAACGATAACGCCACGGAGACAATGAGAACCGGCCAACAATGGCCCCACGGGTGGCAAGATGGCTGGCGCGGGGCTGTAGTCGCTGCCAGGCTACGAGATCGACTGAAAAGAGGACGCGATGCGCCTGGAACGGGACAAATGACGAGTCTACCTACCCGACAGCCCCTGTACACCCCGGCACCATTTAACATGTAGCTGAATAGCTATCTAGAAGAATGCCGCGAAAGGTCTCTCTTGGGACTTGGCTGGGATCCCTAGATTTCCGTCATGTCCGCTTGGCCCTTGCCCGACCATCGTTTGATACCTCTTCTGCGACTGTCCCTTCAGATAGACAACGGGAGGTCACTTTCTTCCTCTAACGTTCTCTTTTATTGATCCACCATCGGAAAGTATAGATCCGCGACTATTGGAGAATCTTGCTTGCGTGAGAAGGGGAAGCAATTTCAGGATGAATTGGAAGGAGGTAAGCTATTAGCTTGATGAGTCAATTATACACTCTTTGAACGTACTATCAGACACTACATTAAATCATACAAATCTATGTTACAAAATGGAATTTCTTTTTCTGTACTATGTGTTATAGTTTAGCAGTTCTCTGTATCTCGATTGTCATTTGTTCATAACATTATATTAATGTTATCGGCGCCCTGGTTCGATCAATTGGAACAATAAGCAAGTTTGCAAAATAGAATGAAATGTAATTCAACGTTTCGGTCTACAGTTTAGACCATCTTCAAGAATAATATATCTCATTATTGCGTCTGTAAGGATTATCAAAAATAATTTTTAAAACGTGATTTATATTAACAAAGGTGTGAAGAAAACCAAATTCAAAGACAAAGTATGTAAAAACTTACATGCTTTAGTATTAATTTACATTCTTAATGAGTATTGAACAACGTGTTGGTTCCATGCCGGTGACATGTGGACTGAAGAAGTATTATAGATTTGAAACGACAACGGATCAGTGAATATCGATCTTTTATTGATCAATCAGTAGATGGCGTTAACCGTGAAACATATCTTAACCTCTTTTTACCTTAACTGCATTGTTTAAATACCAAAATAAACTTTAATAATATAAATATAAAAATATACTTTTATAAGCATGTAAGTTTTTACATACTTTGTCTTTGAATTTGGTTTTCTTCGCACCTTTGTTAATATAAATCACGTTTTAAAAATTATTTTTGATAATCCTTACAGACGCAATAATGAGATATATTATTCTTGAAGATGGTCTAAACTGTAGACCGAAACGTTGAATTAAATTTCATTCAATTTTGCAAACTTGCTTATTGTTCCAATTGATCGAACCAGGGCGCCGATAACATTAATATATTGTTATAGTTTACCACTTGAAAAGACTTTCTTCTAGACATATAACAATTAATATTTCTAAGAACTACGAAGCTAGATATGTAAACTGTGGATTTTATGCAAAATAGATTATGTAATTATGTAAAAATTGTATTCTCCTTTTAATTATACTGTTAAGCCGAATCTAATAGCTTCTTCGTAACATGAAAACTGCTTTAAACTGTGCTCGCCTACTTTTGTCATAAATGCTTAAAATCTGCAATTTATATTGTAGTTTATAGATAAGAATACCATTTTATATGACTTTAAACATTTTTGCCATTATTTGATATTTTGGTTACTTATGTGATTTATATTATTTTAGATTTTCACTTTTTCTTTTTCTGTACAGACCTCGAATTTTTGCATTCAGCTAAAAGTTTATTTTGTTTCAGGTATAAAACTGTGCCATATCGAAAAAGTGGCACCATTATGTTGTCTTGTTCCAATTCAAGCGAAAAGTTACAACATTGGAGGCAGGCAACAATATTTGCACTGTTGGTTCAAGGAGTACTGAAAACAAGAGTACTGAAACATTCTCTGCAGGTAACTTTTGGTTTTCGAAAGTCAGTCACTTTTTTCACTGAACTATCATATAAACATCAACCCTGGATTGTACATAGTTCTGAACTATTGTGCACGACAAATATACACGGAGATCGTTCAGAAACTTCCGACGTATTGCACAATAAAAACTTCATCGAAAGTGCAATTTTTCAATTTCCTCTAGAAATGCATGCCCGCTACAAATATGCGTTTCTTACTCGCATGGATATTGCGAAAGTTTTGGAAAAAGCTACGGGAACAATGTGGAATATGCGAAATGAGTGAATCGAAAAGTTGTATTGCCACTTTCCCATCGACATCAACATCGAACAATGTAGCATATTGACGCTTGTACATTACATATTCATTGAAAGAAAAAAAAGGTGCAAACCAAACTAAATATTAAATTGCACACAAATTATTTCTTTCTGTACACTGTCATCTTTCATATAACATAATTATCTTATGATTGATATTGCAATCTTCAGATGTATAGTAGATTCATTCAGAAGAATATTTTTTGCGTTTTTGTGAACTAAATTATAGTATAAAGTGCAAACATCATTATCGCGTTACTAATAACTAGACAAAGTCTTTTATGCATTTATAACAAAAATGATGAGGTGTAATTTAAAAGATTGAAAATATTTTAGAAGAAATTAATAATGCTGTTATATTATTCTCAGCCTATCAAGCGTATCAAGAAAGAAGGTAAACTTCTATTTCACTCCAGGTTGTTGCAATTGAGCTTGAAAATTTTTATTTTGCATAAAGATCTGCAGTCTATTAACAGACTTGTTTGAAATACAAAAATTAACACGGCAGTCAACTTATGAACCTATCTGGATGGCTATTTTCTACCTAACGTTTAAATGAAAAACACTGCAAGCATCAAACTCAAAGTAAATTAAATTTTCCACGGCCTTCCGCTTGATTCAACGTGCTATTTCCAAACAAACAAGCAAGCGAGTGACAAATTCTTTCATAATCTATCGGTTCATTTACCATTGGTGCGTTTCGTATAACTGCGGGTACAGAACGCGAATAAATTAATTAGTCGCGCGTTCGCGAATGTTTCGATGTGTTATCTATCAACGGTCGGTGACCGTCCACTGACTCCGGCCAGTAACTGCAAAAATTAAACGTGTACCGTTGACGCTGCGTGCATAATGAACAACAGGAAAACAGTCGACGGGAGACAATCAATTATAGAATTTACGGGCGTTGCTAATTAAAGGTGCATCATGGGAGAGTGCAAACATTCGTACGGGACGCGATGTTATTGAATAACCGGAGGTTCTTGCTGCGCACCGGGACCATTTGCACAGTCAACAAGATTTTTCGGCTCTCCACGCTGTTCCCCTGTTTGCCCCCGTTATCGATTTCCTCCGGTCTATTTTTCACCCTCTTGCACCCGATCTCTGACCCCCCGTTATACGGTTTTCATTCCCCTGTGAACCCCTCGTGGCCCACATAATTCGCTAGTTCGAAAATCGTGACGAGTCGGACCGGAGCGTGCCTCTGTGCAAACACTTCCCGGTTACCATAATCAATTCTCTCTTTGGGCGTCGCGTGACAATTTCCTGTGTAACCTTGCGCGCATGCGCACACACGCGGCTTCAAACAATTTCACTCTAGTCCCATTCGAATCTTTCGCCGTTCGAAGTCTTTCGAGCACACCGACCGAAAATTTTCAGGGACGAGCGCGAACTATTGTGGAGGGTGCTCGGCCGACACGGGCTTCAATGGATTCTCCAGTTTACGAATACTCGTCGGAGTAGAGAACGCGCGAAAAACAAGAAAAACTCACGCTGCCAGACCCTTAATTTAATACCCGTGTCGGTTGCGTTTCACGCGTATAATGAGAGCAATCATGCTGCAATTCGTGGAAAATAAAGAGTACGAGAGTAGCTTCAATTTCTGGCGTGGGGAGTTTGTTGTTCGTTACAGTACGTGCTTGTAGACACGCTAGAATTCTGTTCATGCGAACTCGCTCGGACATCAGCGGTTTATATAACGTTCATGATAATCTTCATGTAATAAGAGTTCAGTTATTGTACACATTACTTATGACCAGACTACGGATCTTATGCATTTAAAATTAATTAGATGAAATATGTAACTGCAATGATGTGAGAAAATTTAAAGATTTTATTCTTTAATTGAAATGTTTAATATGTTAGAACTACATTATTGATGGCGATTGGAACAATTTACTGCATCATTTGTTTTGATACTTTTCAATTCTCGGGGTATTAGATTTTTAAATAAATGATTGACAGCAATTTTTAATTCCAAATACGCTCTGAATATACAGGGTGTCTCAAAACTTGTGTAGGAGCGGAAAATGGGAAATTCCTTGGGTAATTTGAAGCGACATTTTCCTTTATAAAAATGGCGTCGGCGGCTTTGTTTAGGAGTTATTAACGAAAAACACAGACCAATCAGAGCGCGACCTAGACGCGAGTTAGCACAGTCGGCCAATTGACAGTTGGCGCGTCGGGCCGACTGTGCTAATTCGCGTCTAGGTCGCGCTCTGATTGGTCTGTGTTTTTCGTTAATAACTCCTAAACAAAGCTGTTTAAATTTTAAACAAAGCTCCTAAACGACGCCATTTTTATACAGGAAAATGTCGCTTCAAATGACCCAAGGAATCTTCCATTTTCCGCTCCTACACTAGTTTTGGGACACCCTGTAGAGTCATACTATATTATTATCTACTTATTTATGATCTATTTGGTTTATTCTCTTATTATACAAATGTGATATTGAAACACGTGTTTCGATCACAATTTTTTAAAAATTATATTAATTTCATCGATTCAATTATTATGACTTGTTAAATGCAATATGTACTCGTTAAACATCGATATGAAAAATCTGATTTTTTGGCAAATCAACAGCTAATTCTCCGAACTGTGCGCCGACGCAAACAATAATATTCGCAGCAAGTGGAAACAGCTATCACTGGTCAGACAAACATGTTGAGCTAAAAACACGCGTTCGCCCCAAATGATAAATCTCGATTCGCTTAGAGCACGAGCCTCAGGTGAAAAACATGTTACTCTACGTTATATCAACTTGCTTTCACTGCAATATTACCAGGTTTTTATTTATTAGATACGAAATCTTTTTCAATTGTCGACATTTTTTGGCAGATTTTTTTTTTTATTAACCCTTTGGTTACCCTGGACGAGATATCTCGCGCCCCGATACTTCCCGATAAACGCTCTTGACGAGATATCTCGCATCCCCACCTAGACACTATAGACAAATATATTTTATAAGTAACTATATCCTGATTTGTAAAAGGGAGAAATGAATGAAACCTGTATTAAAAAGATTTAAAAGTATTTAGGAAGAAATAATATTTTAATAAAGATTTCATTCATTTCTCCCTTTTACAAATCAGGATATAGTTACTTATAAAATATATTTGTCTATATTGTCTAGGTGGGGATGCGAGATATCTCGTCAAGAGCGTTTATCGGGAAGTATCAGGGCGCGAGATATCTCGTCCAGGGTAACCAAAGGGTTAATGCAATTAGAATCTTAAGTTCGAGATTATTTTGCCGTACATTATTTTTTTAATACATTATTATACTATATAAAATACAATACAAATTACATATAGATTTTTTGACAGATTAATATGTGTTTTTATAATATTATGTTGTAGTGGACATCAAGACGAATTCAACGGTATGCAATACTAAATAATTTGGAATATGTTCAAACTTCATGCTCAAAACTCAATCGACAACATTCGAGTGAGTACTTTGGCAAATCTTTTTAAACGAGCCATTTTTCTCTCAAACGAATATATTACACTGTAAATACAAACGAGTGAAATGATACTGCTCGCAGAACACTCTGTACGCACAAACTAAGCCGATCATTGAACATTGCGACTTATCATTATTCGAAATGGACCGTAATTCTCTGCTGCAGGAACATACGAGTTTCTAATTTACGTCGCTCCGCGTTCAGGTTAATGAAAATGCTACCAACAGCGCGGGCTGAATTTACAAAGACCGAGTTAACGGAATGCACCGAATTTTCACGCGAACCGGCCGTAATGTACGGTGAAACATGGTGATCGCAGCAGTTCACATTACGCAATACGGACGATCAAGCACATTTTCAAAGGAAGTATGTTGAAGAGATATATCAAGGCATAAATCGCCCCGGCAACGCGTTGCGTATAATAACAGGTGTTACAAATCAGATTTTGCCTCCCGTGTCTTGTCCAGGTCGAACCTTGTCATTTACAAACGTTCACGTCGTTAATATTTAAACATCGACTTAATATCCGAGTGTCGAGCTTCATTACGGCGAGCTATTTAACATTTCTACTGTCCGCCTTTTAATATGTACCTCTGCAAGTGAAATTTATTTTTCAGGCTTCCTATTAACTTCGAGATGTCAATTTAAAGTCTTCTTGCTTACGGAACTGAAATTCTTCCGGAAGAACGTTGCACGGAATCTGAACATAATTCTGCATGTAATCGGACCAGCGACGGTGCTTTACGGTTTAAAATATGCTGAGTTCGTTTCCGCGAAATCAGGTCGTTGCAAATGAAATACGCATTGCAAGGCGATATCATCGAGTGAATTTCGTGCAAGTGTAATAACTACACTGTCCAACACCAAAAATGTTTCCATGTAACTTTTCGGTGGTTCTTATACAGACTTTTGCGCTGATTCCGAATCTATCTTTAATTTTTTTCCTACACGCTGCAACCCGTCACCTCGAAACGTACTTTCCCCTCACACAATTAACAATTTAACATCGCAAATAAATTTTATAAAGGTTAAATTAAATAAAGGTGTCGCGCTGACTCTCAATAGTCCTCCTCAGCGAGTTTCGGAATAGTCCTCCTCAGCTCGCGCGGAACGCAAAATTCGCGAACTCAGGAGTGAGCGAATTTCGCAGCGGTTTGTAACGTCGGAAACGAATAGCTCGCGGACGCGCGATCGGTTCCGGAATTTTTCCACGACGCACCGTCGTGACCTGCGAGAGTCGACCGTTATCCCTGCGTCTTTCTCCGGGCTCTATGTTATTTATTGAATGGATTCAATTCGTCGATGCAACAATTTGGCGGCCACGTGGCCGCGACCGGGAGCCCGCGCTCCTTATACACTTTTGAGACAGTTGGTCGTTCGAGGGGCGCGTTAAGGTCGTCGCACACTAGAACGCCTCGCCGCCTGATCAGCACCGCCGTTTCGGTTTTCTTCTATGTAGTTCATAATTCTATATTGTACATCAGGCATGGGCAAATTTTTTCTCGATTGCAGGCATTTTCAAGGGATACCCGCGCTTCTCCCGCCCGCGCGTCTCGCTCCCCGTGGCAGCCACAGTGCTGTATCCCTTGAAACTGCCTGCGAACGAGCAAAAATTTGCTCATGCCTGATGTACAATATAGAACTATGAACTACATAGAAGAAAACCGAAACGGCGGTGCTGATCAGGCGGCGAGGCGTTCTAGTGTGCGACGACCTTTAGTCGTTCGTTACCGTTCGCGAAAATACGGGTCATCAATACTATACATATATTGAAATAGTTTTGCGATCGAAAAGAATTGATAATGGATAGATGGTTTCGGCACACAGGTTCGATCAACAATAAACTAAAAATTCCATGTTTTATAATAAATTTGCAAGTTGAAATCCCGACCGGAAAAAAATTATAATAATTAACTTAAAGATTATCCCTTAAATTATTTATATATATATATATATAAAATATATTAATTAAATTCATTTCTAAAAAAACTAGATATCTAAAAATTCGAATTACATTTCACATCCAATTAAATATTTATAATCTTTATGCTACAAAAAAAATTTTATTTAATTAGCTCATTTATATTCGAGATTAATATTAATTATATTCGATCCTGATTAGGAGAATTTTCAAGAGATTTTTGCGTCTGAGACAAAATGTAACATTGCAAAAATAACCGTATTTTAAAAGAAAATCCGTTAGTATTCACAGTTCACTTTGTAACCTTCAACAAGGATTCAGTCCATTATCTACCAGCATGGAAGTAACACATTATTCATAAAGATAAATTTCTTTCCTATATAACATGTAAGAAAAATAAGTTTATTTTCGAGTTTAAAACATTGTTTCTCCTTTTCTTTAAAATACGGTTATTTTTGCAATGTTACATTTTGTTTAAGACGCAAAAATCTCTTGAAAATGATCCTCGTCAGGATCGACACGTCGGGATTTCAACTTGCAAATTTGTTATAAAACATGGAATTTTTAGTTTATTTTTGATCGAACCTGAGCGCCGAAACCATCTATCTATTATCATCGATACTATGTTCGTCTCCGCTGAGACGGAATTTCGCGGAGCGCAGTTGAGCGGCATGTCGGATTTTCTACTGTCGCGGGATTCTCGCGTCCGATCGATGACACGGGAATCGATTCGCTACGCGCGCTGAATAATCCGCGGACGTACGAGTCTGAAGGGCTCGTAGCCTTCGCGTGTTCGCGTGCGAATTCCGACGCCCGGCCGCGGTTCGCGATTCGATAATGGGTTCGCGACGCTATCCGATTTCCGACGCTAACTCCTGAGGAAGACTTCCTACGCGAGGACGAAAACGATACTCTCGCTCAAAGCGTCCTCGAAACGGACGCGAGTCAAAATTCGAGGACGAGGCGAATCCGCGTCGTCTTCACACCAAAGATTGACGAGCTAACGCTAATACGAAATCGAGGAATCACAGAGTCGACTTACCGTGGTTGGCTTGTATCTTCCGCCTCTCGATAATCGGGGCCCTGTCCGGACTTCGATACTGCCGTCGAGTCAAAGCCACAAAATTTGATCACACACACACACACACACACCACTCGCGACCCGTACTGTTCTATTAAATTAGACCGGATTTCGGGACTTCCTTACGACTACGTGCTCGTAGTTCGAGAATCACTACAACAGTGATTCCGCGATCCGTGTCGACGGGAGGCATCGGTTCTTGTCCCCCCCTCTATTGGCCCTACCGACTTTCTGATTGGCGCTCTCCCCTACGCGACTTGATGATCGTAGGATCGTCTCCTCGGACAGGTCCTTAGGCCCCAGACCTGCGTCCTACGCCAATGATTCGCCCTTTCGGCGAACGGGGAGGAGCCATTCTTCCCCCCTGGAGTTCTTCAAGCTACCCCCGCCGGGATTCAGTGCGAACGGGGTCAGACGACGGCCGGACCACCCATAAACGATGATCTAACTGAATCTCTTTGTCCCGGTACGTCGTCTCCGTGGGTTTCCCCAATGATACCAGTACTGGATTTTCGCCAATTTGTGGCCAATTGTTTTTCCGGGAAGATCCTTGAGCGGGCGCCTTTGGCACGTCCCTGAAACGTTACCGTACTCGGTACGCACAATAGATGGCGTTAGTTGCGTGAATCGTTTCGGAAGTATTTCCCTCAGGAGCGCTCTCATGTCGACGAGTGGTTCCGTGCCCGATCGAGGTCGGTCCGGTCCAATCTTAACGGTTTTGTAACCGTTTTCGCAAAACGGGGTGGCGTCGCACACTTGCAACGTCACAACGCACAGATTATGGGAAACATGACTTTTGGCATTTTTCAACTTTAAACAAATATTGTGATGTTATTATAAAAGATATTGAGTTGTTCTTTACAGCAACAGATTCTTCTGTCGATTTTCCTGAATCCAGTGATATCCATTATTAATACATTATGATTGTTTAAACAATCATTAAAGACGGAGAGGCACCAATTCTGCACCGTTTTTTGATGATATTTTTTAATTTATCTGAAAAATAAGGGTCCAGCATAAAATCGAACTAACACTACGCGATAGAGCAGACTTTTATCTTGAGGAACAGACCTTTAAACTTTTCAACGTGGACGTTTTTTTCGAACAACAAAGCAAATTATCCTCGTTCGACATGAATTGCTAATTAAAAAATATCTTCAAAAAACGGTGCAAAAGTGGAGTCTCTCCGTCTTTAATGATTGTTTAAACATGTTTAAACTATGTATTAATAATGGATATCACTGGATTCAGGAAAGTCTACAGATTCTGTTGCTGCAAAGAACAATTCAATATCTTTCACAATAACATAACAATATTTGTTTAAAATTGAAAATACGTTTTTTCTTCAAAGTCATGTTTCTCAAAAACTGTGCGTGTAGGAAAAAAATTAAAGGCAGATTCGGAATCAGTGCAAAAAACTCTATAAGATCCACCCAACAGTTGTATGGAAACAGTTAAAATTTGTTGGACAGTGTTATTTAATTATAATTTCGACTGCTCGATATCCATCGTGTAACAGTTCTTAATGCACTTACATTGTTTATAATTGGCTTAATATTACGCGGGAACATAAACGTTTAAAATTTTCGAACTAATATTAGCCGGGAACTCCGCGAGAACTCCCATTTCAATTCATTAAAATAATACAAACTACCTAAAACTAATCCACCATTGAAGTGTCGGCCAGTTGGTGAATCAGCTTTCCAGAAATTCAATTAAGTTATCGCATTTGCAATTCAACTCATAATTCCGGGTTATGGCCAGACATTTCGTAAATGGCCGGGCTTTGAGCATATCGTGGGTAATCATATATCAAATCGATTAATTAATTATTTGTTCTCGGTATAAGCGAAGAAATTAGTGAGTTTATATATGTATTTCTGTTCATCCATCCGCGAGCTCTTAACACGTTAATAGCTGGTGATACTACAGTGGTGTCATTTGCGTGCTGATCATTAACGACCGCTGACGCCGCACTGGCGTCACTCGAATCGCGTAGATTGCGACACATATCGGTTATAAATAAATTTATAAAAAATGTTTATAATGTTTCTAGATCAACGAATGTATACAATTCCATTATTTTCTATAATTTTTATGTACTTCAATTGTAAATCGTGTCATACATCGATTTGATTTTCTATACATTAAATACAAAATCATAAACGTCACGTGTATGCAACGACTCGCAGCAAATCATCGAAACGTATTAAAATAATTCATTAAAATAATTTCGAAGAAACCATAATTAATTTGTAACAATATACAGGAAATAACAGAAAGACAAAGAAGTAAAAATGCCGGTGGGATACATGTTAACAGCGAACGCAAAAGAGGTAGAAAATGTACTCGTAGCCTGTCGAGCGGTGTTTAAAGGGTGCTGTTGACTAGCACAGTCACTTGGTCGTTCGAATCCGGTTTAAGGCAACGTTATCGAGCGTTTTCACCGTGGAGCCGGAGTCCCCGATAGCGATCGCTGCTAAAAACAATTGAAAACATAAATCCCGGCGAACGGTGTTCTCAGTTTCATTCAACGCGGCGCCGTTTCTCCGTTATTTATGCAAATGTGGTCCCCGGAATTTCCATTTTAATCGATGGCACGGTGTCGCGCGGAAAAATTTACCGCCCTGAATCGGCCATCTAATCGCCGACAAAATATCCCCGCAATTGGCCTCTATCGGATTACCCCGCAAGCTATAAATTCGACGTGGGAAAAAAATCGTCGCTTTTCTCGTCCAACGAAACGCGTGACCCACCGTGGTAACCGTGAAACGAACACAAAAAAATGGAAGAGAGAGAGAGGGGTAGGGGACAAAGAGAGAGAGAGAGAGAAAAAGAAAGAAGAAAAAACGAAGAGAAAACGGTATACGTGTCGCCGAACTGGCCACGATCTGCTACCAGTCTGCAATCAGGGTTTTAACCGGTCTCCCTACACCTCCACCATTTGTTTGTAACCCACCCCCGCACTCCCCTAGTACCGTAGCCACGGTGAAAACTTGCTTTGAATCGGACCGCGAACTTCCGGGCTGCGCGCACGTGTCACCGTTGCAACGTGCAACGCTTTCTGATATTTTGTTGGCTGGTTTCGCAACAACGGGACCTCTTGAGGCACCGCTGCCAGATACACTGAGCCAACAGACTGTGAACTTTGTGTTAAATATGCTGGCGCTTTTACCCGCCGGATTTCCAGCTTCATAATGCTTCCCGAATTTTGTTTGTCCTGACGGGCGGAACAGGAATACTTTTCAGAACCAGAGGTACGAGCTGATGATCTTGTCATCGATTCGCGGAGCGTAAATAGGCATCGGCTCGTCTTTGTTCGTAGAAAACTGGTTGTAGACTACACGTGAGTTGGCATATCTGCGCTGTAGTCTTCGCTCACTAAATGGAAAGTTAATCTGTAAGTAGTACGAGTCAATCATATTCTACCCAGATATTCTTTATTTTATTGTAGATGTTGTTACATGATGAGTCTGGTAAATAAACATATGCTATAACAACAGTATTGGAACTATGGAAATATACCGCAATGAGAAAATTAAGGCTGCTGTAAGTTTTGGAGAAAAATGCAAAATTAATCTGTAAGTAGTACGAGTCAATCATATTCTACCCAGCTATTCTTTGTTTTTACTGTGGATGTTGTTACATGATGAGTCTGGTAAATAACCATGTGCTATAACAACAGTATTGGAACTATGGACATATACCGCAATGAGAAAATTAAGGCTGCTGTAAGTTTTGGAAAAAAATGCAAAATTAATCTGTAAGTAGTACGAGTCAATCATATTCTACCCAGATATTCTTTGTTTTTACTGTGGATGTTTTTACATGATGAGTCTGGTAAATAAACATATGCTATAATAACAGTATTGGAACTATGGAAATATACCGCAATGAGAAAATTAAGGCTGCTGTAAGTTTTGGAGAAAAATGCAAAGTTAATCTGTAAGTAGTACGAGTCAATCATATTCTACCTACATGTTTTTTCCTTTAAGTTTATGTGCTGTTACGTGGCAAATAATTGTATGCTCTCAGAACAGTATTAGGACATATTTGAACAGACTTAGTAAGTAGCACGAGTTACTCAGTACGTCTTCTGGTAATATTTTTAGCTTCATAATGCAAGAAGCCCAATACATATTGTGGATTGTTCTAGATGATATTTTTTGAGAAGTCATTGTAAAAGGTAGACTTTCCTTCAAAATGTCACATTAAAATAAATGTGGAAAAGGAACTGTGTGAATGTTGCAGTGTCAAGTTGCAAACGAGATTCTCGTAGACGAAATTGCGAACCGTGAACATTTGGTACCGTTTCCAGTTTTCTCTAAATTGCAATTCAGGCGTTTGAAATTTCAGAGAATGCTTCGTTAAGCGTCGGTTTCGGAAAAATTCGGAGAATAGAGTTCAACGAACCCTGGAAAGTTTCCATGCCTCTGGAGACCTCGATAAACGAGCGCATCAGTTTCTAGCGTTATCGTTAACAGATAATCCGATCCGTGCTGGTCCTGATTAAAATGCCAAGCGGGCGAGGGTTGGCCAAAATTCGCAACCGTTGAAAATCGAACGCAATGCCGTCCGATGGGTGGCTCGCAAGCGGGCAGACTCGCGGCTAATTCGAGTCTGCCCTTTAATTATGGTTCTGCGGCCCGCAGGCGCATCGCCGACCGCTCCCCCCTCCTCCCCCTTCCCTCCTCGCCGGCCTAATTAGATCAAACGCTCACGACAATTTCATTTGCTCGTGATTCGCCAATTAACGTGGTGCGCGCGATCGTTCTCTGCGTGCTTGCGCCTGCCAGTTCACCCCACTTCCGGTCATCTTTGCGAGCCCTACCCCTTTGAGAAGTTTCCGACCTTGATTTCCCCCGCACCAATACGCTCGCAGCTTTTGTGGAAAATTAAGTACTCGATTTTACGAACCCCCACGACCAAGCCCGGTTCGGATAATTGCCGAACGTTTCGAAGATGGCGGGAATGGTAATGGTGCAGCGAGGCTACAGGCTACCGCAGAAAAGATGGACCTTAGAAGTATGTCCGTTTAACTACTCAAGATTGCAACTATACTGCACTAAAAATTACATGTTACAATAGTGGTAGATTGTAAAATGCAGAGTATCTCATCTCTATGTAAAATAAAAACTTTCTACGTTGATTCCAAGGAACTCGAGCTAAACGACAATGTATTTCTTCTTTTAATAATTTTTGTCAAAAAATAAATGTAATGACAGAATAAATAATTAATTTTAACTATACATTTCTTGTTTGAAAAAATGGTAGAAAAGGAATTTTTTCAATGAATAAAGAAAATCTTCATAAAGATTTGTAATCTGATTATTAGTAATGATTTCTACAGTAATTCCGAACAATAACAATGCATATAATTGCATGCATAAAAATAATGAATATAGATAATGATGAATTTAATTGTTATTGAATGAAGTACATTCGCAATATTGAATTTTATGTCCTCGGCTGCGCGGCGAAATGAAGTCCACACGTTTGTGGTCCGTTAAAATCGATAATGTAGAACAATGACTTAAGTATTCCTCTCGTAGCAACTGTAGGTACTAGCTTGCTCTGATAGACAAATGAGAATGTAATGGGATTGCAGCGCACGAAAGCTCACGAACTAATTTAAGTTTAACAGACAATGTATATACTAGCGGTAACATTTCCAATACGATATCTCAAACGTCACACGCTCTCGTATTACACCAGGCAAACTCACACCGGTCACGATTCATCAGTTCCAGCAAAATAAATTCGATTCGCACCATCGCGGTTGGCGTTCAACAAAGACCGAACTTTGTCAGTCAATTGCGAAAGCATTGGGGAATCTATCCCGTTCGTTCCATGATTTTTAGAATTCAGATTCTTACAATATAACTGTGTCAAACTATTCAAGAATTGCAGAAATAATTGGAAAAGACTTCCTGTATTAAATAGTTGATATTATTGATTTTAAGTTAACCATTTCTTATTTAGAAATTAAAAACAGTTTCCGTTGAGATTCCTGTATTTTACAATGAACCAATTAAGTAATACGCAATCTCATCCTATACAGGGTGTCTCAGCCAAAGTAGGCCACCTACATATTTCCTTTATTTTTAATGACACGAAAAATATTTATAGCATAATTTTAATGTTATCGAAGGAGAAATATCATAGAACAATTTTTTTTTGTCCGGTTATTTTTTCATTGTTTTTTGGAAGGTCATCGTTATTCTTTTATCAGGGAACTTATTTTAGTTTTATTCAATCTTGTAGCAGTTGAAAAATATATTTGAATGTGCTTAAGTGACCTTTAGGTGACCTTGAGTCCAAAAAATGTGATAAAATTGCAGAATAATATTAGGACTACATTCGAACTTACTGTTCGTGTTATAACATTATAAGTTATAAGTGCACACGTCATACTTGCTGATTTTATGCATTTATAAAAAAAACAAGTAGGTGTAATTAAAAATAGTAAACACATTAGAAAAATTTAATAATACTGTTATATTATTTTCGATCTATCGAACGTATTAGAAGATTTTCTATTTGAATCGAGATTGTTGCAATTCAGTTAGAAAATTTTTATTTCGCATAAAGATCCACTGTCTAATCATATCTGTGGTAAATGTACTATAATACCAGTATTTGAACTTGTTAAAATATACTCTAATAAAAGAATCAGGATTACCGCAGTCTTCAATGATCAAATCGGAAATTAATCTGGAGTAGAACGAATCCTTTCTTTACCTTCCTAGTTGTATTTATTAGGAAAGAGCAGAGAGTGCTAACACTTTCTGTACACATTGTACTCATCGAGTACAACGCTCTTGCGCGGTCTTTGATCAGCAAGTGCCTAGTGTTCTTTAACGCAGACAACAGTGCGTCAACGCGGCTGCACAAAACCGTCCAAACGCAAAAAGTTCAGCTTCTCGAAAGCCGGTCGCGCCGGGAGAGCTACCGAAAAATTGTCAATTCAATTTATCTTGGTTTTTATATTCGTGCAAAAGGTATGTGTTCTCCCGACCGGGTCGAAATGGAACTATAATCTTCACAGATTTAGCGAGGAGAACGGGGCGAAATAAAAACCGCGGGTACGGGCAAAACAAACGGCGGTGAAACGCGGACAAAAAGCTCGTAACGCTGCTTGCACGTACTTTTGATTGGGACGAGGCTCGCCGACCGTATGCGTGGGTGGTCGAAAGCGCCGGGGTTCAGTTTTCCATTAGCTGTAAACCGCATTGTTCGACGACCTCGATATTCGCGTTAAACGCAATAGAAACTTAATGGCGCCCACAGGTATTAAAATGCAATCGAACGAATTGAAACCTGGTCTTTAAACCGATCCCTGATTTAGTGGGCCGCGGTTGTTTTACTGGCCCGCGATACGCTCTCAGCTCGACCGTATAAATTCGAACGTCTGTTGACCTTGTTAAGCCCGCCGCCGTTCGTAAGTACCCGGGACACTTAGATTTTGCTCGTAAAGTATCGAATAAATTGGTTATTCCAAACAAATGATTCGGGCAAAACAATTGCGCTTTCGTTGCGGTTTTGTATCGGCATAAAGTATTAACTTAGTGCTTCCCACACATTTTATTCCTGTTGCGGGAGAATCGTTCATTTTGTAAAAGATACGGGTAGTATTAATAAAAATTATTGGATTCACACAGTTCTGTCTTATTCACTTGTGTTTCACTAAAAGTTTTATTCGACGTTATTCAACGAATTTGTTTGTATTTAATGAAGTGTACATTTAAGTATGATAAATTAACCCTCCGATGCCCAACAACTTTTTGAACGGTCATAGCCCGACAAGGTCCCCAGGGACCTTCTCTATTAATATGGCGTGAGATGCGTATAATAGTTTTTTATTGTTAGCCGTAATGGTGTTATTACATTTTTTTTGTGTTTCTATGTTTGTTTATATGCTGCAAAATGTGTATGTATATACAGGGTGTCCCAAAATTCCTCCGACACCCGAAAATGGAAGGTTCCTTGGGTCATTTGAAACGACATTTTCTTTTACAAAAATTGCGTCCGCGGCTTTGTTTAGGAGTTATTAACGAACAACACGGACCAATCAAAGCGCGATCTAGACATGCGACGACACGTTCGGCCAACTGACAGTTGGGCCCACTGTGCTAACTCGCATCTAGGTCGCGCTCTGATTGGTCCGTGTTTTTCGTTAATAACTCCTAAACAAAGCTGTGGACGCCATTATTTTTAAGGAAAATGTCGCAAATAAAACAGATATAAGCAGTCTTGCGTTGCTTATTCGTCTCTTGACGACACAAACGACATGACGGACGGTTATGACGCGGTGCCAATGGTGGTGCGGTATCTCTGTTCGGCGGTGGTATCATTACTTGGAATGCTTCTATAGCCGCACGTATCTTCGGATAGCAGGTAACATGCGAATGTTTAGCCCGTTCTGCAATATTAGACGTAACTAGTTGCCTGCTCAATTTCTTCAGAAATGAACGTCTTTGGTCTGACTAACGTGGTGATCAATTCATCGTAGATAATGAATAATGCGAGTCCAGCAATGTCAACAATGTTGTAAAACATGGCAGGCGGTCATCGTTTTGTTGCACGTTTACACGAATATGTACCCAACATTTGGAATCTGCAGCGATTTTTAGGTCGACAAATAATAAAGAGGCAGCGCGTCACCGTCGCGCAGTGCAGATCGTGCACGTGCGTATCCGTACACAATCACTCATTTTTTCGCAGTACACCTTTTCATCAACAATTGTCCAACCCATAGAACACGAACAAATTATACGAAAATACCTGCACGATCAAAAAACAAGAACAAATTACATGGAAGTTCCCACAAGGTCCCTGCGGACCTTGTCGAGCATCGACGCCATAAATGACTTCAACCCGACGTTTATGATGAAAAATTTTACGGAATCGTATCGATGACGATTGTAATCGCTTCCAGACATCCCTTTTATAAAAATCACGTAGGCTGCGGCTGTTCGGACGAACCGTATTGAAATGCCGCATCGTTGAAAACGTCATAGGTCCCCAGGGGCTTTGTCGGGCATCGGAGGGTTAAACAACATTCAAATGTACGTAAATTTTTCTTATTTCATTTTTTTATTCATTATTCAATTGTAAATGCTGTAGAAATAAAAGTGAAGAGTTCCTCTTGTATAAGACAATCTAAATTTGAAACTAGTAAAACTTGTAATTATATTTAAACTTTCATTCCCTTATATAATTGTTTAAAATCCAGTCAGAGGCAGTACAAATCCACAAAGATACGAACCAAAAAGAATTGCAAAGAAATAAAGATTATAGTAGCATTAAAAAATTATAACAAGGTTTAAAATTGTTTTATATATTAAGGAAAAAGAATATAATGTAATGTTTTAAGCATGGAACGACTTTGGTCGCCAGAGAAATGTAACCACTAAGGTTTTGGTACTTGTGTATAGATGTAAGATGTCTCACAGTGACGTCTCATAGTTGGAATATCCGGAAACGCTGGTAATTGGAAAACTTGGTTTGTAATACGATCTTAACAGAGTCGAAGATCGTTGGAGTATATGACGGAAAAGTGGAAACACACGGTAGTATCCTGTAATCGGGCCGACGTTCCCCGGAGTTCGGATATCGAGTAACTATACATCTGTGGTATTGAGCCATCCTGGATTCGTGGCAAATGAGATAGAAAGTTAGACCAGCCTGCAGAAGTTAGGGAACCGTCCAGGAATTCAAGTTCAAAGGGTCCCTCTCACGATTACTACCAACGGTAGCTTAGAGAAATCGATTTTCGACGTCCAATCTTATTACGCTGGCTTATGGTTGTAGTAAACACGTTTCTAACAAGTGCTGCGAACGATTAACTCGGCGTCCTAACAAGACACCGAATATAGGCGTCTAACAGCGATGATAACATCTAATTAATTTGCATTTTCTGCATTCTAATTTTTACTGTGTCACATGAATATGTGCGATCATTGCATGATTAATTACCACCAAATGTATAGCATCTTTGTAGAGCATACAGTCTCACTTAAATAATCATGCAATGATCAAACACACTCATGTGATTCGTTAAAAATAAAAATGCAGAAAACACGCCTCCTATATAAATTAATTTTCTTCCTTACTTTTCAGTTCACAATTGTTTGAAATGCTTCGTTTGACAACTTCTACGTGAACAAATCTATGATATTTCATGCACATTGATTAATTCAGAAACACTGAATAATTCAGAATTAAAACTAAATGTATCGAATTTTTGTAGATCATACAGTAAATAAATTTAGTAGCCTTTTTAAGTATTGAGTATAGTATATGACATAATTTTTTCATAGTTACAGTATACAACCAACATGTTACCCTGGCCCTCTAAAGGTTAAATGCAAAAAAGAGAAGCAAAAATGTTTCTGAAGATATTAGGAGACAGAAACGCGGAATTAAAACAACTGTTTCCTTCGACTCGAATCAGATTTCCCCAAATGATCCTTAATCTCGACTGGAACCAAATGTCCAGACTGCTTCCGCTCGCGTTCGTGGTCGTGTTCCTCGGAATCCGCGTTGCGTCGGTGTCAAGCTAATTGAAACGAATCGCAGCCGTGGGAACTCTAGGACACCTTGTTCGGAGTTTTCCGTGCGAGGAACAAATCATTATGCAATTCAGCTCCCTGGACAATGGCCGCAGAGTTTCGCGGCGGGTAAATCATTGGCGCGATAATTAGACCGGCCAGCCTCGGGACTCGATGGCATGCACCGCTGTTTCTCCGGTAACAACAGCTTTTAACTTTTCCCGCCTGAAGCCCGCATCTGGAGAAATCGAGTAACTAACTTGGATGAAGCGGCGGAACCTCTCGGTGAAACAGGCGGTTTCGCAGATTGTATTTGACCAACTTTCTGCAGCAAGAACACTGCCAAATGACTGTTTGTCTTCGGTAAGTTGCAGCCCTTTGTATCTAGTCTAGCCGCTGCCTACATGAGTTCTCGAGTTCCTTCGAACTTCACTGCTTCGGGCTTCACTTTTCATATGATAAATAGAACAGGTTTTGTTCTTGATTAGTGTTGCACAATTAATATTGTAACCCCTTTCTTTAGGACAATCAGTCTGACTTGTCGTGGAGATTTCAGACATAACCTGTATAATATTAATGTTGATATTAATATCTAGCGTTAATGTAATTGTACATAAGCAGTTTCTTTACAAGCATTTCTTTTGCACCTAGAAAGTTGTAACAGACAAAAATGTTCTGATTGTTGCAGACCTGAAAAAAACTTTAGTGCAAGGGGTTAAGTAGATTGATACGTTCACTGGTCAGACGCACAGACTTTAAGAGTTGAATAATATTTGGAGAAACTTACTGTTGTCGGATAGTTTGAAAGCATTTAAACGAGAGAACTTGTTAATAATAAGACTCGATTTTACATTGTGTACATTTTCTCAAAAGTTAGTCATTGTTCATGTTAAGGAAACATAATTCTAAATGTTTAGGAACAAAATTCGCAAAACAAAGAATTTCTGAGAAATTTTGTTAACATTTTGATAAAAACAAGTGTTGAATTTTTATCCAGGTTTTCACATTTGGCGTACTAACAAATTGCTATTTGTGTCGCTAAAATGCGCAACCTAAACTTTTGGGTAACATAGTATAATCTAGTTGGTAGACTGGCATGATGCATTTATGGGGTTAGATGTTCGTTACGAGACCTGCTTCTGGTCATTCAAATGAACTTGGCTCCATATTTCGTAACCGCAAAGACGAGTGGGGGCGCTCGCCTAATCAGATAACCAGAATGGGAGTTGCATTTGAGTTACAACTCGGCTGAAACATAGATATGCATAAGTCAGTGCAATCGAATGCATTTCGTCAGGCAAGTAGAATTTAGAACAGGCTATAATGACATAAGTAGTAGTCCGGCAGATAGCATCGTCCTACAAGTAGCATGAGGTCCGTACATTGTTGGCGAAGCACCATGAATCCTGCATCAGGCTAGACAAGCAATGCGAGAGTCTTATCAGATAAGTGGAATGGGTTCATGCCTGGCCAGACAAGTAGAAGGAATACAAATTAATGCGTGCACCGGTCTCCGCATTAACCTTTACGCGAAGTATACAGGCTAACCATTAACTAACCGAACAGTGAATAAAAAATTGTGGATGATTAAAGTTTAAATGATATCGGCGCCAGGTTCGATCATTTTAGAAAGAAAAAACAACAAATGTGCAATTAGTAAATGTTTCTGACGTTTCGATCCCGATGTGGATCTTTTTCAAAGAACAAGTATTGCGTCTGAAAATATTTGAAAACACAAAATATGTCAGAATGCAAATTTTCACAATTTGTAATATAGAAAAACCATAAAATTGTGGAATTAGACCATAGGTACAATATAAAAATTGTTTATGTAATGTCAACATTATACATTTGTACAAAGTGTCAAAATAATTTGTCCCGATTTCTTCTATTACGATTATTAACGCTAAACCTACCGACCACTGAAAGCGATGAAAAGGTTTCAGCTTGCAAATGAGATGATTTATTTAGATTTCGCTCAATTTTTATTACAATATATGCTTGGATGAAGAATTTTAGCGAATCAATTTTCATGCAAGTAACTTTATCGTTTCAATAATTGTAAGATGAAAAATATAAAACCGCCCATTTGACCAGCAGTGTAAAATCCAAACAAATTCTGCATGCAAACGAATTTGATGTTAAAATTATGAAAATGTTTCCATGACAAATTGATGCGTTAACTTCTTCATTCTTCAAAGTTTTATTATTAGTATAAAGCAATATGTGTATGTATCATGTATTTTAATTTACGTATCAGAGTAAATTATATTGTTCGTTGAACTGTGAAATGCCTGTTCATTTGTATCTAGATTTTCTGCTTTGAAGTTACAATAATTTGTTTGCATTAAAAACAAATGCGAACAACAGAGGGTTAAGAATAAAATTAGAGTAGACTGGTCGTCAAATAAATGATTTTGAGCCTTATTACTTAAGACTTAAAAAATAGTTTCTTTAAATTCTTAAAAGTAGGACCGACGTAAGAACGAAATAAGAAGGATGCGACGGAACGAATGACATAGATTTATGAACAAACTTCTCTGTCAATGTCGCGGTGGCGCCCACACCGACACACGGTCCACCGGAGGCTATCGTTTGATCAAGATTAATGACAATATCCCGTAGCCAAGTAATTTCAGGCATCGAGTCAAGTTGACGCGCGCGGTGCGCGAGCCTTGTTTTGCTTACAGTACATTTATTCAACATTAGTTATACGCGATTTAACTTGGCCCTCTCTCCCACTCCCCGCCCTCTTCTACGGTCTCATCTCGGATAGCTACCGTTCGCCAAATTCACCCCTGTCAGCCCTGTCACGCTGATTTCCCTACTTTTACGTGATTTATAACAATACCATCATCAGCAGGAAGCGACCACGCTCTAAGTAAAGTGGCGACAATGCTTCTTGGCTGGCATGTTCGATAGATAGTGTCCCTCACTGTCCAACTTCCCAGGGAAAATTGAGAAATAAGCTCCGTATCGGCGGAAATTGGCGACCAGAGACGCCATTATAACGGTTTTCTCAGTTCAACGGCAATATTAACGTTAAATTAGGGAAATCTGATCTGAAAGTGAATGAATTTACTAATAATACTGTAACTATTTGTATATGCAAATATGATATCGGCGCTACACGTTCGATCAACAAAAAAGAATTTAGCAATTTTGCAGAATTATAATTTCGGTTCTAATAATCTAAGTTATTAATTTCAGTTGAGTATTTTAATGGTTCAACCACACACATATTAACATTATTTATGTTAATTCTGCAAAATGTTTGCTAATTTTCTACCAATTTTTGGTAATATAGCGGTTAAATTGTGATGATTATTTCTTTAAAATTTAAATTTCGCGCCAAACATCGATTTATAGGTTCTTGATCCTTGACATCTGGTTGGTCAGTTTGATCCACGATATTCGTATGTTTCTCCGTTCTTGACTTTGCCATAAAGTTACAGTTTAGTACAGTTGAAACCTTCGTGCTGTGAAGCACAATTTTGTTTTACTTTGTTTTCTGTTTGTTTTTCACATTTAGCAAGTATGTATATATTCTTTTTGTTACTACTATCAAAAAGTTTCTGTTCAATTAATACAAATTTTATTACATTACTTTCATAGAGGCGGACTTTTCTTGAAGATGGTTCAAAACTGAACCGAAACGTCGAAATTATAATTCTGCAAAATTGCTAAATTCTTTTTTGTTGATCGAACGTGTAGCGCCGATATCATATTTGCATATACAAAATTTACGATCGTGAACCAAAAATTATTGTAACTATTTGTGAATTTTTATGAAATTTTACTGTCCAACTACGTTTCAATTGACCATTCCAGTAGGGGATGATATTAAAAATATAGGATTTTTCACCATTATTCTAAATAATGGATTATTTTTCTCGATCGAAAATTGTTTTTTAAACATACAATAATTAAATTTCGCGGCGCACGGTTTCGATCATTTATTATTTATATTTGGCTCTACTTAGCGAATATGTCAAAGTGACATACATGTGCTATCCAATATAGTTTTAAAAATAGAGTATTGAATATAATTTAAGTGAATTTTTGAATTTTTAAAGTAGACACATTTTGAGGGTCCATTTAAGGGTTGATTATTAAATTTTGTAGTGGACACATATTTTTATCGTTATTATTCTAGTTAAAAAATAAATTGACGGTAAAGCGAACAGAAATAATTAAATTTGTAAATTCAGCAAAGCAAAGTTGTTCTTCGTCTACTCGTATAATTCGATACATAGATTTCCTAGCAGATGAAAATATGTAAGAAACACTAGGGGCTTTTTTATCTTACGTTCTACCCCCTTTTATGGTAATAACAACAAATTATGTGAATTTTATTCAGAGTTCAACGATGTGCTTAAAACTGTACACGCTACATATGGATCGCGGAATAAGCTATTTTGAAAATCTAATTTTTATATTTTCCGCCGAAAATGGGTATTTCAGAAAAGTTTCGGTGGTTATTTTCTTTTTCGTCAGCCGTATTTTCTTCCACGCACGGTTTCATCTGACAGTTTATTCTCTCAGCTGAGAATTTAAAGCAAGAACGAGGAATTTATGTTGGTGTATCCGAGTTATGTTTGCGTAGCGCGATATTGCCACTTAGCGTTGCCTCCAGGGATTTCGAAGTTACAATTTTCATGGAAATTGTTTCTCGACAATAGTTGTTAAAAAGAATGCGATTAATTTTCGTTTCCCCATTCAAAATTTATCGTTCGGTATTTTATTGATGACTCAGAACAGCGGCGGGGGGAGGGAATTCACCTGGTGAATTCGCTTCCAATTTATTTGAAATTATATCTCGATATTTAACCAGAAACACTCTTGCCTGTTGAACAATGAACAATACATTGTTCTTTTGAACTCGTTTTGGACCGTCACGACCCGTTACAGTCGCGGCAATTTACGATGTAAAACGGACCGACGACGGTTGTTTTTCCAGAGAAGCGTAATTTTGCATAAATGGCAGAAGAAGCGGTTGCAAAAATAGAGATAAAGGCTCTGCCGTGCGGTTTCCGCTTTGCAGACTTTGCCGGAATATGCACAATAATCTTGAATGTATTTCGTTGAACAGAATAATGAAATTTCATTTGACATAAACGATTTATAGAAGAGGGCTCGAAGCGACTTGTCACCGAAGGTGTTGCACACTTAAACGAGAAAGTGTCGAGGGATGTTCTGAAAGTTTCGCAGGCATACAAAGTTGGTCGTCAAAGGCTTTTAATACCGCGTAAAATGATTATGTAGCTACAAAGTGTGCGAAAAAAGATAATAATAATTAACACTTTAATAGCATGCCACGGGAACTTAAACTTCGATGTATCCTGCCCCCATCACTGAGAAGTTTCAAAATTCTTCAAGATGCTTCAAAGACAGACTCGTGTCAAAAGACATCTAAATTACATTCCTTCACCCTCGAAAGGACTTTGCTAGCAATAGTTTCTATTCTTCTCTGCTTTAAATGGAGGCATACTGAGCGACTTTGTGTCTCGGAATTTAAACATCTGTACATTTACTTCCAGAAACATTCGTAACTTTAAATATCAACGCGACATACAAAATTGATAATAATTTAGTATGGATGAACTGTAAAAATTAATTGTTTTCGATCGATAATTTGATTTTGATCACCCACTGTAAATATTTTCTATTCGTCGATAGAATGTATCGAAAATAATGTAACAGTCTTAAATCCTTCTGATGCTTTTACTCTTTTGTATTTGATCAACTCGTTCTGTTATAAATGCTTCAAATTCGCAGCCCAGTGATAAATTTTAGCTCTGCAGTTTCAGTTTCATTAATTAAATTGCTTTAATTGTGCGACATTGGTTCAAGTGCGCTTCACGAGTTAAATGAGTTGCCAATTTCACAGAAGCCTATGAGCGCGTGAACGCCACTGCGCAAATGGTTCTGGAGGACTGGAACGAGATGTGTTGTATTTGTCTGTGAAGTAGAATAGGATTGGCCGTGACTAAATCCACGGAAAAATAGTGAGATTTGGTGATTGTTAAGCTAGTAGAATAGGTCCATGCATGGTTGAACAAACAAGCGGAGCGAGTCTACGGTACATACAAATAGCGAGAGCCCGCACGGCCATGCGGGAGGGGAGGGGGTAGGTATCTGTTTTGTCCCGACAAATATTGGTTGCAATTTAAACAATCTAAAATCGCGTCAACTTTTTACCGTTGTGTGATTCGCCGCCAATAGTCAACGAAGTAGCAACCCTCCGCTCTTGACGTTGCCAGGTGAATCGATAACTTGTCACATGAAACAATTACCGGGAAACCTTTCGGCGGTGCACAGCAGTCAGCTGCAATTTGAATCCGCTCCCCACGGTAGCGTTCTCTGTCCGGCGGTTGGATAAACTTTATCAAAGCCACTGCAACTTCGACGTCACGTATTCGATTGTAAACTTCGATGGAAGCATCAACGAACACGCCCGGACCGGCTCGGCAACGACTTCGAACGGCAATTATTGAAACCACAACCAATTCTCTAATCAACCAGCCACTAGAAAGCTCCGGGAAAATTAATATCTTGGTGACAAAGCTGTTCCAACTTCGGTGACTACAGTTAATTAAATCGAACACTGCTATTAGGTCTGATTCTTTAGGGGTTCGGAGATTATTAGAAACGGCGGTTGCAAACAATTCACTAGAAACGTACGAGAACGTTTACATTCAAAGATTTTAATGACTAGATCGATTATTGCACACAATTGAAATTGTCTAAGTTGATTACGAGAAACATTAATTAAATAAGTCTTTAATTATCCAACAGCTTCAATCAATTTTTTTGATTCGATTATAGTTTTGAATTTAATCAATCAATTTTTGTCATAAATACAAAGTAAGTAACTGCAAAGTAACTTCTTTCACTATTCTGGTTTAGGGTTATTGGAAATTAAGTACATATCCTTCAATTATTTTTGTATGGCGATATTAATATTTATAAAAAATGTTTCTGTAATAATTATCCACTATAATTATTCGTGAGATTGCTATGTAAGATGGTTTTAATCATTATGGACTTTATTCAATGTGTGATTGTAAACTCGCGTAGATTTGCACTTATTATTATTATTAGAAGATGGCCGACAGTGTATAAAATAGGCTCGCGTGAATCATTGCGCATTATAATACAGTAAAGGCTAGGAAGAATAGCCCCCAAGTCTACAAAACGTTTAATGCTCTGAGCGAAAAAGGAATTGAAGAAAGATGCGGAGCGCTTGTTTGCAGTCATTTCAAGTTCGCCTTTCTCAGTTCGCAAAGTGTTGTAGACGGGAGACTCTCTACTGGCAAATCATTAGCTCTCTCGAATTTTCTCAGCGACAATCACTCCGATAGACTTGCTATACTGTTGATGACTCGGATTCTATTAAAATTTATTCTATTCTATTGAAATTTGTTAAATCAAGTTTGGAATGAAAAATTATAAAAATTGTGAATAACGGGACAAAAAGATTGCAGCGAATCCATTCGAATATTCTTTTTCGGTGTAAAAAAACATCCTACATACATACAATGAATAATTCTCAACTATGTCGTCGCTCTTTTGAAATTTGAATAATCATTGTTGAATGTTTTATCGATACAATAAATGCAAATTCAATTTTCACGAACTGTATTTTAATTTTTGTGACATAAGTTTCTTTTACAGCAACATTTTTTCAAATAGCAACAATAAACTTGATTTAACCCGACTTTTTATTTTACAATTATTGAAACCATGAACCTTAATAATTTTTTACCAAGTGCTATAGTTTATGCATATAGGACGTTATACGCTTTCTGGAATCTGAACGAATTTATTAGTGCACCTTTATTGAAAATTGAAAAGCAATTACTGGCCTTGTCTAATAATTGTAGAGTTAATATAAACTTATTTTATTTAGGAGTCATAAAGTAATGGAATTTCAGTGAAGTTATGAGATGTCACAAACTGCATAAATAAAAATATTCATATTTCTTGTTCTGCCGTTCCCTTCTTCTTCTTTAGATAATAGCCGGTTATTCATGGCTCCATGAAATTGAATAGGATAAGGAAGAATGCATCCGTGCATCTTTGTGATAACTCTGATATTACATATATATTCTTCTGTAAGTCACCCGACATTAGCCTTTGCCGTAAAGAAAATCTCAAGTATAATGCAATTTATGATGACTTGAAATATATCGTATATAGTAAACACTATGTTCTAGATTACTTTTAAACAATAGACAATTACAGTACGTCCATAACTGTGTCGTATACGTCAGCTTCGTTATTTTGAAACCTAATGGAAATAGTAATGAAGCAATGTTTAAGTTTGTTGAAGATAAAACAATTCTGTGGAGCAAAAATGAATTTCACAAACTATATCATCCTATAATGCTTAAGTAACTCAATTAATTCATGATTAATCACAACAAATCATGGCATTCGACATTTCGCCGAATTCAAGCATGAACAAAAATTGACAGAAAATCAGAGCCTCTCTAAATACTGCACAAAGGACTGCTCAGGTCCTTGAAACTTCATTCTCAACCGCGCAGACACGTTCCTTCGAAGTTTTCTCACGGGGATATTTATACAGCGTCCTCAATTAAGTCGATGACAAACCACCCCCACGATGGGCAAATTAATCACGCGTACGCCGCACAGATTCGAGTATCCCAGGATCAGTGAGCCTGCCCTCATAAGTCAAAAGATTCCGATGGTACACTTTCATAATCCAACAAGACCTCAATCAATCTCCCGGTAATCCGACCATCGCCCGGAAACGCCGGCGAAATTACTCGATCCTGAAACAACAATCCAGGAGCCACCAGCACCGGTCCCTCTCTTCAAGATTAATCAAAGTTGATTGCGAACAGATCATTACAGCTTCGTCCCCGCGGTGACTGCGAGCACAATAAGCCCCCAATAGATACTTTCCCGGAGTCCGTGGAGTTGAATTTCTCTCTTGAAGGAGCAAATGAAAGAGAGAGAGAGCAAGAGAGGGACACAAGATGGAAAGAGTTCAGGCAAGAATCCATCCTGAGCCGTGTCGGCCAGAGACACGGTGTACAGGAATGGAATAAATTACGCGGATGAAAGAGGGGTTCTAGCAGCAGGGGGTCGATTGTAGAGTTGGGGGAGGTGAGTGGAAGTCGCGAGGACAATTTTCCTTGATCAAACCGCAGCATCGGGACTCTCCAGGACTCCGGTGGTCCAATAACTGAGTTATTGCTTGGTCGCCGGTGGCCGATACACGAATGGGGCGGTTGCGCGTTACCAGTCCGCTACACGTCATATGGTGGATCCCTTTGTATCAGCCTATTCAGGGGAACCGCGGCAATACCAACGACGTACATTCCCCGGGTACAACGAGCCGGCTGGCACGTAATACGCGATGCCTCGGTGTGCGTCGAAACGTGAGCCCTAACGACGCGGAACGCTGGAACAAACCGTGTCCTGTGCCTGGCAGCTCGTTCCCTCTTCCGTTCCTCCTATGCTTTCTCCCCCTCCCCTCATCTTCCTCTTTCCCCCCTCGTCCAACTCCTTTCTCTACTGAGAAACGTCACCGGTACCCGTCCCACCTAACCACCGAGTGCTTTCTATTTCTCCGTGACAGTACCTATATCGATACCCTAGCTGCGCGTCCCCTACGCCGTGTGCCCGGAGGAGTCATTATTGATGGTTACTGCTCCGAGACCGACCGACGATCGGCACGAGTCCCAGTTTGGTCAGAAATTGGGTTAAACTTGGACGAGTGGTTGTTGCGAACCGTGCTCTTTTTGGAGTCGGGGCTACGGCTCGAATCGTAGCAAGAGATGGGAATAGTTTGACTCGCTGTTTGTCTTGGATCCGCCGGTAACCATTTTTGTTCCAAGTTTGTTTGATCTTGTTGGATAACGTCGGAATTTTGAAGAACCCTGAACTCACTTGAAGGCGGAACGTGGGAATCGGGACGTGATTTGGATTGGTTTTGGGGAGTGTGATTATGTTTGATGGATTAGAGTGTTTGCGTTTGAAGTGGAGGGTTTGTGTAGGTGACGTTTGAAGGTATTTTACTGTCGATGTATAGCACAGTGTGCAAAATTGTATCATTCTTTACGAGGTAGGATATGACGTATCCATGCAATTATCTTGTAAACTATCATTTTTAAATTATGTTTGACACGATCATTTATTGAGTAGCGTGCAAATGTTAATTTTTATTTTGTTCCGTTTAGGGCGTGCGCCTATTTAACCGAGTACATGAATATCTATATTTTGTATTGCACGTGTTTATTGCTAATAATATAAATTTGATTTTCAGTAATACTTTCGCGTCTTCACCATTACGTGTTTGTACAAATGAATATGCATATGTTGAATATTTATCTTAACTGTGCCTAATGCAGTATGAGCTTATTCATTTCAGCATTAACTTGAGTATTGCTTCTATTTATTCAAAAGAATCTTCATGTACACATTTAATATAGCCATTTGTTCAGTATGTCATGAACTTGCATGTTGATTGTGTTTGATCGTGTTTAATAGTAGAACAACGTATGTTGCATTAACAAGAATACATTCAAACATTACCGATGTGTGGAATGACGTCGTTCTGGCAAATATATGTAAATAATAATAAACTTATGTAAGGGAGTTACTCGTTTTATAATTTGAGAAAAAATTGTTATAGAACATTTAAATGACCAGGAGCGAGTTTACAGAAAATTTTTCAATCCGGTTATTACTCGCGCTGTTAACAAAATTCACAAGCACTTATTGGGCAGTAATGTTATTAATATAATTATCGTAGAGCCCGGACGAACCGAAAATTACCACGAACTCCGTAATTGCAACTTGACGATCGCCTAACACGCGGCAGGTTGTTTACCGTGGTCGGATCAATAAATTGCCGGGTTCTTGTAAATTTTCTACCGGAAGCCGCAGCACGGACGAATTTCTGACTCGCCGCAAAGGAACGGGACAACGGAGAACATTCTCCCTGATCTAATTTCGAAGGAAGCCACTTAATTTAAATGTCCGCCCTCCACCGCCGGTGTCGTCCCTCTACCGTCCTTTATCGTTCCCCCGGGGACGGAATTAATTGCTTCTTAAGGAACTGGAATTATGTTTTCAAGAGCCACACCTTGCTCCCGTTGACTCTCCTCCCTGCGACCCTTTCTTCCTCGTGAGGAGCACACCGGTGTGTCCTGCGATGCTGAATAAACCCGATGCATCTCACCGGAGAAAAATAGTTATTGTAAATGATTCTGCTAGTGTGCGAAGGACGAGCCCTGTCGTCGGTGGAAGGTCGCTCCCGTTCGACCATGACGAGGAAACCCCGAACTCGATCAAAGTATTCGTTTGCGTTCCCGTGATGGCACGAACTTCTTCCGACTAATTGGTAAATGGTATCACGGTTTACATAGGATACTGATTGCCGTGCTGCTTGTCGACCGGGAAGCGTTCATTAAGCGATAATTGAGACGTGACGCTGTTACCTAGGAAAGCTAGCAAAAAAAAATTTGGATCGAAGGAGTACGAAGTTGCGAAGAAATGGCGACACCTCGTGGAAATGTCACACAAATTTGTCAAGCTTGTTCGTTTGAGACTGTGGTGATAGACGTTTAGTTGGTCGCGTCTGACTATCGCCGGACGATACTACTTGCGGTGAATGCATGCGTTTGTATTACGTGCACATACTGTTTAAACATAAACTAATAAATTCGTAATTACTTTTGTACTTTCCTTCGCTCTTTATCTTAGTTCTAATTGACTCGTTTAGAAAATAATAATGATTAAATTTGGAAAAAGACACCAGATTTAATTATTTCATCGCCTTCTCATCCACACGTATTATTACAGAAGTTGCGTTCAATTCTTAATGTTAAGAAGTTAATGTTCTTAGTGTTCCAAGGACTACTCTCGATTTTGCATTGAACATGCTCGTTGTTCATCTATATCTCGTAAGAAAATCTCGTGTCCGTCGCAGTTCCCACTCCAATTACGGGAGCGAGCTTTCGACGTACAGTGCGGACGATTTCTGTCGAGAATAAAATCGCGCTTCCAGGGAATCACTTCGCACGGACTACGAATTACAGTTATTATAATAGTCGTGCGCGGAGGAATATCTATTGAAATGCGGCCGAACGGTACGGTAAGAGGAATTCGACACGGCATTTGTGCGGGATAAATTTATACAGATTTCATTCAGAGCCGCGCCGATTCGACGTGAATTACGAAAGGAATGAAACGTCGGCGGTACTGGAATCCGATAAACTTCGTTCGCGCGATACACATATGCGATTTCGTATTTGCGATCCAGTTGAAGCGTCACGCTACCCGAAATCGATTTCCGACCGATTCATCTAACGGTTACCGTAGATTTTTTCTCTCTGTCTCGCTGGGCGTTCTTCCACTGTTTCCTCTGGCGCGGCCGCCATTCCGGTCCCAACCGATTCCCACTCCCCTTTTTCCTTTCCGTTTCACGTCAGATGACAGCCAATTTTTATCCCGGTGATTGCATTTGCAATTCCCATGCGAAACTCCCCGTTCCCGGTCGCGTCTTTCGCACACCTCTGATCCGATCCTCAATTCTTTCGAACAGCCTCCACTTTTTGAAGCGGAAATATATTTCAAACCCCCGCGGCCCCGGTACGATGAAAACACGATCTTCCGCTTTTTCTTTCGCCGTTTTTACATTACTCACCGGCGACGCGGCGTCACCAATGGAATCCAGTAATTCAATCGTTTCGCTGCGTGATAAGTAGTCGACCGACTTTTTTTGTTCTTCGTTCACTCTGCAAAGGCTATTGGAGATTCTTAGAGTCCGTTAGTTACAACATACTAACCCTTTAAGGAGGATTAGTCATTGTTTAGTCATAATAAAAAAGGAAATGTTTTCGCGATTCGTTTCCAATTGTTTTTGTTATAAACGTAGATAAAAATACTACGGTCCACTGATATGGAATAAATTTTTATACAGGGTGTCCCAAAACTACCCTAGGAGCCGAAAATGGGAGGTTCCTTGGGTCATTTGAAGCAATATTTTCCTTTACAAAAATGGCGTCCGCGGCTTTGTTTAGGAGTTATTAACGAAAAACACGGACCAATCAGAGCGCGACGTAGACGCGAGTTAGCATAGTGTCACGAGCCATTGACAAAAATCGGAAAAGTCACTGCTTCGTGTCGATTGAAAACTATGTTTATACTATGTCAAAATGTCCAAATAAATTATTTTTTGAAAAAAAAATTCAAAAAATCCAGTAGGAAACTAATTACAAGCGAATCTGTAAACGAAAATTTGGAAGATGAAATAGTACATCAGTTCATAGCGTAACTTGTTTACGTTGTGTTATGAACAAAAGACATTTGTAAGAAATAATCTTTTTAGAAAATGATGAGTAAGGGTTGGTTAATTATAATTTATCTTCAAAAATTTTGTAACACTTATGCGCTATTTAATAATTAACCTGAAATGAAAGCATTAAATTTTATTGGTTCCCCTAATCTTTAGCAGAGGATAAAAAAAATACGTATCAAAACGTATCGGCGATTTTTTCGCGTTGTATTAGTAAAATAGTATATTTTGATACTATGTAAATTTTAATTGCGAAATCTTGCGAAAAACAGAGTTATTTAACAAAATATGTAGCAAGAACTGGTCAGCAGCTGAATACACGGATATCCACTTGTAGAAATAATAATGATACTTAAAAATTGTAAATACTATGTATTCGTAAACTTTGATTAAGTATGACTACACATTTGTTTAGAGAAGCGACTTATGATTAAAGGATGTTTAGACCAGACCGAATAGTCCTACTTTTAGTTACTCGCGTCAGGCATAGTAGAGAAAGAGTGTATGTGTGTCGAGGAGGCGAATGTTATAATAGTTTAAAACGAACTTTCAGTTTCGAAAGAACTGAACTGAGAATTCATCTACTGTAAACCAGCAATAAAACAAAATTTTGTTTATAAATATCGTTTTACAATGTTTAAATAAATTATTTCAATATAAATGAAAAAACACACTTTGTTTCGTGTCTCTATCATAAACAGAACGAAAGTTATCGAATTTTGTCCAAAAAACATTTGTCCAAAAAACAGGCATTTCGTGACACTGTGAGTCGACTCGATGCGCCAACTTTCAATTGGCCGAACGTGCCACCGCATGTCTAGATCGCGCTCTTATTGGTCCTTGTTTTTCGTTAATAACTCCTAAACAAAGCCGCGAACGCCATTTTTGTAAAGGAAAATGTCGCTTCAAATGACCCAAGGAACCTCCCATTTTCGGCTCCTAGTGTAGTTTTGGGACACCCTGTTTATTATAAACCCAGATAGCACGGATGTCCATTGGACTTCCGATGCACATCGAATTTACGTCCATACGACCATTGGACGTACATCGAACGTCCGGGTGCTATCTGGGAATTGTAATAATTTTTTAAATGTAAGAAATTTGAGAAATTATGCATACATAGCAGCTTGTGTTTCAAATAGTCGTAGATCAAATTTTTTCATTTTATTAACACGTTAACTGTCACATGAGCATCAACAAAGATAATTATATTATATGAATTGCAATAATTGTGTCACACATTTCCACTGACATGGAAATTAAAGTATCAAAAATCAAACCTTGGTATCGAATGAGTACTTAACCCGCAGATCGGAAGTATTACGCCAGATTTCATGATCACTGATGAGCATAATATCATTTTAGTACGCACTGATTAAACTTGCAGAGTTCCCAGTTATACGAACGATTTAGGATCCATTTTGATATACGACCACCATAAAACTCTTTCGAAATAATAGAGAAAGTTAGTGTTCAACCAATCTGAATCTATGGTCGGGTATTCCAGGTCTTTATTATCAATTAAAACTGGATGATCCGGATGTATATGATTCAATAGCAGTGTGTATTATATACAGAGTGTCCCACAAATCGTGGACAATCGATCGAGAAGTAATTCTACCTGTACAAGTGAGTTGAAAAAGAAAGAATACTATAAGAATGGATTCGATTTGTCACACGTTTTCATAGATATAAAAAAGTACATAGCATTCTAATAAAATAATGCAGATTAAAAAACTATAAACACCATTACATTGGTTGCACAACATATAACTTTTTTCATTTTCATTTTCTTTTCTATTTGCAAGAAGAACGCTGGCTAGTGTTAACGCGGACACCCTGTACATATACGAAGTAGAATCGGTAGGTCATAGTCAGACGCCCCAGCCGATTTCAATCCACTGAATTTTCAAACTCGATTTACTCATAAAACGAAGCGCCAAATAAAAAAATCGTATTCTTTCAATTCGCCTCACTTTTGCGTATAAAATTACTTCTCAATCGATTTTCGCGGTATACAGGTGACCCTGTATACGATCTGGATTATGCGCGTTTCATTCGAAATATAGAAAAGTTCTCCTTTCAATAAAATGACCACATTGATTCTATAGAATTCATTTGAATGTAGCGATTCCGAGAACAGCACGCGGTTTGCCAAACTTAATTTTATTTCACGATTTCACGACTATAACCGGTAAACACTGTGCTATTGAGTTACATTGATCATTCAACCATTTTTCAATCGGACCGTTTTATCGCTGCGTCCATTGGAAAGCAACTGAAGTTTCTGGAACGGTGCACAAATTTTTCAAATGAAAGTGTGGCAGTTTGCGGCAATAAATATTACAAAAAAAACAACAACAACAACATAACGCACCGCGTTTCGCGGTAACGCGAATAGTTCTCGCCGGAGGCGATAGAATCATACACCAGTTGTTCACCTTGAAAACGGATGTGGAATAATAGAACGATGGCCCGCAGGATTCGGCTCTGGTCGAAATCCGGCGTCAGATAAATCGTCTCCGTGGAAGAAGGGCGAGCACACCTACGGATTTTCGAGAGTACACTCCTAGACAAAATGGTAGCATGTACTACCTTTAATTTCGCGGAAACTGCACAGAATTTTTGAATCACGCGGTATCGCAATTAATAAACGATTATGACAAACAACCACTTGTGTCCTTGTGAATAGCACACTTCGTCATAACATTGTTCAGTAGTTCGTGAATAATCGTGCAATCAACAATTAGTTTTATGTTTCAAATGTACAGTTAAACTTAATTGGCTCAAGTAAAAAAACCAAGAAGCAGCTGTTTCCGAAAGGGTATAACAGGATAAGTAGACTAAGATTGAATTATTAATAAACTTCCCACCCCTCCGTTTAAGGGTGAACTTCACGTTTTACTTTATCAGTGATTACGCAAGATATTTGCATGAAGTAAAAACGAAAATGAAGGTAGAAACTAGTGTTATTTGATGTATTGTGAGGAATGGGGAGATTACGATAACCGTGGCCCCTACTTTGAAGGTTATATTTGTGTTCCTGGGATCATTTTAAGAAAAAAATGTGTATATAACAGGTGTCCAATGGGCTCCGTTTAGCCGGTAAAGTAGATTTCTTGTTTTTCATAAAACTACAAATATCTTGGAAACTATGCGAGATATGGCAAAATATCAAGAGACCTTTTTTGTAGAAAATTAAATTTCCAATAGTTTATGTCCTATGACATTTTTCTATCAGCTGCGCAGTTTCCGAGTATATTTATATTTCGGTGAATTTGCAGAACAACTGCCTCTCCCCCGAAATAATAATCGGTGGAACGTAAAGGCTTCGTTCTGAACAGATCAAATTCTGGAAGACATCTACAATGGGAAGATTATGTAAACAGAGTGAGTTAGGGTTAGGCCATGAGAGGGGCCGACCACGCTTGCGAAAATGCAGGGGTAGTCTAGTAGTAATTTTGATTGAATATTTTTCGCGAAAAATGGATTTTTAACATCATTTTAACGTTTCTGATAGGAAATTGGATTTCCTACAAAAAAGGTCTCTTGATATTTTACCATATCTCGCATAGTTTCCGAGATATTTGCAGTTTTATAAAAAACAAGAAATCTACTTTACCGGCTAAACGAAGCCCATTGGATAACTGTTATATACACATTTTTGTCTTAAAATGATCCCAGGAACACAAATATAACCTTCAAAGTAGGGGCCACGGTTATCGTAATCGTGCCTGAAGAATCTTAAATCCGTACTAAGGGTGAAATTTATTTAGCGACAGGTTTCCTCTTCCTGCATCGTGACAATTATTTTGCGCGTTTCGGTAAAAAATGTGATCATTGAAAAATTAAAGATAGCTCGCATTGCTTTTGTCTAGGAGTGTACGAGCGTGCGAGAGACAGACACACGTGCTCGACGTTTTCTTTTTTGTGTTCAGGTGGCGTCGATGAATCTCCCGGAGGTGCCACGGAGCCGATAAGGTTCTCGCCCGGACCCAGCCGGCGAAAATGAGAGCTTCCGCGGGCGCACGAACTAGCCTTGCTCCGATAAATTTCAAAAAATCTTATCTGCCGGGACAAGGGGGATGCTCCACAGGCCTCGACTTGTAAAATGGATGACGAACGGTATCCCTCGCGTGTACACCGGCCTCCTCGCTCAATAAAGTGCGGCGTGCCTCGTCGAACCGGCACCGACCATAATAAAGACGAATCGGTGCAGGCCGGTAAAAGTTGCTAAGTGGAAATTTCACGGACCATCACGAGCAACGCTATCCGCCGAGAATCCCCCTTAAAGGGAATTCATAGAGTCCCTGAAAATGAAAACTAACGATTCTTATTCCTTTTCGCGCGAGACACCTTCCACTGCTTCGCGAACTTCGGAATTCCTTTAGTATTTTCACCATTAACGTTTGCGTTTCGTAGAACCTGTTCGACTTGCTTTTAAACTAAAAGTATCTACTCTTCATTATTTTATAAAACTGAATTATAGAAATGATTATTTTTTAACCCGTTGCCTTATAATATCGTGTTAAACTCGTGATGAAGATTCTGAACAGAGACTAATAAATATGAAATAAATTGAACGATATCGGCGCTAGGTTCGATCATTTTCGATCAATGATAGCGCCGATATCATTTAATTTATTTTATTACTAATTTTCGATCGAGAAGAATTTAGCCTTTACTAATAAATATGTATGCTATTAATTTCCTCCAAATCGAAATAAAATTCTATTTTGGCTTTGTTAATGCATAGTTTTTAAGGAACACATGGTTGTAAGATAGATATAAAGTTTCTCTTTCTCTAGGAAACTAAGAATTACAAAAAAGTTTTAATCACTGAAATCGTAAACTGAATCGTAAGGCAAGGGGTTAAAAGAAGTCATATTTTGAATAGAGATCTATAGTCTAGATTATAGTGTCTAAAAGATTATAAAACAATACGTGGAACGTTTCACCGGAGTAAGATCCAATATTTCTGTTACTGAAATTTTGACTAGATAACAAATTTAATTAGTTCAAGTGACCGTATATAATGTATGCAAGTCAGTCAAGTTGATCAAGCAAGTCTCCACGACAGTGAAGACAAAGTTAAACGTTCCCGGCTGGTTATCTACTGGTAGTAAAAGAATAATTGCACATTGGACGTTACGTGATCCTAGGTTTACGACCGTAGTTCCCGGACTGTAAACGTTCCGCTGTAAAATTTACAACCGGGAAACACCGTTCTGAGCGAAGCTTGAAGATATCACACGCCTCGCGTCGTATCTTTCATGCCTGACAAACATGGGTCTATTCTACTGACTACAGTATAGTTTAGGTAAATCAGTGTACTGGCAGAATTACATTCTCGATGAGAATCTTGCCTACTAAACTCGTTGTTGGTCTTAACAGTACGTGACTATTAAGAAAGTCACACCTTTTTAATCACCGTCACGAAATTTACTCACTTTAGTATTCAAGAGTTGACGGCTCTCTTTAAATATCGTTGCGGAACTTAATCAGCGAAATTACTCATAATTTTATTATTTCAAAATCCGTAGCTGCAACTCGTTACGTTCGTGGAATAATAATTTTATTTAATGTTATTCTTTAATACGCTCTATGTGTCAATTAACAGACTCACACTACTTTACGAAAATAACAAAGATGTATTTATTCAGACTTTTAGTGATTTTAATCATATTGTACGTTCGAAGAAGAAAATTTTGGATAACCTCCGTTAATGTGTTTCAACAATTTCGATAATGTAGGAAATGTATGATTTGTATGATGTTGCTTGTTGTATGAATGTGAGAATCGAGAATCGTGTATGTGTGCGTGAGTGCCGTGATATTGCGATTGCGACGCATCTTGTTAAATCAATATTTATTCTAGAAAATTTATAAACATTAGAAAAAGTAGGATATAAAAGGACGTGTTCACGTAGCGATTCGACTTTTTATCGAGATACGAAACACGTCACGTTTGATTTAAATACGATACGATTACGTTAATTTTTTAATTCATATATCAGTTGTGTATTTTCTTTTCGGATTAAATCAGTTATACAGTTATTTAATATCTTTTCTCTTATAATTGGGGGCCGAGTGTAGGAAAAGTATGATTTGTATAATGTTACTTGTTGTATGAATGTGAGAATCGAGAATAATGACAAAAGAAAAGAAATCTGTCATTCTGACAGATCCTGTAATTTTACGATTAAAAGTGCTCGAATAGGCATAAGACAATCGAATTTCGGAAAACGAGTAAGCGTATTATTGTGGAATAAGTGAATACAGTAATTTCAAGAGCAATATTTTGTCCCCGAGAAAAGCAAATGTTTCCACTCGATCCCATGCAATCCAGAACCTACTCGAGTGGACCGGTTAAAGCAGTTCTTGGCTGTTTGCATTTTAATATCGCGGCTGAGGGGATGCACAGTGTTAGTGCAACAGGTGACGCGATTTGAAATTGTCAACGTTTCGTCTGACGATAAAATCGGATCGTAGTTCACACGTTACGCCCTTCCGCCGCAGGGATCTCAGACAATTTCTCAAATCGTGCGCCGCGGCAATCAGACGCGTTTCAACGCTGTCACGCAACGGACAACACATTTGCATAACGTGCTGACGTCTCGAGAACGCTTTTTCTTCGTTACGCCGACGATGCGATGTTGGGCACTATTATCATTATGGTAATGTGACTAGCAACTGAACTGATTCAACTACAGAAAATTTAATGTATTCTCTGGTAATTTTTTAACATAACACTTCCATGGAACTCATCTTTTGTCAATCCAAAATTGAAACTTACAAGGGAACATATTCAGTTGATACAAACCGATTTTGATGAAACTTATGTCAGATATATAGTTCTTCGAAAAATATTTGACAAGTGTTTTTTTATTGGCAATTATTCACTTTGATGGGGTGAGAACAGCCCTCAAATTTCGTGGTCAGAGTCATATTTTTTGAGATATCTCAGAAACCAAAGATTTAAATAATATGTTAAAAATAAACACTTATATTTCTGTAAAACAAGCCAGAAGTCCTTTCTCCGCACACCAGGTGCAAGACTATCTTTCATTATACATAAATATTGTTAAATGGAAAAAAGAAGAAAATCCTAAAACATGTATCCCCTATTTTGGATCAAAGATCACACATAGTGTGTATTAAAATTAACTAACGATATTGTATAAGAGAAACCGAAAGATAACATAAAATTTGTAATTTATTGTTTGAACAAACATATTTTGTTACAATTTTTTGCACTACTACATTCCCCATTAAAATACAATTTTTTCGATCTCTGGTTCAAAAGATATCTAAAAAAATATGGATCTGACAGCGAATTTTGAGGGCTGTTTCCACCCCTTCAAAGTGGATGGTTGCCAATAAAAAAAAATACGTGTCAAATATTTTTCGAAGAACTACATCTCGCATAAGTTTCATCAAGATTGGTTTGTTTCACCTGAATATGTTCCCTTGTTAGTGTTTCGCTCGCGAGATTGTCGATTCGCGACGTGTTTCGGATCTGTGCCCGCCAAATTAATCTTGGCTTTCACAACATAGGATGATGACAATAATCGATTTGCGTGACAATAAAATACGTTAAAAGAAGCGTTTGGTCACTGACCTGCTAGTGGACTCGTCAGTATGGCTGATGTAGTAGGTCCTGCCTTGATCTCGACTGATGTGATCCCGTTAGTCGGATGTTCTGATCGCTGGACAACCAATTATCGCGATGCAAGTTACAAATATTAAGAATGATTGAGACGCACGAGCCGTTGTCTTGTACACCCGAGGACTGAAGAGTGTCGCAGCGCGGTGTTAGAGCACAAACTCAACTGACGAACGCGGTTTCAACGCGATGTTCGTCAGGCTTCTCGAGCAGGAAATAAGATGCACTGATTGGTTCCTGCAGAAAGTTGCATTTCCCTCCTCCCCGTAGCTCTGAATGAGGCCCTAGGAAGGAGGAGTGGGGCGATACCTAAACTCGGGTGACGACGGGTCCCGGTAATTCGACACCGTACTTAACGGTCGCGGGTGGTCCCGTGGAAGGACTAAATTTATGACATCTTGTATATTCGAGGGTGTAGAAAAACTAAACATTAGGCCAGATGCCTCTACTGGTCCTCGAGTAAACATAGTTTGTTTAATCCTCTATGACAGTCTTTAGCGCACGAACGGACCATAAATGTTAACCGAAAAAATCCACGTGTATGGTTCCCACACGATGGAACACTTAGAGAGTATGTTTTTACCATTATATAATTTACTAGCAGCCCTCGACACGGCTTCGCCCGTGCTAGATGTGAGAAGAATTTCGATTTTTGATCTTAAGTATATTAATATATATAGAAGATAACCCTTGGGAACATTATTAATTCATTAATAACAATTTATTGTTGAAATAATAGTTAAAATAATGAATATAGACTAACGTGTCTGAACTTGTTTCGCGGTATAAAATATGATAACCCTGGGGAACATTATTAATTCATTAATAACAATTTATTGTTGAAATAATAGTTAAAATAATTAATATAGACTTGAAAGATGCAAAGCTCGTTCGTAGACGTGGGGAAGGGGGCTCTTTCGCGGTATGTAATATGACACGCGCATGCTTTTCCCAGGAAGACTTGACCTTGAACGTGTCCGAACGTGTTTCGCAGTATAAAATACCTCGTTTTCAAATACCTGTGTATACCAATTTTCATAGCGATAGGTTCAACGGTATATATATACACATACACACACACACAATGATTCATTTTTATATATATAGATTCAAAACGTAAGCATAATTATTTAGTTCTTTATTATTACTTGAAGTTTGTATTCTAGAAGACCATAGATGCAGGAGCTTTTAATAATATAGTAAAAATAATAATAATATATAGAAATTAATTATATAGTCTTACGTTGGAAAGACATTATGAAAATTCACTTAAATGTGCATTCTCTACAGGATTTAATTAATAAATTGTTAGTTTCTCTTACTAAATGGTTCTAGCAATTTAGAAATGAAATCACAAAGATGTATAAGTGGTGAAACTTGTGTTTGATAGTTTTTAATGGTTATTGGGCGGTATAAAAGCACGAAGGTTCACGGTTCAATTATTTCCCTTTGATTGAGGAAATGTACTTTGCTATCGGAAGTTCCCTGCACAATACAAATTGCTGGAGAATGAAGTCTAGTTTCTTTGTTGGCGTACACGTCTTTGCAATGGCAAGCTACATACTTCACGGTCACTCACATTTACCCTTTCATCGATCTTCACACGCTGCCCCCATTTTTCCTTTTTACCATTGTTTACGCCAGCTCCGTGTACAGGTGAGCCGCTATAAAATCCCACAATGATTCACTTTGATATATGAACCCCTGTAGCTACGATCACCATATACTTATGGTATTCACGAATTTATACTTCGTTTACAGTTTGCCATGCAGCTAATAAATTGGAGAATTTCCAACACGAAGTGTATAATTAAGCCACTCGTATGATAGCAAAAAAACAATAAATAATAATATTAAATAGTAAAAGTGTTCTTTGAACTTAAAATTTTTGGAAGAGATTCATTCCTTCAATAAATGTACATTAATAATAATTCATGTTTTTTCGTTAGCTATATTATATACAGCTAAAGATTGAAAAATTGTAGAGATCAAAAGATGTGACCCTCAAGATGCATGAACATAATTTTTTACTTGAGATTCAAGGTTGCAGTAAAGTAATTTTGCGAAGTATTTACACATCCACTATTCATATCTTGTCTCGGTATCATTGCAAATATAAATGTCATTTCAAATTGGTTGCGTTAATGACTAAATTTTACCTGCTGGGCTAATTTACCTTGTATTGAACAGCTCCGACTAAGTAATACCATCATCGAACCTGTATGCATAATTACATCAAAATAATTTTCGAAACGCACGCGGTTGTTTTACAAAGGAATATTAAATGTGGTAATCATGGCATCAACCGAGGTAGACGCGACAAATTCTCTGGAAATTACGATCTAGTAATTTATGAATGAATTTTATTGACACAATAGGCGGGTAAATAACTTTATTACCAACTTGCAAATAATGATAATTTACCGAATTTCAGTAATCAAATGGTATCAAATATTTACTGTTTATACCCCTAAACATTGCACTCGTAAATCCTAACGAATATCATAGATTCGTATTTATTCGACACGCTTGAATCGAAATCTAGAAAAACCATAGACTGTACTGCTTCAAATCCTTCTATACAGGAAATGGGAGGTTCGTGAGGTCATTCGAAGCGATATTTTCCTTTGTAAAAACAGCCGCCGTGGCTTTGTTTAGAAGTTATTAACGAAAAACACGAACCAATGAGAGCGCGACTACAGCGGATTAATTTTGGCTCGGCCAACGGGGATGTCATGCTAAGCGAGACCTGTGGCTGAGTTGGACTCCGTTCGCTGTACAGTAATTTCTCAATCGTAGTCCCAACACCCGTGTTATGAACGGACTACGATCAAGTAGGGTGGCTATTGTTTGATTTATGACTGCGTCTACCCTACCGCGCTGAGACTTCAAACGACAAGCCGAACGTAGAGAAGGACAGAATGAAATAGGATCGCGTGGCCGAAGCGTGTCCCCGTCGCCGGCACAGTTTAAAGGCCCGTGCGTCATCACAATAAAACACCAAGACCTTAGCTTCTTTATTTTCGATGATATCATTATGGAACTTTCACCAACATATTCGTGGCATTTCTCTGATTAAAATCATACCAAACACGATATAATTTGGCCAATATTTAGTGGTTTAATCGACGATGAAAGTTTCGAACGCAACGAAGAAGAGCGTATTGGAAAGAAAGAGACGCGAAGAGTCGCCGTCGCCGGCATAGATCAAACACGCTGTCTTTCCTTGTAAGTGAAACTTTCATCGTCGATTAAACCACTAAATATTGGCCAAATTATATCGTGTTTGGTATGATTTTAATCAGAAAAATGCCAGGAATAAGCCAGTAAAATCTCATAAAAAAATAATTAAAATTAAGTAGTTTGAAAATTCGATTCACTCGAGTCAATGTAGTGGTGTTCACACCGATATACCCCAGCCGACATCAAACATCGCCGTCCTGCTGCCCGGCGCAGCGTTGACAGGCGGTGGAATGGGTAGGCACTGGACTACGATTGCAGAGGCGACCGAGGACTGCGATTGAGAAATTACTGTAGTCGCGCTTTGATTGGGCCGTGTTTTTCGTTAATGACTCCTAAACGAAGTCGCGGTGGCCGTTTTTGCAAAGGAAAATCTCAAATAACCTCAGGAACCTCCTATTTCCGGGGTTTGCAGGAATTTTGGGACACCTTGTATAAGGATTTATATTCTAGTTATAACGAAATAATTATGAATCGTTTGCGATAGGAATAAGCGTGAAAAGAAACACGAGAATTGTCTCCGGCTGCAGCCTTTTTCGAATAATATGATGCTTCGTATGAAAAACTCTAGACATAATATTCTCCTCTAGTTTTTCGGTAAATTAAATATTTTCCCTGGCAGTGTAGCATACAGGCCTTACCCGAGTACGCGAAAGCATTTTCAGTGGAAGCAGGTCCGCGATGAATTATTGACGGGCCTGTGGTCGACTTCGTCTCGTTGGGAAAGTAATTTATAGCTTAACAGGAACCCTCAGCGAGGCTTGCAATAACAACTCGTGCCACGATCGAATATTCTTGTGTAAAATGTCACCGACAGCAGAAAATATCGCGAGCCTGCAAGAAGAAATCGTATCTGGTCACGAAACAGAACTTTAAAGCTTCCCCAGGGTTTGCAAGAACAGCTTCATCCAGATTGTTTAAGCTATAGACATTCAAATCTATCGAAGAATAAAAACGTTCTTCATGCTGACGTACAGCGCCATTTTGAATCGTTTGTAACTCGTAAACCAATTGATCAATTTCTTTCAACATGAACATACCTTATATGAATTTACAAAACACATTTTTAAATGTTTGTAACCAACCTAAGTAGAAAAACTATAGCAAGGAACTTCTAGTATTTATTTTGTAATTCAGACTATACTACTTAATTTAGCTTGGCAGAGAAACTGAAGTCGTTTGATTCGTCTAAACAGTTTTTCTGATTAAAGCGCGTGCCATTTAATTATGAGACTACTGCATGCGATATTTGAATATTTTTAATTAATATTAATATATTAATTAATATTAAGTATGATGTATCAATAGAGTTTTCCTTACTATGTTTTGATACTGAAACTAGCTACTTTGCAGAAGATAAGTAAGTACCTTATTGCCTTCGTGAGGCTTTAAAAGATTACAGCGGCGGACAATAAGGAATTGCAAACTATGTGCAAGAGATTCATACTGCGGCTTCGGTTAAGCTCGCTAAAATATGAAAGACTTCCTTCATGAGGTCCACAAGGAGTGACTATCAACTTGCCGCCTTATTATACGCATTAAGCTTTGCGAAATGGAAACTCAAGCAAAAGAAATAAATGTGGCGGGTAATATCGTGTGCACCTTGTCATTTTCACTGATGAACTTTTTAATTTTTTGTTAAACTACCCACATACATTAAGTCATGTGGTAAGATTCTTAAAACATTTTTCGCAATTCTTTAAGTCAGTAATGAAGACATTTAAAATCCGATTTTGAAAATGTAGCAAATACACGTGCTACTAGACGCGTCTGACCATAACCAACCAATTCTACTTCCTCCCCTTAAAGTCTGTTTTCTCGAAAATGAGACGTCAAACGAGAACATTTTATTCCCTTTTTTCGACTCATTTTTATATTCAGAATCATTTCCTGCCCATAATCTTTATTGTATTCAGAGAAATGCAATAATTATATTCTAAATATCTTCGTACAAAATGAGCATTGGCAGAAAAGCTCTGAGACTCATCTTCTTATTTTACAAGCGTATTAATTGTACAAGTTCTTTTAACCATATCAGTCGCTGTGTTTGTGATCTTTTGAGCATATTTTTTAAGTTTCCCTGAGCCACTGGGGCTAATGCTCCAGCTTTTTTAATCTAAAAGTTGAGTACTAATTTTTCCATTCCTTCTGGTTCCAATATCTCGACATATCATGCAACGTAATACTTTCCAAAGAATAAGAACTGAAAACTGATAAAAGAAGTCAAAGTTCGTTCAATTTCCTTAGAATCTTCGACGCTCTTTACGCAGTAAGAAACCTGAGAAACTTCGATCCTGACTATTGTTTCTTTTGAGTCTGTCGTCTGCCGACGCAGCCAGGTAGTGGCATTCTATCCAGTCGCGACGCCATTTTCTTCGATCTATTCTCGCTGACGATTGCTATGCCGGATTGACGGGTGGTACTTCGACTTCGCTCTAGGACAAACCTATGATCGGAAGGAGGGATTGGGGACTTACTATTCACTGATTTATCGACTCTAAACCAGGAAGATTTCCGTCAATTCGAGGATTATCTGCTTTTTATTGGAGTCTTATGTTATCTGAACAGTAAGATGCCGTTGGGTTTTATCATAATGACAGAGCAGACGTCGAAACTGTTGTTTAACGTGTCCGTTGATCACTATGAAGACCTCGTTATTCTCTTCGCATGCAGTTCTTAAATCCTCAACAGAATACACAGAATGTTCCGTAAAAATGTTTATATTTGAACTCTCTATTCTGAAGCAATCAAACTCTTTATACCATGTATAAAATGCTTAAACTAAGCTCAAAATTAACTTGGAATTTACACATGTTGTGTGTGCGCTACTTACACCGAGTAACTCGGAATTTATACATGTTACGCACGCAATCCTGGAAATTTAGTTGCAACGGATAATTTCAGCGGGTAGCTGTATGTATTCTGTGTTCCAGTGTATCATTAATGCAGTAATCTACTTATTGAAGCCTGACAACGCTATTGTACTACAATTTACACGGCATTAATGAAGCACCCGAGTAATGATTTAATCAGAGTTATTTTTGCATAGTTAGTCTCAGAATTAAGTTGATCAAAACATACCAAAAAATTCTGAGAAACAAATCTTGTTGACCATGATACTTTGACATGATTATTGCGAATTAAATTTCCAAAGAGTGTTTGAAATATTTATGTAGCATTAGTTGCTCTGATTTGATTGGACATTCTAATGTAAAAATTATTATATATAATTATTATATATATACTAAAAAAAATGTTGTTGGAGTGACCATTCCTTAATCACTACTTTCTGTAGCTTAATAATTATCAATAAATGTACAATGGAATATAATATAAATAAATATAATAACAAAATAATATCTTTCGAACAAATAAAAAATGTCTGAATAATTTTTGATTTTTTTATGGAAATATAGTAGACTTCGCAAAAACTGAATGTGCAAACAGCGTAAAAAATATTCGTACATCCTTTAAACCGAATAACTTTTTAAAAATTGGACCAAGCGATTTGAATTTTCTCAAGATGTTAGAGGTATTAATTTTCTAGGTAATGCGTAAACAATTAATTTCAAAAATTGCTATTGATGGCAATTGGGATGACGAGTAATGGTCACAATTTTTATCCACCACGCACCTAATATATTGTAAATTTAATTTCGGAACGGTCACTTTCTACTACAGCATTTAATTGGATTAAAAGTTCCACTCACGTTCCAGTTTCAGTCGAAAAATCGATGCTAACACTCGATCGAAAAATCGATGCTAACACTCGATCGAAAAAGGCCCACGCACGTTCGTTCCTCTGGACAACGAAAGTTCTGTAGATATAAATCCAAAATGGTTACTGGCAGAGCTTCTACTTCTGCCCCGGTTGAATCCGTTTAGATTTCCATCAAACGGACGCGGCGGCCGCGCAAAAATACAATGCTCGGGAAGAAAAGTCCTCGATTCGGTCGATCCGGTAATATCCGGTGTTCGTTCGACCCAGAAATTTCGGAGCACGCTGGAAAAAAGGCCACATGGGGCTGGAGAAAAGGTCGCCTTATTCCTCGGCTTCGAGAAGGCACAATGGCCATGGGGTTTTCGCCCATTCAGAGGGGAAATAACGACCGGAGCGATTTCCAATCTCTCTGACCAAAAATCGCGCTTGATCTTTGCACGGGCTGGAAGTGGGATCTAATGGATCTTTTGGAACCTTTCGGCTTCTGCTTTCATAGATCATTTCTTATAAGTTGCTCTATTTTCGGGTTAAACGTATACACTGTGGGAATTTGAAATGTCTAAAGGTATACTTGCAATTAGAAAAAATAATGTGATTTAAATATATCCGAATTTATCAAACTAATGTGTAAATATTCTTCAATCATTCTTGTGGCCATGAAAATTACTGTTCGTATAACTTGAAGATGGCAATATTTCTTCGACAAGTGTGGATCATTTTCTAAAATGAAACGTCTATGTAACAAAAAAAATATTTGACAAATAATTCTTTTTTCTACGAAAGCACGTGGCAATCATTAGAATATTTGTACCTCTGTTCCGTTTTATATAAAAAATTATTATAGTGGACTTGTACGACCAGCAAACAGTGTGAGTAGATATCGCACGGGAGAGTCAGTAAGAACAGAGAATAGCTCGAAGCAATAAAGGTAACCACAAATTCTCCAAACTACTCTCTCTTTGTTTTACCCAGTTACAATTTGTTTTCTAACAATTATATACCATAAATTGTGTGATCAGTTTCTACCACGATTCACGTCCCAACATTAACGATTGAATTAATTGTACAATTAAAGCATTTAATCAAAACGTATTACAGAACTATATAATTCGATGGGAATAACATAAACCACATTATTATTTCACACACAAGAAAGCTAATTGGTTATTTACTTTCCGCGAACCACATGTATGACATATTCATATAATTGTTTTGTTCGGGATGTTGTGACACCAGTAGATTTAATTCAGTTAAGCTCAAATATCTGTACATAACGAGTAATTGGCACGGGCATAAAACTATTCATAAGAATAATTGAAATTGCAAATAACAATTATTTGGACCTATTATTTCGTTCACTGTGCATGGCACGGTTGGATATTCCAATATTTAGACTCGGTTTCTGACTAAAGAAGATTATTGTGCATTCAAATATAGTTTGTGAACATAAAATATTGCTAGTGATTATCTCACTAACTGTCTGAAGACCTATTTTTTTATATATATATATATGTATGTATATATATATACAAATGTATGTATGTATAATATATAATGATAATGATAACGATTATTAATTAGTTTTAGAGCAGACCTGGGTAAAAAATATTTGAACTAGGAATACAAATATTTGCAAATACTATTTCTCACAACTGTATTACATATGTTTCATTGAAACAGTAATTTAGTTTCAAACGAAACATATGTAATACAGTTGCGAGAAATAGTATTTGCAAACATTTGTATTTCTTAGTTGAAATATTTTTTACCCAGGACTACTTTAGAGGTAGGTACGTATACTGTAAAATTGCGTAAAAGACTTTTCCGACCAACTATATATATCCACGTTACAATTCACATTTCGCTGGTAATAGGTAAGCGTTCGGTGACACGCGAACGGCAGCAGAGCTTTCACGACGTTCAGCCGCGTGAAGACGGCGGAGGGGTAGTAAGAGACACTTTAAGGGCGATTCCAAGGGTGCTCGTTTTCCAGAATGGAAGAACGAGCTCGGTGGAAATTTCGCGGTTTCTCAGCGACGCTTTCTCAGGCTGGGTGTTTTGCCTGTCGCTATTTATCCGGTTCCTATCCTAGCGAGAATAAACCTCCCTCGAGGGGATAAAGACGGTGGTTCAGCCGCGCGCGTTATACGAAGAAGTCGGAAAGTGAGCCCGATGAGGCGGCCCGGAGGCCGACCGTGGAAGGTAGAAAATAGGGCGGCAGAAAACGCGCCGGAGAAATAGATTATGGCCGGCGGCGGCGAGGGAAACTCCGTTATTCCTCGAGGAAAAGAGATTACAAGATGTATCATCGCCGAGGCTTGCCAGGACTTTATGGGCCTGTAACCGTCACGGTAATCGAGTCCTTAATACGGTGTAATAACACCGATCCGGATGTACCATCGTAACTTAGTCGATGAAACCGAAGGGAAAATGCTTTTTTCAAGCTGCTTCGCTCTAACTCATCCTCTCGTCTAGCGAGGGCCCCGTTTATCTAGAGCATTTCATCTACAGCGATGGATCAAACTTCACGCACACCACTTGAACGTATACGACACCTGAATGATATTAAGAAAAATTGAAGCAAAACTTGTATGGTATTATTGTGTGTGCCCAACTGAGTGAACAACAATTGTAGTGTCTCGCTGTGTGATGTGCGCGACGTGTTCCGGATCTGTGCCCGCCAAATTAATATTGGGCCAGTAGTTCAAGATGTTATAATGATACAAGACGCAAAAGACAATAATCGGTTCGCATGACAATCAAATACGTTAAAGAAAGCGTTTCGTCCCGGACCTGATAGTGGACTCATCAGTAAGGCTGATCTAGCAGGTCCTGCCTTATACGCGCGCAGATTTAAATGATTCTATAATTCGCGTCGAATCGCGACAATGTATGATGCTCGCGGATCTGATTGAGATGCGATCCCGTTTGACGCGTGTCCTGATCGCTGGACAACGAACTGCCGTAAGTCGAGATTAAATGACGCGATTGACTGACGAGACTAAACTGATGAACGCGGTCTCAACGCGATGCTCTCAGGCTTCTCGAGCAGGAAATAAGATGCACTGATTGGTTCCTGCAGAAAGTTGCATTTTCCAATCAGTACACTTTTGACTGTTAGGACCTCCTTCCTGTAGCACTGAATGAGGCCCTTGGAAGGAGGAGTGGGGCGATCCCTGAATCTGTCATCGACGCGTCTCGGTAATTTAACACGGTGCAGTTAACGCTCACGAGTGATCCTTCGGAGGGACTAGATTTATGGCACGCTGTCCTTAAAGAGGTATATAAAAAGCTAAACATTAAGCAGATGCCACGACTGGTCGCCGAATGACTCTTGTTTGCTTAATTCTCAAAGAAGATTCTTAGTCACGAACGCACCATAAATGCTCTTCAAAGGAAACCCTCGTATTTTGTTCCTGCGCGACGGAACAACAATGAAAAACAATGTGAATTCAGTTTAACATCGTTTTAGGCAAATCTGTTCAACTAAAATAAAGTGGATTGTTCCATTAAAATGTTCTATTATCTCATCGTAATCATTTTAATTCAATATCTTCTTTGTATCGCGATAATGATATTACCGTTGGAATTCTCTTTTCACTGGAGCTGAACAAAGGCAGCAACAAATAATGAATCATTGTACGTTGCACAGGGTGTGGCCGAACCGGTATAACTGTGCAAGGGATGATTCTACATATAAAAATCAGACAAAAAAAGGAATACATTTTTTCGTTTGACGCCAGGTTTTTTGAGAAAATCGATTTTAAAAATCAGAAGTAACATTGGTTGGTCGTGTTCAGACGCGGCAGACGATTCAAACAAAATCGATTTTCCCGAAATCGAGGCGTCAAAGAGGAAAGTGTTCCTCTTTTTGACTTATTTTTTCATGTAGAATCATCCTCTGCAATCTTCATTACATTGGCTATTTCACAAGATTTCAGTTAGTTCGGATTCGTCGCACAAACAATGGTGTTGTTCCTAAATTTTTTTAAAGGTACATACGTTATTACCGAACACATATGTGAACAAATGTTATATATTTACATATCGACTATTTGTTAGATTCTTTTTCTCTGTTATGGTTGTTTAGACTTCTCGAAAAATGAGAAATAATACTCGTGTGAAGTGACAAAAGAAAAGTATTCATTTGTAGTAAAGTGGTTTCACTTAGTAGGGATATTATTACTAGACTCCGGATCTTCATGCAAAATAGAAAGTTAGTGCATAAATTCCAAGACGCAGGAATAAATATAAATTTATATTCTTCATTAATAATTTTAATATGTGATGAAAATAATATATTAATACTCTTATTAATACTTCCACTGGTTTAAATTGCACTCGCTCATTTTTGTTACGAATGCATAAAATCCGGAGTCTAATTATTACAATTTCTTGTCTGAATTGTGTGCTCAATAACTATCGACTAAATAATATAATTTGATTCTATTACTTCGGGAAAGATACTCATTAATTATTTAATTCAAAAGTTATTTGCTGGTACTAAAAATGGACCGTAAGTTTCCCAACAGTGTCATTACACTTTCAAACAAAACTCGATTTTCAAGCATCAAATCAACACTCATAAAATCTTTGTTTTCAGTGCATGTATAACACACGTGAGAGCATTCAACACATCACGCAGTCAGCAAATTAACTTTCCTAAAATAGCCCTATTCTTCGACTTTTGTCTGCCGGTGTATCTAATCATTCTATTCTGCTGGGCTAACGCAAAGTTAACAATGACTCAATCCCGAGGAAGCCCGGTTCCCCAGTTTCCACGTCGCGAGTAACCATCCACCAACAGATCGAACTCGTTTTCCGTGGCTTGGTGTGGGTGAAACGTTAACCCATCAGGTCCATTCAGTGGGGCCCAAACAAAAGACGGAGCAAAGTTGGCAGCTGGTTTCGGTGGCAGCGTGAAGTGACTTTTAATAAACCGAGTGCTTGAACGACTCGGTCGAGAGACTTGGCTCAAGAGAGAAACGGGGAGAGAAAGAGAGAAAGAGAGGGAAAGATAGGAAGTGACAGAGGGGAAGAGAGTGAGAGGAAGACACCTCGGGTTCCTCGGTTGTTGCCGTCGGATCGAGAGGGTTGGTCGCGGTGGCGCGCGCGAGCCGTGAAGTGGAAACGGTGGGCAGACCAGGCTGCAGAAGGGACAAGGGTGGGACGACCGGGTCCCTTTGTTCTTGGCGGGTGTTTTGTTTCAGGATTACGGGCTTATGAAGTATTCGCGTTTATCTGTGGCAACTACATGGGCGTGGGGGGACGGGTCGAAGGGGGCATGGACCGAGTAAACTGGAGCAAGACAACTAGAAGCGACGCTGCCGTCTGTTAATCCGCGAGCCGTACTGCTGATTTCGAATTAATTATCGTGTTAAACTACTGCTCGCCGTTTAATTCCTGTCCCCGGCTCTGTCAGATCCACTGCTGCTTCTCCTCGCGCTGATTTTTATCGTTCGCCCTGCTTTCAACGAGCACTCGCCAAGGAAACTCGAATCGCGTAAACGCGTACAGCCTGGAACTGGCGGCTCTTGAATCATTTTGTAAGGACCGGCCTGAAGTCGATTCGAGAGACTGTTGGGATATTAAGAATTTGAAAGTATTGGAAAACTCTGTGAAGTATTTGAGAATTTCGAGAAACGCGTCGTTTTGTCGATTATACAAGATGCAGTGGCCGCATGAAACAGATGTAACAATTTCGAAGAAATTCGAAGTTGTTGATTTGTCATGTTATTATACTAAGAATAGTATAAGAGCAATCGCTTACAATTAGTCTGATCCAGATAATTATTGTTAAAATTGTTAAATTCTTTAGTAAGAAGAAATGTCTATGGAGTACTGATAATACAAGTCAGCTATATCTGATCAACTTGTATAATTATATGTATAATCAATTGTATAACTCAACCATAGTACTGGCATATACTTAAAATGTTCCTCCTTCGTAATTTCAATGAAATTTTCACAATTTTCAAAACAAATGATTTATTTTCATTGAAATCCCCTTTTCAACCATTTTGAATGCCACCTGTTATCTTGCACAGTCCATTTCGTGCATTCTGAAAAATTAATCACGCGTGTTTAAAGAACCATTCATTCATGATTGATGTGATGAATAAAACAATGCTGTCACTCAAACTATATATCATTTACCTTCGTTTAGTAATTCCAGATTATTTAGTTGTGGAGTATATTCGGCGACACAAAATGTATTTATATAACAAAATAGTTTGGTCAAGTTAGTTTAATGAGAGAAAGAATTTAATCCCAATTAGGTAAATCAATATTCTCTGAAAATATTAATAAGGAATCAAGTAAAATTGATCCGAATAAATTTCAATCGAGTGTATGATTACTTTTGTGAAATTGATTTTTTAAATGCTTTAACGTTTAATTAAAACAGAAGAGTATCTATGAACAAGTGATACAAATCAATCATTTTGCGACCACTTGGACTTTCATCAAATTTATATGTCACTGACTACGTAGGAAAACAGTAATAGAAAAATTACTACAAGTAGTATAAGTCAATCATACCTGATACAATGTAATATATAGTTTAGTATAACCCTAGAAAATGTCTGACATAATACTGTACGATGTTCTGGCAGAAATTATGATGTCAAAAATATATTGATATCTCTTAGTGATATAATGTAACTCCTGTAATTAATAATCATTGTATAGTTTTCGATACCTACTCTTATGCTTCTTAACTATCATCTATATGAAAATTTATTCATATATAATGAAAAGTACAAAAGAGAAAGCAAACCAATTTTCAAATGGGAATGGTCTACTTGCAATTGTTAATAAAACTTCGTATTAATGAACCGTCTTGGAATTTACTCGCGGTACAAGCAATCGCATGGTCGAAGTAACTGCTTAAGAAGCGGAAAAGACGTAACGCGAATGCGATGAACACCGTGTGACAGAAATTCCGTGTTCGCCTGGCTTATCTCGAATTCACCTCGCGAGTTTCTAATTAAATGTCTCATGTTCCGAGTGCTCTCTTTTAATTTACATTTAATTAAATGTATCTGTAGCGTGTCTGTCCGCTGACCACTGTTTCGTTCCGCGGATAGCCGCGCTAATAATAATTTCGTGTCCCGTTTCGGGAAATAAAAATCCTTGAAATTGTTTTCATAATTCATGTGCAACATCTATATATTGCAACGGTGTTTCCAAACAGTTGCTTTTCTCTCATGCGTTTCTCATTTTACGGCTGATATCCACAGAAACGGTTAAGCTACACGAAAAATAAATTGAAAACTCGGAATCATGTTTTTTCTGCGACTGACATCGTTCTCGAGTAAACCGTTTATTCATTGCCCTGTCGCATACTGCCAGTGAAGACATTAAATATTTGTCAGACGTCAATATTTGTGAGCGTACTCTGTAAATACTCCGATAAAATTTGTATATCTTACCATAAAAATTTACCTTCATTCTATTTGCGTAACCCCTTGTGAGACATACTTCTCAACGCCTTCGAAGAAATTTATTTAGCAATAATTAGCTTGTAGATAGTTATGCATTTGTGACATATGCAAATCTAGAATGCCAACGAGCTTTGAATATTGAGAAAAATTAATTTATTCTATTTCTCTCATAAGAAATGTTTCGATGGACAAATAAAATTTGATCAAAATAGTTCACGATAATGGAAGTTTGGATAGGGTTAGTTCCACAACCTATTTCGTATGGCTTGTGTATTAGAACGATCTGTGTGCTAGCGAAATTGATTGACAAAGTATTCTCCCCTTTAAAAAGAATTTTCCCGTCACGTGAGCTAGATAAACAGTGTTACTATTCTCAGGGGGTGTGTATATATAAGTTCGAAGCATCGGAAGGGTTAATTTAACGCCAATAATATCGTGTCGCAGTAATCACAAAAGGGTTGACGATTAATTATAGATGCACATTCAGGACAATCAACTCTTACCTTATTTTCGATACCACCGTGGGGGTGAACTCTAGCTGACGGAATCCTAACTCCTGCGGCCTGACATCCTCTAAGCTACTGTACCTCACGTAGGTGCAGGCTGGCGTGGAAATAGCTGAAAGTAAATATAGTGTCAATCTGTGCGCGATAAAAATATCTTATTAATTGAGCTCTGATAATTATGAATTATATATAAAAGTTCCGTATAACACTGCCATTATTGCGAGATTTGAAATTATGATAATGAACAATATGTAAAAAACATACTTTCACGATACTTGACTTGTTAAAATCATTTGCAAATTGAATTTTTGATGACAAACTTTTCATACAATTTATAACCACCAAATATTCTCAGAATTATGTTATGGAATGTATGATCTTAGCAATCGCACTGTCTTGTGAATTCTAATAATTCTAACAGACATAAATAAAAATATTCGAAATATGCTATAATTTTGTGAATCTGAATTTTTCTATTTTTTTTTGTCACTCTTTCTAAACATACCTACCGCGCTCGAAGCTCCACATAACTTTTAAAAGCCTGAAAAAAAACAAGAATGTGTGTTATCCTTTTGTCAGGCATTGTGCGCACAGCGAAAGGCTCTACGTTGCTCGGATTCCTGTGCGGCAGTGTAGTTTGTGCATTTCGCACGCGGTTTTTCGCGTTGTAATAGCGCCCGGTGAAATCCGCGACTGCTAATTTCGTATTTGAACCGTGTCGCGCAGTATGAAATCGATCATCGCCGTTTTGGACTTCTGCCGGGCACCGGTTTGGCCTGGCTTTGTTCATTGCCCGGTGGAACGGCATGAAAGGGTGAAAGGGTGGTGGCCGTTCGAATAACGAGCCGACGGCGTTAACGTCGAAAAATCAATAGGGCCGTGTACATTCCTCATAAATAAATATGAATATCGCGTACCGCGGCCCTTCACCGTCGGCCGGCGAATGTAAATGTGTTACGTCGACGGCGACGACGACGACGGCTGCGTGCTGCGCGCCTGCTCTACACTGTACACGCTCGAAAGCGCGGCTAATATCGAGCGGATCGATTCCGCGTAATGGCGGATCCAGAGCAATAGTCTGATCGGCTTTCACTGTTTGCTGGCTGTTCTTCGGGTGTTTGCGGAATAAATTAGAAGGCCACTGAAAATTTACAACACCCTCCAACCGCGCTCCGAGGTTGTTTAAACGAGAATCAAACAAGCAAAACTTTTAACGGAACTGTAACTAACGAGAAAATTCACGAATCGCAGTAGAGTCTAAGCTCGTCTATCGTTCGAGTTAGAGAACAGTAAGTACAAGGTTGGGGTGTCTCACCCAATTTTGATATCTCGATTTTCTTATTATTAATAGAAGCAAGAAATGTTATCGAGGAAATTTTAATGGCATTGAAGCATACTTTGGTGTCATTCGTTTTTTCGTGAGAAGACGCATAAAGGTCAAGGGAAGGTCAACTTCGTTTTTTTTTTAATGAAATGATGTACTCTTTGAAGGTAACAGTTTTGAAAATATTTTAATTTAAATATTTGCGAAACACCATTAAGGTAAAGGTACCAGTAGTTGACCATTTTATAGGAAAACATAAAAAATAAGATTTTTGTAAGCTGTACACTTTTGATGCAACTGAATCTCGGATGCCATACCATCTGTTGGTTAAATTTCTCTATACTATTCTCTATTAACTCGCAACATCTACTCTGTTCCTCAATTAAACTTTTTATGGAATTGATTTGTTTTATTTCTTATTTCATTCTTTAATTGTAATTTATGCTGGTAATTGTTGAAACTAAATGATAGTAAAATGATTCCCAACATTATTGCTTGAACCCTCTTTCTAGTATAAGTAGTCAACTACTAACGAATAAAGGAGGTCAATTACTAGATTTTTCATTTTCAATAGTGGTCAACTTCTGAAGCAATTACTGAATTTTTAAATACATTTCTTAAATTTGTATAAGTAAACTTTTTTTAAATAGTGGCCTTGGTACATAATTTAGAAGACTGAAAGAGTGTCTTCAGGCATCGACTCTCGCTATTTGATGACAGAGTAAGTGGTTACTATTGTTCGCGTGGAAAACTGTTCTTAACTGGTCAACTACTAGTACCTTTACCTTACTGTGATACTAAGTTGTTTGCTGTTGTAAATTCGGTTTCATGTATTGTAAAGCGTCACTCGGATGAATCGTAATTTTCAGTTCACAAACGGAACTGTGCTACGATCTGTGCTACAGCATTGATTCATTTTTCGACAGAAAAGCATCTTAATTATTGGGTTGGAAAACTTGTTACGAGCTGTTGATTTTCTTATAGAAGCGACTGTAACGACGCAACGAAACAATATGAAAATGGAAAATGGAACGGTGAAGAATGAAGAATGCTGTAACAATGAAGAAACAAAGAGTACCGGGAACAATTAAAGCGCCGATCAATCAGAGAAGAAGTCTCCGACTGAATTGAAACGATCAGAACTTCTTAATTACTCTTTACGTCGTGCTAGAAAATAAACGTTTCTGTTCAACTGATCGATCGAGCCTTTTAGTTTCCATGATTAAAGAGGTGTCTGTCGTCCGAGGTACTATTTGCGTTGTTTCCATTTGCTATGAAGTAAGAACGTACAGGTCACCTGACGCAAACCAGTAGCTAAAAAGCTCGTAGACTTTCACAAAAATTCTATTTTCCCAGAACACAAAATTACGTTGAAAATTACTACCAGAATTTTTGTGTAATCGTAAACTAATTATTGCAACTATACGTTGACGCGTTTAGCAACTGCTCAAATTTATAGATACACTATGAATATTTGCATTTATTTTGAAATTAACAATAATAAATGATAAAAACAGTGTCACTTTTTCTAGTGACAAGCGAAAGAACATCGACAAGAATGTAAAATGAGAAAGGCATGGCCGCAGTCGCGAATACATGGAATAGTTCGAACTAATTCCAAGTACCGAGCACAGGTCTACAAGAAAATAGCGACGGAAATTCCCGCAAGAACAGATCATAAAGCTCTCCGGCAGCCAGCAATAAATTTATTCTAGCCGAACCATTACCCTGAATCGCTGCGTTCAAAAAATCTTTCGTCGAAGACAACGGGTGCGAAAAAGAGAATGGAAGATCCACAAAACAAGAGGCTCGAAGGAAATGCGAAAAGTTCCGCATTTCAAGTGCAAGAGCGGTACGATTGTTGACGCGGCTAGCATGGAATAGCGATGCAACTTATAGTCGAATTTTTTGGTAGAACATTTTCTCACGTATTCGTTATACAATACATACACAAGTTTAAAACAGATTTATAATGCTAACATGATTCCTCACGACCTACTTAGATTATCCTTTCCATTATCTTATAAAATAATTTCTGGGAGTATAAAATAATAAAAGAATATCTTCCATTTTTTAAAAAAGTGTTTACCGTTTCGAATTTGACTACGAATCATTTTTTAATAATTAAATAGAATTCTAGAAACACCGATAGGCTATCGAATGGTTCGATCAAAATCGAGGCAGGGCAATTTTGATCCCCAAACCCTTTAGAACAATGAACATATTCGCATGAAAATTTATTTTTAAATCTGTGCAAATAATTCTGTCACCCATGACGACATGGTAGCCGACATGTTAAACATTAAAATCTGGTAATTATTTTTCGCGATCGTAAATTGTTTTTTAGACAAATAGGAAATGATGTTATCGGCGCACAGGTTTGATCATGATTCTACAAACATAATTTGAATGGTACGTAAAATTAAAATCTGGATTGATCTCGTCACAGCTGACCAGAAAACATTTAAAAGCCTTTTCGGAATGGATAGGGTGCATCCGCTGCCGACAATTTGCGTCGAACGACGAAATAGTTCTTAGAGCCTGCGAGAATTTGGGGGTAAAATGAGGGAAAGAAAAATTTGCAGTGTTTTCAGCTGGATCGTTGGAGGCGTGGCGATCGAGGCTTCGCGAAAAACAGAAAACGTCGGATGAACCGAGTCACGCGGCGCGCGTGAAAGAACCTCATTGATTTTACAATCTCCGCGCGTCCCCCTTCTGCCCCCTCACCCTAACAGACTATTACCCCTTCCGCGTCCCCACCTGATAACTTCGTGTCCCGAAATTTTCTCTGCCTTTCCTGCCGCCGACCCATTCTCTCCCGGTTTCTCCGCTGCCTCGCGATCATCCCTTGAACAATTTTTTTCTTTTCCTTTCTCTATCAGCCACCCCGACGCTGGTTTTCGTTTTTTCTCCCCGGGCCGTATTACGTTCTACTGATTCACAGTTAATGAGGCGAGAAGGGACCCGTGAGACTATCCTGCATAAACCGAGGGTGCTCGTGAATTATAAAAAAATTCTGCTCCGCAACCCCCTCCGCTCGCGTTTCTGGGATTATGAAAAATTCCGCGCGGACCGACGGAGCGAGCCGTGTGACAGTGTACGGTGTAAAAACGCGCGCGCGGACGACTTTACGCGCGTAATTTGGATGCGTTGAATTTTAACTTGAGAACGCCGCTGGGATTATCTGTACATCTCTGTTGAATTGTTTTCGCGAGCTCTCCCCGTCTTCGCTCGCTGCGATGAATTTAACTTGTTACCGTGAAGGCCCGTTAATGAAATGGAACATTTTCAAGCATGGAAAGTCGGATTATTTCATGCGGAATCAGACGATTGCATCGGATTATACGCGCACAAGTAAGTCAAAAGCACGCGATGAAATTGTTTCTGCGCGAACCCCTCATCTCCTGAACGTGTAATTCTTTACTGGCCGAGTACAGATACAGTTATATTTTTAATATTGTTTTGTCAGTTCAAGTATCCTTTTATAAAAATATTTTGTTAAATACGTTTCTGAAAGGTAGACACATTATTCACATATTCACTTGTTCAACATTTACATTTGGTAACATCTGTCAAATGGAATTAAAACTGTTCTACAATATTGCGTAGTATAATATCCTACGAATAAGTGCTGGATTAATAATAGTTATATCTAATTAGTAGACTGCGGATTTTATGCATTTATGACAAAAATGAGCAGGTGTAATTTAAAATAACAAAAATATTGGAAATATTTAAACACGCTATTATATTATTCTCAACCTATTAAACATAATAGGGAAAGAAATAAATTTCTATTTCACTCCAGTTTGTTGCAATTTAGGTAAGAAATTTTTATTTTGCATAAAGATCCGCAGTCTACTAATTATCTTTATCACTGGATTGCAGATTTTTATACCAAACAAAAATCATTTAAATTGATTTCCATTGATACGTTCTTCAAAATAGTTTTAATAAGTAGTCTATTAGTCTTGTCTTTCATTGATAATTACTATTAATTCGTGTCCTACTGTCACTCGTTTTACTCGTGGTTAATTTTGTATTTTTGTTCTTGTCTATAATAAAGACACTTAATAAAATAATGAATAGCTTAATTTGTTACTTATATCAATATTGGCTCAGCGAAAATGGCATATTCGCATCGGTTATGAAATTACGTATACATCACTTAATTGCTTCTTTTATTTACATATACAAAATCGACAGATCATACAAAATTACATCCATCAAACATATTGATTAATTATCACGATAAAATTTAATGCACGCGCAACTCAGTATTAATATTTCGTAAACGAAATAATTTTCGTTTGTCGGTCAACCGTATAAATTCAACCAAATAATCATTTCTGTAATTTTGAATCAATCAGGCGTGGCAATAATGCTTCGAATTGTGCACGGTAAATATCTCGCCTGGGAAGCGATTAAGCTTAAATTGCGTTGTACATGACATTTCATTTTTCGCCGTCAAAGACTAATTCAATTTCTCGGTCTTCAATTACAACAATTCTCTGTCGTCTTTCCTACCAATTATACTTCCATCTGCAGTAATACGGCGCGGAGTGTACGTTCCAGCCACGGGTCTTATCAAAAGTATCAAACGTTCTGTGTGAACTAGTGACGGGAGTGAACCAATTTTTTCCTCACGATTTTCAAGTAATTCGATCGTCAATTGATGAAATGTAAATTATTATATTTGGTATTTGAAAATTTCATAATCAACGAAATTTCATTTTGACTTTCTGCATCGGAGTTCAAAATCATTTGAAGATCATGTCACTGTATATATTTGAGTATGTTTTTTATTTAACACAAGCAAAAACAATCCCTGGGGGAATACTGACGACTTGATACCAGTCAAATTACACATAAAAAGTTTGATACCTTGTTAAAATTAAAGAATATTCTGGGATCATACTTAGCGAGACGTCAGTCGCGCAGGAAGTAGAATTGGTTGGCCATGATCAGACGCGTCAGACGATTCGCGTCTTCGCATGAAAAAATTCGATTCTATTTTGTTTCTTCTTTTCTCATGAGAAATCACCTCGTGCCAGCTTGTACTTATTATTCGGCCGCATCGTGTACACGATATCGTAAACCAAGTCTAAGCTGTATGAATAAAGTAATACTACACTACACAACTAATTGAGAAGGACCATGCCCATCACTAAAATGGACGCAAAGGTCCACGAACGACAGTTAGTATTACTTTCTCGTGGACCGGTGAAATCCGGTTCAAAGAGAATTAACGATAGCTCTTGTAGGGGAGGGGGTAGAAAAAACGGGAAATTACACGTGGAGCAAAGTCAGGTTCGCTCTGAGAATGTTTCCGGCCGTGGAAATGTATTTTGCGACCGACGTCGACGATACTAGCAGGCCCGAAAGACAGATGGAATTTAATATTTATATCGTTTTCCGAGCGCTCTCGCAGAAATTCGATAAACCCTGCGTTCCTGTTGACACGGGGATCTGGCATCTGGCAGTGTGTTTGTACGTACATCTATCTATTTATTCATCAATCTACGCGCGACTGTATCTTTACGTATTTGCTCCTCGTTAATGTTTCACACTCGCTACCTTCCGTCTTGCTTGATTATCCGCCTCTGACGTGTCCTTCAACTGGAACTCGTTGAATTAAGACATTCTGCTCCGTTCACGAAGTCAATACAGCCGCAGAATACACAGGAACGTTCGTAACAAAATCGACCAAAACTCACGACAAAAGTCGAATTCCTCTTCTCATTTTTCTTTATCAAGTGAAACTTGCGTTTCACAAATTTAAATTAAATACTGGAGAATAAAAAATGGTCGAACTTGTACTGGAATGGTCAGAAGTTATGAATTCTTATTTATTACGAATATTTTTTCGAACCTACTGCCTGGTTCAAGAACTCGTCTTATTAATGTTTACAAACATTAACAATAGTATATTATTATTTTCTTACGATAACCTAACTCAGACTGATAGTCACAAGCTGTGATGATGGAGAGTTGAGGTCAGAGAACTAGCGTCCATTGTGTCCATATGGATAAGTAGAAATAGTGCAAGATAGACAGTGTAACTGGTTATATTTCTGCATATAGATTAAGTTTCAATGTATGCACGTTTTTGAAAAAGTCGTCCATCATTCCCTAGATAGATGAAGTGTTAATTATACACACACAAAACTCTGTAAATCCATCATTCCCATTATTCAAAACCTCGTGCACAGATGGTTAGAGTGTTCCATAACTCTCTCAATTCCTGTAAAGGACCTCATGAGCCTGTTACTGGTGCATGTGCCTTTGTACGGATTCGTATGTGCGAAGAAAAACAAATACAACCGAAGACCAGAGACCCTATCCAGAAAGGTAGCCCGGGTAACCTGATTGAAACGAGACGGCTGAGATTATGCGATCTATTCGGCAACATCAGAACCGTCTATCTGCTCTACACCACAGAGATGCAGGCATAAGCGTTGGCGCGGCCGAAAAACCGGGGAAGCATTCAAAATTTCTCCGCATGCCAAATATGCGAGGGGATAGATCGATCGCGTGAGCCGTGGCAGAGAGGGTATCGGTAAAACCGTGGAAGCCGTGCGCCGGCATCCAACATTAACGTGGAAGCGGGCTCTTTAAGCCAAGTTCCGGCAATCTGGCGTCAAAGGGGCCGGCGCGGCGGCGGGCCTTTCAGGTGCGGCGCGTGGAAAACGCGAAACGCCACGGGGAGGAACACCGAAAAGCCAGCGATTCTGTGGAGCCTCCGCGAGAAGGCCAGCCAATTTTTGTGAGTGCACCTTGAAATAATCATAGCTTCCCGGCGTAAGTGGAGTCCCTGGCACTTACGTGGAAACGAACCTGTCCTTGTGTAGCAGCTGTGTGTACACGCGCTCTTGTAGAAGACGGTTCCAGACGTGGAAACACACGTACAGCCGCTAACTCGGCTGTAGACTGCAGAGGACCCGACACGACGATACCCGCGCGGCGGTCTGAGGTGGCTATAAAGACGCGAGCGTCTGGCAGGTGGTGGTCGTGTGGATGCTATATAATATTCATGCAGCGATATTGCATCTTGAGTGGTGCCATTAGAGCGGAGCGTCAGCCATCGCGGTCTCGTGGCGGTTTGTTGTTCTCCTGGCGCCTTCCTTGCTATTCAACCACCCACCCATGGTCCCGCGCACCTCTTCAGCACGACGAAGGAGCTTCTCCCCAGGCTTTGGCATTCGACCATGCCACAAAGACGACGCAGGAATTTCAGATTTTTCTACTGAGAAACGTACGCTCAACAGCGACTCGCATTTTTTAGGCGTACCATCGCGAAGACCGGTCTCGCTGAGGACTCGAAGTAAGGCCACAGCTGCTTGTGCGTAGCCAGTGCTCTGCTGCTTCAAGCCGCGCAATGTCTTTAACTCCTTCAATACTCATATTTCAATACGTAGTTCCACTAAAAATTTACTTCCGATTGATGTCGATTGACTTTTTAGTTATTACGGCGATTTTGGTGACGAACCAACACGCTGCGTTCAGGTACCTCAAATGAAATCAACAGTTAATCATTGGATAATGAGGAGTTAAATAAAAGGATTGAATAAAAAAATATAAATTGCAATTGTCTCATGCAAGCCACGCTAAGATTGTATTACAATTATTTCATTTAAGGACAATCGAACGTTCAAGAGTGAACAATTTTGACTTTAAACATACAGATAATTAATATTGACTTGCACCACGTTCGCATCAAACGGCCCAAGTAATATTCTAATTGATTCTAGTTTATCATTTAGATGAAATGAATAATGAATGCGACAATTTGCATGAAGATTCGCAGTTTGGTAATAACGTTCAACACTCCGGTGGGAAAACTGTTTCCAAGAATCTCCAGACAGATCAGCAATAACGAGAGAAAATTGCTTCTTATTTTTTCCAGCGTGAACTATGGGGAAAACGAGTGAAAAGCATTCCGCCGCGCGATTCTTCGGGGACATCCGAAAGAACGTTAAGTATTCATCGAGCGTTTTCGCGTCTTCGTGCCTTCCCGTCACTCTGCGTGGCGCGTTTTCGAAAGTGGGATCTCGGAGGCACCCTCCCCTACGGTTCAACCCCCGTAACCGCCATTATCGCTTGCTTTCCACCCTTGATTCTGCTCCTCGCCCTTCTACCTAATGTCTCGTCCGCTTTCAGCGGCGTTCCACGTCGAAATTACGTACGAGGAGTTGGAAAATATTAATTCCGAACACTGCGTTGCGTATTCGTCAGACATCAAAGAAGAAACCCCGGCGACATAGTAATTTTTGTTTTTGCCTGATATTAGAGGCAAATAGTTATTTCGCATAACGCTCGCAGTATAAAGACTGAAATTTTATTCACAACGTCGTGCTCGGATGAAAAAAACTACATTAAAAGTATGTAATGAATACACGAGGTGTTTCTTCTATCTTGTTCTCCCTAATTATTCGTTATTTTCCCGATATTATAATTTAATGTACACCATGAGGACTTTACACAATCCAACTTGTTCCTCATTATTGTTCCATAGAACAGTGAAAAAAAATCGTACATCTATTTTTAAGGAATCGATGTAAAGGGGAGGCATCAGTCTTCAAATGTATGGTAGTTTCACTTACGAGAAAAATTTTTGATAGCTCCTAGAAAGGCTTGAATTTGCAATATTTTTAAGCAAAAATGAGTATTTAGTTAGCCAACTGTGACATCGTGTAAACATATCTTAGATGAAAATGAACTCCGCAATGAAATAAAATGAAGTGGTTGTAGTATTCGTTTTACGAAATTATTACAATTTAAATATCAACAGTTTTTCGAAAAATGTAAAGTTAAAAGAAAAATCATAAATAAGAATATAATGAAATTGTGGAGTGCCTGATAAAGAATTCAACTTTGCGAACATATGTGGAGGAACAGTTTCTCATTAGTAGATGAAGTAAGATAACTTGAAGCAGGAACTTGGGGCTTTTGTAGATGCCTGAGTGGGGTCCGGATGTCGATAAGGCGTTGATACGTGTTATCGGGTGTAGTATCAGGTTCGCCGGAAGAATTAGAGTTTCCTGAACTTTCGGACGGGGCTTTTCACCCTACAGGATGACTATCAGGACAAATAATTGCGTTCCTTCCGATTGTAGGTCCCTCTTAAATTGTCGGACTCCATTTGCCGTCCAGCGGAGGAGCAAGATTCTAACAGATGCCGACATGCTAAGAGCTTTCGTCCTACCGCCTACTCTTTCGAGCTTTATAGGATTCCGTGGCTTTTTGCGTTAGCTCGCAGGTACATGGAGGACGGAGGGAGCAGTAGGTGGCACTGGAAAGCTTCCACAACGAAATGGATTGTGGGGACGAAATCGTAAGTCTGCCAAGAACTGCTAGAAGAAGCCTCGTCTGTCACGCCCAAATACATTTCTTCGAGTAGAGCACGTTTCGTGCACGAGCTTCTCGAAGCTTTTGGAGGATTTTAAATAAGAGCCTTTTTGGGGGGGACCTTCTAGGAACCGTTTATAGTGCTTCTCATTGATTGTATTCTAATGTCTCATCTAAAAATCTATCACTTAAGCGAACTCAAATCATTTGTAATAAGTTATATAGAGATTTGTGAACAATCTCTGTCTTCCTGTGATTATAATTTATACTTATCCTTTGCTCTATTGAGGTGTAAGCACTAGTAGATAAAAACCCAATATTTGTATAGTTTCTAGAAATCTGAATTGAAGAATTTCGGATACATCGTTTAGTTTAGCATTAGCATAAATGTAAAATTATCCTTACCGAAGGATATTGTGGGGGATTATATGTATTTTAATACTGGTCGCAGAGGAGAGACATTTTGATTAAGGGATTTATGCCAAAGAAGTATTTACAATTACAGACCAGGCTAATATGAGTATTAATGTTGCAACCATACATATATGTGATTATAAATATGTACATGTTCTAATTTGAATAGACTGAATTATTCAATGGAATGAATATTCATCAATAGGAAACCGGGTGGAATAAGAACATCAAAATAACATTCCCACAATTGTACGTAATATTTATATTTCACTGTGCTAACAATTTTGTTCCGATATCTATTTTGAATCTTGCTTGTTTGATACGAAAGTCGATGTGAGATTCAGAACAAATTCTAGTAATTATGTAACAGAAGATATTCAATTTCTGGTAGCAAAGAATCTCTGTTCATTTCTGTAGGTATAACAATTCGCAGTCAACGGAAATAAATCAGAATACTGGACCAAAAATAATTTTTACAAATATTAAAACGTGATTGAAGTAAAAATATAAAACACCATGCGGTCAATAAATAATCTCCGGCTTATATATTCATTCGGTAATATGCAAAATTTTCCTGCCCGATAAACATTTTGCTGGTACGTCAAACTCGATATCCAAAAAAAAATTAACTGCACCAAAAATAATAAACAATGTTTGCCCGCGGTAGCATTTTTCTTTCTCATCTACATATATGCGTTAAATATTAATTAAAATTCGTTTATTCTTATATATTTATAAATTATTTTATATATTTTCTCAATAAGTCGACAAAACTAGATGATTTAAAAACCATCATTAATCGTGTTATCGTTGTCATAGGTGCGATGTATGCGAGAAATTATCTTCGAAATACAATGGCATATAAAAATAAATATACATTATGTATTTGTTTCAATTTAAATATGTATAGATTATACTTGATAAGCCTTTAAAGCACATAAACGTTCAATCAATGCTTAGCAGGGGATTTATCGGGGCAAAAAGCACCCCTTCAATCGTTTATCAGGACCGTCTTTCGACATCCATCTAAAGACAGACTCCTCAATTTTTTCTTTGATGGAACAGTGGCTACTTATCATAAAACAGTCACAATCTTGTATGGTGGGTCAAAGAATCATTTCTCGAAAGGATCACTCAATATTTAGCACGCGATTTACGGAGGCAAAAAGCCCCTCCGGCAATCGTTTATCAGGACTGCCATTCAACGACCAGCTAAATGACCGGCTCTCGTACTTTTTTCTCGGCCGTCTCTCGAGAACCCGGAGTCTCATCTCTTGCGGGTTCCTGCTATTGGTTGTCCAGGCAAGAGCAAATATCAGTAAAAATAATCGTCGTCCGCAGGGTGAAGCGTTCGCACGAATTCAGTTATTTTCTCTCCCTCTTCTCCGGGAGCGGCAAGATGGCCGACCGAAACAAAGGCCTGGAAATGACGTTGTTTACGGGACTGAATTGTTTTAAAAAGAGACGAAGGTCGAGCATCGCTGGCAACGGTCCCGCGAGAGGGACGAGGAAAGGGGCCGAATGGAACGAGAAGAACGAGTGCTGGCACAAAGGGGGTTGAACTGCAACGACGAGAGCCCGATAGGGATGAAAAGGAGGGCATCCAGGAGAGTGAGGATTTCTCTAGGCTCGTCGACTTAAAGACGCGCCGGGAGAACTCTGCCTAGCGATAGAGAAAGAGAGAGAGAAGTGCGCTCTCGATTGTTTTTTGGGACGGATTAAAAAGCATTCTCGGGACCGATTGTTTGTAATTCTGATAAAAAAGTGGGGCGATAAAGGAATCGTGGCCAGAAGACTACGCCCGAGGGAAACTCCCATCGAGAGTGCTTTGTAAGACGCCTGGTTTTAGAAGTGATCTACGGGGACTGGTGATCTACAGCCACCTGAGCTAGCAACTTGAAAAAATACAGCGCGCAGCGTTATCCTTGCCTGTGCGCGGAGAGAGCTATTTCTCATATATGTAGAAGCGAATTAAGAATACAATACGTTTCGCGTGATTATAAAAGTTTATAGAGTGCTGTAATAATATCAATATTCTTGTCCACATGGGAGATACCTATCATCTTTACGTTGTAATGTGATTGGCGTGCAAACTTGCTTATAAAATTGTTACACAAGTTTTCTTGTTGCAAACTTGATTTTGATTTATTTAATTTTAAGCTTCAACGTTAACTTAATGTGCATTTAAATATGTTTTAACAGGTCATTGAATTTTTCTATTTATCAGTTAAAATACAGCTGTGAAAAATTATGAAGTATCACTCAATGTAAAATATTCAGGATCATTAATTTACCTCATTCAATCTAAAATACAAAAGTGAAAATACCATTATTCAAAGATTCTACATGGCACTTATACAAATTTTGTAAAAATCTTGTACTCTCAATTAGGATTATTTTTCTGTGACGAAGTACTTTGTCTGGTCATTGCAAGTTATTCTACTTGCGCCATTATTCACAAGCATTGACAACACCACCTTGCTACTTATTTTTTGTAACAATAATATTCTAATAGGTCATTGAATTTTTCTATTTATCAGTTAAAATACAGCTGTGAAAAATTATAAAGTATCACTCAAAATATTTGCACTCAATGTAAAATATTCAGGATCATCATTGTACCTCAGTAAATCTAAAATACAAAAGTGGAAATACCATTATTCAAAGATAGTAAGATTATACATGGTACTTATACAAATTTTGTAAAAATCTTGTACTCTCAATTAGGATTATTTTTCTGTGACGAAGTACTTTGTCTGGTCGTTGCAAGTTATTCTACTTGCGCCAATATTCACAAGCATTGACAACACCACCTTGCTACTTATTTTTTGTAACAATAATCCGACAGGACATACCACGTGTACAATAACGGGTACGAAATAAAATTTATGCGAATGTACAGTATCGCACCACCTACAATATTTATTGTTAGAGTTTAATGGTGCTTGAAACATTTTGTTTCATGCTTTAGTTTTATTTTAGCATGTAGAATCTCCTTCCCATTTGGTTTCAGTCGGTTTGAACATCATGTTACACATCGCATCACCCATACAGAGAACGTCTACTTTTGATCCGCGACTAATGGACACTCGGAGCGGATTGTAAACTATGTCGGAAGCTTTTAAAGTATTATTTAAACAATTTTCACCCGTAACTTTAGCGATAAATAAAGCTGTTTCAGCTTAAATTGACATTAAGCATGCGGCTTATCTGCAATCCAAGCTGCATGGGTTTAATTGTACAATTTATTAGCATAATAAGCTGTTGGTTAAATATTGCACACACAGTGCAAAAAAATTAAATTTAAAAATAGAGAAAAATTAGTTGAAATCAAACAAAAATACAAATACTTTGTTAAATGTTTGAAATACGGTTGAAAATTTTTAGATACATTAAATCATCTCTTAAACCTCTTAATAACCTCTTAATTTGATTGTATTCATATGTCAGTGTGTGAGACCAATATTAATGTCGATACGTCACACCCTGCGAATTATAGAATCTGTTAAGGTTTCTACAGACATTGGTATCTCCGAGGAATGTTTTTCAATGACTTTAATGAATTAAATTTCTTTAAATGGCGGTTTACAACAATAAGAAGTCAACGCGACCGCCCACCTGGCCAGGAAGCGGCAATTTGGCGTGCATTAAACGAGCATAACGAAGTTTATCTCTTTCACTGGCTACTAAAAAATCTGAGCCAAGTAAACATCGTTAACGGCGCAGCCAGGCACTAATTACGTATCAATTAAGCTAATTTGAGTTATCGCGTAATACTCGAAGCGTAGTCCAGTGAACAGTGACGCCCACGTGACCCGGCCATGTTTTTCGCCATAACAATCTCCGTTAATTGTATTAATTGGACGTAAATTACCACGTTCGCTGGCCCCGAGTCCCGCAAATTCATTAGTTGCGCGCAAATTGAGGTTCAAAACATTCCAAATTAACATTCCCGGCGCGCAACTCGTTTCAGTCTGTCAAGCTGTCTCCGCGAACATGTTGGACACGTCGTTGATAATTTGTTCGCGACACCTCCCCTGGACGGTTTCCCTCGAAATTTCATTAATCCGCGGTGAAGCTAGAAAATCGAAAATTCGGAATTGTATAGCCTACCGAATTGTACTTGTAAAAAAACTGTTCAAATATCCACCTTGCAAGAGGAAAATCATAACTTTAATAAACTAATTTTCTGTGTACACGAGGATTAGCACATTTGAATCACGTGCAATAAGATGATTTAATCAATTCTGATAAATAAAATCGAATAACAAAACTGACTTGTCTAATGCAAATTTTTCTCATTATTAAAAAAGGAAGCCGCATATATTAATCTGTATATAAATATTGAAACGTTTATCCGAGTTTCTGTTTGACTAAAACGAAACTAACGTAAGTAGGCATGCAAGAGATTTCAGACTTTCGAGAGAGAATGTACACGAGTATACAATGGTATAAAAAGGAGTCGTCTTATATGCAAAAATTAATTGCAGGCACAGAATAGAGTTTTTTTTACTCGGATCTAGTTCTCGAGAACAGTCATTTATAATTGTTGAACGTATCCGTGCTATTGTACGTGTAAAACTCTTTCAGCGTGTCTGATCATTACTTGTTCGTTCTACTTAATTGGATTTAGAGTACGTAATTCCCATAAATTTTGTTAAACGTAGCTGTAATAAAAAAATCTGTGAGTCTCCGCTCTTGATTCTTTCATACACAGTGCATTGCTCATTCTGCTCTCTGCCATTATAAAACCTTACGTCAATATCCTGTCCTCAGTGTCCTCTTACGTTTAAAACAAATGTTATTTACATTCTTCTTTAATAATTGCAGAAATGCTTCGTGCAATTTTCCACTGATTTACTTTTCCAAGAAAAATCAACAATTACATGTATTAACTAATTTCAATCTACATTAATTACATACGATTCATTGTTTACAATTTTTTCTTACTTTGTTTTTTGAATTAAAAATTTTTTCCCCCTTTTTTCTTTTTAGACGCAATTTCCTTTGAAAAAGGTTCAAATCAGAACCGAAACGTCGGATATATTGTAAAACAGCTATATTTTTGTAAAAATAGATCGAAAACGTTGCGCCGATAACATTATTTCAAGATTAATTAATATTTACGATCGAGATACAATTGAATAATTACAGTGGAAGTTTAAAAAATGAAAGATGCAAAGCTTTTAAAATATAAACATTGTTACCGACGTGGGAATAAATGAATACTGCAAGTCGAAGTATACCACGTCCTATTTCTAGTGTAAGCTCTCAGTGCTGATGCCTTCCATAATTCCATGTCACACTAATTAATCATTACGAAGTGAAGCGCAGCGCTAAGGCGATTTCTCGGCAGGACATTTCGCTCCTTGGCAAATAAAACAGAGTCTGTCCTGCGACTTCTCGTTGCTAGATAGAAACTAATCCTCCATCAGTGACTGGGGAAATTATACTGGGGAGCAAATCTTTATCTACCGGGGGCACAGTCTGTAAATCGTTCCACGATACCCGAGCAGGCCGACTATTTGCCAGGCCCTCGCCGCAAATATTCTTTTTGCGGTGAAAAGGATCCAAGGTTATAAATCAACGCCGTGATTTCCGCGACCGCTGTTCTTTGTCCCCGTTGCCGCGCGGCGTCGGTTTTATTAGGAAAGTTCGTCAATTCCCTCGCGTCCCGTGAAACACCGTGATTCCCAGGCCGGATCGAAAAAGAAAACGAGAATATTATAAAGCTACCGAACCGCGAACGGCGAAACTCGCTTCCTAAGTTTCTCTAAATTCTTTGCCGCGTAATTCAAGAGATTCTCAGGCGACTCGCAGGCCTTAGGGAGCGAGAGTTAGGTGGTGCTAATGGGCTGCGATAATCGAGTTCGGTGTACGAATTAAATTTTAATTGACAAAGGGAAATTTCGCTGAAGTTGATCGTTTTCAGAGTGACAGAAGGCATAAAATTGTTCAAGTTGTAATTAGTCTTTGCGTCGCGTCGGTTTGTGCGATTGCGTTCTCTCTCGGATGTGGAGTAACGAGAATGAACGGAAATAGTGCATTTTGTTTTTGTATGAACAGATTCGTTCACGTAACATTTTGTTCCGATCTTGTTTGAAACTTAATACAAATTCAATTTTATATATTACAAAATTGTATTTTTAACTCGTTAACTTTCTTACAAAAAGAGAGAAATTTCTATCAGGATTCTACTTGTTTCAATTGATCCACGAACTTTTTATTCCGCATAAAGAATAACCAGTAAAGAATTGAATTGCCAGTCGTTGTATTTTTAACAGGAAACCCTAAAAAATTCGAATCTTTTTACACAGCTATTTTCATAGTATAAAAATTCAAGAATACCACTGAAGACAAAAAGCTAAAAATATATAGCAGTGGATAGGAATTTCGAACACACTTTTCTCGAGAGTTGATTTTTGATGTGAAGACTGCAATTTCTGGACCAAGAACAAACCTTGCTTTAGATCATACTTCTTTTTGTTACTTGCACTTTTATATAATTTAATTACAATAATTATATTTCAACAAATAGACTTTGTGTAGAAAACTATATTCGTTATTATATAAATAATGAAACCTCGTTTCAATGAATTCAAGACACGAATATTACATAGAACTGTCGGAGTGATGCGAGGAGAAGCAAGAATCGTCAAAATGAAACATTCTATTTGTATTATTTTGAACGTTTGTACCGTAGTCGTCGAGATGAAAATTTCCAACGTTCGTAATTGCAATTTTAATCGTTAACGTGGAATAATGTTGGACAAACGGGCGAACAATTAAACTTCATCGAATGCTCGTTTTCAGGATGCCCGGACAAGTTTCAGTTTCCCGCAATATATTTGTGAGAATATCTGGCGGGCCTGTGCCGTTTTGCAAGAGCACATTCGAGGAAAATAACAAACATCTCCAGAAGCGTGATAAATCCGTCAACGTCGCTGGGCTTCAGCGAATATTTGCACTATCCGGCCGTTGATCCCTTTTCTAGAACCTCGAGAAATAATTTACTGGGCGTCCAGGGGTATAATAAATCCGTGAAGCAAATTTCTCGGTTGGATATCCTTGTTCACACAGCTTCGTTGCTGCTCGGACGGCAGGAATTTCAAATTGTACTTCCAATGAGAAACACGTTATTGTGTTCTCGTGTTGCTCGATTTTGTAATTTTCTGCATTTCTGAATTGGAAGGGTAATTTCAATTTGCAAGGACCTTCTCCTCTGCTTCGAAGCGGGGACATTGCGCCGGGAGGCGTTTATTGCTGCAATGAAGGATCATTCGGGATTATTATGCACCGGGTCGGCACTCTTATGCGATACTCGGACATCCTAGTTGCTCAGCACACCCATCGCCAATCATATTTTTCGAACTGGTGTTGAGGGCGTGCTTACTAGAAAATATTGCTGAAAATGTTTTCACTTACAGTGACTCCTATTAATATTCGGACGCTGTAAAAAAAAACGATAACTGGTTAAACATTGAACTACACGACTTGAATTTTTTGGGGAAGCCAGAGCAAATAGTTTGCTACAGAATGTGGAAAAACATTTTTTCAAAAATTGCAATTGATCGGAGTTGTAGGAAAAATATTAAAAGTTGCATTTTACAACTTTTTTATGTGGACCTGTATTGAAAATTTTAAAAATACGTTTTGTAGATCTGTGTCAATTATATGCACTGCGAAAGCATTGAAAGATGTGAGAATCTACAGATTTACTGCAGTTATAGCCCGAAAATCGTGAAAATCTGAAATTTTTACCATCGTTAAACGTTTGTAGCTCATTGCAACGTCGAACAATATTGACGAAATTTTCAGAATATGTTTATTTGCCTGCTAGGCTAGCACAACTCAGATATGCAATATTACTATGTTCGGATGATCAGAAAGACTAAAAATGATAGAGTACCTTAGCGCGAAGGGCAGCGCACAAGGGTAAAGTGCCCTTTATATCGTTGTGCTGGGGAAATTAAAAGTTGTGCTGACTTGTGCTAGGATAGCACAACTCAGATATACGATTATATGCTGTTTGGATAACTGTTTCTTACTTTAACGTTAATTACATGTCTAAATCGATTTTTCACTATAACTTCTTTATTTATAATTTTTAAAAATAATACTTTAGCACAACCTAGCACAACTTAGCACAATTGAGAAAATTGAAAAAAACGAAAAGTGGGGGGCTATTCAAAAAATCGATTTTTTCAATTTTTCATCTTATTTTTTATATTACAGTTATAATATTCGAGCACAATATAGCACAAACATAGCACAATTCAGCACAACTGTTGAAATTGTTTAATTCCACAAGTGGGGGGGCTAACTTCTAGTATGCTGTTTATTTGACACAGATCTACAAAACGTATTTTCAAAATTTTCAATACAAGCCCACATAAAAAAGTTGTAAAATGCAACTTTTAATATTTTTTCTACAACTCCGATCAATTGCAATTTTTGAAAAAATGTTTTTCCACATTCTGTAGCAAACTAATTGCTTCCCCAAAAAATTCAAGTCGTGTAGTTCAATGTTTAACCAGTTATCGTTTTTTTAGAGCGTCCGAATATTAATGGGAGTCACTGTAGATACATATGCTCTCTTATTTTTGTTTAAATACCATTCTATCTTAAATAGCTGTTTGCAGAGTAATTTATACAGTCGCCTGCAAAATTAAAGGATCGTTTAATTTTCAATTTTAACTTCAGGAGAAACAATAAAGCGTGAACCTCCTACTTTAACAAATCCTATTATTTACTGTTCTCAACAAAATTTTGTATAAGAACGAGTAAAAGCGTAAACATGCTGTTTTGAAAATTTGGCAAATTTAAACGTTTGTACGGGCACTAAAAAATGATTAGGTTGTTAACGTTATTGTTAAGAATTGAACATTTAATATGCAACAACCGACGCAATGTTACACGAACACAACATTGTTGAACATTTCATTGCACCATCTTTTAGGCGATCAAGTTTACAATGGATGCATAAAATCTGCAGTAGCTACGTTCATAAAGTAAAAGAACCGTTACATTGTCCGATGGTCAAGTTCACGTCCGTCCGAGTATAGTCACGAGTAGATTGCCGCATCAAACAGGTTCAGTGTCATTCCGCGCAGGTTTTAGAACTGGTAGTCAGCCGTTTTTAATTCCGGTGCCGCATCCCCTTGCTACCCGGCATTCTACACGACCCGAAACGAAACGATCCCGGAAATTAATGGCGCGGTAGTGAGCCACGGCATTTAAATGCTGCATAAAAATTCACCTGCTGTCCTGCCTAGTAGTCGCTGCCGTATTCATAAGGTTGTTCCATGCGAATTGTAAAACTTAAGGATTAATTGGGACATTAAAAACATTCTCGTAAATTCCCGGCCGCCACGATGTAATTCCTCCATATGAACGAACGGCTGTTTAAAAAAGAACACACGACTTTATTTACGGCCGTTCGCTTTCGCACTATCTCCGCACCGTTGTTTCCTTCTCACCGAGTGCGGACATTTTTCCTCGAATTTTTTTAACCGGAAGAAATCCGGCAACCGATGCGCTCCGAATTGTGCGAGCTTTTCGGTAGGATATCTTCTAGTTCGTTTGACATTTTTTACCGACTGCAATTTTAGATGGTTTCTCTCCATTTGCAATATCAAACAGTGCTCCTTAACTTCGACAAATTAAATATTAATTAGAAGATTAATTTTATAGAAGATTTAATAAGAAGATTAAAGGTAGCTTTTTGTACCACGTTTCGGTGCATTGATTTATTTGAAACATTTATTTATGTACCGGCACTTAGTTGAAGACATGAGAGAAATTTTTGAAGATCTAAGTTTCATAATTCTATATCTTAATAACTTTTGTTATCCGGTACTTGGGAACTCTCCTGTCTATAAACGTTGATAACGGTGTGCTATTATCGTCCCGCAATAACATAACTCAAACCAATAGCTACAAGCTCCTATGATGGAAAATTAATGTCGGCGAACTAGTGTCTATATACGTAAGTAGAAACAGTGAGACACGTTCAGACACATTAGCCAATCGTATTCGAAAGCACGCACGCTCATCGAATGTCCGCGTTTCAGTTTATTGGAACCAAAGCAGTGCCTGTCGATTACTAAAGCCGGAATACGTCCGCTGTATCCGCGCACTGATTGCCCCTGTTTTTTGTTACTATCTCAGGAATCATCGCTTTCTTTTTGGACAGTCAGTTTATCATAATCGTAATTTTGCTAACATTTTCACTAGCGTTAATACAAATTGATTTGCTTAATGGTTGTAGTAAAAAATTTATTTTCTGGTTTTATAAAAATTATATTATATTATATTATATTATCTTTGATTAGATTATAGATAGATTATATTATATTATCTTTGATTAGATTATATTATAATAGATTATATTATATTATCTTTGATTAGATTAGATTATAATAGATTATATTATATTATCTTTGATTAGATTATATTATAATAGATTATATTATATTATCTTTGATTAGATTATATAATAATAGATTATATTATATAATAATAGATTATATTATATAATAATAGATTATATTATATTATCTAATTATATTATATTATCTAATTATATTATATTATCATTAGACTCCAGATCTTATGCATTTTTATCTATAGTGAGTAGGTGTAATTTAAAATAGTGAAAAGATCAGACTTTAAGAGAACCAGTAAATTTCACTACATTAAAATTATTAGGAAAAAATGTACATGCACAACACAAATGAGTAGCATAAGGATGCGCAAAGAGTTAAAACAATATTTAAGTCCGTTTCAAACTCATTCTCCAATTTCGTCGTTTCACAATCCAGACTGTAGTTACCGGTTAAATGTTTAAGCCGTTTCTGGTGCGGATGCACCATTTATTATTATTTCTTTGTTACAAGTTAATTTCTCAATAATATAGCCGTTACTTGTAATCAAAGCAAACGAGTTCAAAGGGTAAGCACAAGCATCAAGATTTACGAACGTTGACCATAAACACTAGGAATATCTTCAGAGATTAAACTGACGTTCGTATCTCCTCGTTACCCGAGTTCAATACCAAAAATCGAATTCCAATTAACGTTGCCGTTCGCGATAATTAATATATTCGCGGCCGATCCAATATATCCGCTATACACACACTGTCGGATAGATTACGTGCCTTACACAGAACTTCGGTTTTCGATATCGACGCATAATTAAAATAATTAAAGTCTCTGAAATATGACTTTCGAGGGCGGTTCCATAACGGCGACGTGGCTGTTGGAATTCATTTAAAAAAGTACCTCCACGGTAAATATGAACGATGATCGCTGATCGAATTATCCCGGTAACCGAATCGCGGAGCAACTAGTTAGAATTTGATTACAAAATTTCGCGAGCTGGTTTGAAAAACCGAATCGCGAGGAGCGAAGGCCGCAAAGTGTACTAAAACTGAATTAAAATTGTTCACGCGGATGAAATCAATTCGCCCGACGTAATAAATTCCTCGGAGCCCAGGATCCCGAATTTCCCGATGTTTAAAAAGTTTCGCGGATCCGTTGTTCGATCGGGCCATTTAAAATCGGCGTTCTCGCGATACAGGTACCCGGGACAGGTGGGGCGAGGAGGGCAAGGAATCCTGGCAGGCTTTAGCAAAGCGTGAAATTTCCAGTAATTTCATCTGGACAATGAATAATAATTCAGGAGTCATCCACTTGTCGAACAATTCAGGTGGAGCCGTATGGCACCAGCCAGCATCGCCCCTAATACATCGCCGCCGGTTTTCATAAAAAGCGTCGCGCTCCAGTTGTATCTGGAACGGCATACCATTCCGCAATCATACACACGTGGAATTATGCACCCATTGAACGGGCCCTGGTCAATATTCACTGTGCCGTGTCTCTGTTTCCTCTCGCCGGCGTAGCACAAGACAGAAAATCCAAGAGAGAACAGATTTTCCTATTATCTCTCTTTTTCCCCTCTTCTATTCTGTTCTGGTTTCCTCTTTCATTCCTTCTTCCCTTTCTTCTTCTTCTTCTATTTTTTTCGTATTTATTTATGTAACTTCGAAACAATAATTATTCTTGCGCAAGCAAGCAACGATCGACAGGCTGGAAAACATTAATTAAATCTTGTTTAATGACCAATCGATGCGGTAACTTGATAATAATATCGGCGGGTCCCGGTACTCGTTCATCAACGTACTCGTTACCGCTTTATTTATACTCTCCTTTACACGCATCCCGGTTTAATTAAAATTGAAACGCGCGCTGCGCTGCTGCGACCGAAGACGGCAGCTGGTCGATTATTGCACAGGCGAACAATAGATCGAAATTCCGTGTAATGAGCATCTAAGAGATGCTTGTCACGTTGGCAGCCGATGTAATCTTTTACATTATGCAACCATTTTCTTGCGAGTATAGGAAAAATGATGTACTCTATACAGGGTGTCCCAAAATAAGTGTAACTCCCGGAAATGGGAGGTTCCTTGGGTCATTCGAAGTGACATTTTCCTTTACAAAAATGGCGTCCGCGGCTTTGTTCAAGAGTTATTAACGAAAAACACGGACCAATCAGAGCGCGATCTAGACATGCGATGACACGTTCGGCCAATTGACAGTTGCCCCGTCGGTCCGACTGTGTTAATTCGCGTCTAGTTCGCACTGTGATTGGTCCGTCTTTTTCGTTAATAACTCCTAAACAAAGCCGCGGACGCCATTTTTGTAAAGGAAAATGTCGCTTCAAATGACCCGAGGAACCTCCCATTTCCGGGAGTTACACTTATTTTGGGACATCCTGTATATATAAAGATGGATATTTGTATATATATATGATTAATATGATATGTACGATATATATGATTAATAGACTTCGAAACTGTTTGATCGATCAACATGAAACTTGGTACATATATGTATTTTTTCATGGAGAAGGTTTTTACGCTACACATTTTTTTGTAACTCGCCGCTGTAGATGGCGCTGCAATATATCAACTTCTATGCCGTTGAACCTATCGCTATGAAAATTGGTATACATACGTATTTGAGCACTAGGTATTTTATACTGCGAAACACGTTCGGACACGTTCAAGGTCAAGTCTTCCTGGGAAAAGCATGCATGTGTCAATATTACGTACCGCGAAAAATCCCCCTCCCCCACGCCTACGAACGAGCTTAGCATCTTTCAAGTCTATATTCATTATTTTAACTATTATTTCAACAATAAATTGTTATTAATGAATTCATCATGTTCCCCAGGGTTATCATGTATATATATAAATGGATGTTTGTGTATATATATATATATTAGTATACTTAAGATAAAAAATCAAAATTCTTCTCACATTTAGCACCTCCAATTAACAATTTTTAAAAATTGACAAGTCAGTACAAAAATTCAAAATTACGGTATAGATTACTTTCCACAGACATATTTCATGAAAATTACATGAAATTGAGCCGTAATTTATAACAAAGATTAGCTGTTTTTATAAATAACTGTTTAAACTATCATATTTCACTAATAACGTTTCATTTTAACGTTTCAGTTGCTCGAAACAATAAAGAAATATCATGAACTACCGTCTGTATCAGATGAAACGAAAAAACTATTGCGTCCGAAAAGTTTGAATATTTGCAAAGAATGTACACACATTCCAGTTTCCCAAAATGGAATAGTGTACTCCTATAAAAAATGTGAGAGAGGTTACGTTCCAAAGCTAGTAATTTTCCAATTTTACGAATTCGACTGTGTGGAACTGCAAAAGGAAATTTCGAACCCGCATGATTTCCATTGTGTAACTCTCTGAGGGCGATACATGGATCCATCGTAATTTACAAATACAAGCATTCTATCTAAATTCTAATTTTTCCCAGTTCATATCATTCGCTATTAGTGTTAGGCTCAATTAGAAGATCAACGTTACGCTCGAGGAATGCGCTCAAATAATTTTTAAATTCTGCTTCTGAAGGAAAATGGAAATCTATTTTACAGTTAATACTTTTAAAAAATAAGATCATTTGAAGGACCAGAGTTAAACTCGGAATTTTTAAAATAATATTGTCGCATCATTATGATTATTTACCATTTCTAATCTTAAATTACTTCTAAACGTTACTGGACTGCAAGAAGTTTCACTTCTGTCGCGCGTGGTTCTCGACGCGTCTTATTTTTTTTATATTACAGTAATTAAATTACGTTGAATAGTGTGAAACTTCCCCAAGCAGTGAATGAAATAAAATCTATTTTAAAGTTAATTCTTTTTAAAAAATAAGATCATTTGAAGGAACAGAGTTAAACTCGAAAATTTTTAAAATAATATTATCGCTTCATTATGATTATTTACCATTTCTAATCTTAATTTACTTCTAAACGTTACTGGACTGCAAGAAGTTTCACTTCTGTCGCGCGTGGTTCTCGACGCGTATGATTTTCGTTTTATTACAGTAATTAAATTACGTTGAATAGTGTGAAATTTTTCCAAACAGTGAATGAAATAAAATCTATTTTAAAGTTAATACGTTTTAAAAAATAAGATCATTTGAAGGAGCAGAGTTAAACTCGAAAATTTATAAAATAATGTTGTCGCATCATTATGATTATTTACCATTTCTAATCTTAATTTACTTCTAAACGTTACTAGACTGCAAGAAGTTTCTCGACGCGTATGATTTTTTTTTATTACAGTAATTAAATTACGTTGAATAGTGTGGAACTTTTCCAAGCAGTGAATGAAATATAATTGTCGGCGCTAATAAATCTGAAAACAAATAATCGACACGGAGCGAGCGACGCGACCGGTCGCTGGTCGGTTGAAATTAAAGTGGCGTTACACGTGTCTATCTGCGGTCGCTGTAAACCCACGTATCCAGAATCAAATGACAAATTCGAACGCGTCACACGCCGCGGAAAAGCTGCAGCTAGCCATTCCAGCCAGCATCCCCGAAACGGCCGTCCAGTTTGTAATTCCGCGTTGCGTTCTCGGGACAACGTTGGGAAGATGATCGGTGAACTTTCCGAATCGATCCTCGACACGGATGACCCGATTCAGGAAAGTGAATAACTCAATAACCGGACGGGACTGGCAAACAACTAGTGGATCGATGTGTTTGTTCGTCATCCGCGTGATTGATGATGACCAACATGGAACGATGGGAGACATCGAATCTGGCGGGTCACGTGTGACAGACCGATAAATTTCAACCTTTCGCTAATTCGACTTTTCTCTCCGACAACCGATGCTGTCGACGTCCATCCCCGTGAAATTGCCGAACTTTTGACGTGGCCGAGATCGAACAAAGCTCGATCCTCCGCTCTTTTTCGCGAGCCCGCCGACGGAAAAACTTTCGCTGCCGCCGCGGTGACGGAGAGATCGAGCTGGGTCAATGGAGGTCTTTCTATCTTTGCAGATGACGCTGTTGATCGAATAGGAGAAATGAATAACCCATCTTCAACGGAAACCTATCGATTTCCACCACTGTTTACACGAAGCATGAAAGCCTTTGCAAATTACAAAACCTCAAAAACGAATAGTTCCTTGAGGATAAGTGCTGTTTTCGATTCCACTGAGAGAGCAGAATTTTATCGACGAGAATCAAGTTTTACCAAACTCGTGATGATAGTTTTTAACAAAGTCTAACAAATATCAATGTTCGTGTTTAGTTTTAGATTAGATGAAATTTGATTCGTTCGTAATCAATATTGTAGCATTAAAATCAATGCAGCTATACGAAAAATATACATTCTCTATTCCCTTCTACGACATTTTTGTGGACAAAGATGTTTCATCGCTGTAACTGTAAAGAATATGGCATGGAAACAAGAGATAATAGATAGATAGTTTCGGCGCACAGGTTCGATCAAAAGTAAACTAAAAATTCCATGTTTTATAACAAATTTGCAAGTTGAAATCCCGACGTTTCGATCCTGATGAGGATCATTTTCAAAAGATATCATCGTTGTTCCACTTTTTCTAGTACGACCGAAAGAAATACAGGGTGTCACAAGATTCCTTCAACATCCAGAAATGGGAGGTTCCTGAGATCATTTGAAGCAACATTTTCGTTTGCAAAAATGGCGTCCGCGGCTTTATTAAGGAGTTGTTAACGAAAAACACGGACCAATCAGCGCGCAGCTACAGCGAACGGAGTCCAATTCGGCGACAAGTCTCGCTTAGCGTGGCCGAGCCATTGGCCGAGCCAGAATCAATCCGCTGTTGCTGCGCTCTGATTGGTTCGCGTTTTTCGTTAATAACTCCTAAACAAAATGTCTCCTCAAATGATCTCAGGAACTTCCCATTTCCGGATGTTGAAGGAATTTTAAGACACCTTGTATAGTTTAATCTTAATATTTTTAAATCTGCAGTCATCTGCGTGGTAGCGATCCTACTTTATTGCTGTTGAAAGATCTATTAAAAGATTCTCAGCTATGACCACCGGCTCTCAAAAATTATAACGAAATCACCGTTAATGGTTGCTACAATTACATCTAATAAAAATGCATAAAAAGTACAAAATCCTGAACACTTAGGATGGATGTCACATGATTAAAACATCCTTTATATGACGAACAATGACGTCCGGATTGATCGTGGGCGGTCGAACAAGGGCAATTCGGGAATCTGGTTAAGCGTCTGCGGCCATTGAAATGACCTGTTAATCGAGGACTGGCTGTCATCGAGTAATAAATCGCCCACGCACGGTTCGCGGGTACGTGCACGACCGGTCATCGGTGGGTAGTTAAGGATGTGATTCAATCAGGAAGCACACGTGTCCTGAGGCGGCTATCTTCGTTCCAGATGCTACCGGCAACCGGCTTGCTTCCCTCGTAAAAGTCGACATTCGGTGGCAGCAGTAAATTCAAACTACGCGTGGATCGCAGAAAGATTGCTGACTTGACAGAATAAAGATGGGGGGGGGGAGAGAGAAAAAGAGAAAAAGAGAACCAGAGAGAAGGAGAGAGACGTAAGCATGTCTAGGTTCAGCGATCGGAGAATAGACGAGGGGATTACTTGTCTGCTTCGAGCTATCTCTCGCCGCCATTACCGAGCCGCGTTTGGTTAATCTGACGCTGACATTGATTCGTTTTGGATTAACTCTTCTTTGGCCGGTGTCAGACTTCGAGCTGTCGTTTCCGTGTCGGCTCGCGTTCCGTCGATTCGAAACCTTCGCCTCGAATTTCAGTAAACTACTTTAACGTTCGCTCAGAGAGCGATTCCTAACGAGCGATCGGGCATCATTTCCGATGATCGGAAGAATCCGACTTCGTTAACGCTGGAATTGCTCGATCCTCCGACGATGGACCGTACTTACAACTATTTGGCGTAGAAGAAGGTTCTAGCACTATTTTTCTTATCAATTCGGAGTCATTTGATTAAGGTTTTTACAAACAAGTCGATCTGTTATTGCGTCATTGCAAATGCCTGATACGTTTTTAACAGATAGTGCCATTCCTTCAACACCGAACAGTCACGAATATTTCTAAAGTGATTAATAATAATCTGAATGGTCCGAAGCAAATCTGTTTTGAAAATGGAACGAGGAGCAGGGACTAATGAAGCCATTTTAAATACTGGTCTAATTGTACTTCGTCCAATCGCATACAAAGTCCACGGCAGAAATTGCATTTGCCAGCTTGTTAGGTTTCTACAAAGCATTATTCCCTTGGAAACGTACTAATCTCTAATTTTCACACTAATTACACGGTCTCCAGAATTTGTATTAGTTTGTAACGCGGGCTATGGTATCTCCTATTCAATCTGGCCGTATGCAGTTCCAACAATACGATTATGCGAGCTATCATTATCGTTAATAGCACCGCCACAATAGTGTCCTCTTACTATTAGATCCCTCCCTCTGTTCCAATAATAGTGTCTTATTAACCAGCGGCAAATTTCTCGGAGAAACCGAGCGAAGTGATGCACACAGGCAAACGTTCGCGAATCAGACAGGGAGTTAGAGAAGGATTGTAGGAAGCGATGAGTCGTGAAGGCAGCGAACCGGAAGCAGCTGGATGCACGCCAAAGATCGAACACGCGTGTCTTGGCAGGCTTGTTGATGCTCCCTGATGCCCGACAAAAGGATTACAACCCTGGGATTATCCGAAAAAGAAGCAACCGAATGATATTCGCAATTTATTCGCTCCCCACCCCTCGTCGAGGTTTCCGGGGATGTGAACAGATGGTCGGGGCCGATCGTCGAATCGAATTTCCCCGGATATGCCAGATTTTATGCGGATTTGCCGGATAAATAGGCCGCTGCCCGATTACTGCCGATTGTTCACGCACGTTTTGTACGAACGCAGAACCGTCCTTACTTCGTCGCGGATGTTTAACATGTCAATGAGTATATTACGGAATCGTTCAGCTGGTTTTGAACCCTGGATATAAGGATAATTGACGAACAATGTTCATTGAAACGGCCGGTCTCTGTCAACCGTGGTTTGATTATTTCAATGCTGTTTGATTATTTAATTCTTCGGCTTGTTCGTGACAACCAATTGGCCAGAAAAGCAGTGACGAACTTGTGAACATTTTGCAACAAATTTTAATTTAGAACGAAGTTAGAGTCGATTGACTGATGATTATAATGTAATAATTTTAAATGTAATGTTAGTTACAAATTAAAATCCAATGTTACAAAAGCGGATATAATACGCATAAGCAAAGAGAACGCGAAGCTGCTGAATATATTAATTATCAATGCTCATTATATACTACATATTACATAATCTATATGCGAACGTATTATGTGGCACATGTATTATTACATTAATATATCATATTCATTACTCACTTTGATTGAAACTCAAGGATTTAATTACACACGACCCATCGTAGTTATTACACTACAAACTCAATTAAAAGTGAAAGATCTACTTCATCTTTAATTACTGTCCGCTCCCATCTCGTTGAAAAATTATTAAATGACCACTGGTGCAGCAAACGAGAAATTCTATATTATTTTATAACGCGTCAAATGCTTTATAATTTCCTTAAAACTGAATAATTGAACATGTTACATATTTAGAATCACGAACCACAAATAAGTTATTAAAAATTGTTTAATTATCAATTATATTTATTCAAGGCTGATATTAAAGAAGTTATCGTCTTTTAAATGTATCCAAATATTACTGTGGTTCACTGTAAAGTTATAGTCATCTATAGGGAGCCCTCGAAACTATGCGGAACGCTTAATAATCCGAGCAATCGCCACAAGAACAAATCTGGGGGATCACGGTATCTGCTAGAAATTATTAATGCCGCGAGTAAAGGATTTGCGTATCGTCTTGACGAACGAACGGAGAATTATCTGAGAGTATGACGGAACGAATTCCTTGTCAAATATTTGGCGAATCGATCGATAGCCGTCCGGGACTTGACCGTATTACCAACCGGCTTTTTTATCCGGTTTCATCCGAAACGGATCGACAGTCTCGGTCTGTAGACTCCGATAGATACCTCCATTAAGGACTCATGAAAAAATAACGTGCATAAAATTGCGGCTTTCTTTGATCCCTTCCGTGGCTGCGGCAAGCGTATATTAATCCTGCATCCGCGCACCACGCTTTGAGACCTCGAACGTCGCACATATTTTAACACACAAAGAGATTTCAGAACAGTCTTCTTCGCCGACCCTGGCCCCCCAGCTGGATTAACATTTTTATGGCATCCGGCTTATTCGCTACAAATTCGTTCTGTTAATTTGTGTAACTAAAGGGCTCGGTGGCGAAACGCTTTGCCGCGAAAGTATTTCCCCGACACGCGAAATTGCTGTTTCCCTTCGCTGCGAGGAAAGTAGAGATATTTACCCAAGAACCCGTTGGTTTCATTAATGACTCCCCTTGCCCCTACGCTCCTTCTTCGGCGCGATCTATTCAATTATGTGACGCCGCACAATCCCGTTAAATTTCCCATATTTAATATGTAACTCGGTGTGCAGTGACTGGGATTATGCAGCAGATGCAAAGAAAAACAACTCCGCTCGAGGTTTGTTTCGGGATGCCAAGAACAATCGAACAGAAGTTTAATTTTATCTTAAAACTCTTTGCACAGTTTGATTTGAAATTCAGTAAGAATTTGATGGAATTTAAAAGAAAATTTTATCTTTGAAGAAGTCACAGGATTCACACAGTTCATTTATTAATGTAAGAATCGAAAAGACCAAGTTTATCCACTATCCACTAGATGATATTTGGTCCCCTCAGGGTTTCAAATCCATTTACCAATCTCCCTTCTTTCCAGTCTCTCTATTGCCAAATTTCAGCCTAATTTTCAACGGGACCTACTTTTTATTACGGTGGGTTCCGAACCACCTTAAGACCAAGTTTATCGTAGCTATGATTTTTGTAACATTCTCGCACCTCGTGGATTTTTCTAAAATTTGTTTTACAAAAGTGAATGCTCTAAAAATTAATTTTGAAGGTTGATAACAACATGACATGTATGGCCACGGTAATCAAAATCGTCTGAAAAATACGGAACAAATAAATTCACGTAAGGATTATTCGAAATTATCCATCCAATATTCAGAAGTTGAGCAAGTATGTCAGTCAATTATTTTAATGAACTGTACCTTTGGTATTCAGCATATAAAATGGAATAGTCAAAAGATGATTCAGTAGATCGAAAGAATTCACGCAGCAATCCAATATTCGAGCAGTGCGCTGTGCAAACTAGATCGTTTGGCTAACAGAGGTTGGCGTATACGTTCGTATTCGCAAGGTCCCGTCATGTCATAACCGCTTCATCGACGTTTTCGAAATTGAAACTTCAATCAAATCCCTTTCGTCCCAGCGAGCCAGTTTGTAAACCAGTAGAAATCGCGTAACAACCCAATAACGAAATTAATATAGTTTCCAAGTCACTCATCCCAAAACTTCCTTCATTACCATCTAAATACTCGAGCAGCTACCATGATCGCGAGAGTCCAACTAATCCCGGCGGTAACGCAGCCATTGGCCTTGTATGTCGCTTTATTGTTCGTACTCGCGACAGCTAATTATAATTTTTGTTCCGTAAAGAGTTTTTCCCAATAAGGATTGCGTAATCAATATAGTGGTAACAAGTTGACCGTCGACTTCTTCTTTTAATAATTTTACTGTGTACGAAATAATATAAGAACATGTCTTTTATCATAAATTACTGTCTATTATCCATCTCTCCACATGATGTTCGTTATAACAATAAAAATGCAAAATTATATATTATATAATTATTATATAATATGATTATATATCCATGATCTATCGATAAATGAATCACACAAATGAAAATTATTAAAAGAAGAACTACACTTTAATCTCCGTGACAATAAAATAAAAATAAATAAAATAAAATAAAATAAAAAAAACTAAATAAATAAAATAAAATAAAATTGAATCTATACTAGTTCTTTGAAAACCAAACATTGTACGCCAAACGAACAACGGGATTACCCATTATATCGCAGAAAATCATTCATCACATATGGGCACATTTGATATTATATTGCCATCAGAATTAAACAACCAAGTAGACATCAATATTCTTCTAAATAATTCCTTATGTAGCTTCGTAACTTTGCATTAATTTTCATATACATTCAGCTGTATGTAAAGTGGTTAAAATAAACGTGAATGTTAATTTAGAAATACCATATTTTTTTATGATATATGAGCAGGTAAAGGAAGGTTATAATGTTAAACTACGTTCTGAATTTACGGCCAAATATACGTTACATTTGTTTCAAATGTCTTCACGTTACCTCATTACGATAAAGTATAATTAAAAATTACGTTAAAATTATAATTAAAAATTTTGTTTTCTTTTACACTAAGCAAGTAGGTAACAATTGTTCTTTGCGTTTTAAATTCACACAGTACAAACATAATATCGATTGTTAATTTATAGACGCAATTTTACTAATTTTCTTGAGAATGATGTAAAGTAAGATCAAGACGTTGAGAAAAGATATTGTGACCATTTGCAGATAGTGTTTAAGTAACTATTGATCGAATCAGTGCGCAGAAATCATTGAAAGTTTGTTAGCAACGATCTACGATCGACATAAGGAAATATTTAGTAGTAATCAATGTTTAGAAATGATTCAGAACTTTTCTGGATAGTTAACGTTCATTGAATAGTTACTTCTGTTAGCAAGTTTATCTGACAACGCGTAATCCTATATGTGACTCGACCTTTTGCAGAAAACGGTCATCCGATAGATCATGCATTGATCATTCTGCTATCATCGCCGTTCGCAGCTTGTCGTGTTCTACGAACAATCCTACGAGCGCAAGAATTTATGAGCGGAGCAACGGTGTGCTTTGAGTCGTTACTGCCGACAAAGCCGGAAATCGATGGAGCCGAGTAGCCGGTGTGTTCTCACTCGGTGCCCGGTAGCTAATGTCTGTTTGCTTATCCATCGATCTACTCTTAATGAACCTTCTGATCATTATCCGCGTAGTCGTTGTCTCCTTCCGTTTCCGGCAGTTTGATCCGCCGGCCGAAACTCCGTTGAGCAAGTTCCGAGTCTGCCGTCGCCAACTCGTAAAACCAGGTTCATGAACTGTTGATCCATCAAGGGACACGTGGAGATCTGTGGATCTATGTATCGTCCCAAGGGGATGGTGTAGGGGTGATTACTTAATTCGTGAACTCCTGAAGAGCTCTACAAACTCGCAAGTTTCCGAATTTTAAACGAAAACTTTGCCCCTTTCAAAAGTCCTCGAAACATTATTTGCAGAGGCTCCAAAAGTGGTTGCAGTGGTATAGAGTACGTCGTGATGGCTTTATATCATGGAGATTGTAACAGTTTATATAATAACAGTTCTTAAAGAATTGACAATTTCATTTGAACACTTTCTGGGGCTGTAAAATTTACAATAATGTAGGGCACAGTCTGAGGATTCAATTCGAACAAAATTATAACTGTTCAAATATTGATTATTTTTCAAGAATCGGAACTGTAGCGTTTAAATACTTGGATCCACGTTCGAGTTGAATTGGAAATATTCTTATGGCATTTGGTAGTCAGATACCACCGTAGAATATACGTGCCAATTAGGGTTTATACAGAAATCGATTTTCTAAAAAACCGGTTTACGAAATCTAACTTTTCCATGAAACCGATTTAAACCAGCTTCGGATTTTTACAAATAAAAAACAAAACATATTTACAACTTAAAACTGAAATTTTTAACGTTTTTTACTTACAATAATTCAAAAATAGAAAAAAGGAAAACATATGGTACTTAGATACACGTGCATACATAAAATTATTAAAATAAAAAATTAACAAAGAAATACCCTAAAAAAATTACAGAAATTAACAAACGTTTTATATTTATGTAAATTATTATTTCACTTTTTTCTTTGTATAATAAAACATGACTTCAAAAAAACAAAGAACGTCAATGGATTTATTGTTCAGTTGTGTATTTTGGACACAAAATTACCAGAAATGGAAAAAACTTGCTCACTTGCTAATGAACTGGTCTTAATTGTCTTTAAACCATTCAATAATAAATCTCAATTTTTTGTTCTTCTATTCGTAACATCCAACACCTAAAACTCCCTCAATGTTTCAGAACTAGAAGAAGTCACTTCTTTAGGTTCTTGCAAATATTTATTTATTGCTATTTCCATAGCACTTTTCATCATAGATATGTCTTGGTTTTCTTCGTTTTAACTTTTTTTAACATCGCAGTCATCTTCTGTAAAATCATTTTCATATAATCTTGATAATATCTGACCGGATAACTTAATATGCAATGTCAGTTTGTGTAGCTAATGGAAGAAATGTACTAGAAAATATATAAGTGTTATGTATAAATTTAAAACCGTGTTCTTTTTAAAATGTGAAACCCCGGTTTATACATTGAATAATTTTCTTTTAAAAACCGGTCTTCAAAAGTATCTAGTACCAATGCAAAATTCCTTTATTTCAGCGTCAGAGATGCAAGCTCTGCTGCATTGGAATATTTTCATACTAAACCTACAACGTCTCTAATTGCTTTCATTATTACAGATTCACCCGTATTCATTTTCTCCTGATGCGAAATATGATTTTGACAAGCACGAAAGTTTTATGCAGGAATTCCAATTAGTTTGAACTTTTGAAAATGAATGACGAGTAGGCAAAGTTGCTTTAAACTGAGGAAGAATTATGTGGAATTTATGGTTGGTTTGCTTCGTATAATAAACAATTATCGGGTCGACAATGCTTTTACGAATATTGGTTCGCGAAGAGTGAACGAAACACGGTAATATATAAGTACGAGACTCGCCGATGAAAGGAATCATGTGCACAGTCCCGAATTACACGGTACTATTTTTATATCATCGTGAAAGTAACACGGTCTTTCACTACCATTGAAAATACGCGGAAAAATCGGCAAAAGGGAGACGCAACGAGCAAAAATGTTTCCTCTGCCCGGTCTGTCCATTATTTCGACACAGAACGCAGCTATCCATTAGTCTGAAAATGGATTTCGTAAAATGCATTTATGTCATCAACTTCGCGATAGTAACAAAATGGACGTCCAGCTGCATTAACTGCATACTAAATGGACTGTCGAATTTAACTAGACTTCCATTAGACTTTCCGAAATGCTGAAGAATGTCGAATTAACACGTCGTTGTTGTACCCGTTCAACTTTTAATACCACTATCCAATTTTAATCTTCTTCTAATTTCTCAATCTCACAGGGCTCATTTTCTGAACGTTGACACACCGATGTAACGTTCACTGAACGAGAAAAATGATTAAAGGTTAACGGTAATGTCGAACGCGTATTTCAAAATAATCATACTTTTGACGAATGTTGAACACGGATTTGATTACGGAGAAAATGCTAACAGATACTTGAGCTCTTTATATAATATAATTGAATACGTACGAATTGATTTATGTATCATATAAACATTGTACAGTCTGTGCAACATACGGATAAACGCTAATTCATATAATTTATAGTTGAAAGCGGATTTGGAAACATTTCCATTGCAATAAAATGAAAGCTGAAAGTTTGAAATGATTAAGATTTTCAACCAATGTTGTCATTTCGATAGTAGAAATATCATAATGGAATTTAATAAAAAAAAAAAATATCATAATGGAATCAATTTTATGTTATGTTAGGATCTACTAACGTTTTTCAATAATTAAATAATTAAAATCAATTAATGAGAGAATACAACAAAAATCTCTGCCATGCAGAAATAAATTAACGTGTATTCATTTCAATGTAATTATATTTTACGATGTGACAATGTGTATGAATTATTTCTGAATGTGTATTGTTGCACAAAAAATTAAATTTTGAATTCTGGTACAGTGAAATACTTCTAACAAGGATAAGATCATTTTTCTTCTGTACACAAGCCAGTTAGAAAATGGAGGAATAAAATGGTACATATTAATTCAGAATATTTATCGTGAATGCAGAAGTGTTGTTCGTGTATTCTCCATTCATTGGAGAATCAAAGGAGATATCGAGCATGAGAAACATGTCCCTTCGTAGAGGGCCCTTTACACTGATGAGCCGTGTCCACTTGATGAAAGGTAGGACGAGATCCTTGCCAATATCCTTGCGTTTGCATCAAACTAGGTTGTCCCCTGGGCTAATGTTGTCCACCCGAATCGGGATCTCGCTAATGATCTCGTTTTCGAGAGGGAATCGCCATATTTAAGCTACGGGGTTTGCTCTTTCAAGATTCTGTTCAATCTTGACTCATTTATGCTGTCATATTTTGTTCACTTATAATTAAAACCGGGCGATCCGTATTTAAACATAATATTCATCTTTGATTTCTAAATCTTCATTATAAACCGAATCGATTCTTCTATTTTCAGACAATCGTGAAACTGTCCAGTGTCAACTAAAAATTCAAACTTCAGACGAAAGTCTAGATTTGATCAACAAACATGAATTCCTAAATTCAATTGTTTATTTTGAAAATCACATCATTTGTTGCGTTCTACTTCTTTCCGTACTTCTATAAAAATCATTAACACATTTTTCTTTAATACGTTTCCTGCATTTTTCAATAATATAATAAAATAATTTAACAAAAATGTTAAATTATTTTATTATATAATATTATTGAAAAATGGAGGAAACGTATTAAAGAACGTTTTACGTTAAACCACTAAAATGAATTTTATGCATATTATAATGTAACTTGTTGTAGTATGATTTGTATAATGTAACTTGTTGTATAAATGTAAGAATCGCGATGAAAGCATCTGAGGCCATATGCTTTTTCAGGGCGGCCGAATTGTAAGCGAAAAGATATTAAATAACTGTATAACTGTTTTTAATTCGAAAAGAAAATACACAACTGATATATGAAATTAACGTAAACGTATCGTATTTAAATCAAACGTGATGACGTGTTTCGTATCTCGAGAAAAAGTCGAATCGCTACGTGAACACGTCCTTTTATATCCTACTTTTTCTAATGTTTATAAATTTTCTAGAACAAATATTCATTTAACAAGATGTGTCGCAATCGCAATATCACAGCACTCACGCATACATACACGATTCTCGATTCTCACATTCAAACAACAAGTAACATCATAATCATAATCATTCATTTCCTACAATATCGTTATTTAAAATTATACCGAAGAATGTTCATCTTGTTTATAACAATATTTCTTTTCATATTTCATAAGAGTATACGTTGCATTTAATATGATGTTGGTAGCAGACGTATTAAAAAGTGATTTGCGACACGTTGGAAATAAAAAGTTCAAGTATGTGTCTCACGCACAACGTGTAAACTGAGTAAATGTAGACGGTAAACCTTGCATTTTGTTAATAACCGAGGTCGTATTTGTAGTAATTCTTGGGTGGTTTCTATGCGAAGATTCTTTCAAATGCACACGCGCAGACGCCATCAAAAGAAATTCTCACCCATGGGATAATGGCGACTTGAAATCGGAGTAGACGGTAAATCAGAGAGCAGCTAATCCGGTTAGACGTTCCTTGTTAATGCTAATCATTTCGGCATTTGACTCGGAAATCTCGCTTAATGTAATCTCTGTATTAGCCACCAATCTCCGATTTCACCCCTTTCAGTTCTCAACTCTCACAACCACCCCACTTCACTGGTATACGTTACCTGAATTTTCTCCGGTCTGATATCAAAGCTATTCAATTCTGTTGAATTATTCCCCGAATTTTGTTACACGTTTGCGATAAAAGCTGTTGTTGTTTTATTAGCAAGTAAATTGTCCTTGTTAATAATTTGAAAAGAATTTAACGTGGTGAAATAAAACTGAAAAAAATGGACAAAGAATATTTTGAGAAGATATTCCAAAAGGACTTATATTGAAATATAAATAATTTAAGAGATAAACTTTATATTAATTATTATAATTTTATAGAATATATATATTTGTATGGTTCATTATAAAATTTAGTATATTGTGAGAAAAATTTAACTATTTATATTTAGGCAAATATCGAAGCTGAAATCCTGTTACATTATTCTCGGAATCTCCTTATTTTATGATGAAGTCTGTTGTTACTGTATTACCAGTCGAATTGTCGTTGTTAATAATTTGAAAACAATTTAGAGTGATCAAATAATACTGAAAAAATTGGATCAAGAATGTTTTGCGAAAGGAATATATTATTCTAAAAGAGAATTTATATTTTATGCAAATATCGAATCTATGTTACATTATTATCTGAATCTCTTTATACATTTACGTTAAAAGGAGTTATTGCTTTATTATAAAATGAGTTCATTTGTAACGATCAATAAAATAATTAATAATTTTGAAGCAATTTAGACGCACCAAACGATGCTAGAAAAATGTTCACTAAGAAAATTTTGAGAAAGGAAGATATTAATATAAAAGAATTTTTATAGTTTATGTGAAATAAGAATCTTTATCTCCTCCAACTTCTGCAAAATATGTCTGAATACGATCTTGGACACGACGTTTCACATTCCTTTGGAAGAAACATTTCCCTACATGTTTACCCAGGATGTTTTAAAATATATTTGAATGCGAAACGATATTCAAATCCGAATGAAGAGCTTCTTCCTCATCAAAATAAAGAATGCAACGCAAAATATGAATATTTTCTGTCACGACAAGTTTAAGCTTATTCGGTTTATTAAAGAGGGAGCAACGGCGATTACGAAGTACCGAGTTATTACGAAGTACCGAGTTATTACGAAGTACCGAGTTATTACGAAGTACCGATTTATTACGAAGTACCTATTTATTACGAATGTATATTAATTTGAATCATTCGTGAATATCATAGATGAGTTGAGATTACTGCGGAATTTTTTAGTGAGAGGAATCAAGTATTTTTATGATTTCTGTTAAATAATCTGAGTAAATAGTGTTCTGTAAATAATTACAATCTGTGAAATATTTCCTAACCCTACCCAGTATCTAACTAAAGTATAATGATTTCAGCGCACAGGTTCGATCTGATTTTACATAAAACACTATTTGCAAAATATCACAAAATCATTTTTCAACGTTTCGATCTAGATATAGATCATTTTCAAGAAAATAATAAAATTTTGCGTCTGTAAAATAACCGACATTTAATGTTAAAGAACTGTATATGATTTTTTTTAAATTAAAGGTTTTAACGATAACCCTACCCAGTATAACAATATTTTTCTGTCGGATACAATAATTAATATTAAATATGATCTAATCAAATCATTGCATTTTTTCCAGTAGTATTTCAATACTCATTTTAAATATCTTCATTTACAATTATTTGGTTGGAACGTATATTACGATAAAACACGCTAAAAATATTTTTATAAATTAATCTAAAACAGGCAGTGCTCCCTAAACCTATTGTTAGAATATATTTTGAAGATCCACTGAAGACTTAAAAATTGAACGAACCTTATGTAACTGTATAAATCTTGCCCAGGGGTTCGTACAAGTTCAAATAACGGAAAAGATAAGTTTCTTGTACACTCGATGCTCGAAATATTTTTATTAAGGTCTGACAGTCGAAAGCAGCGGTACGGCAATAACATTTCAAAGCAGACGGCTACAAAAGGAAGCAGTTGAGGAGAAACGCTGTAAGGGGACTCTATAGAAGTTCGTTAGACTTCGCGGAAGCTTTTGGTTTTCCATAGGTCAATGTGTTTTCTATGAACCCCGGGGGCGTGCAGATGCGTCGGATGAGATTTAAGTTCGAAACGATAAACCACGCCGCGAGACTGCTGTCCTTAAAACCGACTTTATCACTCGGTTAGGGCCTTATCGAAGTTTACGGGTCGACGAATACGGGGTCCGCGTGACCAAGCGTTTCCACGCGATTAGAAGTATTTCCGCTTTTTACGATTCTCTGGAGGACTTTGTACATACACAGACAGAGCCAACCAGCAAATCGTAAGTTTTCGTCCCGGTACACGTACAACTGGACGCGGTGTTACAAGGCACCGGTGGAGTTGAATTGCCTTTGTCGACGTCCCAGCAACTTGTAACCTTTAATTTCTGTTTCTCCGACGAAATAAATGTCGTCGCACGCCGGCGTCCCGCGATCTTTGTAATGCTACAGGAATGTAAACTGAAAAACTTCAAAATGAACATTACGGGGAAAATTCAAGTGGAAATAGAAGTACGATGGGAATAAATGTAGTCTCTAGTCACCTAGTAGGTGGTAGAATTCCTTGCTATCAAGACTTCCAGATGTTTCACCGTATTACATGTGTCGTTAAACAAACAGATAGTACGTGTGTCACTACAATTTAAATACTAAACCTATCACGATCGGTTAGTCAGTTTCGAATTGCTGAATTTATAAAGACATTTCCATGCGAAGTGACTGAATGAATTTACTGATTCCAGCACATGTTATGGTCAAATCTATGCAAAATCTACACAAATTTCATCTCTTCAAATGGATATATGGTTTTAAAATGAAATTTAAATATCGACAAGTGTCGAAGAATGTGAAATATAATGTTCAGCACAGATGCGAACAGTGGCTACAACATGCAGTTGCCATGTTGAGTGGAATAATTATCTGAACTGATTAGCGAAGCTTGTAAGTCGCTGGTGAAAACAAGCGATATCTAAAGATCTCGCCGGCCAGCACAGCATCGCTGAATGTAGAACATAAATTAACAGGAAGTTGCCCAGCATGGCTAAATAAGCCGTTCGGTTCCGTGGGAACGAGGCCCTCGAGCGATTAATAACTTGGAGCAGGAACGAGCGGCGTCGCAACACCAGAAAATAAATCGATTAGAGGAAAAAAGGAAACATGGTTTTCCGGGGCAGTGTTTTATGGTCGATAACCGGTTTACCCGGCGCAGCTGGTTGCGTTGCATTTATCACGGAAATTCGGGCCAACTTTTCGACAAGTTTTCTGCTGTTCGCGGACTTCTGGCCTCTGTTCTACTCGATTTTTCGCAAGACAGTCTCGATACGCTACGAAACGCGACGGCAGCGGCGGTCGGTTTGTTGCTGCGAAATCAATATCATCGGGCTTCCGTACCTTCGTCCTATTCTCTTTTATTTTTCGTCTCTATCGTCTTCGCTGTTATTTACTCTGCCCATTCCATCCTGTCGCGTCTATCTCCTCCTGCGCTACTTTTCCCGGGATGCTCTTATCAAAATAGCGGAGTCTCGCGATTCAATTAAACCGTAACGACACCGTGCCACGTAGGAAGTAGAAGAGCTACTGAAATTAATATAATCAGGAGTGGCGAGCGTCTTTCTACCACCATCGTAGTATTTTTCATTTTTTCTCCGAATTTTTTTTCACAATTTGCGTTCAATTATCATTTCGCTCATCGCCGCTGTTGTCGCCGGTTCGTTGTCACGAATACTGTTCGTCTACGTTACTTGAACAACTAACAAGTTTAACACTTTGACTGTCAAAGCCTTGAAGTTCCGCAAAATAAAAGTAATTTATTTAACAACTAAGTGGTACGACTAATAAGACTAGTAAGACACCTCAAAATTTTGTATAAATTTTCTGTTATCTTTAAGTATGAAATTTAAGACAAATTAACTCAAAATTTTCTAAAGAATTTAAAGTGAGGTATCTCATGGTAAGTATTGTAAAGTTTAAATTTAGAAGGCAGAGTTCTTATTTTACTACTAGGAAATATATATTTTCCATTGAAGTAGTTACTTTATTGAATAAAAATTGATTTATGTTGAAGTCATATGAAGTTCCAAGTAGCCAATTACATAGCAAAATAGAGTGCGAAGTAACTGAAAGTTAACGAAAGAGGAAAGGAAGTAAAATAATCGACTTTCGAAGAACATTCCACGAAAATACATTCTTGGTTTGGTAGAAAAAGAAGTGCTAAACTAGCAGAACTGTTACGTATATTTTACATTATCTAAATAACATTATAAACGTGAGACGAATTTCCCTCAAAGTCTGTGGAAATCGTTTCCTGGAGAGCAGCACTTACGTTAATTACGAATACGGAGCAACTTAATTTAATGTCACGCCGTTCCTGATTAAAATATTTGATAAAAGCAAGTTCGCCGCGAGACTTGCACCTGAGACCAGCTCTGCGAAGCATTCTTGCGCCTCGCGTTTGTCTCCTAAGTACATTATGTGAGAGCGTGCTGATTAAAAGGACAGTTTCAGTATTATTTAATGTTCGCTTGAACATTTTCTTCGTCGAGAAATAGTCTATTCTGTTGAATAAATTTTTAGGAAATATTGCGAAGAAAAATGTTCAATTTAGTGGAGTAGTAAGATCGAAAACACTTATCCGTTAGAATCTCAGATGTTTAACTGTTTTGTCAAAATTCTTCGGATAGCAAGGGTGCATGTATTTTCTACGCTGTTCCAAATGTTTTTTGCTCTATCAATTACTTTTTCCAATACACTCTTCTTTCACTTTAGCCGAAACAAATCATAGATGCCCATCACCGGCGGCTTTTCCTCCTGGCTCCGGATCCTTAAAAGCTTCATTTTTTATTCCGCTATACGATTCCCTTTGGTGCTTCAACCGCCATTTATCAAGGATAAAAGTCAGCGGAAGGGACCCCCGTACACGCGGATTGTGACGTTTAAGATGTGCATATTATGTATCCAATTTATCTTTCAAGAGAATATCTTTCAACCACCCTTTCAGGTCTATATTCATCCGCGTGTCATTTGTTATTATTGCTTTCTTTTACATAAAGAGAAAAATTAACACGTTATAATTTTTGAAAGCTCGTGGTCCGACAACTCAGGATTTTTTAATAGATCCATCAACAGCAATAGCAACTTCAATCAAGACTAGATAATTCACCCTCGATAATGTAATTTAATCATTTCGGAAAAAGGTTTTTATACTTCTTATTGGTAAAGCATAATTATTGAAAATGCGAAGCGTTAAGAAATCATACACGAAAAGTATTCCATGGTTAAATTGAAATATAAGTTTCGCAATGTATAGGGTCATCCGTTTTTAAACGGACAAACGTAAACCAGCTATAATGAACCCCAAATGGAACAAGTTTTACCCCTGCCACTTTTTTTGTTTCGGCCTTGATTTCTAGAAAATTGCAAAAAACCATAATTTTTTTAGTTCACATAAACTTGAATATCTCGGGACTCCAGTGATGAATGTTGATGATTTTTCCTTTGTTTGGTTTAAAATAAATAGGGGCATCTTTTTTGTTAACAAAATATTTTTGTTTTTTTTAGCACGTTTATTCCATGAAAATATCATCCATTGAAGTCACGCATCCTGGAACCGTTCAGATAGCTACAGTCCGATCCAGAAAAAACCAAGATTCGAAGGTTATACAAAAAAATTTTGGGAACACAAAAAAAGATCCTCCTGTTTATTTTCAACACAACAAAGAAGAAATCATCAAGATGCATCACTGGAGTCCCGAGATATTCAAGTTTACGTGAACTAAAAAAATTATGGTTTTTTGCAATTTTCTAGAAATCAAGGCCGAAACAAAAAAGTGGCAGGGGTAAAACTCGTTCCATTTGGGGTTCTTTATAGCTGGTTTACGTTTGTCCGTTTAAAAACGGATGACCCTGTATAAAAATTCTTGCTTTCATCGGATAAATTGATCAACAGTCTACGCAAGTAGTGACGATAATAAAATATTCTGTGCTATAGGAAAAGAAAGAGGAGGCTGAAAACGCACAGAGATGAAAGTACGTGAAGTAATGAAAAGACGAGGTTCGGTCGAACTATGTGCAAAAACTAACCTACATATACAAAAATAAAACTATGTAAGGTAGTGTAAAATGAGGCTAAGCCTTGCTATATCTATGCCTAACCTACAGCAGAAGTTTATATCACGAGCTTAACACCTTACGCTTTGTTCCACCGCCCTCGTCAGAGCTACCTTACTTTTTAATAATGCGCTGAACTGAAGAAAAATTGAATGTCCCTAAAAATGAAACCTTGGTATGCGAAAAATATTATTTCGTTTTGATACATGAAAAGGTGCTCATGATTAAGAATGAAATTTATGAAAAACCAAGCTGACTAGTTGGATAGAAAATTATCAGAAGCAAAATACTACTATTTCTCGACTTTGAATGAAAGAATATGATGAACAAAAAAGTTGCAACAATTATAGGAAACTAGATCTCATTTTTTAAGACGATGGTTTAGTTGCTACCCATGGTAACTTTCTCAAAGTTGATGCTCATGACCAAGTAGGACACGATTGAAGAAAAAAATTTAATCTTATAAATTGTATATGTATACGAACAGATATACAGCGCTATACAGTAAACGCCACTTTACTGCCCCGGTTCGTGGGCATGATCACTGTTTAATGCTTACCCACTCCACTGCCTGGCAACGCGATCCGTATTTCATTCTGTGCTTCTCTATGTTCGTATCTCTATTGAAGTTTCGCTCGGAGCGATAGACGCAGTCGTAAATCAAAAATAATGTCCGGATACGATTACTGTCGTTGCAAAACTCAGCTGTTGGGCAGTAAAGGGGCGTATAAGCTTGACTAAAAAAGTGCAAATTCTTTCAGAATTTTTCCTAATAATTAATCTTGAAATAATGTTATCGGCGCAACGATTTCGATCTATTTTTACAAAAATATAGCTATTTTACAATATATCCGACGTTTCGGTTCTGATTTGAACCTTTTTCAAAGGAAATTGCGTCTAAAAAGCTATATTTTTAACTTCCCGATTCATAGGGAAGTTATTGTAATTACCCCGAAAATCGAAAATCGATTTTTTAGCAGATCTCCACGTTTCATGGTCATTGGAGTCATTTTAGACTATTTTTATCAAAATGTTTGTATGTGTGTGTGTGTGTGTGTGTGTGCGTGCGTGCGTATGTCCGTTTGTATGGTATCAAATTTTTCGTTAACGTTTTCTGAAAAAATTACAATGCGATCAGAATAATGAATGATGCAATCGATGCGCCCCGCTGGAACTTAGAGCTGATTAGATTTTGGTCCATATTGGTCAAGTAGTTTTTTAGTTTTTTTAGTTCTTTTCGAAAGAAGTTCATTCAACAATGCAAATTATACGAGAGGACGGAAATTTTCCACCGAAGAAACAAACATAATAATTACATATATTTTATTTTTATTTTTTTATAATTTAAACAAATTTTTTTTATTTGAACTAAAATATCTTTTTATTTTCCTTTTTTAATTACGCAACTAATGCTAATGTTACCGCTTAGAATAATCGAAAATTATCCCAATGCGAGAGTGAATTATTCATTGCTACTGCCGAGAATACATTTTCAAAGAATTTCGATGAAAGTACAAAAACATTTATATTACAATCTTTAAAAAAACAAGCAGTTCAAAACGAATTATTAACTGAGATGAAATTGAAAGTTAATATAAAAAAATGGTTAATGGAGCATGCGAGCAACGAGCATACGATGTTGGTTTAATGCGACGCACAGTGGTCCCAAAGTCCGAAAACGTGGCCAAAACCTAAAAAATCAACTTTCAACTAGGTATGTTTTAACTATTGGATTGGGTACCCTAATAGTGTATCAATTGAGGATAAACCGGAAAAAAGTCGCATCTTTATATTTCAGCAGTAATTGCAGTCCGAACTTCCGATTCTCAAGACCGAGTATTTTTTCGCTTATGAGTCTCAGTGCGAATTTTAAATATACGGTATACAAATTTTATTGTATCTTTATGTCTTTAATGGTGCGTTATGAATGCTGTTTGTGGAAGTAAGTTAAGTAGTTCTCAGTGATAAATCTTTATTATTAACAAGTAAATGTGTATGCAAAAGAGAGCGTTACAGTAAAGGCGTAAATTTTAAAGATGTAGAGTAAAAGTTGTGAATCCTGCAAAATCACGCGCTAAAACTTGTTCGAGCATCTACTTTACACTATTATCTTTCAAATGAAAAAAAAATTAGCTGCAGAATTTTGCATATTAATTCGTACCACTATTTTTTATAATGCAGAATGGGTATTCTGAGAGCTTTGAAAGAGTATTTGAAAACATTTACATTCCTGGATTAAATTGAAAATTTGTGGTGTAATATTCTCAACGCCGCTGGTTACGAATCTGAACTTAGAATTTAGAAAAACAAAATGGCCGACCCAATATGGCGGACGCGTGTTTGAAAAAATGATGCGACTTCTATAAAAATGGGCAAACAGATGTTTTTGAGATCTCTGATTACGAATCTGAACATAGAATTTCGTAAAACAAAATGGCCGGTCCAACATGGCGGACGGGTGTTTGAAAAAGTGATTCGATTTTTATAAAAATTTTTATAACGTATTTAATCGTCTTCTGCTACACTCAGACCCATTATTATCTGGCATAAGAAAATTGCCGCAAAAGAAGCTGAGGTGCCTATCTGCAGAGGCAATTGATTTATTAGCAACGCCAAGCATAAAGAAAAATAATAATAACGAAGAAACATCTGAAGTATCCAGTGATGATTCTGAATGTGAAGATAACGACGATGAAAATTTAAATTTCTTTTAAGTGATTTTATGACTAGAATAATTCAATAAACGCAATTTAATGATAATAGGTGCACTAAAGTTTTATTTACCAGTGCCTCATACCTCCATTGCAAATGTTGACATATTTGAATCAACCTTACTGTTCCATCAAATTTTTCAATTCAAATTCGTAATCAGAGGTCCCAAAAACATCGTGTCACCAATTTTTATAAAAGTCGAATCATTTTTTCAAACACCCATCCACCATGTTGGACCGGCCATTTTGTTTTTCGAAATTCTATGTTCAGATTCGTAATCAGAGATCCCAAAAACATCTGTTTGCCCATTTTTATAGAAGTCGCATCATTTTTTCAAACACGCGTCCGCCATATTGGGTGGGCCATTTTGTTTTTCTAAATTCTATGTTCAGATTCGTAATCAGAGATGCCAAAACCATCGTGTCACCAATTTTTATAAAAATCGAATCATTTTTTCAAACACCCGTCCGCCATATTGGACCGGCCATTTTGTTTTTCGAAATTCTAAGTTCAGATTCGTAATCAGCGACCTAGAAAACATTGAATCACAAATTTTCAATTTAATCTAGGAACGTCTTGAGGTTTTGGCCACGTTTTCGGACTTTGGGACCACTGTGCGACGCCATACAGCAAACATTTTGATAAGTAGAAAACTATTGAACTTCTCTGAAAACGTATAATCTTCTTAAAACGTACACTAAATAATGATAATAATATACTGCAACTAACGAGTCGGGAAGTTCTTTGTGTGGCTCGTGGAGAGTCACACACCAAATAACATCCGTACTACAAACCCTCTCGCGAACTCGCAAAGCGAGCTACAACACCCCCACCCGCGAAGCTCGCGAAGCGAGCGAGCAACAATAACCAGCTAGTTGTAAAAATAGATCGAAATCGTTGCGCCGATAACATTATTTCAAGATTAATTAGTATTTGCGATCGAGATACAATTGAATATTTTCCTACCAACCTTTGAAATCAATCTGCACGAACGAGCACTGGCACATCGACGAAGATCACTCAAAACACTAGAGTCCAGAATGACGGTCGCCTGAACAACGAACTCGGTGGCTTGTGAAATCGAGCAACCCTCCCGAAAAAGACGTCGATCCCGTTCGTAAACTTTTCCAGACAGCCCGCGCCCGCAGACAAGTCCCGGAGCACTGTCGCGGAATATGGGTCCCGAAGTTTTCGTAGAGAGAATTGCCAGGTTCGTCGATGAGAGGGTGGTCATTGTGGGCGAAAGGATGGGGTGGGGGAGGAATCAAGCGTAACCATTGGACTGTCGATGACAAGAAAACTGCATTACGAGGAGCCCAAGTGGCCGCTATCAGTCTCGTAAAAAGTTTGGGTTAGACACTGGTTCTCGGGCCAGGGACGAAAGCGTTCGGCGTAGCCAATTCGGCGTGGTTGTTCGTCATTCCGTGCCCCGATTTTTTCTCTCTCCCTCTTTTTTCCGGCCCTGGTCGCGCTCCTTCCCACCCACAATTCTTTTTCTGTCGTCCTCCATCTCGAACTCTGGGCACACCCGATTGGATTTCACGGATAAAACGAATTACTAATAAACTTTCGACTGTCCAGTCTATCGGACGCTTGTTACTTGCGATATATACGACGCCCAGATAAATCCGGTGCACGGCCAAAGGAAAATCTTGTTTGCCCCGATGGGATTGCAGTCCTTTTCTTTTTTCCTCTTATTTTTAGCAGTTGCTTGCCCCTACCGGCACAACGATTACAGCCGCTCTGTTACGGCGATTAATTTCTCGCTCATTTTAACGCCCTGCCTTTGGCGGTCGAATCTCTGTATCCAGTTTATTGGACTAGCTCATAAATTCGTGCGCCATTGTTGCATGATATGCCAAGAAACCGCTTTTAAATATTCATTTTAAATTATTGCATCTTAACATAAATCTATTTCGGATATCTTCAATATTTTATCTGCACTTAATAATATTGAAAATCTCGTCAAAATGGCCGATTTCAAATTTTTTAATTTATGATTACAAACCCCTTAGCATTTCATGGTGACTCCGGGGAGCTATTGAAAATTGCTATATCATTATCCAAAATATTTTTTATCACAACCTTCAATTTTTAATCAATGTCACCAGTTTTTATACTGTATTGCATACTGCAAACTTTTGGTATAATATATAATAGTATAGTACATATAGTATACTAGTCTGCATAGTACAGTACTGTATATAACATAAACATTTGAAATTTAATGTTGATAGTGTATTAAGTGAATTAATTAATTTAAACCTTTGGAAATGTATGTCTACATGTATGCTATTTCATTGTTAAAAGAAAATTCGTAATCAGAATCCAAGACATTTTTGACAATCTGTGAGATCATCTGAGATTTTATGCAAAATTCCGGTAGAGGAGTTGTTAAAGTTCCAATTGATGAAAGTGCAAACCCACGGTCTGTTTTTCGGTAGCCACAGAAGGCCTTTTAGCAGCCGGTCGCGCTACTTTTTCTCTCGCCCCCGATGGCCTCTATGCTGCCGATGTTTTTCCATTTCAATGTTGAACGGTTTTGGCAACGAGTTCGTTAACCCGCGTGCCGGAATCCCACGGATTGGGCAGCGGATATTTTAAATGGAACTGGGAACGTTGAACTGCGGAAAATTTCTGGTGAGGTGGTCACCGAAGAACTTCGTAGGTATTAAATGCTCAAGTGTAATTGTTTGTTGCAGAGCCCAGAAACGATCTAGCTCGTAGATCAATCAACATTTTTATTTGCACAACTACGTCACTGAAAAATAATTATTTTATTGATTAACTGCAGGTTGTATAATACTTACGACAATATACTTCATTGTGGTTCAACAATGACACGGTCTTGCCTTTGTACTGCCAAATACTTCGGCGTCAGAGACTTTATGAATAATTTAAAAAATAGTTTTGAGTGATTTTAGAAATATATGAACAAATCAATTGTTTTCTATGATCTAAATTTGCATAAATTTTTATTTTTTATCATTGTAAAAATGCTTTGATTCACGTATTACTTTTCCTGTCGTGTTTTCAACTTGGACATGTAATAAATGTCATATAGTTATTTACTCTGTATTAATTTAAAAACCTAGGTATTTACATTAACCGTCGTTGATGAAAATGGTACAGTACAGATTTCTAAGAAATAAAAATATCAAACTCAATAATGAAAAATAAATGTGAAATTTTCATGCAGATAGATTTATACAGATTTATCCTCCAAGAGGATTGCTTTCAGTGTCCATATTTTTACAGAGAAGATTAAAAATAAGACACGCAAGGAATTATTGAATACGATATCCTCTCATTTTAAGCTGGAATTCCAAATAGATTCACAAAGTTTTCCATCCTCGTATCGGTTAAGCGTAGAATTTGTTAGTTCATCGAATCTCCATTGAACGAGTCGCGGACAGTAGAAATATTTTAAAGGGAATCCGACTAAAATGGTTGTGATTATACGGTCCCTATAGTGCTATCGAGGCTAGACGCATCGATCGCGAGAGGGGAAAATCAAGTATCGAGTTTAATGCGCTTTTATGTACCTGTTAATTGGCAGCTGCATAATAGAACTCCAAGTCCTTTCGCCCAGCATGCAGTCATCGCGCGATCGAATTGAAAACGAAGAATAATATTCCTTCAATAAAACCAGAAGATCACATTTTGAATATTTTCTGGATACACTAGCATTCAATAGTTTCGAAAAAGCGGAATAAAGTTTTAACAAAATTGTTAAAATAATTAGTTAGAATAATTGTTCACTGCATTGACAATCTTGTACATTGTAGTGACAAATCTGTACATACATTATGCACAATATTAATTCTAATCTAAATTCTGATCTAAACAGACAATGTATGTTAATCCATTTCGATAAAATTATTAGCACGCGCACAACTAACATAGATCTAGAAGACATATTTTTAATTTTCATTAAGAACTCAAATGAAAGGCTTTTATCTTTCCATGTATAATTCTCACTAATTACAATTTTTAATAAATTAATAAATGCTTGTAACTGCTCAAAATACTTCAAGTCATTTGATGCAATTTGAAAAAGTTTTTCCACTTTAAAAGGCGTTTGAATACTTTCGTGGCCCTTTGTGTACAATGCCTTTTTCTTATCAATTGTTTAATCGCTGTATACGGTAGTGTTCTGTGTATAATGTTTTTTAAAATAATTTTTTGATCGCTTCATACAGGAATATATGTATATTCATGTATATCTAGAAACATCTAAAAGGCAGTGAGCCACATCAGCTGGTAGGTCGTTGGCATTACAAGATCCCGTAATCGGTTCACTAAGCCGAGGTGTTATGAAAATCTCACTTGACTCTCATCGTCTGGCCTAATGATGTTTGCCTTTCGGCATCGTCGGGCTGAAAGGATATTGAGAAACCCTATTAACGCTACCGCGTACGAAACTCAAAGTAACACAGGGATAAAAATAAAGCAGGCACTTTGATGTTCCTTGTCATCCGGGAACGCTTTCTCTCTTCCTCTCTCTCTCTCTCTCTCTCTCTCTCTCTCTGTGTGTGTGTGTATAAAAGCTCTAACACTGCTGCCATTTCTCCGGCGATTAAGTCAAGCCCGTCGTTAATAAAACAGACGATCAAACATTTCCAACGGTGTGGAGTAGCTATCGGTATCGAAGAGACTATCTAGCTAAAACCCAGACACCCTTGACCCGCCTCGTTTCCGCGGGGCAACAGCTTTCTCGCGATCTCCGTTGATCGATCGAGCAACAGAGAGGAGAGAAAGAGAGGAGGAGGAGGGTCGGACCAATTTGCAAAACAAATTCGGACGCCGACAAAAGGTTCATTGTCAGTCACGCAGCGGGACTTAAGTCCACTTGTTCAGTCGGGATCACTTAACCCAGTTCTTCTTCGGGCGTAGCTTGCCTCTTAACCCCGTGCCCGGCATCTCTCGTTCCTCAAAGAAACTCAGAAGCAGCCAGTGCATTGAATTGCAAAATCACGAGCCGGTCGCCACTCGACTTGATGAAATCTCGCGGCCGATTCTCGCGCAGACGTCACGCAGCACAATGCGTCCCCTGTACCACCCAAATAAGGAAAGAGACCAACTCCCTTTTCGGTTCTTACGGACTCTCCGAGTTTGCTTGAATGCATTTGGGATAATTGAATCATTGAGGGATGGTCGAGCTGGCCCCCATCTATTTTCAACTCCTATTACTTATGATGTGATAGTTTGGTCTCGATTTCGTAACGATTTTAAATTTTTATACTGATAATGTTAATCACTTCCATTTTTGGTGGAGCAAATTGTTCATTCTCGCGAGGGCGTATTCTGGTTTTAGACATGCGAAAGATAAATATTATTTTTCATTTTCTTTCAGTCGAAATGTTCCTGATTGCGTGTATACAAGGATTTGTTTGTACTTGTAAAACTGACGTAGTTACAGGTGTTTGAAGAATGCAAACTGCAGTGCGTTCCACTGTGACCTTGCGTGACCTTGAGTAATTACAATCATTGAATTAATCGTGAAAGGGACTGTCATTGAAGGTGTTTAAAAGGAAGCGGTTCCGTTTAACAAAGTGGAAGGGATCTTGCGATCACGTGACTGATCCGGTACTGACAGAGTAAGGGTAACTTTTTTCCTTCATCTAGCGACCCTGAATATAGGCAGTCGAGATCAATAACAAGTACATAGTGCATAGCAAATTGTTAATAGTAAATTTCGTTACAGGAACTGAGTTATTATACATCAAATCCCAATATACAGGGTGTCCCACATAAATGATAACACCTAAATATCTTTCGTATTTACAGTCCTATCAGAAAACTTCAGAGGACAAAGTGACGCTGTTGCAGGGGGGCAATATAATAATGAAGAAAAAAATTTTTTATGTCGTGTTTTTAAATGAAATTGCAATGTCACCGATGATTTTTTAAATGGAATAGTATATTTTTTTGCGATAGCATGATAGGCAATAAAAAACTGAATTTAGTGGATACCACCTTTTTGACCTTGAAATGACTTTGAGCAAGAATAATCATGTTGAAGCGTATGAAATGTGGAAGTTTAAAACTTACGTGTTTCAGCAAAGATTGCGCGTTGTTTACGTCGGGTTGACCTTTACATATCATATCAAGGTCATTTCAAGGTCAAAAAGGTGGTATCCACTAAATTCAGTTTTTCATTGTCTATCATGCTATCGCAAAAAAATATACTATTCCATTCAAAAAAACATCGGTGACATTGAAATTTCATTTAAAAACACGACATAAAAAATTTTTTTGTCCTCTGAAGTTTTCTGATAGGACTGTAAATACGAAAGATATTTAGGTGTTATCATTTATGTGGGACACCCTGTATACAGCATTTCCAACTTTTAATGTTATCGGCGCAACGGTTCGATCAATCTCTAAACAAATATAGCTATTTTGCAAGTATCCCAAACGTTTCGGTTCTGATTTGAACCATTTCATGATAGAACTGCGTTTGCTGTTAATATTTTTAATGAAGTAGGGTTTTTAATAGAGTACCGTTGCGCCGATAACATTAAAAGTTTAAAATTATTTAATATTTACGATCGATAAACATTTGTTATTTATATAGAGCATTAATGCGGAAGAATAAGTATTGGAAATAAATAAATTCAAGAGTGAAATTTCGCTGCCACGGAGGGTTGATTATGGAAAAGTTTCATCGGTCTATCTTAATTCCACGAAAAGTGCAACTTTGTCGGTTAAATGACCAGACGTCCTCACTATACGCCGCGATTGAAATGACGCAAGCCCTCTTCACATCAGCTACTCGTTTTCGCGACGCTCGCCCGTTGACTGGAACTAGGTGACATGGAAACCCGTTTCATTTATGTTTATACCGTCCCGCGGGCGGACCGTGTTTTTAATTACCATCGTTAAATTTAATTCGGCCGTTTCCGCCATTCGAACGTGTTCGCCCGCGGAATTGACTTTGTTAACGACCCGATTAAAGCGACAGCAAGTTTGCGCTCCCTTGATCATTTGACGACGGAGCATGTCACTGCAGTTTGGTATAATAGCCATAGACGTATGGAGGATTCATATCGCCGGCGAAATGTTGTATATACACCGGGAGCTCTCCACTATGCCAGACCACTTTTACGCGAACGTCCTGCCGCGTTAGCTTCCTCCTTTTGTCCTTTTGTGCCACGTTTAACCGTTGATCATTGAAATTAATTTCATCTCGTCCGTGTCTATGGAAGAGTCGGCGTGTGTTTCGTTCAATTTCGGTATTAGAAACAATGAAAGTTATCGGAAGAAATATTTGTTAAACCTTGGCACTGAGATTTATGAAAATGCGGAGTAAATACGTTTTATTTCGCGCATTTAAATGTATAACGAAATTAGTTACGTTGTTTTTGGTGCACGTTATTTTATGACGAATAATGAAAAATACTAAAAATACCCTTTGTGGGTGCAATTGAAACTGCAACTTATAATTTATTTTATAGTGAATAATGAAGATTCCAGAAATATATCTGCTGTGTCGAATCAAATTTAAACTGGGGTATTTAATAAGTACAACTTATAACAAGGTTAGTTACGTCGTTCTTTTTGGTAAATTTATTTTATGACGAGTAATGAAGAATATTAAGAATACCATTACTGTGCTTAATAAAACTGCGGTGTTCAAAACGTACAACTTGTAATGAGGTTAGTTATGTCGTCGTTTTTGGTATACTTCATTTTATAATGAACGTTGCAAAGAATTGAAATTGTCACTGTTGTGTTTAATAAGATTTATATTGTTTAATATGTACAACTTATTATAGGATTAATTACGTTATCCTTTATGGTATACGTGTGTGTGTGTTTTACTTTGCAATGGAACATATTAAGATTTTCATTGCCGTATTTAATAAGCCTTTCACGATTGACGATGTATATTTATTTATGTTCGGTTCTCAAGCTCAATGTCCATACTCATGCTATGGAGAGTGAAGAGCTATATGTATTCAGGATTTTAAATAATGTATCTTGCGGACGCCGCATGTATTGAATATGTTCGAGCGGAATACAGGGGAATATTGAATAATGTGCAAGGCGGTTTATGTTTATTTTATGCGAGCCCTTCTACTTGTTGACAAGAAGTCTCGCTGAAAGATAGAACCCATCTAACTTGCGGGGTTAGTGGTAATACTATTCTATTTAAACATACACCACTCAAATGATAAACATGGTGTAATGAATTTCCTTCTATTCTAATTAGAACCTTTCCCATCAAACAGAATATTTCATCAACGTTTTATGGACTTTTAAGAGGATGTGGGGCACGAGTACATTATTAATATTATAATTGTTATAACGGATTCTCATTTACAATATTCATGTTCGTTCAAAATTTGAAATAAAAAATTATTTAACAGTAAATTTTAGAAAATATTTAAAGCGAATGTTATCTTAAGAAAATTATAATACTGAGTTTATTCAAATTTTGGCGCAATTACGATTGTCATAGATGCCTTAATGAAACAAATTTACTCAATTTATAATGTATTTATCTCTATAGCAGGTTTGATATTAAAAAAATTCAAGAAAATGATAAAAATATGATCAAATGAGATGAAGCAATTTTTAAAAATTTTGTTATATTTGACATAAATGGGCTTATACAAATTTACCCCATCAGTGTTTACCTATTGAGATAATAAGAATTTACCCAATAAGTAAACTGGAAGCTTCGCCTTGAATTCAATCAGTCACTAGACAAACTGGTAAAGAACAAACTAAAGGAGCCAAACAGTAGAGTGAATTGAACTAGGAGACCATTTTCAGAGTTCACAATTTACTTTCATTTCTGTCGCAGAGTTTATTCTCATCTATCAAGCAAGGTACGATACCTGTGGGCCTCAGCTGCATTCGAAATTAGGTTTGCATTCGAAATTAGGTTTGCATTCGTGCCATCGCGACTTCAAACATTCTTTTGACTTTCTCAAAGATCTGACCGGTCGACTGACGGGAGGACATAACACGATGGCTACCTGATCGGAATCTTTTCCGATCCCACGAGAGATTTTCCCGTTTCCTATATTCCCTTATCGCCTTCGCCTTCGCTATTTGCTGAACTTTTCTAGACCTATATACAAGGCGGAAGTAAAATTGAATCGTTCGAGCGTCAATGGAAAAGGGCGTCACGGGCAAATGGAATAATAGAGTATTGCAATCTAGACGTAGACAAACAGTAAACTTTTGCGCAGCGTTCGTAAATAAAATATGTTCTCGCTACTATTCAGAATTTCTCAAAGTTTTCGCTCTCCGTGTTCGAATTTTTAGCTATCGAAAATAAAAGTTCACCGTAAACAAGCGATCTTGTTAGATCGAGCGTAGTACGTTCTATTTATTCTGTCAACAATCTTCCGGGAATCGAATCATGTCTTCGTTGAATTTTATAACAATTGTCGTGGCAACTAAGTGTTGATGGATTACTAAATATTCGATAAATATTAGATATAATATTTAGATAAATAAAATTAATAAATTGTACAACTTTTCGAGTTTCAAATGTACAATGCTTCGACAGGTTGTTGATCGTGCAAGTAAGTTTGGAATTCCAGATTTTCGAGGGATAGGAATATGATGTCTGGCGAATCAATAAAATTAACAAATTGTACAACTTTACAAGTTTCAAATGTACAATGCTTCGACAGGTTGTTGATCGTGCAAGTAAGTTTGGAATTCCAGATTTTCGAGGGATAGGAATATGATGTCTGGCGAATCAATAAAAATGTCGAGGGCTCAAAGTTTGAACCTGTTAATTCCCTGATAATTCCCGATTCCAATTAAATCTCAAAGGTTCAAATGAAAACTCGTGGTTTCCCAGGGGACTAAAATTTTGATATTGTCCAAGATTTTTGGGACTATACTTTCCAATTCTTTGAAGGGATGCTATCAAATCTCATTTCAGAATTCAGAAGGGATCACTGATACGCTTTCTTATCCCAGATAGCACGAATGTCCGGGTGCTATCTGGGATGTTTCCCCGAAACAATTTTAGGAAGCTAAACTATACCATTGTCCACGACTGTTGTAACTATATTTTTAAGGGATACTGTAACATCTCATCAGACGTGGAGTAGACTCAAAGAAAATGTAATTTAGGTACAGAAGCCCTATGACTCTCAGTTTCTTGCGTTCGCAACAACAGACTTTGATTCGCTTCTGCGATTAATTTAAATCGAACTATTTCAGGCAAGATTCTGGATCGCGTCGTGAAGTGGTCCACCGCAACTCGCAGCTAACGTAACGAGCATAATACGTGTCAAAGTCCTCTCAAAGCGGTAGCACCTGCAGCAAGGTTTTGGTATACGAGGCCGTAGGATTTGGGCACGCTCGAACTCGGCTAAAACTTGCCTTAAACTTGCTGGCAAAGTGCGTGATCCAAAGACGGTTGTTAGCCCCGGTATGAAAAGGGGGGTGTTCTCACCCTCTTCCCCTCTTTCCCTCACTTTTATTCTCCTTCGATGTATAATCATTTATTAAAGGAACAAGTTTTTTCATCTTTTATGAATGTCTGAGCAGCCCGCCGCTTTCTTATATCGCCATGAATTGTGGAAGCTTCGCTGTGAGCTTACCATCGGAGAAAACCTGTCGATTCATTCAATATTAACCCCTTGCTTTACAATATCGAGCTACACTCGTGATGAGATTTTCAAACAGAATCTGTTAAGTGTTTACTTTATCGATTTCTTTTAAACGGAGCTAACATTTTTTTAATTTTAGATATAACGTTCTGTATTTCCAAATTTCATTTGAAGTGAATCAATTATTTTTGTATGTGTGGGAAGATCGAAATATTGGCGTTAGCATTATGCGATGTTCAGACAAAAGTTAAAAGCGTGAACGAATGAATTTCCAAATTTAATTTGAATTGAATCAATTATTTTTGTATGTGTGGGAAGATAGAAATATTGGCGATAGCATTATGCGATGTTCAGACAAAAGTTAAAAGCGTGAACGAATGAATTTCCAAATTTCATTTGAAGTGAATCAATTATTTTTGTATGTGTGGGAAGCTAGAAATATTGGCGATAGCATTATGCGATGTTCAGACAAAAGTTAAAAGCGTGAACGAGTGAATTTCCAAATTTCATTTTAAGTGAATCAATTATTTTTGTATGTGTGGGAAGCTAGAAATATTGGCGATAACATTATGCGATGTTCCGACAAAAGTTAAAAACGTGAACGAATGAATTTCCAAATTTCATTTTAAGTGAATCAATGATTTTTGTATGTGTGGGAAGATAGAAATATTGGCGATAGCATTATGTGATGTTCAGATAAAAGTTAAAAACGTGAACGAATGAATTTCCAAATTTCATTTGAAGTGAATCAATTAATTTTCTATGTATGGGAAAATAGAAATATTGGCGTTAGCATTATGCGATGTTCAGACAAACGTTAAAAGCGTGAACGAATGAATTTCCAAATTTTATTTTAAGTGAATCAATTATTTTTGTATGTGTGGGAAGATAGAAATATTGGTGATAGCATTATGTGATGTTCCGACAAAAGTTAAAAACGTGAACGAATGAAAATTGAGAACATTTTTATCATAATGGTGCTTGCTTCGATCAATAAATTTTACTTTTATAAAAGCTATTATATTTTTTCTGTAGATATGATCATTTTAAATTACATTAATGCAATGCATTTAACAATATAATATTTGCAGTTCATCTTTCAGTACTTTAGTATAAGGAAAGGATTTTATGTAATGACGCGTGGTGCATTTCCACGAACTGAAAGCTACGTCCGTGATTTCCCTAAACTAGGATACCCTAATTTCTCGAGGTACGGGTTCTCGTTCTTAAGGGGCTGATGTAACTCGCAGAGTCACTCGAAAGAATATTGAGATGTATCCGATATCAAGAATAGAAGTGGACTCTCGGTTCGCGGAACGCAATCTCGGCAAGTGTCCTCGTATTTGAAATAACAAGAGAGACCAGTGAAAAAGTTTGCATAATACTGTTTGCAGGCAAGTTTCCAGGCTAGAAGAAGCCTGGCATCTCTGCACAGGAGGGCGAAATATGTTGCTGAAGAATAGATTGGACTGGATGCATCTGACGGGATATCGAATTAAATGAAATCCTTAAAAAGTCAAATGGATAATTAAATTCGCATTTTTGCTGCGTTCGCTAACAACTGAAATGAGTTGGTGAACTCGAAAGGAGAATTCAGAAATGTTTAAATTAATAGAAACTTTTCTTTTAGCTTGTTCGCTAGATATAATAAGTCCATTTGTTTAGTGGTTAATATAAATAATTCACTGTAATAATAGCTATTAAAACTCAATATTAAAAGCGAGTGTGATTTAAAATCTTGCATTTGAAATTAACTAAAATGAGAGTTAAATAATACTAGCATTTACAATATTTTATCGTGGATCTACATATCAATATTTTTGATGATTAAATTGGAATTAAATAGAAATGTAATTATAAATATTTAAGAATTAATTTTTGATATATTAATTCTTATATATCAAAAATTGCGATCGATATCCACTATTTTTAAAATAATGGAGTTAAAAAACCTCTATTATAAATATTCATGGTAAAATTTGTGGAAATTTAATTCAAACAGAAAATTATTATCTCGATCCCCATCTTTTGAAACCAGAGAGTATAAAACTAAAAATACGATACAGTATATTACTATTATGTTCCCATCTTAAATAATATTCGAGTTCTAACCACGATGGGTGTATCGAATGACATAGAACGTGTCCATAATATGTGGTATTGCCCAATGTTTCAGAAAATTCAGCACTTTCTTTAAAAAAAGGTAAATTTCTGTGCCAGTTTCAAACTGTTATTTTGAAAACCGTGCCGAGACGTAGTTTGTGCAACAAGTGAAGAAAATACGTTGATTATTTACGACGTGGAGTGCATGAAAGGTGAAAATATTCGCGAGGGACCTGTTATCCAGACTACATCTCCCATCGAACTGCATGGCGATCGTTGTAAGAGAAGCTTTCCGAATAGATGAGTGAAAACCAGCCTCGGCGTTTTCTAGCGTCGCCGGTTAATCCTGGCTTCCACGATAAGTCTCGAAGGCTCGTCGGCGTTCGATTTATCGTGGTACAATGCGTCGTCGTAGTTGCGAGCTTCGTGAGTGCTTGCATTCCTATAGGGGAACGGGAAGATCGATTGCCGAGGCGGACCAGTGAAATTTGTTGGCATAATTCAGCCTACGAGACCTGCCTTCCGTTCTAAATGCGAGGAACGTCTCGGATAATGCGCTATAACGCCGAAATTACCAAACTAGCTTAATTCCTTGAAAATTTAGCACGTTCTACTGAGATACTATCCTTTCATTGCGAACACTTCTGGATCCATAAACACGATACTAAATATTCATTTTTTAATAAGAAAGAAGATGTTGATCGAACGTAGTAAGTTGTTTATTGTACGTTACTTTATATCCGAGACATTTTTGTCACGATAGTGTACAACCGGATGGTTGGCAAAAGATCTTTCAATATACTACTGAATATTTTCTCTAATTATGTTTCAATGAAGTTTTTACCTAAAAATCGGAATGAATTAATTTCTGTAGCTAATAAAATTAAAATCATTTTTTTTAAATAATAGAGACTCACGGCGCGCAGTTTCGATCAATAGTATCTGTTAATCGAAACTGTGCGCCATGAGCATATATTATTTCTATTGAATACTTACGATCGAGAAATAACAAAACAAAATCATTTTTTGTTTGAAATCGATGACACTCAAATTTGAAATATTTGTTTTACATCTGAAACAGTGCTCTATTCACTTATAAAACAAATATTACATGCTTGATCAAGTATTATGTTAAGCAAAGAATTAATTTTTCTTAACACTAACGTCTTAGTACAACTGTAATGGTATGTTATGTTTTTTGACATACACAGCTTAGTACTTTTTTATAACGAATGTCCAGCTGCATCGATTGATGTATTAAAAAATACCTCATTCCATTTAAAAAAGTCAAGGTGACCTTGATATCTCCAAAAAAAATGACATAAAAACAAAATTTTTTGCATCGTGTCAGTCCCATTGTACCATTCAACTTTGTCCTTACCATATTTTACGTATCTTTAGAAACAACAAAGATATTTAAGGTGCTAACGTTTGGTGACTCACCCTGTATAATAAGAAATGTATTGTTACCAATTGTAGAATTCAACTATGATCTTATGATTAAAATGGAATGTTGAAAAATAAATATTTTAATACTTAGGATCGGTTTTGGTTGTGAATAGACACTTTTCCCAAGTAAAATTCATTTAGTACTGTCATTGTACCGGTGTTGTTCGTATCCGTTACAAAAGAAGCAACTTGACTGACATAGTAAGGATTTCTAAAGCGAAAGCAATTTCCGAAACCGATACTAACCGGCTTGGCATTTAGACATCGTAGCAGAGTATTCTTCTCGCAAAAGTTTCCTTGCGTACATAGTCCTCGGGTGCTCCGATGTTGAACAACTTTCAAAGTGTCGTTACGGAAAAGACGACGAGCCATCTCTATATATTTCTCATCCTCCTTCCGGCGAGTTTATGTTCACCTATCAATTCGAGGTGCACAAGGTGTGTAAGAATCAGTGACAAATGCTTTCGGACTTTTCACTGCCGGAATTATGTGTCTATAAACACATAGAATTCTCCTTATCCGAAGAAGAAGTATGATGGATCGAATATTGAACGTCTATACGGTATCCCTGCTCGAAATATTATATCACAATATTTTCAATCTCTTACAGTAATATCATTATTTCGTGATTGATCAGTTTCCATTCGGTTAAGTGTCAGGACTTGAATTGTATATTAATTGCGAAAGTTTGCAATCGTAAGTTGTCGATAAAATGTTGAAAATAATACTAAACAAATTGAACACTTTTGAGCGATAATGTACCAATGTGTACAACCGCGTGTGTTGTAAAATGTGTTTCCTTAAAATGTGATGCTATAAATGAAGCGTAATTTGTACGTTTAAAATGTAAGACAAAATGTGTGAATTATGATGCTAGGTTCTTTTATGCAACTATTTGCGAGGAGTGGAGTGTATGACGTTTAAATGTCTCAAGTTATTTTAGTCAGTTTTGCTATTACACTTCTCAAATAAGCAATACATCGACGAAGAAACATGAGACGTCGCTAGTCCTCGGCGAAACAAAGAAAATTGAAGCAAATTTTGTTCGAGGCGACTTTGTTCTCCAATTTCAATCTGTCGACGGTTTTCTGGATAGTTTCTCGTCTCCTTGGCCTTGTTCAGGGTCTAGGGACCGTTGCGTATCTGGCCTCGTTACCGGAAGGTTCTAAAGCTTCGATAACGGCGCAATTTACGACAGAATCCCCTCCCCTTGGCCATGCATTTTACCCTGTAGCGAATTATTTGCTGTCTCTTTCGCCCCTTCTATCTCTCTGCACCATTCATCCTCTTGCCTCTCTCACTCATATCGCGCGTCGTTCTCTTTCGATTGTTTCACGAGAGAGAATACGTCTGCGAGAATCATTGAAAGTGCAGCTTTCAGAAGTTCAATCGAGCTTGCATCGATTTGCCATAGAAGATACTATATCGTACTGGCTTGTATTCATCGACAGCCCAACACTTAAAGAGCTCGGAACGATCTATATTTATAAAAAAAACAACAAAAAATAGAAAAATAAAAAGTAACAACATACGTGTTCAGGCTCTCGGTCTCTAAATCCTATTTGAGGCCAGGAGAATCGACGACACCGCGAAAGAAACGATGATCGAGGAGGCCTGTCGACGCAAACTTCTGCTAATGAAATCGTAGACGCCTTCTATTCTCGCCGAAACGCAATCAGCACGGGCTCCGACCGCGAACTTTCCATAAGAAACTTAAGTAATTTATATCGGAGTTATTAATGACGCCTTCTCGAAGCCTCGCGACGTAGCTAACGTTCTGTAATTCGCGTCCCCCGATGCCGTTATTGCACTTGTCGTGAGGAAACTTGAAAATGATGGTTCAATTAATATTATTAATTCTATCACTTTGGTGGTTTCATCTAAAATCTATAGCTTGCAATTAATGCAGACAATTTTTAATTCGCGTGGACGTCCACAGGTTAGTTATGGATTGATTTATCTAATCTGTAAATGAAATTTCTGTAGTGTGTTCTTTGAAAATAAATAATTCTAAAAATAATGTATTATACAATAATGTTTGTTATTTTTACGCTGTTGTTACTGTGCAATAATTTAGAATAGACATTATAGATATACATACAGTTAGGTATTTCAAAATGTAACACACATTTTTGTGGTTCATAAAATTGTTCACGAACTGTAGTAGTGAAACTGCAATAATGGTTAATACAGTTTCACGTTTTGCAGCATCCGATCATATATTTTATTTTCTACGACTACACATAATAAAATAAAATTTTACAGTGTTGGTGATTCAGTCTTCTCTATCCGTTTTCAACGTCTTTTCCAATAAAGTAGATTTTCATTAAAAGGAGTGAAAACTTTTTCAAGAACAGAACAATGAGACTGCTTGAAAGATGGCGAAAAGTTTTCGGTAGAATGGGTAATGCGTATTTTATATATGTAGACAATAGATTACTTTTAATCTGAGAACGTCGTCCCTGATTTTAAACTATCTTGAAAATGTGAGGAAACTTTTTTATTAAATGAATAATTAAAAATTAAAATTTCCATCCTCATCTACAGTTCAGCAGACTAATAAATGACAATGTCACTTAAATTCTTATCGTTTTGTATTTGTTTTTATAACAATTCTTTATCGTGTTTTTACTCGTGCGTTAAATAAAATATGTATTCCAGTCACTGGAATAGACATTCTAGAACGAATGTGAAAAAAATGTTCAAAATGCGTACAGTCTTTGAAGAAATAAGTTCGAGGGTGCAGAGAAACTTCAACATTTAGAATGAGCACGGACAAAATGTTGTAAGCTTCTTGTGTACGAGCTCCCAGGAGTCCACAGATCTGCAATTTTTCGGTAACAATTTAGTGATCGTATTATAGTAACCGTTCAAGCAAATGCAGTCATAAGGTCGGCGAAAGTAGGCACCGCCAACCGAACGCGTACTATTAAATTCTATGAATGCTGGAAATTTTCGTGATATTACGGTTCCGCGACCATAAACTCGCAACGGAACCATAAACCACGAGGGTTTAACCGCTTCGCGTCTCTGAAACGTTCGCATGGAAATTCCCGAGGGTGTCCAGCGATCGGAATCGACCGGTTCCCAGCGCCATTTTGTCACGATCTCGTCCCATAATCCACTTAGCGGGCCTTTTAATCGCGCAGAGATGCGTTTTTTCCGGCGCGATAACAATAACCGGTCCCGATTCTCGCCATTAGCAAACCGTCGCGTCGGTGCTAGCCATAGCCCGGCATATCGGGGCGAATTAATATGGGTTTCGGAGGGAATCGCCGCAGCTCAATGTAGTAGTGCTCATTCAAATCTGCGAAGTTTGGGATCCGGAAGCAAAATAGGGGAGACCGGGGCTAAAAGTTACCGAGGTAAGTTGTTCTAACCATTATTTATAAAAAGTAGAAGAACGCGCGATTCGTTTCCAGTTCCTTTTTTTGTTACGAACGCGGGTAAAGACACTCTGTCTATTGCTACGATGAAACCGTTCGGCGCGGTATCATCACAAACTTTTGGTCATTGGATTAAATCGCTATTAGGTAAAGCTGGTATTGATACCAACCAATTGACGGCATATAGTACGCGACATGCAACAGTATCTGTGGCTCATAAAAAAGGAGTAGATATCACGGCGATAAGGCGTAGTGCAGGATGGGCACCTGGTTCTCAAACCTTTTTTAAATTTTATAACAAACCGATTCAAGCCCCCAATGACCAGTTTGCGCTTGCAATTCTAAAGATATGAAAATGTTATATGTAATAAAATATAGAATGCAAATAATCGGAATAAGGAATTATCACTCATACTCTAAAAATCTACAATACTATCATTGAGAACGAAACATGTAATAAATTAATCTGTCCATTTAGTTACGTACCAGATAAGAAAATATTATTCAATCCTTACTGTTTGGTCTATTTCAATTATTTAATATCGATGTTACTGATTGTTTTATTCATACCGATGAAATTACATTTATGAACATACTGTAATAGATTTTATTAGTTATTTCATACCTGTAACTGAAATATTGTTGTGAAATAATATAGATTTCCACATGTGTCAATTTTTGATGAATTGTTACTGTGACTTGGGGCACATTGTTCCGTAACAGTTTGCTCCGCTGCAAATGTTTGCATATGTACATGTGTACGTTTCTTGTTGGGTTTTCGTTTCAAAGAAGCAATATATACTCAGTATTTTATTTAAACGTAACATATTTATAAAATCAATCGCGAAAAACTTCAATACCTGTCGCATGACTTTGCCCAGATCTACAGGGTGTCCCAAAATTCCTTCAACATATTTTCCTTTGCAAAAAGAGTGTACGAGGTTTTGTTTAGGAGTTATTCATGAAAAACAAGGACCAATCAGAGCGCGTCCACAGTGGATTGATTCTATCGACCAACAGCGTCACGCTAGGTGGGACTTGTTCTTGAGTTGGACAGTGTTCGCTGTAGCCGCGCTTTGATTGGTCCGTGTTTTCCGTTAATAACTCCTAAACAAAGCCGCGGACGACATTTTTGCAAAGGGAAATGTTGCTGCAAATGATCTCAGAGACCTCCTATTTCTGGATGTCGAAGGAATTTTGCGACACCCTGTATTTCTTTCGGACGTACTAGAAAAAGTGGAACAACGATGATCTCTTTTGAAAATGATCCTCATCAGGATCGAAACGTCAGGATTTCAACTTGCAAATTTGTTATAAAACATGGAATTTTTAGTTTACTTTTGATCGAACCTGTGCGCCGAAACCATCTATCTATTATCTCTTGTTTCCATGCCATATTCTTTACAGTTACAGCGATGAAACATCTTTATCCACAAAAAACACTAAAAGATAGATAAGAGCCTCCCTCATTTGATGATATTGTTCAACGGAGCACAACTGACGCTGCGTGCTAGTTTTCGCTAAGAATTTATGTTTCGCGATAACTAAGCAGGAACGGACAGTTTACGCCGGACAGGTTGGAAAACGATCGCCGATTGATTCGCGGGTCGACGAGTAGCACGGTTGTTCACCTGCGCCACCGAATATTCCGGCCCCGGGGTGCAGGTGAATTTCATCAAACTTAGATTTGACGCACGTGCACCGCGCTATTTGCGTCCCGTAACGAGTCGACTGTGTGATCTTCTTTGTCGATCGATGGATTTTCTGGGCCGATAGCTCGGCAAATATTGATCGAGGAAGCTTGGAACAGAGCTCCCGCGGCAGCCCCGTGCAAAGACGCCCGGCAACGGAAACTTTTATTTACGCGTGTCATTAAAATTCCGTTTAGCCGGGAATATTTTGCGTCATTCGTCAAGATTTACCGGTTCGACGAGCCCTTTTGATAGCGCGCCCTTCTCGACCTCGAAACATCTTTATGGGAGAAGCAGTTATGCTGGTTGGTTTCTATGAAATTTAAATTACACGTCAACGATACTCTCCGTCTCTCTCTTTCCCTCTCTATGTCTCTCTCCTCTCCTCTAAGTTTTTCATTCCGTGAAATATTTTAACTGCACGAAGAGGCTACGTACTTTTCTTTTCATGTCCGATTATTAATTGTCTTCTCTTTCTTTGGCAAAGCCTTTCCCTGCGACTTTGTCTGTGTACTTCCACGGTCTAGAACAAGATTATGTTCTGCAGCTCCAATCCATTTTCTACTTTTCTTTATGCAAGCATCCTTTTGTTTCCAGAATTTTCCGGCTGTTTAGATTGATATCTTTCGTAATATTCTTTTTTCTTTTTCATTCCTCCTTTGTTCTTCCTGGCCCTCTTGTTATATTCATTGTAATGGCGTGTGGTAGCTACAACTCTGAAGTTTAGAATGTATATTAACGTATTCATAGGATCTTCTCTTAAGAAGTGCTAGTTTCAATTATAAAAACGCACTGCTTTTTTTATAAAAAGTCGATTTCCAGACCACAGTGTAGTCAATGTAGTGTAAAGGGGTGAAATAATAATTGACAGTACAAATAAAACGAATTTTCAGTGCGTATAAAGATAATTGCAAGGGAATGGACATTATTGTGAAAGTTTGTAACGAATACTAACAAGGATATCCTGAGAGTCTTTATCAGGATACTCGTTTATTTCGATCATGCCGACGGTTCTCTTGTCACTGAAATCGATGCTCGGATCTTCTACTCGACAAAGTTCTTCATTCTCGCAGAACAACCTTTGATCTTCTTTTAGGAAATGACCCTTTCTCTCTGGAAGATTTTGTCGTGGAAGTTGATTCTCTTGTAGGAAAGACACATTTTTTGTTACAGCATTTATGGAGAAAGCAGGTCCAACAGTTTCCCATTTCAAGTTTTAAAATATTATCCCATAATAACTTTTGTTTAGGTACTGTGAAAATAGTTCTAAGGTAAAGATTGATCAAATGCTTCTAATTATTAGATCGCTATTTTTACAAAGAATTATTGAATAACGATTGTCGATGCTGTGATTATAGATTCAATTAAGTAACATCTTTGAAGTAACGAAAATCTCTAAAAATGTATTAAAAATAAAAAGGATAAGCTTTCGTAAAAATACAATTAATGGACAATATTTAATGATATTCCATGTTTGAATAATCCGGACTTTTTTATGACTCCAATTCAATGTTCTATTTACAGGATTCTAATACTCTTTTAGCGATTTGGTATGTGATAGAAGACGATGCGATGTGTAAAGCTACATCAGAACAGATTACATTTGCATTCGTTGAAATAACAAAACCGAAAGTAAAATAATCGGTACTTTTACATCGCATAGACTGTGTTCACAGTGGAATTAGGTGCAACTGGTACACAGTTCGTGTGCACGCAAAGCGACACTTGTCCACCGGCGGATATTTACGGACTAATTAGCTGTCGCGGTGCGCATAAAATGTGCATAATAAAGCGAACGTTTAATGAAGTTCCACGTGTTCAGATTTGGCCGCTCGTTTAAACGATCGTACTGTCTCATACTACTTCAGGCACAGTTTCTCAACACTGATAATGTATGAAGGAATCAGAGACCAATCTGTAGATATAAGTTCAATCTTTTCAAATTAATTTATTTGAACCATAGCGAGGACAAAATATTTTTCCTATTTTAAGGCACCCTTACAAACTTTTTCCAAAATGTTCCATTCTTGCTACGTAACATTGCAGTTCACTCTCCAGACGCAGTAACGCAGATCGAACCACAGGGAACGTCTCGCAGCGCGTTTCTCATCCGAAAAATCAGGATAAGGAGCACACGGTTCGCGGATGCAACCGAGACTACTTAGATGGGTATAATTTGTTCCGCGATACGGACAATTCTGTCTGCCGGCAAGAAAAATATTCGGCGTCCGGTACTGCGGGCGTTTCGGTGTTCCGCGGTGGAAACAGTGGAACGCCACAGGATTAATTCCCCAACACAAATATTAATATTCCCGCATCGCTTCATACGCAGTTTCGACTTGCGGAATTGTGCAGGGGGTGCAGCACGGTAAGGGAAAGACTGAAACTGGCCCCTTGCTGTCCTAATGTTACTGACATGGATCGCTACTCACCAGCAGGCTAAGAGGGAAATTTCCTGCTCTGTTCTTCGTAGCCTCTGTCTTCCGGCCCGTCTCCTTCTCCGTCGACTCGTTCATCTTCGCCGCCCTCGTCCGCCGCGGGATCTAACCGCTTCTTTCGCGGTTACGAGAAGAGGACGAGGGAAACTTTTGTCGCTCTTCTATCCTAACAGCCGAGGCCCGACTTCTATTCCCCCGTTCTTTATCTTTCGCCACCTTCTCGCCTTCTCGCGCCCCCTTTTTATTCGCCCACGCCTGCCTACCTACCCGCCTGCCCGCTTCCATGCCTGCCTGCCGGCGAATTCAGCTTTACGAGCACGAATCCGCTGAAAGTTCCACACGCTCCACGGTGGCAAGGTGGAAAAGTAAGAAGTAAATGGAAATCGGGCTAGACCTCTCTTCCTCGGCGTGCATGCGATCCCAGTCCCGGACGAGGAAGAAAATCGTTATGGTTCACGTCTTTGTTGGCGTGTTTCACGGGCGATGCCCACGCTGAAGCGGTTTTATCGCCTGACACGTCCTCTTCTTTCCACTGCCAGATACGTTTCTTCGAGATCTTGTCGCATCTCGGTGGACATTCTGAGTACAACTATATTTGATTTGATGGTGATCCCATTGGGCCGACATTTCATTGAACCCTCATTGTTAGAGTACTCAATTTACTCTTGTTATGAGAGCTGTTCAAGGTACATCGCTTATCCGAACTCTTTTACTTTTCATTCGGGCAAGCCGCATTTTATTGTACATCAAACGTTGGTACGAAAATTTATATTCAGACTTAAAATTATATTTTATCATATTTGTAATAGAAAGGACATGATTGTATCAAGTAGAATCTACCTTTAAGATGAAACAATTGTTCTGTAAGGATATTGTTGTTTTGAAAAATATTCTTTTATAATGTACAGGTTTGATCTTCGAAGTTTGCTTTCATCAAACTTAATTTGATATGAACGAAGAAAATTATGAAATTTATAGCATTATTTTCGAAAACGATTACAATTTTGCGGAGATATTCTGTGTTTTTATCGACACTGTTGCATCAAGTGATTTTCGTGCAACAAACTTTATCGGAAAATGAACACTCGAATTTCTCTGTAAAATCGAGCACCGTTCATTGCCCGATCTTTCCCATTTCCACAGAGAGCACGGCTCTCCCTTTTTTATGAGCGGAAATCGCACGAAATCCGCATTACGTATTCCGGAAAGTTTGTGTGCGGACCACAGTTTGTGGGTCAGCCATGTCCAGTATGGAATCAGGAGAGTACACAAAGTAAAAGCTGCCAGAGTACTGCAGACAGTAGAGGCAAACAGAACTGCGGTTAACCCTCGCTAAATAGCTATACGTCGTGCTCGACCAAAGGTGATGGACTACGGCGTTGGCAGTCAGTAGTAAGACACCGTCTATAGTCATTTCCAGCTCGCAAATACCTATCGCAAATACAGCGATGCGCGAACGTTTAGAGTTACTTTATAAAAATAGCAAAAACGCAACTGTCCACATTTTTAGCCATTCTCTTTATAGTATTTATCTCGTGGATGCATCTTTTCAATTTCAATAATTGTAAAGTAAAAATATTAGATAACTGTTATAATATGTGCCCTTCATACCTATATTCATCTTATAATATATGTATACTTAAGAAAATATATTTGTTGCATAATTTCTCATGGATGCATTCTAATAATTCTTAAAAAGAATTAAAAGTTAAAAGAATTACTTTTATCGCTTTATCACCATATATCCATATATCTACTACACATGCTTGCCTTCTTTGTAGTTCTCAAATGCAGCTTCATAAAACTTATAGTATTGTTTAACTTCTGTAAATTGTGAAAATTTTTCCTTTGTTCATTTTGATGAGTGAAGTTTGTACTTTCACAATATTGAAAGTAACTTTTTCAACAATAACTGTACGTGGTTTAAACATTCTTTCACATTCGTTTAAAATCTCACTTTCTTTATGAATGGGTTTAATTAAAGTTTAATTTAATGAACAGTTTTGATTCAGTGATATTATTAAAACTATTTTCAGCATACCATAGAATAAATTATTACTATTAAATTTATATGTTAAGGAAAATTTTTTCTAAACTCAATTATAAAATTTGTCTGCGTTTTCAAGATAATAATTTAATATGTATAAAACTCAATTATAAAACGTGTCTGTATTTTTAAGATAATAATTTAATATGTATGTTTCGTATTCAACAGTTTCAATAAATCACGAAACAGTAAATCATTAAAAGAATTTAAAAGTTTTCGTTTTAATCATTTCAGTAACTCAACAATGGCACTCTAAAATTCTTCTAATGTTTTTACTGTTTCGCGTTATCCATTTTTCCATAACTGCATAAAATCTGCAGCCCAACAATCATCATCATTAAACCAGCTAGACGGTTCGTTTATATATTATCATTATGATAAATAGTAAAGAAAGTCAGTGTTAGATGAATATTTCGAATACTTCCAGTTCGGTAAATATTCATAGTTACGCGAACGGAGCAGTGAAAGCAGACAAAATAAATTTTGTCAACCGGGAAACGCGGAGCAGATCGTTGCTCTGAGGAAAGCGGGAGAGCTCCCGTATTAAAAGTTTTCTCGCAGGGAATTTTAACGACGTGTTGTTATCATCGTCAAAAGTAAATGCCATTATTAAACAGTTTCCATTATGCTTCAAAGATGCTTTTCCAAGAGAAACATCGACCTGTTTTGCCGGCCGTCGAATAAAAATGCGAGCGGCTTGGAGTTTCAAAGTAGTTTCACGGAATTGAAGTCCCCTATTACATTCCGAACGACTTTAAACGAGCGGTAACAAGACTGATAGCGATTCTTCAGTGGAACTATTTATGGAGCGTTCCCGATTCCAAATTTTTATTCAAGAAGACCATTCACTGTCAGTCGGATCGGCGAATAATAGTTTGACATTCATCCAAGAGCACGAAGAGAAACTGTGCCGTTCGTTTCTTGACTCCGGGCTGTCTCATTCGTTTGCATTCTCTTCGATTTATTCGGACTTGGTTTAAATTGGCAGTACAAAGGAAAAGGCGGTGATTTTACATCATAAAGTGAGTTAAAAACGAAGAATAAAATTGTTTAATAATGGACTTTGTTTTCGAGAAAATTGACGTCGAAAATGGAAGTTCGCGTGCACATGATTTTAAAGTAGAATAGGTAGGTCATGAACAGACGCGTTAGATTTCTCCTCTGTAGCAGTTTTGAAGTTATTAAAAGAAAAAATTTATTTCTATAGTAACACCTCGTTTACAAATAATATTAAGTAGGCTAGGTATCATTATTCAAAATCAAAACTTCCTGTACTACTTTTTAGACACAAGAGTTAAATAGCAAGTTTCTTTTAATAATTACGAAGAAACGTCACTAAAACATCGACGTTTTTGAGTTTCTTAAAATCTTTCTGATTTATAATTTGCCTTCCTATTTTTCTTATGTCTGTATATCATCCGCAGTCTATTAATTAGATTCCATGAAACCTGTTTCTCCAATTCTGTTCACGTTTTCGGAAAAATTCATCATTGTAGGACGTATACTAGTCCGACTATAAATTTGATTTTATTCGGACTGCGCTCATGATTTTTGAGAGAGATACGAAGAATTTATGCTAACCTTAGGGTAACGAATATTCAAGAGTACTTTCTATCAGATATCGTGAAGTCACGTTCCGTTCTACGTTCGCAAATTTTCCTTAATGCTTGCAAGTTCAGTATTTTGCGAAATTTAGTATTTTTCTTCATACATACATATATGCAACAATTCTGTTACGACTTTGTGTCGAAGATACATGTACGGAGTGCCTGACAAACTTATGTATTGAAGATATGTAATTTTCAATGTGTTCATATATAATCGAAGTTGAAGATCTACTACAATTTAGAATTTTTTATTACAATCTTATTACAGTCAAAACCTGTCTATACACCTTATAAAACATTTCGCGGAAATTTAATAAGACTTTTGCTACACTTTCAAAAGTTTTCGATATCCTCAATAAAAGAAGCAAGCCTCCGCTTAAAGCCTTCATTACAACTTTAAATTTTAATTACAATTATGTACTCCAATAACTTCCTTTTAAGTAATATCCTGACAGGAAGTATTAAATTATGATGCCTTAATTTAAATGGCTTGCTCGATGACGATTGATATTACTGTTACAGAGTTTAATAAGAAATTCTTTAATTATTAATCCTACACAATACGAATCGTATCGAGAGTTACAAGATTGAAAATCTCGATCTCGAGGATTATGATTTAACCATTTCTTTTAGGATTATTCTTTATAAGAAGAGTCGTAATCATTGTGCATTGTTCAATTGTAAAACATTATTATATTTGTGTTACAATGTTATGTCCTTTTTCTATACAACAAGTAAGTTTCCATTAAACATTAAATTTTATTTTATGGTTTTTCTATATTACAAATTGTGAAAATTTGCATTCTGGCATATTTTGTGTTTTCAAATATTTTCAGACGCAATACTTGTTCTTTGAAAAAGATCCACATCGGGATCGAAACGTCAGAAACATTTACTAATTGCACATTTGTTGTTTTTTCTTTCTAAAATGATCGAACCTGGCGCCGATATCATTTAAACTTTAATTATTATATTTACTATGTTATTATTATTCTTCTTATTAGAAGAAAAATACATGACATTTTCAGAATATGTATACTTGATACAGATCTACAAAACGAAAATTTATAAATAACTTTTAATATTTTCTCTGTAATTCCTACTAATTGAAATTTTTTCATTACTTATTAATTGTTCTAACGCCTAGAAAGAATCAAAGTCCCATGATTCAAAATTTCATGTCATAGTCCAAGATCTCATATTAATGAGAGTCACTGTAACTGTAAGAATTGTTCGCCATCCGAGGTTTAACCCGTTGTCCTAAAATATCGTGTCAGCCTCGTGATGAAGATTCTGATCAGAATCTAATAAGTATGTATGTTATTAATTTCCTTTAAACCGAGAAGAAATTCTATTTTGGTTTCGTTAATGTATTGGAGAACATGTAGGCGTACAAAAGACATAAATTTTCTTCTTTTTTAGGAAATTATGAACTACGAAGAAAGTTCTAATCATTGAAACCGAAAAATGAATCAAATGAATCATAGAGTAAGGGGTTAATAGCCTTATACAATATTCTATGGAAAGAACAGGTGTGGTTTACGGTACACATGGGCGATCCTGTGATTGTGAACAACAGGCCCTCGGTTCGCTAAGATGTGTAAGGAAAAAATAGGAAAAAGGGGTACTTACCGTCACCTAAGATGACGGAGGTGTCTACCTCCAAGAACAAAAAAAAAAGTCTTATACAATATTATATAATATTATTACTCATATTATACAGTATTCGGAGGGTTTATAGCAGTTTCGTTAACAACAGCTAAAATTTGAAATGTCAGAAGACAACCGCCATAGAAATCGAAGACCCAGTATCCTGCATCTAGATCTCGATCGCGAAGACTTCTCTGACGATGCATTCGCATCAGACGGTCCCGTTTTCCCGGTAACGGGAAATGTCTTTCGCGACGACGACGACGACGACGTAACGGCACCGCATTCTCGACGCGTATCTCGAATCGAGCTCGACTCGAGGCCACGACTGCTTTTGAATGAGGTTAACTAACCGGAAGTGACGCACAGATAGGCGCGTCGGATGCGCCCGCGAATCAAACCGAGAAAGATCACGGCGCCGTTTCCAACCCCTTCCCACCGATCCTGCGATTGTACGTGGCCGGACGGAAATGACGAGGTGGCGGGCTTTAATCGGTCGTGAGACGCTTTTCACCGGACGACCCGGAGCTGTCGGAGCGAACCTATTGACCCTTTTAATACGATTCGCGTGCACCGGCTCGCAAATTGAGGAAATAGAGCCGGGAAATTTTGCAACGCGACACGACGCACTGATTCGAATCGAGGGCTTCGTGCTGGTTACATTCTGCGAACCTGTTATTCGACCCGATATCATAACCGATGGGAAAATCTATTCTTGTTCGCGCTCTGTGAAGCTGTCGCTTGCTACCAGATAACCGACCAGAAACGTCTTTCTTCGTTGCATCTGTGCTACCATTATTTAGGACCATCTTCAGAGTGGCTGAAACATTTTACACAGAGTCGAAAGGAATCGAAAATAACAATTTCACTTTGTACTACTGTTACGCGAAAGCTGCTACGTTTGCCAGAAATATCTTTATGTTACACAGTGAACCACAGTGATATTCGGATCATACGGCTTGGATATTTTTGAGACGTTAGAGCAATTAAATTTTTTAAATAAATATATACATACATACATATATATATATATATATATATATATACATACTCGATTATCTAATAAGATCAGGATATTCTAACTTAATTGGCTCTTTATGGATTTATAACAGAAATTTCCAATTTATTTAAAAAATTTAATTGCTCTAACGTCTCAAAAATATTCAAGCCGTATGATCCGAATATCTTTATGTTACACAGTGAACCACAGTGAAATTCGGATTATACGGCTTGGATATTTTTTGAGACGTTAGAGCAATTAAATTTTTTAAATAAATATATACATACATATATACATACATACTCGATTATCTAATAAGATCAGGACATTCTAACTTAATTGGCTCTTTATGGATTTATAACAAAAATCTCTAATTTATTTAAAAAATTTAATTGCTCTAACGTCTTAAAAAATATCCAAGCCGTATGATCCGAATATCTTTATGTTACACAGTGAACCACAGTGATATTCGGATCATACGGCTTGGATATTTTTGAGACGTTAGAGCAATTAAATTTTTTAAATAAATATATACATACATATATATATATATATATATATATATATATATATATATATATACATACTCGATTATCTAATAAGATCAGGATATTCTAACTTAATTGGCTCTTTATGGATTTATAACAGAAATTTCCAATTTATTTAAAAAATTTAATTGCTCTAACGTCTCAAAAATATTCAAGCCGTATGATCCGAATATCTTTATGTTACACAGTGAACCACAGTGATATTCGGATCATACGGCTTGAATATTTTTTGAGACGTTAGAACAATTAAATTCTTTAAATAAATTAGAAATTTTTGTTATAAATCTATAAAAAGCCAATTAAGTTAGAATGTCCTGATCTTATTAGATAATCGAGTACGATTGAATCTAATCAAACGCACATGAAAAGAGGTCGAAAATGATTAATCTGCGGACATTTTAGAAGGAAATGTTAAAGCGTATGAAGCAAAAGAATTGTTTAAGCAAAAAACAAACCGGACAATTGCGGTTATTTGATTCAATTATTTTATCGATACCGGGTGTGTCCTTTAGACCGTATATGTTCAATTAGGAGAAGGAGGGCACGCTATTTGCACATTTTAGTAAAATTTTCTCGGCTGACGACTCGCCTGGACCAGGTCCAAAGAATTCGCCAGTAAGAAAATCGCCAGCTAACATTGTTTCTACGGGATCATGTAAATTGGGGAGAAGTGGACTGCTGCCAAACCAAAATGAAAAGGGAACTCGTGCGACGAAAGAAGAAGCGTAAGGAACAACACGAATAGTGGACTGCTCGGTCGAGCTCAGAGATAAATCAATGATTCTGCTTAATGCGAATGGCCTGTCCAAGGGATCACTATAGACGCAATTCATACATTACGTTCCATTAAAGTGAGCATTATTAATGAAGGGGAAAAGTTTCCTTTGATATTCCATCGACGGGCAACTTTCAGAATATATCTCCATTTTTCGTTCGTACGATTCAAAGAAATTCAAAATTAGTATATTATACATTCCAGAACATTCTGCACATTACATTTGTTGCATTGATAATTCGTCCGGACGAAATGGCACAATTCCTGTGAGCTTAGTATTATTTATTATATCGAATGTTGAATAGTAACTCTTTCAATCTTTCTCGTGCTGTCAAAACTGTCCATTTAATAAAGATATTTTAATAAAAATTGAAGAAAATATTTTTATAAACATAGATAATATGTACAGTTTTATGTAGCATCTTTATACTGTTGTGAAGTATACAAACCAACATTGAATTAATTGTTTCCGAATAAAGTTATCAAAATCGTTACAATTTTATCGTATGGACCTTCTCAACCCCTGCCTTGTTACAAGCTTCTAAAGCTTCTTAGAAAGTCCGCCAGATCCCACACACAGCTCCTCATTTCCAGGTGTTCAGCTTCTACCCGCAGCCAGCACACATGTGTAGACCATGCGAGCTGGTTACACATAGTGCGCAGGGTCCGCAGCCGTAGCTGCAGCCCCCGAGGGTTGGAAAAAACAGAATGGTGTGCAGTAAGGTAGCTTCCTGAAAAAACGACAGACTGTCCAGGTCAGCCGCAGCAGCGCGAGCCTAACCTCGCAGCAGTTAGCTGAAGCCGTTACACGCGTGGTAACAGATCGTTCCGTTCTCGGTGAAGAGGACACAGTCGAGGACACAGCAAGTTCCCGCAGGCGATGCGACACGTAGAGAACTTCCAGGTGATTCCGTTTTCCCGTGGGCTGGTTCGAAAAGTGCCGGGCAAAAAGCCTGGGTCACCGGAGACCTCTCCAGCAACGGCGAACGCCGGTAATAGGCGCGAAGGAGGAACCAGAAGCGGAAAGAGAGGGAGCGAGAGAGGAGGGTTGGCTACCCTGGCCTGACCGTGTAGCAAAGTAGCACTGTAACTTGTCGGCATTAAGCCAATTAAGATGACGCATGGTTCCGAAAGTTTTGCTACACCGAACCACCAGCGGAGCAATCAATTTCGCGTGCCCGTTCTTTCCACCTTGCTCCGGGCCACCCTTGACGCGCCGCCACGCTTTTACTTTCCGCTAACTGGAGCCGGCTGGCCGTGTCTGCACCCTTCGCCCACGCCATTCTTAACCTTTCCGCGTGTCGTTCAATAATTTTTCAGAGTTCTAACTGGCTCGGGAAATTGATTTCAAGAGTTTCTTTCGGAAGAAACGTGCCAAAAACAGGAGTACCGTGCTAGCGCCATACCCACTGTAGCCTCGTTCTCCAGGGATCGAGATAAACGATTCTGCTTCGTTTTTAACCACTTGGAAACAACGTACAGTCAAAAGATAGGATACCCAATAAGTTTTACTTAGCAGAAAACATAAATTACACTTCTTGTGCATGCCTCGTTTTATAGTTTGCTTATACTTGGCTCAGCTCACAAAACTAAAATGTTGGTCAGTGTGAATTTATCTAGAAATGGAATGTGTCCATTCTTACTTTGAAAAGGAAAAGAAAAAGATCATATACAATGGAATTATTCTACGCCGGAAAAAATGTTCAATGTTCCAGTTAAAATAGCTCCGACCGCTAGGGGTTAACATTGAAGACACGCAAATTATAGTACTTGTTACTAGTCAGTGGATTTTATGCATTTACGCTGAAAATGAGGTGCAATTTAAAACCGTAAAACCATTGAAAGAACTTAAAAGACCGTTATATTGTTTTCTACGAATTAAACATGTCAAGAAAGAAAACAAATTTCTTTCACTCCATATTGTTGAAAATCACGTAGAAAAATTTTATTCTGCATGAAGGTCCGCTGTCTGCTTATTATATTAGCACATCTCACCTTTGTAGTTATTAATGTTTTATTTTTAATCGCCTGCAAGCCATTTAATGCGAGAAATTAGCAATATGATATTACGTAGTAGCAGAGACTCGACACGTGTTAAGTATCATCAAATCTAATCATAAAAAACACGATGTTTATGGAGTTATTTAACTTTCACTTTTAACAAGATAAATAATAATTTATAATAATTTATCTGGTTAAAAGTAAAAATTAAATAAGTCCATAAACATCGTGTTTTTTATAATTAGTTTTGATGATACTTAACACGTGTCGAGCCTCGTTAATGCACTTCAGTGATATCATTTTGCTATTTTCTCGCATTAAATGGCTCGCATGCGATTCGAGCCACTGATCCATCACCAGTTACATTTCAAAGGTAATTCGACCGGAGGGGTTGATTTCGAGATGTTTCGATCTCTGCAATTAGGCAGATCAGTGGCGACACTGGGAATCCATGCAATGACTTTATCGGTGATTGAGGATGAGTATTACCCTCGATCAACGGTGCCGTGAAATTGCAGTAAAATTTCATACAAATAGTGTCCCTAAATAAACGGAAATAGTGGACAATGTTTAAAGACGTTCTTCGAACTTACTCTTGTGAAAACAAAATTTTTTAAAGAGGACTCGTGTCTCAACAAAATTTAAATCTGATTTTTTCGAACTCCTGCAGATATGTGCTATTTGTTAAGTAAAAAGTGTATAAATGAAAGAAATCTATGAATCATAGCTTCCTAGGGTAAATCACCAGTGAATGAACATTTAAGAAATTGTTCAAGATATTTTATGTAAAAATAAAATTTGTGAATTAAAGGAATCTCATAGATGCCAAATGGCTCCCTATACTTCATTTGTCAAAAATAAATGAACACAAATAAAATGAAATTATTATTATTTTTCTTCATTAAACGTTAAATCAAAAATATAAAAAATACCAGTCAATGAACACTACATTCTAGTAATTGAACAACGATAGTCCAATGAATGAACAAAATTACTAAACAATATTCTCCTATTTATTTAACTCTTTAATCACAATTTTATCGCTAGTATGCCGTGCGGGTTAAAATTTGTTGAAATATACAAAAACATTCATTTACCAGTGCCCGTTTATTCACTGGTGCAGTTACCCTACATAGAATTTTATTTATTCCATAATATTGTTCGAAACTCCTTTCAAAAATCTTTTAAAAACTAGTTCCAAAATGATCGGGTTAATTCTAGTAATAAAATGAAACTAATTTTGACACACAAACAATTTTCATCCCGAATTTCTTCCACTAACTCAAATTAAATCATTTTTAAATCAAAGTAATTATCTTTATTTAACACCAACAATAGGCGCTACACATTTATTTATTCTATATAATTGGCGGATTGTCCGAATGAATTTTATTAATTTTTTTCAGTCAATTAGAGTGCTTTCAAAGTATAATTAAGGAATAATTGTTTTTGTTTTGGGATGACGTAGTATTATACATATTAGTATTCTGTTTGTGTATAATTCGTGGATAGCTTGAAAGAGCTGCTCGTCGGTTTGACTTTCGTGGATTAGGTTCGGTTTAGGTCTAAGCCGGAGATTCATGTCTCGGTGATTTCGTTTCTGGAAGAAGTGGAAGTTTCTGTTGACCTCGGAGCAGGGTTCGAGAAATCTATATCCACGTCTTAAGAGTTAATAATAAAAGGCAAGCAACGGAAAGTGTTAGAAAGGGTGTAATATATTTCGAGGATTTATACCTCGCCGACGAAAAGGAATTTCTCTCGGCTAAAGTTATTGCTTTAACAGCCACTCACGTATAGCCGCTCACGTACCTCGATTTATGTTACCATCAATAACGTATAAAAATTTAATTATCGAAACAATGGCACTCCACCGGTGGAAGTTGTATATATCACGCGTTGCCTTTCATATCGTTTATTTCGGCTCCGGTTATCTGTATTTTACCGTTGTTTTCCTGACGACAATAACCGGGACAAAATGATGCTTCTAGAAATTATGTGATGAATGCGACCATTATTCGATAACAACGCATCTTGAAATGTTGAATTGGTATAAACTGGGAATAATAATTAGTATGATCTGTATGCAAAAGTTTGCATTAGGATATAAAAATTTCCTACATCGATTCCAAGAGCCAGGAACAAATTGGATGTTTTTCAAAAACTGTTTATTAATTCGATTGTAATGTATTGATATTCTCAAATTCTGAACTTCAAACATATATTTTCTGATTTCCAGTAAAATGTTAGTAAATAATTTCTTCCGACATATCTACTTGGTACTTATATATACATTAAGATTACTTCATTATAGAATTATTGAGAACAGTCAATTTTTGATTATGATTAATTCAATTGAATTGTTCGTATTAATGTCAAAATTACTTGAGTGATTAATCGTAATAAGTTTTCAATCGAAAGTTACGGAAATTGAGTAAAGCTAATTATAAATTTCTGCAATGTAAAAGTGAAATTCGGTAAGTTATTACAGATTCATTAAATTCTATCGCGAATAATGTATGTTTTTGTATTTCTTATGAAATTAAAATTAGCGGGTATATGAATATTTGGTCGAAACTAATTTATTTGCTTGACAAAGGCAATAATTATAGATATCTGTACTTGAATAAGCAGATATTCCATGGGTGGTTGCCTCGAGTCTTTGAAGGATATAATCAGCAGATTTCTCAATTTCCGTTTGCCAATGAAATCACCCCTCTCGTTCCTCCACAACGTTGGACGCACTTCAAGGGGTGACGATGAAAATCGATGTCTTCTCGTGTATCAAATATTGACTCGTTCATTCGTTAAACGTCAGTTTGCGTGTTATTCGGCCCATCTGTCAAACATTTTTCCACAATTCGCCCAGGTCAAAAGTATCACGACATTTGCAACAATCCGATAATTCGTCAATTTCAAACGCAACACAAATTTTACGTATAATCCTTGGGGAACTCAAACGAACTACAATTAGCCTAAGCAACTCTGTACGTTTACGACAACAATGTTAAATGCACTTCAATCAAACAATTAATGAAATGCAAACATCAACCTCGGGACGAACAATACGTACTAAAATACCTTTAGCCATTTAATTAAAAAAATTAAGTCGATATGTCAATCTGTTTTTGAAAAAACTTGTACTTTAGTTGGCAAGAAAGACATTTGGTAAAAAATTAGATAAATAAAATTGCGAGCAAATGTTATAGACGCGAAGCATGGAACATTTTTAATAATGATTCTACCTGATCAACGCTCGAGCAGAATAGCTACAATATAATGATCTTCCTCGTCACCAGATCGGTTCTGAATTCGCGCTCGCGAATGACACCTGCGCTGATATTTCTTACGGATGCTCGAGTTCTCCGGAAAAAGAAAGGTCGCGTTTCTCTTCGCTGCGTGAAACGCTATTCGATGGATTGGAGCGGTGCTAGAAAAAGATATCTGAAGTATCTGAGCCAAGTCATCTCAGCTGGTTCCTGACGCGTAGATCAAAGGAACCATGTAATTTTCTGGGGTCGTGTGCTGCCAGCATTGGGAACCATCAGCTTCGTGCACTCACGTGCTGTGGCTCGTGGTTCGATCCGATTATCTTTTTATTATAAGGAAGAAACTATTTTTTTTGAAATTTCATATCAACGTTCGATTCGACTTGGAAAATTAATAAATTATTATATGACGAACACTTTTGCGATGTATCTTGTTTATACTACACTAATCAGTGTTATTCTCGAAAATAGTAAACATTAGAAAAACAATGAACTACTATTATGAAGTACTATAGCTATTACATAACTATACAAATGAAATGCATATATTATATACATACAGGGTGAATCACCAAACGTTAGCACCTCAAATATCTTTGTTGTTTCTAAAGATACGTAAAATATGGTAAGGACAATATGTCATTTTTTTAGAGATATCAAGGTCACCTTCATTTTTTTAAATGGAATGAGGTATTTTTTAATACATTTTGGAATCAACAAAGATATTTATACGTATATACAAATTTATATGCATCACTTTTTATAGAAATTAAGGCGACCATTAATTAATTAAATAGAATTCTATATAATTTTTTATGTCGTATGAAAACGTGTGCCAACAGGAATTCATTTGTATACGACACAGTGACTTTCAAGATCACACAAGGTCACGCACATAATTTCTTAATTAAGCAATTTTGGATTCACGAGTACATTATTCGACATCGAAACGAATTTTTGGAATGATCTAATATAGTATATATCAAGGAATCATTTCAGTCGAACGAACGTAAAAAAGGTATAGTTAAAAATTGTTAGGAGCGCATAATGGCGTGAGCAGGACCATTTTTCATTGACTTTATTTTCTCTTTCTCGGTCTACCCCATTCCATTGTTAGATGGCCGTAGTCATGATATTCGCGCGCAGACTTCGAATTACGGTTGACGAGATCATTATGCTGCTAACGAAGCCGGAAAATTAATTTATCAGCCGAGTGAAATCGCGGATTGCGTTGCTTAATAGCCACGATGTAAGGGAAACTAGCAAGCCGGAAACACGGTGAGACCGGAACGTTGGAACTTGATTACCGGTTCCAGCAAAGATATCGGGCATGATAACGAACCTGCTTTGCCGCTTTCCGGTTCGATTCATCCACCGTCTGACAGAAAAAACGGTAATCTTATTTGGCTGGTTCGATTCCGACGCTCGCCATCTTGCGCACCGACGGCTGAGGGTGCATGATCCATCAATAAACACATGATTCGTACCTACTTTTATTGTGAATCTAGCATATCCTATTTGAATACAATGTCGATGAAGATTGAGTGTGCCATTTTGTGAACCATGTGAATGGATTCTGTTAAATAATTATGGATTTCACAATTTTTTAATGAAGAAATCAGTCAATACAACTTATAATATGCAACATATCTATAACATATATCAACATTTATACGAAGGTTACGTTCATATCGGGAAAAATAATGCAGATAAAAAAATTACGGACACCATTACGTTGCTTGCAAAAAACATTACTTCTAATTTTTTTCCTGTTTTTAATTTTTTTATCAGATAAATAGTTTCTATGTAATCTTCTGCAAAAAGAAGATTGAAATTGTAATCAACACGCTGAATATGATTTATTGAGTGATAGAATTGATTGTACAACAGTATTTACAATTAGCGTGCAAACAATCGTAACGATAAATCTTTCAGTTTTAGTTTCAAGTGAATTGTTTCGATATAAATTTTGGCAAGGACACTGCTTTGGCAGTGGATATATTAAACAAGGATTGAAAATGAAAAAGATTTACGAACTATGATTCACCGAGTGACAGAATTTATTGTAGTGCATGGATTTTGCATTTCTTTAATAGGAGGAATGAGAATATACTGTTGCAGATTTCAAATAAATTGTGAAAGATATTTCAAAACAGATATTTTCATTGTTTCGGTAGTTTGAAACAGTTTTTGTATTATTTAAAAAAAAGTTTTGAGGGGTAGATAAGAGTTTTAGTTTGTGTCAAATTTATCTTATCTCCTTCCAGTTAGATTGGTGCGCAGATCGCGATAATTCATCTGAGTAAATACGATGTTTTCGTATCGCGAGCATATCGGATAACAATACCTATGGAAATAACTGACTATCTGTTTACATCCATAAATGAATTTTAACATGTCTGTGAAATATTAGAATAATAGTCGTATAAACTTGTATATTATGGTTGGTACTTCTGTTCTAAATATTGACATACTTGGAATTTCAATATACCTTAATGTAAATGTTTGATAAATATACTTTATAATTTTTAATTTAACAAATTTATCTAATTTTCCATTTTACAAAAACGTTTAAAAAAATTATATTCATAATATGTTAATTGACCAGGAAGTCAACTTTATGGAGAAATATTTACTTTTAAGACATCTTTTCTAACTATACTGGGATAAATTCATCACTCCAAATATTAATTAAGCTCATCATCACTAAAATATATTTATATGTACATATTTGGTTTGAAATATTAAAAAGAAATTACATCCTCAATCTGAAAGTCCTGATTTTCACGAAATCTAAGAAACTAATTTTATTATGGAACACAAAATTCATTGAAACAAATCTCAGGATGAAAAATAACAATTTAACTTCTAGCGATTATTTCTTAACAAAAAATATTACTTCCGTTCGACAAAACATAAACAAAAATTTTCGTGAGCCTTTACCGAATCGTTCTTCCGTAGAATCGAATCTTTCACCGTTTCTACCCCATCTCTGGCACTGAATCGTGCAAATATTTTGTACCGAAAAGTTATACGAACAATAAAAAGATCGCTCAGCCGGGAAACTGTCCGGGGCAGAGCACGGCCGTATGGGGCAATAATTTTTGAAAATGCTACACTCTGTTTGTTATCGGCAGCAGAATACCAATCGCGCCGTTTCGCTGTGAAATAAAAGTCGATAATCTTTGGAACGGTGTATCGAGATTTCTGAAACGATTCCAGCCAGAACTATAAAAGGAGATCGGTGTTAGCTCGCGCAACCCCCCTGAAACAAATAACTGTCGAGGGTGCCGATAGAGAACTGTCGAATGGTCAAAGCGCAATAAACGCTCGAAACTTCGGCATTCGATAGCTTCGTGCCCACGGAACGACGCGATTCCCTTCGACAAGAAACGCGTTTGTGTCCCCTGTTCGTGTAACCGTGCGTGTGCACGTTTGCGTGACGTTAGTGTGACCGCGCGTATAACGAGTTCGCTCCGGGAAATCGAACGATAAAGAGTGAAATTCCGATATCTGCGCGCGTTGATTGGCAGCCAGCGACGTCGACGAATCAAAGACTACGCACCCTCATGGAATTCCTCTTAGTTTCTATAATTACTGTTCTTACGTTCTTCCCTGGATATTCACCGATACCCAAGCACGCACAATAACTCACCCGATTATTATTCGCACGCTTTAAAGGAGAACCCATTTTTAAATTTGCAAAATGTGTTTTCTGTAGAAAAATGTATGTCCAGTTGTATGCTCAGTTTCTCTCGATATAAGACAATCGCTCCGGGCGGCTTTCGACGTATTGCGGATAAGAGTTGATATTGTTCTTGACTGCGCGAGGAATATTGGTTCTATCTTATATACAGTGTTATACATCTTTTATAAGGTTCATTATATTTTCAATGTATTAATTATATTAGGAAAAAAATATTTCGCTCCAATATGCTGCAATTCAGGTAGAAAATGTATATTTTACAAAAAGAGGGAGATTATAATTTACTATTTTATGGAATATAAGTAATTTGTGCATTAATTTCAAAGCACAGGAGGTAAATATAAAATTATATTTTTCACTAATAATTTTAGTGTGGTGAAGATAATATGTTAATACTCTTGAAGTTTCTTAATCTTGTCACTTAATTAAATTGCACCTGCTCATTTTTTGTGGTACATTCATTACACCCGGACTCTAGTAACGAGCCGCTACACATGAGAGCTTGAAGAAGATTGAAATTTTTATATAAAAAATTCTCATAACCTCGCGAACGAGAAATGGCACTTTGTATTCGAGTGAACTGATAATCGCATACACATTTGGTTGCAAGCAAATACTCGACTGTGTTGCTTTGAAAATGCGTCAGAATAAACGAAGCGCAGCGAGCAAGGCACACGTTGGATACGAATGTTTACCATTTGGTCTGTAGCCAACCAGGTGTACGTGTTTCCTCTATGATCTAACGAATCTGATATATCACTGGCATAAGACATTCCTCTCTGTTAGAAAGGAAAACGTTGAAGTATATTTACGATACACTGCTCGCGTTTCTGCTCACTTGCTTAGGAAACATTCGAGTGTAAACGGATCCGTGTAAACTCGTTTACCCGGCTACACATTCATGAGCACCCTCCGACGGATGCAGCAAAACGACCCAACGAAATGGCGGTCCTCAGATTGTGCATTCTGGTCCGAGAAAAAATGCAAACGAATGCAGATCCGAGGATCATGCCGTTCGATTTCCTTAGCTACCGAAGACACTCTGAGATTGAGATGTAAATCTGTCGAATGACGGCAGAGTGAATTCTTTGACTTCTTCGGTAGCTTCCTGAGATGAAGCGTTTTTAGGTCAATTCCTAAATAATGTCGTTCTTTAACACTAAACCTATGGAGCCTTAAAATTAACTTGTACATGTTCCCTTATAAAAATGACAAGATTGATTTTATTTAGACATTGTGCAGCTCTAAGCAAAGATTAAATGTTATCGGCGCATTGGTTCGATCAATTAAATACTTTAAAACACTATTTGCACAATATTACAACATTTTATCTCGACGTTTCGATCTAAATTCAGATCATTTTCAAGAGATTAACAAAAACAACATTGTATCTGTAATGAAATTGTGCAGCTCTTATTGTAATATGTGCTCCACTGAAGATATCAATACAACCATTTCTTGTAAAATTATTTTTCTTATATCAATAATCGTAAAATGCAAAATCTGTAATGTTGATCGGTGTGGGTTTAGCGTTAAAGTGAACGTTTTTATAAATAACTAGCAGCCCCCGACACGGCTTTACCCGTGCTTACTGTGAGAAAAATTTAGATTTTGATCGTAAGTATGTTAATATATATAACAATAACAATTTATTGTTGAAATAATAGTTAAAATAATGAATATAGACTTGAAAGATGCAAAGCTCGTTCACGGTATGCAACATGAAACGTGCATGCTTTTCCCAGGAAAACTTGACCTTGAACGTGTCCGAACGTGTCCGAACGTGTCCGAACGTGTCCGAACGTGTCCGAACGTGTCCGAACGTGTCCGAACGTGTCCGAACGTGTCCGAACGTGTTTCGCAGTATAAAATACCTCGTGTTCAAATACCTATGTGTGCCTACATCTACAGCGGCGAGTTACAACAAAATGAGTAGCGTAAAAACCTTCTCCATGAAAAAATACATATATGTGCCAAGTTTCATGTTGATCGGTCAAACAGCTTCGAAGTCTATTAATCATATATATATATGTATATATACAAATATCCATTTTTATATATATGTATATATACAAATATCCATTTTTATATATATATATAAATATGAATAATCTATTATATTTTGTGTATTGGAGACTTTTATATTTATTACAACATAAATTTGAAATTGAGGGAATTGGTGAGAAGTTGTGTACACTCTATAGAGAAATTCGAAACTAAAATTCAATACTTGGAAGAGCGGAGGATGGCAAGGGACGCTCAAGAAACAAGTTCTCAAGTGGGTCGCGAGCTTTTCCAAATTATCCTAGCCGCTGCGAACGTCTCGTTCCGACTCGGCTCGGTCCGACCAGAATCGATCGGTAGAAAATGTCGCTGACTTGTGTTCGCTGGGTGGATATCGCGGTATTACATTGCGTCACGCGATTTCACCAGTGGAGAGATAGAGATCGAGGATTAGGCGCGCATACGGCTCTCTATAGATTTTCCATAAGCATTTTCCGGCTGCTGCTGTTTGGAAAGCGAGCGCCGGTTTCCGCGGACGGATTTTCACGAATGCCCGTGGATCCGAAACGGAACGGCACGGCTCGGGGAAACTATACAAAATTTCACCAGTGGAAAATACGTATTCCCGATCAAATATTGCCGCCGCGAATCAGCGGCAGCGCAGCTGTAATGAGATCATAAGCTTTCATCATGAACCGGATTGCCTAGTTGTGAGTCAAATGAGCTAGATTTGTTGGCGCAGGATTATTTACACGCGGCTAGATTGCGCAACGCCGGGTAACCACGAGACTCGAAATGAAATTAAAGTCTGCTTCGAAGCGGGTCAACGTTTGCTATTAATCTTCTGTTTTATCTGCGCTCAACATGCCACCGGACAATTCCATAATTTTTTAGCCCATTCCCTTATGGTAACGAGGCAGAATCGTGATGAACTCATTAAACAAAATCCACTAAATATGAATGTTGTGTCTCTGTTTCCGGACAAAATCAAATTCTATTCTTCCCTAACCAATATCTAACAACAGAACTACCGAATCAACCACTAGTTGCTAATCTGTCCTTTTAGAATTACTGAAATTATAAATATGCTTTCGTCAAACAATTTCCAATGGACTTCTTTATTGTACAATTTTGTCAATATTACAAAATAATATACATCTACTTATTGCTCGGTAATTTTAGTGTATATTTTCTTTTCTCTTCTGTAATATTATTAGGGATAAAGAAAAACTACTTGTGTTATCCATTCAATAAAAACACGTCAACTATGAACTAATTAGAAACGTTTTTCGACATTATTAAATGGTCCGAAGGTGTTCAATGATGATGCGAATTAAAGTCAATCAAATACAGTTGATAATGCAACGTGACAGAGAAGAATATTATTTAAACAAAGAAAGAAAACAAAATATGAGAATGTATGTAAAGTAACGCACGAAATACAGACTATATTATTCTGCACACAGATCTCACTGTTGATGCTTCCGGGTGCAAACTGTGTCCTTTTGGAATTATTTTGCCAACGCTTTGGCAAGCATTGCAGTTGGCTTTATCAGGGTTCATCTGGTGTGTATTTTGTGGCGTTTCACTGACATTGTCGAACTAGTCCCCGGTTCATTCCTCAGTAATTCAAAAAGGGACTTATTAACTGGTCAGTTTGTCACTTAAAAAAATATATTAAGAAATATCATATATGTTGAAAAATTTTAGATGTAAAAATACAATTAATTTCCTTTTCGGTAATTATTCAGAAGTTGAGCCTACTATCAGATTTTTATGATCTTGAAATATGTTGTCAAGGTCATCATTCTGAACAACTTTTCTCTATACGTTTTAGTTATTGAGATATTTGCAAAAATCTTTAGTCAAATTTAGATTACGAGTACACTTCAGTTTAAGTTGTAAGCGGTAACATGTAAAGGAAAAAGTTGTTAAAAACGTAGAAATCTGTAACATATTTCAAAATCATGAATATCTGAGAGGAGATCCAACTTCTGAATAATAACCCCTTTTCACACAATCTGTTTGTTTCTAAATTCCTTTACATAAAACATTTCTATTACACTTGCAAACTATTGTATGTACATGAAAGAAAATTTGGAAGTATGTAAAAATTATTCATATTGTTTATTGTATTTTTTAAAATTATTTTTTAGTTCCAGAAGCCATCTTCCCTCTAAAGAGAGGGCACCGTGTACAGATCAGGCTATAAATAATTCACTTATTCTCGCATACATTACAGGATAGATTTCTGTGTTCGTTTCTGTCGTCTTTATCACGGTAGTGAGTTTAATCGTGTCATTAGCACTCATTTCTAATTCATCAGAGTGGGCGTTCACGGCGAAGAAATCGGGTATGTAACGGGTTATGGCTTTCGAAATCAATAAATCAGTGGCGCACTCCGGTGTTGTGGCTTTAGCGATTACGGATGCCGCACCGGCGAACCCGCCGACCGGTAAATTAACGACGAAACTTTTGAGTCCGAAATATTCATACTAGCAATAAATAGCGAGATTCGCGTTGACCGTATCTTCCGGCCGAAACTTGCGCAGTTCCCGAGTAATGCTTTACAACGGTTCGCACTTGCCCTCCACATTTTACACGCTCTTCGAACTTTACGTTTCATCGTGCCACCTGGAAATCGGGGGCGAAATTCCTGCGTTTTCACTTGGATATCGACCAACCAACGTGCACTTTCGAGGCTGCGGGTACGTTCTTCCGGAATTACTATGCAAATGAAAGTGGTATAAACGATAGGTAATACAGGGAAGTTCGAAGTCCTCTTAAGGACTATAAATGGCCACCGCCTCTACTTCGGCGAAATCGATCAGAACGCCGTTCTATGAAACACGAGACTCGAATAGCTCTACCCAATAACGAGATCATGTTATGTGGAGTATCTTGAAAAAATTAGTGTCCCTGCTTTTGGAGAATAGAGTACCCCTCTCTAAGCAAATTTGTAAAAAATTTACCCCTAAATGGTTTAAAACATCACTAACTATTAGACTGGGGATCATTATGCCAAATAAAAATTGTCTACATCGATTGTAAGGAATAGAAACTAAATTGAACGTTATGTTTTCACTTCATAATTTGAATACAGGCGAAATCATATCTCGACATTATCAATTTTAAAAATTTTCGAATAATTTTGAATTTCATCTACTCAATTTCGCTATAAATGCATCAAGATTCGCAGTCTATTAATTATTATTCACTTCTATCTGGAATTGTGTCCACTTCTAACTTTCGTTACTTTGCGTTTATATTTATCAATGAAGAATTTGTATTATCCAGGGTGGTTCAGTACATTGTTGCACTTCATTATCTCTGCTGTGTTTGAAAATATGAAGAAACTTTATCAACCTAAGGTTTTCAGTATAAAGAGGACAGCAATCTGGCACTACTAAATTTATGAGAATAAATAGTTTCGGAGATTTCAAGGTGCCTTCATGTTTCTAAGTAAAAACATATTTTCTATATATTATTCGATGCATTTAGTCATTCTTTATAAAAAAAATTATTTCGAAAAATGATTAATTTAAGAGGTACTTGAATTTGAATTCTGTAGAAGAATTTACCATATTTTCATAGTTCATGTATGAATTAATGTAATCGCATAAAATGAGATTGATAAACGACCAAACATTCAATTTTTACTATGGTATGTATAACAAAAAAAAACTCGTTATTTTTTGACAGAATATGACGAATACAATGATGCTTAATCAATAGATTTGATTTAGAGAAGTTGTGCTTTTTAACCCTCTGCAAGCGTTATTTAAAAATGACACGAAGTTTAAAAATTAAACATTTCTGTCGATCCCTAATGTTTTCATTCCCAATGATTTTTGAAATTTTATGGATATGAAATTGATATGATCCCCCATACAATACCCAAATATTTAGTAATTGATTAGATACCGATACATATAATAATAGCAACAATATTTTGAATAATGGTACATCAATTTTCAGTGGTGCCTCAGAGAGAACAATTGAGTGCAAAGGATTAAAGTAACTCTTCTGAATCGGACATGTACTATAAAACGGTCACGTTAACCATCGAGGGGTGCTAGAAGTAGTTCAACTAACAAGAATCGTGTGTGAGATAGCGGTCGATAAATTCGATCGCGAAGCGAAGTCGAGACTTCGGGGCGTAATTAGTTTAAGAGCTTCTGAAAATAGTGAATTAAGGAGGGAATAGACGGGGATCAGGTGGTAAATCGAAAAAAGTTTTCCCGTGGCGAAAGCCTGTCGACTCCAGGATCCATGGCCACTGAGAACCACACCGAACATCTGGTACATGGCGCCGGCCCATCAGGTAGTCGATTCGAGTTTCTTGCTGCTTACCACACCCTCGCCGCGTCTCCGTGCCGCGCCAGCCCCGCGCACCGCCGCGACATTCTTTCCCTTTTTACCCTCCGTCAGCGACAACGCCGCGAGAAAATCCCCGAGATTTTCCCGGATTTCTCGAAACCACGGAACCGAACGGTCTGAAACTTCGGGCACGTCGATCGTGGAAGCGTCAAGTGTGTTAAACGCGACGCCGAACTATCCCATGGACCCTCGTTTAATCCAATCTCCCGATAAATCCTATCTACCAGAAAATTTTTCTTACCTGTCTGCCATTTTCCCACGATTTTCGTGCATTTTTCCCGCTTCAATAAATATCTGAATCTATTGATTTGTTCCGCGACATCCGAATTTTAAGGTTTGAAAATACTTTGACTTCCACTGAGAAGTGTTATTTCAAATGATGAAAAACGTTGCTTTTTACAATTTATATACGTACGTTCTGTTTTATTAAGTCTCGTGTTTTCAATTATTCAATTATGAATCATTTTTATCATTAACAATGAAATAATATTTCCAATCCTGTGCAATCTTCTCTACACTCTGTTTAATTAAATCTCATTGCCGTATTATATGCGTGTAAATTTTGATTCCACCATCGAGTAACTTTTATCATTAAAATGGCAATGAAAATATCTTCAATCTTATGCCATTGAATAATCTTCATTATTAACAGTAAAATAAGAATTTACATATATAATTTTTTTATACATAAAAAATGTAGTATTAGATGTATATGTATAATGAAAGAAACGTTTAATTCAATCATTGAGTAATCACAATAATTAAAAATAAAAAAAGGATTTCTTCAATCCCGTACTTTTAATTTCATTCTTATTTCTGTTACATCTTATTGTACGTTATTTCATTCGTCCATTAAATAATTTATGCCGATAAAGACGAATTAAAAGTTTCTCGAGTTCTCATTAAATACTAGTTACCGGATGGAGATTTATATCTGTCACAAACAAATAATCACTGTAATAAGTTTCAGCTTTATATTAGGTTACAGAAGGAGGAGATATTGATCGGCTGGATTCATAAGAAGATTAATTACAGTCTATTTCAAAGCGCAAATCTCTTTAACAAACATTTGTTTCCCCGATTGTTTTCCCTCGGCTAATTATACATTTCTCTAGACAACAGTGGAAGTTTCTTGGCGGAATGTTGAAACAGAAAACCATTTTGTGATCCGAGACGTGCATCAATAATAAAGTGTTCGACGTTTGACACGAAAAAGCAGTCTCCCAGAGAAGCCGGCTTTCGGAACAATATTTAATGAAACCGAAGGAAGCTTTTAAGAAAGGTCTAGGAATGCTTTTAGTTGTATTGCGACCGGAAATTGCTTTAATTTATCTTCGTGGCGCTTAGTAATCTCATAAGCGAAAAATACAACCGACGCTTGCCTTGCAATTTCCTAAATTGCGCTCTTCCACTTTCCCGTTAATTAATGACGTTTCAATTGTCCGACTGTGTGTCCTGCCGAAGCGAGCCTTCAACTTTCATGTAGCCTAATAACTTCCGAGAGTGCTCGGCCTCATTCATCGTCTTAAACATTACCGAAACGTAATAACACTGGAACTGATTGAATAAAAAATTTCGTATTGTTAAGATCCTCGGATGAATATCCGGCCGGATGGGAACTGCACGTTTGTTTAAATATTGAGATTTTCTCGTGACAGTTCTACGGGAAGCTGACGTGACAGTGAAATATCGGGAAGCGACATTTTTCGAAAATGTTGGGTTTTCGACGCCGACGAGTTTTTACGAGCCAACGAATTTTGGACATATTCATATTCGTGTACCCACAGTCTCGAAACGCTGCGCACATACTCCGCGTTTCGACATTTTACAACCAGTAGAAAGTTGAATGTTTCGAGAGAAAAATTAATCGTGTAAGCTCATTTTCAATGTTGCACGCCGGGATTTATTTTGTTAATTTTCGTTTGAACAAGCTCTAACTTGTCGAAGAACGTTGTCATGCACGAATGAAAAAGTTCAGTGTTTCGTAATGTATTTTACAGAATTTTCATACTGTGATTATTTTGTCGTGATGTTAGTATGCAGCACATTACACATATTTTCCCATTTATGCTACGTTGATCATATGATTTTTAATAAAACCAGATTAGTTCGGGTCTGCAACATTCATAATTTGTAGAATATTAATGTGATAATGTTTACTGCATCTTTTAATGTCTGTCACTTTACTTTTTTACATGAAAGAATAATAAATCTCGATAAAGTGAACATTTAATATACAAATAAATTTTCTTGAAATTCGTTGAAGATGTAAAATTGTTTTAGGTATACACTGTACCCTTAAGCAATGATTTTCATAGTATTAGTGAATAATTGTCATAGTAAATTGTTCAGCAAAGAAAATTTCAGATAATTTTCAGAACATGCTTGAAAAATTGATGTTTTGGTATGTGGATTAGAAAAACTTAAATTTTACGTAAAGATGAAAATTTTTAGCCATACACGACAACGACTTGTACCAATTGTTACTTACAACAAACGCCGATCAACGAAAAAGAACAAGAGAGTCGTTGAGAAACTTGGAGTGTTCAACCACGCGTTGCCCCTTATGTTGTATTAATTTTATGTTCACTTTATGGTAGTTTATGTTGGTTATTCTTGTGCAGTTTCTACCGTAAATATACATATTATCCTCATTATACAGGGTGTCCCACATAAATGATAACACCTAAATATCTTTCGTATTTACAGTCCTATCAGAAAACTTCAGAGGACAAAGCGACGCTATTGCAGGGGGGCAATATAATAATGAAGAAAAAAATTTTTTATGTCGTGTTTTTAAATGAAATTGCAATGTCACCAATGTTTTTTTTATATGGAATAGTATATTTTTTGCGATAGCATGATAGACAATAAAAAACTGAATTTAGTGGATACCACCTTTTTGACCTTGAAATGACCTTGAGCAAGAATAATCATGTTGAAGAGAATGAAATGTGGAAGTTTAAAACTTACGTGTTTCAGCAAAGATTGCGCGTTGTTTACGTCGGGTTGACCTTTGCATATCATATCAAGGTCATTTCAAGGTCAAAAGGTGATATCCACTAAATTCAGTTTTTTATTGTCTATCATGCTATCGCAAAAAAATACACTATTTCATTAAAAAAACATCGGTGACATTGCAATTTCATTTAAAAACACGACATGAAAATTATTTTTTTTCATTATTATATTGCCCCCCTGCAGTAGCGTCACTTTGTCCTCTGAAGTTTTCTGATAGGAGTGTAAATACGAAAGATATTTAGGTGTTATCATTTATGTGGGACACCCTGTATATTACTATTAATCGCTGTGTATTTTATTACGGAACCTGACATTCCCGGAAAAGCCTACTACAAATATAGTATATGTCGTGGCAGGCCGACTCCTTGTTCGATTCGACATTTCAAAATGCGTCAACGAGCTCACGGGTGCTGTAGAATTTATCCTTACACGTCTTGTCTCGTCAAAGTCTTGTTGATTCTGTCTATATCAAAAGACTACTCTCTTGACAACGCAAATCAACCAATATCTCATTGATATTGTCCTGTTTTTATATAACACTGTAACCATAAGGAACGTGTCCATTCTACCACCTGTGGTCACGTTCAACAAGGACCTAAACCATTTTCCTAAAGGACCTTGTCTCGCATTTCTTCAAAAATAAAACAAACGTAACAGTAACACAAATTTATAAATTACAATCATTAAAACAAACATGACATTAATAATAATAATACAAATTTTCAAATCATTGCCTATGTTAGCACGCCCCGACATATATATACAAATTATTCTAGTATTACTCAGCTATCGTAAGTACATAAGTTAGTAAAATTACATATGAGAAAATAATAGAATAAATTACAACAGTAAATTCCGAAATGAACGAAAAAAAGTCTCTGTACAGCAAATAGTTAAGGAAAAAGAAGTTCTAATGGCTGTAGCTACGAAGAAAGTAATAGGGCAAGAAGTTGAAGCGTTCGAAGATAAGAAAATTCAAGTTGCGTTTCGAGAAGGGCAGACTTTTAAAAGGATATAAAACATATAGGTAGGTAAGAAATGTTTATTTCAGTGATCGCGATATACCTGCGCTGGAAGCATAAGCAGGAGGATATGCATCAATAATTCAATCGGTGCTACTAGTATCAAATCGCAAAGTCCCGTCGCGTTCGAAGAGATCCACGTCCAAGACCGGAAACTATACGGCGAGGGTAAATAATTTCAGAATTACCGCACACGGCCGTTGAGCCGATCGATCGGTAATTTTTGAGCCAAAATGCGTGGTCGATAATTGAATAATCCGGTGACCGCAATCACGTAATTGCGTGACTAACGGCGGCGACGGTGGGTCGCGCTCACGCCCGCTCGACGATCAACATCAAATTTCATTGGGCAGCATTTAACGAGGCTTACCGGCAGGATTATTCAAATTTCCGTTTGTCCGGAGGAGTAACTACCGCGGGGTTTCGAGCCGCAAGCCCCAGCCTGGAAATAAAAGAAAATTCCGTGCCGGCTGGCGAGACCGATAGGACGGAAGGAACAGAAGGATGGACTTTGATTAAATTGCTTCGGCGTGCGGCGCGGCGGCAAGAAATGCCGAGAAGACGCCCAAAGAAGAATATGTAGGCGGGAGAAGGAACCAGAGGAACTAGAAACAAGAAAACTAAAAGGAAAAAACAATAGAGACTGCCAGAGGAGAAAAGAAACGCTCTTTTTCCGATCGAAAAAGAGAGCGACCGGTCGCTCATTTCATTGGAAGAAGGAAAGGGAATAAGATGGCAGACTCTGTAATGACTCTACAAAATATTCGACGTCCTCGGACACTTCTGCGAATGATAAACTTGAAGATCTACATTGCATTCGAAACTAATTGGTCAGGCATCCTTTCACTGTTAATATACAGTCGGAGACAAAATTAAATGGTCACCCTTTAGAAACTAATAACTTTTTAAAATTTGACCGAACAACTTTTTTTTAGATGTTTGATGGATTTCAGCCGGTTTCTGTTCTTTAAAAAATATTTAGAAAAGTGATTTATTGAAATGAATATTCATAATCATTTTGTTTCCAATAAATTGATTCAAAATAATCATGATTTTTAGGTAGCAAGTTGAAATAGATATACAGTGACTCTTACTAATATTGGGACACTTACAAAGGCGATAATATTTTTAATAATTGCACTATACGATTTGAATTTTTTTGGGAAGCTAGAGCAATTAGTTTGCCAAAAAATGTAGCAAGTTAAAATAGATATACAGTGACTCTTACTAATATTGGGACACTTACAAAGGCGATAATATTTTTAATAATTGCACTATACGATTTGAATTTTTTTGGGAAGCTAGAGCAATTAGTTTACCACAGGGTGCGAAAAAAATTTTGACAAAAGTTGCAATTGATCGGAATTGTAGAAAAAATACTAAAAGTTTTATATGTACTGGTAAAGTTTCATCGAAATCGGTTGATGCGGGAAAAACGACAGGCATTGAAAGATGTGAGAATCCCTAGATTTACTGCAATTGAAGGCCGAAAATCGTGAAAATCTGCAATTTTTACTATCCTTAAACTTCATAGCTCATTGCAAAGTCGACCGATTTTTATGAAATTTTCAGAATATGTATGTACAGAATATTTAATTGACACAGGTCTACAAAACGTAAAATGCAACTTTTAGTATTTTTTCTACAATTCTGATCAATTGCAACTTTGACAAAATTTTTTTTCGCACCCTGTGGCAAACTAATTGCTCTAGCGTCCCAAAAAATTCAAATCGTATAGTACAATATTAAAAATATTATCGTCTTTTTAAGAGTGTCCGAATATTAGTAAGAGTCACTGTATACATACGTATCAATTGGCATTAATACACTGCAGATCATTTTGCGAAGGATGCATTTTCGGCATTTATTATGAGAAACATGATTTAAATAAAAATGTATTTCTCCTTTTATTAGTGCGATTCTTCAAGAAATAATCATTTCCGGATTTAAGTGTTTATTCGTAATTACGTTGCGACAATATTTCCGAGTTAAATAGTTCCCGCGTTGTGGGAAAAACAAACGTTCGTTAATTATTCCGTATGTAGTTGAAACTTCATATCATACTGCAGAGTGTAGAATTACGAGATTATTCCGGTGATAATCTAGTGTCTGCAGCATTTATTGCAGGAAGGACGACCGCGATTCGCATTCTGAGCGAACGAGAGTTCTACTCGCTTTCCAGGAAACTCACGATCGCATACATCCCAGAAATTAGAATTTTCGGGTTGTAGATGCATGCGAGCAAGGTTTCATTTGGGAAAGTTAATATTTGAAATTAAACAGTATTTTTTAATGCGAACTTTTATGGTTTGTGTAAGATAATACAGTCTACTAATATGTCTGACCATAGCGTACCGTTTCTACTTAACCCCTTGGCGTATAATAACGAACAGATTCGTGACGAAGATTTCAAATATAGATTTCCTTCTGCTACTACGAAATTATAGTGGGCACAGAACTTATAATGATTGTAGCTGTGATCAAAATAATACAGCAATTAATTAAAAAGTACAAGAATGCACTTGTAAACGGTAGATCAAAATACATTTTGTGAAATTTGAGAACTCGGTACATAAAGAAATTAATCGTATGTTTTAATTTATTTTAATAAATTAAAATAAGTCGATAAAACAAAATTAATTTTTCTCGTTTGAAGCTTCATTTACGAAAAAAATTAATGAATATCACTTTAGTATATGCAGGAAGTAGAATTGGTTGGTCATGATCAGACGCTTCAGACGTCTGTTCAAACTCGGTAAAATTTTCATTCGAAAGTAGTGAAATATTAATTTCTTTCTTTCATTAAAGAAATGCTTATATAGATGTAGTATTAATATATGATGTGATTATTGTAAGCAATTTGATAGCAAATACGTCCGACAAATTAATTCACCGTTTGGAAACGCAGGAGTTACTTTAACAACACGCGACAGTCGAACGAATTAGATACATCAAAATTTACCAGATTAAACATACTAAATTGAGCCACGCCCAATAATCGTCACAGCCCGCAGACCTTCGATAAGCAAAACTCGATTATTAAACGGACAATTTACCTGACCAACAAATTTCAAACAACGAGCAGCTTAATCGACCGATACGTTCAACTTCAATCAACGAGCAATTAGTGTGTGTTATGGTAGCATTATGTAGTTAATCATCGAATGCAGAATTTACTGTATTTCATTCGCTTCTAATTTGTCTTTCCATTAGGCATCGGCGATCGTATAATTATAATTCCCGATGGCGTTCCAAGTGAACATGTCTAATATTCGATGAAATTGTTAACAATGATTTCCCATAATTACCGTAACGAGCCCTAGCAATATCATCGCGATGCTCAAGTCGGTTAACGAGAAATTAATTTAATGAACGAAGCCAGTGTCGTGTGTCAGCGAACGACGATCTGTGAGCAATGTTATAGCGTTTGCCACCGATTGCTATTAAACCACCAACGTAAATATGTGCCCATAATTATGAAAGTGGTCCAAGTCATGTATTTCTTCTTTCGAGATATTTAAAGTAAAAGAATATTAACGCTAAATTAATTCCATATAATGTTGAAATAACAAACACTATCTAACGGTTCGTTTTTGACAGTATCGTAAAAATTACAATGAATTAATGTAGTTTACAACAATGTGATGTGAAACAACTGATAAACTCATTTTCTTTTATGTTTCTTTCTCTTATATGCAGCTGGATCTATTAATTTGTCATGCCCCTATGATAGACAAAATTCTCTGGTTCGCCTTATAAATTCACTGAATAAATCACGAATCGAACAACGCTTTAAATCATTGAATTAAGCCTCATCCAGTCGGTATTGATAGAAGTGCATTTCATGTCTAAAATACATCATCAAAATAGACTTCATAAAAAAAAACTGTTCACCGAGTATACAGAAAAGAATTTATTATTATTATTAACATTTCAATTTATTGTGCAACATTCTGAATTAATGTTGAACAACAAGCATAAAATATAATATGAATAAATATCGTAATTCGTTTAAAAGAGAAAATCAAGTCGTTTACTTTAAGAGGGTATTTCTATTTAAAGCCACACCAATTTCGAACAATTTTTCATATAAAAAACGATTAGGTTATTATAGATCAAGTGTTTTAAAATTTGGTACATGTACATGTACCCGTCTAACTATATGGCAAGAAAACAGAGCGTCACTTTTGTGTAATTACCTTTACTATTATTTAAATGATTGCATGATTCCCACCAGCACATAATTGTACATGACTAGACTGCGTTTAGACGGATGTTTATGCAATTCTTAATTTGTGCAGGCACATTTCAAGAAAGTGGTTACAAATAAAATTTTTTTTCAGTGATAGTAGCCTTTATGTGTCTAAAATAAATAAAAATCGTATTAGATTCTACCATTTTAAAAAAATTGTTTATCTTTGTACAAAATAAAAATGATCTGCGTTGATTGTAGCAAGCAGGAGTAGAATAAAAATTAATTTCATCCTTTAATGATCTTCTAGCATTAAAAACAACATTACAACATTCTCAAATTTTTTCTAATCCCTGCTGTTTTATATATAATATTCCATCCATCCAATTTCTTTATAAACGCATAAAAATCCGCAGTCTAGTCATGATAAAGGGATCTCAATTTGAAATGTGTGTAAAATTGGAAAATGATTGATCACTTAATTAAGGAGGTACCTTGGTAGAGGGGATACCCCTTAATTTAAAAGAAGTAATTCCTGTTTAAATGCTGTGTGAACACTTTCCACAAATTCCATTTACATTCGAAGAAAAGAGGAAGACCTAGGGCCGAGGTCCAATTTCATTTATTCTATCGAGTTCTCGGGTTCCGGTCGATGTAATTCGTAAGTGCTCGTTAAAAGTTAATACACCGGTCTCCGGGTGTTTGTTTTCAATCTTTTTTCGTTAAGCCTCTCGACCCCTCTATTTATTTCACTCGGCAACGACGGTTTCTGCAACCGCTGCCGGTCGCGGGAAGCGTCGTGACGCGCCGGGAAAGAGGAACGTCGGCGTTTTCGGTAGCCGGGTTTCCCCCAAGAGAAGGCGGCGCGCGTTCTGTGAGCGGAATTTTAAGCGAGCAGATCCAGGAAATTAGGAAGATTTGATCAGTTGGCCCCGGAATTACAAATAACCTCATTATCGTGGCAAAGGCGCACGGCCGTGTCGAGACAGTTGCGATTTATACCGCCGAATTTCCTTTTTACCCACGGCGCGCACGTGCGAGCCAGAGAACGGTCGTTAGGTGACTTAAATTGAGCTCCGTAGACAAGCCGATCTAACGGCAATTTTACGTTTTTCTCGGATCTACTAATTCAAAACTGATTAATCAATGGGAAAACAAAATTGACATCATCATTGCTACTAGTTTGATATTCAGTTCGTCCATAAATTCCCGCGATTTTTTAATTTAAGTTCAAGTTGCACGTTCTCCTTATCTGTTCATTAAACTTTTATTTTATCTTAAGTGTGTTTCTAATTAACCCCTTGCACTACTATTTATTTTGTGGTAGTAATAATTAGAAATTGTTCATCGTTCAGAATTTCATAGAAAGAAAGTTTCTGTTTAGTGTATCCCTATGTTTTCTCCAATGACTATGTACAGGGTGTCCCGGTATTGATGGTACAACCGTGAAGGGTTTGATTGATTCTTTCAAAATAAGTCGAAAAATATACAGGGTGGTCCACCTTAGTAAGGCCACCTAAATATCTCTTCAGTAGATTGTGATAAAACAAATATTTGTTACGTAATGTGCATGGTGTCCATGGACCAATATCTAGCAAGAATATTTTTTCCTCAAGTCACTTTTTTCGAAGATATCAAGGTCCATCGGTGTTTTGTGATGCATAACTACATTTTTTTTAATTGCCAGATATTAGTTCATCGACACCATGCAGATTACGTAGTAAATATTTTTTGCATCACAATAATCTATAGAGATATTTAAGTGGCCTTACTTAGGTGGACCACCCTGTATAATGAATTGTTTTCGTTTGGGGCTCTTCGTGCTTGAGAAAATCAAGGTACAATACACATACAAGTAGAACTATTCGCCATTGGTCAGACAAGTCTGTTCATTGTGTTCATCGTAACAGTACTAGAAGGGTTTTAAAATCTACCTCGAAAACAGAACCACAGAGTTTCATGTTCCACCATCAAGCATCAGCTCCGATCAAATTCCCATTGTGGTTTCATACAGTACGTTCATAAATGCGCAATGACAGACATCGCCTTTTTCATTCTATGCTAGAGAAATATTTCATCTTCCATATTTTTCCCATTCTTTTGATAACAGTATCACATTTATACAGAATAAAATGTTAACATTCCATAAACCGTTCATTGAACACATAAATTAATATACAATTAAGTTGCAGATTTTATGCAACGATATCATTTATTCATAGCATCAACAACAGAGTCTGTATTAAATTGTAACTTTCTCAAAAGTGGATCAAATACAAGTTTCGTAGAGAACATATAATTAGTTTACATGTCAAGACATTTTTAAAAAACTGCAATTAGCAGGAAATATAACAGGTGCAGTTTTTCAAAGTTAAAAATACTCCATTCCATTAACCGTTCATTGAACACATAAATTAATATACAATTAAGTTGCAGATTTTATGCAACGATACCATTTATTCATAGCATCAGCAACAGAGTCTCTATTAAATTGTAACTTTCTCAAAAGTGGATCAAATACAAGTTTCGTAGAGAACATATAATTAGTTTACATGTCAAGACATTTTTTAAAAACTGCAATTAGCAGGAAATATAACAGGTGCAGCTTTTCAAAGTTAAAAATACTATAAATCACAATTTTTTAAGACGTTAAATATGTAACTTAACAAATCTAAATAATCACACAACATTCGGTGCCTAGAAACTTATATTACAAACACAAATAAAGATTGGAGAATCTTTCATTCACAAATCTGACCAAACGCATTTTCTCGAGAATTTCTCGAAAATTTTATTATAGCTCTGATAGTATACCAATTCGCCTAAAACCTTAAAAATCTCTTGAAACCAATTTTCAAAGAATTGTTCCATTTTAGAGAAATTTGTTCGCTCACTGTATATTAATTCCGCAGCGTAGACACATTATTATCGCTGTAATTATCGTCTCTTTCAGCACGGAAAAAACATTACATATGCTTCAGGAGTCTCCAGCTCCCGGAAAGTGTATTATCGAAAAAGAGGTGTGCAGAGCACTGGAACGTTCCTCGCGGATAAATGTTTCTCCATAGTCGTGCCCGACTTCATCCTTCATTGCCGGTGCTCTTGGTACTTTCGTTTTTCGGCTTCCGTTCTCTCGAGTTGAAGTCGCTCTACCGCCGTTGTAGCCTGATATATTCCGGATTAATGCAAACGGCTAATGTTATGTTAATGTTCGTCGCGATGGTATTAGCGGTCCCCGGTTCGCATACCGTAAATACCGAATAGAATAATCCTCGTGTTAACCGGCGCTAGAGCGCTGCCTAGCTGTGACCTCCAAGATGTAGGTGAATCCCAACCTTCTTTCTGACTTAGCCACTCGCTTCTCCCCGGGATAAAGTTCCAAGTAAGAGAGAAGTCCTACGAGGTGGAGAGAGAGGAGAGAAGGCAGATAAGAGGAGCTCAGAGTGGCGTCCAGGGAATGAAATTGAACTGCACACAATTTCCTAGACCCCTCTCTTTGAAATTCTTATCGGTACACGCTGCGGCGAGAAAATAATGACATCGGAAAGAATGGAAAGCGACGAGCGGAAAAATCATTCTCGTTCGATTAGATTTCTGCCCTTGATTATATTAGGTTCAAAAGAAAGTTCGTAGCGTTCACAAGTTAAGAATCAAAGATAAAATTAAGGTATTTATTCTTTTTTTTTGTTCAATAACACTAGAAGTTTTAAACAAAATTTTTAATGGTATCAGCGCACTGGTTCGATCAAAAACTACTTCTACACTATTTGCAAAATATCACAAAATCAAAATTTCGACGTTTCGATTTTCTAATTCCTTACATCCAAACATATACCCTTAAAAGGTATATATTTGTGTTCAATTAAACTGGAAAGTTAATTTATACCGAATATTGAGGCATGTTATTTTCTTTTTAAGTTTTTCAAGCAATGTAATTTAATGATTTAAAGTTATGTACTTAATGTGTTATATACTTAACGTGTTCTACTGTACCTACATTACTAATATTTAAATGTAAGATGTATATTACTAATGTATAGCTTTATAACTCCCTATGGGGAGTTCCAATTAAGCTTTCAATAAAAAAAATAAAAAAATACCTTATACTCAAATAGTATGGTATAGGGCAGAAAACTATATGTGAAAATATACGAATATAAGAATTATGTTTGAATTTACCGCTCGACGTTGATCAGGTATAGATCGATCCAATATAGATTACATTGTTTCTAAATGCTCTGACATTATCGCAGTCTTACAGATGCCGGCTTGGGCTAAACATGTGGTTACACCAATGTCAGTTATATCTATTATAATTATATTTTAATTTACACTAAGCAAGTGAGTTATATCTATTATAATTATATTTTAATTTACACTAAGCAAGTGAGTTACAATTATAATTTTCTTAAATTTAAAAATGAAAAAAAGGTTTATAATTATATTACTCCACAGTACTAATAAAAATTGTCGGTTAATTTACAGACGCAAAATTTTATTAATTTCTTGAGAATGATCTAAATATAGATCGAAACGTCGAAATTTTGATTTTGTGATATTTTGCAAATAGTGTAGAAGTAGTTTTTGATCGAACCAGTGCGCTGATATCATTAAAAATTTTGTTTAAAACCTATTTATGATCGATACTAAGATATTATTATCACTAGAAATTTCTTCGAAAATGGTGGAAAGTAATAGAACTGTTCTGATACAATTATACGTTCTGCCATACTCAATAACTTTGTTTGAACTGCCAATTTACTTTTGTCTTAAGCTTCACGAACATCTGAATCATTTGCAAAAATGTTTATTCAAAGACATTTTTAAACATGGTACAGCACATTTTTAGCTGCGTTTCGACCTCATCTTCTGAATGATAAACGAAAGACCAGATACATTCTATTTAATAAAAAAAAACGTTGCAGATCTTAACATCTAAAATACGATCAATTTCTCTTGAAAACATCTTTTTGTATCTGCGCAAACAACAAAGTTATATGAGGTGACAATAACATATACATTTTCGATGATTTTATAAATTTTAATATGCGGACTGGTTATATTTCACATCGAAATCATTTAGTTCGCGTGTTTCGTAGGAATTCGTCACCCTCTTTTCACGGTCGAAAGTAATCATCAAAAAAAGGAGCAAAGTGAAGGGAAGATGAAGCAAGTACGAGGGGTATAGGAATTGACAAGATAGGGAGCAATTAACGCAACGAGGTTGCCCGTTGAGCTGCGAAAACAATGAATGACGGACAATAGGATAGGCCCTATTGTTTTGGCCGATTCAGAAATACAATTAACGTTAGTCTTAATTTACACGACAATTAACGTCAATCGATTTGATCAGGTCGGACAATAACCGAATGCAATTAACGGTCCCAACGTGATTAACGAGTGACTGAAAACATTTATGCTACAGCTCCACGCGTCAACCATAGAAAACACAAAACGGAAGAGTCTTGGCTGTACTCTCCATCCGGACTTCAAAGTATTCCCCCGCTTGTTTTTAATGACTTATACGGAACGATAACTTTGCGCTGAAGAGGTGCAGGTGGGTGCGTCATGTATGCAGGGCCTCCTTCGTGCACGGGAACTCGGAAATTTCAAATTTAATCCACTTAACATCGTCAATTTGCACGTTCCGTGTGAAATGCTCTTGCGCGCTTCTCCCGCTACGAAAACAGTATGAAATATCTTGACGGGAGCCATAATCCTTGCCTTATAAACTTTTCACTAGTTCGCACGTTATCGCGAGAAATTTTCTGCGGAGTGTGCAACGCTTTATTGTTGATTCCATACCGACTGAAATAAACGCGTGTAGCTCCGATAATAATGTATCGGGTGGTAAAGTGAGACGTCCCGTTTATGACTTTCATTTATCGATCCTAAAAATGCGGGCTTTTCACTGGTATATGAGGGCGGAAGGGATGATTAAAAACGATGAAAATTATTTTATCGTTCCCGCAATAAAAACCACAGGTGGAAACTACGAAAATGTAGTTTATGACATAGCATTACGCAATATGCCAACCAAGTAATTAAATTAAAGTGATGAAATTACTATAAATTTTTGAATACATTATTTTCAAATACATTATTGAGACAATCTATAAAACAACCCCTACACAATAATAGAACAAAGGGATTATCAACTTCCTTCCTTCTTCAATCATTTATCAGCATCCAAAATCCTTGGGGTCTTTCGTGACCCCAGCAAAATGCTTTTGCCGAGGGTATTGCCCGATTACTTCAAATATACATTGCAACAAGGTGGGTTCAAATAAATATTTAATTTCATCTGAATATGTTTAGAAAGTTGAAAATGATATAATATCATATATAGGTCTTAAATTACACTTATCCATTTTTATCATAAATTCATAAAATCCACAGTCTAGTGATGCTCAACCCGACAGCAATGGTGTAAGAAAGTATGTCACGGAAGAAACTGTAAATTATCGTAAACAAAATATTCTACTGACACGTTACGACGCGGAACCATGTAGAAATTCGCAACAATATTATTTGAACAATGCCACAAAGCCCGCCTTGCATTTTACAAATCCTGAACCAACACGCCAAACACTTTTACAGACAAATTAACGTTGATATTACACATTTTTCCGTGCGATTAATCGCGTTTGTGTACGAGGGTCGCGTTAAGCGTGTATCATCAAGAGATTGCAACACAGGAGCAGTTCGCCATCATTCCATTGGAACGGAAAATAGCAGATGAAAGTGGCAGCAGCCTTAAATCAGAAAGGCTGGTGCTCTGGTTGCCGGTGACCGGGTGCGCGCTCATCGTATATCGAGACCGTGTATCGAGAGAGAGCCGGGGTGGTAACGGAGAGGCTCGTTACGTTCTCGACAATTAATTACCCTTCGTAAAACTGTGGGACGCGAACGATTTGTCTTCATTGGAGGGGCGACTTATCAGGGTGGCACGGGGTTGCGATACGCGGCGGGGAAAGGTAGCAGCCGATAAAAGAAGGGCTGACGGGGGAAAATGAGGAAAAAGGATAGCGGGACGGAGCAAGTCGGGGCCAGCCAAGGCCAGGCCAGGGTGAGGAGGCCGGGGATGAAAGTAAATTTGTGAGGACGTAAAAAGGTGCCACCTTCGCCGTCTGCCGTCCCCTATCGAATCATCCATCAATTGCTTTATAATATCGAGACGTCGTTTGTCAATCTTTTTGTTCCGACGGCGCACTCGATATCGTACACAGGCTACACCGTCGAGCGCTGTGCAATCGAAAAAGAACGATTTTTAATGGATAAATAACGATGGAATGTAAAGTGCTGTGTCTTGTCAGTGTTCAAATGCGATTAGCGAGCCGCTGAGAAACACGCGGAACATCTTATTGATGTATTACTCAAGTTTGTTTTGAATAATAACGCATAATCATCTAAAATTTAACTGCAGGTTGTCTAATTTAAGTATGTATGAAAGGGTATAGCAGGATAAGCATGGGTCAGCGGCCCCCGCTCCGATTTTCCTGATTTCTGTCTTAAAACATAGTTTTATGTCTATGAAAACATTGTGTAAAATTTCAAATGTCTACCTCCATCGATAAGGGTGATATTGGGGTAAATTCCCCCGCACTTAAATGCAATTTGATACAAAACGAGAAAAGATATCGACATGGGATAAACGGCAAACAAAAGATATAGATATACTCTAAATTCCAGATTTTTTCCAAAATTTTTTGCTAATTATTTATAGTTGAAAATAATTAATAATTTTTTGGGAATTTTTTAAAGTATCTTCCCCTGGGTTGACACCTACCAAAAAGTTATAAAATATTGCTATGATACTAACCTGCTTTGTAAAAAAATCTCAGAAGTGTCGATTCGGTGGAACAATGTCAAGAAAAATAATGTATGCCGGCGAACGCTTGGTCTGACCAGTATCGGCGCAGCGACCGAATCCCCTTGCGGCGGCTAGTTATGGGAGCGCACGGGAAGTCGACGGTGTGTACGGAAAACATAGTTTTCTGTCTGTCTTAAAACATAGTTTTATGTCTAAAAAAACATGTTTTTACATGTATCAGCTTTTCCGTGCGCCGACTTCCCGTTCGCTCCCATTACTAGTCACCGCAAGGGGATTCGGTCGCTGCGCCGACACTGATCAGACCAAGCGTTCGCCGGCATACATTATTTTTCTCGACACTGTTCCACCAAATGGACACTTCTGAGATTTTTTTACAAAGTAGGTAAGTATCATAGCAATATTTTATAATTTTTTGGTAGGTGTCAACCCAGGGGAAGATAGTTAATAAAATTCCCAAAAAATTAATTCATTACTTTCAACTATAAATAATTAGCAAAAAATTTTGGAAAAAATCTGGAATTTAGAGTATATCTTTTGTTTGCCGTTTATCTCATGTCGATATCTTTTCTCGTTTTGCAGCAAATTGCATTTAAGTGCGGGGGAATTTACCCCAATATCACCCTTATCGATGGGGGTAGACATTTGAAATTTTACACAATGTTTTTTAGACATAAAACTATGTTTCAAGACAGAAATCAGGAAAATCGGAGCTGGGGCCGCTGGCCCATGCTTATCCTGCTATACCCTTTATGAAATGAAATATTTCATGGGTGATCTGGTATCCCAAAATTCAAACGTTCCAGTCGTCATATTTACAAGAAGTTATCCAAGGGTTGAATAAAATCTTGCAGAGAAAACTTTCTTCGTTTTGTTCTATATGAAGTATACTCTTCCATAAAGAGTCAATTCTCCTTGTAGTATTGTGTCACGGTATTTGATACGGGTTGTATGAGGCAGGTCCTGAAGGATGTAGTCAGTGACCGTTCAGGATGCCGCTCTGGAAACAGCTGCCAAGAAAACCACACGTCCTTCGGGAACTAATCGTTAACCGTTCACGTAGAAAATTGCTCGATCTTTTCTGTTGTTTTTCGGTGGCTGCCTGGTTTCACGTGCAATTGTGTTAGATCAGCGACTCGCCTTCGGTTTTCCGCGTTCCTTAAAATTTCATTTCGTCTCCGACTCCGGTGAAATTCATTGAGATCCCTACGGATTCAGCTCCGTCACGGTGTCGAAGTCGATTTTCGATACACGCGCGCCAGAATCCGATTGTTACAATTAAATGATCGATTAAACGGCACGCAAACTGCAAAATAATTACAAATAAAGCACAGGAGGTGCGTGCGGGCGGTTTTTGAATGCAAAATATCAAGCACGCTGGTCTATAACACCTTGTACCTGACACGTTTCGCTTTAAAGACTATTAACGTGTTAGTTGACACGAAACCATGACAATCGGTCAATTAGCTGTTTAATCACTTGCAGACCTGTCACTCAGCACACCGCTGCACCCGATTGATGTTGGCACAGCGCGAACATACAATCGAGCTTACGCCCTGCTGGTTGTATTATATTAAATTGCTTTAGAGACCCATGGAAAAAGAATTCGCAGCACTGTGCTCGACATGTAATAGTTATTACGAATCCTCAGAGAGCGTTTAATATATACATATACATTTCGAATAAAAAATTTCCAGAGTTTTCCAATTAAGCTTAACCCCTGCTGGTTATAGTATATTAAATTGGTGTAGAAGCCCGACAAAAAGGAAATCTTAGTACTGTGCACGATAAAATACAAATTGTCTGCATTCGTTACAGTATACAAGAGCTACATATATACTGATTTCTTTTCCCTTAATCAGTTTAATATTTTCTTTCTATTTTAATTTTGATCGATTAATTTTGAATAAAGAATTTTCAGTGTTTCACAACGTCGTAACTTGTCAGACATTCGTTAAATAACAAATCCTAAATATGTGACGTGTGTTACTATTTTATCCAAGACTGTACACCAACTTGCGTGTCATAAACGTATCAAAGATTTGCATGCCAAATATTGCAAATTGCAAACCGTCACTTTCTATAGAAACGAACTGACTACGAAATAATCCCATTTGTATGTATAATACGTTAAGTGGAAATCGGCTTATTGTACTCACTATGTACTACGTTTGTATTAGGCCATCCTATAAGCTGTGTCAGTTATCGCAGTCGTGTATCTGCATGAACATCCATAGTTCATTGTGGCGATGTATTAACTACAGAAACTATCTATATACATTCTAAGATGGATCCTCATGCTGTTCTCAAATGGGGAGAAATGATTGTAAACGATGATTAACATCAATGATGTACCTACTTTAACATCCACATTTCATTGTGGCGATTTATTAATTTCAGAAACTATCTATGTACAGGGTGTAAAGAAATGTTTGGTCCTGGCTACCATAGGCGTATTCTACATCTTCGGATTGGTGAAGATCTGTGAAGTTGCCGCAAAATTGTCCTTGACCTTGAATTTCAAGGGCAAATTTTGGTGTTCTTGTATTGTATTCTACGCATCATGGGGACAAAAATGGTTAAGGGAACCATGGGTGAGTTGAGTTTTGACTCATGGTTCCCTTGACACTTTTTGTCCCCATGATGCGTAGAATACAATGCAATAACACAAAAATTTGCCCTTGAAATTCAAGGTCAAGGACAATTTTGCGGCAACTTCACAGATCTTCACCGATCCGAAGATGTAGACTACGCCTATGGCAGCCAGGACCAAACATTTCTTTACACCCTGTACTTCCTAATCCTCATGGTACTCTAAAATGGGAAGAAGTGATTCTAAACGATGATTAACACTAATGTTTGACTCGATACTACACGACCATGAAAGGAAGTATTTGTGCAGGAGCGTGCACGCAAGAAAACTCAAAGTACGAAATTTTGTTTTTGCGAGTGACGACGTAGAGGCAGTGGAATAGGTCGGCGAGTGGTCGGGCAGAAAAAGGAATATCTCGCGGGCGATCTCTCGAACGTTTTCGTTTAATGCCGGTCATTAGTCACGGATGCGGCGCCATCAGGGAGCCGCGGAGGTCGTCGTCGGTTTCCGGTTGTGTATGTATCCTGGTCTGTGGACTCCGGTGCGACGGTTGAAACGAAAACAGGCCGACGACGAGGATAATAAGGACTCGTTAGCTGCCGGAGCAGCGGATCTCCTGCGGAAGACCAGAGCTCGCTTCCCGGCCTTGTTCGGGCCAACTTTTTCCGGGCCGATTGCGCTCGTTTCCGCGCGGGCTGCGGGATCAGCTTTTTAAAATGCCGGTAATTTCCATTTTTAACGAGCCACAATGGGTTCCCAGTGGCGCGCCGCGTCGGATTTATCTTCAACGGTCGCGTCCTCCCCCGCCAAACGATCGCGGATCGTATAAGGGGAATTAATCACGCGAAACTGTTGCAAAACCACCGGCCAGATTTTTCTCCGGTACGGTCGAGGGAAAAGCCGACGAGGAAGAGAGAAAAATAAAGAGAGAGAGAGAGAGATCCCCGAGTCCGCCAACGAACTTACTACCCTCCTCGTTTCGCAATGAACGCCGGTAATTGGTTGTTAATTAGAAGCGCCTGTAAACTCATCAACCGTGTTACCTTGTGCGCTGTGCGGCACGCACGATCAGCTTGACTCGGCCCACACCGCCGCGTCTGTTGGCTATTAAGTATCGCGTGAATAATAGCTTCATGGAATTAGGAGGAACTTAAGAAGTTTATATATTAAAGTTCGCTAGTTGAATTACAAACTTGTAAATCAGAAAGTTACGCGCGCCCCGTTAATGCTTCTTTCTTTTTTTAATTATGCGGGAAAAAGCGCACCGTGAAGTAGGCTACCGCGGACGGAAGATAATTTTTTGCTAGGAACGATGCAGAGTGTGGAGTATGTTCAGTGTGGAAACTCGATTTCCAAGAACATTTAGTTTAGAAATGGGTCGCGTTTGTTTCAGGAAAATATCATTTTAAAGTATTAGACTCGGTAAGTTCAATATTTTTATAGTTGAACCAATTCGGTCATCAGTGGCTTAAAGGAACAAACGAGTAATAGAATCTTGTTTGACCATAAATATACATCTATCGAAATGATAAAGAAATACATAGTGAGATGGTAAAGTTTCATCTAATTCCACAAATACTATACAGGGTGTTCGACTACAGGTGGGAGAAAATTTAAGGGTTGGTTCTTAACGATGCTGTAAGACGAAAATGAAGAATAAAAAAATTGCGATTTCGGCTTCGTTATTTAGCTATTAACAACGCGACAGTCACGTATCAAGTGACAGATGCATGCATACCTTGGTTCTCATTTGGGGAAAATTATTAATAAATTATTTGATTTTAATATTTTAGTAAATTTCATTAATTATAAATTTTTCCCAGCGAGGTGAAAATGTTTAACAAATCGTTAGACAACATTGATCTCTTTGACGTACACAATGTACACTTTTGTTAGACGCGTTGTTGATTTTTAATTGTTAATAGCTAAATAACGAAGCCGAAATCGCAATTTTTTTATTCTTCATTTTCGTCTTATATCATTGTTAAGAACCACTCCGTAAATTTTCTCCCACCTGTAGTCGAACGCCCTGTATAAGACAAGCATTAATATTAAAAAATGTAATAATACAGGGTGTCCCAAAACTAGTGTAGGAGCGGAAAATGGGAGGTTGCTTGGGTCATTTGAAGCAACATTTTCCTTTACAAAAATGGCGGCTGCGGCTTTGTTTAGGAATTATTAACGAAAAACACGGACCAATCAGAGCGCGATCTAGACGTTAATTGGTCGGATGTGCTATCGCATGTCTAAATCGCGCTCTGATTGGTCCGTGTTTTTCGTTAATAACTCCTAAACAATTCCACGGCCGCCATTTTTGTAAAGGAAACTGTCTCTTCAAATGACCTAAGGAACCTCCCATTTTCCGCTCCTACAGTAGTTTTGGGACACCCTGTATAATAAAAATCGTATTGTTGGCAGAGGGTTACTAGATTCAATACCAATCATAACATTTCTAGGATTCCGTTCCTTAAGAGGGTAGGGTACCCACGTGACATTACTAGAATCTAACCAGAATCTAACTAGATTTTGGGCCAAAACAGGGGTTTACGCGGGAACGTTTCACGTCCTCATACGATTATATTTTGAGCTGAGTGAGGGCTCATTCGAAAGAGGAAGGTTGCACGCAGTGCGGTCTTCTCATGTTTTTGTTAGATGATGTTTATACGAAGTAATATGAGTGTCCAAAGTAGGCGACACAAATAAAGAAAAATTCCGGAGATTCTAATATATTTTTCGTGCACAAAAAGATTTTTCGTGCACAAAAAGATTTTTCTCGCAAAAAAATCGAGAAGACCGCACAGCGTATAACCTTCCTCTTTCGAATGAGCCCTCACTCAGCTCAAAATACAATCGTATGAGGACGTGAAACGTTCCCGCGTGATCGCATTCAATTGTTCCCCAGATTCCCTTCATGAAGGGTGAGTAGAAGCCATTTTACTTCACCTATTTAGACGAAATGGCGCTTAGTCAGGTGAACTCAGGTGAACTATCAGCGTAGATTCGTAACAATAAATGTGTAAAGGACGTGAAGCCAATCGGATCCATTAATAGCAATAAAGATATTGATAAAAAGAAAAAAATCTGTATTGATAACGAAACTGAAGCGTTAGATTGACACGAATGTATGTTCATCATTGTTGCCAAATTGGTTTCCCGCGCGGGGTTTAGTCACAATGAAAAATACGAGTCACGTGGGTGCCCTATCCCCTTAATAAGGCAAAGTACTTTCGTGGCTGGATAAAACCGTTCAATTGCACTCTTGTTTTTAAATAGCGTCTTCGCTCGCATGCATCATAGTTCAGTTATCTAGGGCTACAGAAATACAAGGATTTCAGTAGAATAAGCCACAGGAGACCACCGCGACGTGGAACGAGGGGATCGAGTAGCACGCGAGGTAAACAAAAACGAGAAAGAAAGAAAGGGGTGAGAGACGAACGCAGGAAGACATGGGGAACGAGAACACGTAGAGAGAAGCGACGAGGGGAAGAAATAAAAGTCGAAAGGTGGGGCCGAGCGGGCGAGCGAGACGAGACGGCAAGGGAAATAAAAAGAAATTGTCATCGTCCGGGTGGTTGCAACCACCCTTGTAACCGTGCCGCTTCTTCCCCCTCTCGCTTCTTCAGTCCCACCCACGACCGAGCTTTCCTCAGTCCCGCTTTACAGCCACTGTCATTTGTTTTTACGTTCGCTCCATGTCGTTCCTGAAAATCCTTCGCCTGTCGCGAAAACCATTCGCCCGCCCTTGTCCTGCGAGATTTCGTCCTGGAGCAGCACACGAACAGTGAGAAAGAGAGGCAGGGGGAGGGAGACCGGAAGCGTCTCGCCAGGAGAACTCGCAGGAAGCCAAGCACGCGTGCGCGTCTCTCTCTCGAGAAGTTTGAAACGCGCCGGCAATCTCGGGGAATAAGGACGCGCGAAACTAACAGAAAATTTTGAAGTCTCCAGATAAAGGTGTTCCCTTCTCCTTGGCTGGTCCGGCTCCACAGAGTTTGTTGGATTGGAGCGGAGAGAAGTTTGCGCGGAGCGGAGCCGAGCCGAGCCGAGCGGAGCGGACCGCGTCGATCCCGCTGTTTTCTATATTTGTCGGAGTGTTGAACTCTCGCAGCTAGGAAAGTTTTCAGATGAAATTCTGTTTAACTGCAAGATCAACCGAGGATCTCGGCCCCGGTATTAACCTCCGTTGGATATTGACTTTGCCAGGATGTCTGGTAGACATCTGTATGGCCAGGGGATCTGGTTCGAGCCCGGCGTCGGATAATTTACCGGGACGGATTAATAATACCCGCCGTGTTTTTCTGAACTACCGCGGTCGAAAGTTCTGCCGGCATGTTTCAAGATTAACTCCATAACCGGCACGCTGGTCGGGTTTCCATCCACCGGCAACGAAAGTTTTCGTTTCTCGACGAACGAGACTGGAAACATTGTTCCGTACTCGGCACTCGAATATTTTCAGTCCGAACATGTGTGTCCTTTAAGATATTTTTCTGATTGTCCGTGTCCACCGGAAGCTTGCTCTTCAGATCCAATTTTGTTTGCAAGACGAGGCTTTGTTGAAATGAATTCTTTCGTATGATGAAGATGTTTATCCTGGCCAATGTACTACATCGTACAATGAAACATATAGGCTGATCGATAACCGGTGCTACAACCGAAAGGGGGGCCACTCGACATGTAAATTTTAAATTATGCATATATTTGTCCGTTCTCTGTATCTCGATCGTCAATTATTCATAACAATATATTAATGTTATCGGCACTTAAACAATGCATTTAATGGTATTTAAACGATGCAGTTATGGTAAAAAGAGGTTAAGATATGTTTCACGGTTAACACCATCTATTGATTGATCAATACAAAGATCGATATTCACTGATCCATTGTCGTTTCAAATCTATAATACTGCTTCGGTCCACATGTCACCGGCATGGAACCAACACGTTGTTCAATACTTATTAAGAATGTAAATTAATACTTTTATAAGCATGTAAGTTTTTACATACTTTGTCTGTGAATTTGGTGTTCTTCACACCTTTGTTAATATAAATCACGTTTTAAACATTATTTTTGATAATCCTTACAGACGCAATAATGAGATATATTATTCTTGAAGATGGTCTAAACTATAGACCGAAACGTTGAATTACATTTCATTCTATTTTGCAAACTTGCTTATTGTTCCAATTGATCGAACCAGGGTGCCGATAACATTAATATATTGTTATATAATATTTGTTCGTACCAATAAATGTTTTGGAGAAAATCGACTTTGAAGTCGACGCCGTCAAATTCGCATGCTTAGCATTCGTAAGTAGAACCGATAAGTCATGAGGAGACGCGTCAAACGATTACTATTCAACACCACGTCTTTCGACGAATTTTCAAACTCGATTTTCACGGAAACAAAATCTCGTATGAAAAATATTTTACATTATCAATTGATTTTATACGTAGAATGACCCCCTTTTCGACTGTATCATCAGTTACTGATCACCCCATCCATTAATCAAATTATGGTCAGCTACTTAGACCCAACTCGGATTGATTTGAATAAACTTAAATTAAACGCGAAAATACAGAAATTCCTGAAATTACGATTTTCACATTTTGGCTCCTGTCTCCTCTCCCCGTTTTCCAAAGTTTAATTTCGTTTGGCTACCATTGTCAGTCGGAATTACAGCTGTGGTCTATATCAACGAAGAGAAGTGTTGCGTTCTTTTGGGTGGATTCGGGTTTCGCGATGGTTCTCGCAGATCTCGTTGATGGTCCGAGATTTTGAGAGAGAAAGACGGGAGTAGGAGAGAACGTGATTGAGGATCTCGGAGCCCCCGGATAAAGGTTTTCTGCTTAAACTTTATACGAAAAAGTTTCCTTGAAAATAAAGGAGAAAGTTCGAGCTTATTTCCGACGAGAGACCAGCGAGCAAGATAGGGGCGAAGGTGATAAAGACAGTATCGCGTATTAATTTCGCCCGACTATTTAATTAGCAGGGCCTAAGTAGAGAAGATAAGAGTTTAATGAATACAGATAGCCTTGTAATCCTAACAGTTTTCTTCTTCCCTTCTTATCTGACTCTTCGCCATGACTCTTTGTTCCTTAAGGGAACAATGGAACGGTTTAAGCGCTTCGCGTAAAAAAAAGCACACCGTTGCCATGGCAACGAAGGATTTATTTTAAACCACCTCGGTTTTTTTCAGTTTAATGACAGATTACACAGTGAATTGTAATTATTATCCAATCGAACGGCTGCGGGGTCGACGACCACCGGAATTAAAGTCAATGACGTTGACTATCAATGCTTGTACTTGAAACAACTCTTTAATCAAGAATCACGGTTTCATCATGGTTTCATAGATCAGATTTTTACGTGTTAGACACCCATGATGTTGAATAGGCATCAACTAAAGTGGGTATTAATTACATTATGCATTTGTTGCATGTTCAAAGGTATAGTAGAAAATTAAACCATTAAAATGTTTCATTAATCCGTAAAAATTGCAAGAGTACTTACTGAACTGCGATGTGATGTTCGCCGGCTTCACGATCATCGGGCAGACCCTGAAGAGACCTAGCTTGAAGCGGACACTCACGACATTCGCATAACTACGCGGTAGCTGGGGAAGAATCAACTTCTCCTCGGTATGGAGCCAGGCAGGTCCTAAAAGGGCCGTGCTTAGGGCTGCCAGCGCCGCGATCCCACATACAACACCGCACCTGGTCAACCTGATGCCACCAGGACCACCCGAGCAACACATCTTTCGTCTCTGTGATTCCTCGCTTCCTTCAGGATGACATTTCTCAGCAGCACGAGGAATCACCTCGTCAACTTCAACAGCCCCCGTCTTTCATTGCAACTAATCACTTCCCTTGAGCTGCGACACATTATCGTACACCTTGCTCGCGAGTTCGCAAAACCGTTCAACGCACTGTTGTTCTTCGATTCGGGGAACACCGATTACATTGGAAGTTACATGTACCCGAAGCTAGAGGTCCTTGAAGCCGGAAGATCGCCGATTGTCCATCCTGCATCAAACGGAAAGAAAAGACATATTAGAACAAGAATAATTTTTAACATTGAATTTTTTTAAATTTATTCTGACTAGTTCTTTCATAATACCTCATTGTTCTATGCATTGAACGTGATTCACGTATACTTTACAGCTATAATGACAAGACTTCGGATTTTATGCATTTATGATCAAAATGGATACGTCTAATGTGAGACAGCAAATATATTTGAAGAATTTAAATATACTATTATATTATTTTTAACCTATTAAACGTACTCGACAAAAAATTAAACATTCATTTCACCCCAGCTTGTTGCAATTCAAGTAAACAGTTCTTAACTTGCATAAAGATATGTAAATCAATAGTATTATACAGATTTTACACATTTAAAAACCTCTATGTTTTATTTTGTTACGATTATTAAAGGCCAAAAGAAAATTTGAATTAACTACTCTTTCATTTTGCATAAGAAACTGCAGTCTAGTTATACTGTGCACAACTTTAACGGATGTTACAGAGGATTTCAAGTACTTGAGCCTATATTTAAGAAACATATCAAAATTATTTTTTACTTATCATTTACTGCAACAATAATCTTCAGAGTTATGTTAAAATAATATATTGAAGATGAAACAAAAACACAAAATATTTTAATCGTAAAATTTATTGCTGCATGATGATAAAATCAACGAATTTGTACGAAAATAATCCGAACAAAAACCGTAGATACGTTTCCAGAAGTTTAAGTAAAATGCTATTATTTAATATTATTTTAAGAATAAACCAATAGAATATTTACAAATTAGCTAGTTGCTATTTACTGTTTGCAATAGCTAAACTCCGGATTCTATACATTTATAACCAAACTTAGTAGTTGAAACATAAAACAAAATATTCAATTGAAAATGTGAATTTAAAAATATTACAATATTTTTGTCAGTCAATCATATTTTTGGAAAATATGAATTCATCTCCTGTTTCTTGTAATCGATTCACACAATTCTCATTTTGCTTAAAGGTGCATTATCTAATAACATTTTAACTGCGCGAGGTTGAACATTAATACGGTCACGATAGCATCTCGTATCGATTACGCTCTGCACTCTCGATTTTCACGAGGACATAGAGTGCACCTTAGACCTTTGGCTATTTGTCAGTCGACCAGCGATACCGTCGTCCGTGTTCGATGAAAGCGGTATAATCCGACCACGATAAGCGAGTTATCGTCCGTCCAACGCCGCGCCGTCGAGTTTGACTTTATCGAGTCCCGCACGGGAATTCTCGTGTCCATCGCGTGGCGTCGCGATTTAATTCGTAATGAAGCTCTTCCAAATTCTCGATCTCGCGGATTCTCAACCCGGAATAAGATTTCACGTTCCATCTAATGCTATCACGTTGGCATTAACCAATGCAATCACGTTGGCATTAACCAATGCAATCACGTTGGCATTAACCAATGCCAACACTCACTTTAGGTACTGTCATATTGTTCGAACATATCGTCTTTAACACTAAGTTTACGAGACTCGCCAATGCTTCCAAAGATGCATCCATAAGGAATTATTCAACGAACTTACTTCCTCCGGTATACATATTCTGATTACAAAATGCCAAAAAATTTAAATAGATCCTTGCCTTTTACATAAATTAATGCAAAATAGTCAGTCAGTTTTAGTGATTCCTAAACATAGTGTTAAACATTTGCCGCTGCATTTACGTTTTATTATATTTTACTTCATATAATTTTATTTTAAAATATCACGAATATGTTACTAAAAGTTCCATTAAAAAATACTTCAATGCAACAAAAACAAATATACTGCTTTCGATACCAGCGACGAGAGATCGAGACGTATACAAATGATATTAATAACATATTACCATAATCGAATCCTCGCAGTGGCAGTCATTATATCTATTCAAATCCCAGTACAAACATTTTTTACATAGTTTTTTAACCAACTTGTTTGAGGTTGATAAAAGTAGTTAACGATTCAGATTGGCTACTAGAAAATGACAATTAAATTGTGAATCCATAGAGTCAATAAACTTGTAAGTGGACACAGATCTCTCTATTTAGAACAAAAGTGTTCTACGGTAATAGTCCAGAACAGAAATACTCTAAAAAAATGTATTTTACATTTTAATAATTTTAAGAAATTGGAGATAGATACACACTGTAGTTATAAGTTATTAAAATTCTAATAAGATATTAAAAATGATATTGACAATAACTTAGACCACATGCATACTTATAGACCTGGCATAGATATACAGAATATGTGGTACCCACAATTAACGCCACAAGATAATTCAAAATTGTGGAAAGTGATATAAAAGCGAGGTATACAAGTATATTTATGCATTATTTTAGCTTTTCGGTACTGCGACTTTTCAACAGATTATAGCACTTTGCCCACAACCCTTGTTATCTGATGCCGGATCTATAAATCTATATGGTCTAATTATAAGACTCAAATGGCAGATCAGTGATGAGTGGACAGCTCATCTTTCTGCAAAATAAAAACTTTCTACCTGCATGGCAACAAACTGGAGAGAAATAGAAATAAATTTTCTTTCTTAATATGTTTCACAAGTTGAAAATAATATAACAGTGTTCTAAATTACAACTGTCCATTTTTGTCATGAATGCATAAAATCCGCTGTCTATTTAGTGATGAAATATTGGCCAGGTTTCGTCGCACATGCGCGCCCAAAATACTAACGATACAGATATAGTTTCTGACTTCGGTTAATTATGAAATACTTCAAGTGTCGCAGAACATTAAATGGTACATGCATAGAATTTAATCATAAATATTGGTTCCTTAAAAAAGTAAGTTCAGGAAGTATTTTAATTAAGTTAATTATTAATTAAAGATATCCTACTTTTATAGAAACGTATCAATACACAAGGTGGAACATGAACGAAATGAATCATCTTTTTGTTCAACCTAATTTGACAATTACTAAAATAATGATTGGTTTCAAAATATCCTACTTTTATAAAAACGTATCAAATATCAAGTTGGAAGATGAATGAAATGAATCATCTTTTTGTTCAGCCTCATTTGACAATTACTAAAATAATGATTGGTTTCAAACTCAGAATTAGATTTCAATTAGAATCATCGAAATGAGAGTTCCATCTCCACAAGAAATAACTGTCTCGAAATTCTCGATGAAACTTTAATAATGTCTTAAGCTAATCAAAAAAAGATTTGCATACTCGTGAGTGCCAATTCTCTCGACCATTTTTCTCAGTTGAATCGGACACATTATAACAATTCACAGCATGATTTTCCCAGAAAATACAAACCACCGTGATATCTAAGATATTGATGAGGCTATACCAACAGCTGAGACATCTAATTCAAGTTAAGTAACTCGTTCTCGTTATTAAAACTCATATCCAACTTTTCAACAGTCGCGGGGGAAGTTTCATAACGAATTCCGAAGTACAATCGAAATCTGCAATTTAAAGTTAACAGGAAATTTGTATTCCGCTGCTCTTTATCGGATACAAGTCTGATTGATATAAATTGCCTCTCCTGCCCCTGTGAAACTACGGAATGGTGAACTCTGCCCGGAAATATGCTAGCTAAATTTATAGAATTCATAGAATATTTAATTTCATTCGTTTAATTGTCTGCAATTGTATTAAACGAAATACTTGATGTCTTTGTGAACCATTAAAAGCAACTAAGTTAAAATTATAAGTAATAATATGCGTACCGTTCTGTGAGGTATAAAATTATTCTTTAATTTAAACAATTATAATAGAAATCTATTAGTTGATCACCAAGTTTTAGTTTCACTAAACAGATCGTGTTCTGATAAAAGATAGACATTATAAATAGAGTACAGTAGTAATACTAATATTTTAATACTACAATAAAGAAGGATAATATTGTGTATGTTATTATACTACATTATTAAAGGACAATGTCGTATTTTATAGAATTTAATTTAATCGTTTCCGCTATAATCTCAAGTCACATTCAAGAAGAAATTATTAATTTTTTTAAAACGAAATGAAGTTGTATTTTATCATATTGGAAATATTAAATAATGATTTTCGAATACTAATTTCAACAGACATGTAGTTCACGTGTTCGTTGCAGGAATTGTTGTAGGGGTTGAAATTAAGGGTGGGCGGAAACGCGGAAATTCGAGTTTGGGTACAGATAGGTCGCGTATTTTCCTCGGGATTGGGTCCTAACCCGACCCGAGGTTCGGATACCGAAATGTTCGCCAGTTGAAATATTCGCAGTTGGTAATACGATGCGATAAAATAATTTGAAACGACCGGTATAAGAATCAAACAGAATCTATCGTGCATATGTCAGTCATGAAGTGGTGGGCCGCGATCGTTAGCGCTGCTGGCCATTTAAAACAAATTCACACGGCGGCTTTCCATTCTCTTTTTCATCTGGCCGGGCCGTTGTTGGCCTGATCTGTTTCGCAGTCAGCGAATTTCGCGCGTGCTCGTGTTGGAACATCCGCTGGTCGGACACCAGCATCAATAAAACTAGCTCAGCGACGTTTCTGATCCGGTAAACAACCGGTCCTAGTATTCTTTGCCTGTTCCAGTAACAGCGTTGAAAACAGCACCGAGCTAGAATTCTAATTCTCATTCGGTTACTCACCAAACTCAAATATTTCCAACAATATTTTTCGATTCTTTAATTCCCTCCGACAATTATTCGTAAGTAGACTGTGAGTCTTTATAAAATATAAATTTACTGCGTCGGTTGCAAGAAACATAACAATTCATCAATTGCTTTTGTAGTTTTAATAAATTAAAGATATGCTGAGATTATTTTAAGTTTAATACTATTTTCTGAATCATGAGTACTACAAGCACCGAGTTACCAAACTGCCTCGAAGTTAATATTGTACAAACATTTCAAACAGAGAATTTTTTCAACATATTCTTATCAGAAAAAGTTATCAAGTTTTCAATGTTTCGTTCAATTTAATTATTTCAACACATTTCTGTATTCACAGTGGACCGTTAATTTGTATCAGCTGTTTTCACGCTTTTTGTAACACGATACATTAATTGTTTACATTATGTTCATTTTATGAGAATCGATACTATTTCACAACATTTTTATATCCTGCACAATTTAACTACGAATTTATTTTACACTCTACTTCATTCGGCATATGAGAATTAAACTATATTTCATCGATCTAAAAATTATGAAAACGAGAGTCTACGTGATATATAAGAATTATTAAAGGACAACATAGAAACGGACGTATTGCAGATCGAATGGCGGATTAAAATGTTGGAAATCCGAAGAGAATTAAAAGCTCGCTGAACAGTGCAATTCTACAATAGCACCGTGACAATAACTTTGAAATAAACTGAAATAAATTCTCTTATTAGCAAACAGACCATAAATATGATATACGTTTAACTAAAGCTGCGGACCAACTCCTGGCAGAAAATGTTCAGGCAATGCTTCAGAACTGGATTAAAAGTCCACGAAATTCGTGCTGGCTAGTCGTCGGTGGATTGGAGAAAATAAATCATGGCGTAAAACTGTCTCCCGATCTGCCGTCGCCAGGTTTGCCAGGGATATCCGAGATATCACAGGCGGTCCGCGATTGCTAAACACGCCGGTTCGACGAGTTGTGCTCGTATCTGGCCCCGTAGTTCACGTAATTTTACGATACAACGATTCGCAGTTTGCGCTCACGCTGGTCCTGACTGACCTGACGTTTGAGCGACGTATATACAGAGGGTGAGCATGTAGCATGAATGTTTTTCGGGACGGGAGTGGCACACGGCACGCGGCATCGTAAACGGGGAATTTACTTCCGCGAGAATATTTCCGGTGTTCGTAAATACGCGGAGAGAGGGCTGACTCGCAGCCGTCGCGATCGCGTGCGAATTTCAGCCCAGGCAAGTTTACAACGATCGCTCGTTCTAAGCAGCTGTGCCGCGGGACTCATTGAAATCCACGGATTTTCGGAAGTTGCGCCTCGCAAATTGTCCCGCCGCCATTGCCACCGGTGACACTTCTCTCTCTCTCGCTCTCTCTCGCTCTTCCTCTCCCTACCGCTTTCTCGTCCTTTTTCTCCTGTCTTTGTCCCACCCGCGACAACCCTCGCGCCCTAATATTCGTCACCAGCCTGCGGATCTTTATGCATCAATGCTATTCGCAAATTTTCAGAATACAGCGTGCCCTGAAAGGACAGTAGAGCCCATATCCAAAGTAATGGGGTGACTAAAGTGCTCGGTAAATGCACTTATTCGATTAACAATCACTCTTTTGATATTAAGGTTCATCGAAGTTATTGTAATTACCCCGAAAATCGAAAATCGAATTTTTAGCAGATCTTCACGTTTCATGGTCATTGGAGTCATTTTAGACTATTTTTATCAAAATGTCGGTGTGTGTGTGTGTGCGTGCGTATGTCCGTTTCAAATTTTTCGTTAACGTTTTCTAAAAAAGTAACAACGCGATCAGAGTGATGAATGATGCAATCGTTGTGCCCGCTGTAACTTAGAGCTGATTAGATTTTGGTCCATTTTGGTCAAGTAATTTTTTAGTTTTTTTTGTAAGGAGTTGATTCAACATTGCAATTTATACGAGAGGATGGAAATTTTCCACCGAATAAACAAACGTAATTATATATATTTCATTTTTATTTTTTTAAGTTATGCAACTAATCCTAATGTTACAGCTTATAACAATCGAAAAATATCCCGATGCAAGATTGAGTTATTTATCTCTACAGGGAAATGTCGCTTCAAATGATGTCAGGAACCTCCCATTTCCGGATGTTGAAGGAATTTTGGGACACCCTCTATATACAGTGACTCCCACTAATATTCGGACACTCTTACAAAGACGATAACTTTTTTAATATTGTACTATACGATTTGAATTTTTTTGGCAAGCTAGTGCAATTAGTTTGCCACAGGATGCGAAAAAAAATTTTGTGAAAAATCGCAATTCATCTGAATTATAAAAAAAATACTAAAAGTTGCATTTTACAACTTTTTTATGTGGACCTATATTGAAAATTTAAAAACTACGTTTTATAGACCTGTGTCAATTAAACATATTCTTAAAATTTTGTCAAAATCGGTGGACGTTGCGATGAGGTATAGACGTTTAAAGATACTAAAAATTGCAGATTTTCACGATTTTAGGCCTTCAACTGCAGTAAATCTAAGGATTCTTGCATCTTCCAAGGCTTGTCGTTTTTTTCCACATCAACCGATTTTAATGAAACTTTACCAGTGCATATAACTGACACAGATCTACAAAACGTAATTTTTAAATTTTCAATATAGGTCCACATAAAAAAGTTGTAAAATGCAACTTTTAGTATTTTTTTTATAATTCAGATGAATTGCGATTTTTCACAAAATTCTTTTTTCGCATCCTGTAGCAAACTAATTGCTCTAGCTTCTAAAAAAATGTTCAAATCGTATAGTACAATATTAAAACAATTATCGTCTTTGTAAGAGTGTCCGAATATTAGTGGGAGTCGCTGTATACAATTTGATTATATCCAGAATTAATATTTATACGATTTATTTTGCAACATTACTATGCTACAACAGGGAACCAAGTGAGCAACGAGCATACGAAGTTGGTTTAATGCGACGCCATATAGCAAACATTTTGGTAAGTAGAAAACTATTGAAATTCCCTGAAAATATATAATCATCTTGAAACGTGCACTAAATAAATAATGATACTAATATATTACAATTAACGAATCGGGAAGTTCTTTGTGTGGCTCCTGGAGAGTCACACACCAAATAAGATCCGTATCACTAACCCTCTCGCGAGCTTGCAAAGCGAGCGAGCTATAACAACCCCATCCGCGAAGCTCGCGAAGCGAGCGAGCAACAATAACCAGCTAGTTTGAATTAAAATCAAGAGTGTTTAAGCGAGGATCTTAGAAATGACTTTAAGGTATGGTCTACCACTTGTAATTCTTTTAGCAGTTTCTTTCTAGCATCGAGATATAATATAGAATAGTATTTCCTTCTTCTAGAACCCAGGATCCAACTCACTCTAAACTACCACCCCCTCTGTCGATCGCGTTAACCCACTTCGGCTTTTTGTTTATAATTCGCAGAACAGACGGCTGGGATGGTGAAAGTTTCGTTAGCGACAAACGGCGGCGACGACTACATTGAGAGGATTTTAATGAACTCTTCGTGGTGAACGACTTCGCTCGTTGAACTAGGTCGGGCATTGGACAAAGAGAATAGTTTTAACGAGCGGAACGAAGACACTAGATAACGATTCGATCACTGACTTTTGCGTTCCGGTTGTAGGTTTTGGGTTTGATAATGGCACGCGGCGTTAACTGGGAACGGATATTTATCCAGATGCCGATGTTATGGTAGGAAATTACACCGATCACGATTAGTACCATTCAAACATTCAAAAATCCGACGCAAGTTTTGCCTGCGATGAATTTTTAACATGTTTATTGAAAATGAAATTAGATTAACACGCTCGATACCAGCTGATTCAGTAACAGTTGTCATGATGATAATTATTGGATGCAATGTATACCTACTCTTCTAAAACATGTACAACGTATAACTTTTCTGACGTAGTAAGTTTCTTGAATATCCTTCTATGTATTGTACTATAACTTCATATCATGTTAGACATAACATTAATTTAGGTTCCTTTACATATAATATAATGGCTGGCAAAAAACGTGTTAAACAAATTTTTCAATTAAAAATAGATCAGCTTTCATTAAAAAATATTTTCTAGCATAGCTTAAAATGATTGTTAGAGAGGTTTAAATTGATAAAATCATTCATAAATAATGCATTAGGTAAGACATTAGAATGATTGAATCACGTAAAGATATTTAAAAAAAAAGATGTACGTAAAAAGATTCCCCATGATTTTTCAGCCCCTTCGGATGAATGTTTCGTACCAAAGTTAATCAGTATTTAACCGAAAAGAAATTGCAATTTTGTGAATTTATAAAATCTATTTTCAACAAAAAAAATCAAGATCACCGTCATATTTTTATATGAAACTGGGTATTTTTAACTTCATAATATTGTAGGCGACGTGGAAACGAATTCAACGACCTACTATACAATGTCTTTTTCATTTTTTTTGTTTTTCAGATCTTGCGACACAAATGGTGAACAGTTGGGGAAATGAGCATTCACAATGTTTATGTTCATTTGTTTACTTCTAAATGCGAGGCGTTGCTATTACGTACCGCCGAAATATTTCAAATATTCTGGCAATTGATTCACGACGATATTTTCTTTCTAGGTCATCTCTGAAAGTCATCGTATAGGTCACTGAATTTGTTTCGACGTCGCCTACAATATTATGAACTTAAAAATACCTAGTTCTATTAAAAGATATGACAACAACCTTGATTTTTTGTTGAAAATAAATTTTTTTAATTGAAAAAATTGGAATTTCTTGTCGGTTAAGTACCGATTAACTTTGGTGAGAAACATTTTTCTGTCCGATCATCCGAAGGGACTGAAAAATCGTGGTGACTAATTTGCGTCGCACCCTGTATAAATCAATCATTCGAAACGTAATTATATTTCTTCCTATTTACAAATTGGTTCAGCATATGATTGTGAAATAAGATTTCGCTACTATCTCTGATCATCATTGACTCGTTCTACTTACAGTGACCGTTGCCCATGGTTCGATGACCACCTCTTCTGCTGATACTATTATGTTCTGCTTAAAAATTGCAGTTACTTCGAGTGCAATACGAATGTTCACAAATATCCATACAACTTAACAAAAATATTAAAACTCTTGTACCGATACATTTTCTTTTACATTCATTCACAACGAGTTAAGGTATAGGTACTAGTAGTTGACCATGAACGAGTAGTTGACCATTTTATAGAAAAACATAAAAAATGAGATTTTTATAAGCTGTACACTTTTGATGGAAGTGAACCTCGGATGCCATACCATGTGTTGGTTAAATTTCTCTGATACTATTCTCTATTAACTTGCAACATCTACTCTGTTCCTCAATTAAACTTTTTATGGAATTGATTTGTTTTATTTCTTATATCATTCTTTAATTTGTAATTTGTGCTGGAAATTGTTGAAACTAAATGATGGTAAAATGATTCCCAAAGTTATTGCTTTAACCCTCTTTCTAGTGTAAGTGGTGAACTACTAACGAATAGGAGGTCAATTACTAGATTTTTCATTTTCATGAGTGGTCGACTTCTGAAGCAATTACTGAATCTCTAAATATGTTTCTTAAATTTGTATAAGTACACTTTTTTAAAAAAGTGGCCTTGGCACATAATTTAGAAGACTTGAAGAGTGTCTTCAGACATCGACTCTCGCTATTTAATGACAGAGTAAATGGTTACTATTGTTCGCGTGGAAAACTTCTCTTAATTGATCAACTACTAGTACCTTTACCTTACTTAAGTACAGTATGCGCGACTTGTTTTAAAAAAAGCGGTCAGGAAATGTAACTAAATAATACTGTTATTTGACGTGTGCAAGTTACGTGACTCTGCAATCTGCTTCGTAAATGTTCCAAATGAACATTCTTTTTAGAACACCCACGAGTGCAAACAAATTTGATTTCACAGATCTGATTTATTTTAGCAGAAGGAACCGTGCTGTACTCGGCAACAGCACGTGTCCTCGCTCATTTTGCGAAGGTGGACTGGGTAGCCATAACGCTTCCGGTGGAAGGTACACACCATAATTCGTGTTTTCCGCTCCGCCTATTATTCAGTTATTTCGCACTCGCACGCAAGTGTTCCGGCTGTGAAAAAAGAGCTCCCGCTTCCTCCTCCGAGCAGATCAAACCACCCACAATGGTAAATACGGTACCGGTAATGGTGAACTTGTACCACTTCCGGGTGCCACGATCGCTACCGTGGTAGAAAGCATCGTTTTTTCAAGATGCTCGCGATAAGGGCGATCGGAATTAATTTCATCAAGAGCGAACAAACGTTTTAATGATTCTTTTTTCTCCGGCATAACTAGAAACCCATTAACAGCGCTGGCAACGGCCGGGGGCAAATCCAAGGCGCCTCGTTTTTCAACTCCCTTCGAAAAGCCCTTTGCAATGCTCGCTGGATCGAATCCACTTAATCTTCTCATTTCACTCATATTTATTTACTTTTCAATTTTACCGCGGTGCATTGTGTGTTTGATAAAAACCACGTAATAGTGTGTTCCTATAAACGAGATAATATAAAGGGTGTTTGAGGAAAATTGCAAATGGCGTTCTATTTCGAAGATAAATGTAAAATTTGTTATAACTGGACTACGAATGATAAAAATGTGAAGCCATTAGCAGAATTTGTGGACTGATTCATCAAAACACATTTGTACTAAATGTTTACAATGTTTCTCCTATTTGACCTCGCATGACTGAAGGTTATCATTACGTTACGTACAAATTAATTTGTTTAAATACAAGTTCTCAAGTGCAATAAAAAATACATAGGATTCTTTTAGAAAATTAAAAGTCAAATAATGCCAACGCAAAAAAAGTTACATACCCTAATATTTATTGAAATAGTTTTGCGATCGAAAAGAATTGATAATAGATAGATGGTTTCGGCGCACAGGTTCGATCAAATATAAACTAAATTTCCATGTTTTATAACAAATTTGCAAGTTGAAATCTCGACGTTTCGATCCTGATGAGGATCATTTTCAAGAGATTTTTGCGTCTGAAACAAAGTGTAACATTGCAAAAATATCTGTATTTTAAAAGAAAAGGAAAAAACAAAGTTTTGAACTCGAAAAATGAAGTTATTTTTCTTACATGTTATATAGGAACGAAATTTATCTTTTATGAATAATGTGTTACTTCCATGCTGGTAGATAATGTACTAATGTACTGTGTAACCTTTAACAAGGATTTAGTACATTATCTACCAGCATGGAAGTAACACATTATTCATAAAAGATAAATTTCTTTCCTATATAACAAGTAAGAAAAATAAGTTGATTTTTCGAGTTCAAAACTTTGTTTTTTCGTTTTCTTTTAAAATACAGTTATTTTTGCAATGTTACACTTTGTTTCAGACGCAAAAATCTCTTGAAAATGATCCTCATCAGGATCGAAACGTCGAGATTTCAACTTGCAAATTTGTTATAAAACATGGAAATTTAGTTTATATTTAATCGAACCTGTGCGCCGAAACCATCTATCTATTATACTCTAACATTTATTATTTGAAAAAAAACCGCTTGATAGTGTTAATTAGAACACCTAGTATATCGGCTTGAAATATTGCAATTTTGCTGAAGCTCGCGATGCAATGTTAGCAATTATCGTAATTCGCAAATTTGTAGGCAACAATTAGATACAATAGTGAGAAAAGCAATGGTGATTATTGAAACAAAACCAAACCTCTCCTAGTCGGTAACACCACTTACTAATTCAAACCATATCAATCGCTACCATGTGGAATTTTTAGTGGAACTATGGAAATTTCGCTGACTGTACAGAAAGAGAGGGTAACCACCAGAAATTGAGTAATTAAATGAAGATCTCGGTGCACCGATAACGAACGCGTTAAGGATCGTGTAAATTCATATTCGCCATAACCGCGTAAGTACTTGGCAATCTACTAATCACTCAATGAACAAGCAATAACCGCTTGTAGCTCGCTGCGGCGTGGATTCGCACACTAAAAATCTCGTTAAAAGGAGCCACGGGGAAAGTGTGCAAGACGAGGCGAGGCGAGGCGAGGCGCTCGCGAACGCCACTTCCTGCCCCCGTTCAAAAGAAATAAAGTAACACGGGGGGAACCGCGGTCGAAAGAAGTAATTAAACCTTGGCTCGTGTTCCCGTGTTCGCCCCTCTTTCATCTCTTTCAGTCGAAATTCATTGGTGGTCGTCGAGGGAGAAGTTTCCGTTTAAAAACGCACGACAGTTTTTCCGGGGTCCCGGTGAAGAGGATTCGAAGGAGGCGAGAGGACATCAAAGAACGCTAGAACAACCGGACTCTGCCGACGCGCAAGTGGTGGTGGTCGGCTCTCAGAAACCGCATCGTGGAATTTTTCAACTTTTCTCGTCGGACCTGTCGTGGCCAGAAAACGACAGAAAACGGCGGCGAGGGGTGGGAGTGGAGGGAGGAAACTTTTTCAACGCAAAAAGAAAAGCGATCAGAAAAAGGAAAACAGAAAGTGGAAAGAAAAAATAGTCCGGGCGTCATTCGCGAGAAGGCGAACGAGAGGAGAGAAGCTTGCCGCTGATCCTTCCAGGCGTGAATCGTGGTTGGTTCGAACTTTTAATTACCTGGTACTTAAGAAATGGTCTACGAAGAACGAGCAAGGAGGGGAGGGGATAAAAGACGAGAGCCCCGGCAAAAGAAACCGAAAAATAAAATAGAAGAGGAGTGGGGGTGGGAAGACCGAACGAAATGGTCTGCGGAACGTGTGCGAGACCAACCGGGAAAACAGGTTCGCGTTTGTGGAACAGACTTAAGCAACCACTCGAAACTGCTTCCCAACAGGAACGAAAATCATTCGAGTATTCTTCCCAGCAGCGAGTCGGAGGGTGCTCTGTCGGAGCCCGCAACTTCCACGGAGGCCCCGGCTTTTTTTCAATTAATTAAACCAGGAACATTCGGAACGACCGGTCGATTCATGGCGATTTATAAATTAGTCGCGAACCGGTTATTGGAATTGGTTTAGCAGCAGGAAATGTTTTTCTTGTTCGTAATCGTTCCACGTGATATTAAAAAAGTTCGATAACAGAGGAGGAGGAGCTTCGATCGGACCGGTTTTCAAATATTTAGAACAAAGTTGCGGGTAATTTGTTTTCTATACACTGTGATACATGATCTAGCGGTTGAAACGTAACTCTAATTACACTTAATGTGATGAAATTTGGTTAGGCTAATTTATTGTGATGTCCTTGTACATAGGTACAGTTAGGACAATTCTATTGCATTCCTTTAAAATGTATTACTAGGGTAACTGCACCAGTGAATAAACGGGCACCAGTAAATGAACGCTTTTGTATATTTCAACAAATTTTAACCCACACGGCATACTAGCGATAAAATTGTGATTAAAGAGTTAAATAAATAGGAGAATATTGTTTAATAATTTTGTTCACTCATTCGACTATCGTTGTTCAATTACTAGAATGTAGTGTTCATTGACTGGTAGTTTTTATATTTTTTATTTAACGTTTAATGAAGAAAAATAATAATAATTTCATTTTATTTGTGTTCATTCATTTTTGACAAATGAAGTGTAGGGAGCCATTTGGTATATATGAGATTCCTTTAATTAACACATTTTTTTTTACATAAAATATCTTCTTGAACAATTTCTTAAATGTTCATTCACTGGTGCAGTTACCCTACCTGTATAATTTCTGGAAATTATAACCGGTTAAGTTAAAGAGAGTTCAAATTTATCACCGATAGCATTGATTTTATTTTATACAATTTTGATTTATTTACTCACGATATACGAAGTGTGTTATCAGCCAATAATAAAGTTGGTTATTTAAACAAATCAGTAGCAAACAAGCAATGGCGGAAATCTGCAGCAGATTATAACCATCATAGGTCGGTATGAATAAACTGTGAATTTTTATGCAAAACAAAAATTATCTTGGCAATTGCAAATATGTATTTTCTTTCTCAATTATCGAAAATGATGTAATAGTACTCTGAAATTCTAACCCATTCATTTGCGTTATAAATGCATGAAATCCGCAGTCTAATTACGATTAAAAGAGATAAAAACTTTTATTTACACTTGATGCACTATCTAAAATTATATCAAAGGTTGAGTAAATCTACAAAAATGATAAATAAAATTAATGCACTTATACAATGATAAAATATTCTTTAGTATTAACGGTATTACATTTATTAAATAGAAAGGTGAATATGAAATACCAGAAAATCGTAGAGGGAAACTGGTGGATTTTTATGATTACAGTTCGATATTCTGGAGGAAAATCTCGGCGCGGAATTATTATTTCCGGTATCAGAACAATATATGCATTTCCGGCAGATAAAACTCGCGATACGCGGAGGAGACGCAAAGCTGGCAACTGATTTTTCGTCGACCCTTCCCACACAACTGCGCTGTATTTCTCAACGGATCGAGGTCGGTGTATATTTAATTGAAAAACATGTAATTCGTAATTTCCCTCGGGAGAGGTTCGACTCGTCTTCTTGATCGTTAAGCTCCGCAGCGGGAAATTCGTGAGACAATTTTGATATTGCGTCGAGCGTTTCCACTCTTCGTTTTTTTTCACAACTGTAAGTCCACTGAACCGTGTAGATTCAAATACTTACTCCCGGAAGCGGATAGATGGATACGAATGCGGCAAACATGATCATTTTGATCGATGTAGAATTTCCGTGGAACGTAGAATACAAACAAGAATTCTCTCAATTAAAAATTTCAATTCTTTCAGCTGAAAGCTTCACTTCTATTTTATCGATTGGACCAATAGAGTTAAATAAAATTTCAAGCACTGTTTTCATTAAAAAAACATATCGGAGTGCAAACTAAGTTGTTGCACTTCTTGTTACAAAATGGAAACTGAAAAACCCTTTCTGAACAATCATGCAGTTTCTATCAATTTTAACTATTCTTTTCTATCCACAAGAGTTGAAAATTCTTCGTGATGAAATTAGCAGTTTCAGAATCGATAAATTACAGTTTTCAACACAAATACGATGTTCATAATTTTGGAATATCTATTTGAAAAATTCACTGATTTAATCATGATTATCACCGAGAAAGTTACGTAACTTTTACTAATTTTAATGACCGATTACAGTTTCAAATCAATTTCGACATAAAGTCTGTATATAATGAGCAATAAAAGTATTAAAGAATAATCTGTATTTAAACATTAAACAAATCACGAATAATTATTAATATGAACAATTAAACAACAGAATGAGGTTAAAGAAATTTCGAGCCGTTTAAATATTTAATAAACATTCTTTCTCCGCGTTTCTTTGTAGGAGAAAGCAGTGACGGATTCTTTAGTCGGTGGGAATATCGACACGATAATTTTCCCTTACGTTTCGATGCATTCAAATGAGAATGTTGAAAATGCGTTTGCACACGTAAAACGCATTCCATAGTTGCTTTGAAAGGGGGAAAAAGGTTTTGCATTCTATATTAAAGGCAGGGTTCGATAAAAGTGGAACAGTATTTTCGCCAACATTTCCTTCCGACATAAATAGTGTATCCCGTTCGCGTAAAAAACCTAACGAAAAATCCATGCTTTGAACTCTGTTCGTTTTTTGGAATAAACAGGGGAGGGGAGAAAGACCTTTGGCAAATAAAATAGTTGGAACGGATGGCTCTGTCGATTCGGCGGCACTCCGAAAGAACTGCATATATGCCCCTCTTTTTCGAAAGCTTTCCACCATGAAGTTTGAAGTCTCGCGTAATTTTCAAAGCTTTCGCCGAGTCAGCCGTGCAGTAAGATTGTGAAAAACGCATCGATTGAGTTAGTACTATTTACAATTTTGCGACAGTGACAAAGTAATACGTCCATAACATCGATCACTTTCAAAAACTTGTTGTGGACATAATTTTTCTTTGCTTCCTGTATGTATAAATTACTGATTTCGTATGAATTATTTATTTCACGATTACCATAGGTGGAACTACTTTATTGTTAATTGTGTTCTATATGAGAAAGAAGATTTATATTCATTGTATACCTATAATTCATATTAATGAATCAATATTGACAACATAAAGATCTACTTATATTTCGATTTAAAAAAATTATTATTATCATCACTTTTGTTGGAAGTATTTGGCGTTTGTAAATGACAAATGCAGTAGACAACGTTAATGCACGATTTAAAAATTACTGAAAACGTGGATAAACAAAAAAATCCTTACTGTTGAAAACATTTTTTTACTATTTTGTACGTTTCCGCAGCTTTTCCTGGTTGTACTATAAAAATGGTTGAAGAAACACAAAAACTGTCGTCGTGGTAATTCGGTAAAATCGCCGATTGTTAAACTAGTTGCTCGTGTCCATACATGGTGTTTGTTTTGCTGCAATATTGCATCGAACAAGCCGCAAACGTTTTCTACCGTTGCGAGAGCTTTCGACGATTCAATATTATCAATTATTCGCGACGCTATCACTTCTATTCCCTTCTATCGCAGTGACAACATCGCGGTAAACGACCGAGCACCTCGCATCTCGAAAATAAGAGACGTAAACAATTTGCGGGGAAAATGTGGCGTGCCTCCGCTCGTGAACACACGGGGGAATATCGAGTCGTTTATTTCCCCGTACTGTGAATCATCTAGGCTAAGATAATACCTCAGCGACCGCGAATAACAATTTATCTGAAACGTTCTTTCGGGATCACGAAAATGGAAGAGGCGTCTAGTCTAGCCCCCGATTACCGTGCTCGATACTCGAGAAGTCCCCCATTGTCATTTATCAAGATCTGTTCCGAATAAGGCAGTGAAAAGCACGACTAAAATATATAAATTGTTCATTTTCGCGTTTAATTAAAAAGGCTACAAGGTGGTCGAAAAATTTCCCCATTTCAAACACCATACTCTGTTCTTAATAATTTTAAAAATTTCTTAAAAATTGTTTGTATTAATTGTAAGTGGACATGCACTACTTTTCTTTATAATTTGATGGAATTGAAAATAATACAACGGTATTTGTAAATTCTTATTTTTGTTTTGAAATGTGAAGTCTATTACGTACTAATATTGTAATATGAAGTTTTTAAAGTGGAAAATTTGCCATAAAATATTATTTGCAACGTGTGTTCTTTCGGTGCCACATAAACATAAAAAATACAATTTTGGTTGTTGAAACAGAGAGATTTTAAATTACGCGTTTTGGTGACAACACCCTGTATATAGAAACGTTGAGGTACTTGATTATTTGTTTAAAAATAGTTCGATACGAGTACGTGTATTTTAAACAATATTTCCAGTATTTTCATTGCATAAATAATTTCAGCAAAATAACAATTTTAAGAGGTATTGTGGAACATGATAATTTATTCGACATCTGATAACGTTCCTTTTTACGAGTTACTATTTACACTGGAAGGTTTAGTAAACTGATAGAATTTTAGTAATATGTTCTAATTTGTTGTCAATATTATGAAAATATATTTTTTACATAGATTGATTTATTAATTTCTGATGAAAGTGTTATTATAATTCCAATACGCGAAAATGAAAAGTTTGGTGATATTATTCTAATATGAATAGTACAATTTAAAAAACATTTCTTGGCATATATCCAAATTGTTTCGAACATTTTGCATTTGAGACATACAAATATAAATAATAAATAAATAAATACGTTACAGTAGTGATTAAAATATTATTGATCATTAGACTGCGGATCTTTATGCAAAACAAGTATGTTCTGCATTGATTGTGGAAAACAAAAATAAAACAAAGATTGAGATTTCATTCTTTAATAGTTTTAGTACATTGAAAACAACGTACCGATATATCACCCAACCAATGCCTGTCTAACTGCATAAAAATCTGCGATCTACTAATCATTGTAAAAAATGTTGAGTGTTAAGACGAGTTAAAAGTATGAAAACCATTATGAAAAATAATTATCAAATAATTAACTGCGAACTAAAATTCTGCAGGAAACTACGAGACGAAAAGGTGAGTTTGTAACCAGCAGTGAGACGTAAAATTCACTAAAGCTTCGTGTAACACAGTTTCACAAACGAAATTTGACTACCAGGTCATTGAAAGCTAACTATGTCCTGTGTTTATCCGTTTCACAAGGCATAATGGAACACTCCCGATTCGAGCTACTAATTGTAAGCCACGTGTTGACACGTCATTGTCCGTTTTCATTTTCCCACAGTCCAGGAATCACTAATCTTGCTGACCAACAGTAAATAAGCAACTCGAACATCTTCCGAGAAATACTACTGATATCGTCCTCGATTTTATTCGATTTACTATTGAACTTTCATTATTATTTAAATTTGAAACTTTCTATACCTTCGCGTTTCATTGATTCTTCCATTTCGATTTCATACACATATATACTCTGTGAAATGTGCTTAATTAAAAATCCTGGTATTCTAATAATTCCGTTGCTTGTCCAAAAGGAATTTAATGTGCCACATTGAGATTATCATAATCGGGAAGCTGTCATGCTGACAAGACCCAAAAATGATCCATTTGTTCACTTTCGCATCAAACGTTGCAGAAAAATAATAATTCCATCAGTTCGAATTCATCACTCCTTTACAAAAAGAGAACACCTAAAACTCTATCGAAACAACCAGAAGTTCACCCACCACTTGGAAATCTCGATAAATAACAAAATCATGCACATCAAAATTCAACTCATCAACACGTACTATCAATATCTATCCGTGACAATAAAAGTAACACAAGTGTCCCAAATTTCAATGATCGTGTAACGAAAATGATAATATTGTTGCTGAATACACAGAAATAATCTACCATTAAACTATATAACGAGTCCATCGATTCCATTTCGTAAATTCTCAACAAAAAATCTACAAGGTAGGCACCCGTTAAACCACCCTGCACTCTGAAATTTCGATCACGGATCATTAAAAACCTACCCGTCAAATTTCAAGCCGTCAGCACGTAACTAATTAAAGTAATTATCAGTAACAAGAATAATCTTTTCAAATGTCAAAACAAAGATAATGATCGTGTTGATAAAAGTGAACGTAGTAACGCGCCCTTAAACTAACGGAGTCATCAATTCTCAACAGAAAGTGAACAAATGTATAAAACAAATGTACAAAACAAATGTACAAAACAAACGTACAAAACAAACGTACAAAACAAACGTACAAAACAAACGTACAAAACAAATGTACAAAACAAATGTACAAAACAAATGTACAAAAGAAATGTACAAAACAAATGTATAAAACTATTTATTAAATCATCCTTTACTCTAAAACCTCAAAGTCATACACATCAAAATTCAAGCCATCACTAGATAGCACAGTCTCCATCAACCCCCACAGATGACAACAAGAATAATAAAAATTTCCTAAACTCGATCACACGATAAAACCGATAACTTCGTTAGAAATACAGACGCAGTTGCGTATGCATAAACAAATCCATCAGTTTCAATTCACCAACTTCAAAAAAAATCTACGAAACAATCGTTGAACCATCCATCATCTATTTACTCATGAATTTCGATGATGACAACAATGGTGACGCAAATATTTCAAATTTTGAATGATCATAGAGACAATAACTTCGTTGATGATGTGCGTGGTAACTTACCCGAGTTGACAATAATTCCAGAAAAACCGGAAGCCGGGGCGCTGTTTCGTTCGACTTCACCAGTTCACCACTCAACCACAATGACTCGTGAATGTGCGTAGGATACTGAACACGGACCACGAAAGCATGTATCGAAGAGGTAGAACAACAATCCCCGAGAGCACATTAAAACCACAAAACATCCAACGGGAACACGGCACACGAACGTACGGGATCGAGAGGATCGAGGGACGCTCCGGCACGTTCGTTCTCGACGGCGGCCGGTGGCGAACTAACCGTCGTAACGCGCGCGCCACCGTCTAAAGTGCGCCGCCGGCTTCGTCGTTCTGACGGAGGGTGGGACGATCTGACGGTATCTTTTTGTCGCGGGCTTTCTTCGAGGTAAACGCGCGTGAAATCGTGATCGCGTATGGTTCATTGGGCTCGGGGTGTTCGTGGCTCGTTAGCGGCGCCGAGATCGATCATATATCGTAATTAACATGTTCGCAGTCCTTTGGACGGTATCCCTCGATGCTAGGGGGAGCATTATTAGCTCCATGCACGCAGTAATTCGAAATCCTTTTTTCTGCAGTGCTCTGAACAATTCTGCAAATTTTTAATAAGCTATACTGAAGTCAATTACGCGTGGAAGAGATCCTTTACCCTCTTGCCGTTTGCCGTACCTTTTCTTTTACAGTTAGAGTAATTAGAACGACTTTACCCCGAAAAGTCTAGTAAAGAAAATTTATATCTCTTGTATGGCTACATTTATTTAAATGCTTAAATATTGATTGCAAACGAATCAAATTTGATTTCATCTAAAATGAAACGCGTAACATTTAAATTTTTTTAAAAACCGTCATTACGAGTCTGTCTTGTCAAAATACTGCAAGGGGTTAAGCCTATCTTAATACACCAAAATTTTTTACTACTGTCTTTAATCCTTTCCGATCCAAGCTGACCTCTCTCTTTTATTGCAGACCTTGTTATGATATTCGTTCGTTCATAAGGAAAGTAACACAACTCAAATAATATATTTCTATAAAAAGTATAATACTAAATATGTAAATTATGGCGTCTCATGTACATATTACTTAAATGGGTAGGAATTGATTGAATGCCTACTGTATCTCCTTGGAAATGATTTCTCGTGTTTCAATCGATCAGCTTTGATCGAGTACATAGTCTTCGTATGAGTCACACTCGTCATGAAAATTTCAATCAAAATCTAACAAATATGAATATTATGCCTTTCTTCTTAAATAAAATAAAATTTAATTAAAATAAATGTAGCAATACGGAAAATATAAATTTTCTTTTCTCTTCTACGATATTTTCAGGGATACAGTTTTAACCCTTTAGACTCATTTGTCGAGTGACTCGATATCGGATATTTGATTCTTCCTTTATGTATTTAATTCGTATTTTTTAAAAATGAAAACAAATACGAGTTCTACAAATATTAATTATATCAAAGTTTGATAGCTATATATAATATAATTAGTAAACAGCATTTTGTAAAATAAATAGCAGTCAAGGAACTCAGTGAAAATATTTAAAATATTAGGGATTTATTGACAACAAAATCGAAAAATAATTCAGAGTAGAAACGGTTAATTATTGTAACTGTAAAGAAAATCGTACCGCGAGAGGTCAAGATCGCTGTTGCGACAACACTGAAGGTCAAGCGTACCATTTCTCCAACGTATTAGGAGATATACCTGGAAAGGACATCATAATACGCAAAAAATCCATGCGCATCGGCTCCGAACTAGTCGTTTATTATATTACAAACACGTGCGACATACATATCGAAGCGACGAGTGAATACACTCATAAATCACGTCAATGACGACCGGAGACAATACGAAAAGGAATTTCCTTGACGGTATCCCACTCCTCAACCTAAAGTTCTTCCCATAGACCGACGGCGTCCAATTAATAAACGCTATGTTTCCCCACCTAAATCCACCCTTAACCGTTCAGGAAAGCACCGGGGTACCATTCTCAGTACTATGTTGATCGTGATAAGAGTAAGAAGAATAGGAATATAGGAAAATGTGTCGTGTAGTGTTTCGTTATTGTGTAAAACTGTGAACGTAATCGAGTAAATGGCAGTATCAGTGGATGTGACAGAGGAGCAGAGGATTCTGAAAAATTTGTAAGTACATATACTTTGCATTAGTATTTTATAATGTGTGATTAATATTCTTATCACTATAACTAGACAGCAGATCTTTATGCAAATAACAATTTTCCACTTGAATTGCAACAAACCGGAGTGACACAGAATTTTATTTTTTCTATTAATATGTTCGATAGATTGAAAATAATATCAGAGTATTTTGGAGTTCGTCTAATGTTTTCAATTACACGTATTCGTTTTTGTCATAAGTGCATAAAAATCTGCTGTTAACTATAACAATGGATATTCTTTCATGTTTTGCAATTTAAAATTTATGATCTAAATGATCACTAGTCCTTGTGCACCCTATACATAGATACGATCATATTCTATGTACGACATTTATTTTTATCTGTGTCTTAAAAGAAAGAACGTATAAATGCATTATAGTAATTTATACTGTGACTGCAATTTTGTCCATCTATAAAATGTAGTTACACTCATTAGTAAACGTAAATTAATTACTATCACAGCAGTGCGAGCTCAGTATAATTAGAAATTGAATAAAATGTAGCTATTAAATTGCATAAATAAAATGAAATTCAGTGGTTAAATTTTCAAGAATTCAGTTTTATTAATCAATTATACTATAGTGACCACTTTTTTCAACAATAAGAGATGAATGATGACTATGTCATTATTTTTTTACACTTTGCTATGCAGTATAGTTTGTGACATCTATGAAAATCAGACAGGAATTTGTGCAATCATCTAATATATATTTGTATTATTTTCAATCTCACAGAATGATTAACAGATTAATATATTACATATGTGAGATTGATCGAAATTCTGTTACTAGGTATTTATAATTTTCAATTTCATTCCACTATATACATATAGTTCCCCAGTAATTTAAAATACTTGTGCCACTTTCATAAACTTTCTGCTATCCTGAGCTCGTACTGCAGTGACAGTAATTACTTTAATACAGTTCTTCGCGAGCTTAAATAATCATCTTTTTATTATACATCATATTATACGTCGAGTAACTCCGTCGATGAAACCAACTTTAGAGAACGATGTTTCTGCTATTTCTGAAACGGCAACATTTATTGCGAGCGTAATTAAACTTTCGCCATTCAGAAACGGCGAATGATTATCACGACTGAAGAAATGCATCATACGACGTTGATAAGGTTACAGAAATTCCTCCCGAACTGATAGGACAAGCCACTGCAAGTTTAATGCGAGCACACGTGTAATAACGATTACAATGATCGTATACCGTCTAGGAAGCATTCGTACATAGTTCTACGACCAACTGAGGCATTCCTGCATTGCAGAATTAACTGCAGTTGAATTGTCCCCGCTGCTAATAATTTCCGGTGTTCTTTGTCACGTATTTCATGCTTTACTATGAGTTACGCCGTTCTTGGGCCATCGGCATTGTACAGATTCTCGTTGTTAAATTGTTAGCGAATGGTAGAAATAGCCAATTATTAATTACTGATCCGCTGCACGTTGCACGCTGTCTCTCGTTGTCTACAGGTTCAAAGGATCACCAAATTAATTTCGAATACTGTGTTTTACCTTTTGCACTCACAGCCATTTTACCTCAAATACTAAAAATTTTTTTTATCTGGAATAATTCCATTGTATATGGTTTTTCTTCATTTTATGGATATGCAATTTATATAACACCTAATACCTCATATCAGGTACCATCGTACCATTAATCAAAATGTTGTTTACATTATTAAATACGTTGGTATTTAATCAATTACTACAGATTTAAGAATTGTATAAGATGTTATATGAATTTCGTATTTATACGAAGAAAAAATTAATACACAATAGAGTTATTGTAGGTCGGATGAAATATTTTACTTTCGAGTTAAAATCGCTCCGAGTGCAAAGGGGTAAATTGATAATCGATCGGATACCAACATATTTATTGATCTAAACACAAATTTGTGGACAATGGTAGAGAAATTTTTACTGGTTACTCTCTGTGAGTAACCCCTTGCCTGCTAGGGGTTAATATTATTTGGAACGATAATAGAGAACAGTTTCAGTGAATCCAGAAAGTAGTTGGACATTAAATTTCCCGTTATCGAGAGATTTTCGATATTTGAATAATACACGTGGACTCGGGTCATAGCTTTCACTTTTGCCATTCATCATTCAGTTTTTTCTATTGTTGCATAAATAAATAAATATTGAAAACGTAGCGAATTGAAACGTTTGTAGATACATTGAAAAATATTTATCGCGACGGAAACTACAGTAGATTTAATAAATAACTTGGATACGACGAGGATCTAACCCCAGAATCAATATACAGTAATAATAAAAAGATTTCAGAACAAATTTGTTTAATCAATATTTAATAAAAATTCATCTTCTCTTTGCAATATTCCTTATTAAGTATTTATCGATATTTATGTAACTTCGTGTACGCGTTGTATACACCAAAATAGGGGACACAGTTTTTGGATTTTCTTTGTTTTTGTCATTTAACAATGATAATTAAATATGAATTTTTTAAATATCGATGAAACAAATGATTTTTCCTGAAATCACAGTAATTGGAAAAAAATCTATATCAAATATTTTTCAACAAACTACATCCTGTATAAATTTCATTCAAATCAGCGTGTTAGACTTGGGTAATGTTCTGTGCTCGATAGATCCTCATGTTATCTAGATCTAATCCAATGCTACCTAATGCTATCCAAGACTAAACACAACTTAAAATAATCGAGAAGGCCCTGAACATAATTGTTGCTCGAGCTCTCGAAAAAATTTGCAGTAAGTGACTCTAAAATGTACATGCTTTACGTGAACACTCCACATAATTTTATACGATCCTTCGAATATATGGACGTTACTGTGCATTATATGCATGTCCATAATAACTTTACGTTTCGCGATGTTCCCTTATATGGCATTCGGTTTGAGAGACGTTCAATAAACATCGACGAGAGGAGGAACAACGACGGAATTTATGCTGGGGCCTAAAAGCATTTCGCATTTCATTTCGACGTGCAGATGCAGCCTGGTACAGAAGCACGCGATACACAAGCGAGCGCGGACGACTGCTCCCGGAAACGTTGTATATAATTGTGTTATAATAGCTTTCGCAGGTGTCGGCTCGTTAAATTGTTAATATATCGCTGCGCGAGACTCGCGGAAATTTCACCAATTAATGCTGTACCATCGCCCCGGAATTACCTTCGATGTGTGACACTTTCATTTTCATGAGTGCCGGAAACGACGTTCCACAACTTGGCGCTATAACGGAACCGAGCATCTCGCGAATTAATCAATTACATCAACGCGATCGATGCCTCGCTTTGCGTTCGGATGAACTGATGACTCTCGACATAGGTGACTCCAGCGATAACACGGTACCTGCCGGGATATGTAACGTTAACATATGATAAGAGTGCTAGCTTAACTTCGCTAAATCTGTTAACTGTTAAATTTTGCTTCGAAGAACGTGTACTTGGGTGCTGAATTATTTTTAAGTTAGCATTATTTTTTAGTCTTTTTTGGCTAATACTAAATCGGACAAAGAATTGAACAGCCCTCTGCTCGAAAATGATCGATTTTTTATTTTTTGAAACTATGTGCCACCACTTTGAAAAATCTGGAAAAATTATATGTTAACAATCATAACGAGATTCTAAAACTATAAAAATATAAACGTAGTATTTCATAACTTTTACCAGAAATAGGCATTTCAAAAATTTGCTTATTATTTATAATGAGAAATTACAGAAAACCTGACTTTCTTTATCAATAAGTTGTCTATTTCAAAATTTAATTTGGTTTAGGGGAACTTTTGACCTGCTTATCCGACTGTATCCTTTCTATCGAAATTAAATAGTCTTAATAAAATTTGCAAAATTTCAAGTTTTGAGACGGATCAATTATGTGAATTGCTGGTCTGCCAACTAGTTCACGTAAAAACGGAGTTGTACTGTATTTATTTTTCACTTCGATATTATTTCAAAATTGACTGTGCTTGTGTCAACAGAACTTTGTTTTTATATCGATTTCCTTTTGTTAAAAAAAGCAGAATGGATTCTGGATTTACATAGTCGCTGCAAGTAAACTCAACACTGAAACGTGTAATCTTTGATACGAGTGATTGACCAAAATGAATATTTGTGTGTGTCAATGTATTTTCTACATAAAAGAAAGAAAAATAAAATTAAATGAATCGGTTTGGGGATGTTTTCATAAAATCTGGTATCAAGTGCAATGACTAATTCATTCGATCAGTTAAAAAGTGTATTCAGTTAAAAATAACAGGAGAGCTCAATTCATTTTTTGTTGAATTATTCATTTCACGGAGTTTCACTCGTATGCACACGTTTCAATGCATTAAATTTTCAATCTAGTTATCAGCCTCGGCAATTTCAAGTAATAAATGTGTCTAGAATAAGCAGATTATATAGTATAGGCAATCCGATTTTGTCAACCTGTTGCACAGTTTTATTACGGCTCATCGGTTAAGAATTTTTATCATTTTAATCACGTTTTATGACCACGTATCAGTTCTTTACATCTAAATTTTGCAGATTCATATTACTGCGTTTTGTACGTGTCTGCTATATGTACCTTCGCAACTATGCGATATAGTATTTGATTTAATTATTTCAGTGTTCAAACAAAAATGATCTTCCTAATCCTGTAAACTAATTATACTGGTACAGGTGTGTTCAGGTTACAAATTAATGAGTACACGAAATAGCGGAGATTATAGTAATAAGTCTTCTACACGGTCAATATTATTACAATCTCTCAACCGCCAGACGCAAACGTCTAATGATAATTAATTGCCGAGAAATGTTGAGAATAATTAATCGCTCGGAAGTAATTAATTGTACGGGATGATAAAATAAACATGATCGAGCAGTGATTTATCATCTACGCGCCGGCCGAGAAAATCCCAGATAAGCTCGACGAAAATTCATTTTTCCTGTGCTTGTGAGGTAAACTACACAGATGTGAGTACATATATTTCGCTGAAAAATAAGTTTACGAACAGTGTTTATTATTCACTTTTCTTAATTAATTAGAAGACATTCATTTTTCATACCCAAATATTCTCGTGTTATGACAGAACAATTGTAATTTTTTTTAGTCAACCTCCTGGAAGAGTTTATTTTGTACACTTGTTGACACATCTATGCATACACGTGGTGTCCCGTTAGAAATATCGTACTCGAGTAATTCCAAGATTTCAATGTTACCTTTCCTTTTTGCGACAAAATTGTATAATACATTTTATTTAAATGAGGTCATTAGAGGTCATACACGGCTATTGATTGATGTTTCAAATGTTGATTTCTAAAAACTAAGTTAAAGTTGCATAATAAAGGTACTTGAAGTTATTCAGTATCTCTTGTAATCAAAAGGACTACCTTGGACATCAATACAATAATTTAATCTATCCCTTGATAGAGATTCATCCTTATTAAAAGTTGCACATCCAATTTGCTGGCTGGCATCTTTAGTACAAGCCTCCATGTTACGAAGAGTTGGTATTTCTTGGCGAACATCTTTGATAACATGCTGCGGGAAAAAGTTGAAGCGGTGTTAACTTTGAAAATTTTGATGAAGAAGAAACTTTTTCTCTAGAAACTGGAACTATCATTTGGGAGTAGGATTAATCATTGTATTAATGTTGATGATTATTATTTTGAATACAGAATATACTGAACAATGTAAAGAACATTTAAGGAAGTTTAAATTTAAGGCAATTAATGAGCTTGAATGACCTATGGTAATCGACGTCAATTAGCATCAATAAATTCGTCTCGAACGTGTTGCATTAATAAAAATATGCAGGTCAATATAAAGAAAACAAAAAAACATCCCTTTGAAACGGGGTAGGTTTCATTTACAGTATTTTGTAAAATGAAATTGAAACATTCTTTTTTCTATTTGATAATGTCCAACACTTGATTTCTTTTTCTCTCGAATGTGACGTTATTAATCAAATATTAGTTAACCAATTAAATTGTAACACAAAAATGAGTGAAGTATTATTCTATTGCATAATCTCTTAAGCAACTATTTTAGAAAAGTGAATTAAATAATTGCATAAAAGAAGAAAGTAATAACAGTATGCTAATAGAAAATTTATTTCTATTAAAATTAGATTAAAATTAAAATTAATAGATTAAAATTAAATAGTTAGTTTACTGAAGACACTATTAAAATGATGCTTTTTGATTTAATACAAATAACTAACTTAGATATTCACGAAAGCGTAATAACAGCTGAATCAAAATATTCTGCAAATTCTTTTAGCAATAAAAAAATACATTTTATACAAAAATATAAAATGTTAAACTATAATATAATGCATATACGTTCAGGGAAAAACTTAAATGGATACCCTTTGAAAACCAATAACTATCTTAAACTAACCAAACGACTGTAGTTTTATCAAGATGTTTAGAAGAATTAGTTTATTAGATAACGAATGATAAAGTTTTTTTTGAAATTGATATTTCTGAAAATTTAACATATACACCAAACACTGTTCGAAAATACCCAGAATTAGCTAAAAGAAAAATCTACCATAACAGGCAACCAAAGAATCCCGAACGAAACATAAATTAAAAATACAAAAGAGGACATTTTGAAGAGGGAAGAAGCAAAGATTTGATAGGAAGTGAGCCTAACAGAGAAACCTAGCAGTGATTCAGTTGGGGATGAAGGGCTTGTAGGAAGTTGACCAAGTATCGAGCTGGATGGTCAAGGATGATGTCGTTGTCATCGATCCCGTGGATCATGGGTAAATAGTAACGAGCGCCGTCAGTCGAGGGGGACCAGAATTTCGCGGCGAGTTTCTCGCAAAACTGCTCGAGGCTGAAGACGCGAAAGCATCGGGGGAGCGTTGAACCGGCTGTCCGTGAGGGAAAGAGCTTTTCAGAGGGTGGACCAAGCCTGGGGTCATACGCTGTGGACTGAGGTCGAGGGCTACGACAGATACGGATGTACTGTTGTGCAGGTGAAGATATACGCGTCAGAGACATCCACGGCGGGATCGAGGAAACCGCTAAACTCTATGGCTGATAACAGATCGCTCTTGCTGCGTCTCCTGTTGGGCCCACTGGCTAAATTGTCTACCGCGGCATTGCGGGTTGGCGCACAACAGAGACATATCAATTTACCTTCTACTTAATACATACACGTACCACATGTGCATAATTTCTCTTGATAAAACCAGTGTGACACATAAACTACAAATAATAAACAATTGCTAAATTCGCAGTTCTTCATGTCTTCCAATTTTGAAAATAATTATTCACTTTTAAAATGAATATGTACTCGATACTGATTTTAATATCTTGCATTATGTCTGTTTCCAAAATTCTTCCGTCTTCGATCAAAATTATGTGAAAGAATTAATTATTTATGGATATGTTGACTCTATTTTAATGCTGTAAAATCTTTTTGAACTTCTCTTGTCTCGTTTCAATTTCAAAACGGTAATTTTGAATAAGCATGTGTTTAACTTAGATCTACAAATGGTATATTTTAAAGTTTCAGAAATATCAATTTCAAACACAAATTTTTCATTCATTACCTAATAAACTAATCTTTCTAATATCTTGATAAAACTACAGTTGTTTGGTCCAATTTAATATAGTTATTGGTTTTCAAAGGGTATTCACTTAATCTGATCCCCGATTATACATGCATTATATTATAGTGTAATATGTTATTATTATTCACATACGTTCTTGCGTTATAAATTTAGTTATTTTCGTGTATTATTTGTCTATAATTCAATTAAAACTTAACTGTATAAAATGTATTTCATAGATTGAGAGCTTTATAGTAAACTTATATTTTTGCGCCCTGCATGTTTTGAGTCGACATTTTTATTTCTTGATTTCAACGAGCATAACTTGAAAACGTGACTAAAATAAAGTTTCAACTATACTTCTGATACATAAATACGTGTACACAGCCGTTTACACGTCGGAAATTGAAAGCCTACTATTTTACTGTACATAATTAAACTCGTTCACACGAAATTAAAGAACAATGCATGTAATTTATTATATTAATGCATTGCACTTCTATGTCGAGCATGGTTCGATATTTTTAACAATCCAGTTTAAATACGCATTGTATTTTGTAATATTAATTGTTTTGTTACTATTTCCAATATTAATCGCATAAAAAGGATTGTTTAAAATTATTTTTATTTCTTGATTTCAACGAGCATAACTTGAAAACGTGACTAAAATAAAGTTTCGTAAAACAACGTTAGCATACCTGATACAAGGGAACGTATTAATGGAATCGATTCTGAATGTACAGAGTCCAGGGGAAACAGCAAATTGTGGTCAGACAAAGAAGAGATAAAAGTTGGTCTGTATTAACGTTGCAAGAGCTGTTCGATTAGAAATAAATGAGCGATTTCATTATTGCCATCGAATTAACTAACCCTTACAGGAGAGCGAATGTTCCGTGAGCAGAATAATCGTGTTGAATCATTATCTGTTACGCGAGTATTGCGGACGTCGCTACCCTTTACAATTTGTGCTCGGTTTGATTTGGCTTGATTCGGTTTGATTTTGGTTTGCCCTAATTCAATGCAGTTACCCGCGCAGTCGGCGTAACCATTCGTCGACACAAACTACGATTTACTTTGGTATTTACCTTTTAAGTTTTCGGCGTGGTTCGCGAACTATTTAAGTTTGATAAATTGTGCGATTCAACGTTCCGCGGCATTGTTCTTTCGTCGTAATTACTGTTCAGCTGGCTAGAAATAAATGATCAGTTAGGTTACTGCTTCAATGGTGTTCGAAAATTTTTCAATTGTTTTTATATGTACTCTTGGAGGTTAATATTTGAATAAAGTTATACGAGTTACAAGTACACGTATATTTAAAATCGTGCCATCGCGAACATTGCAGATTTTAGTTACGTATTTATTCGAATTATATTGAATCGTATAAATTTGTTGTCTTCTCAGAACAAAACATATTATGAAAAAAGTATCTTCGTTCTTTAATGCAATTTGCAGTTTCCCAAATTGTATTTCTGGAAATAGAATAGTCTCTTTCAAAGGTTTCAATAAGTTTAAAATAATGAGTTTGAAGAAATAATCTGAGAGTCATCTTATGCTGGGTATTGTATAATCAAACGTGCTACGTGTGCATCAATGATCAATCGTGCCATCAATTTTCTTCGTGGAAGTCGAAATTATCTATGCTTATGAGAAATGACGGCAAGTATAAACTTTATGCTGGGAATAAATTTCGTTCTCAGAACTCTGTTAACCGAAACGTTGTTCGAGTACTATAGTCGCGATCAAATGGCCTGAAAATTATATACGGACCAGGTATAACGTCGTTGAAGAGTTATAGCGTTCGAACACATCCGATATATTTATTCTGTTGTTAAGAATCGTGTCCGTTTGAAATCAAACTCAAATAATCGATTAATCGCTCAGAACAATTATTTCCGTGTCGCTAAATAGCGATTTGGTTTGCTGTGGTAGTGAGTACATAAATAAAATAGGTAACACAATTGTCTAAAAAATGATATGGAGTATTTTGAATGATATTTTGTATCGTTATGAAAGATAAAATATTGTTCTCATTATTACCTCCATTCTGGATTAATAACTCGTATTATTATTAGTATATAATTAAATTTTTAAATGTTATCGGCGCCAGGTTCGATCATTTTCAGAAAAACAACAAATGCGCAATTATTACATGTTTCTAACGTTTCGATCCCGATGTGGATCTTTTTCAAAGAATCATTATTGCGCCTGAAAAGTATTTTGCGCCTGAAACGTTAGAAACATGTAATAATTGCACATTTGTTGTTTTTCTGAAAATGATCGAACCTGGCGCCGATAACATTTAAAAATTTAATTATCTAAGTTTTCGATCGAGAAGAATTAACCTTTCATTATTAGTATATATTGCAAGCTTAAATGGGAAATCTATTGCACAAAAATTACGCGAGCAGTAAAATATTTAAACAATTTTTATACGAGTTTTTATTCTGTACGAACTTGCTCGGTTACCTGACAACTAACGCCGCGTTAGAGCCACTTACATACAGCTCCAATTATGGATTGGATTCCACGTTCTGTTAGTCGAGAATGCTTTTGTCACTTGCACACAACTGACAGACATAAATCAAAAGCAAGCTTTTGATGCAGTGCATTTTGAAAACAATATATGCAAACATAATCTTTTTTGACAATTGACGTTTGACGATTAATCCAGACATTGTGATTGATTTTATTTCATAATGAACGTATAATAAAAGATGGAGAGTTGCAATCCATTAAAAGAACAAAAGACAGTACAGATGAAAACTAATGAAGTGTTTAATCTTGGACTGGTCCTTATTATTGCTGCAATTTGTATCCTCCTACGTCGTAAAGACTAAATTGATTCAAGAACGAATGAATGCTTCGAAAGTCCAAAATTGAAACATCCCCTTAAGATGACTGCGATTTTGATGCCTTTATAAGAAAAGTGAATAGATATATTCCAAAACTGTGAAGACACTTGAAAGATTTAACTAATTAAAATTATTAAAAATCGAAATCTAGATTTGTATAATTTCTGTCTCACAGTGAGCTTGGAAAATTTTTATCTCGCACAAAGATTCGCAATCTACACGTTAATTATATTGGTAACTAGCTGACCTGACAGACGTTATCCTGTCCAAATTTCAATAAATTTGAAAAATAAAAATAAAAATGAAAAAAATACGTATTTCGCAGTGATCATTATAGAAAATAGACGTGGATAATGTAAATTCCTATTGACATATTATTCGTTCGTTTTTTTGTTGTATTGAAATATGATTCAAAAAGCACTTTTAGTTTTTCCCGAATTTTCATGTTTCCGGGCAACTTTTCCAATTTTTTTGCCCTGAAAACCTGATTCGGACTACAACGAACATTGAAAAAAAACAATTAGCCAAATCGGTCCAGCCGTTCTCACGTGATGTCGTGACCAACGAACAGCATTTCATTTTTATTATATAGATTAGCCGGCGTTCATATTTCCCTCGGCCTGTCCTAGACATTTTAGCGATTCCCCGAAGACAGGGAGCATTTGATCGTCAACAGGATCCTATCGAAAGAAGACGAAGAGCAGAGACCTAATAGCAGCACGTGCCGCTCAACAGTCAAACAATACTCGGAGCGTTGGATGTGTTAAGTGGCCCGAGACGAAAGTGTGGGTGCGGAAAATCAGGCTCCATTGTGTGTTCCTTGTAAACTTCGCTCTTCATACCAAATAGGTCGAACTACGACGTGAATGAAGGGTAGAGAGAGAGAAGCAACAGAGAGGAGACTCGAGAGCTGTTTCTAGCCCATCAATCATGGTATTTACGTGCGCGGAGCTAGCCCCCCTGCTCGCTAGCCGGCACAATGCCGAAAGCTCGTCGAAAGGAAAGCCCGGAGTTTACTGAGGGAGCTTCGGGAACCCTGTTCGCGAAGCTCGTCCTTTATATGGCATCGACCATTCTTCTCATAATAATATCATACCACGGGACTGACGAAACGTGAACGATGGAAGTCAGTCTGGAACGGAACGAGCTTGACCGGCTCTAAGGTGTTTTTCCGGCAGAGAAGACCCTCCGACTTGCTCTGTTCAATATTTAATGATAAGTAGGAGACTTTGGAAAATGCATTGAAACGTCCGATACGCCGGGATCGGCAAACACCGTAAGTCAGGTAACTGTGTGCACGATGATTTATTTTAGTATTAGAGATACGCTCACGGTGGAAATGCCAAATAGGATACACGAGATTAGAGATTACAGCAGGAACTGAGAGACTTTCTGAACTTTTCAATAAACTACGTTGGTTTGTGTTATAGATGGAACGTTCTTCTATAACAAGATCGTATATTCTGTTTACCGATATGATAAAAGTTCTCGAACATTCGTAACTGGACAGCAGATCTTCGTGTATAATAAAGATTGTCCAAGTATAAGTAGACTGCGGATTTTATCCACTGGATTTAAAAGTATCAATACGCTTTTTGTAATTTAATAAAATGATTATACAGAGGAATAAATTCCCATTTGGTTTTCCTGTGTCTTGCAATTAATGTAAACTATTTTTATTTTGCATGAAGATCCGCTGTTTCGTTATAAGAAACTAATCTCGTAATTGTAAATCATCTTTGAAAAAACGAAAATAGTATACAAATATCGTTGACTCCAAATGTCTTCTCATTAAATGCATAATTGTTGAGAATTATAATAAATATCAAACACTACTTCATAAATAGAATTACATTAAATTTAATCACTTTTAGATTGTAGACACATTAAGAAACCAGATTTTGTGTATCTTTTAACATTTTTAACTTTAAATCGAAAACAACAATACTTCTGATACATAAATACGTGTACACAGCCGTTTACGCGTCGGAAATTGAAAGCCTACTATTTTACTGTACATAATTAAACTCGTTCACACGAAATTAAAGAACAATGCATGTAATTTATTATATTAATGCATTGCACTTCTATGTCGAGCATGGTTCGATATTTTTAACCATCCAGTTTAAATACGCATTGTATTTTATAATATTAATTGTTTTGTTACTATTTCCAATATTAATCGCATAAAAAGGATTGTTTAAAATTATACTGAAATTTCAGAATTACCAATCAAAGAGTTTTCAAATATATTTTATATGAAACACGGAAAATGTTATGTTTCGAACAAAATTGAAGAAAAATTCAAAGTACAAAGGATCAATATTAACATTTCAAACGGACTAAATTTTAATCAACGCCATGTGTGCACGGTGTGCTATAAAAATAATTGGATCGTTACCTTCCGAAACCGACTGAAACTTTCATCTACCAGAACACTCGTACTAGCACTTTATACGAAACTTCGCAGTTGTCCAACGAATCCAAAACATCCTGCGCGGTCGCTATACCTGTTCCCATATTTCACCAACGATTCCGCTTATCTTAAATTCCGGAATGGCTGCGGCGAGTCCGAGGGACCTCTAGAATTTTTGTCGTAAAACCGCTATCAGCTTTTAGTACACCCGTCTCTATAAACCCACATTCTTACAACTCCATCTTTTTCATTGGATTACCCAAACAGGAGACGTCAATTTTATTCAGTTCCGTATGGTTGTACACCCGCCGCGCCGCGTCCCGCTAGGATAATACGAAAGAAATCTTAATCCTTTAAACGGCGTATCCGAAGTCGCGTGAAAATCACTCTCCCGAGACGAGAGAGTGGACTAAGACATGATAAGGGAGTAAACCCAGTTTCGGCGGAAAGCACTCTGCGCTCGCTTGGTACATTTACTTCTAACTACCCTATGAAATATTGCATCTGGGAATTAACATCGGTACGCAGAATGTTTTCGTGCCGCTTAGTGCCAGCGAGAGGTGCTTTCATCATGGCGAGTCTCTCTCCGGGAACAAAGGTATGTTCACTGCGCGTGAATATGAATAACTGGCGTCGACGCTACTCGAGACGCTGCGCCGCCAGATTTTAAACACTACCGAAATTTCGTTGGGAAATAAAAACCTTGTTCTCAAATGATAGTAACACTTTCACGATTGTTTCGTAAGTACTTGATGTTTTGTAATTGTACTAGCAGCCCTCGACATGGCTTCGCCCGTGTTAAATATGAGAAGAATTTAGATTTTTGATCTTGAGAATATTAATATATATATACAAACATCCATTTATATATACATATAGATGATAACCCTGGGGAACATTATTAATTCATTAATAACAATTTATTGTTGAAATAATAGTTAAAATAATGAATATAGACTTGAAAGATGCAAAGCTCGTTCGTAGGCGTGGGGGAGGGGGGTTTTTCGCGGTATGTAATATGACACGTGCATGCTTTTCCCAGGAAAACTTGACCTTGAACGTGTCCGAACGTGTCTGAACGTGTCCAAACGTGTCCGAACGTGTCCGAACGTGTTTCGCAGTATAAAATACCTCGTGCTCAAATACCTATGTATACCAATTTTTATAGCGATAGGTTCAACGGTATAGAAGTTGATATATTGCAGCGCCATCTACAGCGGCGAGTTACAAAAAAATGTATAGCGTAGAAACCTTCTCCATGAAAAAATTTCATGTTGATCGGTCAAACAGTTTCGAAGTCTATTAATCATACATATACAAACATCCATTTTTATATATATAGATGTCACTATTAGATCTGTTTCAAAAATGGACCGCTCAATTGACCTAAACCCTTTTTCCAAGGTCCAACATGATTTATTGTATCCTATAGCACTCGTCGCGAAGAACAAAATTCTCAAAGTTGAGCGTTCTGTTGAAAAAAAGTTTTAATTCCGTACAGGATTGATCCAGTTCTAAAGAATGAGTAGGCTCACATATTCATGCTAGCATTATCAGAAAACGTTGAGTGTGGAAGTTGATTTTATCGTACCGATGATGTGGAGAGTGAAACCGTATGAAAATCATGCAGTTTCCGAACAAATCCAGTCTCTTGCTTTAAAAACACTGTCAACTTTAAACAGTCCATACAATTAATACCAGGATTATACAGGATGTCCCAAAATAAGTGTAACTCCCGGAAATGGGAGGTTCCTTGGGTCATTTGAAGAGACAGTTTCCTTTACAAAAATGGCGTTCGCGGCTTTGTTTAGGAGTTATTAACGAAAAATACGAAATACGAAAAATAGATTCGGACTCCGTTCGCTATAGCCGGGCTCTGATTGGTCCGTGTTTTTCGATAATAACTCCTACACAAAGCCGCGGACACCATTCTTGTAAAGGAAAATGTCGCTTCAAATGACCCAAGGAACCTCCCATTTTCGGGAGTTGCACTTATTTTGGGACACCCTGTATAGTGAATAGTGCCTGCAAGATATGAAAACTGTTGACAGAAGTTATTTATACAACATTCTCTGTTACTTGGTTATTTTATAAAGTCAATTAATTATCTGTTTATGAGATGATCTAATAAACTGTATTTGAAACGCCTGTTTTCCAAATATCACCTAACTCCGGTCATTATTCGAGCAGCAACGTCAGAATCGTGACAGATGTACGGGAGTTCGAAATGGGCGCGGCAGGTTTTAGCGAATGGCAAAAACCGTTCGGAGACAGGCGGCCGAACAGTGCCTAATTACTCGTGGACGGCGTTACGGGTGCATCAGCTGCAAAACTAGGTGCACGCAGGTATACTCGGCTAATTGAGTAGGAGCAGACCGCCCGGACTCTTACAAAACACTCCCTGAACGCGGTTCGAGTGGCGCGGCAAGGGGTGAAAGGGGGTGAAAGGGGGTGAAAGGAGATTGTTAGGGGGACGTTCGAGTGCAAACGTGTCCATTTGAATGTGTACGGTCGGCCTGGCCACCGACGCATCGGTATGAATAAAGTCCGTGTGCCGTTCGACTTGGAATTGCCTGGTGTTTGTGCAGCGCGAAAGTAGACCGAGGTAAAACGAGTCCTTTTAAGTTAAAGCACGATCGGATGTACAACGCCGATCCAGGATGCAAAACACACCGGTCTCTCACGGGTCCGAGGAGCTTTTACTAGTATTTTACAAGAAAGTGGATGCTGGAACGTGCCAAGAAATATATACGTGTTCGGTATTTAATTAACGGATCCTCGTATTTGCAAATGAACGATTTTCTTGTTTTTTCCTCTGCTTTTGTGGGTGGTATCGCAGAATGTTTGTGTCACGCTGATCGGTCGCAGAATTTGCTACGTAATGTGAACAAAAATTTTAAAAAATTGGTCGGAATTATAATAAATATTAACATCTTGACCTACGATTTATTTTACGGTATCAGTGATTAGAACTTTTATTGTAGTTCGTAATTTTCTAAACAAGGAGAAAGTTTATATCTATTGCATGCCTACATGTTCTCCAATAACTATACATTAACATAACCAAAATAGAATTTCGTTTCGATTTAATGGAATTAATAACACATATTCATTACACTCTATTCAGAATCGTCATTTTTTTTATTAAGCATTGAAACCCTTCTGGGTTTATTATGCTTTACATGAATAGTATTAGTAAATACAGTAGTATTGTATACAGGAGTAATCCAATAGAAATTCTATAATAATTAAACGAATATAACAGCAATGTCTGTTAACGCTAAATGTGTAGGTTACAGTTTAGGAAAAAGGAGTGGATGCTAGTACAAGCTTTGATATTTGGCTTTGCTATAATTGTGTCTATATTGAGGGGCAGCTGAAGGCCCATACTGAGCAAAGAACTTATTAAGTTTCGTCTTTGTGCATTGTACAATTCGCATTGCCATATTACATGATCCTGGGTTTCCAGGAGTTAATATTATTACACATTATATAAAATATACTGCACATTAATTTTCTTCATAAATCATATCGCTGTTATACAGGGTGTCCCAAAATTCCTTCAGTATTCGGAAATGGGAGGTTCCTTAGATCATTTGCAGAAACATTTCTCTTTGCAAAAATGTCGTCCGCGGCTTTGTTTAGAAGTTATTAACGAAAAATGCGAACCAATCAGAGCGCGATTATAGCGAACAGAGTCCGACTTAAGGACAGGTCCCACTTAGCGCGGTGTTGCCGTTGGTAGAGCCAGAATCAGTCCGCTGTAGACGCGCTGTGATTGGTCCTTGTTATTCATTAATAACTCCTAAACAAAGCTGCGCACACTATTTTTGCAAAGGGAAATATCGCTTCAAATGATCTCAGGAACCTCCCATTTCCGGATGTTGAAGGAATTTTGGGACACCCTGTAGAAATTTTATCCACGGTACCTGAACAGTAATTTAAATTTTATTTTCACACAGTACATTTCCCTCTCTTTGACAGTGAAAGAACACTTTCCAAAAACTCCAATTACCTCGATATCCGGTAAGAATAGCAAATATCGTCACGTATCCCGAGTCCTCCTGGGTTTCCCAGTGCTCGGTAATTTCGGGGAAGAAGTCGCCTCGCGCGTTTAACTCATTCCCCGGGCGTAGCCTCTGAACGGCAGCATAAATCGGCCATCGTATCCGAGCACATCAAACGGCACCTCAGTTTATCCGCTTGCTCTTCCCGGATCAGTTCCCTCCTCCGGAAGCAGACGCTAGACCAAAATCTATCGTTCTGAAAGATCAAAGGTCAGCGATCGCGGGGAGTGCACCTGTCTGCGATGATGAGTGCAGGCACCGATGAGTGCCGGCAACGTTACCGCCGTGAAATTCTGCGTTTAAAGCGTCGCGACGATGCAGCAGACTTTTATTCAAAGAGTGTCTCCGTACGTGAGATAAAATTAGTTTGGGATGTTGGATAAAAATATATTCGACCTTCTTCCTTTCGCTCGTGTGCCGCGACAAGAGACTGGGGCGAACGGCTGTTCGAGGGGGCACCGGGAAAAAAGGAAAAATGGCGGCCCCGTTCCTTTCATCCTCCGCGCTCACCTGCGTTCCGTCATTTTATTTCGCCGTCGCTGGAAGAGCAAGGATCGAGGCAGGCCTGAGAAAAGAAGGAAAAAAGGATCCAAGGAAAGGCGGTTGGGATGGGATCACAATGGTACCACCGATATAGCGCAGGGGCGTAGCACGTGAAGCGGAAATTCGTTTACACGGCGTCTGTGACTGTAATGTGTACTGATGCCTCGCGCTCCATTCTACTCCAATGACACGCGGTTCTTAAGATCTTATCTCTTAAGTATTCCTAACTCTGCGTCGCTCGGGTCAAGAGTATTCACGTTATTGCGTAGGTGGGACGCCACACTCCACCATTTTTGAATTCTTTGAAGTTTACTCGTTGTCGGGTTACGTGCAGTGGCGGGCCAAAGATAGTTCAAGCCTCGTCCGTCCCTCGGGTGGATTTAATACATTTTTCACGTAAAGGATGATTTTAGTCTGCCATTTGTAGAACGATTGATCTGAACCCCAGTTACTTTTATTTATTTAACGTGGGATATATGTTTGGTATCGTTGATAGCAAAACATGTGACAAAAATTTCTTTAAAAAGGGCCCTGCTGTGTCGATGTGACACATAATTTTCACGTTTTCTTCAGTTCTTTGACAGCTAGTAGACTTCATGCAATTCGTACATATTACTAAAATATTTCAGTTGCTTCTCCATCTAAAAATTCAAGAATTATGTTTAATAAAACCGGATCTACTTGATAGATTTATAGCAAATTATCATGAATGTTATCGACCAAGTATCAATTCAATGGCAGTTAAAGCTGCGTATAATGTTTAACGATAAAATTTCAAACCAAACAAAAATGAATCATTTTTTATAATAGCTTCGAGTCACCGTCGAATCACAGTTATTCAAGCAGCCACGTTTTAATCATACGTAAATGATCGAAAGTTTGACGTTGTATCTTGGCTATCATTGCTGTTCGTTGACGAAGTACATATAACAGGACGCTGCGGTATAATGTCGCAGCTACGATAAATCTATTACAAGGGATCGTAGCAAACTGATAACAGGATTTTACTCGGTGTTATCGGTCGAATGATTTCGTTCCGTCAGGAACATTAACACAACGCCATGTTCTACCATCGATGTAGAAATCATCCGCTTTAATTTTATAATTAGTGTCGGCACCGTTTACACTTTTGTACACATTGCCAGATTAAACACTCGCCTATCCTCGGCCATTCCTTTTAATAAGAGGAGAGAACCCTTTCTTGACGATCTCTGAATATGCAATTCCGCGGACTCATGAATAATCACCTCATTTTACATTCCCGCGGAGGGTCGGTTTTTATTATGTCACGAGCACGTAAGAATTTATTAATCAAACCGGCTGCTGGGACCCGTTATCGTCATTCTTCACACGACTAGATCGCAGGCCACGTCAAAATATCATCGATTCTGCTCTAATTAGCATAGTTTCCTGCTCGACAAATTGATCGCCAGCGATCAGACAATATCGTCTGAACCACGTTAGTAGACCGCACCTCTTTGGGCAAAATTAAACATTTGTGTATTAATTGCAACAAACAGAACAGAACCACAGAAACTTCTTTTTTCCTTTAATCATCTACATACAATGGAAATAATTTCTTTTCTCCTGTTAGAATTTAGAGTATAAATAAACTGAAAATAATCAATTCTTAAATTTAAATGTATAGAAGGTATTCTTTTTTCTTGTCAGAATACAAATAAACTGAAAATAATACATTCTTAAAGAAGTAATCTTAATTATATAATTAGGTACTTAAACATTTTTTTAGTGTTTACGGTTTTAAATTTCGCCTACATATTTTTGTTGAAAGTGCATAAAATTCACTGTGGAAACAGTACGCTGCAATCAATGCATTGAGAAAATTCTATCGTAACTGAACCGTACCGTGTCGGTTTAACTGTGCTCGTAAACTGCGCGTTTGTCCTGTAGTGGTTTTTATAAAAATTTGTTCGGTGTTCCTATACCAGTTATAAATCTTTAACGAAATGCGATGTCAGTATTTATCGTGTTGTAAATATACGGGGCAGTTCACCAGAAATTACCACTCCTTTTTAATTGATTATAATTATTTGTAGTGAAAAATTAGTTATCCCTTTGCACTGCTTTATCAAGTGTAAGTCGACATTAGAGAAAGCAACATGTAAATAAAACGAATTTTTATATGTATTTGGTTCTTGCTCCACGTATTAAATTGTCTTATTGTTTAGTTAAAAACAAATATAAATTATAACAAAGTTTGAGTAGTAAACAACATTGTTTAAACTATTGGGTTGGCAACTAAGTGATTGCAGATTTTGTCAGTAGATGGTGTCAGCACATTTTTTTGTTTTGTCAACGTGTTCAAAGCATCTAACCTATATTGTTTTCTCGTTGATTGAACTTCCACCTTCAGTTTAGTAAAAAAGTTATATCGATTAGTTATTTAATTTCGTTTTTATCCCAATTTAAAAATGGAAAAACAGAACGTGCATTTCAGACATATTTTATTGTATTATTTCTGAAAAGGCAAGAACACATCGCAAGCACACAAGTAATTATATATAAAATGTAATGTAAAGTTACAGTTAATTCAGTTTTTTCTGGCAAAAATCAGAAGTTTTATGAACGTGAAATTATGACAGTGCCCAAAAGATGGCAAAAGGTCATTGACAAAAACGGACAATACCTAATTGAACAAAGTTATATTTAAAATACGTAATCACTTATTGCCAACCCAATAAGCAGCAGTTAAGGAACGGTCCTTCCAAATTAATTAAAAATAAAACGCTTAAAATAGTAGGGAATTGTTGGCAATAATATTGAAAAAGAAAGTAAAATTAACTATTAAATTATGTTACCAAAGCCATAAAGCCCCCAAGCGTGTGGTCATCAGTTTATAAAGTATTGTAAAATCTCCGGCCAGTAGCACGACAAAAATATGCGATTGCGTTCTGAAATAAATAGTTTAATGGTCCGTTGCAAATTGTGCATTCTCCATTGTTGTGTAGACGTCGACATCCTAAGTCGATTGAATTCTCGGTAGTTTTCTAAGATGGCCACCGCCGATGTTCCCGGGTAGCGTTCCCCGAAATCGATGTCGGAAGCGCAATTTCGAAAATTACTCGTTGCACTGTGCAGGCAGACACGAAGGGGACAGAATCCGAATCGCCCCTTCCATGCCTTTGGAGAGCTGAATTACTAGCCCTACATCCTGTGAGTGACGTTATCACGGTGCATTTGATGCATCCGCTAGGTTGGTGGCTAGGTGGCTGTCTGCCCAGGACAGCCAAGTCACTGCATTCGATATTCCATATTGCGAAACGCTTCTGCTTACCAACAGGTACAACCTACTCGCCTCCAATTTGCATGCACCTTTGCTCCCCTAACAAACAATCCGTGCCTCGAGGGCGCGATGCATTCGCTTTCATGACTCCCTCAATTGTGCTCCGAATGAAAAAGAATATCACGCGCCAATAACAAGTTTCATCTCGATAGCAAGTTCGTGGAAACACATCTGAGAGTGGTATTATCAAATGAAACACGATTTCATCGTATGCACATGCATTCAAGAGGATTTTATAAATGTACAATACTTTAACTTCTTAAACATTTATTTCGAATTTAATTAAATTAACAAAATTTCACTCTTGAACGAACAGTATGTTTTTTATTTACGAGAGCTATTTGTTGGACATAGTAGAGCATTATACCTTGCACTTCACAAGGGCTTTTGTAGCTAGTCCTTTCCAATAATAATAACAAAAATATACATTTTAATCAAACGTTGTGTGTGTGATAAATTTACTTCTGACTATTTTACTATTTTCTATTTTAAACCATCTTACAAATTCCTGATTTATGGGATAGTTAAACTTCAGAGTTAAGAGTTACATTTTGCAAAAGAAAATTGAGTGGAGAATTTTGACAGATTTGCAGAGACTTTTACAATCAAACGCTGCCAATACTATTATTCGGGACTGTATACATATCGAGACACTATTGTAATTTGTACGCAGCGCAATGTGAATTTTGGTTTTCACGATAGACAAGCCTCGGATGATAAAATCTTGTTTCTTTTTTTAAATTTCTCCATACATAGTCAATTTCTTAATTTCTCCATAAGTAAACTGCGGATCTTTATGGAAAATAAAAATTGTCTGCGTCGGTTGCAAAAAATAGAATTAATATTGACTGTTATTTCTTCACTTGATAATTTTAATAGACGCGAAATCTGATAGTTTTAATATTGGATTACAACGGATAACAAACGTCGGATTGTGTACAGCAAGCCGCGATGATGGACGAACAGAACCGAATGGAATGAAAATAAACTATGGGACCCGCAATGGTCCCCAACGCTGCGGTAGACGTCGCGACAGAAGATCCAAACTAATGGCGCCCCGCGAACTTACAAACTAATATATATGCGGATTCTAATCGCTAACAAAATCATATATCGATAGGGTAACTGCACCAGTGAATGAACATTTAAGAAATTGTTCAGGAAGATATTTTATTTTTAAAATAATGTGTGAATTAAAGAAATCTCATATATGCCAAATGGCTCCCTATACTTCGTTTGTCAAAAGTAAATGAACACAAATAAAATGAAATTATTATTATTTTTATTCATTGAACGTTAAATAAAAAATATAAAAAATACCAGTCAATGAACACTACATTCTAGTAATTGAACAACGATAGTCCAATGAATGAGCAAAATTACTAAACAATATTCTCCTATTTATTTAACTCTTTAATCACAATTTTATTGCTAGTATACCCTGCGGATTAAAATTTGTTGAAATATACAAAATCATTCATTTACTGGTGCAGTTACCCTATTTCTAATTTTTTAAATTTTCTTACGATGTTTAATTTCGTCTATTCAATTTTGCTATATCCTCGTCGAAAACGATCTCATCCTCTATTTGTGCACCCTGAAGATAGAGGCTTGGCGTTGGTGCGGCCGCCGCATACCCCGGGATCCAACAACTAATTCCCCACAGTCCCACTCACTGGTAGAAACGTGAGGCGCGGAGCTATAGTATCGCGGAGGTCGTGTGTCGTAATGACGATAACCTTTATGGCTCCTGAACCAGAGATACCAACTATGTCTCGCCCGCCCGCCCAGTCTAGGCTGCGTCTCTCAAAACTGTACTCGCAGCTACAGACATTGCGGATGCTACGTGATTTCATCTTGGCCCCGCTGTTTCTGCAACGTGAGCGTCAAAAGGTGCGACACACTGACGCTACAGAGAAAACGGACACTTCCGAACACTCCGTGTTCGATTGGCTGGCGACGAACGCTCCGTGAAAGCCCGGTTATGTTCGCTGCACAAGCAACCGTTCGCAAACGGTCTTAATTGGTCCCCTGTTATGGAATATCGTGTTATACCAAACCCGGAGCGATACAAGTACCGTGATTAGGCTAGTTACGCTGTGCATTTCTACCAAATGTTATTTAAAAACATTCGGTAACGTATTAATTTTATCCATATCTTATACGACTCTTTACGCCTGCTTTGACTAAAACAGTTTATAATGAGCAACAGTAAGGTAAAGGTACTAGTAGTTGACCAGTTAAGATAAGTTTTCCACGCGAACAATAGTAACCATTTACTCTGTCATCAAACAGCGAGAGTCGATGTCTGAAGACACTCTTTAAGTCTTCTAAATTATGTACCAGGGCCACTTTTTTAAAAAAAGTTTATTTATACAAATTTAAGAAACATATTTAGAAATTCAGTGATTGCTTCAGAAGTTGACCACTCATGAAAATGAAAAATCTAGTAATTGACCTCCTATTCGTTAGTAGTTGACCATTTATACTAGAAAGAGGGTTAAAGCAATAATGTTGGGAATCATTTTACTATCATTTAGTTTCAACAATTTCCAGCACAAATTACAATTAAAGAATAAAATAAAAAATAAAACAAATCAATTCCATAAAAAGTTTAATTGAGGAACATAGTAGACGTTGCAAGTTCATAGAGAATAGTATCAGAGAAATTTAACCAACACATGGTATGGCAAACGAGATTCACTTTCATCAAAAGTGTACAGCTTATAAAAATCTTATTTTTTATGTTTTTCTATAAAATGGTCAATTACTCGTTCATGGTCAACTACTGGTACCTTTACCTTACTTGCAGGACTGTAAAACGTTTTTTTTTAACTACACCGAACAGGGATTTATTTATACTATGATTAAATTATTAAATGATATTGGGAATAATCTTCTTCTAACGTTTACCAGCTATTTCAACTTTTGTGTTTGTACTGATTCGGAAATATTTTGGCATTATGATGTACAGAGTATTTCAGGACGGGTACAAGCGGTAATTATGTGATTCCATTTGATAGAATAAGTTGAAAACAGAAATAACATTCTTTCGATCATCGTTTCGATTTTTAAGAGGACACTAAATTGACCGAACACTGGGAGAAATTATTTGAAACTTTTGTGTAGAAATGAGATGAACGTATGCGATTAGATTTTTATCAATAATTGTAAATTAAAACATGGAATTTATCAATTATCAATTTAGTTCAGTAGTTCTAGTATTAACGAGCGTTGTTGCAAGGAAGGATCTGCGAAATTTCGAAATTATTCATACTTGGCTACGTTAAAAAAACAAAATAACTAAAACAGTTTGCATGCGACGGGCAGAACAGATTAAACGCATTATTTATTGCACGGCCATAGAGTTGCCAATACCAGGTCACTTTTGATAGCAGATAAATTGTAGGTCCAATAATATTGAATTTATTTGAGACGAGAGTTACAGAGCTTCCGTCGGCAACTGTCGAATGTTATCGCGTGACACGCCGGGACAACGCACTACGGAAAATATTCATTGTATGCGGTGTTAAAGTGTAGACGAATAAATGCATGAAAATTGGTGGGCCGCGTATGGTGCACCATATAAAATTCAACGCGACGCGGCGAATACCGATTTACATTCCGGCTACGTAACCATTACGCGTCTCAAGAAAAATTCATCGTTTGACCTCAAAAACGTTCTATCGCCAATTTTCGATGCACATTTCATCTTTAATTCCGTTCAATACGCGCGTCGAATAATCCTATCGATCGAGCGGGTTGTTCAAACAAATGTTCGTGGCACGAAAAACCGAATATTTTCGTGAATTAATTATTTCGCTAATTACGGCCGAATTTTATATCGATTGTTATAAATCCAAATACGGTAAGATTGTATCGTTTATTCTTTTATAAAAGTATTAATAACAAGCGATATAATAAAATATTTATATTTTTTCTTTCAATCGTTGTATAAATATTTTCGCAAATGAATAAAAATGTTCAAGACTGGTTACAAATAAAGTACACTCCCACAAAAAAGAAAAATAAATAATAGAATAAAACAATAGAGCTTTTACCATAAATGATATAAACATATGTATATTACATAGGCAAATTCTTATCTGCACATAAATATTACTAATTGCTATTTGCAAATACAATACTAGTAAAATAATATAATTAATTAAAAAACTCAATGCTGAAATATTTCATGAATAGTCTATTTGATTGCAACACTAATTAAATACTCGTTACCATTGCAAACATTGTTTTTAAAATTAGTATTAGTTTCACATGCTCTGTTTTATTAAATAACATGTTTACAACATTTATCTAGTCATATTTATTGTTGTTTCTTTGCAAGAAAATGCATGTGCTCCTTCATACAGTAGAATATTTACGTGGTTACAGTAGAAGCAGACGATTATAGTCAGACGTCTTAAAAGATCATAGAAAACGAAGTGAAGTTTGTGTAATCAGTATAAGAGTTGGAGTATGAATACATTTTGCTCTGAATTGTAATAAAATAGCAGTGCCTATAATATTTTAGACTAATATATTGATTAACAAATACATAACATAAAAATAAACTTAAAAGTGATATGAGAAAATTGTGCTTATACTGATTGGCTTCTGACTCCTACAAATATTATTATTGGACAGTGGTTTTTATGCATTTATGACAAAAATGATTAGGTGTAATTTAAATGGTGGAACTTAACAATACCGTTATATTATTTCCAATCTATTAAACGTATTAAAGAAGAATATGAATTTTTCTTTCACACATGTTTGTTTGAATTCGGACAGTATTTATTTTGCATAAAGTTTTGGTGTCTAATTATTATGATGAATGATGCATGATCCTATGGACAACTTTGAAAAACTTCTTACTCGGCATTGCATGTCTTCGGAAAAAAAAGATTTCAATATATTGATTTTGGAAGACACATTGGAAGGCATTCGTGGAAGTTGCTGTTTCGCGTAAAATTGCACCATAGAAATGTTTTAGATTCAGCGAAATCCAGGAACATGGGGAGGGAGGGATCGCGTTCCGAAATAGCTATACCAGGAAAAAGTGAAGGAAATTTTATTAGAAAACCGGGGGAATGCAAAGGGAGAGGTGGGAGGGGGTATATCGAATCGATCGAATCTCAATTTGGATGGACCCGTCATACAAGACGAATATTTCGCTTCGTCGAACAACCTCCCCAGCTATAGACGTTCGAGATACGAGATAAGAGCTGTTGGGTGTTAGGTTGCACTGCTGGGTCTGCATCATCCTTCAACCATGCCGCCGCTCGCCTTACCATACACACAAACAACTCCTATCCCCCATGGCTGGCTACCGTATACGTTGCAACCGACGGTTACTGCTGTACCGAATTTCAGCCGGAATTTTTTGACGATGAAATCCGCAAAATGTCACGTCTGTCACAGGTGACGCGCGATGCCGCTATGAACCCCTGAAATTTTTAAACTGGCATTTTAATTCTGGAATTGTCGGCACGATCATTCAGATATAAAATGTAATTTACCCGAGTGGGTATGTGTCGAGTGTAATTTGCGTTTGTTATAGGCCAGACTCGTCAAAACGAGACCTAGGAATTCTTTATATTTTCTGGATTGCATTTTGTATCAATTCGCAATTGTTAATATTTTGGAAATGGAGTTTATTTTGCGAGATATAAAAGACTTGCACATGTTTCTTCTAACTCTATTTTGGAGACACCTTGTATGCATCGAGAAGAGATAACATGGTCTGTTGCATCAGAATGGTGAAGATGTTCGAGTGATCACAGTGGTAGATACGAACGATTATATTACACTATACGAGTATAGTATACATATATTAATTTCTAGTCAATTTTAATCTGTTAAACAGATGGTTTATCCATATTTATTAAATGTATACAGTAATACTTTTTAATTTATGAAATCATAGGAAGTCATCTTGAGTATTTGAGTTATTTAAGTAGAATTGAACTGTAATAGCCAGACATCTATGAATATCAAGGCATTCATATTTATCATTACCTTTTCTGCATTTTTGTTTACTTGATATATTGTTACTTGTTAAGTAGATAATCTGTTTACGATATTTATCAAGTTGTATTAATTATTTTTATTGGTAAACAAATGTACAGATTGAACAGTGGATTTCAGTAATTCCAGTAGAAATAGGTTATTGCAATCAGATATTAATCAGTATAACAGTACGTACTGTTTCGATTTACTATTGAATATGTGTACACGTTAAATTTAAAAAAATTGCATTCTTCTATTCGCCATGTTTTGTTAAATAAGTATCACATTTATTAATTTATTAAATACAAAAACAATAGAAATGAAATAGCATATTAGAGTGATTTCAGTAGAAACGAACATTTACTGTTAGCCATATAAAAATATAAATCTGATGATACTACGTTAAAATTATATAAAAGATTATTTATAAAAATTATTGTTCTCATTCACGTTTTAGTTTCTTAAATGGATAATATGTTCCTGACAATATGTTAGTGTGACGTCTACATAGTGCAGCAACGAGATAAATATAATAAAGCGAGCAGCAATGCTTCTTCCTGCCACGTTCAATGAATTAAATTTAGAATACTTAGCTATCCGAGAATGAACTTGATATCAGCGCTGGCGGGGACTACCGTGTAATTCTATGTACAGTTAATTAAACTATGTCCACTCTGAGCAATTCGCAACGACTGACGCTGCTGCAATTACATTTCTTTGGCCACGGTTCCTCCATTGTGTGTACGTGCCCTGTCTGTACAGAGTTCTGTAAGCTCGAATGCTGAATGCTACGGTGCCTTGTACGACGTGCCGTGCAACCCAGTCGAACGCGTGTCCCGCAGGACAATAATTTCGTCGATGAATTATTACGAACAAGATAAATGAACCTACTAATGACCTACTACTAGATCAATGCACGAACTACGAATCTATGCATTTACAACACCGATCATTTCCGAAAATTTGAAACACGAGATTTAATCAAATCTACTTCCATTTAGTTTCACTTTGAAATTAACTTACAGTGAAGAACGACAAATTGATAATAAACAACACATGATTAAAATACTACATTCGCATTTTAATTTGTTATAATGTGGATAGATTCTCACGGTGAATAAATTTAATTCGTCAATTACCACGATTAACGGACTTGAAGCAACTAACGAATACAGATATTTAATAAAACTAAATTTAATAGAATATGTGATCGTATTGGTTCATTTTCAATTTCTTCGTTTCATTGTGTATAAACTACTTTTACATTATTCATAATATTTTTATTTTCTGTCAATAATAAATACGTCAAATATCTATTTTTAACGACTGAGAGAAATCCTGGCTAATTGCTGACGCGTTGCATAATCCAATTAGCGTGTATGTGTATAAAAAGATAGAAATACTGGCGGGATTAGCTGAACCGAGAGAATGTTACGATGATAACGAGAAGGATTACTCGAACAGAGAACGTAGGTTATGATTATTAATCAAATCAGTGTGCAGACAGATGCCACCTATTTAAATTGATAAATTATTATTAATTTACTAACTAATGTATACGTGAAAAATTTAATTACTTTAATCGAGTAATAGTATCACATTAATATATACTACTGCTTTTATAAAATGTAACCTTTATAGTACACCATTAAATACAAACATTTTTCTACGTTTTCAAGTTCTCTTAATGACGAGATAAAAATGAATATTTTATGCCTAATGACGTACCTACTGTTTAGTAATTACAAAATAATTATCTTTATCAATTTTGAGATACTGCCCTTATCGTTTCAAAGTTTAAACTCCGAACTTTTGTTCTGATCTATCCTCCATCTTTTTTTGCAGATTAGAACTGTTTATCGACGCATTCATATTTTGTTCTTTAACGTCTGTTATTTTCGGACATATTTTTCATGTTCTAACTACGCGTATGTTATTTTGGGAATGTTCATGTCACGGTTCTTCTTACTCGTTATGGATGGCTTGATTGTTGCAGTGCTTCCAGTTCGGTTACCAGGGTTAATTCTTCGTGTAATTGAATAGTGCAGTCAGCAAGAGAGGTGCGCATAAATGACTGAATTTTAAACATTTTGAACACAGAAGCAAAGTTACTGACATTTAATAGACATGTTTAAATACGTAAATAATATTTTCATTATACAAGGTTTTACATTAACAGACATTATTTCAAATTATAAAAAACCGCTGTTACGATTTATTTTTAAATTTTACCAACCACGTGTCGACGAGTTACAATTCTAAACTTCACAAATAAAAAATAGCGCTAAGTTTAGAATGACACCGTTTACATAGCCGTCCATACTTAAAGAATAGCTACCCTGACAACGCAAATTACAACATACCTACGTAATTACACTCCGAAATACCCTCTCGACTGGAACAATTTGCCGTTCGCAAGGGCCCAACAGTCTCGTCGTCTTGCAGCAAGAAAAAATGCGAAGAAACAAAAGACTAATGCAAGGGGGTCAAAGATACCGATGAAGGGAAGAAGAAAAAGAAGGAAGAGGGGGTTAGGTGGTTGCTGGCAGCGCAGATCGAGCAACGTCGGTTGTAAAAAGTAGTAATTCGCGTGGGGTCCATAAAAATGTTTATCACCGTCAATAAAAAGGCTCTCTGGTCCTGGCGTGCCTCCGGCTCCTTCCAGCTACGTTCTGTTCGATACTTAACGTGAAGCTAAACTGGAGGGAGTGGGTGCCGGCCGAAAAGGATCGAGGAAACGGGGCCAATGGCAAGCTTTAATCTTAACGACGAACCAACCGATAAAATCCACCGGCCTTTTGTCCATTGTTTCAGTTTTAAGAAGGATTTTTAGTCGCGAGATTGCGCCACATCGGCCTCCTTCCCTTCTCTACCCCTTGGAAACCCCAATGGAATGCGACTCGAATCGTTTCGGGATGCATGCGCCACGAGTCCTGGTTTACGAGCCGGAAATATTCGAGGAAATCCTGCGAATGCAGTCGCATAAAAAAAGGTGATGAACGAGTTCTGGCCGGTGGCATGTTACGTTGCTGGGTTTTTACGCAAAACGTTACAACCTCTCGACAGGGGGTTTGGAATCCTAATACTCGACATCGGGGCTCGTCTTCTTAGAAAGGGATGCCCCCGAGATGTATGCAAAATGGGGATGGAAGACCTCTGACCGTGGTATAGGTGTTCCGGGCTTGTCCGCGGGGAGTACTCTTCCCGGAACCTTTGTTTACCTAAAATTGGACCGACCTTGTACGGAAAAGTATCTCGGCCGTCCATTACGTGAACCGCCTTGAGTAAGTCATCTCCCTTCGGCGCAAATGGCCCAAATCTCAACGGTAAACCTCGGTTGGCGGGTTAGTTGCTCGCAGTTTCGGATAGAAACATTTTTTAGTAAGCATTGTGCAAGCTGGAGCTTTCGCGAGAAATGAGGTCTCGGGTATTTATTCGTTCGGGCCTTGGGTTCTGGCAGAATTAGGTGCGAAAATCTGCTGTGTACTTTAGTACCCTCTGCTGTACACTCTAACGGAGCATATAAGAAAATAACACGTTGGTACTTTTAAATAGTAAAATGTGCAATTAAGTATATTGTCGATCATATCGGTACGTATATAAATTCATTTCATACAGGCTGTGACTCAGTGGTACAAGTCGCAAGGGGTTGAATCAACATCAAATAATTTAGTCGAAAAAAGTATGTTCTTTCGTTTAAAATTTTGTTCTAGAAAAAATTGAGTATGCGTGCTATTAGATAGGAATCGGCTGGAGCGTCTGATCATGGTCAACCAATTCTACTTACTGCAAAACTAGAATACGACGAACTCAACTACATTCACTTTTCTCGAAAATGAAACATTGAGCCGAAAAACGTTATACTTTGTAATGAGTGCGTTGTATTTATTAAAATTTTGTCAATCGTCCCCAGTATTAATTTATAATTACATTTAACACCGATAGATTCATGTCTGATCAATGACGACTACTACTACTTAGCACAGATGGACTAGTGTCTGATCAATGCTGACTATTTCTACTTAACACAGACCGACAAATGTCTGACCACTGCTGATTATTTCTACTTAACACAGATGGACTAGTGTCTGACCATTGTAGACTTCAAAAATTTACAAGTAAAGTTTTATTTACAGCAACGTACAATCTCATAATTGAAAAATTCATCTGATGATGTCTTATCTTATGCTTGCTTATTTGACTGTTTTCAAACGACTAATGAAACCAGTTTTTGAATTTTTACAAAGAAATGCATGGCATAATTAGAACACTAATAAAATATTAGATACTGGCATAATTTAAATAGTCACCATTCTTTTCTCTTCAATTAGAAATTTATTAATAAAGCTTAATAATTAAGATTAATTGGGTAGGAATTTATGCAATCATCTGATATTTCTACAAATTTGGAATTTTTTAAACTATACCAAGCAATGGTTTTTTGTACAACGCAGTAGGGGTGCTTCTACTTGTAAAGATAAAAAAAGCAAATAACATTTTCCACCGTTCTGTTTTTGAAAAAATCGATGTTGAAAATTCGTCAGGTTCGTACAATCCAGCATTTACAGGAAGTAGGACCAGTGGATCATGAACAGACATGTCAATCGATTCCTTTTCAACAGCACGCGTGTATTCACTGAATTTTCAAATTTTACGATCTCAAAAACGAGACAGGAAACAAAAATATTCCTCTTTTTTCCAGCTCAGTTTCCAATGCGGAATCATTCACTGTTCGATCTAGCGAAATGGCACTTAGAGTATCATTGTTCTCTGTTACAAATGATAAAAACCATAGTGAGAAACGCACAAAATCAACATTATACATAACGTATGAAAATATAATAATTAGTGAGACGAACCTAATTATTTTTTCAACAACTTTTCAATATCCATAAACATTATTCAGTATGAATTAATAGCAGACAATTAACACTAGAATTATCAAATGACTTACTTCTAATTTCCTTTCCTCATCATTATTCAAATAATAAACATATTTTTCACGAAAAAGTTTTTTAATAAACTTTGTTCGAGCATGTACTGTAATGAAACTAGTACAATATTTGAATAAATCCATTCCTGTCATGATTAAAAAGCAATGCATATCAGTCACGGTTGGTAATTGGTGGATCTAGTATTAATGAATACAATGAGAAGCATGTAATTCTATCTTAATTAAGGAAATAAAAATTTCAGTAAAATTTTATTCTCTACATCCACATATTTAAAATCTCGATAGAATAATAAATCAGGAAATCTCTCACGAGATATAATAACAAAGAGAAAAGAAGAATATATTCCAGAACTAAAAAATAGAATGAAGTTACTCTAAACTTCAAGTAACTATGTACGTAATAAACTTTCTGAATCTCGTACGCCACAAAAGCATGAGACTCAATCCCTTCGTTAAATTTAACGACATCGAATAAGTAGGTTTCGTCAAGCTTTGTATTTCATTTTCATGGATACACCGCCGATAGAATGATGTTTATTACAAGATAATGTTTCGGTTTATATGCCGGTAGCCAGTACGATTTCCTTTGTTGATTCCTGAAGTGTTACCCTCAGCAAATTAATCGTAAAAAGGTCGATAAAGTTCACGAAACCCGTCGTCTTAGTACTCAATGATAAAGAAGCTCGTATTTCGACGCTAATAAATAATGTCATTAGTTACACGAGACCGTGCGTTCTGGTTTTAATGCGTCACGTAGCATCGGTGCAACAGCAATTTCGCTTTGACTGTGTATAAAGTTTTATAGAGCAATCGAAAGTCCTGGTAACTGCACTACAAGACTACTGAATACGGTTAAAATTTGTAGTTTCCTGGAGCCAATTCGAATCACGGTATAGCGGCCGAGAAAAGATTCAACGATACACGCCCTGCCCTTCCAGGTGTGTACATCCCTAAGAGTGTATTCTCTTTAATCTATCCCCTTTATTGTCAGGTAGGGTTTTATTGTTATTGTGCCCGAAAAATCGTTAAAATCTCTTTCAGGATTTAGCGGGACGACGAACGCGCGTGACCCGGAAAAGGAACCAAAAAGAAAAGCTGGGAAACTAGTCGATACACAACGTTCTGACAAAAATACTGCTGTCTGAGAGTAATTTATTATTCTCGTTGCCACCGTTTGTTTCGATAACCGTCTCATACTTACAAAATTTAATTAAACTCAATAAATCCTCTCCGTCCATTATGGTTAATCAACACTTGTGAACTTGTAAAATTTTACATGGTAAATAGACTGTGAATTTTATGCATTTCTGGAAAAGTGAATACACGAAATACAAAACTGAAAGAATAATAAATATTTTTTAAAAATTAGAGATATTGTTACAGTACACTTTTATTTCGTTTTTGTGTTCGATAATTATTTCTATAATTTTTCACTAAGAGAATGCGATATTAAAACCTTGAGACAATCTTAGACATATTCAAAAATACTACGAAGTCAGTGAAAAGAGATTTTTCATGGAAAACAGGGAATGTTCTTCAACTCTTTGTCGAGTTATTTTTTATAAAATAACAGCTGTTAATTGAAACAACTACTCATTGATGTTATAAATGCATAAAACCGAAGTCTGGTAATAACAGTTTGTAAATAGCATGTTAACGAAAATAATGCTAAAACGCGGTAAATAAAGTAAAGCTTAGTCTATCAGAGGAACGTCCCAAGCCCTAAATAATTGAGATGGAAATGGTTGTCGGGTTAGAATCGATCTCGATGCTCATATCAGGCAAACTATCGACACCAAACTCCGATATCCAAATACTCCGGGGTTAGTTCCTAATTTACCACAACCGCTTCTATCCCGGGGTATTAAATTTCTAGTGCGGAATTATCCGAAACATCCCCGAAGTTTTATCGGAACCAGAATTTCTAGCGTTTAAAGTGAACACGGTAGTTCTGCAGCTGCAGCTTCTAATTTTCTGCAGAGAATCTACGTTTTCTGTAGCGACTCGTCCGTATAAAGTACCGAACACCTGTTGAAAATTCAAACCGTATCCAAAATTCATGGACTTCTGTATAATTTCGAGGAGACAATGCAATATTAATGTCCCTTGTAGCAACACTGTTCTTACACGGCCGAGTGCTAATTTCTTGACAGCACTATATCCGAATTTACTAGCTGCGAACTGCAGCTAACTTCTTTCTTTTCTATTTGATAACATCACGATTTATTAGCTGAGAGACTGCGTACAGCAGCGGAAGACAGAACACTTTACGACTTTTTAACAATTTATTTACCAGTGATAACTTCATCGCATTTTAAAAATCCAAGGTACTTAATACATTTAATAGCGGCAGCAATATCACATTCATAAATTAACAATTTTGAGGATTATGTATAGTCTAATCTTCTTTTGAGGATTTTTATGCAAAATAAAAAATTAACTACATTTCGTTGTCTTATAATTTTAACAAGTTGAAAATAACACAGCAATATTTTGAAATTCCTCGAATATTTTCACTGTTTGCATCCGACCTGCTCATTCTTGTCATAAGTGTATAACAAGATCCTCATGTACAGTCACATAGAAGAAAATAATTAAGCTTGTTAAAAGCAACATTGTCATTAAAAGATCCTATTAATAGATTAGTAGATAAAGTGCTGAAAGAATTACACGTGGAATGGTTTCAATTTCAGTATTTAAAAAATTGCATATGTACAAAATAAATCCTTTGGATTAGCGAGAAATAAGACTAACTATTTTCTATATTATTTATATTGAAGCATGCTATTAGTTGTGTATAAATAGCACGCTAACAATTTATAATATAAAAATACACAATGCTAAAAAAAGTTTCTAAAGTTTTAACTATAGGGTTTGTTAATGGCGCGTCGAGCAGTTTAATTTTAATGGAACTGAGCTTTCAAAGAGAATATAATTAGAGACAAAAAGTTCCGCAGGGGTTATTCATGCGTGTGATATCTATTTACAGGTACGGAATCGTTAAATTGATCATCCTTAACCATTTAGTACGAACTATGCGACAACCATTGTCGCAGCTCCTTCATAACTCTACGGGACTAAATGAAAATCGATGGACCGACATCGTCGCGGTTGACCGCCGCAGAACCAAATATTTTGTGTAATTATGTCATGATTTGCAGATCGACTCATGAGTGGCAATCGTTAATTTGACACTAGCCCGGGAGCTCTCCTATGATCGGTTACACGAACCACTCATCCAACGCGCGTCGCATTAGTATACACGAATTCTGCGATTAACGTCTCCATTCAAGTAACAGTCGATATCCATTAGGTGAGTGGACAACAATACAATAACTAGAAGCAGCGTGCAATCGCACCGTAATTAGCGTTACTTGATAGTGTATTGATGATGACGCAGTACTCGCCAGTATCCGCACATACCGTCCAGAAGATATTCGCACTTTAACGCGAACTATCATCACGTACCATCGAGCTGCCTAACCGGCTTGTTTGCTTCACTACCATATAGTCAGTCAAAAAAGTCACTGTAAAAATTTTAAAACGGAATAACTTCAAAAAAAGTCGAGCTCTTTTGTGTTGTTAAAATCATTTGATTACTGGTTCATGTATACAATCATTTTCAAAAAGAATGAATCATGTCGGAGTGACTTCAAATGCTTATAACATTATAAAATATGTTTATGATATCGGCGCCAGGTTCGATCATTTCAAGAAGAACAACAAATATGCAATTTAAGTATTTAAGTTTCTCAACGTTTCGATCTCAATGTGGATCATTATCAAGAGACGAAATTATAACTTTGTTATTTCATTAAGCTTATAACATTGTTATTTCAATTGCAGAAATTTTGCAGGTGTAGCTAACTTGTTGCTGAACAAAGACAAAATTTGGAACGATTTGATATTAGCATTTGTTTACAACATATTCATATTTTATACAAAAGTTGTACACAAGATTCTGACAAAGGTTAATTATTTTATATGTATATTTTTGCGCTCATTACAAAACAGTTTCATGCATTGGAAATTTCTTATGTTTCTAACGTTAAATTATGAAGATTGCAATGATTCTCAATCACGACGTGCATCCAAAATAGTGATAATGATTTATTTCTTGTTTCTTAAATATTAAAAAAAGAATTTTAAATGTGCCCAACTGCTTCAAATTGTACGTACCAATTTTTATTATAAATGCATAAAATCCGCAGGTTACTTGTTAGCAATCCTCCTACGGAAGACTTTCTGGAGAAACAGATGAGAAAGAAGAATTGCTGTTAAGAGAGAATTCCAATATTAAATTCGAAATATCATCAGAACTCGAAACAGCAAAATGTCCGGTACGTCGGGTGACAGAATTTTTGTTGTCCAAAATACAAACGCGTTCAAACTACCGTTCCCATTAAATCAGCTGTCGACGGGAGGTATTCACCCGTCGGAGACAAGTTTTAAATTGTTTTACGTGCTGAAGAGGGCCGAGCACACGCGGAACGGCGCATTTCCATCGAGAAAAGCGATAAGCAAGGTAACTTTTATCCGAGTGCATCCCCCATCCACCCCCTCCCCCATACCCTGTCTAGACTCCGAAGCCTGTATCCGCGCGTCTCGCTTTTTAACATAATTTCACGTTTCATTGTCTCCCGGAGTTCCAAGTTCCCGCGGGGAGTCCGCGAGAAGCCCTGAATTTTAATACGCACCCCAACACACCGACGCATTTTTCCTGCCCGGACCGGGATAAATTTGCGTGCAAATGCGGATATAGTGATGCACGCCCAAAGGAACGATGTTTCGTTTCGCGATCGCGTCTCCAGCAGGTCTTCCGTCGTCAGATTCTGACGAATCCCTCCGTCCTCCGTCAATTCGAGACGGTTCTGATAGGATTCGATGTGGTTCTTCGACCGCCGTTAAAGAAATAGCTCCGGTTCACAATTTTCCTCTACCTGCAAACCGCGTTTTCTAGAGCTTCGAACTAATTTCCCCACTATGTCGAGTGAAACTCGTGATGAATTAATCAGAGTAACAAATATGAATTTTCTTGCTTTCCTTCAAACCGAAATCAAATTCTATATTGTTGTAATGAATGTGTAACTCGTGATAAACGTATTCTGTTCTCATATTTTAAATCTTACACGTTTTCACTTTCTGTGACCTTGACTGACCTTGAGTAATGATAGTCTTTGAATTCCTAATGAAAGGAACTATCATCGCGAGTGTTTAGAAAAAGGTGATTCCATTTTGAAAAATTAATGTGACCTCCATATTTGTAAAGGAAATGGTCATGAAAATAAAAATTATTTAAATTAAATGATTTCACTGTGTCCCCGAGACATTTAATCTAAAAATTAACAAAGGCATTTGAGTTGATGTATCTGTACATTAATTTTAAAGATCTTGGTAATATTTTGTTCGATATTATTTGGAGAATTATTTAAATATACCCCGAATGGTAGACAAGTTGTTCTAATTGTGTGTTCACAAAACTTGGATACTTTTCTTCGTCGAAAAAGCGACGCAGTTATTCATCCCCATAACTCATCGAACTCGAAGCTTTTCGACGCTTTATTACCATACAGTTTTTCTTGTTGCGAACACAATGGACCATTTTCAGAGTGGTTGTAACGCAAACGAGCTAAAACCAAAAGCTGGTATCGGTAGAAATGCAACACGACAGTGTCGCTCGCTGACAATAATGCAAGCGAAAAGGGTTCACTGTACTGTTTGTAGTTTAAACTATAATAGCAACCGGAGGAACGTCGCATTCGATATAATTTCATATTTCATTGTCCTTGTCTTCTATTCTGCGCGCTTCAGCGGGAAGTTTCTATAGAATACTGAATTTTAATACAACTGTGCCGAAAGTTTCTAGCGTCTTTTCTCCTAGCGGCTTACAAGTTTCCCGCGGCAAACTGATTTTCGACTAACGCTCGCGCCGCATTTATAAACAAATTGAAAATTCATTGGCGAAATTACGGCCCTGCCAACGACGTCACTCTTTTATCACGTACATCAAATACCGCTTGAACGATAATTTAAAATTTTATGAAGTTTTGGCAGTTCCTTAATAACGTCCTCTTTTTACTGCAGTGTTGTTCTCCGTAGACATTGAAAATTAAAATCAACTCAACTAGGAACTTCAGAAACTGTTCTTTTCAAAATACCATTGATAATGACTCGTCTTTCAGAACCATTGAGACTATCCTATTTATTTTAACATACTTGATTAAAATATATGGATATTTTAAATACCATTAGATGAGTGTGAAAATATCTCATGTTGATCTCAGTTGGGAAAAAGAATGTATGTAAGCTGTAAATAATAAAAATATACCACTCCAATAATAAAAAATAATATAATTATGCGATTTATTTTAACGAAATCTATAAATCTATAGAGTTACTAATGGACTGCTTGTTACATTAACATAAAAAAATTTTTTTCTGGCAATGTATTTTTTAAATAATGATGTTTGATCAGAGGATCGAAGGACTCGGGAAAGTCACAGGTTTTTTGCCCCATTGATTGAGTTTCTCGTAAATTTGTAGCAAAAAAAATGCATCGTTACGAGCACGTTTTTCGTATGTATTAATGATGCAAATGGGTTTATAAGCTCCGTTCACCGCGGATATAAATGGAAAGTTCGTGAGCGGCAATTTCATGGAAAATTCCGTGTTTATGGTGAACATTTTTACAGAGTCATTGCGTGAGAGTGCAAACTCAGAGAATCAACACAGCTACGGGCGAGATGGTGAGAAAACAGCGGACGAAGCTTCTCATTATTTCTGAAGCTTGACTTTCCGTAAGCCCTATTGCGAGGTTGGCGGCACGTTCCCCCCACAAACACGCTTCTTGCCTGCGAGGCAGAAACTCCGCAATGATATCCACGATTATCGATCATCGTGTTCACGATATAAGCCTTTGAATCTCTTAATAGTCGCTCCGTCTCGTATCTGTTTAACCGTTGCTACAATGCGATCAATTTGACTGGAAGAGAATTATTTATGTCATCGATTACCAAACAGTTAGCGACGTGAAATACGAAACCGCATTTAATCAAATAATCATTTACGTAAATAATATATCAATTATTATTCGTGCTGAATGTTATACTACGGATAATTTCAAGTCGAACTACCGAAACGTACTACATTAAAGCTTTCACTCTATAATTTTATTGTATTCGAATTATGGAGGTGCTTTTGTTGAAAATTATTGAAATACATTCATTTGTCGATGAATCCGCTCGTACAAATTTCATAATAAATATCTTCTCTATGTGAATGCGTAGAGGACATATGAGGGTCAACTTTGATTTGTAAATGGAATCTTATAATTTTATAATGCTGTCTCTTTACTCGATGCTACTCATTCGCTATATAAAAATTTTCATCTTGCACAATTTTATGGCGATCATTCTTAACACTAGGTTTACGGAGAAGTGACAATTTTTCATTACTATAAAAAGCTGTGGCTATTCAAATTTTGAGTAATTTTTTAAATAACATACCGAATTTTTACAATCTCAATATTTGTAAAATGAAAATATTAGAATCCGTCATTTTGACGGTTCCGTAAACCTAGTGTTAAGCAATACAATGGTACCGGTCATTAATGTGTTAACAATTTTGAGTAATTTTTTAAATAACATATAGCGAATTTTTACAATCTAAATATTTGTAAAATAAAAATATTAAAATCCGTCATTTTGACGGTTCCATAAACTTAGTGTTAAGCAATACAATGGTACCGGTCATTAATGTGTTAACGATTTTGTGTAATTTTTTAAATAACATATAGCGAATTTTTACAATCTCAATATTTGTAAAATAAAAATATTAGAATCCGTCATTTTGACGGTTTCATAAATCTAGTGTTAAGCAATACAATGGTACCGGTCATTAATGTGTTAACGATTTTGAGTAATTTTTTAAATAACATATAGCGAATTTTTACAATCTCAATATTTGTAAAATGAAAATATTAGAATCCGTCATTTTGACGGTTCCGTAAACCTAGTGTTAAGCAATACAATGGTACCGGTCATTAATGTGTTAACGATTTTGTGTAATTTTTTAAATAACATATAGCGAATTTTTACAATCTCAATATTTGTAAAATGAAAATATTAGAATCCGTCATTTTGACGGTTCCATAAACTCAGTGTTAAGCAATACAATAGTACCGGTCATTAATGTGTTAACGATTTTGAGTAATTTTTTAAATAACATATAGCGAATTTTTACAATCTGAATATTTGTAAAATAAAAATATTAGAATCCGTCATTTTGACGGTTCCGTAAACCTAGTGTTAAGCAATACAATGGTACCGGTCATTAATTAATAAATATTAATTAATACGACATTACCACTTTGTTTATTACGTGTTTGAACTTCGCAATGTAATGTGGAGTCTCAGAGACCCCAGCTTCAGATTTTTGAAAAGAATTTTTATATTAATAAAATTAAATCTGTTTGTTTACTTTTATCCTGTATTATTATAAACGAGGCTATTTATGAAATTCAGTGGTCGAAGTCCAAGAGACCCCACCTATTTATGTGTTATGATACTTTATGCGAGGCTTAATAGAACAAACGGACACAAGATAAATTAAAGATAACGATCTTCTAGGGAACATCCCCCGGGTAAATTCCCTTGGGAGAAGAAAAAACGATGTACTAAAAGAACGATCAAAATCCGTTCAACTTCACGAAGAGAAAAAGTAGTCCCATCTGTACTCACCCATGTGTCGACAACGAAATCAATTCGACCCTCTTAATCACTCCCCTTGCGTCCCGCTTCTCTGACGACTGAGGACGGCGCTAAACATGGTGTGAGGATTTTGGCATGGGTTTTCCACCCTACTGTTTGCAACCAGAACGAAGGTCAATCCTTATTGGTTACATCAGTTTACAGAGGTCCTATCAAGTGAACAACAGTCCTTGAATCTCAAGATGGGATCGGTGAATCCTAAACGATCACGTCCTTCGAAACTTTTTATCGGTAGACTTTCTGTGTTTATTCGAATTCGTTGTACTTACTTGATCTTTATTTATGTTAACACCGGTCACGTTAACGTTGTAATTTTAGTTTAAAGAGTTCATTTGTTATACAAGGCGCGTCAATTATTAACTAAAACATATTTTACAGATACGAACACAGTTGATGAAACAATTAATTTTGTGGATACTAAGTTCCATTTATTTACTTCTTCATATCTAGAATTATAAATATGTGTATACTGAATCTTCAACCACAAATAATTTCCGCTTTAGTATGTCGAGTATATTTGTAAATTTAATATGCAAAGACTACTATCATAATCAATAAACAGCGGATTTTAAACATTTATGACTTAAATGACTAGGAGGAACTAAAAATAGTAAGAACATTAGAAGAATTTAAAAATGTTATTTTATTATTTTCAACCTGTTAAACATATTAAGAAAAAAAATTAATTTCTGTTTCACTTCTAGTTGTTGCAAGTCGGGTAGAAAATTTTTATTTTGCATATAGATCCGCTGTCTAATAATAAATTGCTTATTCATCAAAATTTGCAATGACTTCTCGCCATTTATTCAACAGCTTGTAATAAAAAATTACTTTTTATTCGAATAAAATGGTGTTTGCATGAATTGCAAGACACAGGATCCAAATAAAACCTCGTTTCTCTATTTAACCACTTCGTTCTCATGGACGTGTTATGACGCGACGTCGATACCGTTCGTATAGGGTCACAGACGTGTTATAACGCGCCGTCGATACCGTTCGTATAAGGTCACAGACGTGTTATAACGCGCCGCCGATACTGTTTGTATAGATCACAGACGCGTTAAGACGCGACGTCGATACTGTTCGTACAGATCACAGACGTGTTATCACGTGTCGCAATGCCGCTTCCGCGGTGCGTGCGATGCTACACACGACGTATTTCGCGTACTTCTTTATTAGATTACGTGTTTTAATTCGAAAAATTATTAATTCTGGGAACGGTATAGGTAAAGAATGATTTCAGGATATTTAAAATTTATTGTTTCTGTGTGTGATATAATTCGAAACATGGAGCTGCACATAATGCAACATCACAATTTACGCAATAGTATCTTGTTTCTTTGCAAAATGCAGAAATTGCAGAATACTGAAAAACTTTTTTTTTTACATAATTTGTCTTGTAAACACAAAATTATATATTGGATTTGTATTCCAGTACATAGATAGTTCGGTAACCGAACTATACTCATATGTACAATAATGGCAAAAAAACAATGCAAATCTTCATTGGAAATCTGAAAATAGGATATCGAAAAACCTTGTTGCCGTATATGTATACTTGTTACTCTCCTTTACAATTAGATCTACAAGTTGTTTACAAAAGAAAAATTCACAAATGGAAAAAGGAGAACTATTTTAAATAAGCGGTGCCTCAGACAGAGCAAAGACAAGCCCGCGTGTTTACAGGTCCGTGTCACCTCGGTAGCGGCATTGCGTCGCGTGATAACACGTCTGTGATCTGTACGAACAGTATCGGCGGGACGTTATAACACGTCTGTGACCTTATACGAACGGTATCGGCGGTGCGTTATAACACGTCTGTGACCCTATACGAACGGTATCGACGTCGCGTCATAACACGTCCATGAGAACGAAGTGGTTAATCATTCGTATAACTTGACTATGATAAATCGATACTATGCAATTCTTGTAATCTTTCTGTGAAATTTCACCCACTCGTTATCGTTCAAAATGCGTAACATTCGTAGTTTAACACTACACCCTCCGATCATCAAAATTGACTAATGTAGTGTAGTATTATAAAAATAACAAGATTCAATTTATTTATATTTTGTGTGATTTTTACTGTAATATATACTTTAGTTAAATAAGTAAATAAAATGCTAAATAAAAAATTAAAAATGGGTCATTTGACCCTTTGTAGTAGATTTAGTGTTAATCGTAACTGTATTTCAATCTAAATCATCGCAATAAAAATTTTATCGATCGATCCTCCGATTATTAGGGGACACTCCGAACAGAGAACAGTATATTTAATATTCAAATAATGGGATCCCCACTATATGGCGGTACCAATTCTCTTGAATCAGTGAACGAGTTTTCCAAGGATCGAGAAGCTTCCTTGGCAGGATCGGCCAACTACCGAATCTGTGACGAGAAATCTATAATGAGGGGTTTGAAACGAGTATATTTCCCTTTCGAAGCGACTATGGAGTGCCACCCAAAGACATTTACCGCCTTCAAATAGCCATTCCCGTGTAAATACGTATTTCTTTCGTTTTCGGTCGAACCCTCGTCAAATTTTCTGTTACAAAATGGCGCCGGATGTTCGTCGAGGAACAGTCTGTGAACACGCAGTGATTTGTTTATGTGGCGATGCGTTAAATGATTTCCAACAGCTCCGTGGTTCATGACACATTAATTTTCACAATGAATACGAATTTTCATTTAGTTATTTCGGGTCGGTAATTACACGCCAGCTGTCCTCGTTCCACACCATTTATGAGAGAGAATTATTAATTCACTTTTAATACTTCCATGATTTTTTTAAATCAATGATTTTAACAAATTATTACAATTTACGTACCCGTTGTATTCATCTAAAATATGATTGATCAATATTAGAAGACCTTCCTAATTTTACATATACTGTATTAAATTTTAAGTCACTGTATTGCTATTAATTTTTTGCTATTAATATTGGTATTGTTTTTAAACAATAGAAGGATTAAGCGTAGCTTTGAAAAATTATTAATTAAAGGAAGAAGTATTTAACTGTATTTAACTCGCATTTCTTGTGTATAATATAGAAAATATGTATTCAGCGTAATTATTATTTTTTTGATTTTTATAGTTATATAAATGGCAATGTTTAGGACCATTAACAGCTCTAAATAATAATTCTTAAAAATTTACTTTTGTATTTATACAAATTGAGTACTTAAATGACAATTCTGTCATTTTTATTAATGTCTGAATTTAATATCTATACAATCTTAAGCGTCCGGTACTCGGGGAAATTCTCTATACATCGGAAAAGGTTCTCGTCCTCGAAAGGTTCACATGCAACCGGTTTCATTTTCAAATCAGACAGAAACTTTATTGTCCAACACCGAATTTTTCGAGTGCAGCATTCTGACATTCAAACATGTTTACGATCATTGGAATAATCCTGAACGGATTCTAAACGGCTGAGCAGCGTAAATGAAAATCTTCCACTCGCATTAACGACCGTTTTATCGGTATCGCAACGGTGAATAAAGATAAATAGTTGCGAATGTAGGTCAAAACTGGCAACGCCGAGGAGATACGCGTACCATTTCGTCGGTGAACAGGAGGGAAACGAGATTCTTTACGATCGACTTTTTCGCTTCTTGGGGCTTCCGGATTTCTTCCATGGAGTCTCTCCTGACGGCGCTGCCGAGATTTAGAGGCTTTCAGGGGGATGGAAACACGCCGTTATCAAAAAAAGTCTTTTTTCCAGCGATTATATGCCGGCTGGATAATACGGAAGCCAATAACTACTGAAATATTTTACGACGCGAGTAACCATCCTGTTTGATATTATATCGTTTATTAACATTCTTCGATCAACCCGCCATAAACGAACGAACGCTACGCATTTTCACGAGTTTCTCGCTCGCCTGCGTTACATGAACGAGAATGACTGCCACCAGAACACGCGATCGATGCTCGAAAAGTTATGGAATATTTTTTAACGATACCATTGTACCAAACATTCGACGTTTCTGTCGAAAATATTAACGCTTTATTTATCGGCGATTATTTCGTCATTTTCGAAAGCTTATGGTATACGGTTCAGGATTTTTTAATAGATCCTTCAACAGCGATAGCAATTTCAGTTACAAACAAATAAGTGATCAGTATGCAACGTCCCAGTAACTTAATCTGATAATTTCATTTGTGGTTATTAATTTGTAACTTCCGTTTCACTATAGCACAAGTATTGAAAATCTTATTAACAGGCTACAGGATGAAATGTTAGTTAATCGACAGTACTATTATACTTTAAGGGGACTAATTATGTCTCATTTATAATATCATATTCTGACCGACTGTGCATACGAAATTAGAACACAATCTTAGAGAACTTAACAGACTTGTCATATTTGGAAATAGTGACAAAATGAAAATTTAACGAGAAAAATTGATTACCTCGTAGGTTGCAATAAATATTCATTTTCAAGTCTGGAGGAATAATTTTTGATGGCTCAAGTTTTTGAATAAGTACGAAATGAAGGACCAGGAATAATCTCTTGATTCCTTTAAACTCGATAAAAGAATGGAGGTCTTACAAAATGATTTCTTATCTCAAACATCTGCATCGTAACGTAGACGCCTATGATAGTCACTGGTAATTGATCGGAACAATGAAAGAAAGGAGAGGCACAAGGGAAATAATGGAAATGAGAAAGGTCGAATTCAGATGATCGCAGTCTCCTTCGTTGAGATGCAAGGATAACAATTTGCAAGGGATTGAGTCGATGCTCCGGAGGACTAGTCTGTACCCGAGAGAAAATCGATGTCCTATGGTATTCTGAGGACGATGGCGGTTTCAAGGGTATCAGTGGTCCAATTTCTCGTACACCTGAGTTGTAGCTACTGTTAAACTTTGCTTTCTGTACTGCAATGTTCCTTGCGGAATTTTCGCCAAGAAAGGAAACCGCTAGGTTGGCTGGGAAAAGTATTTCCTAATACAAATGCAACGTTTCAAGGGACAAACAAGTTTGTATCAAAACAAGGTAAAAATTTCTTCATACTTTATGCTGAAGTAATAACAACTCGAAAATTATTCGTATAGTTACAATGTGTAAGTTAACCATTTGCAATAAATTCCCTACAGATGAGGTTTTATTTTAAATATAAAGATACAGCTCTTGAAAATTCATCATACACGTAAATCGGTCACAAAAATTATATAACTAAAATATCAATTAAAGATATGTGTATATTAGGTTTGTATAATGAGTTTCTATTTTAAGTTTACGAATGGAACCTTTACAAATGTAAGTTGAAGATACATTTTATATTGAACTCTATTTTATGAGTCTTTATCTTAGGTATACCGATGTAGCTTTCACAAATTCGCCTGGCTCATGTGTCTGTTAAGCAAAAATTATTGTCAGAGTTACAATGTAAATCGAAAATATATACATACATTGTAATGAACTTCTTTTATAAGAATCTTTGTATTAAGCATAGGAATGCAGCCTCAAAAAATTGTGATGTATCTGATTTGTTAAAAATTAATTAACGTGTCTGCCTATGATTCACTAAATGCGCAGATATTAATATACAATTATACTAAGATACAGTTGATAATTCACAGATTGTAAACTCAGCAAAAAGCTGAGAAGGAATTCATTCAACCGCAAATACCAGTAAGTGGAAACAGTCAGCCATAGTCGGACACAGATCCAGAACGTATTCACAACATTAACAGCCATTTGAATCGGATATTGGAGAACTTACGTGAGTATAAAATAACTTTTATATTCCTTCATTCAGCAGTCAATATGTAAATCATATTTATACATATTACATTTTATTAAACCATTTCCTGTCGAACCTTCTAAGATAAAGTCTACATCCTCTTAGTTTTTCTTTATTTTTTTAAAACTTCATTATACACTATATTTGCAACATGCATTCAATTTAAGTTACAATTTTTCTTGAAAATTGTGAGCACATAATCAGTCAATAGTGTGGTAATCTAACTACACTTAAGATGAATTTCCTATTTTCATGTGCAATGAAAAGAGATTACTGAGAAACAGTAAAATTAATATTTCGAACTTCATTATTATATTCACATTTTGCATTATTAATCATTTCTATATGAACAGGCAATGCGTATTAAATCGCGGCACCGATTAAACGTGAAAATAAAATCGCATAAAAGAGGTTGAATATATCATTGTATTAACTTTTTGAATACATTCGTCATTGCTTGTTGCTTCATAATACTTTTTATTTGAAAAGTTGCTTTCATGTAAATGTCTGCAAACGAATCGAACACATACATACATTTTTATGTCTATCTCCATTAAATAATCAGTGTAAGAAACTAATAAAATTTTTTGATATTTCAACTTGTCTATAAAAATGTAGCATACTTCATTTTAATATACAATTATTTGTTTTATTGTCAATTTTCGTACACATTTACAATACATTCTTCTTTTTAAAAGAATCTCCAACACTGTCGATGCAATTCTCCCCTCTCGTTCAGAAGATATAACAAATGGCCTCTATCCGCCAATGACGTCACACGGGAATTTGCAGAACAGCCTAACAAGCGACAGTTTCGTTACTCGCAGGTTATCGCGTAGCGAAGCTGATGTCATTAGCCAATCCTATGCGCCAACAAGGCCACTAGTTAGTAAAATTCGGTTGTCGAACTTTCTTGTTTGAAACGCGGCTTTTCAACTTCCGCCAAATTTTTTTTCCTGCCGCGTGTAATGCGGTCTGTAGCAGACGGCGCATAAATTTTCGTAAAATTTCACGAAAATTTCAACGTTTAGGTCGTGTCGGTGAGAATCAAAGTATTTCATAGTCGCGCGCAAATGGCGGCAATACAAGCAACGAGAGAGCGTGAGACAGGGAGAAAAAGAGATAGAGAATATCTCTCTCTCTCCCTCCTGGAATTTGTTACGTGGCCGTATTTATTAACAGCGTAGCAGGGATTCCGTAACGCGGCCGACTACCTGCAAAATTCAATGTCGACGCGTTTGACGCAGTTATTGTTTAATATGCCGCCAAAGTGCCCGTTTATTCTTTTACATCGTTTTGCAAATACCGTCGGCAAATGTTAACGTTAACAACATTCCGTGATTTAAAGAAGATCGGACTTAATTTTACAGAAACCAGTATCGCATCGAACGAATCAATTGTAATATTCATTATATGTATACCGTATAATATTACGTCTAATATTTATCTGCAAATATTTTATATTTTTCTGTACTCGTTGAAACTGGTTATTGTAGAATTTTGTTTTGCAATAATTCTGTATCTAAAAATAAGTCGAAACTAAGGAATAATATTTCCGAATTTGACTGATATTCGATAGCCTGACTCGTCTGATCATGGCCAACCAATTCTACTTGCTGTGAATAATAAAGCAGTCGAACGCGACGCGACTGATTGATTTCATACTTAGTTCAAGATACTATTGGTGATTCGATTTAATTTGGAACAAATATTCGTCCATTTCATAATTTAAAAATATAAATAAATTACCTCACTAAACAACACAGCACAGCGAGATATAGTGACTTGTTAGGATTTCTAATTTAAATAAATTTTCAGTAAACTAAAACGTCAAATTAATTGTTTCACTGAATAATTCGCAGCGATTTCAGCAAACTGAAGTCTACCATCAGATGTAGTTACTATCACTAAACTTTCCTGTGGTCTACATATAGTAGGTTTGATTAATTGAAATTACTTTTCAGTGACCAAACTTTCTTGAAGACTTTGTGAACGTGAACTAATTAAAATTACTTGTAGCTAACTAAACTTTCTTGAAGAATATGTCTCCTCGTAATTTTATCTGCATTGGTTTCGTCCACTCGGTTTTAATCCCTATCTGTTATTTGTGTCAATTTGTCACATTTATCATAGCATTATAAAACTACATTCCACGAATAAAAGAAAATCACTCGAACAGTAAATTATTTTTTAATGGTACAGAACAAATAATCAAATGAAACACTTTATAAAAATAATAAAATTTCAATATAGCTGGACTTCTGATAAAGAATTGATTATATCATTATAAAGTCGGCAATTTATACAAGTATCTCGAAATTTCATCTCGAAGTAAATTGTTTTAAAAAAGATGGTTAAGATAATATGTTCAATATAACCAATAAATCGCATTATTGCAAAATCTTTTTTTGCAAAATCCATATTATTGCAAAAGTATTGATTTTTTCATTAACTCTTTATTAAAGTTTCAAATACAACTATGCAGGATTGTATGATGGTACCAGGTCTATTGTGCATGTCCCTTCTTTGTTGTTAAACGAGTAATTTCATATATCTTATATTTCTTTTGCATTCTTTTCTTATTCTTCTTAGTTATTGTAAACAGTTTTGTAAAAGGACGTCAGTCAACAAATAGCTCGTTGGCATTTTTAAACAAATTCCCTGAAATTGAAACTTAAAAGAAAATTCTGGTTCAGATGTGACTAATCCTCGAGTAATAAATATCTTTTCGAGATGTTACAATGCTTTCCATTATTAAACGTGCCGTCCCACGTTACCTGCGTTTACTCTATCAGTGAAATAATTGTGATCATCGCAAACAATGAAGAGTATTAGGCGGCATTGCGCGCAGAGGGAGATTCGCTGAGTAAATTATGATTAAGTAATTGGAACTGAAACTCTCGACCATCCCGATTTACAGGTGGAAGAGACGCAGACTACAGAGCACCGTCGGTTTAAGGCTGGGCCGAGAGGAATCGATCGTCTATAGAGTTCCCTGGGATGGAAGACACCCTGAGGATCTCTCAGGTTAGCACCCAGCGCTGTAACAGTGCTTAACAATGAAATATCATTGTCTAAAATGGGCTTGCTAGTCCCGACAGGAGAAATGGGACTAAATGGATGTTCAACCCGCGCTCGACCGAGCCGCTCAGGCCAACAATTTCCTTCGAGAAGCCAGTTACATTGTAACGTCGGTGGCAGTATGATTTTGATAATTGTTGGCCAGGTTAATTAATTTCTGAAACATTAGTACGCATCCTGAGAGAGGTCAGTGAATTTCCGAGGGCAGTTAACGCGGAAACAAATGACTTTCGATATTCGTGTTCCAGTCAAATCGGATTGTAAATGGAACTCGCCTGCCCGAGGGTAATGTATACGCAACGGAACATTGATTAGGAGGATGAATCGCAGAAATATTCGTCGAACAATCGAATAATAAATGTATTCTTCTTCCTATAGCAAGATTCTACATTTCACGATATTTTTAAACTACAAATTAGAAATTTTCTTTCTCATTCTATGAAATATTGTAAATATTATATTACTAATCGTATGGCAAAGGGTGAATTAATGATTTAAGTAGGTGCAGCTACAAATAGTAAACACATTCGAAGAATTTGAAGATGCCATTATATTATTTTTGAACCTATTAAACATATGAAGAAAGAAAATACATTTCTATTCGACTTCAGTTTACATTTCATTCGCTGTCTAGTGATTACAGACAATATCAGTGTTGTTTTGATTGGATTTCTCGCATGTTTCATTACTGTATTTTGTAAGCTCGTGAAACATTAATATCGTTATTTTTCCACGCATTTTATTAAAGAATACAATAAACGTCAGACAGGAACAGTGCATGGGTAACGCGTAATTAGAAAAACAGAGCAAACATATAACACAAAGTAATAACGAATGAAAATTAAAAGTAGAATTAAAATAAAACTGTATCGTGTAAAAATGAAAACACAGTGTGCAAAAGTGAGTTCCAACGGATGTGAAGCGCTGCGGTTGAGTCTAAGCAAATATAAATGTAATAACCCAGACCGCTGCAGGATATGCAAGTTCAGATTTTTATACAAGATATCAAAGAAACTGAAAATAAATTTAATTATTTTCCTCGAATTAATATCGGGTCCAAAACCGAATCTGTATATTCTTTTACTGTGCAGCGTAATGCAGGTGCGAATTTCAGAATGCTGTTATTTATTACAGTTACTGGTGAACAAAATTATTTTGTACGCATATGAAATATTTGAAAATATTTAATCAATCACGCCATTCGTTCAAAAAATATTATAAATAAAAAATTAAATTTTAAAGAAACTACTATGCCGAAAACTGCATTGATTTTCTGCATTACATTTCAGGGTCAACAATAAATTAATATATTCAGTGAAAACCGTGGGTAATTTTTGGAACAACGTTTAGACATTAATATAATGTTAGGTTGGAACGACAGTTTGCAACGTTTTCAAATCAAAATTCGAAGTTAAAATTAAGATATTTATTCATAAGTTTAGAGAATAACTTAATAACTCACCTATAATATGGCAAAAAGTAACAGAATACAATGGCAAATATGTTATTGAACAAATCTATGTATAAATATTCTAATTTCATCATTAAGTTTTAATTAAAAAACGTTGTGAACTTCCGTTCCAACCCAATATTTCAAGATTCCAGACTTTTCAGATCTTATAGTTTGAATTTTCGACTTTTATCCAATGGATCGAACACGATATGACGGGCTAAAGGTCACTAGACACTGCCACGAGATCGATATTCCCATATTCCATCAGGATTCGAAAGGAATTCAGGGATCGCGTCGGCCGAGTCGAACACGGTTCTACTTCGCAATAGCTCCGCAGGTCGAAACATTCCCGAAGGAGTCCTAACGCAGTATATTCATAGAAACGTATATCAGGGCCATATGTATGCTACCACGCAAACGCGTGAACACTTAGATACCTCGAAACCGATGCACCCGGACACGTAATCCGCCAGGCCACGTTGGGCGTACAGGCTCACACAAAAAGGACGTCCTTCCGCAACACATTCGAACTTGACCAAAAATTATTCTTACTTTTATTTGATTCTAACTTGAACTTACACGGATGGATCAACCCTTTGAATTTGTTTCCAATTTTTTCCCAACAACTCACTATCGTGTCTTTTAGACAAAAGACAATTTCTTGAGTGACATTCATTTCAAATACTTTCTTGTACTAAAAGATCCATTAATTATATTGAAAAGGGCCAAATAAATGAATATTGCTCATCTCTACTAATTGTAAGTAAGAAAAAGATAATACTATGAAATACTTGTTTGAAAAGAGAGTTCGTAGCGTTTCGAAATTAAGAATCGAAGATAAAATTAAGGTATTGATTCACATGTTTATTCAATAACAATAAGAAGTTACCTCGGAAATGTTGAAAAGTAAGAGAACAGAATGGAGAATACGTTATTGAATAAATATTTGGATTTTAGCTTCTCCTTTTAATTTACAAACTCTACTAACTTTCGTATATTTAAATTGGTAATTTAAAAATGTTTGATAGAAGAAAGAGTAATATAAGTACTCCAATAGAAGCAAGCTAATATTTTAGTCGGTTTCATAATGTAATTTTTATTAACCACACTCCGAATCATTTTCAAGTTTGTTTCCAGCAACCCTCTATTCTCATACGCCCTTCAATTTGAATGTATTTGAAAAACAGTTCCTAGATACTTATTTTAAACAAAATCCCTAACTGTATTAAAAATAGTCAAATACATATATTATTCAGGGTGAGTCAGTAAAAACTACTACCTCGAACAACTTCATTTCTATGGTTGTATAAAAAACTTTTTAATATTTTTTTCTGTTATGCAAAGGTGGTCTTGAGCATTTCCAAATGTTTTGCCAACGTCAACTCAAGATTACTATATTATCACGAGCCATTTGCCTGAAGTTTTAAACGAATCTTTAAACTACAGTGGAGGATTTTTTAGGTGTCTCAAATTTTTATTTATTTATTTTGAAAGGTTCTACAAGGTCAACTCAAAGTCACCATATTGTAATTTGCTGAATTACAGGACTTATTTAGTATTATGAAGGCACAAAAATATTGTTTACTGCATTGGATACTATTATTACACAATACACCTACATATTTCACAATACCAGTCTTATTACATTCTGAAAATAGAGATAAAATATAACTTTCCTAGCGAATGAATTAGTTTCTCTGACAAACGTTTTATTTTGTATTTGACACAACAGTTTAGTAGTGTAATGAAGACAACACTATGCTTCTAAATTGAGTTTCTATCGTGGAACACACAAGAGGTTTTGATGAAATAGGAAAATGAAACATGTCGGTAATTTTGTACTATACGAAACTCGCTGAAAATGTTCACTGAACTAATAAAGTATTGGACGCAAGAACAGGTGAGATGGGAACAAGTGAACAATTTGCTATTCCGAAGACAGCACATTTGTATGGTGCTGTATACGAAATCTCTAGAGAAGATGGTATCCTGCCTAGAGATATATCTTACGCGGCTACTTGCATAATTCACCAGACGACGCGTAAAAGATATCGAGGTTGGGTCTTATGCTTGGCCAGAAACGAGAGTTTCTCAGGAATCCTGGGCATTTTTATGGGGTTTCTCCCTGAAGGAGGTTGAAGAAAGGACATGGAAAGTATGTACTTTGAAAGGATGGATGCGGGAAAAGGTGAGAGAACCCCGAATATTCCTTGAAACTGTGTCATTGCCAGGTTACTCCATTATGTAGTGTATAATACGTTCTATAAAAACAGATTCCAACAAGAGTTGACAAAAAGAAAATATCGTTTGGATTTCATTATAAATTAATCTGAGCTAATTACAGTTTGGGGTCAAGTATTGAATATACATTGGCTTCAATGTTATCACAGTTATTTATTTAATATTTATTTACTTGGTATGATTCAGGTAACTTCATACTATCTATTCGATATAAAAGTTATAAAATGTCCACGTGATCATGTCTAATCAATGATTCGCATTGATTCCGAGCGGCAGGAGCAAAATAAAAATTGATTTCATTCTTTAACCCTTTGGTTACCCTGGACGAGATATCTCGCGCCCCGATACTTCCCGATAAACGCTCTTGACGAGATATCTCGCATACCCACCTAGACACTATAGACAAATATATTTTATAAGTAACTATATCCTGATTTGTAAAAGGCAGAAATGAATGAAATCTTTATTAAAAAGATTTAAAAGTATTTAGGAAGAAATAATATTTTCATAAAGATTTCATTAATTTCTCCCTTTTACAAATCAGGATATAGTTACTTATAAAATATATTTGTCTATAGTGTCTAGGTGGGGATGCGAGATATCTCGTCAACAGCGTTTATTGGGAAGTATCAGGTCGCGAGATATCTCGTCAACAGCGTTTATTGGGAAGTATCGGGGCGCGAGATATCTCGCAAAAGGCGTTTATCGGGAAGTATCGGGGCGCGAGATATCTCGTCCTGGGTAACCAAAGGGTTAATGAATTTGTTACACTGAAAACAACGTCACGATATTCTTAAATTTATCTAATCTTTTATTGTTTGATATTTCACCCAACCAATTTCTTCATAGATGCATCCGTAGTCTACTCGTTGTGGTTTAGAACGTATTTATGATATTAAAATTGTAGTCGATAATTTTATCAGTAATAAATTTCTGGTAGGTGCTTGTTGAGATGGTAATCTCGATCAGCCAAATGCTGTGTTTACAATTATCGATTATAATTTTAATATAACAAATAAATTCAAAATCATAGCTAGTAGTCTGCGGATCTTTATGCTTTATTAAAATTATAAAAATAAGCTGGTATATGAAATTTGACAGAATGTATATGATTTGATTTATTTCAAATTTAGAATGGCTACTATCACTGAAAATAATATTTTATTGAATTCCATTTCCTTAAAGTTCGTTTAGAAATTGCAAATTGCATAAAAATCCGTAGTGCAGTTATAACGTTTACATTCGCGATAAAATTGTGCTTAAAACGTTCACTGTTACACATGTGTAACGATTACGATTCCGTATAAAATTAATTTTATTTCCAAATGTCCTCATCTCAAATTATAATGTACATGTGGTGACAATATTTGTTTAGATTTCACATGAGGATACATTAGAGAACTTACACAGGATACTATTTAGTTTGTTGCTGAAATAAATGCTAGTAGAGAACGTGCTAAATCATAAGCGATTTGTACGTCAATCCAATAAATTCAACATATACCCTAGCTACTGCGATGGATCTGAAAGGAATTGATACTTGCAGAAACACTCTCGTCGTACCTGGTAACACTTAATAGCGGGGGTTAGCGAGTCGTGAACATCTTTTTCCGCCAGTGGGAGTATTCGAGTAAACAATCAAAAGCGTTTTATGCTTTGAGGCAGCTTGCACGGATAATCTGCTCGCAAAGAACTCCCAATAAAGAGACTCTCCGGAAACGTAGTTCTGTCTATATTCGAAGAAAAATTGGTACGATCCACTTGGCCGGTTTCCGACAAAAAACGAGTTCTTTGAGAATACTCGGTCTGAGAGTAGCGGGAGCCTTAAAGTTTATACGGTCTATCAGTCGAAAACTGGCAACTAACCGTTCTCGCAGGAAATCCCCGCGATCTCTACAAGGCTCTACCCACGATTCCGCCGGGCGGATAACAAGCCGGAAGAAAATGTCCGGTTCGCGCAGCACTGTCTGCGGCTCCCAGACAATTTCGCGTGTTCCGCGAGATTTATTCAGCGGACCAGGTACCGCCCTGGATGGCCCAGGTGAGACCGCGAACATGGGAAATGAAAGTAGAGGGAAAAGAAAACTGTTTAAATAAGGATAGCGTCGACTCCCTTATGGACATCCTTCGATTCCATTGTGGCCCCGGCCAGCTTTGACCACTGGAAAACGGTTCCTATATTATTTTCTCACGCTTCATACCCTTCCTGCGGATTTCGCCGTCCGCGTCTGCAAACTTTCTGAAGTCATTTTCCTATCTGCTCGAAGCTGGCCCGGATTGAATTTTATGTGGAAAGTTCGCCGCGAGATTTCCCTCTGACCGTCCGTGAAAAAACGCACGGTTGAACGTACTTCGATAAAAGGCGAGAAACGTTCCTTCCAGTAGAATTTTCTTATTTTATTTAACGCATGCGTGACCATCTAGCTTTGCGCGACGGCTTTCCATGATATTTCCGACCGCTCGGAGCACAATATCTGTTTGACCGTGAGAAGATTACAATATCTGTTTGACCGTGAGAAGATCACAATATCTGCAAGGCATGCTTACGTGTCAACTCGAAATTGAAACGATAGAACGGTGAATATTGTTACAGCTGCTCATTTATTATTACTAATCATTTATTTGACAGCCGATCTTTATACAAACTAAAAATTTTCTACCTGAATTGCAACTACCGTGAAATAGAAATTTACTTCCTTTCTTAACGTATTTGATAGGTTGAAAATAATATAACAGTATTTTTTAATTCTTCTGATTTTTTTACTGTTTTAAATTTTATCTACTCTTGTTTGTCAAAAAAGCATAAAATCCGCTGTCCATTTACTATTGATAACTAGACTCCAGACCTTTATGCAAAATAACAATTGTCCAAATCAATTGTGAGAAATCGAATTTAAATGATAATATAACAATTCGAAAATAATTTAATAATATCCTTAAATCTTTTTAGTGATTGTTTTTTTGTCCAAGTCTTTTTGTTTGGTCTGTTCACTTTTGTAATAAGTACATAACACCAGTACTCTACTGATAACATACTGTCACGTCGTTCCGACGTTGGAATTGGACCTCCATTGTCGGCGGACTCCACCATCGTGTCCACACATTCACCAGCGCACCAACGTACCAGCGTCCCAAGTCCCCCCCCCCCTTCGCCGCCCCGAAAAATGCGCGCCCCCAAGGGGTAAGGTGTTACGTCGTACCAACGTTTGCTTCAGCATTTGCGCGAACAAACAAATTCTCGGGATATATAATTCGCGCGAACGAATCGTGGCCGTTACGCCGATTTTAATTCTATTTTCGTCCCGGGTCAATCAAAGTGTACATTTATATATACATACATATTCATATCAAACCGCAACCATGAGACGCCGGTGCGAGCGAACCCTGGCATAGCAACAGCTATTACAGGTGTTTACCGAACATTCGCGAATAATAGTGACACGAAGAACAATAGTATAAATCGTATGATCGAGAACAATTAATGTCACGCTCCACCGAATTCTTATGGTCCGCGCTCCCATTATAAATATGGCAAAATTCGCGCTCTGCGACAGTTCTTCGCAACAGTTTCTTGAAATCACTTCGCTCTTCTAATTCCTAGTCTTCTGACCTAATCGTACCGCATCTTGCCATATTCGTTTTGTTCATTTCAATTTCATCTATCTCATTTCTTTTGTATTATAATTCTAGTTCGTAATTTAGTTTAGTGCGCGTTGTTCTATCATAGTTAATTAATTTTAGTTTCGTTTATCGAATTTCGAATTGCGTTAATCCCTAAGTTTAGTTATAGTTATTCCCGTATATTTAGTTATTTCATTTATATCGTGTTCGTGTCGTTATCTCGCCATCGTGCAGTGCTCTAGTTTAATTTTCGTTTTCGTAGCTATCGCGTAATTTTGTATCCAGCCACTTTCTTTTAGTTATTACACGTTGGTTTAATTTACTTATTTTCTTCTCTTTTATTTTCTGTTCTCCTTTTGTGTTGTGCGATTACGTCAGTGTGGTTGTGTCCTTATAGTGTTTCGAATACCGCGTCGCGCAGGTCGCAAGTACCAGCTCAAGAGATTGTTCGGAGGACTCTTCCGGGAGGGAAAAGGGACCCCCAAGTAAACCATCGCGACACGGACGAGAGAAAACACAAGTGTAAGTGAGTGCGCGCGATACGACGTAGGTGCCGATCTAACTACTGACAACTGTCAGATCTCTTAAATCGGTGTTCCCCCTCGTACGTCTGAGCCCACCAGGGCCCGGTGCAATCGGAGGAACACGGATTCTCGCGCACGGATCTCCCCGAGTTACACATTAAACGTCAAATTGTCAGACCTCAGAAAAATCGGTGTTCCGCCTCGTACGTCTGAGCCCACCAGGGCCCGGTACAATCGGAGGAACACGGATTCTCGCGCACGGACCTCCCCGAGTTGCATACCAAACGTCAAAAACTGTCAGATCTCTTAAATCGGTGTTCCCCCTCGTACGTCTGAGCCCACCAGGGCCCGGTACAATCGGAGGAACACGGATTATCGCGTCATAATCCGTCCTCCCAAGAATTCGATTCGCACGCCGTGCCACGATCACTGTGACGCCAGGGACCGCCCGGAACCTTCGCGATTGTATAAGAGTACCGTTACGCGTCGTAAATCGCGGTTCCCATTCTAGCAGCAACGCGACTTCGCTAATTCCCCGTTCCCGTTTATTATCTCCCTCGGACAACCGAAAATTCGGGCCTGGTCAGACGTGGACGTACGTGCCACGTGGACCGAAGATCGTCAAAGTCCGTAAACACGTTACGACCCCCATCCGGGACGTAACAGAAATTTGGCGCAGTCGGTAGGACACGACGATCACCGAATAGATCGGTTGCCCCTTTCCTTTTTTTTCTCTTTCGGAGCTAGCCGCCTCCATCTTGCGAGTTCCGTATCCCTATCTCGCACGGCACCCCCCCCCCGTATTCCACAATGGATCCCAACAATTCGAAACTGGACCCAGACGCGCCCATACCCCTCACCAACGAGGAACTCTTCGCGTTCCAGCTAGAGCTGGCCGAAAAGGAGGCCGCCCTCCGGGAACAAGCAGCCGCCCTCGAAACCGCGCGAAGGGCATACGATCCCAGTGCCGCCCTTCAAGAAGAGCTACGAGCCATGCGTCGCGAACTGTACGATCTTCGCTCCCAAAATCTCGACTCAAACAACCCGCGCTTTACACCAGGCTCCGAACCGAATCTTCTCGGCGAGCCCCCGCGCCCCAATCCCGCGAATTTCACGGTCAAGCAGGCCGTCGAATGCATTCCCACCTTCGACGGCAGTAACATGACCGTCCTTCAATTCGTACGCGCGTGTAAACGCGCCCGCGAAGTCATACCCCCGTACGCGGAACGTACGCTAACAAAACTCGCTTGTAACAAACTCCGCGGTCGCGCCTACGCCGCCGTGGAGGACGAGGATTGTTCCACCATCGCCGACCTCTGCAACCGTCTCAAGGACGTCTTAGGCCCCCACCGTTTCGTCGACCAGTACCGTGGCGAACTGGCGAGCATTTCGCAAGGGATAACGGAGCACGTGCTCGATTTTATAAGTCGCGTAAAAGATCTACGTACCGCGATCCTAGACTGTCACCGAGACGACCCCAACAAAACCGAGGTCGACAACCTTACGAAAGACAGTTTCATTCGAGGACTTATCCCCACTCTGCGAACAGACGTTCGCTCCTTCCGTGACCAGCCCCTGAACACGGTTTTTAACGAGGCTATCAATGCCTACAAGCAATACGAGCTCGATAAACGCCGATACGGCGAACCCCTCCGCTACGATTATCGGCGGGTACACTTCACGGAGGCGCGAACGAACGCGCCAGAGCCCTGCGAGGGGCGGCCCTCCTCGTACCATGAACCGTCTTCTTCCTCCTGGCGCCTTCCTCAGGCTGGAGGCCAGGGGTCCGATGCCCCACGACCGTTACTCCCTCACCGCGAACCCCCGCGCCCCAGGCTGCGAGACGATCGGCGCCCTCCGAGCCCCCACTCCGAGTCTCGCGAAAAATACCCCGCGGAGTCTCCCAAATTCTGTCGATACTGTAAAAACCCGGGTCACGACATCCATGAATGTCGCAAACGCGAATACAATAACAAATTGAAACAGGGAAACGGGGACCGCCTCCCGCCCAAATCAACATCCGGACGGGAGGCCCCGACTCAAAGCGCGGTCCACCTGACGGCAGAACGCCACGAGACACTCCCCGATTCATCTCGGCAATAAATCTCGCGCCCAACTCCCCGATCCCCCGCGTAAACGTCACCGCGCCACAACTCTTCTCTCCGTGCGAACTCCTCTTAGACACCGGCTCGGAACTAAATATCATTAGAGCGTCTAGCGTAAAACCAGGTGTCCCCATCGATTCCGATAACGTCATACAAGTCCACGGAATCACGGAAGGTACCATCCCCACCCTAGGTCAAGTAGACGCGCTGCTCAACGACTCTGTACCTGTCTCGTTCCAACTCTTTCCCGACACTCTCCCCTCCAACGTCGACGGAATCCTTGGCGCCCCCTTCTTCCAGGACGAGGGCGAAATATCTTTCGCCAAAAACGAAGTCGTTAAAAACAACGTCCGAATACCGTTTTCGAACGCGCGCGAACACCAGATCGAGGCCAGAACGATCGCATGTATCGCCGTTCACGTTCACGGTCCCGCGACAGGCTACATTCCCCGTATGGGAATCGAACCACACGTTTTCCTAGGCGACTGCCTCGTCACGAACAATTGCGGCAAAGCGTACCTGCGATGCGTCAACGCCTCCGAAAAGACCGCGACCTTCTCCCTCCCATCACTAGAGGTAGAAGAGGTCGAAACCGTCCCTCCCCACCACAGCCCCGAATCCGCTTCGGACACTCCTTCTTGCTCAAATTCTAAAACTCGCACAGACCGTCTGTGCGAGACGATCGTAACCGATCACTCCGCGAAGACCCCTGCAGTCCGCGTAAACGAACTACGCGAAATAATTAAAACCGGTCACCTAAATTCAGACGAGACTGACCACGTCAACTCCCTGTTGGAGGAACACCACGACCTCTTCCATCTCGAGGGGGATCGTCTAGGCAAAACAAACGCGCTAACACACAAAATACCAACCACAGACGATATCCCCGTTCACACCAAGCAATACCGATATCCACCGATCCACAAAGAGGAAATAGATAAACAAATGCGCGAACTCCTGACAAACGACATCGTGGTCCCGTCAAGCTCTCCCTACAATTCCCCCTTGTGGATCGTTCCCAAGAAGCCGGACGCCGACGGCAACAAAAAATGGCGCATGGTAATCGACTACCGCGCTCTGAATGAGAAGTCGGTAGCTGATGCATACCCGCTGCCCAGCATAAATGAAATACTCGATCAGCTGGGCAGCGCCAAATATTTCAGCGTATTTGATTTGGCTAGCGGCTTCCATCAAATCGGGATGGAATCGGCGGACGCGGCGAAAACCGCCTTCTCCACCCCGTTCGGTCACTATCAATATAACCGTATGCCGTTCGGCTTGAAAAACGCGCCGGCTACCTTCCAGCGATTGATGGACACGATCCTAACGGGCCTCCAGGGTAACGAGTTGTTCGTGTACCTCGACGACATCGTCATATACGCTCGAACCTTGGAGGAACACCGCTCGAAATTCGATAAACTAGCGCGCCGACTTCGCGAAGCGAACCTAAAGCTCCAACCCTCCAAATGCGGATTTCTATTCAAAGAGGTAGCGTACCTCGGACACCAAATAAGCGAAAGCGGGGTCAGACCGTGTCCCCAAAAGGTGATCGCGGTGCGCGATTTCCCGAGACCCAAATCCACGCGCAACGTCCGCGAATTCCTCGGTCTTGCAGGGTACTACCGGCGATTTATCAATAAATTCGCGCAAATTTCGAAACCCCTGACGCGCCTACTCACGAAAGAAACGAAATTCGCGTGGGGGCCCGACCAAGAACGGGCCTTCAATACCCTCCGCTGCGCTCTGTGCTCCGAACCGGTACTTCAATATCCCGACTTCGACAAACCATTTAACGTCACGTGCGACGCCTCCGGTTACGCCATCGGAGCAGTGTTGAGCCAGGGTGAAGTAGGCAATGACCGTCCGATCGCCTACGCCTCACGAATCTTACACGGAGCCGAACTCAATTACTCCACCATCGAAAAGGAGTGTCTAGCCATAATCTTCGCCGTCCAGTATTTCCGACCATACATTTACGGTCGCCAATTCCTACTCATCACTGACCATCGCCCGTTGGTCTGGATGACTTCGGTCAAGGACCCCACCTCACGACTGCTCCGATGGAGACTGAAACTCGCAGAATTCGAATATAAAGTTATTTACAAACCCGGGAAAGCGAACTCGAATGCGGATGCGTTGTCCCGCAACCCGGTAGCCCTACCAATCTACGGGGACACGTCGGAAGAGCCAACCCTCTCCCCGTCGTCGCGAGCATCGGACCCAACATTCGTAGGGGACACATCAAGAGACAACAACGACTTCACGCCCCCTCGGACGAGGAGCCGACGCTCCATACCACCCCCTCCGAGCCCGTTCCTCCGTCGGTTAACAAGCAACTCACCCGGAGATTCCCCAGATGCCGAAACAATCGTAGAAGGGGGAAAACCAGGGGCAACTTCGACACCCACTAGCCCCCACAACACGACCCCCTATTTTCCAAGCCCGCCCTCCCCCTCTACTTCTCAAACCACTATGTCACCACCCCCACATACCCCCTACGATCCCGACGACACCCTAGGCCCCGACCACGAAGACACGGTTGTCAGACCAACAGGCTCACTGGACCCCACACATCGCCGCACCATAGTCCATCTTCGGGACAGACTCATCATGAGGCACGATAACCTAGTGTGTTTTATCACACAAGACGGAAGGCCAGCGGACCCAGGAGCGGCAGACCTCTTCCGACTAGGAAAGATCACCACCAGCACAGAATTGGTGCTCCATAGAGCCAAGGTGGACAACATCGGCTCATTTAAACTAATCCAGCTCCCAGTCAAAAGATCCCCGTTCCACGAAGCCTCCCTCGACGACGTCAACGAATGCCTCCGTTCCCTATACAATGTCGTCACCGAACTCCAACTCCCTACGTTTTCTCTCTCCAGAACCACGATTGACAACATCCCCTGGCACCACATCCAGGCCTCAATCACCGCAATTTTCGCACAACTACCACTCCAAGTTTTCCTCTGTTCCCACGACGTCCAAATTCCGGCGGAGGACAGAAGGCAAGAGATACTCGTAGAAAATCACACCTCCGCCTACGCCGGCCACAAAGGAATAACCAAAACGTACAAGAGAATACGAGAAAAGTACTATTGGAGGACCCTGAAGGCGGACGTCACGACATTTGTCAACAATTGCCCCAGTTGCCAACTCCACAAACTTACGAGGGTAAAAACCCGCCTCCCAATGACATTGACGGACACGCCGGGCAAAGCGTTCGACAAGGTATCTATGGACGTCGTAGGCCCCCTCCCACCAACCCCAGAAGGGTACCAATACATCCTCACGATGCAGGACCTCCTCACTAAATATTCCCTAGCAGCTCCCCTCAAGGGCATGGGCGCCGTCGAAATCGCCGACGCCTTCGTAGAACACCTAATCTGCCGATTCGGAGCCCCGAAAGCGCTACTGACGGACCAAGGGAGGAATTTCACCAGCTCTCTGATGAAGGCGGTAGCGAAGAAATTCAAGATCGCCCGTGCCCAGACAACTGCTTACCATCCCCAGAGCAATGGGTCAATTGAGAGGTCCCACCACGTACTAACAGAGTACCTCAAACAGTACATCGCCAACAACGACTGGAATAACTGGCTCAACCTAGCCATGCTGAGCTACAATACCAGCGTTCACGAGGCAACGACGTTTACCCCCCACGAACTAGTTTTTGGCTCGCTGGCGCGTGTACCCACGGCCGACGCAACGCACCCCCAGCTCGACAACGAATCGTACGAGGAATACTACCAGCGACTACAAACAAAAATCACGGAAACAATCGGAAAAGCACGCGAAAACCTCATAGCGGCAAAGAGCAGATCAAAGAGTCTGTACGACAGACGCACAAATCCCCAGACGGTCGCGGTGGGCGACAGAGTCTACCTCCTAAAGGAGCCCAGAAAAGGTAAATTCGACGCACAATACACCGGGACGTACGAGGTTTCCGAGGTCCTGCCCAACAACAACGTCAGGATCAAGACGAAAAGGGGCACTAGGGTGGTCCACGCCGATAAATTAAAGAAAGCAAAAATCCCCCCCTTAACACTGTTACCCCACATTTCCCCCCTATCCCTCCCCGTTAACTCCCCCAATCAATCGAGGCACCCAGCGACACATCGAATTTGCCTCATTCGAGAGCTCGCATCTGCCAAACAAACATGTGTCTACGAACCCAAACCAAACCCACCCCGGGAGAAAAGGCTGAGAAGTACAGGAGCCGATTCGACGAGTACCTATGTTACCAGGGAGTCATATTCTCCGACGCCGACGGGGTCGAAACATGCGAAGCATGCAGCATCCACCTCCATGGGCCCCTCGAGGCATTCACCATTCACTCAGTCCAGAAGTGGGCCACCATGCGAGTCGCCTGCTCCCGCTGCAGGAAAGATATGTGCCGCAAGCAATCCCTGCTGGACTGCAGGAACTGCTCCAGCCGGGTTCTCGCCGCCACGGCAAGGTTCGTCTTCCCGGGAAGCCGACATCTTGACGAGATCCAGCAGCAATCCCCACTCACGACGGTCCACTACGCTACCCCCCTCCCTCAATTACAGCCGTAAATATCCCCCCCCTCCAATATCCCCACCACGCACTCAGGTTACCTCACAACACACAAACACATCCTCGACATTACACAACAGAACGCCACGAAATCAACATGTGCCTAAAGAGGAAGCCAGCGACCACCCCGGAAGAGAAGGCCGACAGCTACAGGGCACGCTTCGAACCCTACCGTTGTTACCGAGGACACGTGTATGCGGACGCCAGCGGCCAGGAGGTGTGCAAGAACTGCAGGCCATACCTCAGCGGCCCCGTGGAAGTCTTCCACACCCACTCGATACAGCAACATCAGCTGATGAGAAACTCGTGCTCACGCTGCTTGGGAGCAATGTGCCACGAGCAGCCCCTAATGGACTGCTACGAGTGCTCCAGCCGGCTAGCCACCACCTTGGCTAAATACGTGTTCCGAAACAGCAGCCACCGCGACGAGCTGTGCCGGTACATTTTGCCGCTGAGGGCCAACATCCCCGCTGTCTGAGCTCCGGGCAGCGCCGCCCCCCCCCCGGAGGGGGAGATGTCACGTCGTTCCGACGTTGGAATTGGACCTCCATTGTCGGCGGACTCCACCATCGTGTCCACACATTCACCAGCGCACCAACGTACCAGCGTCCCAAGTCCCCCCCCCCTTCGCCGCCCCGAAAAATGCGCGCCCCCAAGGGGTAAGGTGTTACGTCGTACCAACGTTTGCTTCAGCATTTGCGCGAACAAACAAATTCTCGGGATATATAATTCGCGCGAACGAATCGTGGCCGTTACGCCGATTTTAATTCTATTTTCGTCCCGGGTCAATCAAAGTGTACATTTATATATACATACATATTCATATCAAACCGCAACCATGAGACGCCGGTGCGAGCGAACCCTGGCATAGCAACAGCTATTACAGGTGTTTACCGAACATTCGCGAATAATAGTGACACGAAGAACAATAGTATAAATCGTATGATCGAGAACAATTAATGTCACGCTCCACCGAATTCTTATGGTCCGCGCTCCCATTATAAATATGGCAAAATTCGCGCTCTGCGACAGTTCTTCGCAACAGTTTCTTGAAATCACTTCGCTCTTCTAATTCCTAGTCTTCTGACCTAATCGTACCGCATCTTGCCATATTCGTTTTGTTCATTTCAATTTCATCTATCTCATTTCTTTTGTATTATAATTCTAGTTCGTAATTTAGTTTAGTGCGCGTTGTTCTATCATAGTTAATTAATTTTAGTTTCGTTTATCGAATTTCGAATTGCGTTAATCCCTAAGTTTAGTTATAGTTATTCCCGTATATTTAGTTATTTCATTTATATCGTGTTCGTGTCGTTATCTCGCCATCGTGCAGTGCTCTAGTTTAATTTTCGTTTTCGTAGCTATCGCGTAATTTTGTATCCAGCCACTTTCTTTTAGTTATTACACGTTGGTTTAATTTACTTATTTTCTTCTCTTTTATTTTCTGTTCTCCTTTTGTGTTGTGCGATTACGTCAGTGTGGTTGTGTCCTTATAGTGTTTCGAATACCGCGTCGCGCAGGTCGCAAGTACCAGCTCAAGAGATTGTTCGGAGGACTCTTCCGGGAGGGAAAAGGGACCCCCAAGTAAACCATCGCGACACGGACGAGAGAAAACACAAGTGTAAGTGAGTGCGCGCGATACGACGTAGGTGCCGATCTAACTACTGACAACTGTCAGATCTCTTAAATCGGTGTTCCCCCTCGTACGTCTGAGCCCACCAGGGCCCGGTGCAATCGGAGGAACACGGATTCTCGCGCACGGATCTCCCCGAGTTACACATTAAACGTCAAATTGTCAGACCTCAGAAAAATCGGTGTTCCGCCTCGTACGTCTGAGCCCACCAGGGCCCGGTACAATCGGAGGAACACGGATTCTCGCGCACGGACCTCCCCGAGTTGCATACCAAACGTCAAAAACTGTCAGATCTCTTAAATCGGTGTTCCCCCTCGTACGTCTGAGCCCACCAGGGCCCGGTACAATCGGAGGAACACGGATTATCGCGTCATAATCCGTCCTCCCAAGAATTCGATTCGCACGCCGTGCCACGATCACTGTGACGCCAGGGACCGCCCGGAACCTTCGCGATTGTATAAGAGTACCGTTACGCGTCGTAAATCGCGGTTCCCATTCTAGCAGCAACGCGACTTCGCTAATTCCCCGTTCCCGTTTATTATCTCCCTCGGACAACCGAAAATTCGGGCCTGGTCAGACGTGGACGTACGTGCCACGTGGACCGAAGATCGTCAAAGTCCGTAAACACGTTACGACCCCCATCCGGGACGTAACAATACAAAGAAAAAAACTGTGATATTTTCTATGGTATAATTTGAAAAATTGAATGGTGAGAAAAATAAACAAAAATCAAATAAGTTCTTTTCAATTCTTTCTTTTCGTTCTTCAGAAATAAACAGGAGACAATGGACCAATATATTCATTCTTTATGTTCATGAATAAATTACTTTCATTTGATAATTAAATTTTGTAGAAAACTATTTTTACTTGTAACAGTATTTAATCATTATTTTAGATGTGCATATTGTTTAATTGAAGAAAAATTAAGGCATTCGGATCACTACAATGAAAAATTTATGTACAAAAATGTGTTTATAAAGTAAATGGGAGTAAGTTCCAGTCGATTGAAGTTAATATGTTATGATAATGGCATCTATATAGACAGGACGGCAGACTTCCTCGAAACACTTTTACGTAGCGAGCTCAGCTGTAATTGCAAGGAGAAAAGTTTTATCGATAAACGTTCGAGTTTTGAGCCCTTTGAGAAGTTTATTTTCTCATAAAAGTTAATCTCAGCTTGAAACGGTCCATGGTCAGTTAGTCCCAAACATTTCAGTGCCAAATTTATTTTCCACTGTTTCGAAAGTACTATTCACTTCTGTTAGTTTGTTTGTATTAAGGGGCAGGCAACATCAAACTCTAATCGAAACAGAATTCTGACAATTCTAAACTAATATAATATAATAAAATATATTCTTTCTGTTTTATGTGTATTCGCAAATAGATAAAAATTTCACTACATCAAACAAATTTTTGGTTTGTCTATCAATTGTATTAGTTTGTTTGAATTAAATTCGAAGCACGTGAAAAAAGTAGTAGCGCAGACATTTTTTCATATCCCAAATGTTTCATGTATTTATTGGATGTGCACATTTTTGACAATGGTTTTATTTCATTTTTACCAGAACGAACCTTTCAATCAAAATATATAATCTTGATCTGAAATTTCATAAAATTTGACATAGAAATGGGAATTTTCATAAAGATCCGCTAGTTTCTATCAGGACGAAAATCTTTCGATCAAAAGGAATAATCTTGATTTGAATTTTCATAAAATCGGACATACAAATGGGAATTTTGATAAAATCTTTTTATCAAAAGAAATAATCTTGCTTTGAATTTTCATAAAATCGGACATGAAAACTTTCATAAAGACCCGTTAGTCGCAACTGGACTCTTTCATAATAGCGACGCCTAAAAAAAGAGCGCACCCATGTAACAATATTACTAAAAAAAGTTCAGCCAGTTTCACGTTGGATTTAACAAACTTAATTTCATTCGTTTCATTTCAATCCGCGCGCTCGGGGATCACCCGAATTCGACGTCCCGTAGAAAGTCCTCCTTGGAAATATCACCGATCGAGCAACTGCATCGCGAGCTTCTGAGAGACTGCAGAAGAATATCTTTACAAGCGACGAAATCTTTATAAGGGCGCCGGCGAGCGTTCGAAATGGTTCTCCGATATCCGCTGTCGGGCGACCGTGTGTGACGGGCCAAATTCATCCCCGGGGATTCCCGCGTCCCCCGGCGGGGTAATTTTCACGGGGCCATTCTTCGGCTGCGGCTGAACACGAACACGATGTGCTGGCGCGAACGAAAGAAGAGCGAGTGAAAAAAAGAAGAAGATAATAGAGAAATCGGGGGTGGAGGGGTGTGAGAGAGCAAGACTAGAGACTAGAGGACTACGACCGGTGATTTAAGAGAATCGGAAGCGCGAGTGACCTTTTCGCGACGAAGGAACGTGCTTCCCTACGTTCGAATGACAGAGCGGAGCACCAATAAAAGTCGGTGAGATCGAGTAATCGAGAAATCCACCCCTGCGATCCGACCTCGCGTTTCATTGCCTCCTCCGTGCGGTATTATTGACATTTGAGGTGTTTGTGCTGCCTCGTGGATTGCGAAGCAACTGCTCGATGAAAAAGGGTTTGCTTCATTCCACCTACTCTCTGTTTTTGTTTCCTTCTGGAGACTTCCTACCAGCCCGGCTATCTCTCCTCGCTCTTCTGCTTTCTTCCTCCGCTGTTTATGTACTCCGCTCCTCGTTTTTCATTCCATGGGGACGGCTGTCTCAGTCGTTAAATTGTTTATTTTCAATGTTCCGGCAAAAGATTGGCGTTGCAGGTATTTAACCCTTCGCTGATGAATGCCCTTCTGACAGCAAAAAATTATTATTCTCAACCCTTAAGGGGTATTAAGAGAGTTTAGTGAGATTATAACGTGTCATCCTAGGACCTTTCTAAAATATTGTATAAATTGTTTTCAGAAACTTTCAAGTATATTATTTCAGACTAACATGGTAAGTAGATACAGTAATCTCGCGATCTTTGACCGGGGATGCCTTTACGATCTATGACAAGAGCTTACCCATTTCACTGCCGGCCAACGCCGTGCCGCGTCGCAGAGCGGCGATGATTGATCTCGGCTCGGGTATATCGGTGTAAGCACCACACATTGACTCGAATGATTCGAATTTTCAAGGCCCATTTTCATTATTTTTGTATGAGATTTGACTGGCTTATTCCTGGCATTTTTCTGATTAAAACAAGACAAAACACGATATAATTTCAATTTTATTTAGTGGTTTAATCGACGATGAAAGTTTTACTTACAAGGAAAGACAGCGTGTTGGAAAGAAAGAGACGCGGGCATTTAAACTGCGTCGACGACGGCGGCACGCTCGGTCATCCGATCCGTGTATCATTCTGTCCTATTCTATGTTCGGCACTCATTTGAAGTCACGACGCGATCAATTCCGAGAAAAAAATAGCATACCCTTTACGATCTATGACATTTAAAACCCCCGTTTTCTGGTCATAAATCGAGAAATTACTGTATATATGTCATAGCCTTTATACCTTTGAAGCAGCACATGGTTCAGTTACATATCTACCATCATGAGCTAAATTACTGTTCAAACGTAACTCACTAATTTTTGTTTTAAAATGTTTATGTCCGTTTTGCATACAACAAGTACGTATATGAAATTTAATTTTTTGTTTTCTTATGTGAAAAAAATTTTCTTTTTGTTTTCTTTTCTAATTATTCTCATATTTTTCAGACGCAAAAGTGTCTCTTTGAAAAACATCCACATCGGGATCGAAACGTTAGAAATATGCTTAAATAATTGCACATTTGTTGTTTTTCTAAAAATGATCGAACCTAGCGCCGATATCATTAAATTTATTATATTACGGAAATTTAAGTGTACGGAAATTTCGTTTGAGTCGTGAGCGACTCCAGTATACCAGTTAAGGGTTAAGTCATGCTAGTTAAATAGAGAAAATAATTGTCGAATTTATTGACAGTTTTAAAATTAGATTAATTTGATAGTGTTTCTTTTTCGATCCGACAGTGGTATACAAGTATTTTTATTGTTGGACTTGTATCAATAATTAAATAAACAGTTATATCATTGTCTAAACAATTCTTGCTTCTATTAATAATAATTAGTGATGAAATAAGAATCTGCAACATCAAACGAAACGTACAAATAAAATATTCAAGTAAGTGGAAAATTGAATGACACGATACGAAGTTCTATTCTCATTTGATAAATTCTTGAAGCATAAAGCTCTGCAGACTATTTGTTAGAATGTTTTCATAGATAATATTAGCGAAACACATGATCACATATTACTTTAACATACTCCAGAATGTGCAAAATTGAAATATGAACAGCACGCAAATGTTTGTATACGCTTGTAAAACGAAATTGGAAGACTACATTGCATCTGAACAGTTGCATACATTCTTTTTATGAAAAATGTGTACATGTTAATAAATTTAAATGTTACGTAATAAATGTAGAATAAATATACAAAAGGATTGAAAAAACAAAAAGTAATTTAAAACATTGCATCAAGCAATATGAATCTCTGAAAACATGCATACAAGACTAATGAAATTTGTTTTAAATGAATGAAATAAAAGACAGACAATATATTTTGCTTTTTTTACAGGCACAAATACAGAAAAATAATTCTAAAATGGATACAGAATGTCAGAAACCAAAAGTGATTCTATTATTCAATCCTGTTGCAGTAGAATGTCTCGAAACAAGTCAGACAAAAATTAATTTTCGCGGTTATCATTTCGCCGAACATTAAAGGGTTAATTAATCTCCGTTTCACCGGAACCATGCAGTGCATTTGCAACTGTTTTCGGGGTCTGTTGTCAGGTGTAATCAAAACGTAAGCATCTCGCAGTTCTGTCCACGTGGGAATAGTGGAATCGTATTTCCTTCGTATAGTGACACTGGTGAAACAAACGAAGGGGTGAAATTGTTCTCGCGGATTCACCAATTTAGCTGCAAAAAGATTCCACGTGTACACGCGCGACGAAAAACGTTATACACGGCCCTGGGAGCATTGTTGACGTATAATATCTTTCTGCCTGGGTCGTGCCCGCCCCGGGGAGTACTGCATCCTGCAGGATAATAAATAATTTAGTTCGGGAAATGTTGCAAGTTATTACGGCCCGTGCCACTGTTACGTATCCACTTACTTGGCTCCCAGAAAAAAGCTCGTATCACGAAGAATTTATTTAAGATATTTTACGAACTGCTACACGACCCTTTACATTTTTTATTCTTCCAGTTTCGGCTTGTGAAATTGCACCCAAGGTTCTGCTCTTTCGCTCTTAGAGTTTATAAGATACGAACAGTAATACATTAATACAATTCGTTCAATATTTATCAAAGTAATATATGCATCGTGACTTCACAAATTGTTACACGATTTAAAAAAGGATTTTTGTCGCGTTACAACCTATACGAAAAACTCTAAGTGTTCCATATCCTTATTTGTTTTTAGTTTATTCATATAAACATAGGCGAACCACAGAGCATCTTATAAAATTAGAATAAGAGATAATTTTTTTATTGTGTTAATGGATAAACTTTCTCGATCAAAATACAGTGAAAATGTTATTAAAATTTACGAGTGTACACTTTTTCTTACGTGTATATTAGAATTTTGTATAAAGTATGAATTTATGAAAATCTGCAATTTAGAACTAAATTGGAATCTGAAACAGATGTATTTTCATACTCGATTAATTCATAAAATTAATGAAACGTGACATTATTCATAATTAAGTAGTCCAAAGGAAGTGTTCATACATTATTTTCAACTTGAAAACTGCAATTCTTTCTTAATATAAACATATTATGATTATTAATAAACATAGTATGTTCTTATTAAAACATATAAAGTAATTTATGACAATATATTTAATCCTTCGACTTTTGAAATTTGTAAAAAGAGTTTTGAAAATTATTGATATTGTTGCAATTCTAAAATACTACATAAAATCAGCATAATGAATATAATGTTAGGAAATAAATAATACGAGAAAGTAGATCTTACAGATTAAACAATGCAAAGAAACAAATTTTCAAGAGAAATTATCACACTGCAGGTTATATGCGTATTGACACGAATCGTTCATATCGCACGTGGGAATGCATGCAATAAATTGCACATGCTGCGAGGGAGGCGTTCCTCTATCGATATAATGGAACTGCAATGTAGAATACGCATTAAAAATATTTTCAAAAAATTATTGTGATTCATATAGACCTGCGTTTCAATCTCAATCAATTCTTCAAATAGTGATAAAATTTTGTTCACTGGTTTAGGAATATATTAATCATTTTTATTACAGAAATTATCCAATGTCTTTAAGTATTGAGGATCCTAATCTGTGTTCCATAACTTCGTACCAGGCAATTGTAGACTTCACTGTCTAAATAATTAATTACATTCTATTAAATATTAATATCTACGCAACATCTTAACAACTTTCATTGCTAGTAACCCCCTAACATTATTGTCTTAAGTGCATATATAGATAATTAAGCTCGTAAATTCACACTTTCAGAATTAAATACATTTACTCAAGGGGTTCAAATATTTATGTTTCTATCGAAAGTAATGGGGTTTAGTGTATGTAGCGTCATCCATGAATGAAGGAGAGAAAATATTCACCACATCACTTTCAAAATAGTATATACATAAAATCGAATTCGGTTTATATTACAATTATTTGAACATCGTGAAAAATATATTAATAATGTTTGAGAAATATTTTCATTCTTTTAAAAGATTGGACAATTGTGTTATGAGTATTTCTTAGCGATCAATAAACTATGGAACTTGGGAAAATAAATGGAAAATAGTATAAATACTTAGCAAGATCACATAATATGATCAATTAAGATGAAATTATTTAAAAAAATAATAAAATCAATGTTTATTGCTAAATTTGATGATTTCTTGCACGATAGCAATGGCCTTGAACTGCCATCTAGTGGCGAAATGATTAACCTCTGATAGGTTGAAGAAGTTACTACGAACGGTAGACAGATGACGCACAGCAGAAGTCAAAAGAATTATCCATTAGTCAGACTGCACATTCCACTGTATTCGACATGGAGATAAAGAAATCCTTTACAAACTATGAAACCAGTTTCAGAAACAAAGAATCTAAGCTACGATCTGCAGAAGATCTAATAAATTGTCTTAGTCAATTTTTAACATATAATTTACAAATTTTAGATCAATTTTAATGAACAATTGTAGATGTTTGTCACCAACACATATTGTAATTTTATACTTTTATAAATACTCAAATGCAAGCAAATATGTATTGTTTGACTGGCCAACACTGGAGCAAAAATACAGGTATAAACGTAACGTAGTTAGTTAATTTTAATAAATGATCTCGGTATTTGTGAAATAATGATTCTAAAATAATACAAGCAAATTAATTTAATTGTTCAATAATATTTCCAATTAACACAATTACGTCTGGATTCAAATGCAAAGAATAATGAATAGAAAGTCATTGCAACATTGTGTCAAGAAAATAAACAGGAGAATTAAAGAAGATTGGTCAGACGCCTACATGTGCATCCGGACTGTACACTAGAATTTATTACTCTTTGTCATAGTTTGATTATTTTAGAAGTACATTTTTGTAGCATTCATTTAGGTTGTGGCTCATGAAAATGAACACGTTTCAGCCTAGATTATTCGCGGGTCTACGATTACGAGAATTATATACGGATTTCAAGCTAAATATATTTATGGAGAAACTGGCCTAACCCACCGCGCCCCTTTCGTGTACGGGTATCTGTATCACGGAGTTGATTTACATTTACGATCGCTCATCTCGGTCTCGACCCTGTTCTCGTACTACAGCTTATTAACTCATTCGTCTCGGCCATGAATAATTTAGCATCTTGACACACCATTGAACTTCCGCTGTTGACACCGTCTCTGTTTACCTGTTCATAAAATGACACTGAGGATCTCCACGACAACTAGTGTCGAAGAGAAAATGAAACAGTCGAAACGTTTCAAGAGAATATTGAATCCATGTATCTTTTATTCGAGACATAAAGTCTGACGACTCTTGGTGTATTTCTGAACAACTGACGGTATGTATTGGATTGACAAGAAGGTAATTTCAGTATGTTAATGTTCCGTCGCAAAAACCGTAGTCCTCTCCGAAACAGTTGTTCACGTGAAGGATTAATATTACATTGTAAGACATTGTAAATTGTACACGAGATCCATTCTCACGCAAAGAATTGTATACGACGGGTTCGCAATCGGGTCCCCTTTTACAACCAGAGCTCGGGATCGGGTCCCTTTTTTATAACCGCGTCAGGAGATAACACAGAGTTCCGTATTTCCCTTTGGCAACTGTATGTCTTAGTAGAAAGTGAATAGAAATCGAGGAGTCTCCATCCGCACCTTTTTTTATGACATATTCGTGACTCGGAGAGCATTCCGAGGATTAAATTCGTTCCACTCGATAATTGTCCAAACGTAGCCAGAAATATTAACCCCAGCCATAAAGGCACGGGTCTAAAGAAACCCCTCGGTTCGTTGAGGACGGTCTCAGGACATAATTTACACCCGCGTCTATCGACACAGCACAAGGATACGCAGTCGATTCTTTATGACACAGCTTGAGTGCATCCGGCCTTCGACCATTCGACAGTTTTGTATACAGAAACGTCTCATTTTCCGAGGCAGATATCGCCCCACTCTACCCTCCGACTAGACCGCCTTCTAGATCCTTATGGAGGGAGGTTTGAACAATCAAGGGCACTCTGATTGGGAAATAAAATGTGGATCGACCAATCCGGACAACTTCCTCTCTCGTTACAATGAACTATGCTCACCTCTCCTTAACCTAAGGGTAACCTCTCACCCACGAGGAGCCTCACGGACCTCGCGTTAAGTGTGCTAGTCGAATTCATTCAGTTCGTTACTAGCTTTCGGACAAGTGATGCTAACACGTCTTAACCGAGCGTTTTACTTCCTTGCATCGTTACCGGCAAGGCGAAGTCATAATACAGATCGAACAGTCAGATCTGCGCGCGTCTAAGGCAAGGCCTGTTGGATAGCCTTACTAAAGAGTCCCCCGACAGGTCTAGGACGAAACGCGATTCCTTCGAATCCCTTCCTTAAATCAATTAAATCGAAATAGCTGTCCAATATTAGTTTGGCGGGCAATGATCCCATATTTTTCTCTCTCATATTTTTCATAACAAGAATGAGGATATTTATGCATTTATGACACACTCCAATTTTTAAAATGCGTACATAGTAGTATTTCTTTTGCATGTTTACTACGTGAACATTTCTAGTTTTTCGTTTTGGGTTTCTTCTGTGTATTTCAATGGGAGTGCGCCCACTATACCTTTTTTTAATATTTTTTGTTAAGGAAAGTGGTTAAAATCACAAACACTCCACCTCCCGGAGCAACCAATGGGTTGCCCACTACTTTCTGTTTGCCCGAACTAATTTTCCCGGGGACCTGCGATCAGCATTGCGCCTGGGACATGCGCCCACTATACCTGCAACGGCGCAGCGCCAGGTACAGTGGGCGCACTCCCATTGAAATATACAGAAAAAACCCACAACAGTGACGACAGTGCGGCACAGATCAGACGATGCGGCGGTCTAGTGAGCAAAGACCTTAAGGCCAGATCTGGCGGCTTATCACGGACGTACATAGAGTAATACATAGTATCTGGGTGTATTTAACAGGTATTGTGCCTTATTGTCTTATTCAGGTACCAATATTCACTCGATATCACATTATGGTTGGATACCTTATTTCTAATACAATTCTTCTTATATCTATTGTTACGTATGCGGCAGCGACCGATGGTAACCTTTGGCCCTTCTGGAGGATGGATTTTGAGGCACTTAGAGACGATACATCAGTCTGCATCGTTTCTGGGAACCCTGTTTTATCAATAGTCCCCACTCTTGTCTAGTCCGATATTGGGGACTATATAAGGGCACCGAATCCCTTCATATTCAGGCTTTCATCTCAAGAGTTTTACACTGTACGCGTCGATTCACGTCGTGATTACTATCGAGCAAGATCGGGTATTACCTAGTTCTCTTTCGAACAAAACTATTACATCTCTTCCGGTACGAATCTCATCAACGGGATTCTGTAGTAGATAGCCCCCGCATTCCTCGTTGCGTAAACAGAAAGGTTAGTCCGCGACACCGCGACAATTTACACTCTATACATTTGTACTCCTTTCTATTCAAGATTATATTATCGTGTGTTAAACTTAAACCTAGAGTTCAGTTTAATCATAACCTTTCCTATTCGATCCCCAGTCGTTAGCATCCTACGACAATACACCTTTACCGCTCAAGGTGTATTCTAATTATTTCAAATAAGTTACGAGCCGGCAGAACCACGACCCCATCCTATCCGACAGTGACACATACGGACGACCCGGTGGTGAAAGATACATCGATGGGTTCCGGAGTGTACCAGTAAAACGGTAGTTTCACTGCACCCAAATTTCCACACACACGGACGACCTGGTGGTGAAAGATACATCGGTGGGTCCGGAGTGCACTACTCCTACCTATACCAAAAATTCTTAAAATCCCAAACAATCCTCGGTTTCCGCACGCTGCCAAACCTCGGCTCGTAACACTATTATTCAGCATTTGGTTGTAGCAGAGAGTATATGAAAGTACTACGTTTGTCTGTTCCTCATATTTAGCCCTTTTCTTTTTTTTTGTTAAGGGAGGTGATTAAATTTCAAAACATTCCACCTCCCGGGACAGCCAATGGACTCTATCAATCCTGGCTCAATATTTGGTCTCCGGGGACATACTTTTCGCATAACTCCCGGAGAACCATGATCAGGGCTATTCACCCCTGTTCTTGTCATTCAGATCCTCATGTTTAGCCTAGAACAGCCTACATCATCTTTACCAGGAAACACAAGCCACTTTATTGTCATTAAGTCTGTGGCAGGGATCAGAGTAAGTTTGAACCGCCGACGAGATAGTATTAAATAATATTAAATAGTAAAATAACCAATCGCCTTCCCTTCCCGCCGCTCCGGTCCCAATTCGAGGAAGTCGCTGATCATCGGGGATTCTGTTTGGGTCTTTGCTCTCTGCATATGTGATGTGGTGATGAGAAAAAATTAGCCACGCGACGGCACAGGAACAAGAGGAGTGTTACACACGAAGTTCACCAATCCCTACTTCTGACGCTCGTGTAGTCCCCATGTCTACGGATGACATCACACGCTACATAGAGTACATGTGAGCGGTCTAGCCAATATCTCGGACATAGAGTGAGGCGTTCCAACGCCACTCTGATCCCATCGGCTTTGCATTCGTACCCATGTCACCGCATTCTTGCCAAGGACCATCTTCTCATCTCACCATGTGATAATCATTTAATATTATAATAATTTTGGTCCAAAATAAAGACTGTTACATTCAATAGTTAATTTGTTTTTATTCTCCCATACTGTACCTGAATATGAATAGCAATTTAATAGAAATTTTCGCAAATCTTCGGCAGCCTGGCATATCGTTGACTTGTACTACTGAATCCGAAAATTTTCGGCCGTCTGACTTATCGTTGACTTGTACTACTGAATCTCTTTATTCGCAAATTTCGAAAATTTTCGGCGGTCTGACTTGACGTTGAGTTGTACTACTGAACGTGAAAATTTTCGAGCGTCTGACTTATGGCCGACTTGTACTACTGAAATTCAGTTTTCGAGATTTGCCAAAAATTTCGGCCGTCTGGCTTGACGTTGAGTTGTACTACTGAACGTGAAAATTTTCGAGCGTCTGACTTATCGCCGACTTGTACTACTGAAATTCAGTTTTCGAGATTTGCCAAAAATTTCGGCCGTCTGGCTTGACGTTGAGTTGTACTACTGAGCGCGAAAATTTTCGAGCGTCTGACTTATGGCCGACTTGTACTACTGAATTTCAGTTTTCGAGATTTGCCAAAAATTTCGGCCGTCTGGCCTGACGTTGAGTTGTACTACTGAACGCGAAAATTTTCGAGCGTCTGACTTATGGCCGACTTGTACTACTGAATTTCAGTTTTCGAGATTTGCCAAAAATTTCGGCCGTCTGGCTTGACGTTGAGTTGTACTACTGAACGTGAAAATTTTCGAGCGTCTGACTTATGGCCGACTTGTACTACTGAATTTCAGTTTTCGAGATTTACCAAAAATTTCGGCCGTCTGGCTTGACGTTGAGTTGTACTACTGAACGCGAAAATTTTCGAGCGTCTGACTTATGGCCGACTTGTACTACTGAATTTCAGTTTTCGAGATTTGCCAAAAATTTCGGCCGTCTGGCCTGACGTTGAGTTGTACTACTGAACGCGAAAATTTTTCGAGCGTCTGACTTATGGCCGACTTGTACTACTGAATTTCAGTTTTCGAGATTTGCCAAAAATTTCGGCCGTCTGGCTTGACGTTGAGTTGTACTACTGAACGTGAAAATTTTCGAGCGTCTGACTTATGGCCGACTTGTACTACTGAAATTCAGTTTTCGAGATTTGCCAAAAATTTCGGCCGTCTGGCTTGACGTTGAGTTGTACTACTGAACGTGAAAATTTTCGAGCGTCTGACTTATCGCCGACTTGTACTACTGAAACTCAATTTTCAAGTTTTTCGGTAATTTTAGGGTTTCAGTAGTACAAGTGAACGACAAGTTGGATGTTCGGGAAGAATTGGAGGTTTAATAAATACTTACGCAGATTCAGATTTGTATTACATTGTCTTTATTTATTCATTATACCTCTATACATATGTTTATATTTTAATATGTATAAACTATATTTTAAACATTTATACTGAGGAGGTAGGAGTGAAGTAAAGACCGACTCCAAAGAATATTTCCTCCACTGATCTTCATTCAAAGAGGTCCGGTAGAAGGTCTCGTTGACGTCTAGGAATTAAGAGTGAACTAAGAGTGCCGTGTTAACCCCTAAAAAGTTACTGCAACAAAAAGAAATAGAAATTAAGAAGAGGAGGAAAACGGAATAGTTGGAGAAAAGTAAGGAGAAGCAAGTGAAGCATACATGGCGGATGGGTGTTATAAAAAGAATCGAAAAGAGCGGAAAAAAGGTAATGAGGAAAGGATGTCATAAAAATGGAAGGTTCGCTAGGGCCTGATCGTAAACCTCGAACAGGCCCAAACGAGACTTAAGCCAAGAACAGGAGTGGCAAAGAGTTATGGAGCGACTTCGTGAAGAAATGCGAAAAGCGGGTCAATGAGACCACGAGGACCACAATACTTACACAGATGAGAGAGAAAGGGTCCCCAAGTGGGCCTCTGGGCGGTGGGGATTTAGCGAGTATGGCGTTATTACAAATTGGTAAATAATCCCTCCATCTAACATCTCAGGGGGGAGCCGAGTCCCGCACTACCCTCTCAAACGACATCTGAGAGAGGATGTGCTTAAAAGCATCTGCCCACCGTCCTTCTTTAGGCGTCGCTGTGTAATGAGCGCGACGTAATCCGGATCTGTGCCCGCCAATTTAATATTGGGCCAGTAGTTCAAGATATATGTTATGAAGACGCAAAAGACAATAATCGGTTCGCATGACAATAAATCCGTTAAAGAAAGCGTTTCGTCCCGGACCTGCTAGTGGACTCATCAGTAAGGCTGATCTAGCAGGTCCTGCCTTATACGCGCGCAGATTTGAATGATTCTGTACTTCGTATCGAATCGCGACAATGTATGACGCTCGCGGATCTGATTAAGATGCAATCCCGTTTGACGCGTGTCCTGATCGCTGGACAACGAACTGCCGTGAACCGAATTGAAATGACGCGAATGACTGACGAGACTAAACTGATGGACGCGGTCTCAACGAGATGCTCGTCAGGCTTCTCGAGCAGGAAATAAGATGCACTGATTGGTTCCTGCAGAAAGTTGCATTTTCCAATCAGTACACTTTTGGCTGTTAGGACCTCCTTCCTGTAGCACTGAATGAGGCCCTTGGTAGGAGGAGTGGGGCGATCCCCGAATCTGTCATCGACGCGTCTCGGTAATTTAACACGGTGCAGTTAACGGTCACGGGTGATCCTTCGGAGGGACTAGTTTTAGAGGGACTAGACTGTTTGTTCTAAAGTGCACGAATGTCCGGTATCTCGAGATGATTACTGTCTCGTCGAAGTGCGCGAGGTTCGATTCTGCCGTGTCCGAATTTTCGGTATTTCGTAAATGAATATTGTTTCGCGCGATGTGTCTCTTTTCGAGGTGGAAGTTGATCTGATGTCAGCTCTCCCTGGTCCCATCCTTGGTCGCCTCCTTGGTCCTACGTTCGTCCAGGGGTTGGACCCAATTTTCCGAAAGTATTTTCCTATTCGTTGCCTGACCTGAGGGAGGAGGATCTTCCGAACAGTCCTCGTTGGTGGAGGAGGAAGTCCCTACCCCAGGTCAATCGCGGAAACTCCGGGAAATGCCAAATGTCGGGGCTCCAGATGAGCGGTATATAAAAAAAAGGGCCCAAGTGGCCTACGCATCGTCGTGGCGTTTTATGGCCCCTTGTCCTAAGCGGACAACCGTCCATCTGACTCGAAACCGGACTCCGGAGCCTCGAGTACCTCGCGTTCGTTACCCCGTAAATCTCTTATTCCATACAAATGGCAGGCTGTTTTTGATTCACACGGCCTGGGACAGATGCGAGGGCTCGCTTCGAACCTTCACGGTCCTTAAGGACGACAATGTCGTGAAGGCTAGGCACGACGGTTACAGTTGTAAATGTTAATGTCTATGGCGCGAATGCTAAACACATGAACCGAATGTCGGTGACGATGCGATTGAAAGTCGAGGTCGCTAACAACGAACGCACCATAAATGCTCTCCAAAGGAAACCCTCGTATTTTGTTCCTGCGCGACGGAACAGTCCTTAAACAAAAAAAAAGAAACAAAAAAAGGCCCAAGCGAGACTTAGAATAGACGGAGGAGAGGATTAGACCTGCGTGGGATCTGATCGCCAGATGTGTACCAAGGCTGTCTAAACCGCGCAGAACGGAAAATAATGAGCAGGAATGTGGTAAGGAAATGAAGAGTTGTGGTAAGGAAATGAAGAGTTGTGGTAAGGAAATAAAGAATACGACGAACACCTATTTTGATTTTTTGGTCATCCAGAATTTTAGAGTTGCTCAATTAGACTCTCTCTCTCGGCACACTGTCAGACTTCCACTGCAAACTGCTACGGACTGCATCACAGGCGAGGTAGAGACAATTATATTAGATGGTTAGTCCACTGCTGTACTGTACCGTGACTGTTATAGTTCTCTAACTACCTCAGACCCGTACAATATGAACAGCACCGTGGCGTATTAGTGCAACTTTTCAATAGGTTTCCACGTCACCCATTGGGTACTATTGTCAATCGTTTTTTTTTGGTCAGTGGTATCCCCTGTAGGTCTATTCCACTGCGTCCCATGATAATCAAAACGTACTGCACGAGCGTGTTGAGATTTTCTAGAATATCAAGGAACGGTAATGAGTACTTGAATACCAACAACCAAAAAAGATGCATTCTGCATACCACTATTTTGTACTTTTATAAATGAAGATAAATAAAATTTCTACTTTGCGAAAGAGAAAAAGAAATTAACAATTATTTATTCATCAAGTTTAGTGTTTTATTAATATTGTACGAAAGGGGTAAATGCAGCCCTCTGTGATCCTTACCTTAAAATGCATGAGGACTCTACTAATCGATACGTTCTTCTGCCGGTAACAGGTACGCTTGTTTTCAGCTATTCGGGACTCTGTTCTTGTCCAATTGTATCGATTTATTAGCATGTAGATGCTTCGCTGCACAAGTGACTTCAAAACATATTTTATCAATATTACGAATATATTTTTCATTGATATCGTCACTGGTAACTGTACATTTTCAATTAAAGAAAAATTCTATGATTTCTTTTCTGATTAAATTTACAGGTAGCAGAATCTACTATGGAGTATTCCTTGACATCCCCTTAATGAAACGTTAATGAAACAAATAATCAATAAAATACACATCTTTTAATTTGTGTGTTCGACACCACTTGAAATACTTACTTTGCCAATGAACTGATATAGAACCAATTAGTTCTACGACATTATGGGAATCTTTACCATCGAACACTCTGCAGAGAACTCGTTGACTCCGGACTTCGTATATTTCATTTAATTAGGAATATTTTCGTTATATATGATCTGTTTCATTTTTTCAATTCATTGAAAGCAGAGACATTTAATAATATGAGAACTGTTTTGAATTACATAGTATATAAATTAATTACATAGTACAGTCATTTTTAATGGAGCCTAGGGAAACACTTGAGTACAAAGGGTTGAAGTACTTGGTACATTACGAAGTCTTTTATCTTCTACATTCCTGTAACTATTAAAAATATTTTTAGAGATACATTTTGTAAATACGTTAGTATCTCTTTTGTTGAAAATGTAACTCAATTTAAGTTAATCGTCAAAAACCAAGTAATTAAGCCACCGCTGTCGGAGGGTTGAACTAAAACAAAACTCTATTTTGATTTTATTAATGTACAGCTATTGGAGAACTTATAGGCATACAATAAACATGAATTTTCTCTTTTTTATTTAGGAAATTACGAACTACGAAAAGATTCTAATCACTGAAATCGTAAAATAAATCACAGAACGTGGATCAAACCAGTATTAAAGAATCCCTCAGCTAGTAGGGTAACTGCACCAGTGAATGAACGGGCACCAGTAAATGAACGCTTTTGTATATTTCAACAAATTTTAACCCGGACGGCATACTAGCGATAAAATTGTGATTAAAGAGTTAAATAAATAGGAGAATATTGTTTAGTAATTTTGTTCATTGATTGGACTAGCATTATTCAATTACTAGAATGTAGTGTTCATTGACTGGTATTTTTCATATTTTTGATTTAACGTTTAATAAAGAAGAATAATAATAATTTAATTATATTTGTGTTCATTTATTTTTGACAAATGAAGTATAGGGAGCTATTTAGCATATATGAGATTCCTTTAATTCACATAGTTTTTTTTAAAATAAAATATTTTCCTGAACAATTTCTTAAATGTTCATTCACTGGTGCAGTTACCCTAACAAAGAAAATGATCAGGAGGTATCTCAATATCCTCCATAAATTCGTCCTCGCCAATCTTCTCTTTGAGCCAGTAGACTAGCAGAAATGGTATAAACTTAGAACCAGAAATTCCTCAAATGTGCCATTACCAAGGAAAGAGAAAATCAAATCAAGAATAAAGGGGTATGGAGGAGCCGCGGAAAATATACGCCAACGTAAAACGAACTATCTCGCCTAAACTTTGGGGTCCCCTTATAAATATTTATACACGCCGCTACCTTAAAGTCGGCACGCTCACCGGAATCTCACCCCTACCCTAGGTATTCAGCCCCTTGTTTTCCTGTCGATAGAGTGTGCGCGTGTGTTTCCTCCACGCACGTTGGTTGGTAACACAGATAGCATCGTAATGTCCTATTTTAACCAGAAACCTGCTGCAGGAAGATCCGAACGTTTCCGGAATAATCTCCGGGTCCTACGCAACCCCCAATCGATTGTCTCTGTCTCTCGTTCTTCGACTACCGTGCGGATGTCCTGCTCGCTGTTTCTCTGTTATTTTCTTCGTTTTCGCCGCGTCTTCTATTCACATGTAGCACACGTCTTTGTTTGGACCACTCCGCGCATCCACCTTGCCGGAGAGGTATCGCACAACCCTCTTGAAAAATCACGTCCGGCCATCGAGCCCAGGGGATGAAATTTTTAAACGGACGGCCTGTAGTGTTAATAAAGAATGGACACGCTGCAATTCGGCTCCATGACTTTCCGTTCTGTTTACTGATCGCAGTATTATACGCGGGCGCGACCATGCCAAGGTTCTTAAATCTTCCGCGCGGCGAGGGATGAATAAATCGGATGCTACTTTGTCGAGGAAATATTCCGAATGCGCGGCGACTGCGAACGAATCGTTTGGAAAGTAAATCGTAATATGAAATATTGACACGATAGAACCGTGTTTTATTTATTCATGATGCATTTATCAACGATACCCTCGGCTAAAAAATATTCGATCAAACACACCCCCGAGCGTGCGTCATTAAGCACTCGTATATCCGACGGGAAAAAATTTTCATTAACGGCGGAAGTAAGTGTAATCATAAAACTCGGCACGCATGAAGGAGAATATTAATATTAGAGTAAATGTAACATTCATTTCATTTCAAGGTACAAAATGAGAATTGGCTACTCAAATTTTCTAATAATTCTTACATAATAAATAAACGACTGTATTTACCAAACTAGTAATATTTTCACGAAATGTTACCTTTTCTATCAAAAATTTTTGTGCTGTTCACAGATTGAACATTGTCAGTTAGAGGTGGTAGGACTTTTAATGACAGTATTATATCAGAAAGAAACTTCGACATTCCTAAAAGTTTTATTGTAGATTTAAAACAAATCAGCAAAGGATTTAGAATTAACGCAAAACAAATGATCAAATGATGTTTTTAAGAGTAACTTAAATACCACCAATGAATCATAAATTTCTAAAAAAAAATATGAAGCATTAGAAATTAGCATTGAAATAAAATATAAATAATCTGTTTACCGAGTTATATGTGTCTCAAGTCTATGAATGTTCTCGAATGCATTTGGTTTTGATTTTTTGTAATAGATACAATGTGAATGCTGAGTATTAAAAAAAATGGAGTGTTGTTAGTATATTTTTGGAATAATACAGAAAAAACGAAATTGCGAAATTGCACGATCAAATAACGAAATATTTTTTTTACGGTGCGTTTTTTGTCCGACATCATTTGATACGATACGCCGTGTTGTATTACGATCCACCGAATAAAATCACTCCACTCGGCCGTACACAATAAAACTACGCAATTTGCAAAACTCTAACGTTTCGATGCACTATGGGTCACAAATTTCAGTCTGTAGAGAATTATTGTATTTTCCAGGACACGAGTGTAAAATGTACGGGGGGAACGAGCACCGTGTGAAATATGTGCAAAAGAGTTTCAATTTATTGCGTTGGCACTGCTCTCTGGGTTACATTACATTATTTTTGCGTGCCGCGATCGTAACTGAAAACATGTTTATAATAGCCACTCGTGTATACTAGCCCCAAACTTTATGGTACTTGTGTTCATTATTATTTTTAAATTGTTCACTAAAGTTTGCACAATCCGTAAACATACGATGCCCATAATTTTTGGTACACGCTCCTTCATTAATCGTTGCACCCAGCATCGTACTTTTTGCGAGAATGTGCGCGTAAAACGACGAGTAGCGTAATTCGTAATTCAAAAGTCCATCATGAACATATTTTTTTCAAGTTCACCTAAATTCCAAGCATGTTTATGCGGCTGTATATGGTTTATTTAATTTTTACGTAAATCTCGGATAACATTTTAAATTACATAATAGCTACATTAGTTTAGAAGTGAACATATACAAGTTAGAAAAGTATTCTACACATGCTCCTTTATTGGTCATCATTGATATTGAAGTGGTGAAAACAACCCTTAAAATTGGAGGTTCAAAACTCCTTCTTGAGATATCCTCAAGTCTAGAAGAACAACAGTGCATTTCTTTTTGAATTGTGTTTTTTTGAATTAGGAATTTAGCAGCATACAACACACTCGGACGACGTAATTTGTTTTTTGATTTTTCTATTTGACAATAATTATTAAATCATTTAAAACGAAGTATTCAACTAGTTTTAGGGATTACAAGTTCTAAAATTTGCTTAAGCTTTTAAATTCCTCAATTAAGAACACACAATTTAGCCTACTCTCTGTGTATGGGATGCAAATGCACCACAGGCTGAGAAAATTGGAAACAAAAAGTTGACGCAAATGGAAAATTTTCAAAGATCAAAGATAATGAATTGGCATTACATTGTGAGAACACGTGGTTGTGAGAGCATTGTAGTCTCGCTCGGCGCGATCGGAGTAGTAGACCCAGCAGTAAATCAGAAAAGCAAGTCTAGGTTGCGATTCCTGTTCGCTCCAAGAACCACCCCTGAACAGGAATCGGAACTTTGCTGTACTTGTCGGTGGTGGAGCTAACAAGGGGAAGCCACGGTTGATGGATTTTTCTGAAACTTGCAGTATTTGAAGATATGTTCTCGAAATGTAATTTGGCAAAGCAGTAGCACGCGCTTCTCAATATTTTCCGAAAAAATTACATTTGAAAATCGGTTTATGCATTTATAAAGAGTTCGCGTTAATAGGTGAACAAGAAGATGAATTAGCCGAGGGCATAGCGAGGAATGCTAGTAATTGGGAGGTTGCTGGTTCAAGTCTCGCTGGCGATATTTTTTTTCGAGAAATTGATACCCCTCCCACAATTTGAAGCCTAAAATCTATTATTTATAAGCTATTTCTATATATTTTTTACGACGGCGCCGCCCTGTATAACATTCCACCTGATTCCACCTGGACTGCAGAAGCTGCACTCCACGTGGCCTGCATCCAGACGGTTCCAGATGCTGTGCCGCTGCGTTCATTTTCGACACTCCACGTGGAGTCCATTTGGCTATCAGGGTCTAGAGCCTCGATACAGGGATGATATTGTAATTAACGTTCCTTGGAGCCCAAAACTTGTTAAAAGAACTATGAACACCGTGCCCCGACCCTGAGCTTCCCCGGTGCCTCTATCACGATCAACTTCCTATATCAAAGGGACGAAATTAATTTTGTCAAACCTCCTGATGGTTGCATTAATCTCTCCGCAAGGGCAAAAACTACTCCGCGGGCATCGAGTCGGCACAATCCCCGATTCACAATTAATCAATCTGCGGCGGCTAAACAACCCCCCGGTGGCGCGCGTGACTTCAAAGACTGCTGACACCGTTCACTATAAATCATCGTCGGCTAGCCGTGGCCAGGTCCCGGACGTTTTACGATCGAGCAGATGCCGAAATATCGCAGCCGGCATAATAACAGGGTCTCGCGTTTATTTGCCGGCCTCGTATAAACAGCGTGCCGCAGATTCGGTATCGTTTTCGACCGTTGTATCGGTTAATTGCCGGCATTACATTTATTCCGGTGAAAATATTCGAGCGACAGCATCGGACCGCTGCCGTTCCGATCCGAAATGTGCTTATATCCGTGTGCGTGTATACGTGTTTACGCGTGTGCTCGTGTGTGCACGCGGCTGTGTATCCGCCAGCCGCGCTCGTTCTACCACCCGGTCATTAACAACCCCCCGCCGAATGCTCATCTGAATGCCGTCAGTTATGCCCTCGTTTAATGATACTTACATTAACGGATGCGTGTTTATGATGTTGAACGCCGGTATGCTGACGCTACTGACGTGTGCCACGTGTGCATGATTGACTAACGTGTTAATTCCTATGCGAGACCGCACTACCCCTCGGCCCCTATGCACTCGAATTTTGTAAGTCTCCAGGTCCATCGCGTTTTTGCAAATGCGAAACCGTTCTACGAATACAGGCGTAACGGGATACCCACGATTGCTACAATTTAAATAAACAGACCGTGAAAAAACAGCACTATATTTTCAAGATCAGGAGACATTTTTGATATATAGGGTAACTGCACCAGTGAATGAACATTTAAGAAATTGTTCAGGAAAATATTTTATTTAAAAAAAACTATGTGAATTAAAGGAATCTCATATATGCCAAATAGCTCCCTATACTTCATTTGTCAAAAATAAATGAACACAAATACAATGAAATTATTTATTATTATTCTTCTTTATTAAACGTTAAATCAAAAATATGAAAAATACCAGTCAATGAACACTACATTCTAGTAATTGAATAATGCTAGTCCAATCAATGAACAAAATTACTAAACAATATTCTCCTATTTATTTAACTCTTTAATCACAATTTTATCGCTAGTATGCCGTCCGGGTTAAAATTTGTTGAAATATACAAAAGCGTTCATTTACTGGTGCCCGTTCATTCACTGGTGCAGTTACCCTAACTAATTTTTGATATACAGTGACTCCCACTAATATTCGGACACTCTTAAACAGACGATAATTGTTTTAATATTGTACTATACGATTTGAACATTTTTTTAGAAGCTAGAGCAATTAGTTTGCTACAGGATGCGAAAAAAGAATTTTGTCAAAAATTGCAATTTATCGGAATTATAAAAAAAATACTGAAAGTTGCATTTTACAACTTTTTTATGTGGACAAATATTGAAAAAATTACGTTTTGTAGATCTGTGTCAGTTATATGCACTGGTAAAGTTTCATTAAAATCGGTTGATGCGGAAAAAAACGACAAGCCTTGAAAGATGCAAGAATCCTTAGATTTACTGCAGTTGAAGGCCGAAAATCGTGAAAATCTGCAATTTTTATTATCTTTAAACGTCTATACCTCATCGCAACGTTCACCGATTTTGACAAAATTTTAAGAATATGTTTAATTGACACAGGTCTATAAAACGTAGTTTTTAAATGTTCAATATAGGTCCACGTAAAAAAGTTGTAAAATGCAACTTTTAGTATTTTTTTTATAATTCAGATGAATTGCGATTTTTCACAAAATTTTTTTTCGCATCCTGTGGCAAACTAATTGCACTAGCTTGCCAAAAAATTCAAATCGTATAGTACAATATTTAAAAAGTTGTCGTCTTTGTAAGAGTGTCCGAATATTAGTGGGAGTCACTGTATGTAGTTTGCGTTATTGCCTAGGAAGCCAACTAATTATCTCGTAGTTCGTTTACTTGCCACGTTTGTGCAGCTACGATCAAATTCATAGCATATCAGTGTAATCATGAATAGATAGCCTCAGGAAAGAGAATTTCAATAAGCAAAAGAATATTTAATAATATAATGTGATCAAATTAAATTGACTTTTTAGACTGGAATCCAGAAAAATACCGTGGTAGTCAACGTGTTAAACTGTTATAACTTGTGAGACGATCAGTTTTGACTCATTTTGGAGCACAGGACTTCTATCGGGTTGGCGAGAAACTAATTAAAACGTTGCTTAAAATTATAAAACAAAAATTAAAAACGTTATAATTGATATTCAACTGAAGATAGAAAGAATGGTTTTGAATAATTTTTCACGCAAAAATTATGAATAGATTTTACTTGAATGTAGCTCATATAGTGGTTTATGAAACATGCTAATATTAATTTGGAAGAAAGAAATTTTTAATGAAAGAAATACTTTTCTTTTTATTGCCAGTGTTCAGCGAAATCCAGAGAAATGTTAATTTAAATAGAAATTTTCGTTCGTGTTATAAAGCTGGAAACTCCAATTTCCAGTTATTAAAGATTACACGACGATGAATAGCTCTCACGTGCATATGCACATATTAAATATGTAAATTTAACATAGTCCTACGGATAATACATGGCCTCAGTTCTATGGAATAGAATAAAGGGATCCAAACACAATATGTTGACACTTTGTCCTTTGTAATTATCTACAATTTCTGGATTAATAATGTGTAGCAATCAATACTAGCAATTATTCAAAGTTTGAAACTTCGAAATTCTATTCCAATAGAAACTGCGTAATACAAATTATGGGTTGGGTTCGCTTGTACGTGATTATCTTGAACAGGATCAACTTAATCATATTTATCGATCGAAGGCCAATTAAGGTACTTGGAACGTAGCATCATACCAAATACCTTATTCATCTATAAATGAAATGTACTAACTAGACCACAAAAAGAGTTTATTAGCATTTAATAATTAATTATATACTCGAAATTTAAGGGAATAAATAAATTAACTGTAGACTACAAAGAGAGGAAAAACATAGCATTTCTACTTAATTTAATTATAAATTTTCGTGATGAGATTTATCGAAAAATTTATATTATATAAAACTTTTAAATTCAGATTCTTTGCAAATATCTCTAATTAATGCATTGTTATCTATGAACGATTTTGAATATTTATTTTAGCTTCATTCTAGTATAAAATTGTACACTTTGTAATATTATCAATTGTAATGTAAAATATTTTGTCAAATAAATTCAGTACAACCAAATTTGTACTTTCATTTTTAGTTACAATTACTTAATGAAGTATTCGATACAATACAAGTATGATTTCAACGAATGAATAATATGTTTACTGAAAGGGTGTTAATTTTATTCATTTTTAATTGACACTCCGAGCTTCCAAGGGTAGGTGTCAGACGGTAAGACAAATTGTTTAAATAATTTTCAATGTTCTGCATTTACAGTACACAACTGACTTCGCACACTTTAAATCAGAATAACGTTTTTATGAAGTGACCATACGACTTCAATTTCTCTGCAAGGTTAGAAGAATTCGTTTAGTAAATTATGTCTAATAAATAAGTTGAAAAAATGCATTTGGTCGGAATTATGATAAACAACGAAATTCAATAACGAAAATTTAAAAGATATATTTTGTAAAACTGTGCGAATTATTTCATACGTTCTGAAAATTACATTGAAATTGGTTCCTAGCCTTGTAGAGTAATTGAAGTCGTTTGGTCCATTTATAAAAAAGTTATTCCGATTTAAAGTGTGTGGAAAAAGTTATGCTCCTTACTGTAGCTGTACCAAGACCATGATTCCTTTCTGAGAAAATTAATGGATGGTTATTGATGTAAATGTCAGGCAGTAATCAAAATTGTTTAAATAATTTTCAATGGTCTGCATTTAGCTGTACTAAGACCGTGATTCCTTTCGGAACGAAATTAATGGATGGTCATAGATAGATGTAAATGTTAGGAGTAAACTAAATTGTTTAAATAATTTTCAATGGTCTGCATTTACCTCTACTATGACCGTGATTCCTTTCTCACAAAAATTACTGAATAGCTGCAAAATATACTTTTAATTCCGATATATGCAAACACAATGAAACGTCAGGTATGCTCTCTTTTTGTTACTGGCACCGTGCTCAATAGTTCGGCCTCGTAAATTTTGAAGAATTCAATTCAGTGTACGGATGTGGGGTCCGCGAACCCAGAAGTGTTAATGAAAACTCCGAGGAACGCAGCACAATGGCATCACCGAGCGTCACACATGCAACTTTACGCTCGGGTATCGCAAATTAGACTTGTTATCCGTATCTCATGGGCTTTCGATTAATTTAGTCGCTTTATCGTCGTCAATTGCTACAAAGGCGACGTTCTCGGGGCTAAGCCGCGTAGCATGCGTTTGACAGGATGTCAGCTAATCGCTTTCCTCGAATCACGCCTTTAGTCTGCCACGCCACTCACCTGTCTCTTCCGCGATTCTACGTGTTTCATGCGTGAACGAGCTTCAGCCCCTGCCCCCCTGCTAAAAGGGTGTTGGGAACGCAGGATGTACAGAGTTCCAAGAGTCAAAATTCTCGGGGGCTACCGGTTATCTCGACGTAGACGCGTTGATTTTCTGTTAACAGTCGGGGGAACCAGAAATTCCACATAAAGCTCATGACTACAGTTCCTGCGAACAGGGGTGGAAAATCTGGCAATCGTGTTTCTCTATCTCGAGTAACAATTTTACGTTGAAATTATTTCTGGGCCCCTCACTTTTCAGCGTCCAGCAATCGTGGGCGCGGTACACCTAAAGAAAATTTTCTCTCTAGCAATAAAATGAAACGCAGATTGCAAAACACAAATTACCAATATGCGATCACAAAGTTACACGATTATACAGTTAAGAAAGAATACTCCTATTTAACACTTTACCTTCCGGAAAACTATTAATAGGATTTTCAATAATTGTGCTGTACCAAAAAAAAACCGTAGAAAGTTTCTTCTACATTGCAATCTTAAATTAAACTATTAGATGACGTTATTGAAGGTGACTTGTTCTCAATGAAAATTGCTGTTACTATTGAATGTTCCATTAAATAGGGTTTGGCCATGTATCAGAGATTTCTGAAAATTATGCAGTAATTACCGGTAGGTAATGTGTTAAAAATAAAACGAAGTTCACACTTCTCAATAATTGAAATAGTGAAACATTGAAGCTTCAGGAGCAAGTAAGGTGAATTGCCATAAGTCCGGACAGTCCAAAAGGGATACCTAAATCTGGACAATTGAATTTTTATAGTAAAATCAATAATTAAGAGATTCAATAATTATATTATATATTCTGAGGCCTTAGCTACAAGTAGGTGTGAATATTATTTTATTAAGACATCAATTGAAATTTAAAAATAAATTCAAAGTTCATCTGAAAACAGTATACAAAATTGTCTATTTACATGCGAATCATGTGCATTTATAGTTCGAACTTTTGTTAGAAAAGAAGATATAATTTAAGCCCTCAAACAAAAACTATTTATCACGCACAATAATATTGATATTTTAAAATAAATTGGCAATCAAACTTATCGTAAATAATAATTATTAATCCAAATATTAGATGTCCAAGTTTAGGGCTGTTTTGAAATATAAGTACTCCATACCGGGACGCGATGCCAGTAGCTGTCCCAGTCTAAGCTTATACACAATGTGCATACGCCTAAAACCGGACACGTGTTTGCGACTAAAATCAACCCGTTGTTTGCAAATTATTTAAATAAATGTACGTATAATTAGTCTTCTATTAGCTTGTATAACGTATGTATAGAAAATGTGTACCGCCGGTGACGTGAATAATACTTAATCTTTTATGTTAATAACAAGAGAGAAACAAAATTAAAAAAGAACTAGAACAATAATAATTTACATGAAAAAAGAAAGATAATTACACAACAATTTAAAGATATAAAGTTAAAAATCAATGATGAATCTAAAAAAATAAGGTCTGGAATTAAAGAAGAGAAAGCAAAATTGTGCATTCAATTAGAGCATATGGAGAACGAAGGAGTATTGTCTATTGAAATGCTTGGTTTGCAACAGAAAATGAGAATTGAATATAGAATAATAATATTTTCATACCATATGTATATCATTAAAGATTTAATAAAAATCGGAGGCATTCTCAAGGAATACCCCCACTTCTCCCGGCCGTGCGTCTCGCTCCCCGTAGCAGTCATAGTGCTCGGAACACTATAGTGTCTGTTATACAGATTATACATAATTTCAATTTATCCCGGTATAGGCTTTACTTCTGTCCAGGTACTAGCTTAGATTGGATTTAATATGTCCAACTATAGGTTTGAATTATTCTTGTTAATACGAATAAAATATTAATCTGAACAATAATTTTGGGACTTTAAATTACTTTACAAAATGTGAATTTTATGATACTATTCTTAAAAAATTGTTTTTGTTTATCTAAAGTGATAAAATTAACGGTAGCAAAAAATGCTGTCCAGGCATAGGGTATTTCACCTTACAAGGTTGCAAGGAACCCGGGTGGAGGAAGAGTCCTGAAATTGCAGTCTTCAAAAGAACTAGCAAAAGGGGTGAAAACCGTCTTCCGGATCGCTAAGAAATTTCCTCACAGTTGTTAATAAGTGCGAGCCGAGCACAAAGGGGTTTGGACCGCAAAAGCAACGCGCAAAGTGTGGCAAACGAATGAGACAGCCGAGATATAGAGGAACCAAGGGCTGCGACGGACCAAGGAAAAGGCACCAATTGTTCCACCGGTAACAATTGATTAAACATGCCCGAGACCGGCGTGTTCACGCTCCCCCTCCACCCCTTAACTTACACCCCGATCCGCCGACCCCCGGAATGATCGAATTTCCTACTGGACACCAAATTGAAAGTGGCCCTCGTGGTGGCATCCACCGCCGGCACGCTGGTACAAACGTGTCTCAGCGGATCTGGTTAGCCGGGATCGGATGGTCCGGATGGTCCGATCGCTGTTGGAGCACGGGTCGAGGGGGTGAGCCAAAAGGCGCAGCAGAAATTCAATACCCCTAATGGAAGGGTCAGGTATCGACATGGCTGATTCCGGAATCCGAAGGATTCGTCAAAAGTGTTCGTTCCTAGCCGGAATTAATTAAACTGATGAAGATGCGTCTGCTTGCTCTCTCAATCCGGCAACCTCCGGCACCTAAAAACAGAAATTTTGTTAGCGATTTTACCACCAACTGCATTTTCGGTTTCCTAAGATTGGAACCCCCTCGATCGACTCTACTATCGAGACTCCTCGTCTGCAATCGTAGCAAATGGAGGAAAAATATTTTGTTAAAGATCTTCGAATTCAAATTCGAAATTTCATAGGAACAAAATAACAAACACAATTTAATTTAAATTTGAATTTAAAGTGCACCAATTGATAACTGTTTGAAATCTTGTTTTTGACGCCATACCGAGATTGAATCCTTTCGGGGGTAGTTTCATTTTGTGGAATTGAAAGTCCTAGAGGTGTCATATGAATTCAATTATAATGACAATGATCAAATTTTAACTCTCTAATGATTGTTTTCATTAAATTTTTCAAATAGGTTTCAGTGCACAAAATTAATTGTCAGGGGCTTTCATGGATATCATTTTGATCTGTATCAAGGTGTTCATTTATAATTTTTAAGAGCAACAAAATTGAAAACTTGTACTAACTGCAATATCAAACAACTAAAACATTACGAGAATTTTAAGAACACCGTTTGTTACGGTACAAATCGTTAAACTTTATTTCAAGGCTAGCTGACGCGACACTATCCAAGTCGGATAACGAAAAGATCCCGAAAATGGTTTTCCGCCGCTATTTATACAGTCTTTCTACCCTTATCAACTACCTGAGATTCGTGGAAAAGGCTAGAGCAGTTGCCTATTAATATTCACTTTAACCGCCGTCCCAGGTGTGTAAGCCCTGGGCTCGTCCTTACATGTCACCGACATGCTTAATGACTTTCGCTAGACGGTTAATTTCTTTTAATTTTACGATCATCTTTTGTCTCGAACCTCGCGACTCTTTGTAGCCTGGCGGCCCCAGGTCCACCTTTCGGTTTCCCCGTGCTAGCAAGTGACCTTCATGTGAGAAATTCTCCGAATCGAGGTTCTTTCGCGGCCTAAGGTAGACACGCATTGTATCCACCTTTACACGCTATAGGCTTGAATGCAACAAACACTTTCGTGTAGTCGCCAGTGTCACGAGATTCGGATGCTTAAACTTCGAACTATTTATAATTTCACATCAATCGACAACCGACTAACAATAGCCATCTTCCACCAATCTCTTACAATTTCACATTACATATCTTTATTTATTTCGCATACAAAACTAATTTATTACTATTATTATTATTTTAACAGTAGAAGGGGTGAATCTATGTATCTACCTTCAACACCGTTAAAAATTAAGGAACAAAAGAACTGTTTATACCGAGTCCTATTTCACACAATTGATACAAATAATTTTTATCTACATATAGATAACGAGAATAATAAATCTTAATCTTGGCAGATCTAATAAAATGCCTCCTTACTTTAATAAAGTTTATGTACTAATATCCATTGTGTTCATAAATGTTGAATGAAATCCTTACAAATACAAGCATTCGCAAGAATTACTTCTTTAACTAATTTATGAAGTACAATATCAATTTTATATCACAGAATTATTCTAGGTCGAAAGAAACGTTTAATTTTCAAGTTAAAATAGCTCCAAAGGAAAACTGTTAATATAAACATTAAGAAAATTGTTAGGCTGAATTTCCGTCGCCAGTTCGTTGAATAAAAGATAGCCTCGTTAATATCTTAAACGATGTCGGTTTCCATATCGCGCAGCATTTGTACTTGAAAGTTTTCCTTCGTCAGAGACCGCGAGCTCGACAGAGAAGAAGGAGATAGCGTGTTCATCACTCTCCCCAGCCAGCAGTCTGCTTTCTTACACTTCGCCTAATTATTTCGCGCGAAGGAAACATTTCATTTCTTGTGCGGCTTCGTAGGCGGCGCGACTTGGATGGCGGAACGCATTAACCGTCTGCTTAGTATGATGCTTAAGTAGCATCATAGTCGCGGGCCAAGGGAAACGTGACATCCGTTTGCCGGGATGGGTCTCGATTTTGCACCGTCATGACTTAACACGGTAACTACCACGTTAGTCACACATGTGCCACATCATTTCTCGTTCGAACGTAACACTTTAAATGCTGGGAGCCTGTTGATGAACTTTTCAACTCTTGTGAGCTCCTCGCATGTACGGTAATACCTTGATATACACTACTGTGCAAAAGAAAGAAGCACTCGGCCGTATTCAATGGAGAAGTACAAAATCAAATCAATCGTATAATCAAATAATAACACAGTAAATTCTAAAAAAGGATTCCACTGTTTAACACTAAACCTGCCCAGCTGAAATTATATAAAAGTGAAACACATTATAAAATCAAAAAGATTGAATTCACTTTGTACGGTATTCGTTATACTATGTGCTTAAGTAAAAAAGTGAATTCAGTGATTTCCTGTAAAAGCGTTTTTATAATTTCAATAACTATGATTCAGAAAACCAGTCAGTTTGACCGTGGTAGGTTCAGTATTAATTGAATAATTTACTTATTATTATTATACAATACAATTTCTACATACAGATATTATTTGTCATTAGATGTTATAATTATATCGGTTGTTTCTTTCTTTTGCACAGTAACGTGAGCAAAGACCAAAATGTTACTTATATCGTGTACAGACTGTTAAACTGTACAACTCGAATCGAAAGTAGAAAAGGATAATGAGTTTAATGAACAAACACAATCTAATGATAAAGACTACTTTTTAAATTTAATATTTCTATGGAAATTTTACCAACTTGTATTAATATTAATATTTTAATTATATTAGTACTTGAGACATTTTTCTGTTTGAAATAACATCAAACACTGCAGAATTTAGATCATTTTTAGTCAGAGGAACATGAGTGTTCGGGTTATAAATCGTGATGTATATGGATCACTTTATATTAGACAAGAGAAATAAAAATAATATATATTTCATAATATATGTATATAATATTTAAACATCACTTTATATTGAACATGCAAATATGCTCCGAATGATGTATTGATTGGTCTCATCTTAATCACAAAACAATAAACAATAATTAAGTTTTAAAAACAATAAAGTGACTATTCGCAAAAGTCTTGTCAGATTTTGATAAAATTTAGATATGTCGTATAACATTTAGAACAACTTTCTTCTGTATGAAAATAATTATTTTTGAAGTGATGGAATTTCTAAAATCATCTGATTCTAGATGCTAGTTCCACGAACCAAACTGTACAGTGGTATTTCGAATATCGGGAATCGTTTCCAGAAAGCTGCCTCAGGCAAGCCACTATGTACACTCCTAAGAATTTTCGAAATTTTTCAATCAAAATTGTAAATAGTTTCATGTATAAAAAAGTTCTCAATAACCGCATTCGTTTCGTCCCTAGGCAAAACGTAACGATTTGAAAGCAATCTGTTTGAGAATGTAGTTCGAACGAATTTTGATCGCGAACACTCTTCAAATTTACCGTTCCTTTCTTTTTATGAACATTCCCTTCGATCTACAAATTCTCCTACAAAATCGGTTCTTGCAAAATAAAAAAAAGCGAACGGTGAAATCCAGCAGAAAAAAATTTTAATTAAATTCGAGAGAAACGGAGTTGCGAAAATTTCTCTTCTCTGCGGCCTGCTCGGAATTACATTGTTCCTCCTTCGTCCCTCGGCAGTACCACAATTTATATCACTGTGTTATGAAAAAATATTTTTGGACGAGTTCGGTATCTTCTTGCCGTAGAATGCTTCATATTTCTTCAGTATACGTTTTTAATACCCTTTAATTGGTTGAATTAAGTTTTAATTAATAGATTCTAATTTTTATGCAGAAATAATTACATTATTTTACCATGTACAAAAATAATGTTTCAGCTGTGAAAGAACAGATTTTTTACCAATTTTATTTTCTTTCTCTCTTATATGATTTTCATGTACATAAAGTTTTAATGTATAATTAGTTTAATGTGTAATTATTTCAGAATATCAAAGTCATTGATATTTTGTACATTTTCAGAAAGAAAACGTAAAGTATAAATTCATATTTTATATATTTTATAATAATATATGTATTATTGTAAATCGCTTTTTGTAAATTTCTTTTCGTAAATCACCTTTTGTAAATTACTTTTGATAAATCTTCTTCAAACAAAAATTGTATACTAAGGTAAAGTTACCAGTAGTTGACCATTTTATAGGAAAACATAAAAAATAAGATTTTTATAAGCTGTACACTTTTGATGAAACTGAATCTAGGATGCCATACGATCTGTTGGTTAAATTTCTCTATACTATTCTCTATTAACTCGCAACATCTACTCTGTTCCTCAATTAAACTTTTTATGGAATTGATTTGTTTTATTTCTTATTTCATTCTTTAATTGTAATTTGTGCTGGTAATTGTTGAAACTAAATGATAGTAAAATGATTCCCAACATTATTGCTTGAACCCTCTTTCTAGTATAAGTAGTCAACTACTAACGAATAAAGGAGGTCAATTACTAGATTTTTTATTTTAAAAAGTGGTCAACTTCTGAAGCAATTACTGAATTTTTAAATACATTTCTTAAATTTGTATAACTAAACTTTTTCTAAATAGTGGCCTTGGTACATAATTTAGAAGACTTAAAGAGTGTCTTCAGGCATCGACTCTCGCTATTTGATGACAGAATAAGTGGTTACTATTGTTCGCGTGGAAAACTGTTCTTAACTGGTCAACTACTAGTACCTTTACCTTATACATGTAACTATTAAATAAAAACAGCTTACAATAAACGAGGGTTACAATTAATTTACTGTAATTCTTCATCCAATTAATAAAAGAAAAGAAAATATCGATGATAACCGAACGAATTTATATTTACATAAAGATACAGACCAACGGTATACTACGAGTACACAGTGGATCTTTATGCAAAATAAAAATTCTCTACCCGAGTTCCAACCAACTGGAGTAAAACGTAAAGTTATATTGATTCTTCACATGTTTAATAGGTTGAACGTAATACACCAGTATTTTAAAAATCTTCCAATAGTTTGACTGTTTTAAATTACACGTATTCATTTCTGTCATAAATGTGTAAAATCCGTTGTATAATTATAAACTACGAATAATACAATATCTTTTCATCAGATTTTTAAAGTAATTTGTATAGAGTATCGAACGACTGTTTTTCTAATTTCAACAAGTTCCCTACTAGATGTACAAGTAACCCTAAACTTCGAAACTGTGCTGTGCAGGCATTTTGCAGGGAATGACTTCGCTTGCATTCCTGCAAACACAATCTCACTGTAATACGGTTGGCGAGTCGGAGAAACCGCCGGTACATCACTGCGTTTTCGCTGAACGAAGTACAAGAATCAAGGGAGAACTTTACGGAAATGCATTAGGCCAATTTACAAAATTTATTAAGATCTCTCAAGAAGGTGTAGACAGAGAAGAGGAACAAATTCTTTGAGAAAGCAACACGCAAATAAAAGCATTGCAGAAGGAAGCTGTAAATAAACCGTTTGCAAAGACGCAAATGTCTTCACTGCGCTCTTTATTGATGAAAAAGAAGGAAAATAGAGTGCATTGTCTAACATAATATCTCTTATATTTATATTTAAGAAATTGCCACAATTTTTTCAACGCTGTAGAAAACAAACACAATATTTTATTTCCAACGTATCACAGAAACAATACTATCATATTCAAGTTCAAATAAACTATGCAATTTAATTGATCATGTGAGATTCAAGATTTTATTGTTGATTGAAAATTGTTTAATTCTTACTTTGAACAATTAGCAATAATTCAAAATATGAACAGCTTCAATAAATACAATTTAACAGAAAAATGGACTTACTTGATTTACAACAAAGTCATCAATTAATCCAAATCAATGTAACAGCGATTCTAAACAAGATTAGAGAAGTGCAGCATACCCGTGTCTCTCGGTGGTTGTACAAATGGTTGCACTGAACCAAAATTTAATTGTACAGATCTCGATTCTACTTTGCAGTACTTGAATATTATTTACATTTTCCAAGTCTCGTGTCATTTTATACAGTATTGAAGAAATTGAGATACACAGGATGAATCTTAATGTTTTTCGAAAACAGTGTGTACGAACCTAATTAATTAAATCTTTTACTTTTTTGGTAACTTTACCTGTCACAATAGTTTTCAAGTAATCTAATTATTTTCTAAAACATGCAGTCGTCTCAATGAGATTAATAAACGCAAAAATAAATATTTTGCCCCGAATAAATTTGCACAATTCAATGAGATGTCGTATTAGGTTTCGACTACTACTTTACAGTACTTGAACATTATTTGCATTTTCCAAGTCTCGTGTCACTTTATACAGTTTTGAAGAAATTGAGATACACAGGATGAATCTTAATGTTTTTCGAAAACAGTGTATACGAGCCTAATTATTTAAATCTTTTACTTTTTTGGTAACTTTACCTTTCACATTAGTTCTCAAGTAATCTAATTATTTTCTAAAACATGCAGTCGTCTCAATGAGATTAATATACGTAAAAATAAATATTTTGCCCCGAATAAATTTGCACAATTCAATGAGATGTTGTATTAGGTTTCGAGGGCCACCAATATGTTTTGTATTCAGAACGCATTTTTCTATGAAATGCTTATATTATCATTTCACGATAAATTGAGAAGACATAATATTAAAATAAAGTGCGATAGAAGAATGATAACGCTGTAATCGGTGCAGTTACCTAACCTTGTTATACGTGGTTATTTCTGTGCGAAATTATCCGGATGGTCAGACCAGCTTCTGCGATGCAAGTCTGAGGGCTCCTTTTATCCTTCTACTAATTTATCCAGGATTTCGCGACTGCAAGGAGGGAGAAAAAAGGAAGCAGATTTAACTCTCCGGTTAGCGATCTTAACCAGTTAAGGGACATCGCCAGAAAAACGACTGGCTGGTCCACTTAATATTTCACCGTATTAGCCAACGCCGAGGCACATTACTCATGGGGCCTCTCATGCTGGTGGGAGAATGCCGAGCTCCGCATCGAGAGTGGCAATCGTCGATAAAACGGAATTACCGACGTTAATAATCGAGGCGAGCTCCCGCGCGTTTACTCGCGGGACACTCGGTTATCAAGCGACGCGTGCACTTGAATTATGCACACGACGCTGCCAGTCCTTAAATCCATCCGCAAACTTCCCGATGACGTTTCTAGCCTCTGCGCTTGATTAGGCGACACGGATAGTCTGCACACGTTATTTTTCGTTACTGTACAAAACATTTTTTTTACATATACTAAACAGCACGCGTACAAATACACAAATGTTATTCTGTTTTTTCAATTTGTATGCACATACAGGGTGTCCCAGTTTTTTCCGGCCAAACTTTGCCAGTGTGTTCTACACGCAAAAGTAAGAAAAATATGTTATATGCACATATGCTCTTAAATGTAAACACAAACATAATACGTTCGTACGCTGTGTCGACGAAATGCCAGTTCATTATCATTTTGTATTATTAGTTATAACTCCTTAATAAAACATTTAAGAACATATGTTCATATAACATATTTTTCTTACTTTTGCGTGTAGAACACACTGGCAAAGTTTGGCCGGAAAAAACTGGGACACCCTGTATATTAAATGATTTCGGCGCTACGGTTCGATCAATGAAATTTTCATTTTGAGACCAATCATTTTGAGTCTCTCACATACACAACACAGGCCTTGCCTTGCGTTGGGTTAGCACATTGTGCTTCGGTTACATTATCGCCAGCATGGGGTAAAGTTTAAATAGTGTAACTCACAATTATGTGTCTTAAAAAGTATTCGTCCCACTTTTCACAGCAAGTATGTATTCAATTTTTTCTTTTTCTTTCTCTGGTTTACCAATTTTGGTAAATTACATGGCTGTGTTACATGAAAACAGTATATTTAATTTCGAAAATTTATATTATTAATTTCTTTTTCAGACGCAAAAATTTGTCTCTTGATAATGATCCACATTGAGATCGAAATTTTAAATTATTTAATTACGAAATTTTAAATTAAATACTTAAATTGCATATTTGTTGTTTTTTCTTAAAATGATCGAACCTGGCGCCGATATCATAAACATATTTTATATTTCAATTTTCGATCGATAAGAATTATTTCCTTTATCATTTAATATTTGTTTGAAACAATAATACGATCGAGCAAAAAATAGTTTATTTGTATGCACATGTAGAATCACATTATTATATCACGGTGTACAAAAAGTAATAGTCATCCGTTCTAGGGGTGAATCTATACCTCTGGATCGGTGGACATTTGTAAGAGAAACTTGCCGAAAATTGTTTATAACAAAGAAAATTGTTGTTAAAGTTTTTTTTACATCAACGCTTTCTACGTACTAATCGAGATGAAAAAAAGTTTGGAAGGAGCCATATGTGGCAAACAAATAGTTTTGAGCTATAAACTGTTAAAGTTTTTCAAAATTTGATTGTGTGGAATTATACGTAGAGAGAAAAGTCCCTACTACTACAGTCCACATGTCTGTATCGATGAGACAAAACACGATCGTGTGCGTGCCTTGAGCAAACAAAATTTAAGGGACATTCTTCGCTCAGCCCGTACCAAGTCATCGTACGCACACATGGATTTAGGCTTTTGTCTATACGTACGATTCCACACAATCAAATTTTGCAAAAAGTTGAACAGTTTATAGCTCAAAACTATTTGGCGTTGATGCAAAAAAAATTGAACAACAATTTTCTTTGTTATAAACAATTTTGTGGCAAGTTTCTCTTACAAATGTCCACCGATTCAGAGGTGTAGATTCACTCCTAGGACGCGTGACTATTAGTTTCTATACACCCTGTACATCTTATAATATGTACATATTATTCCATCGTACCCTGTATAAAAATCTAAAATTCCGTAGTTTTATTAACAGCGACTTATAGAACACAAAGTTCAGCCAGGTAAACGAATGATAATATTAATCTAAAATTTTACAGTAACTACAGGAAACAGGAATTAAATAAAATTTGATTTTATCTCGCAAGTATTGTATTAAATTCTTCTAATGTTTTTACTGTTTTGTATTTCACCTACTTCTTTTGTACATGTGTGGACAATTTTGTTGTCCTCGTGCACTCTGTAAAACGTCATAACTTCTTTAAAATTGTAGGAAACGACTAGACATTTTTTTGGAAATATTAAAAGATTTAATTTGTTGAGTCAAATATAAAACAATTATTTAAAATTTTGTATTGATCGAAATCGCAAAGAAAAAAGTGATGTTCCAGGTTTTTAACTCTTTTATTTTAGCCTATAATGAACATTTATGACCTCAACAAAATTTTATAAATATCATACAATAACATGTATGTATACATATATAGTAGTATATATAGATTTTTCTATTTGAAAATCGAAATGAAAAATCGATATTCTTTATTATCAATTTGAAACGCTCCGTACTTGATGAATATTCTTTAAAAAAATATGGCGAATATTCGCATGATTATGGAAGTTATAGGACGTAATGTAACTAAGTCACAGGCCGTGAGAACCACTCTTTCAAACTTTGAAGTCGTTTATCTTGAAAGTACATTTTTAAAGACGGTGAACATCATAACTTTAAAACGAATGAATATTTTTACTTTAAATTTTACTTGAAGATATAGAGCACCGCGCTGCGCGGGATGAAAGTCGGACATCAATATCGGATCATTGTGAAATGATTTAGAAATTGTTAACGACCACCTTTTCGATAAAAATACGAAGCAAAGGTTTTGTCACAAAGTATTCCACTTGTTAGTTTTGAGTATAAAAAATATTTTGTTGTTAAACAATTAGATCTCCTGAAACTATCTATAGCAGCGAGATTCTTAGTATTATTTTTATTGCTTCACAATTTGTTCTATTTTATTTATTAATCGTAAATGTATCCATTATTTAACATTAAAAAGTGTTGGTATGATGATCAAATCGAATTGAAGGAAATAAACTTACAATTTAACGAAATCATCGATTCAAAATAAAAAATTGGAACTTTGTTATTTAAATACTGTGAGGTATTTTATTAATTTATTAATTTTTAGCGTGTTCTCGTATTCCAAATATTTTCAAAGTGTATCTAAAATTTTTGTAATTCGTTAGCGGATGTAATATATTTTCAGCATTGTTTAGCACTTAAGCATTAAACTACAAATATTAATGGAGTTTAAAACTACGTATATATTTTTATATTGGAAGTTTATACATACTTAACTTTTCCACCAACTACTGCATATCTTTTTGAATTTGCATAGAAATATGCTGCTCAATATCATCGAATGCTTGTTTTATCTTTGTATTACTAAAACCACAAGGGAAATGAATTTTCCCTTGTTGAAATGAATATTAATTTCGATAAACCCCTGCACCGCGTTACCGCATTCAATTTTGTGCGTCATGCGACAAGTGCGTTTAAATCGAGGACAAATGTTCAAATAGAATACTGTTATTTTAATTGATTAATAATATGAAAATTATTAATTACCCGCTATTGAAATTTCGTCTTAAACAGGTTCGAAACCGTTAAATTTTATCTCGACTGCATATATTTATGTATGAATTATACCCGAATTCTCTAGTCCTGTTTCTCACTCCGCCAGAACTTGATTTGCGGCCGAATATACAACTCATGCTTGAGCGTGCTAAGTATGAAGTTCCGTATCGAACGGTATGTTCTCAGAATATTCCTCTTGAATAAACGAAACGAATCGAAATAGTTGCCAATTCAGCTGACGATAATTAATATTGTTCAGATTAGTTAATTTATTGATTGGTTAATATATTATTTAGAATATTCCTAGCAGTTAGGATCGTCTAGTGATCTTAGGTATTAAGAGAACAGTTCCCGCGTATTACGCGGCAGTTAGGCATATCAATTTCACAATAGCTACCGAGATACACAATAGATTACCGAAATACCAGCTACAGAACCCTTCATTGTAATGATAATACATTCTCTTTGTATTTATACGAGACTCCATCTTTGATTCCAAAGATAATGTTTGATCTTTTAAATTGTTTCGATATAGTATTTAGTATTATAGTGTTGTACTTCATTAAAGTTTTATAATTATTAGCAAATATTATTCTTCAGAATATATACAAGAGAATATATACAGAAGAAATACAAGAAGCCTATTACAATATTTTAATTTTAAGGTTAGAATTTTTAAGATGATTGCATTTTCGTGCCCGATTTGAGATTAATATTCAATGGTCTAATTTTAAAGAATACAGCTTTATTAATCAATTATATACTCACCATTCTTTTCTACAATTAGAAAAGGATGGTCACTTATAGTTTTATTTTTTTGACTTATGCAATCATCTAATAGATTCAACAATAAGTTACTGGTCAAAGATGAGAACGTCTATACTATTTCTACTTAATTTTTATACATTTCTTAAAAATCCCCACAAAACAGCATCTTCCGAAAAACTCAGGAACCCTGGAAGTGGGTTCATTAAATTTTTATAATTATTAGCAAATTTTATTCTTCCGTAACCACTTACCCCACAACGAGGCCCAAGGTTCCACTTCCCCAACGACAAATAAATGAAGAAATACAGGAAGCCTATTACAATATTTTAATTTTAAGGTTAGAATTTTTAAGATGTTTGCATTTTCGTGCCCGATTTGAGATTAATATTCAATAGTTTAATTTTAAAGATTACAGCTTTATTAATCAATTATATACTCACCATTCTTTTCTGCAATTAGAAAAGAATGGTCACTTATAGTTTCATTTTTTGACTTATGCAATCATCTAATAGATTCATCAATCAATTACTCGTCAAAGATGAGAACATCTATACTATTTTTACTTAATTTTTATACATTTCTTAAAAATCCCAATAAAACAGCATCTTCCGAAAAACTAAGGAACCCTGGAAGTGGGTTCATTAAATTTTTATAATTATTAGCAAATTTTATTCTTCCGTAACCACTTACCCCACAACGAGGCCCAAGGTTCCACTTCGCCCAACGACAAATAAATAAAGAAATACAAGAATCCTATTACAATATTTTAATTTTAAGGTTAGAATTTTTAAGATGATTGCATTTTCGTGCCCGATTTGAGATTAATATTCAATGATTTAATTTTAAAGAATACAGCTTTATTAATCAATTATCAATACTCACCAGTCTTTTCTACAACTAGAAAAGAATGGTCACTTATAGTTTTATTTTTTTGATTTATGCAATCATCTAATAGATTCAACAATAAATTACTCGTCAAAGATGAGAACATCTATACTATTTCTACTTAATTGTTATACACTTCTTAAAAATCAACCAACACAAAAATCCCCACAAAACAGCATCTTCCGAAAAACTCAGGAACCCTGGAAGTGGGCCTCGCATCTCGCGGTACCAATTAGATATATCATATTGAGAATGGCCAACGGAAACAAATAGCAGAATTCCCGGAGGGCAATCTGCGGCTTCACGTAGGTAGCTATCGTTCAGTCCTTCGCTTGAACTCCGGGGGCAGCACGCCAAGAAACTTGGCTTCGCAAAAACTTTCCTGGAGAACCATTGCGCGTTAATTATCGAGGGAGGGGGAGGGGAGAGAAGTGTCTCTTCCGCGGCGAGATTATCCGAAAAAATAACGGGGCGAATTATCGCGGACACCGCTTCGCATAACGTACACGAATTATTGCCCGACCGTGATAAGCTCTAACGAGGCCGCGTGAAATTTTTATTTTCAATGTTATAGGGACGGTCGACGAGGGGAACCCGGGGATGAACGGTGGCCGCGTGACCGCGAAACGCGCAATATCTGCTGGCCGCCGTCACGTTTCGGGGATTTATCAGTGCCGGGTTGACAGGGAAAATAATGAAGTCGGTGTCGCGAAACTCGACCAGCGCCGTATGTTCTCCTGGCCGCGGGAAAGTGGCCATTTTTCCGCCCGCAACGTCCCGCATCTACATATTTAAATCGGACGCGTATTGACGTCGGCAATTCCGCTCCCGAAAACGTGCATTACGCCGCGTTACAAGCGACAGGCGCTCGACATATAAATTTCTTCCCGAAAACAATACGGGAACATGCTAATTCTCTATAAAATCTTTTTTCCCGCTGTTTTGCGACGACGTCGAGACATCAGGACTGCGGAATTTATGCGAGTGCGACTGACAACTCGTGATATCGTATTGTAGCGCTTCGTGGATTCCGAAGTGATGAACAAAGACTCCACTTAATTTTCGGACACTTTTTAATAGAGTACAGTAATTCCTCGATATCTGTACAAAAGGTGTACATTATATTTTCGAAAAATTTTGGTGCATTATCTAAGGTACATCTTTGAAAGGATATACGCTCGATCGTTGAGGTGTAGCCTGATATCAGAGTTAGGCATTAATCGATTAATATTTTAACCAAGATTGAATAATTACTAGACTACAGTAATTCCTCGATATCTGTACAAAAGGTGTACATTATATTTTCGAAAAATTTTGGTGTATTATCTAAGGTACATCTTTGAAAGAATATACACTAGATCGTTGAGGTGTAACCTGATATCAGAGTTGGGCATTCATCGATTAATATTTTAACCAAGATTGATTAATTAATAGACTACAGTAATTCCTCGATATCTGTACAAAACGGGGGAACATTATATTTGCGAAAAATTTAGGTGTATTATCTAAGGTGTATCCTTTGAAAGTATATACACTCGATCGTTGAGGTGTAGCTTGATATCAGAGTTGGGCATTAATCGATTAATATTTTAACCAAGATTGATTAATTAATAGAGTGCAGTAATTCCTCGATATCTGTACAAAAGGTGTACACGATATTTGTGAAAAATTTAGGTGCATTATCCAAGGTACATCCTTTGAAAGAATATACGCTCGATCGTTGAGGTGTAGCTTGATATCAGAGTTAGGCATTAATTGATTAATATTTTAACCAAGATTGATTAATTAATAGACTACAGTAATTCTTCGATATCTGTACAAAAGGTGTACACGATATTTGCGAAAAATTTAGGTGCATCTAAGGTACATCCTTTGAAAGAATATACACTCGATTGATTAATTAATGTGTACGATTAAAAAAGGTAATCATTGAAAAATCGACGGTTGATTCAATCCATTGAAGTTAATCGTCAATCGTTAATTAAATAAATAAAGACTGATTTAAACAATTGTTCAACGGATGAAGTACGAGTTCATCAACGACTGAAGCAGGAGTTCATTCATTAATTGCGACTGACTATTGAAGTAGAAATTTATTCGTCAATCGTTGATTAGATTTTTGACCAACTCTGTCTGATTCTGCGTCGGATGTATTGCTGAAATAGAATAGTAATTCAATGAGTTTTGCATACGTATTTGTGATATTTTTCTGGTTAAAATCAGATAAAATGTAGTTCTCTGCGAAATGTTCGACAGACATTTTCGCCAGTGAATATCATCAATTTTTGGGAGATAAAAATAGTCTTTAAAGTTGCATTTGCTAACCATATTTCAGTTATTCCAGGGACTACTTATAGAGAAAAGTTGAAATTATCTAATCTGCACGTTTCGATTTATGAATTCGTCAGCGTAAATTAAAAAAAAATTAATTTACTTTAAAAACATATCGAAACACTGCGTCTTTCTGCAATGTTGTGTACACTGCCGGTTCATCTTTCGCGTCCACACAGTGATGTTTTATTTTAGTAAAATAAGTATATCGCATACATCTTCTGTGATGATTAATTAAACCTGAACGTGAAAAATGTCATTAATATTATGACGATTTCAAATCAAGAAATTCATTTTGTTTAAAATTTAAAGTGAATATGACATAATTACGAACTACCATAACTTGAAATGGAAACAATAAATAGAAGAGAATTCGCAGTTAGACACATAAAAAAGTTACACACTATAAAATGAAACGCATTCGTTTTATCGAAAATAAAGACGGTGGATCTTTAATTACGCGCGATTCGAAATGTGCTATTGACGAGTTCGTTCGACACGAAACTCTCTAATGAGCGGCGAAGCCGTTGTGAAAGAGCTCGAGCGATATTGCCAACGCCATGAAATAATTTACACCGACCACAACTGGGTACGTTGTTTCATATTAACGTTGTGCTCGAAAATATACTGGACGTCACCCTTTTAGTATCAGCAGCTCGTCACCGAGCGCGTAGTCACTTCCGGCGAAAGTAAGCGACTAATTTATTTGTTTTCTGGTCTCAAAAGTTTGTAGTTAATCAGAAGCGTAATACACGCTCCGTGTAATAAACAGATAATTAATAATTATTGCATACGCAACCGGGAAGCAAACATCACGACCAATGATTATAATTTGCAGAATAATGATGCAAACATTCATTGCTCTCGTTAATAATGTTATAATCCAATCGACATTAATCATTTAGCCTGCAATCTCATTATGCTCTACAATTATTTAATATTATTCCAATTAGAAAGCTGTTCATTGTGTTTTATTTCGAACATCTTCAAAAAATTATAACAGGAGGTAAAACTCTGTTCAATGAAGGTTCCAAAAATTCAAATGAAAGTATACAATCTCATGTATATATCGTAAATAAAGTATGGATGATTACACTTTAAAGAAACCATAATTGGTTTTACAAAAACTGGAATTACAGGAAGTTTCAGTTTGTTGATCAAGGACTTCGGTGAAATAGAATAGAAAATAAGAACAAAAACTATTGAATACAATTTTTTAATCCGAAGTTCCGTTTTCTAGAAAATCAAATTTGAAAATACAGAAACAGGAATGAAATAAAACTTGATTTATCACGCAAGTATTGCAATACATTCTTCTAATGTTTTTACTGTTTTGTATTTCACCTACTTGCTTTGTCAAGAATACGTAAAATTTATTTAATGCATTAATAACGCAGTGCTCTGTTATAATTTATGATGTGCTCGAATTTACAAAATAAAATTGTTGAACACAAAAGAATTACACTTTAAAGAAACCATAATTGGGTTTACAAAAACTGGAATTACAGGAAGTTTCAGTTTGTTGATCGAGGACTTCGGTGAAATAGAATAAAAAGTAAGAATAAAAACTATTGAATACAATTTTTTAATCCGAAGTTCCGTTTTCTAGAAAATCAAATTTGAAAATACAGAAACAGGAATGAAATAAAACTTGATTTATCACGCTAGTATTGCAATACATTCTTCTAATGTTTTTACTGTTTTGTATTTCACCAACTTGCTTTGTCAAGAATACATAAAATTTATTTAATGCATTAATAACGCAGTGCTCTGTTGTAATTTATGATGTGCTTGAATTTACAAAATAAAATTGCTGAACACAAAAGAATTACGGTTGAAGATAAATTGAAATAATAATCTAAATTGTATCCAAAAAGTATTCGAACACTAAATTTTTGATTCTCGTAAATCGTCAAATCTTTTCGAACAAAATTATGGCATTCTATATATTGAAACATTCGTGAGAACGGTATTTAAAATATTTTTAATACTACCTTTTACTTAATTTTTCGAGTGTTTATTAATTATTGACACTAAAGTTTTCACGCTTGAAACACGAATGAGATAATTCTAGAAATTACCGATAAGAAGAGGAGTCGACCTGCTCATGGACCCTCGCTCAGGGCGAAGATCATGAACGCGCAGTTTACTTGGATTACTCGGACCAATAAATCACATTCATCTACCATTTTATTGCTCCCGGGAAACGTTTATTCTTTCTTGCTCGGCGGTGCAGTAAATTTTGTCATTTCTCTTTCGATCGCGTGTTTCCCGAGAAAGCGTAGAGAGAAGAAGGAAGAATGTGGAAGGAATTATACTGGTTGATAGCGCGAACATGGTTCCTCGCGTGCGTTTTTCGAGCCGCAATAAAATTTCGTTCCAACGGCATCCATTTTCTCTGGAGCCGACGAATTTATCGAATTCATTCTATCGATGACTCGCAGACCCGGCGCGAAATTACCGGGGGGAAATTCATCGTCCAAATAAATCAACCAGTCGAAAACGTAAATTTAATTCAACGCACCCGGGGTCGCGAGTTAATGCTGCTTTTATTAAATTTGGAACAACAACCTGGCCACGCGAAGTTGATGCCCCAACAGACGAGAAGTTCCATTTCATTTGAAGAAAGTTTTCCAGTTGACAATACGGTGCAGGTGAAGACATGGTTTATGTTAATGTTGCCACATTTTTGTTACTGGTTCGCGTAAAAAACGGGCAATTAGAAAGGGTTATGGGAAACTTTCGGTACATTCACCGCAAAATAGAGGGAAACGTCTCGTAAACGAGAACCCAACGATCGTCTGTTTGTTTCTGAAATTACAACCTAATTTCGGTACTTCATTTGTTTTATCTATATGGGTACTCAACATACTCGCTGCAAGAAACAACGGTCGTAAAAATACCGTAATTGCAGTCGTTTGTTGGGTGAAACTGGAGACGAAAACTCATTATAATAAATAATTCAGCGGATATTAATGGTTACATCAAAACTGGACAGCTTTATCTCACCAATTAATTTGTATGTGAAATATAAATATTTATTCGTATTACACATGGTGGAACAACTGAAAAGAGATGGTTCTACACGATACAGTGAGTTGAAAATGTAGAGAAACAATTTGTTCATACAGGGCTTTATTTTCGAGAAAATCAAGTTCGAAAACTTGACGAATATACGTACTACTGAATAGGAACAGGTTGACGCGACTGACCATGATCGACCAGTTCTACTTCTAAACGCTAAGCACGCGGTCTTGATCGATTTTTAAAGTCACTTGTCTCGAAAACAAAGCCACATATGTAACAATGATATTCCACATTTTTAATGTATTATTATTCTCTTTCCGGTTCTTCAACCAGTCACCGATCACAATAAATATTTATGAATAAAACAAAATGGGTATTGAATAAAAAAATTCATAGCTCGACTATCGAGATAAAACGTTTAAAAAACTATGTTATTTTATACTAAATACTACAAAAATTAAAATCCATGCTGCATTAAATATGATACTGATTGTCTTTCCAAAATGACTTTTGAAGTTCGACAAAATCTACAAAATAAAAGAATAATGAAAGTATTAACTTGAAGAGTTTTAGAAGCTATTATGAACGTAAAGAATCAATAAAATTTTTGATACGTACTTAATACGTACGTAATAACATACAGTGACTCCCACTAATATTCTGATACTCTTAAAAAGACGATAATTTATTTAATATTGTACGATACGGTTTAAACTTTTTTTAGAAAGTTACAGCAATTAGATTACTACAAGATGCGAAAAGAAGTTTTTTAAAAAATTGCAATTGATCAGAATTGTAGAGATGATACTAAAAATTGCATTTTATAACTTTTTTATGTGGGCCTCTATTGAAAATTTAAAAAATACTTTTTGTAGATTTGTGTAAATTAATCATATTCTGAAAATTTCGTAAAAATCGGTCGACGTTGCAATGAGCTAGAAACGTTTAAAGGTGGTAAAAATTGCAAATTTTTCGATTTTCGGGCTATAAGTGCAGTAAAGCTAAGGATTCTTACATCCTCTAATGCCCGTCGTTTTCAACTGATTTCGATGAAACTTTCACAGTGCATATAATTAACACAGATCTGCAAAACGAATTTTTGAAATTTTCAGTATAGAATGACATCAAAACGTTGCAAAATGCAACTTTCAGTTGTAAAATGTTTGAATAAAAATTTTTTTCATCTTCTAACAAACTATTTGCTCTAGCTTCCCAAAAAATGTACACACACCCACACAAATGGTATAGTTCAATATTAAAACAGTTATCGTTGTTTAGAAGCGTCCGAATATTAATGGTAGTCGCCGTACATGTATCCTGGAAACGCAGTTGCGGAACAACAGTTTACAGACAAAGATTTAAAAAGCAATTATCCGAAATCTGCGTGCCTTTAGTTTCTCCAATTGCCGGGCTCCACAGGTCCCATTAAACGGTCGTAAAATAATGTTTCGCTCTATCATTAATTGTGGAACTTGGCGCCGTAATTTTCATCGGCAGCGTGCGCGTAACTCGGACGCAAGCAGCGTTTTACCGTTCGGAATCAAGTTTATGCAGCGTCTATTAAAGTCGTCGATAAATCCGCGCGAGAGTTCCAGGACTTTTCAGGGCGGAAGTGCCGCCATATTTTCGCGGGTACGCGCGGAGAAACAAGTTTTACGGTGCAATATATTTAGAACCGATACCTGGACACGCGTGTCACGGTATTTTTCATTTTGCACGCGCGAGCTGTGGGTCGTAAAAGAATAAACTCGCAGCTCGAGGGACGTCCAGCAAATGAATGTAAGAAACCGCCACCCCTGTTTCGTCCCCCACCCCCCGTGCCGCTCCCATCGGTCGGTTACTGCCAGCGCAACGGTTTTTACGGTCACGGTTATTACAAACAGAAACTCCTGTTAACCTTTTTTATTTAAAAAAATCTCCGGAAACTTTCGCGCGAACGTGCGCTATCTCGCGGCGGCCCGAGCACATTTTACAACCCCTACTTGCGGCCGCGCGGGGGGAAAATATCCAGGGTACGGGGGTGGAACACGAAGTTTGCTGCCCAACACCCACACAGGCACCCGGCCTAGACCAATAAAATCCCGCGGGAGCATCTTTTTTTTACGAGCCTCCCCTGGAGTGACATGTGCGTCGACCAACGAGATTTTGCCTCCCGTATTCCCGGCCAACCCCGCTACGACCACGCTTTAAGGCCGTCACGGTAAATCGCGATATTGAATATGCTCGCGAGCACCGATGATGCATTCTTGTCCTCCCTTTCGTTTTTTTTTCTTTTTACGGTGGCCAGAAAGGCCAGCGCACTGCGCCGCACACTGCGCTAGCCTTTTTTTCTAGATTTTTACATGGCGGGGGTTTTAGGGACACTTTTTAACAGGTGTTCCGAAAAATTCGCGACCTTTTATCGTCCAGTTTCCAGCGATTCGGGTTGATAACCTGGACCACCGTCCTTCGAACTTTGCTTCTGATTGGTCTGAATTTTAAGGTAATTATTATTGAACTATACATTAGTAATACTGGTTTCTCGCTGAATTCAGTATTTATTTATTATGAAATTTTTGAGAATCTATTCTATTTCTCCTTTACATTTACACGTTTTAGGTTGCATCTGTCTTTCTACTACCACGTCATTGCTGTGAATTTAGAGTGTTCATTAAAATTTATTAAATCTTCAACCCCATGCCTTATAATTAGACATAGAGATTAGATTATAATTAGACAGCGGATGTTTGTGCAAAACAATAATTTTCTACTCGAATTGCAACACACTGAAGTGGAAGAGAAACTTACTTTTAATTCTTCTGATGTTATTACTATTTCAAATTACACATCATAAATTTTCCTTTTCATCCGGAAGATTATTGACAACGAAAATAAATTTTCACTTATTTTATTCTAAGTACTCTACTGTGAAGATTTATTAAATTTCAATAAAATAGTTTCTTATTTCAGTAAATTGTTTTATTCTATTGTATGGTTTAGTCAAATGTATATTAACGTTACACAATTTTATTTACTTTCTAATAAACTGCATGTCTTTATACGAACATTAACTTCGATGGGCTTTTCATAAAAATCAGAATGAGCAACAAGATTATTTATGAACTAGAAATTATGTTAACACGAAATAAAAATGTTGTGTAAAGAAGACGATCGTTTTCTATTGGAAACAGAAAATAATGAAAAAGAAATATTTCATTATAATTATTTTCGAAAAATATTTATTTACGTTTAGTTTTTACCCCACGTAGAATTTCCCTGCCATTTAAATTAAGGTACATTTACGTGTTTTTTGCGTGAAGGAGAATATATTAAGCGTATGTGCGCCGGTGTATGTTTTTCCTCCCTCAATGACTCTCGAACCGGTAAATTCTACTCGTGAATTTTGATTGAAAAAAATACTAGGTAGACGCGAATTGATTTCGGAGCCAGTTAGCATATTCATAAACGCACACTGTCGCACACATTACCATCAACCCCGGCTGTCTATCAAAACTGTTTGTACTGCTGTTCAAAGACTCTTTAAATCCGGCCATTCAAATAATTGTACCTATTCGCAGAGAGGGAATTAAAATGCAGTCGATCAATTTCTGTCACGTTGCTGACGGTCGGCAAAATTGGCGTTTTCAAAGGGAAACTGAACTCGTGATGTTGTAAATATTAACTTATTTTTTAGTGCGATGAAGTATCATTAATTTCATTCGGCTTTTTTCAATGTGCCTCATTATTAATGGGATCAAATTTCGAGATAGCGAATATTGGAATGATTTCAAGAGAAGAACGATGCTTTTCCATTTATTCGCAAGAAAAATATCAATAAAAATGGATTCGATCATACAAAGATCTACAAAGAAACATATTGAATATCACTCATAATAATAATAATAATAATAATGAAGATACGAGTAATTAAAAAACATCGTAACGTTGTTTCTAATACAACAAAATCATTAAGGGATGAAATCAATTTTTAGTTTACTCCCGTTCATCACTCATAATAATAATAATAATTATGAAGATACGAGTAATTAAAAAACATCGTAACGTTGTTTCTAATACAACAAAATCATTAAAGGATGAAATCAATTTTTAGTTTACTCCCGTTCATCACTCATAATAATAATAATAATTATGAAGATACGAGTAATTAAAAAACATCGTAACGTTGTTTCTAATGCAACAAAATCATTAAGGGATGAAATCAATTTTTAGTTTACTCCCGTTTTCCACAATCAATGCAGAACATTTTTATTTTGAATAAAGATCCGCGGTGTAGTGATAAATGTATAAATATAATATTATATAATATTACACTAAACATATAAATTTGAGTCTGCGTAATTCCATAGAGTAATATTATTTCTTACATTATCTGAACCTTGGTAGGCGTGTATCAGAGTTAAACAAAAATATTATTTAAATAAAAATTTCAAATAAAATAGATTTAAAACCCACTTGGGTAAAACCAATTTTATTCGAAATTTTCATTTAAATATCATTTTTTCCCAACTCTGGCGTATATATAGACATTTTTCAATCGACCGAAGATGTTATTAAAACCAACACGGAAAAGCTCCCAAAGCCATTTATATATTCCAAATTGATTCGGTCGGCGATATCGTTCGGCGTCTCCGAAAATTCAGCGAAATCAGATTCGCGGGGTATATTTACTCTAAATTGATTACCGGGAAACGCCGTAACGTCCTAGAAAACGATTAAATCAACGCTAATCGAGTCACGATACGGGCTTGATCGTAGGCAACCCTTGTCAGAATCGAATATCCCGATGACGCAACGTGATTTCCATCGATCGATCTTCAGATTCGCAGTTCTATTTCCTGTCGGCGCATCCTGCGGAAGACGGCGCGGCCGAAAAATCGGCGGACTAATTAAGCGGGCGAGTAATAACGATCCCGATGCCTGGTCGATTGCACGCGGCTGCTTTGTCAGTCTGGGGATTTGAGCGTCGGTGGCCGGGAATAAAGGGGATAGCAACCGGGATGGGGCAACGAATGGCAGCGGGAGGGAGCGGCGAGTACGCGAATGATAATTAACCGCTTCGCAAATACGCTCAGCTTTGGCGCATTTCATAAGCCAAAAACCTGGATACGGAATTCGATGGTTCAAAGTAAAGCAAACAGCGCGACGCGGCCCGTGGTAAGGGAACTAGCGTAATGAACGTTTCGAACCAATGGCTGCATATGTCGACTAAATTGCCGCGATTAATATACAACGGTGACAATCATCGATTTTCACACATTCATTTGTCCACGATACTACTTCCGGACTTGTCTTGACACTATATTGTTTTCCGCGGTCATGCGGAACTGCTCTGCGTGCGAATGCGTGGCGAGAATAAATGAGACACAAAAATGACGAATTTATACTTCAATCGTTAATCGCAATTAACAATAAACGCGATTGGCATACATTGCCTTATAATAATGACAATATTGCATTTATTTACATTTCGTACAAGTTTTATTTAAATATGTACTTCAATAGAGAAGACCACTAACAAAATTTCTCAGAAAAAACATATTTATACTTTTAACAATTAAACTCCTACTTTAGTCCTTAATTGCGGTTAACGAATACATTCTTTTCAATTGTAATCGTCAATTGGATAATTCATTAATGATTAATTGATGAAATTTCGAAATGAAATACGCAATCAAAACTGTATGCATACTGAATAAATATAAACCAAGTTTTTGTTGAAATATATTTCTGTACCAATTCTCCTTATATGATGAATCAGTCTCCGATTTTTCTTTTATATAATTTTTATTAATTTTAAATAATATTTTTATTATATAATTGACATAGTAAATAGTAATAGTTAAATGTAACTTTTAGTATTCTTTGTACAATTCCGATCAATTGAAATTTTTAAAAAATTCATTATAGTATAGTTCGATGTTAAAACAGTTATCATTTTTTTAGAACGTTCGAATATTAATGGGAGTCACTACAGATTTCAATTTTCTAAAAAAGGAGAAAATAAATAGTAATACTAAAATGTAACTTTTAATATTCTTTCTACAATTCCGATCAATTGTAATTTTAGAAAGTTCATTATAGTATAGTTCAATGTTAAAACGGTTATCGTTTTTTTAAAGCGTTCGAATATTAATGAAAGTCACTGCAGATTTTAATTTTCTAAAAAAGGAGAAAATAAATAGTAATACTAAAATGTAACTTTTAGTATTCTTTCTACAATTCCGATCAATTGTATTTTTTAAAAAATTCATTATAGTGTAGTTCAATGTTAAAACAGTTATTTTTTTAGAGCGTTCGAATATTAATGGGAGTCACTGCAGATTTTAATTTTCTAAAAAAGGAGAAAATAAATAGTAATACTAAAATGTAACTTTTAGTATTCTTTCTACAATTCCGATCAATTGTAATTTTTAAAAAATTCATTATAGTATAGTTCGATGTTAAAACAGTTATCGTTTTTTTTAGAGCGTTGGAATATGAATGGGAGTCACTGCAGATTTTAATTTTCTAAGAAACGAGAAATCTTATATCTATCGTATGCCTATATGTTCTCCAATAAATGTACATTAAGAAAACCAAAATAAAATTTGATTTCGTTTATAGGAAATTATTGACATACATTTTTATTAGAATCGTTTCAGAATCTTCATCACGTGCCAGACACGATATTGTAAGGCAAGGTGTTACATACAACAGCTCTACTTCATCCATGGTACTTTAATCATTAACCTAGAGAGAATAGAAATAGAAATAGTGACAATCCAGTTCCATTGTTGACAGGTTTACCTTTAGTGTCCATGAACGATATATCTCGCGGAACGTTTGCTACCCATCCGACAAAACGATTCTCTCGAGTCCAGGTATTGTTCGTTCGCCGCTTTAACTATCTGTAGGTTATGTTTCGCGACTGTGCGATTCAATTTTTCATTCCTAGAACTTTTATTGCTATAACGTGGGATGTCATGCGAAAGCTGTGGTATAGACGCGGATGTAAACGTGAAATATCACTTGGATGAAAGATAATTTGAGAGAAATTTCGCCCGGAATGTTAAAAAATTTATTTAGGATTCCAGTTGTTTTTTGTGTTAACGATTAAGTTGCATATTGCAACTGTACAATACATAATGGTCATATATGTTATTACGCGTATAATATAATTATTAGACAGTGCTATTTATGCATTTAATAAAAACGAATAAAATATATTGTTAAATTACTATTTCACTCCAGTTTGTGATTCAAGATGAAATGTTTATTTTGCATACAGATCCGCTGCCTAACAATTATTCATTTAGTAAAGAAACACAAACAAGTGATAAAGCTGTAATTCATGTTACCGTCTAAGTTATACATACGATATAATTGTGTATGGTAACTATTTTATACATCGTAATTATCAGACTGCGGATCTTTGTGCAAAATAAAAACTTTCCAATTCAATTGTTGGGAAGAAAAATATATTCCTTCCTTTAAATTTTAATAAATTCGTTTGGTGTATTCACAATTTTGTATTTCTCATGCTCAATTTTATCATAAATGTATGAAATCCGCGGTCTCTTAATTGTATATCAAATAAGTCATAACTAGAATGCAGATGTGATGCACTTTTAACAAAAACGAGTAAATGAAATGCACAAAAGTAAATGAAGACACATTATGTTAAATATATTAATATTATTATGAGAGAAAACATATTTCTACGTTAATTTACTGACAGGTTCAATTTATAATTTGCATATATATCTGCAGTCTGTTAATAATATAAATTGAATTTATTCCATTGGACGGTCTTATCGAAAACATATACCGAAATTAATGGTAAAAAAACAATAATAAATATGTTCGAAGAATATCGATAAGATAACAAAAACAATTTGTATAATAAGTACACAATTACGTTGGCAACGAAAATTGTTAGATTGTTAAATTTTGTTGACATTCTAGAAAGTTAAAAATCTATGTATTATCTAATAAGCAGTACTTTTGGTTTTTAAACGATAGTATTAAATCAATGACGGAAACTATATACGTAACATAACTTTTGAGTGTTTCGAAGAAAAAGAAGATATGAAATAATATCCTTGCAGCGAGTTATCGAAACGGCTTCAGTAAATAGTTAACACGAAATCGACAAAGAATGCAACTAGTGAAGTGCATCGGAGAGCGAGTGTTTGGAAATCATTTTATAAACATTGTGCGAAACACGCAAACCGGAAAGAAGGAACACGTCAGAACTTCTGAAACAGCGTAAGCGAACCAGAAAACCGTCTGGCTCGAAAAAATCACCGGAAACGGTCCGTTCGTTTTTCCAAGCGAGGAAAAAAATTCGACGCATAGTTCTGCCCATTGTCCCGACTCATAACGAAATTTTTCGCAATGGCGGGAACCAATCGGACGACCGGCTGGCGTAGCACAATTTCGCGTATTTGCCGATTCCTCCGGGCGAAAGCGAAACAAACGTATTCCCCGTGTTTAATCATCTGGCCCGTTGTCTCCCTCTTTTCGAGGTCGACCGTGACGCCGGCTGGCGACCATCAAGAGTCGCTACGCCCGTTGCATCGTTACAATTCCCCGGAGATCGAACAAAAAAATGCAAATCAGGCTACTTTTCGGGCCAGAGCACACGACTGATTTTTAACGGGCGCTCTTCAAAATTTTACGTGTAGGGCTCGGAACTTGAAATGTTTGTTTGGGGAACTTATTCAAATTAGGGACGAATCGATTCTAATAGGGCTGTAACTTTCCTTCGAAGGTCGAACATTTCGAAGCTTCGAAGCTTCGATTTCAAAACCTTCAAAGGTCGAAGATTTCGAATCTTCGAAGCTTCGATTGCAGAACCTTCGAAACTTCGAAATTTCAAAGGTTCGCTTTCTGGAAATTCGAAGGCGATGGAGAATCAAGTTTCTAATTTCGAACTTCTCTCCGTAGTAAATTATTATGACGGCCACGGTAGATACGTCATTAATTATTTTTTAAGTACATTCGCGATATGATCCCGAAAATTAATAGAATGCAATTTTTTAAATATAATTTAATTACGAAAAGTTCAAACGGAAAGTTCAATGTCAGTCACCGGTGACTGACAGTTAATATTTTTATTTATAAAAAATCGTGACACGGTATAAGATTGCGAAATTTCGAAACTTCGAAGATTTTGAAGACTTTGAAGACTACGAAGACTACGAAGACTTCGAAACTTCGAAACTTCGAAACTTCGAAACTTCGAAACTTCGAAGCTCCCTTCGTTCCTTCGAAGACTTCGAAGCTTCGGAAAAGTTACAGTCCTATTCTATAACGGAAAACGAAGAAGACGATAGACATTTTATACCGACGATGAATTTCTACTAATTAGTCAAACGTATTGGGTTGTCAAGAAAGTAATTTCGATATTTTAAGATGAAATAAAAACGAATTTCTTTATTCAAACGATGAACATTAATCATTAAAATAGCTTGTTTATTCTTTTTTTGCAAAAGATCATCGAACAAAAGAAAAATATCTTATTCATTATGGTTTATTGCTTGAATAAAAATTACTACTTTCAATTACAAGAAACTACTTTCTTGCCAATCCAATACATGAACACGAACTAACCGTTGAGTATGCATTTGGCAATTTCCCTAGAGATTTCATAGTCACTATAGAGGGTCACCTTTCCCATGAATAAACAGTTAAGCTACATGTTTGTTGAAAATAATATTCGCAAAAAATTGTTTAAACGGAAAAAAATTTTACTGGAAATGTTCTGAATGGTGATTTTGACAACATATTTTAAGGCTATTGAAATTGAAGAGGAGGTTATCGTTATATATTATACATAAGAATATTAACCCTTCGAAACAAAAATATAAATAAAACGGATTTTTATATGTATTTGGATCTTCCTTTATTTGTTTTACTTTTTAGTTAAAAACAAATGTGAGTTCCATAAATATAAATCGCAATAAATTTTGAAAGCTATATTTAATGTAATTAGTAAATAAAACTGTTTCAAATAAGCAGCAATCAAGGAACTGTACTTTGAAGTAAATTTCAAATAAAACACGAAAAATACAATAGTATGGAGTTGGCAACAAAATTAAAAAATAATTTGGAGTAAAAACCGTTAACCCTTAGCCCTCAAAGGGTGACTCAGAGTCACCATTAAAAATTTCTGTACCATTATTCACAATACCGTTCACATTATTAAATATGTTGGTATCTAATCAATTACTTCACATTCAATTTAAGACACACCAAAATAAAAAATAATTTGGAGTAAAAACCGTTAACCCTTAGCCCTCAAAGGGTGACTCAGAGTCGCCATTAAAACTTTCTGTACCATTATTCACAATACCGTTCATATTATTAAATATGTTGGTATCTAATCAATTACTTCACATTTAATTTAAGACACACCAAAATAAAAAATATTTTGGAGTAAAAACCGTTAACCCTTAGCCCTCAAAGGGTGACTCAGAGTCACCATTAAAAATTTATGTACCATTATTCACAATACCGTTCATATTATTAAATATATTGGTATCTAATCAATTACTTCACATTTAATTTAAGACACATCAAATTTTTAAAAATCATGGAGAATGGAAATATTGTAGGTCGGAAGAAATGTTTAAATTTTAAATTAAAATAGCTTCGACTGCAAAGGGTTAACCCTTTGTTCTACAATATTGTATCACACTCGTGATGAAGATTCTGAACAGTAAATAATAAATATGTACAATCACGAATTTTCTTAAAACCGAAATAAAGATTCAATTTTGGCTTTGTCGATATATATCTACTGGAGAACATATAGGCAAAGAATAAATATAAATTTTCTCCTTTTTTACGAAATTGCGAATTAAAAACCTTCTAATCACTAAAACCGTAAAAGTATAGGTACATACAAATTTTTCAGAAGTTACTCCGTCGAATCCACAGCACACTGCCACTTGATACGTCTTCGTCAAACACAACAGTTCTACACAATCACTAAATATTACACGAGACACTTTCCGAAATTGTGACAGCGAACGCGGAGAATTGTGCACCGACCGTGATCAAAGTAGTACTGCGAATGCGTGTTCCTAAACTGTTTGGGTGGATTTAAGTGGGGACATGCAGTGATTGTTAATTGGACGCAGGTGTGTCGGGAGGTCTTTAGGTTGAGGAGAGGGAAAGTGTCAAGGAAATTTTTTCGTATTGCCCTCGGTCGTCAATGACGTGTGATTTATGAGTGTGTATCCGATCGTCGCTTCGATGTGTATGTCGCACGTGTTTGTAAAGTAATAATGAGCCAGTTCGGAGCCGATCCGCATGCATTGTATACGTTATGCATTATAATTGTAATTTTTAAATAATATTGTTATCAACAAAATAAAAATTATTTACATCGATTGCAAGAAGTGGAAACCAAATTGAATGGTATTTCTTCCCGTAATGATTTTAATGGAGGAGAAATCATACACCATCAATTTTAAAAATTTCTCAACAATTTTGAATTTCATCTAGGGTAACTGCACCAGTGAATGAACATTTAAGAAATTGTTCAAGAAGATATTTCATGTAAAAAAAATGTGTGAATTAAAGGAATCTCATACATGCCAATTGGCTCCCTATACTTCATTTGTCAAAAATGAATGAACACAAATAAAATGAAATTATTATTATTTTTCTTCGTTAAACGTTAAATAAAAAATATAAAAAATACCAGTCAATGAACACTACATTCTAGTAATTGAACAACGATAGTCCAATGCATGAACAAAATTATTAAACAATATTCTCCTATTTATTTAACTCTTTAATCATAATTTTATCGCTAGTATGCCATGCGGGTTAAAATTTTTTGAAATATACAAAAGCGTTCATTCACTGGTGCAGTTACCCTATTTCATTTCATTATAAATGCATGAAGACCCGCAGTCTAGTTATAATGTAAGATTAGTATTCTTATGTATAACAATGAAATTCAAAGATGCTTATGCTATAAATACCTGCTGTACCTGTTGACACTGATTAATATAATAAAATACCCCAATTCATCCCTCATGTCCTACCCCCATAGTGCGAACATTACATATTCACATTGGACCATTTTATTCTTTGTTATACAATCAATACCAGTAATGTTTCGACAAGTATACCAATATTTCAGAGAAATGAAAATCTTGAAATGATTTAACAATGTTTAACATTTATAATATGATAATATTGTATGTAATATCTAATATGTTAATTAGGGTAATAAATTCGCGAATGCGCGCATATTAAACGTTAATAATGCAGCATTATTTATATCATAAAGATGAGAATAATTGGTTTCTATAGAATTGATAAATGAATAAGTTAAAACTGGCAAGATACATCATGCAAAGTCTATACATGTAATGAAGGTATAATATTAATACTTTCATGTATTATCTTCGTTAAATACACAGACGACAAACACATAAATAGAAATAATTGTTATTAAAATGCGGATTCATATGCAAGATAAACATTGTCTGCATTAAATTCAAGCTACAAAAGCCACACAGACGTTTATTTATTTTCTTTACAATCGTATTAAACTGTAAATAACACAATAAAATTGTTAAACTCTTTAGTTTTCACCATTTTTAATTTGAATTACCCATTTTTGTTGCAAATGTGTAAAATCATGGTTGTGCCTTTAACCCTTTTCACTCCGAATTATTTAAATTAGTTTTATTTAAAATTTATTTCGAAGGTCAGTTTCTTGACTGCTACTTATTTTAATCAATGTTGTTTGCTGATTATATTAAATATATCTCTTTAACTTGGTTGCAATTGATATTTTCGAATCTTATATTTGTTTATAATTACAAAATAACAGATTGAAAATAATAAAAGAAGAATCAAGTACATATAAAAACACGTTTCCATTACATTTTTCTTTCTATGATGTCGAATCACACTCGACAAACGAGTGCTAAGGGTTAGTAGGTTGAAAATAATTAAATTCTTCAAGTATTTTCATAAATTAGACCTGCTCGCTTTTGTCATAAATGCATAAAATCCGCAATCTAATCGTTACAGATTATATTCTACAATAAATTTGATATTTTCTATTATCGACTTCTGGTGCAACAATCAGAAGTCTCGAAGCGAAAATACAAACGCAAACGTGTGCGCCGAACGCAGATCGTAAATCGATCGACTCACGTGTTTGAGTTTGGGCTCTTTCGCTTTTCTTCTCAAGTGAAAACCAAGGAAAGACATACCAAATCGCATCACAGGAACGCAAACGTGTGCATCCGGACGCACAGCAGAAAGCTACGACGAAAGGAGTACGAATAGCAAAACACTGCGTCCAGACGCGCAGAGGAGATCGCACCTTTACATTGAACTCTTTCAACAGTTTCGTCGCGTAACCGATCTTCGTCTATTAACCTTAACCAAACAATATTGCGTAGATAAACTACCTACCTGCTGAACTTGCGATCTCACCTGTGATATTGCTGTCTTCGAGGGATAAGCAATGGCTTCCCTCTTTCGTGATTGGAAAGCAGAATGGTGCGTTATAGTAACGTGTCTCGTTCAATAAAGTTGCCGATATCTCGTACGAAAGCTCATCCATCGATGAACCGAAGAACATTGCAGAGCAAAAAGAAGATGCACCACTTCGCCAAAATTTTTCATTTCACAATAATTAAAACTTTCGAACATAACTGTATTAATTATTCTAACTCTTCAATTATTTCCCATATGTGTGAATAACTCAATTTAATTGCTATCATGTAATCGTTAGTGAAAATCGTGATTACAGTTTGATATAATAGTAGTAATGCGATATTTTGTTCCTACAATTAAATCCATTGAACGCACAAATTATATAAAATATTATCAATATACTATTATAAATGTACTGTACTTTCACAAAAATTAGAACTTTCGAACATAACTGTTTTAATTATTCTAACTCTTCAATTATTTCCCATATGTGTGAATAACTCAATTTAATTGCTATCATGTAATCGTTAGTGAAAATCGTGATTACAGTTTGATATAATAGGAGTAATGCGATATTTTGTTCCTACAATTAAATCCATTGAACGCACGAATTATATAAAAGATTATCAATAAACTATTATAAAAATGTACTGTACTTTCACAAAAATTAGAACTTTCGAACATAACTGTTTTAATTATTCTAACTCTTCAATTATTTCCCATATGTGTGAATAACTCAATTTAATTGCTATCGTGTAATCGTTAGTGAAAATCGTGATTACAGTTTGATATAATAGTAGTAATGCGATATTTTGTTCCTACAATTAAATCCATTGAACGCACAAATTATATAAAAGATTACCAATAAACTATTATAAAAATGTACTGTACTTTCACAAAAATTAGAACTTTCGAACATAACTGTTTTAATTATTCTAACTCTTCAATTATTTCCCATATGTGTGAATAACTCAATTTAATTGCTATCATGTAATCGTTAGTGAAAATCGTGATTACAGTTTGATATAATAGTAGTAATGCGATATTTTGTTCCTACAATGAAATCCATGAACGCACAAATTATATAAAAGATTATCAATAAACTATTATAAAAATGTACTGTACACTATATTTTATTACTACTACTACTGGACAATTCCCCTGAGATGGCGAGACTGAGAGTATCATACATTATTTTAAAATGCAAACACAGTTTGATGTTGAATGAAAATCTGGAAAAATAATGGTGGGGTAACAATTGAATGAATATTGGTACAACAGACATGCACAAAAAACGGTAATATAATAACAATAATATATATATAACGTATATGCATGTATACATGGTTCTTATTACAACAATTTCATCATTTCGTTTTCCCTAAACTACCCAAAAAAGTAACCGAAAACGGCAGTCGAATCTGTCTCGTCCGCGCGACGAAAAGTTCCGAGCGAACATCATTTTCGCTTAGGGAAACGCATTGTTGGCGTTCGACTCCGCTTCCGGTACGCTTACCGATATAATATGTTTATTTATAATATATTAACATCTTCTTCTCTGGACTCGCGCGCGCGCAATCGCATATCTAACGCAATTACAAAAGAAGTTGCCCTAAACCTTTTTTTTCAATAACTATTTATGTGTTCCTTCTCAAGCTACGTAATTTACATCCGGGATCCCCAAAAAATGAGCGCATTCAGCGATCGATAACATTTGAAACAAACCTTGTAAAATACTCGATGACACATCGGCGTTTAGACATTTCGAAAAAGAAAGAGCACAACATTATTCGAAAAATCTGATTAATTATGGTTGTTGGTACTTAATATGTAAAATACGGGAATTAATATCCTTAGAAATTGATCGAGAACAAGACTACTTTGTGACTACTATATTTCCCTACGATAAATAAATTACTCTCATTCAGTTACAATTTAGTTACATTACAATTATACAGAACTTTCTTCACTAATACAATTAAGACACACAAATTCAATAAATTTCATTGTTAAACAAAACAGATGACGGTTTTCGAAAAACGTACATCTCCAAAAAATGTACATCCTTCCCACAATCAAAAAATTAAAAGTCAGTATAATAGCACTTATTGAAATGGTTAATCAATTTAAGAAATATATTTCCGTTAATGTAACCCTCGTAGATCAATCTTCGGCCATTTTGTCCGCCGCCATGTTTAGCCAATATTTAATTAATGATAAAATTTTATGCCCAAGATTTTAGAATCAGCAATTTTTTAGAAATGATTCATTTGCAATAACCCGGTTTAATTGCGTAATCATATTGACCTATAAATAAATAAACATGGCAGCCATCGGATTCATAATGGCCGCACGAGGGTTAACAGTTTATATTTCTCAAAGTATAGAGCTTATAAATACAATTTATTATACAGTGGGCCCAAATAGTATTCGATTACCGGATTCTCACGACAATAAATGATGACTCATTTTAAAACTGGGAATCTCTAGTTTTACATGATGTAGAGAGCGAGCAAATGAGGACGCTCTTTTCCTCGACAATATAAATTCCAACGCATGTTTGGTTAACGCCTGTGAAAACTTTGAAAAATTGTTTTCGTGCCTGAAACTATAATGGATTTGAATATCAATATTTCCTCTTTACAACGACATCTTAAAAATTAATGTACGATTTCGATTAGTTGTTTCATTGAGCTTTTACCGCCCCAACTTCGCAGTTATGCGTTTCGATCTTCAAATCTATAGCAGTTTCATTTACAGGAAAATTTTTACAACGTTTTCGGTGACGTCTGAACTTGTAGAAGAACGATTGTTTAGAACAAGTGGATATTCAGTTTCCCACCTGCTACATCATATAAAAATATCACGAAGGAGAATGAACATTGAAAATTCCATGGGGCTTTATGATTGTTGCTTATTTTTACGAAATTAACACAATTTTTCAAATACTTTTCGGATCCACTATACCTACTATACAGGGTGTCCCAAAATAAGTGTAACTCCCGAAAGTAGGAGGTTTCTTGGGTCATTCGAAGCGACATTTTCCTTTACAAAAATGGCGTCCGCGGCTTTGTTTAGGAGTTATTAACGAAAAACACGGACCAATCAGAGCGTGGTTACAGCGGATTGATTCTGGTTCGGCCAATAGTGGCACCACGTTAAGCGGAACCTGCCACGGAGTCGGACTCCGTTCGCTATACAGTAATTTCTCAATCGTAGTCCCAACACCCGTGTTATGAACGGACTACGATCAAGTAGGGTGGCTATTTTTTGACTTATGACTGCGTCTACCCTACTGCGCTGAGACTTCAAACGACAAGCCGAACGTAGAGAAGGACGGAATGAAAGAGGATCGCGTTAAAGTCCCGTGCGTCATCACAATAAAACACCAAGACCTTAGCTTCTTTATTTTCGATGATATCATTATGGAACTTTCACCAACATATTCGTGGCATTTCTCTGATTAAAATCATACCAAACGCGATATAATTTGGCCAATATTTAGTTTTTATTTTTTTTCACTCGCTGTCTTCTTCCATTCCCTACAGTTACTCAATACCGTCAATGAAACCACTAAATATTGGCCAAATTATATCGTGTTTGGTATGATTTTAATCAGAAAAATGCCAGGAATAAGCCAGTAAAGTCTCATAAAAAAAATAATGAAAATTAAGTAGTTTGAAAATTCGATTCACTCGAGTCAATGTAGTGGTGTTCACACCGATATACCCGAGCCAACATCAAACATCGCCGTCCTGCTGCCCGGCGCAGCGTTGACAGGCGGTGGAATGGGTAGGCACTGGACTACGATTGCAGAGGCGACCGAGGACTACGATTGAGAAATTACTGTAGCCGGGCTCTGATTGGTCCGTGTTTTTCGATAATAACTCCGAAACAAAGCCGCGGACACCATTTTTGTAAAGGAAAATGTCGCTTCAAATGACCCGAGGAACCTCCCATTTCCGGGAGTTACACTTACTTTGGGACACCCTGTATACAGGTACAAATTCGGAAATCAACTCGTACGATACTTCAACGATATTTTGTCTCTAAAGTACGCTAGTCCCTTAATCCGTAAAAAAATGGTAAAAACGCTACGCAGATTCGCCAAGATGTAATAAAACTTGTTTCTTGTATGGTATATTACCTTTAGAAACACACCTTTGGAGATCCCTGGCCTACGTGTACGTGTCAGTATCCACGTGTTACTGTATAATAATACGCGTCGAAGTGGAAGAACGTTAATACGTGTGTCCAAAAAGGTGTGGATTAATATTTACAATCGCGTAGCCCGAATTTAGGGTGCCTAGGAATGATCGGGGTGGGTTGATTCTCGCTCGGGTTTTCCCATTGCCGGAGCGTCGATGGATCTAGACTGCTTACGGGATTGATGATCGATGTTTTACGACTATCGTAGTTCGTTGATGAAAGCTCTTCGATTCGTCCAAATGCATCGCGCGGGAATCGAGAAGCTCTGGAATGCTTGGCAGTATTAGTGGAAACGTACGGCAATAAAAATTCTTTTTACCCTACAGGGAAGCGATCATTGGATCCCTGGGTTCGTCGGTGATAACGACGACCTTTTATTGCACTTATCGGGATGACATCTCATTCATTTCGGGAAAAAATCGTTCAGCGATTCAACGGCGAGAAAATTCGCCGGATAAGTAAGAAAGTGATTTCCTTTGACCCCCATACGCTCCTCAGAAATAGTCTCATCAAAGATCCTAGTGCAATTAGACTTCGGATTTTATGCACTTGTAGAACATTTAATTAAAAATTATCATTACTTTATTTTCAACTTATTAAACCTACTAAGAGAACAAATACACTTTTATATTTTTATACTGTTATATTTAGTAATGCATCCAATTTTATCTTTCATTTTAAAGCAACAAATTTTATGTCGTTTATAATTAATCCAAACATGGTGTAAGTCAACAAATTTTATAAGTAAAAATTCTACCAAACATAATAATTTTGAAGGAATTACGCGTTTGTCTCATGCAAGCTACTCTGTAATTATATTACAATTATGTTATTTTATGACGATCAAACCTTTGAGATGTTAAATTAAACAGGCAAATATTCACTACACCGTTGATACATTAAATGACTGGTCACGCAACACAAGAAAAAGATTAATTGTTCAACAATATGTAAAGAAAGAAAAGGGGTTGATTTTCACCCTGAAGAACGTACGAGGGTTAACGAATCGAAAAACTTGTAAAACGAGACTGTCTTACCGACCTAAGGGACGGGATCTTAAAAATTCGAAACGCAAAGGTCGTTAAAAAATCCGTCGAAAAATAATATACGGGAATAATATTCTCGAAAATTCAAACTCCGTTAAAAAGTCACGTGGCAGTGCAGTTTCACATTGAGCTCTACAGTAAACTGTCCGTAAGTGTTCGACTTGCTGGCTACGATCAACGAGAAATGATGTTCTGAACACGGGGTCGAAGGAACGAACAGCAGCCACGAAGACGGGGCATGTGGGATTAAAATTTTCCTTCGTACTTTTTAACTGGAATCGCGAAACTATCGAAGTTTCCTCGTTACCAGGGGATTATTTTAATGATTTATAGTTTCCGATGTTCGTCGTTTTCTTGGCAAGCTGCTCGGATTACTCGGAAATAGTTGCGTTTTTATTTACAGAGAAATCAAACTAATATCATTCGACGAGAGGAATGTGCAGCATCTCGTACAAATATGGCGACGCTGAGAGAGAGATAGAGGGAGACATAAAAAGTTCCGTCGATCGAGGTGCTTGTTAACCCTTCTGCAGTCTAATCAAAATAATATTACGTCCTTAACCGCAAAGTGAACTGTTGCACCACTCACATTTCTACTATTAACTATTGAATGTGTTGATAACATAACGATTTATGAATTTCGATGAAATATTATACATTCTGAAGGTCCACTTAAGGCTTGATGAAAAGTAAAATTGCTATATGTATTGTCCTGCAATTACGTAATTATATGTAACAAATTTTATTACTGTGGTAATCATTTGAATCGATGTTACACAATTCACAGAATTAATATAGACAGTACATTTTCCGTTTCAGTAATTAACATGTTGATTAATTCCATTTAATTATGTTTGTCACCATTACAAAGAGTTGTTTTTATATTTTCTTTTTTAAATTTAAGAGGCGAGTTTTAGGAATACACACTAAAAGCGATCTGTATCGCATTTTACGAATATTGAAATTCCTTTAGGTACGACAGAATCATGAGAATGCACAGTGTCTCGTCGGTTACAAGAAAGAAACCGAGTTCGTTGCTCTACCAAATAGTTCGTCTGATAGACGGTCCGAAGATGCAGAAGGGTTAACAAAGGTCAGGAACACAAAAGGGAAGGTTTCCCATGGGGAGGGGTCGCACGATCTGCAGTTTTCTCGCGAAGAAAGAATAAGAGTCTAGGCCGGTCCTCTCATAGGGCTTCATTTTCACGGGCGAGCAAGCTGAAGGAGAATCGACGCCGACCAACGACGATGGAGAAAAAGCCACGCGACGCTCGATGAGAGGGGAAAAAATGAGAAGTGAAATTTTACGAGCCTTAACCCGCGAGCAGGAACGTAAAGCTGCTTTACGATGTCTCGAATGAAAGTTTCATTCCGTGACGGCGCGACGCGACCGTCGCCGAAGGAGAGAAAACGGCGTCGCGGATTAACTTGCCCGGAAGCAAACTGCCGTTACAGGCGCGGCTCTATCGAAAGCTCGATAAAAATAACGAATAGTTGTATTGCGGATCGTGCGACGGCCATCGACCGACGCGACGCGTCGGGGGGAGACGCAGAAATCTCGACGCGAAAAACGCAAACGACGTATCGAATTCGCGAAATCAACTCGAGGTTTAGCGATAAACGAGGAAATAAAACGTCGTGCGGTGGAAATGTGGGTCGTTCAATCAACTTTGATCCAAAATTAGTGGCTGGAATCGTCGGATATGGAATAGTTGCCGAGCACGAATTTGGTCCTCGGACACAATAAAATAAGTTTACGAAATATTTTACACTCTGTACAATATTCCCGAACTATCGAACACAGAGTGACTCCCATTAATATTCGGATGCTCTGAAACAAACGATGATTGTTTTAACATTCAACTATACGATTTTAATTCTTGTGGGAATATGGAGCAAATAGTTTGCTGCAGGATGTGAAAAACATTTTTTGAAAGATTGCAATTGATCGGAATTATAGAGAGGATACTAAAAGTTGCATTTTACAACTTTTTTATGTGGGTCTATTTAGAAAATTTAAGGAAAAGGTTTTGTAGATCTGTGTCAATTATATGCACTGTGAAAATTTCATTGGTTGATGCGGAAAAAACGACGGGCATTGAAAGATGTAAGAATCTTTAAATTTACTGCAGTTATAGCCCGAAAATCTGCAATTTTTACCATCTTTATACGTTTGTAGCTCATTGCAACTGCAACCAATTTTGACAAATATTCAGAATACGTTGAATTGGCTCACATAAAAAAGTTGTGAAATTGCAGATCAATTGCACTTTTTTTTAAACTTTTGAAAAAAGTTATCGTTTTTTTAAGAGTGTCCGAATATTAGTGGGAGTCACTGTATGTAATAGATTGAGAGTTCAAACGACGCGTACTTTGTAGTCATTACCAGACCGTTGATTTTTATGCAGAATAAAAATTGTCAACGCCGGTTGCAAATTTCAGAATTTTTATCAGTTGAAGATAACGTATTTGACAGGCTTCGATTGCTGTTTTAAAGTGTACTCGATTTTATCGTGAATGCATCCAATCCGTAGTCCAGTAAGTTTTGCATAGTTTTCGACCACGTTTCTTCTTTTTCTGATTCCAAGCTTTTATTATAGAATCTGCGGAAGTTACGGCAATATAAACTTATTTAATTCTTGTTAAATACCAAATTCGAGTCGGTGTCAGGTTCTACGTATTCTGCAAACGGATCAGCAGAACATTTAACTTACAATTCTCACAATAAATAGTGCGATTCAATATAATTGATACATCTTAGACGGTATTAAATCCAAAAATCGTTTAAAAGATCTACTAAACCGCGAACGTAACGAGCGATCATCTCAAAACAGTTATTACAAAGAAAGGCAGGGATATAATTACATTAGCCAATTCTTTACATGTGTAGAACAGCAATTGTTGAGAGAAAACATAACGTGAACGAAATGTTTGAATTACTTGTTAACGGTATCGAAATAAAACGCGGAAGAGATGCTTGACGAATGTCTTACCTGGACGACGCAGACACTTTTATAGCCCTTCGATTTAAGGACGACCCTCCAACCCTCTATGACGGATAAAATATGTTCGAAAACCGCAAGAGAAGGTCTTATAAAACTTCGCGTATAAAAGCGTATCGTTGATCGCAAAATGGTCCCTAAAGATTCCATACTTATCAGTCCGCGTTAAATTCGCCGATGAATTGACAAATGGCTGGGAAAAATCCAATCCTCTTCGACGATACAGCTCGGGAGTCATAAAATTACCATATCCCTACCAATATCAATAAACAATCTAAACTTGTCAATGCGTACAGTCTGTTCCACTAAATATAGCCATTTTTGAAAATTCAATCTGGAACCCCTTAACTTATAATTTCAGATTTCAGATTAAAACATACTATACAACACGCCTGGCAACTGGTGCTCCGAGAATCGATGACGTGGAATCGGCCACCCCACCTAGCTGCCTTGTATTCCCCTCTCATCCTGGCAGGTCGGTTGAGGGAAGCCGATTCTACGTCATCTACTCTTGAAGCACTAGTTGCAATCACGTTTATTGCACGGAAACCTCGTTCGTTGTCCACCAGTGATTCCCACCGCGAGGTGTTCTAGCTTATAGAACTCGTGGTGGGGATTGTAGTCGCTACGCAGAAACGAGGGAAAATCGACACTATGAATCACTATACATAATTGGTTACCTCTATCGCTGCGGAACTTCGATTTTTGCACGCATCGTCAGTCCCGTTTCGTGTAACGAGCGAAGCTCTACCGTCTTTGTGACGCTCTAAAATAAAATAACTTGTATAAATAATCGGTGAGACCATTAATCATATATAATCGATTGGTGCCCTACCCTGCTTTAAAATCAGTGTAAAACGGTTAGGTTGCTACTAGGGTAACTGCACCAGTGAATGAACGGGCACCAGTAAATGAACGCTTTTGTATATTTCAACAAATGTTAACCCGGACGGCATACTAGCGATAAAATTGTGATTAAAGAGTTAAATAAATAGGAGAATATTGTTTAGTAATTTTGTTCATTGATTGGACTAGCATTATTCAATTACTAGAATGTAGTGTTAATTGACTGGTATTTTTCATATTTTTGATTTAACGTTTAATAAAGAAGAATAATAATAATTTAATTGTATTTGTGTTCATTTATTTTTGACAAATGAAGTATAGGGAGCTATTTGGCATATATGAGATTCCTTTAATTCGCAGTTTTTTTTTAAAATAAAATATTTTCCTGAACAATTTCTTAAATGTTCATTCACTGGTGCAGTTACCCTACGTACATATCTCTGAAACATAATTCGCAGGTAAGGAATGTGTATGCACTATGCCTGACGAAACGATTTCTTGAAATGGCAGCCGCACGTAGTGGAACAACCTGTACGCTAAATAATAATTACTTAACGCGTAACAAGCAGTATGTGCAGCAGTATATTCTATTCTGTTCCTAGTATATTATTCCGAATCGCACGAAATGTCGGTACCGTAGACTTTTCCCTACGAACAACAAAACTCTCGCGACCCGCCATGGCAATTTCTTTGTCCCAGCCTGTGTACCTGTCGAAGAGCTGTCGCAGAAGAAGCTGACAAAAGGTGTTGCTCGTAGCAGCGCCGACGGCTGGACGAATCGTTGTCTATGCTCTTTAAAAAGAATAGTCATAGAGGATTGAAGTGAGAACACGTGCTCGTTGGACGGACATCCACGTCGTGTGAAGATGATCCCCGAAGCGCGCTTCGCTTCAGAAGCCTTTTCATGAAAGGAACTGTTGTCTCTCGCACGGGGAGACCGCCCCCTGTTTGTCGGTACCCGTCTAACATCGCACGAGAAAAGTAATCTAGATGAAGAGCTTATCTCATGACAACGCCGGCGCCGAGCGATCGTTCGTCTTCGTTTTGCGCAGCTTTACGGTTGCGAATATATTCGTCCTAGAAGAACGGAACGTTGAACGGCCGGGTTTAATAAAATGTGAGAACGGCGGCGTCGTACGCGATACCGATCGATCGACCGATTCAATCATTGCCGAAAATCTCTGCTCTTCGCACAAACGCAATAACTCAAACGGTTGATCGCCGATCGATCCCCGTTTGTTTCGTGCAACGGGGCTGTTCGATCGCGAACGGTTATTCGAGTCTTTTGTGCGCTGAGAGGGTGTCACGCATCTGAATCGTACCGGGTGGGGTGGAATTCGCGATACAATCGAAGAAAAGTATAATATTTGTGGAAGAATAAATAACGAGTGTACAATGCCTCGGGATTCTCCGTTTCTATGAAAGCAGATTATTCTGTAGTTGTGTCTCAAGTTATTTATTATATTCGGGCAAGCTGATATCTAAATCTAGCGTAGACATTTTTACTAGATGTGCATGCAAAGATATTGACAATCTATTCAGTTTGATTTAAGGTATTATTTCGGTTTCACTGTAGCTTTAAACGAATCGGTGTGAATACTGAATATAATAATTGTGTAAAATAATTTGATTGTATGGAGAATTAAACCCCACCCTGTACTCGCAGCGAGTCGCCTTAGACCGAGACCTAAGACTTCTATGATTCTAGAAGAAAAATATTTTGTACGAGTACGAACACTGTTTAACGATATTATTCGTTTAATCTGTGGAATCGTTGTTAATAATTTTAATAAATCTTCTTCGGCAGATCACTAGAAGGTGCACATTCGAAAATGGAGGAACCTATACTCAAGTCCTAATCATAGACGACTCACCAATTGAAGTTAATAAAAATAAAGTGGTACTAATTTTTTGAATCGTGAAACGAGCAAAGACTTTGTTACTAGAAATACAAGATTACTGCGGCTTTATAAAACTCGCAAACGAAAGCAAACGAACAGTCGTAAAAAGCTACGGGCTTGCAGTTACGAGCTAGCATCGCAGCATCTTCAGAACGCAAATAGCAACGTACTGACAAACATTCCGTACGCTAGCAGGCGCAAATGCACACCGGATGGTTGGTTGCGGCGTGCAGTTATCGGGAACAAAATATTCGTTTGCGGTCGAATTTGCTGAAACGTGGTCCGCGATGGAGTTTAATGAAACGGAATCTATTCTTTCAGCGTGCCGCGATGATAAACCGAAGAACGAACGGCGGTGGCAATTTAATGAAAAGGTTTTGGTGCCCGGACGACAGAGCGTGTGCGCAGCGAAACGCGACAAAGCGACCAACATAACTTTGCCAATAGAAAAGCTACAATAAAAGGTTAAACAAACGTCGATATATAGACACTGTGCGTGCATCAAGGCAAAAACAGGAGTATGCGAACGCAGTGAGATTTTTCACTGCGGATGTCCGCGGATATTTAAATAAACAAGTCCGTGATGTCAACGAACGCCGCTGGAAATCAATTTGCGAGACTAATCGGCGAATGTCCCGCCATTAAATTCAGAGTTGCATGCGTTCTTGCGTCACGCACGCAGACACGCACGAAACTGGTATCGCTCGTTCTTACGTGCATAGCCGATATATAATTATATTTATGCAATTTGATGGTTATTGACAGTCGCCGATTGCAGGAAACGATACGTTGGTTGGAATCATTCGTGCGTGTTACACTATCCCCGACGGTTTTCTTTCCGCGAGTGATATTACTGAACCATGGAAAAACGGACATTTGCAACCTGTTCGATACCGTATCGACTTCCGCTGTTAATTATGACCTATGAAATTGCAAATTAACATTGACACTCCAAGGCTGTCGATTGCTGCACGCGGAATGTCACTTTTAGTAATACCCCTTTCAAGGACTGCTTTTCCACCAATTACGATTGCTTTATTTTACTATTTACTTTCATTCTAGACACGAAGAGAATTTATAATGTCGTTTCTGAATTTCCTCTGTGAAGGAAGATGCTCGTTTCATTTGCAATGTCTTCACTTGAAACATTCATGTTCATTCAGTGTCACAGATTGGTTCTTTATTTGCAACGTCACGGTGCAATAAGACGTGCTTTCAGTTAATTTATTAAGGTTTTCGTATTAGAAATAAGATAATTTTCTACAACAAACTATTCTATCAAAAGCAGACACAACGAAAAATTTATTTATTAACAGATGCCTTGTAGAGTTCGTTTCATACTCTACAAAAGAATTTTCTTAAATGCATAATGCAACGAATCTGAATTTTTGCTCAATAAAAATGCCAGTACCGAATAATCGATAGATTGTTGATACTTGCATCAACATTTTCACAGATTGGAAAATAAACTTGCATCCTTAGGGCGACGTTCCGCGTGCAACAATTCAGTACCGACAGCCGACTCTAATTAAAAACACAAACAAACTGCGCCGAGTCTCTGCGATGCAACAAGCAAGGGAGCACTCGATGGACCGGCGGCCAGGCAGTGTGTCAACATGCGAAAACAAACATATCAAGGAACCGGCTACGCTATACTATCAAGAATTATTGTACGTGCCACTTTACAGGAGCAATCCAAGCATCAACGAATTACAGCGCTATCCTGTAACGACAGATCGAACAAGAGTTATGATTGAATCACCATCCATAACGTTGTTTTTCCGTCGCGATACAAAAACCACTCGTCGCGTGGACGCGTATCAGTACGCTCCGCGAGGCTCGATTTACGTCAACAGGTCGATTTGATCGTGAACGAGCGCCGACATGAGCGGGAAACATATTCTCAAACAACAGCTACGCTTGCAAGTGTAAGATAAGTGTGCGGACGCTTCGAAAGCAATGGGAAGGGTGAACGGTCGACGAGGTGTCGAGGGTGATAACGATAACACAAATAAAAAACAAATCAAATCGTAATAGGCGAAATTATAAAAAGCGGACCACGCGTTGAGTGTCCTTTAGTATTCTCTTCAGGTTCTCCCGACCCAAAATCGCCTGTCTCTCCTTCCAGACGATTAACAACCACTCTTGAGGATGCAGCGAGAGCAAACCGACGATACCGTCACGGCCAGAGGATTTTCTAGGTTTACTGTTGCTTTTTCTTCTTCTTGTTCACCGAGGCGTCCACTCCCCAGAGATCGTACCAGGGACCGCACGTATTTTTATCCCTCTCCCGATCGGAATCCCTGCGTAGCTTGGTCCTGGGCAATAGAGTCTTCTCGGCGACTGTTTGGTCCTTGACTACGATGCAACTGTACGTGGATTCTTCGTCGGACGCCTCTGTCTCGCTGAAGTTCTGTGTCGTCATGCCATCCTCGTCATCCGTGTACTTTTTCCTCCTCTCGTTCCTCTTCGCCTCATTGTTCTCCTTCAGCTCAGCTACAATCATGTTTCGCTTGGCGTCCATGCTACGTTTCCGCTCCTTCTCGATGATGGCTTTCCGGGAGATATTGCCCATGAAATAGAACCTCTCCTCCTGATGCATCCGGTACTCCGATCTCTCGACAGCCTTGGGTCTCTCGGCCGGCGTGGGGAAGTCATCGAAGTAATCGGACTTCTCCGGAACGTGGCTCCTCTCCGCAGGCTTTAAATCCTCCGGACGCGTCTCGTTGGTGATCGTCACGTCGCTGTTCCTCGTCTCTATACTGTGGCGGGAACTAGGGCTACCCTCTGGGGTCGGCTTCTTCGTCTCCTCCGAAGTCCCGCTATTCTCTTTCGACTCTTTCTTAATCATTTTCGGAATGTCTACCAAGGACCTGTGCTGCCAGAGCGCCATGCCTTCCAGGACATCGGAGTCCCTTCTGAACCTCCAGAATGACTTAGTCCTCTTCACCAATTTAGGACTCTTGGAGTCATCGAAAGCTCTGCCAGTCTGAATCAAGTGTCCCACTGCGGTCGTTTGTCTTGGCAGCAGCGGCTTTCTGTTATCATCCTTCAAGGTGTTGTTATTCGTATCGTTCTTCTCCAGGCTTCTTGGTCCATTTCTCGGGAACTTCTGCAGGTTGCCTTGACCCAACGAGTTTTGATAGCCGTGTCTCTCGATCACCTTCGTCCTCTCCAGCTTGGTCTCGAAGTTCGACTCGTAGCCGCGTTCCTTGTCGACGGTCACCTCTCGGACTAATCTCGTCTCGCCGTAAATGGCTTCTTCTTTGTCAGAAAACCTACGCTCCCTGTACATGCTCCGAGGCTCAGTTGGTCTCTCCGGCGCTTCCTCGGACGGTGGCCTGGGTCTCTCAAATCGGCGACCGGAAGCTCGCTCGATGTTCCTGTTCCTGTCGGGATTTTTCTCGAAGGTCCTGTCCCGCTCGTAAGTGGATGTTTTCTGCGGCACCGACGGCGATTTGTCGAAATAACGGTCCCTTTCTCGCTCAAATCTCTGCGGGCCGCGGCCTCTGTCGCCTTCATTGTATCTCTCGTAGGGCGGTGGGGCTTGCTTCTCCTCCCTGCGATCGTAGCTGCGATAGTCGTTCCTCCGCTCGATGAACTTCGGCGGGCTGTGCTCCCTGGCGTACTTCTGCGCGGTTTGCTCGAGCTTCTGAGCTATGTGTTCCACTTTCCGGCCAGTCTCTGGGATAGTGATTGTGCTCTCGTCATCTGTTCCCGAGGACGAGCCGGACGACGACTTCTCATTCTCGTACTTCGGCTCTTCCTGCTCCACGGGACGATAACTACTACCGCCACCGCCGCCGCCACCTCCTCCGCGTCGAGCATTGCGCTCCTGACCGTCCGCTCTGTCTCCATAATACTTTTTCCCGTCGTACTTCTGGTAATCAATCCTGCCGCTGTAGCTGTCCTCTTCTTCCTCCTCCAGCTCTATCTCGTCCTCCTCCGTCTCCACCTGTTCCTTCCCTCGCTTGGACTCGCGACGGTTTTGCTCGACTTGCTCGTTGTTCCTCCTGGATGAACTTCTCAACTGTTCCTCATTGTTCATCATCTTGTTCTTGTGGTTGGCGTTGCTATGCCCGCGGTTCTCGTACTCGTTTTTCTGCGACTTCTCCTGCGACTTCTTACCTGACTTCCGGCTCGGACCGTTCTCCATGATGCTACGATCAGAATAGTCCCTGCCGTTCTTACGTTCCTGGCTGTCGTAGTGCCGGCTCGAGGTGTACCTGGTCTCGCCGTTCTCGTTGCTCTGATTCGCGTTCGACTCCGCCCACAGGTCCATCGCGGTCCTATACAGCTGCCAGCTCTTCTCGTCCGTCGGTATCGTCTTCCAGGAATCGGTCTCCCAGTCCTTACTGTTGGACTTCTCCTCCTTCTGTTGCTGTTGCGGCTGTTGTTGGGGCTGCTGTTGCTGATGCTGAGGCTGCTTAGCTGCCTCGGCTATTCTATCAGCGCGTGGCTTTCTTCTTCGTTGTCTGCGTTTTCGTTTGGGCTCGGGATAAGTAAGAGAGAGAGAAACAAAGAGAAAGAGAGAGAAAGAGAGAAGAAGAAGAAAAAAGAAGAAACAGAAGAGAGCGGAAGAGTGCAGAAAGTATCCGGAGAGAAAACCAAGAGCAAAGTACTTCGGTAGGATTAGTTATGCGGCTGTCGAGCATTGTGGTCGCGATATGCGGGGATCGGGGATATGGCTGCTGGCATCGCAGGAGCCCGGAGAGGTGAATGAGCCACCACCACGTCGTATTTTATTTCCATCGACCGCGATAACGCATGCGGAATCTACAAATCAGGAGAGAAAACAACATCATGACTCCGGGATACAAGCCTACTTGGTCTAGGCGGATCGTTGGATATGACGGCCATGACCGAGTCGTTTTGAGGAGGGATCAATCGAATGCTCGGCCGGGATGCTGCTGATCTAGATCTAGATTCTCTTCGGTGAGTTTCAATGAGAACATCAAACCCTGATGTTCCTTTGAACCTCGCTTTGCTAATGCACATTAGCGATACATTGACTCGCGGAATATGCGCTCTCTGACGCGTTTATTGGGATTACAGTGGTCAAACTATTACGATAACGCGAAGAGGTTATACGCGATGTATACTTGACCTTATCTGTGGTACTATGACGTAGATATTATTAAAATGTACGCTGTTTTTACTGTTTTGATATTGATAGTCTAATTATATTTTTAGGTTTTGACGAAACCACAATTCTGTCAGTGCACAATAATATATATAATTAATGACTAGACAGCTGATTTTATGAACTTATGACAAACATGAGTAGGTGTAGTTTAAAACAGTAAAAACATTAGAAGAATTTAAAAAGATTATTATATTCTTTTCAACCTATCAAACATATTGAGAAAGAAAATAAACTCTTGTTTCATTCCAGTTTGTTGCAATTCAAGTACAAAATTTGTATTTAGCATAAAGATTCGCTGTCTATTAATTAGACATAATTATAGTCAAGTAAGAAAGTCTACCAGCACAACCTTAAGAAAGAACATTAATGGAAAGTATTTAGTTCATTTATTAGTAATAAATTATCACTTAAGATTAAATATATTCTGAAAGTATATATTCTTCAAAGTATATATAATAATATTATTCATTTTCTCTGTAAATATGTAACATGAATTGTGATTGTAATAAATTATTATAAAATTTATAATAATTATAATAATCGTAAAAGTTCAACCACCGATTATAAACAGTTCTTCATACTCCGTAAACAAAATTGAATAATGTATCGATTTTCCAATGTATCGCCGCGATGTGCAAACTACGCGCATGCAGATCATTTAAATAAACTCCGTGGAAATGAAAATTAAAAGAGAATTGTTTAATGGAAACATTCGTTAGGTCCAAAAGATACCAACTACAGTTCTACGTTGTAATTCTAGGTACCGAGAACCAGGGTAGCAAATATTATTGGGCTGTCGGGGGTGTGTTACCAAGCGCGGTAAAGAGAAGGGGTTTGGGTTTTCATGATTCATACAGGCACAAGCGTTTCTACTGGTTTTGCCAACGATCGTCGACTACCCTCCGTCGAGATTCAATTAGAGAGATTCCAAAGTACCTTCGATGAAACGTCATGGGCGTATATCGCTTACCTCATCGCCTCGTCGTCGCTGTAGTCGATGTCAGGCTGGGCTGGTGGCTCGTTCGAGAAGCCGCTGTCGTTGCTGCTGTGAAGCGACGTGACGACCTGCGGCGGCGGAACTGGCGGTGCAGGTGGCTGTATCCTGCGGCCGCCGGCCAAAACGGTGGGCAACGTGCCCGACGGACGGATCTAAGGATCACACAACGTCAAGGTTTATGCGGCTTGTGTTTCACCGTTTTTGGCAGTGCGAGGACTGTTCGCATTTATTGCGCGTGGCTGATGGAGATTCTACTTTATCCTAGCCCTACGACGACTACGAATATGGCAGCCTTCGTGAACTCTGCACAGTGGGCCAGAATCGCAAAAAGCTGGACGAAATTCACGTTCCTATTATTAATTGCAAACAACGGGGTTTAGGGGTTTTTGAGGTCCCAGAATCTCATTCTGGTATTACAAATTTGCTAGAAAGCGACTTTTTTAAAACTACGCTTGTTGATTTCCAGTGTGACTTTAAAATAAATAAATCATTAGATATAGATGAATAATAATAGAGACTTGAAAGTTGCAGCTGAATTTTAAATTGATCACAACAATCGCAACAATTTCCTAAATGTAGCAATGGAAAAATGTGATACGTATAGTTAATCGTACCAGAAAAGTTAAAGCATTCCTATCCTAATCCAATGTAAAGAGTATCAAATATTATTTTATGCGAAAATGTGATAGTGAATTATGATTTTAATAGGTGGTAAAAATATAAAAGTTTTTTTAGTAGAAATAGATAAATGACTGTACTATAAAAATCTATTATTAATTGGCAAGAAAATATTCGCCTAAAAATAGAACTTGAAATTTGACTATTATTTATTTGACAAATGAGTTCATAAGTCTGTGTACTTTTCAGTCTATCTCAATATAGTTCACGAAAATATCTAGACCCAACATATAAAAAATAACGTTCTTCTTCTTTAACAAAATTCCACACAAGTAATTATTGCCGCTTTTAATATTGCTACTAGACTACCAATTTTGTCTTCAAAAAGATATTATTAACCTCTTAATTACAGCGAGACTAAATCAAGAGCAGTATCTCCAAAAAGTTAAATATACAGGGTGCCTCAGATGAGTAACACAATTTCGGAAACACCCTACACCTGGCATAAACAGCTGACAATTTAAACTGACTGGCAAAAAATTAGAATTTCAAAGGGACATTTAGAAGGCTCAGAAGCCAATAAGTATAAGCCCCTGGGCATGGATGAAAGCTGAGATAATGGAGTGTCTCGCTACATAATTACAAGAAAAAAGTAATGCATATTAAAAGAACGTACATACTTATAACAGATAGCATACGGGAAGACTTAAGTAGAAAAACGAAAACAGAACTACAACCGCTATGGTTCAAATAAATTGGTATGAGAAAATTCGACTTACATTGATTGGCTTCTGAGTTGTCCATGTATAACTTTGGGTCAAACTGGACATCTGGGGGTTAAGTATTGAACCCAATATCTAATGTATAAATGATAATGGATAGATAGAACATGATGTTAGTCAAATGATTGAATGGTTTTATGCGTATGTTAATGAAGCTTTCAACAAGCAGAGACGTATGGTCAATCTCTCACCGGTTTCGACTGGCGTGCAGTGGGTGTAGCCAGATTGTGAGAACTGTTGCTGTTTGGCACGTTAGTCGGAGTGCCGCTGCTGTTATTGTTGCTGCTGTTGTTGGCGTTGTTGTTCCCTACTCCGTGGAAACCACTCGACACTTCATCCATGCTACTCGGTGTCACCGGCGGCCGAGAGGATGGAGGCTTGCAGGGTGGAACTGCCTGTGGCTCCGAAGCACGGCCATTGTTTGTTCCATGACTTGGCGATCTTCGAGCATTACGGGTACGATTGATTTCGGGGGAACAATAACCATATTGATATTGATTGAATCTGAATCGCAGCAAGTGTCAAGGGGGAGCAACTGCTTGTACAGGTATTGTTCCGCAAACATTGTTTGCAAACGTTTCGTAACCCTTCATTGAACATATATATGTATATTTCTATTCAAATGCAAAATTTGATCCCGATATTTATTATTGGGTGTGGAAACATATTTTTCAGATTTTTTGATAAATTTTATTGCATAATAATCAGACAGCGGATCTTTGTACAACATAAAATGTTTATACATCATTTTTTTCATGGAAACGAAATTAACTTTATTTCTTATGTAACGAGTTGTAATCGAACGTATATAGCTTCATATTTTTACAGTTTTTAAATGAAAGAATTTATTTCTACACCCAATATTTATGTGGAATTTTAATCAAAATTATCTAGTAATAAAATATTTATTTTTTAATAATTGAAAAATTATTTACGGAACTTGCAGATCGAGGCTTTTTAGTTTGGAGAAACTTCGAAGATATTTCTTTCAGTGAAATCAATTTTTGAAGGCATACGAGCTAATTTTGTTTGTTATTTAGTTATTTAATACATTACGAAAATTCCTTTGACAACTTTCAACGTCAGATACAAAGTGGTAAGTTAAAATTCAGTTCAAAATGTTTTCTCATTTCATTTATGCATTATTCATCTTTGCTTCTTATTATCGATTTATTCTTACTTGTGCAGCGATTAATTTATGTATTAGCTATTAACACGTTAACTGTCATGTCAATTTTGCATAAATTATCTGATTAGATCGCTAATATTTGTGCAAAATAACAATTATCCGCATCAATTTCAAGATACAAGCGCTACGTAGACATTTCAATGTTTCTAAATAATTTTAATTAATTAAAAATACTGGTACTTTTAAATCCTTTAAATGATTTTACTTCTATGTATGTACCACTGTCCCTTTTTGTAATACTTGTAACAAATACATAATATGTAAGATAATTTGTTTTAAGAATTATTATTAAACACTGAATTAAAAGTGTATAATGCATAACTGAAATGTATTTATAATAGTGTACAGTAGCTAACGATCTAAATATTGATGTGACTATAAATAAACTGTAATTAAACCTCCGTGGGCAATCCGGGTCGTTCGTGACCCACGACTATATTTTCTTATAGTTCTAGGTTTATAAAAATCTATAAATCTTCTGGAATAAATGATATGAAACATATTAAATAATTAAAGCATTAATGAGAAAAAGTAAATATTGGAAAGAAATTCATTTACGGAGTTGCCTACGGAGGGTTAAAAAAGAGAATTCAATAGAAAGTGTCTAATTTATATAACGAAAATTCGAGTTATAGAGGGTCAATTTTTCATAACGGGGCTGCCGCGATAAATTCTGAGCGGGTCGTTCTCCGGAAGAGGTTCGACCTAAGACACCGTATGAATGATTCAGGGGCGTATTAACATTTTTATGCGCGTGTAATTTCATGCGGACAATCGACAGAGTAAATCACCGTTGTAAGTGGTCCGTGCTTAAAATTTCTATCGTCGCGTCGTAAATCGGCCATTGGAATAAGAGGATTTAGGAGAGCAGATGCAACAATAACACCAAGACGAGTACGGTGTAATGGGAATGGCTGCATCGATGCGATTCCGTTGGCCCGTTATCGTTCTAGATTAACGTAATTGCATTCGACCCGCACAATTGTTAGCAACGAACGCCGTAACAAGATCTGCTATGATATCGTTCCGGCGCGGCGCGGTGCGGCGACCAAACGGGCCGGACTTTCCTGTCTCTCTGTTAACTTACCCAAGAGTATCGTCGATAATAATTTCTGTGTACGCCAATGGGAACCATCCGGAGCTGTGCGTGCGCAGATTCTCCCCAAATTGCCAGCCCTTCTGACGATCTCCTAATAACGCAGTTTCGTGAAACAGATATTACGTTTATGGCGTTTGTTCGCCAGCAGAACGAATATAACAGCTCGATAAGAACTCCAGTCCACGGGATAACGAAGTATTCCCCGGGAACTGATTTCTTCCGAGCATTCGCGATAAGCGATGTCTGACGCCGGAGGAAAAATAAGTTACGTGTTGTTCATCGAGAAATCGTTACACCACCTCAGATTATAAGGGGAACTCACTGATTTGTTTTATCCCCCTTCAAATGTACACAGTCAGAAAGATAACACGTGATCTTTAATCTCTTAGTGGCAATGTAGAATTAAGTGTTTGTAACGAAGAAGAAATTACCAGATCAAAACCACTCGATACTAGTCAAAATATTATCTCAATATTGTATACAAAACAAAACAAAACTGTTTTCTACCAAGCACAATGTGATAGTTTGCAAAGAAATATGGACGTAGATGATCTATAAACAGCCTGTATATGATACAGGGTGTGGCTGAATGGGTGGTATAACTGGGCAGGGGATGATTCTGCATGTAAAAATAAGTTACAAGAAAAGAATAACATTTTTTCGTTTCACGCCTCGTTTTCGAGGAAATCGACATTACTACAAGCAAGAAGTAGAATTGGTTAACTATGGTCAGACACATCATCCAATTCCTGTTCAACAGTGCGAATAAAATGTAATCCTTTTGTTTCTGAACTTCACATATTTTTGTGTGCTAACTGTCCTGAAACACCCTATATCATATTTCCAGTGCTATATCATTATTAAAAATATCTTTATATTCAATAAATTACTAATCATTAATGTATTGCATGGGTAAATGGTTAATTTTTATAAGCATAAAATGATGAAACGAATAATATAGAATAATATAGAAAGGGAATTGTTTGAAAATAGAAAATATAAGAAACTTTTTCTTGAATGCAAAAAACGCAATATAAAAAAATTCAACAATTTATTTAAAATCAACAACAGGGATTTGTTGCTAAATGAATCTTGGGACAGTGAGTGTATTGACATTGACTTGATAGTAACTTCAACAGAAAATAACAATATTTCTTGGTTATATTAAGGATCGAACCTAGCGCCGATATCATACAATTTATTATACTATTACTTTTCGATCGAGAGGAATTTACCTATTATAGAAAGGGAATATTCTAAGTCGGAAATAATTTTTAATTTTGGAGTTAAGATGACTCAGAGTGTAGAAAGAAATTAAATAAAATATTCGTAAGTAAATTGCTAATTTTGCAGAAGAAAATGTATACAGATGTTAAAAATAAAATTTCTCGTAAATGAAATAAGACTTTGTCCATGGTAATTCGGTGCTAATTCTGCATAGTAGTATCTTGTGGTAATGATAATTCGCATATAACATCCACGGTCTAGTTATAATTATATTACTCGAGTATTAGTTGGACAAGTAGGATCGGCGAGACGAAACAGAGAAACGTACAGACATCGAGCACTCACCCATTAATGCGATGAGATCATCCTCGAGGAAGCTCAGCTGATTTTCCCCGGAACTCAAATAGGCATAGACAGCCCTCGCGAGGGGTGCATCACCCCAACCACCGGAACTCACCCCTGTACCACTGCCACCTCCGACCCCGCTTCCGCTGTTGCGTGATGCTGGAGGCGCCATGGACCTCGGCCTCGGCGGGATATCCGGAACCTCTGCGAAAACGAGGAGGAATACGATTAATTGGGCTCGTTTGTGCCCTAATGTGGCACTGCAGCGTATTAGGACCTTTGAGCGGAATGATTTTAGCGTCCGGATTCCGTGCGTACACCAGCCGTTTTATTTATGGATGAACGAGCCCCGGTGAAACTTAAATCCTAGTCCAAAAACATATAAAGTTCCATAAAAAAAGCGAATCACGTCCAATTGAACCAATCCATCCCTGTAATTCGCGAAATAGTACTCGAGTATTGTACTGATTCCAAAGTAATCGAACAATTAAAGATTAAAAATATTGATACGTATCCGACCAGAAATTGTTCTGCGTTCATCTGTTTGTTCTTTCTTATGCTTTCCAATCAATTATAATTTCATATTTCGCTGATGTTCAAAAATTATTTTAATCAATTTTTAATTTTAGTAACTAAAGTAATTATATATTTTTATCCAATAAAATTTTGAGGCTTTTGTTTCTTTCCAGTTTTTTCTAAAACAATATGTTTAAAGAAAATACTGTACATTTTATAACTAACAAATTTTATATGTCGTTATAATGAAAAAATAAGTTTTTCGTCAATAAACACATGGGAATGTTATTAATATAATTAACTTCCTCTTTCTGCTGCAATCTTTGACATCATGCTTAATCTTTTCTAAATAAAATGCAAGAACTTTTATATGCAATATTGTTTTTTACAGTCAAACGATTCATTTTTCGGAACGATTTATTTCACGAAACTCGATACTGAATATTTACTTTTAGCAATTTTTAGATAACAGTACATATTCCAAAATGTGTCTAACGGTTTTTTAACAAATAATAATTGTCCTCCATAAAAATTCATTCTGTGCTCTTCTAGTCGACAGTTACGAGCCGTTCAAACATTTCAAATAAAATTGTTTAAAAGGATCAAAAGTTCGTAATGAATGTTGAACTGCCAATATACTCTGAATTCTGAATCGAAGGAATGGCGGGCAATTTTGAAGTAAAAATCAAAATTAATGGTAACATGCGAAAGTTCTCGCGAACATGTTTCCAAGACAACGGCGATTCAGGGCATGATACGGCACGGAACGTACAAACAGTTTGTTTCGCACAAATTGTTTCGTTGATCCCAGTTCCCGCATTTCCATTTTCTCGGCCATGCCAGTTCCGCGAGTTCGCTGCACCTGCCGCAGGTTCTGCAGTTCTCGTACCAGTGTTTCTGTTTTACCGCACCCCGTTCCGACCAGAAGAATGGCTTTCAGCCAAAAACCGCGGCATTTCGAACGAGCCGCGTTTACTTGAATATTTCCACCAAGTTTACGTTCCATTCTCTCCGTCCTTTTCTCCTTCTTCTATTCTTTTATATCCTTTTCATTTCTTCCCCGCATCGGCCGCCGATCCATTTTGCTCTCGCGTTATTACAGGCGAATTTATACACTTGGCCGGCGTGCAAAAACGCGCACCCCCTTCAAGAAACTTCGCGAAATGGAAAGTTTTACGTTATTTAGAGACTTGTTCGGGAAAAATGAACAGCGCGCACGGCACCGTAACAAAAACTTCGGTGTATCTTACTGCAAAGTTAACATGAACGCGACCAGCCGAAGCGAGCATTCCCCAGAGAAACGAACGAAAATAATTCTTTACATTTTTCTGAATTTTCCGAAAGTCTCGAGACAAGCTAACACGTTGAACACGCTCGGCGATCACAAAAATTCAGTAAAATCAACCCTTAATTTCAACCGATTCCAAGTCATTTAATTAATGAAACTGTCATTTAACTAATGAAACATTGAATTATGAGTGCCTTTTTCAAAGTATGAATTCACAATTATCTTCACGTTTTCTTATTATCGCTATCAATAAAGTTCATATTGTCCCGATGTGTTTAACAAATATGAGTCATAGCTGGACTGAGGATTTTATGCATTTTTAATTAAAATATTCACCATCATCATTAGAATTAATTGCAAATTACTTTCCTTTATCTCACCCCCATAATGAATTATTATTAGCTTTGTTAAGAAAGAAGTTTAATGATCCTGTAACAAGTTTAATAATTCCTCATGATTTTTATATCATAAAATTGTAAATAAATATGAAATATTGCTACATGAAGTATAAATTCTTTCCAAGACAATAACTTTCTCAATAACTCATAATGGGTGTAATATTAAACAGTATAGAAATTCAAAGGATTTATTATTTTCTTTACAACTTAATGAAACTCCTAAAGTGGGAGATCAATTTCTAGTTGGTTCGTATATCTCGCAATTAATACCAACAATGTTTATTTTGCATAAATATTCGCAGCCTAGTCATTATTCCCAGACTTACCCGATAGTATGTTAAATTCTTTCCCTTTTGAAACACCGAATATGCAAAGAGCAGCGTTTCATAATCCGAAAGCTGAAATTTCCTGTGAAATATCCTGCTGTTGCAACGATATAGATTTTTTTCGGTGTCCGCGTGCAATCTGTGTTGCGTCGCTTGTACAACCGTGGCTTAGGCGCCAAAAAACCAAAAACTTCGAGTCGTCCTTGCATACGGAACGAGCCCCGTGCACGCTACACGCTCGTCAGAGACAGAGAAAGTGGGGACACGACACCGGGGTACGTTTTTATTGTAGCGAAACCGAATGGTCGAGTACGCTTCGAGCGAGTCGACATTGGGGTTGAACACGTAACAAACGTTTGCAACACGACCGGCTGCAGAAGTGCTCGCAAAACAGTTGGAGAGCGCCGAGAGCTCGCTGCATCGAATATCGAATTCCACTTGTCGACCGCCCCCGCGCAGTTGAGAATTTTGCAATTTTTCCATTATCTACGCAGCAACGAATGGCATTAATCGAGATCCCTATTGATCCGCCGTGTGACACTTGGAATTAACCGACAATCTTCTGGAGAGTAAAGTCTCCAGAAGGATTTTCCACTTCTAGAATCATTCTGGACATTTCATTAAATAATTGAAACATAAGGCAAAGATTTATCCAATGAAAACGCGAGGGAAAAAGAATAGGCTAAGAATATTAACCCTTTGCAGTCGAAGTTTTTTCACTTGAAAGTTAAGCATGTATAATAATTCCACTGTATATTAATTTTTCATTGTATGGGTATGAAATTGATATAATACTGCATACGATTAAATATGTAGTAATTGATTTAGATACCAACATATTTAATAATTTAAACAATTTTTAGAGATGACCGAGTTGCCCTTCGGCTGCTAAGGATTAAAATTATAGCAGCTTGTTTTACTTATTGTATTTGTTAGAATTTTAAATAAATGAATTCCATTTTTCAATGGGTAAAATAAAGGTAAATATTTCCCGTGTGTAATGTTCAGCACGTATCTTGCAAAATGACTAATTTGTTCCTGTTTACAAAACTACATGAACGGCCGAATGAAAAATTTCGACGAAAGCGCAGCACGTGTAAAATATAACGTGGAAAGTTTAATAAGTGTATCATACTCGGTAAAATTAGAAACAGGGAACCGTGAAAAATAAGGGGGATCCGTATCAGCGGTGAATTCGCTTTTTCTCTCGCGTGTTTAGGTTTTATTGTATCAGATTGCATTTCACCGCGCTACTCAGTTTCCGCATTCATAACTCCAATGCTGAAAACTGACGCACGAGGTGTCTATCCGGACAGCAAAAATTTAATTGCACGATCGAATTTCGTGCGATGCTACCCGTTACAAATAATAGAGAACAGTCGTCGCTTCCAACAATACGAGCGAAACTAACAGACCAGCAATAAAATTTTACCGCACCTATTTCTAATAAAGTTTCATTACAATTGCATGGGAAGAACGAATTTTAAATCCAGCAGGAAACTGCAACGTAATAATATAAAATTCCTCTGAATAAAAAATTATGCTATCCTGCGAAGCTCCATGCAAATGCATGTTGTTCTAAATTAATTTACTAAAACGTGAAATGAATGGAAAATTTATTACTCGCTCCGTCGCGCGAAAAATCAAATTAACTACTTTTAAAATAAAATTAACCAACATTTGCAGTCTAGTCATGGTACTGAACAGTTGAAATAATGAAAGTAATAAATATAACAAATTAGTTCCCTTTCGCAACGTGAAATACTGTGTTTGAATTAAACTATAATTAAAACATTAACTAAAATGTTCGTGTAGCTTCATGTAACTTTTACTGACTTTCTGCGACTTTTGATGAAAAATTTTATCGTAAATGCTGACTTACCTGGGTCCAAAGATAACGTGGAAGCATGGAGGTTGGCTTCCGACCTTGCTCTAGATAGAGCTGTAGGTAGGTGCGATGATGGGCCCTGATAAGTACTGCTCGACACGTTTCCGGAAGGCAGCCCAGGTCGAAGTTCCAAGCAAGAGCTGTCCATGCTTCTGGTCTTCCTCAATTGCGAGCTCATCGTAAGCTCTGAACCGCCATTTTCTTCGTCCTCGGGCCAAAATGAAACTTGCTAAACAACAATACAAAGAGAAGGAATCAATACAATCATCTAGTACTCTACGATTGCAACAATGTTACGTGATAACACCAAACCTATTATCGCATTTTTTTCAAATTTTTAATTTTACATTTATTTAAATCATAAAAATGTTTCCGAGGAAATAATTTCTTTATTCTAGCAGACATAATCTTGCAATTTATGTAAGGTAACACGTGTCTACAACTACTAACACGTGTAACACACTGATATGATATCAGTTACTTTTACAGCTCGATAGAATTGCTGGTATTTGTATTTAAATATAATTAATTTTGTATCAAACTCAAGATCATTCAATGATTAGAAGCTATGATGTAATGTAATATATTTAATTTTGATGCAAAATAGTATTTTTCTGCATTAATTGTAAGCAATACGAACTAGATAAAAGTTTATTTCAGTCTTCAATAATTTTAATAAGTCAGGAGCAATCTATTAACTTTTAATTACTCGCATATAATATTCACAATCTTAAAACTTTAAATTTAGCGTTCCAAGCATAAACAAAAATTTTGATATAAGTTGAATACAAATTTACTTATGTTGAAATTATGTAAAGTGCAGTGTAACGAGTTACGTAGAACGTGGAGTGCGAGTAACTGACGGTTAATATTCTTGAATTCTTATAATTTTTCTTCTGTTATAAATTGCTGCTACTAATTTTTGTCTTAGATGCATAAAATTTGCAGTTGAGAATTTTACGAGTTCTGCATTACCACTGTGAGCACTACATCTTTTAGTAGCTGGCGATTTCGTCGCATCTTTTGTACGTGTAGAGTCTCTGTAAGCACTATTTACTACTTTGCAAAGCTAGGTATAAATTTTGAAGAACACACGGGATAACAGTGAGATACAAACAGCATCACTCACTCTAAGTCTGGAGGCGAACATATCTTCCGCGGATTGGGGTAAATATTCCCTGGTAGCAGCAACCTCGCGCCACTTATCAACCGAGGGATGAAGAGCAGCTAACGCGACCTCATGAAAACTCGCATAATGTTTCGCCAAGGAGCATTGTCGCTCGAGAACAAAGCCGTACCTTCTTCGTTCCTGTGTCATCGCCTAGAAAAAAGGGTCAAGAGGCTCAAATTCAAGTCATGCACTGTCGTTAGCCTACTTTTTTAGGCCAATTCATTATTCAATCACCATCAGACTTGAATGCTGTGTCACTTACACCAAAATTAATAACGAAGACTAATTGATAATGGATTAGATTACAACAGATCCAATTTTTCTACCTCAATTGCATCAAACAAAAGTAATACAACATTATTTTAATTTCCGACATTCTTCTGAAGTTTTCGATATTTTAATCGATTACTCGTGTTTGGCATAAACAGATAAATTCTACGACAATTTTCTTTAGTTCCGATCAAAAAATCATTACAAATGAATCGCTTCTTTGTTAGATAATTTTATACAACTAGGGTGAAACATAAAAATATAATTACAAGTATTTGTCTTTTCTAATATTTTCCACAGCCTGTACAAGCCCACAAAATATTGACATGAAAATTATTTATAGAATTATATGATACTATTATATTATATGATGACAATGGTGAATATCATTTATTCTTTAGAGTAATATAAGCGAACTTTATAGACCGATATTTATATAGACTGATTAATTATCAAACCTGATTTGTTTTTTGGAAATTTATCACATTAATATTTGCTGAATTAAATTATCGACTTACAACGTAGAGAGAGGAATCAAAAGTGAAATTAATATGTAAAATTGTAACCATTAATCTTAAAGAGAGGGTAGTTATGAGATAAAATGAAAGAAATCAATTATTCAGCTACACTCTCCATTTAATGGCACGATGAAATTTTGAAACATTCTGCAATCCATTTCTGCTTCGTTCTCCATTTTTGCGTGCCATTAGATAGAGCAAAGGACCGTAGTCTAGTTTTGCTATTTTAACTACAATAGCTATAATAACTACCCTTCAGATCAAAATGTATATAAGGTACAAATTTTACATAACACGTTGTTTCTTATATCTTATCGAATGATTAGTTTACTGATTAATTTTAATTATCCGGCTAACACGTTTTGTATTAAAAGGTTGGAGCCTAAAGATGTCTCCGAAATTATGGTAAAAGCGGATAGAGACGGACAGGAAAAGAAGAATGCAGTTCAGATAATTAGAGATGGGCATACAATACTCTGCCCTGCAAGTTTTCAAGCACATTAATCACTACAGAATTTCAAATCAATTCGATATTTTTTCAAAGTCGGAAAGTCTTAATTTTCTTGAAACTCTTGAAAGTTTTGATCAATATCTTCAGGACTTGTAAGCTTGTCGTCTTTTCCGATTTATCAAGGTCCCCATTTTGAATAATATTTCCAAGTTTTTGGCGGTCAGCTTTAATTTACGTGATAATTACAGAAAACTTTACTTGTGAATCGATGGATTACGTCTAGTTTCGGTTTCAAGACATCCAAGACATTCACGAATTCTAAGTTTCAAATTATATTGAAAGTAGACAAATAGAAATTGATATTATCGGCGCCCTGGTTCGATCATGATTCTACAAACATAATTTGAATAAATACTACAAACGTTGATTCGGGTTGAATCTATTTGTTGGTCTTAAAAATTTTTTACCACACGTTTGAGATATTCCGAATGTTTGGAATATATGAAAAGGGAAAAGGAATTTGTGTTTCGTCCTAGGCCCGCTAGAGGACTCATCAGTAAGGCTATCTAGTCTACAAACATAATTTGAATAAATACTATAAACATAATTTGAATCAATACTACAAACATAATTTGAATAAATACTACAAACGTTGATTCGAGTTGAATCTATTTGTTGGTCTTAAAAATTTTTTACCACACGTTTGAGATATTCCGAATGTGTGGATGTGTGGAATATCTCAAACGTGTGGTCAAAATTTTTTAAGACCAACAAATAGATTCAACCCGAATCAACGTTTGTAGTATTTATTCAAATTATGTTTGTAGTATTTATTCAAATTATGTTTGTAGAATCATGGCGCCGATAATATCAATTTCTATTTGTCTAAAAACAATGTGCGATCGCGAAAAATAATCTTTATGTTGAAAGTGTTACGAATTTTTCGTCATAAATATTGGATCAAAGCGATTCGAAGTGTTTCAGATCCCATCACTACTGATCACCCCCGGACCGTTTGCACGAATGTATACATTTCTGACAAAACGGGAGAGGCAGGTTTAGGCGATTGATGCACCGGTGTTTCGCAGAATGAGCAGGTGCACAGGTGCCATATACTCACGTTTTTCAAGCTCTGCTCACAAAAGGCGTCTAGCTTGGACTTCTCTTCCTCGAGAATTTGCATGTTCTTCAGTTCTTTGTCCATGGCGAGTCCACTCTTGCTGGCGCCCCTCGACTTTTTCCTCTGCTTCTTCATCGTCGCGGCGGCCTTGCTGTACGTTTCGGACCTGGTCTTGTGCTGTTGGAGGAACTTCTTCTGTTCGCTCTGCGAAACGTATTATTTCATTATTCATCGGTCCGTTGGCCGGCTGATAGGAGCCGCCACGGGTCGGACGGATTCGGAGACCCGAGCTTACCTGGACCACCTTCGTGTCTTTCTCTAGGTTCGTCTCGAGGGGAACCAGCAGGTCTACGTAGAACGCCTTCAGCTGAAAGCAAGCAAAACGGCCAGGTTATAGCGAGGGGCTCAAGACACTGGAAGATTTTAATGCCGCGGAAGCGCGGAAAGTGAATTCGAAACGAGCTTAGGTAATGAGGGACTTTCAACGTCTGCCCACGACAACGATGGCGGAGGGCCACCAGCCACTTTCGTTCGCGATGTTGCCGACCATGTTTACGAGCTGTTGTCTGACCTGTTTTTAAGCCGAGCGCCGCAGCTGGGAAAAACGTTCTGATTATTCGAACCGGGAGACTCGTAAAACTTAACGCCGCGGCGCGAACCCGAGGAAACGCTTCTTTCGCTACTTTCGCAGGTGTTTCAGCTGCAGTTTAGTCCGGTAAATTAGTAGACGGCCTAGCCATTTATTGTCTTAAATGCTAGTCTTTCGCCGGTACCACCGATTTTATAACTGTATTTTTCTTTGTTGAAAGTTCATAGTCACATTTATTCCACAGATTATTATAGCAACTTAGCCACTTCCATCTTTATGTATCCGATCTTCTCTGTTATAATTTAATGGAAACGTCTACGTTGCGGTATACGTATAACGTAGACTATCATTAAAGGTTTCCATTCGATTATGGAAATCGTAAAAATGTTTACACTTCCTGCTGAATTTTAAAAATTATTCCTATGTATGTATGTATCTATGTGTGAACGAACCGGTTTTTCAATGAATTGTTAATGCATATCATTCAAGAATAAAATTTATACACATTGTACGCCTCTAATGGTTACATATTGATAGCAGAGAGATTGATCTCAATTTAACAGAAATCGATAATGTACGTACTTAGTGATGTTTGAAATAGTCCGTGGTAAAGATACAATAATTTTATCTGAATGATAAATGAACAGATATTACAGGGTTAATTTGCTTAAGAAGAATTAATAAACAGGAATTTGTTAGCTCGGTTTGAACGAATCCACCGTTGTGTGAAATTCATCGAGACAGTTGTTAATTATATGGGCCGACTGAAATTTCATTGTAAACTCGGTTCACGTACAGTTTGCCTATACATTAACGAGGATTTATGTACCTACGAATTAGCAGCGGTTATTTATGTTTAATAACTACTTCCATTGAATGGACTTTGAAAACATCCGTGGTGAATATTCAGATATATACATGTGTTTCGTATTGAATATTTGGGAATTGCGATAAATATTTTCCCGTTTAACGTATGAAGTCTCTGTTAATCAGCAAAATTGGGGAGCAATATTAATTCTATTTAATATAACGAATATAAAACATTTTCAGCTCAATAAAAATTGTGAGAAACTTTATTTGATCGAGAAGATGTTTACAAGTGTTAGAAAAATATTTTCATGTGTCTATTTGACCCGAAATTTATGCGAATAATTATTTAACGTATGGTAATACAACCAATTTTTAATTTAAATGAATTTCAATAGAGACGAATACTATTAAAATGTTAAAATGGGGCTCCGGTACGTATACCAGTGTTTAAAAACAGTAGAAAAATTAATTATCGACGTAAGCGACACGTATTGCCCACGGAGGGGTAAATTATAAATATAATATTAAATATAATTGAATCATTGCAATTTTAAAGTCCGTTTCGAAAGTCTACTTTTACGAAAATCAGTCTACCATTCTAATTCATTTATTTAATTATTCAAGGGTAATCGTCAAGAACGTTAGATGTTCAGAAAGCGCATCTACAGTGAGCGCAGCTTCAATTAGAGCTGATAAGTAATCTATAGATCGTCACGTATCCGAATCTGACCCGCCGACCGTTCATTAGAAGAAGAAACACGGGATTGATCACGGAAAGGGGGGCGGTGCGCAAGGATAAGAGGTACGGTCGACCGAGCAAAATGCATCGAGAATGCAGCCGGGCTCTTTTCAGTGCATCAACAGTACCACTTCAACTCGTATTTCTCCTCCCTTTCAGCGGGCCGCTTTTCACGGGCAGCGATCGACTGCCGGTAGAAGGTTGCCCGCTCGTGGAAACGTATTTCTGATCGAAATGCTGCCTCTAATCAATGTCCATTAAGCCGCGGAGGGAATGGAAAAAAAATCCCGATCAACCCGTGTCCCGTCGTGTCGGCTCGTCCGCGACTAACGCCGCGCCGCGGATTTCGTTTCGACGACCCGAGTTCCACCGGATGGATTTTCTGATTTTTATTTCGACATGCGTCCCGACAGATTTCCCACGTTGCATCGCAACGAGTGATATGTCAGCCACACATTTTCCGATTGTTCAGAGGAACGATCCTGTCCCTTCCTTCCGCGTTTAACAACGTTAGATTGACAACTTCGACTCCACGGGAAATTGATTCGATCGTTCCGAGCACACTTTGTAATAAAGGAAAAATTCTTATCGGGGAGATTACGATAACCGTGGCCCCCCCCCAAAATTATTTTGAACAATTCCATGACGGTAGAAGAAAACCCTGGTACTCGGGGAAAAATTTATCTCGAGAAACCATTGTGATCGTAAACAGAATTCGATCTGGCCATTACAGTCTTAACTTCTCTTTAGCGAAAATCAATGTGGTAAACAACTCTGGCTGTTCATGTGGATATGAGGCACAGGATATTGATCATATATTATGGCAATGTCCTATCTATGATACTCATAGATTAAAATTTATATATAACCTAAGATTACGGGGTTTTTCTCTTCCCATGTCATGTAATGTTTTACTCCACAGACCTACAAACAGTGTATGTAAAATCTTATGTTCCTTTCTGGATAATTGCGGATTATGTATACAGGGTGGTCCACCTAAGTAAGGCCACCTAAATATCTCTGCAGGTTACTGTGGTGCAACAAATATTTATTACGTAACATGCATGGTGTCCATGGACCAATATCTGACAAGAATATTTTTGTCCTAAGGTCATTGTTTTCGAAGTTATCAAGGTCATCGGTATTTTTTGATTCATAACTACATTTTTTTTATTGCATCGTGTAGCTGATGGACAAATAAATTCAGATATGTAGAGTAACAGGACCTTGAAATGACTTTGATATTCGGTTGCTCGGTGCAACGAGATGAGTCATTTCAAGGTCATGTTACCATGCATATCTGAATGTATTTTTCCATTAGTTACACGATATAATTTTTAAAAAATGTAGTTATGTTTCAAAAAAACATCGATGACCTTGATAACTTCAAAAAAATGACCTTAGGAAAAAATATTCATACCAGATATTGGTCCATGGACACCATGCACATTACGTGTTTGTTGCATCACAATGACCTGGAGAGATATTTAAGTGGCCTTACTTAGGTGGACCACCCTGTATAATGTCACGTACTGTTAATATGTCATTTACTGTAACGATTAATGTCATGTAATTATTACTTTAACCACACATTAGTTAATAAGATTTCTCGTAATACTGTGTATGTAATACTGATTGCAGAATAAACTCTTATTTGAGGTTCCTATTGCACAAATAAAAAAAAAACCGTGGCCCCTACTTTGAAGGTTACATTTGTGTTCTTGGGATCATTTTAAGAAAAAAATGTGTATCTAACAGGTAGCCAATAGGCTCCATTTAGTAAAGTAGATTTCTTGTTTTTCATAAAACTGCAAATATCTCGGAAACTATGCGAGATATGGCAAAATATCAAGAGACATTTTTTGTAGATAATTAAATTTCCAATAGTTTATGTTCTATGACATTTTTCTATCAGCTGCGCAGTTTCCGAGTATATTTATATTTCCGTGAATTTGCAGAACAATTGCCTCTCCCCCGAAATAATAATCGGTGGAACGTAAAGACTTCGTTCTGAAAAGATCAAATTCTGGAAGACATCTACAATGGGAAGATTATGTAAACAGAGTGAGTTAGGGTTAGGTTACGAGAGGGGGCCGACCACGCATACGAAAATCCAGGGGTAGTAGTAGTAGTAATTTCAAATGAATATTTTTCGTGAAAAATGGACTTTTAACGTTTCTTATAGGAAATTCGATTTCCTACAAAAAAAGGTCTCTTGATATTTTGCCATGTCTCGCATAGTTTCCGAGATATTTGCAGTGTTATAAAAAACAAGAAATCTACTTTACCGGCTAAACGGAGCCCATTGGATACTTGTTATATACAGTAATTTCTCAATCGTAGTCCTCGGTCGCCTCTGCAATCAAACTACTTAATTTTCTTTTTTTTAAATGAGATTTTACTGGCTTATTCCTGGCATTTTTCTGATTACAACAATACCAAACACGATATAATTCCAACTTTATTTAGTGGTTTAATCGACGATGAAAGTTTTACTTACAAGGAAGGACAGCGTGTTTGATCTATGCCGGCGACGGCGACTCTTCGCGTCTCTTTCTTTCCAATACGCTCTTCTTCGTTGCGTTCGAAACTTTCATCGTCGATTAAACCACTAAATATTGGCCAAATTATATCGTGTTTGGTATGATTTTAATCAGAAAAATGCCACGAATATGTTGGTGAAAGTTCCATAATGATATCATCGAAAATAAAGAAGCTAAGGTCTTGGTGTTTTGCTGTGCCGGCGACGGGGACACGCTTCGGCCACGCGATCCTATTTCATTCTGTCCTTCTCTACGTTCGGCTTGTCGTTTGAAGTCTCAGCGCGGTAGGGTAGACGCAGTCATAAATCAAAAAATAGCCACCCTACTTGATCGTAGTCCGTTCATAACACGGGTGTTGGGACTACGATTGAGAAATTACTGTACACATTTTTTTCTTAAAATGATCCAGGGAACACAAATATAACCTTCAAAGTAGGGGCCACGGTTATCGTAATCGTGCCTTCTTATCGATCGAAAAATTGAAATATAAATTATAATTACGATATCGGCGCCAGGTTCGATCCTTATTACTATAACACTTCCACGTTGCTTTTCTTCAGACGGTATTCCAGGATTGCAAAGGTGCAGGATTCGCGTTCGTATTTCTCGATAATACAAAAATGGCGTGTTCCAATAGTCAGAAAAGCTACATAAAAGATCGATCGAGAGCACTATCGTCTTCAAAAGTCCTATTTGATTGTTTACGAGCCGTAATTCGTATTATTTAACACACACTTTCACACACGTTACACACATCCGACAGGCACTCACCATATAATTCTTAACAATTCGGATATTCCATGTCGTTTTGATATTATTACACACACTTCGGCGAAATTAAAGGGTCACTGATCGAATAACTTCTTCGTCGAGCCACACGGTCTTCGTCACGAAGCAATCCGTTCACTACTACTCAATCGTGTCACATAGTAGGTGATTGTCACCGCCCACCACAGGGTAAAAAAGAAGTGGGAGAACAGGCCAAATGTGGTTTGCGGACCACGAGTCGGACAGGACTGCTTTATAACGTCGTCTTTACTTATTTGGAAAGATAAGGGCTCCATGTTCATGTCCTTTATCTCTTTGCAATTGTATTCTTTTAATAAACGATTTCTATCTATGATTCTTGTCTATGTATGAACATGAATTTTCTTTTGTACAAAGGTTTTTTATGCTCCACTACTTGTATCAACATTTAAGTAATTTTATAGAAAGGCGACTAAAGTAACTTTAGTTCCTACGGTTCAATTCGCAAATTAACTTCGCTGACCGTTGGGGAGTTATTACAGGTGCTTTGCACAACGATGCTGATGGATTGAAGCGGCCGTAGAATCTTCGAAAGTGAAGTCGACTAGCTGACTGGCCTGCATTCCACATCTTCCTTTTTTTTTGAATGTTTGTACAGTTAATGGAATTGGCTGCAAGCGGCGAATGCGTGAGCGAAAGAAATTGGAGGAACTTTTTAAGATTTAATGTTTTCACTCGCCGACTCGTCGCAACTGAAGAATTCGATATGAATTTCATATATTTCGATCCTTCCAATTCGGTTTTTATTTTATTTATTACAGGCGTGTTGACAATAACTACGGAAATAAACCTTCGCGCCGATATATTACATTTATTACATTCCTGATGATACAATTCGAGGAATTCCAATAAAGCGGACTGAAAAAGTACAAAGGGTTACAAAATATTAAATGGAACGAGAATTAACACATTTGCCACGTTGGTTATGCGAGGAGATATTCTTTAATTAGATTGTAAAAAATTAATTTTCGTAATTTTGATAATCACCAGATTGCGGATATAATTCTATTTGACATATTACACATTTTACATATTTAAAAATGCTGACGTATTAAAAATTCTGATAAGAGTCGACGTCTGTATCTCAAAACATACTCTATAATAAAATGTATAACTCGTGCAATTTCAATTATTTTTACTTAAAACAAATACCTAACTCATATGCCTCAAACACTCCTAAATACATGTGCAAAATTCCACTACAAACATTTGAATAGCACTGAAAAAAATTCCAGAATGGCTTTGAAAAGCAGAATACCCCTCGAGGAGAGAAGAAAATAGAAAACCACTGATTAACTGTGGGAATCGCAGTTGTGCATGAAACCGGGTAGAATGGCGTTACTTTAGGACGACCATGACGGCCAGGAAACGAATCACCGAATTTTCCCAGAGCTCCGTGACTCTGGAATGCGATGCAAAATTTCTTGAAGCGGCGTCGGCGCATGCACGACCGATTTTATTTAGGCGTTTGACAGTTTTACGTTCAGCTTTCTCGTCGGCGGCTGTATAAAAGTACACATCCTGTTATTTATTTGTCGAGGCTATTCTTTTTACCACGCTTATGTTAGCTTGCCGTGTCGTTGTGTTGTTGTATGCGCCAAATCTTGTAATCGAATTTTAAACCAATTTCCGATCACCTAGAGACTTGAGACTTTAAACATAGCTCAGAATTGGATGATAATGCAATATTACAAAAAAATTTTTTTTAACCTGTGCGTTTAGGTGATAAAAAAATTTTCATATCAATTTCATATCATGTCATTGCGATGAACGATCCCCACTCCGCGCGACAACGCTCCCTACTCCACCACCCGTTCCCACTTTGACTCATTCCCACTCCACTGACCAACTTCGCACCGAGGGAACTCACAAGCGTGGTTTTTAAAAAGTATTTTTTACATATTAACTTCCCGATTCATAGGGAAGTTACTGTAATTTTTCCCTTTGATCCCCCGCTACCAGGAGAGCAACGTGTGCGTGAACGCATGTGTTCCGTCCCACAAGAACAGTACACGTGGGTTTCTTTCAGACAGTATTTATGGTACGTTCGTGATTAAAAATCTTCTCCGAAGATTAAGTAAATTAGGGTAATTCGGCGACGATTCGAGGCATTGCCAGATGTCTAGCTTATCGTACTCTTTAAGGACAACGTGCCATAACACTGTCCGTCCGAACGACCATCCGTGACAGTTTCAAATTAGGGTAACTGCACCAGTGAATGAACATTTAAGAAATTGTTCAGGAAAATATTTTATTAAAAAAAAAACTATGTGAATTAAAGGAATCTCATATATGCCAAATAGCTCCCTATACTTCATTTGTCAAAAATAAATGAACACAAATACAATGAAATTATTATTATTCTTCTTTATTAAACGTTAAATCAAAAATATGAAAAATACCAGTCAATGAACACTACATTCTAGTAATTGAATAATGCTAGTCCAATCAATGAACAAAATTACTAAACAATATTCTCCTATTTATTTAACTCTTTAATCACAATTTTATCGCTAGTATGCCGTCCGGGTTAAAATTTGTTGAAATATACAAAAGCGTTCATTTACTGGTGCCCGTTCATTCACTGGTGCAGTTACCCTACCGAGATCCGTCGTCGATCGATTCAAGTATCGCTTCACTCGTCCTTCCCAAAACTTCTTCGAAGCTATAGGAAGGAGATTTAAACAGTCACAGTGTGCTGTTTGGCAAATGCTGTTGTAATTTTATGTCCCTTGTGGGTCGGAAGCGTGAAAGAAAAACACCTCAGTTTAATACTGTAATTTAATGAAGCACACATAGAATAGAAAAATGATAGAATTTGTACGTCTGTTCGCGTGAACAGCCAATACCGGTCTAACATCGTATATCATAGGTAGCAAATAATTGCGTATAGGTACACGGCAGGTGTCAGTACATACGTCTAGTACATAAGGTAAGTAGCAGTGCCTACATTACCGACAGACTTGTCGTTATTACATTCAACAAATGCAACTTTCGGCAGGAACCAATCAGTGCATTTTCTGTCTCATCGCGTGAGGAATGGAAGTTCTCCAAAACCACGCTCCCGACAAAACGCTGCAAATGACGTTCCCGTAAACGTGTTTTGATTCGCAAACTCGTGTATTTAATTAAGCAGTTCGGTAACCGGGGCCCTTTTGCGTAGAGAGGAAAAAAAAGAACGAACGAAAGGTCGGTGAAATTTTAATGCCGCGTACCTACGGAAGTTTTACAACCGAGTTTACGATCTGTTTCCGGGTTTACCGTCGAGTTGCTTATTTCATTGTTCGGCCCCCCTCCTTTTCGCCGTTCCGAGGCCGGACGAAAGAGGAATCCGGCGTTACGCCTTTGTTCTTTCCGATCCTGATCCCGATCCCAGTCCCGGTGCTCACCGATTTCCACTCGAAAGCAGAAACCCGTGGAATTCTTTTCGAACTTTTGGCAGTTCGCGCTCGTGCTATACAACCAACCCGTACCAAAAACAATAACAATAGAGAACCATCGTTGTCCCGAATTCGAAGCTTCCCCATTATACTGTTGTCGATTGTTATGTATCAAATATGCTTTGTTATTGATTCTTTGTTACAATTTATTTAATGAATTGGAAACTAGTCGGTTCCATTTAGTGTACTTTAAACATTTTGAAACGTAGTCAATTTATTATTTGAATTGGCAATTAGTTGGTTCCATTTGGTGTAGTTTAAACATTTTGAAACAAACTTTCGTGTTTACGGTTACTCATTGCGTGAGAAACAATTTCTTCCCGACAATTTTCAAGTTTGTAAAAACTATTACGAATTCTAAATAACATGGGAATGTATACAACATATCAAAGCATAAGATGACAATAGTACAGCAACAGCCTAGATTGATTCGAAGCTTTACAAATCCAGTTTTTTACATATTTTAATCCTTCTTTTTGTACACAATAAAATATCCAACGACGTGAACTGCCTAGTCGAAAATTAAAATTTCGATAGAACGTATGTAACACCGAATATTAATGTGACGTGAATATGTGTTATGGAAAATAAAAAATGTTTGAAATTGTATTAATCTCTTTCTACGACTGTAGATATTTAAAATCATTTTCTTTCCTGACATATCGATTCTATGCATATTAGTCTTGCTACATCCCATCAACTGATATCAACCTCCCTTAGGAAAACCGTAGTTAATATTCCACCAGAAGATAAAATCCATAGATAATTTCAGAACTAAAGTTTTAATTTCCTCGTAGGATCCATTAAATCTCATTCCACCTCGAGATTAATTCCAAAATTGGTTAAATTTCTTGGAACTTCGGTGCGTGTTGAGGTGGCACTTAACATGTTAAACAGCTCAGTAAGAAATTCCGAAAAAGCAGAATCCTAAATCGATGCTAAATCGAAACAGCTTCCGCAGCGAATCCAGCAGAACAACCCTGGATTACAGATTCACCGTATCGCCATGCCTTAACAAAGAAGAGCATCCCTTACTCTAAACGTTTCGCCGTGGCATTTCGGATGCCAAGATTCCTCCGAGTCTCGTCTCTCCTCCCATCGTGAGCTCGTTTCTCGCGCGAAACGTTTGCTAGAGGATGGATGCAGGAATGCGAGCTTTTCAAGACGGATGTGAAAATCCAGCATAAAAAGCCAGCAGCAAAGTCACGGACCTTCGAAACCGGCGAAACGCACGGGCAAACATCCTCCGGTCTCTCTCACTTTCTCTCTCGGTATGTCCGTCCGTCCCTTTCTCCCTTATTCCGGCGCTGGTTCACTTTCTCTCCCTCCAACTGTGCAAATTTGAACGGCTGAAAATTCGCGTCAGCGCTCTCTGGAGCAGTCCGTTCCTGGTTTCCACCGAAGCTCGACATCTGACCAGCCAGAACCGGATGGCTCGCTTTCATCGAGCCGAATCCCGGCAACTTCCGGAACCCCGTGCACGTCAATGGAGCGTCTAACGTTCCACGTACGCGTTGCAATAGTCATTAGACGAATCCACAGATATTTTCGACCGTGTTTCACCGCCGACCTTTCGGTTGCAGCGGCCAGCCAGCCAAGTGCCGGCGGAGTTGATTTAATTCTTCGCTTAGTAACCGAGGAGGATCGACAAGTACCCAGCACAGTTTTCACCAGCTCTAGCTCGACGAGGCTTCGAGCTTCCATTTTTTTCTCCCTCGTTCCAAAGAAAGTTCGAGGCTGGTTTATTGGCATAAGCACCGCGGATGTATCCAGTTACGCGAACTATGGGAAGTCGGTAGGCCAGGAAGTAGGCCAGGAAATAATAAAGTTTCGAGGGTTATTGTTAGTCGGGGATCCGTGAAACTTGGCTCCTCGCTGGGTTTTTCTCATTGTTCAATTTTTGTTGGCGGCTCGTTGCTGCTGCTGATATGTTGTTGCTGAACTAATATTTTTAAAAGTAAAAATGTTTCTGTTGGCGATTAACGTTTGCCTACCAGGGTTATCGTAATCTTGGTCATATGATAATGTTCGAAATATCTTTCTATGTAATTATAAAGATGACCCGCCCGCGGGTTAACCCTTTGCACTCGGAGCTATTTTCTACTCGAAAATCAAACGTTTCTTCTGTAATATATCACCGTGTGGATGACTGAATGCTTGTAATATATCACCGTGTGGATGACTGTTTCTATCATATGTTTATTTGTTATATATAATTTTATTGATTTGTGTTATATATAGTTCTATTGATTTATACATATGTAACGTTAAGGCTTTTGTTAACAAATGTATGTTTCGTTCAGCTTTTGTTAAATAAAACAGTTCTCTGCGAGCAAGCGACAGATAACAACGTGTTGTGTCGAACCTCCGAGTCTCCTTACACTTCTGACCTGGAATATTTCCATTTTCTATGATTTTTTTATGTTTATGTTTTTTATGAGATGTTTAGTAATTGGTTAGATACCGACATATCTGATAATGTGAACAATATTTTAAGTAATAGTACAGCAATTTTTAATGACGTTTTAGATGCGCCACTCGAGTACTAAGGTTTAATAACACAGCTTTCTCATAGGAAAAGCACTGTAGAAATTAAAGGTGGCTCTATGAATCACGATCTTTGATTCCAATTTATTTGATTTGATTTCCATGTGCACGAGGGGGAGGAAGAGTTTTTTAAGAACGACGTTCCCGTCAACACTTTCGATTGGATTGCCGTGGCCCGGGACGCCGGTGCTATTCGCGATGACAGAAAAAGGGAAAACAAAGCTCGCAGATTGGCTTCCTTCCAGCAGGAGCGATTCTTCGGCAAGCAAGCCGACAATGCCGGTACAAAAAACCTGCCGTATCATACCTTGACAAAAAGACCTCGAGACTCCCTAATATATTGACTCACTTGTTTTTCGCTGATTCATACTCCGCCGTCGCAGGAAACGATTAACGAAACTCTGGAAATTCATCGCAGCCGCTTCCGCCTGGCTCGTTCCAGGAACAGCCGTGTAACGTTGGCCATTCGATCGCTAAAGCGGACCTGACAAAGGTGCGATGTGTATAATGAAGTTCGCCTGTACTTTGCAAACTTTTCCGTCACGGAGAGTTCATAGACTCGCGGAACTTCACAGGCAGTCGCGACAGAGCGTCGGAGAAGGGACGTGCTTTGAAACCTTTTAGAACCGTGATCATTAAATTGGTGACTTGTTGCTGAAAGGGTCACCCATTTCTGGCCGTCGATCATTTCGAGACAAACACGGGCTCGAGTTCTGCTCGTCTTGTTAACGAAATGAATGTTGGATGTTACTAGTTAAGCTTCACTTTTAATAATACTCTGTCCTAACTTCTACGTTTCTTTCAAAGAGATACGCGTGTAAGTCTGCAACCTTAAATTGTCATTATGCGCAGAAATAAAAAAGTTTTAAGAAGTGCATTCTCTATTTTTTCACCTAATTCCTACCAATTAGAATCTCTTCAAAGTCTATTTTTCATATCCTTTAATAAATCAATCCTTTGGTTCAATTTTACAAACGTTATTCTGATTTGAACACATGCCAAAAAATGGAAATTTAATCGAAATCAATTAATTTCTTATTAATTTTAAATGAATGAAATCATTATAAACAGACACTTAATGTAGATTTTCCTTTTCTAATAGATACTGATTGAGAATAAAGGAGTTAATACTGCTTTCTTGTGATGACACTACGGAAGTCGCACCATTTTATGAATTCCTTCCAAGATCGAAGGTATCCAGAAAACCTCTTCAATAAATTCCTTGACCTAATCCTACCAATTAGAATTTCTTCAAAGTCTGTTTTTCATATCCTTTAATAAATCAATCCTTTGGTTCAATTTTACAAACGTTATTCTGATTTGAACACATGCCGAAAAATGGAAATTTAATCGAAATCAATTAATTTCTTATTAATTTTAAATGAATGAAATCATTATAAACAGACACTTAATGTAGATTTTCCTTTTCTAATAGAGACTGATTGAGAATAAAGGAGTTAATATTGCTTTCTTGTGATGACACTACGGAAGTCGCACCATTTTATGAACTCCTTCCAAGATCGAAGGTATCCAGAAAACCTCTTCAATAAATTCCTTGACAACCGATTTGCAACCACCCTCCAGTTCTAATTTGCTTACCACACGTTGAAATGTTTAACAATCCCGATTGTGACAAACAATGTTATCCCGTTTTCTATGCGTCATATGAATGCATCCCTGAACGAGCTTGCTCCCCCGTGGCGTTGGCACACTCGGCAATAGGGTTTGTAAATACATTTCTAACAAGGAACAAACAAGCAGTCAAAGTGGTTCGAGGCTGAAGAATGATTCGATTGAAAAAATTTGCGTAGGGTCGCAGTGAATAAGCAGCATTGAACACCATAGAAGACCCTCCGCGTCGCGACCTTTCACCATGGCCCATTGGATTCTCCTCTAATCTGCGCGAAAGGGTCCATCGTCCCTTCTCCGCTCTTTGCGGGCGATCGTTTCACCAGAACGCAACGGCTTTAAAAGGTTCAAAAGGTAATGCAGGCTGCTCGAATTTGAGCCAGACCACTCGAAGGATTCATCTTCGCTTCCTACCCCTTTCGCCATTCTCCGAAAACCCTTTCCTCGCCTCCCCCTCGGCAATCCACTTAAGAACATAAAGCTGTTCGCCGGCTGGCTGCTTTCTTTCCACCCGTGAGGATTCCAGAGTCGAAAATGCTCAGGCTATGCAGTTCTACCGGTCGAAATGCTTTGGTTTTGTCATTAATCGCGATCAAGAATCTTCCTCATCTGGACAAGACCATTTTTCAGATCAAACGTTAAATTCTTCCTAAAGGAAAAATTCTTTTCGATCGAAAAATTGAAATATAAATTATAATTGTGATATCGGCGCCAGGTTCGATCCTTTTTAGATACACATATTTAAATATTTAACTTGCACATTTGTTGTATCTAAAAAGGATCGAACCTAGTGCCGATATCATAATTATAATTTATAGTTAAATTCTTCTCGATCGAAAATTAGTAATATAATAAATTGAATGATATCGACGCTAGGTTCGATCACTTTTAGAAAAACAACAAATGTGCAATTATTTGAACATAATTCTAACGTTTCGATCCCTATGTGGATTTTCGGATCATCTGCTTCATTATTTCGGAAGGCTTAGTGGGACGGCAAACCAATTCAGCAACCATAAACACAGGTAACATTAATTTATTGATCAGGTACTGCAACAAGCTCGTATGCACTATTGGGTCAACGTTCGAACAGTCTTATCATACGTCTCAGCGTGTGCAAAAATTAGATAGAATTAATGCAATTTATTCAATAAAACGAAATTTGAGAAATTAAGGTTTATGGTGACTCGTAGTTTTGACATTTGAATTCTCTTGCGACCGTTTTCAGTTCATTAATTTCACAATTATTAAAATAATAAAAATTATTTCATAAGAAATGAGTGTATAGATAGCTCTAGTGGATGGCGTATTATAATAGGAGCCGAACTAAGTCTAAATAAAAAAATAAAATCAATCTTGTCATTTATACAAGGGAAGATCATTAATTTCACAATTATTGAAATAATAAAAATTATTTCATAAGAAATGAGTGTATAGATAGCTCTAGTGGATGGCGTATTATAATAGGAGCCGTACTAAGTCTAAATAAAATCAATCTTGTCATTTATGTAAGGGAAGATCATTAATTTCACAATTATTGAAATAATAAAAATTATTTCATAAGAAATGAGTGTATAGATAGCTCTAGTGGATGGCGTATTATAATAGAAGCCGTACTAAGTCTAGATAAAATCAATCTTGTCATTTATACAAGGGAACATCTACCAGTTACTTTTAAGCCTCGGTAGGTTCAGTGCTAAGGAAGCCAGTTTAGTATACACACTTCACTCTTGTAAAAGTTAATATTTAGAATAAACAGCTGTGTACGTGAGCATAGGTGATAAAGTAGCAAACGAGTTTTCAGAGCAGCTGGTGACAACAGTTAAACTTCGAAACTGTATTCGCGAATAAAATTCGCTTGGGCTTCTCAACTTTGTACATCGAGGACTTCTTGCCCAATGAAATGCAAACCGATAGTATCAATAAATTCACCTCGTAGTTCACTGATATTACAAAGTTGGTATCGTGCAAGAGGTCCCAGTGGAGCCAACATGCTAAACAGATAGATTCCCTGAACCAACCTAGTAATATACGAGAGTTTTCTTTCAGGTTATTCCTTTCATAATTGTTTGTTTTTCTTTTCAGAAGATATTTTATTTTTATATAAAATGGGTATGGGAACAAACGTTTATGTAAAAGATTTGGAACACCGGGGCGTTTAAATTATTTTCTTCAATTGTGAATGATGTTGTTCGCGTTGCAGTTAGGAGAATGTTAAAGATATAGTTAAATACTTTTCATTATCATTCATTCTTCCATCCGATTGTTACGATATTTTGGAATCTACATAATTGAAGTATTCGTATCACTGAAATAAACCAATTTTGTCTTTGTAATTTTGCTCCTCGATTAAGGATCTTATTTGCAACTGTACAATTGGCTGTTTGGATCACGAGTACCAGAACCTCTGACAACACGTGGTAGGTATCACTAGTGTGCCACGAACGAGATTATAATGAGACCAGAGTCGTCTGATGAGGGCAGGGAGCACGAATTGAGGGGAAAAACGCGTTACGTGACCGAAACGCGACATAGTGCGGCGTTAGAACGGTCGAAGTGGACAAAAGTTTGTTCTGGAGGAATTCTTACAGCAAATTTCACCCTGATCACGAATATACCATATATTAAGGGTACCTGAATAGTGTTTAACAGCTTTTCCGCAAAAAACCGTTCTTTTCGTATATTCGCGATCAACGTGAAATTTTCTATGAGACCTCAAAGTATCTTTCTTTCGTTTCGGATCACCTTGTAGATACCAAGTGATAGGAACAAGGGTCATTTAAAAAATATTACTCTTCAATGCATCATCAACACAATGAAGAAACATGAACACGAATAAAATTGAATTTCAAATAAAGTTTTCTAAATATCATAACATTAATCACAAAAAATTGCTATTAAGTTTTATCACCAAATCTGCATTTTTGAGGTTTCTGTTGATTTCTACACAGAAAAAAGATCACAGTGCCGTTCAAAGGAGTTTGAAGCCATAAATTTTTACTGTATTTGTGAAATATTATTGTTATGAAATCGACTCATATCACAACCCCAGAATATTTCGGGTCGAAATTGAGAAAAGCTTATCTGAAGATATTAACGTCGATAAAACGTGATTCTAACTTAGTGTTTCATTATTTCTACAAAACTAGAAAAAGTGGATATTCCTCACCTTCTGTTGTATACCAACGATAAGATTCTCTCTAGCATTAGTAATCACTCATGTAATCTAAACGTTTCAGTTCGTCTCTCTATCTTCAGTTCGTCATTCCATCTACCATTACTCATCTTTGAACTTTAACCCCATGATTGATCCCTTACTGACCATTAGACCTAAAACAACCCCCACTTTACAGAACCAAAAACCTATATTTCCCGCTGATTTCTTCCTCTCGGAGCATTCTTTTCTCAGTCTTCATTCGCTTCCGATCAGTCTCTTACCGAATCTTGTCTAGACTACTAAGATCTTTTGTATATCGTCCGTAGTTTGTATTTCGTTTAGAAATTGTACTTAATAAATATACTTATATTGAGTATCCGGAATACAACACTTCTTTGATACCTTTCATATTCAAAATTTGAAGAAAGAACACAAAACAACGTTCTTGCTTAAAAGAAAGTCAGTAGCTGATTGATTCTACCATTCGTTGTCATCATTTTAGATTCTGAGCACCTGTTCCACATACAAGAGGTACCTCTGAAGACATTAGTAAAGCCAAACAAGGTGCGGAGATTAATTGCATTTTCGACTTTTGTCCATATGCGGCCGTACTGTGCGCAGCTTAGAAGCTGAAGCTAGAACCTCACTGTGCAACGAGCGGGGTTCTACTGTAATGGAAAAATCGAAGCCATCCAACCAAAATATTAAATACAATACAATCTTTTCGAAGGCGGCGCAAAATTAACAATTTTCGACATTGAAAATAATGAAAATCCTTTAATTTTTTCACATGCTTTCACATGTTAATATATCTTCTCTTCCAACCTACTGATTTCCAAGTCCACCATATTCCAATGAAATCATAATCAGCAACGTCTGTGATTTTAAATATTTTCAATTTTGTGCCGCCTCCGAAAAGATTGTATTGTATTTAATATTTTATTTTAATCAATTGTATTAACAGTTGGTATGTATTCATAGCAATCAAAAGGAAATTATTTCATACTTTTTTTAGTGAAATTTTTTAGTGCGTTTCGAAGTCGGTTTAATTTTTTTTTATAAAATTTTTTTATTTCACACTTCTTAGTAGAACGAGTAGAATTTGTAGAACATCGTAGGATGGTTTTTGGGTCTTATTGTTGTTACAACAATAGTTATTAACAAAAAATTTTGCATACGAGTCCGCAAAGAAGTGAGACATTTTATGTCTTTACTTTGCTCCCCCCACCCCCTCCCGCTGCCGCTTTTCTTCCTTTGCTGTCCTATATGATTTAGTCAAGTGTATAGGTCAATTGAGAACATACGTCTTACGTCATGTGGAAAGATTTATTTAAAACAAAAGTAACCTATCAAAAAGTAAAGACATAAAATGTCAAAAAGTCCATTCGATCAAAAGTTATAAGCAGCAACGTGCCCTCTCTCTCTCACTCTCTCCCTCGCTCTGACTCTCACTCTCTCTCTGTCTCTCTCTCTGGAAGGTTTTAGATCAAACCGCATTGGAAATTTTCGTGACACTTTTCGGTAACGCATTTTTCTGCTATGTGCCAAAGTAAAGACATAAAATGTCAAAAAGAAGCCATCGTCGTAAACAACTGGTCAATGAAAACGGGCCCTTCATTGGCAGCCACGGAAAAAAACTGGCCGTGAACCGTGTCTCATTAGTCGTCACCGATAACTTCCAAATAATCCTCTAACTTCTGTTATCGTTCTACGATGGAACTATGTCGACAGCGTGCGGCTGAAAAAGGTTCGCCGTGGCTGGCTGAAAGTTTTCATCACGGGGCGACTTTTCCCTTGGGAAGTCGCTTGCCAGTTCTGACAGTAACTACATATCGAGTCGGGTTTTCGGTCTTTCTCTATCCTTTGTCCCATCCCTCTGTCCCAGCTTGCCCGCTCGCTGCCTCGCCAGCGTTCGCGGCTACGAATTACACGTCACAAGGACCATATCTCAAAAGTTTCTCCCGCGCGATACTCCCCGGAGAAACAAACGGAGCCATCCGACCCGGCAATACCCGATCAATCGATGACAGGTACTCTTTTGTAACAATGAACGCGCGCGCACGGGATACAGAACCGGAAGAATCTCATGGAATTTTCATCAACTTTTTCGCCCGTTCCTGCTCGCCTCGGCTACACGCCAACGGTGATGGCATTAATGAAAACGGACACGATGATAGAAACTTCGGAAATTGTAGACTTTCTTGTGTTACGCTCCAGTTACACGTGACGCGTCTTGATCCCGTGCCTTATACGAACCTTATTTGACAGATCGATTAACCCCGCGAGACATTAATCATAGAAAAATTTATAAAACCATTGTAAAGATCCGAAAATTATTTGAACATAAGACGTCTGATTCTCGAGAAATTGAAGATATGTAACCTATCGCAATTTCATAAAAATAACAGTAGACTTGGACTCGTTTGAAAGTTTGAGATTTTACTTTCGTGTAGCATTTGAGTTCCTCCAAGATACTTTTGAGTGATATTGTAGATGAGAAATTGAAATAATGTGATAATTGAAGTAATGAATAAGATATCTTTAAAACGCGGTTGACACGTAAATTTTATTCGATACAGAGATCAAAAACTCTGAGAAACTTTAAAATTGTTTAATAAATTTTTAAACATACACCTGAAACTTTTAATTGCATTACATGGATCTTCATTACTAAATGATATATTTTAATACGAAAATATTAGAATATTAATATGATTTAATTTTAATAGGAAAATATTATAAGATTAATACGATTTAATATTAATTTTAAAAGAAACTGAAATATGAATTTTAATACCCAGGCCTATCGTTTGTCAAACGATTTTTACAGAAGTTCAAGATTATTTTCATAACCCACTTCCCGCATTTAAACGCACATTTTTTAAAATTTTATTCGCTCGATGAAAGCTCGTAATTTTCCGAGCTTATTCTTCTGCTAATAACGACCATTCCACGTAGAAGTCGGAAGCGATAAAAATGCTAACGAAGTTTTCATAGTCCAAACTCAATTCTGACGTTTTTGTTTCTAATCTGCTCTGACTCTTTTACCGTGTTTCTTGTTTCGCAGAATATATTCAAATACTTTATTCAACATCCGGTTGAAACATTCGATCGCGACGGGGTACACGATTAAACGCGGTGAAAATAAATTATGCAGCTGTATGCGTTTCATATTCCTGACATAATACTCGCGCAATACGTATTAATATTTATTAATGTTCTCTCGCGAAGATCAGTTTCATTCCGCTATAATTTAATCAATACGCAAGAATTTTTCGTGGACAATAATAAGATGGCGTCGATCATAAAGAGACTACGAATCTTCATTTAAAAATAAACATTTTTAGAAAATAGAAAATAATTAGAAGATAAGGTAAAGGTACTAGTAGTTGACCAGTTAAGAGAAGTTTTTCACGCGAACAATAGTAACCATTTACACTGTCATTAAATAGCACGAGTTGATGTCTGAAGACACTACAATTATGTACCACGACCACTTTTTAAAAAAAAGTTTACTTATACAAATTTAAGAAACACATTTAGAAATTCAGTAATTGCTTCAGAAGTTGATCACACGTGAAAATGAAAAATCTAGTAATTGGCCTCCTATTCGTTAGTAGTTGACCACTTATACTAGAAAGAGGGTTAAAGCAATAATGTTGGGAATCATTTTACTATCATTTAGTTTCAACAATTTCCAGCACAAATTACAATTAAAGAATGAAATAAGAAATAAAACAAATCAATTCCATAAAAAGTTTAATCGAGGAACAGAGTAGACGTTGCAAGTTAATAGAGAATAGTATTAGAGAAATTTAACCAACAGATTTATGGCATCCGAGGTTCACTTTCATCAAAAGTGTACAGATTATAAAAATCTTATTTTTTATGTTTTTCTATAAAATGGTCAACTACTCGTTCATGGTCAACTACTGGTACCTTTACCTTAAATAAAAAGAAATAGAAAATAATTTTTTTTTTAAGTGTTTAATAACTTGAAAATAATATAACAGTATTTTTTAAATCTTCTAATGTTTCTACTCTTTTAAATTACAGATACTGTTAAAGCTACTCATTTTTGTAATAAAGGCATGAAATCCACTGTCTAACGATAAAGGATCAGAACGGAAAGCATTACCTAATTTGGCTGGGGGGCTAGGAAAATAGAGAACCGGCGCGGCGGGCAACAGTAAATAAATTACTGGGGAAAATATTCAAAAGAATCTCCTCCCGTTATAACAAGATTTTCCGTCCGTTCATGGCCTTGAAGATTGAGAGCCAATTTGACCTCTTTCCATTTTCAACCCTCTACTGTTCTCATTGCAGTCTCCTCCGTTCACTCGGCGGCGTCTTACACCGTAGTCGATTTTCAGTCGCGAAGAAAAATGCGATAACGCGTCCGATGCTTTCCAGGTATTACCCTTCCAAATTGAATTAGTCCTCTCGATCAGGGGGAAGAAATTGGCGCCGTTTATCTTGTTTGGCGAATGGTCAAATGCAATTTCGGATGGTATTGACGACGAGACGGTGGACGCCGATGATGAATGAAAGTTAAACACCGAAAATAGTCTTACGTTTCGTTCTCATTTCAATGGAATGTCTGATATTTATTTTCGAATTCGGATAAATCATTAAATTTCGCGTAAAAAAATATTGCACAAAGTGGGACTCCAAATGAATGACTTTTTAAACAAATTTTATTTCGAGCGATGTTCGAAATGCTGTCCATTACAGTCAATGCATTTTGAACACCGCTTGAAATAAAAATTGTTTAAAAAATCATTAATTTTAAGTCCCACTTTGACCAATATTTTTTTACGCAAAATTTGATGATTTATCCGGATTCGAAAATAAATATCAGACATTCCATTTAAAAAACTGAAGGTCACCCTAATATCTCAATAAAAAAGTAAGGTAATAAAAAACACATTAGAGCACTGTATGTTCCCCTAGATACCATGTAATTTTTCTATGAAACATTTTTTCGTGCAACGAATATCTTAAGAGTGATTTGAGGTCGACATGTCCCCTGCCACTTTTTTTGTTTCGGCCTTGATTTCTAGAAAATTCTAGAAAAATATTTTTGTATGTCCTTCGGATCTTTGTTTTTTTTGGCATAGGGCACGTCGTGGAGTCTGAATGAAAAAACTTCGAAAAACTTGGATTTATGCGTAATCAACCGTTTAATTCAAGACAAAAAATAACAAAAAACTATTAACAAAATTCAAAATTTTAAGATTTTTCAAAAATTAACAAACTATTTTTTCGAAAACTGAACGTTTTTACTAACCATTTAGTTATAAATGTTGAAATTTAAGAAAAAATCATCAAGATTCATCACTGGAGTCCCGAGATATTGAAGTTTATGTGAACTAAAAAAATTATGGTTTTTTGCAATTTTCTAGAAATCAAGGCCGAAACAAAAAAAGTGGCAGGGGTAAAACTTGTTCCATTTGGGGTTCTTTATAGCTGGTTTACGTTTTTCCGTTTAAAAACGGATGACCCTGTATATAATAATAAGAATAATAATATAAGTATTCGGATTATTTCTGAAACCCAGGATCAAATTGAAGGGATCGTTTTGAGGTGAAATATTTCGCAGTTAGCGAATTGAAAAATTCAATCGCTCGCCGCTAAAAATCAAAACGCGTTGAATTAAATGAGACAGTATCGGTTTCGAGTTGCGAGTCCATTACAAATAACTCACTGCTGCAGTTGGATATTGTGCACAATCCCTGCATTGTCACTCCGAATTTCGATGTAACAATTTTAAACGAGATTTCTGTTGCGCTGCGAAATTTCTATACATTCTGCCAATCAAAGTCTGTTTTATGCAACGTCTCGTCGATAAGCGGACAGATAAATTACGATAATGTTCCTCGCTCCCCGGGAACAGTGAATTATATAACTGGTTTTGAAAAACGGACAAATTAAAAATGAGCGTATCGCGCTGGAGAACGCATGAATTTAAAACGTTCGTCGGCAAAACGGCATTTTCCGACGCGTTTTCTCTCATATATTAAATTTCACCGATCCAATGAGGCGTTTTCCAACGAACCGAAAAATTGTCTGAAAAATATGCGACTTGGTTCTTTGTGAAATTTTAGTGGAACAGTCAACGGGGAAAAACATGCGATTGCAAATAATATTTTCAAATCTATTGTTTAGTCACCTGAAACAGTAATTTCGCAAAGCGACATTTAGCTTAAAATGCTTGCAGACACATATATCATGACTTTGAAATGTGAATTAATCTCTTAATCCAATTAATAATTATAGTCTCGATCACTCATCTTCGACTTTCCGAAAGCCTTTCTATTAAACTACATTTTATATAAAAAAGCTACTATATAACATTTATTACAGCTTATATACAGCTTTTTAGCTACTATATTATATTTATTATTTTACATTAAATGGTGCTTATACATATTATCCAAGAATAACATCGAGTATCCGGATACTTACGGATGGGGGTAAAACTGTATCAAACCCATAATTCTATGCAAAATATAATTTCAAAAATTGCAGATTAGGTATTGGAAGCTATAAACGAGAATCAGATAAATTGTGAATAAATTCAGAACGGTTGGATCAACAATTTCTTTAAAAGAGTCGACCGAGGGTTTAGGGGTGAGATCTCGTGTTCCAGAGGGACGAATCCGACGTGCCATAAGTATCCGTACTAAAGCTATAATGTTTCAGCAAGTAGGATCCCAAGGTCCGACCTCTTACAGTCCTCGTGGGACCACAGGATTGCTACTCAACCCGCCAAAATCCTAATAATAATATTCAAGAAGGGGTTAACGATCAGAGAACAATGAAAATACTTAGTAAACGTTCTCGGAAGGCCAATTACTTCAGCAGTATCAGCTATCGTCAATGAGACTAGCTTGCGGAAAACCCTTCAATAATTTAATATTCAATTATGAACACGAGTCAACGGTATATAATTCAATTTAATAATAATTTTAAATATTAGATTAGAATGTGGTTTGTAACAACGAGGTTATTTATGGGACCCTCTAAAAGTCATTAATACGAACAAGGCCACTTATGAGACCGTTTGAAAATTGTTATTACAAACGTAGGTCCCAAAATCTATTCACTAAATAAATTTATGAACTATTGGAACAATATATCGAAAGATAATTTGTTACACAATTGTCCTGAAGATTTGTGTCTACAATCATCGGACAACCCTATAGAGAACCCATGGAATCAATTTCATTAAACAATCAGAGAAACTCCAATATATTAAACAATTAAATTTCAAACCACATTAAAGAAAAAATACAATTTAATTCCTTCAGAATATTTAGAAAAAATTCTTTTTGATATCCTCAGAGATGATTATACGATTTCATTAAACAAAATTTTTTAATCTCAGATTTGCATGTATTTTATGCAGGGTACCCCAGAACGGGTGATTCGGCTCGCAAAAAGAAATGAAATAACATTTTTTCGGTTAAAGCTTTGTTTTTGAGAAACTAAAATTCTTCGGCTACGCGTGCTATTGAATTGAGTTCGGCTGACGCGTCTGACCATGACCAACTAATTCTACTTCTCGTGAATAGGACGAGCGAACTCGGTTTATTCAAAAAGAAAGCACCAACCAAAAATATGTTATTCGTTCGTTTTTAAGGTGAATTGCCATAAGTCTGGACAGTTCAAAAGTGATACCTAAATCTGGACAATTGAATTTTTATAGTAAAATCAATAATTAAGAGATTCAATAATTATATTATATATTCTGAGGCCTTAGCTACAAGTAGGTGTGAATATTATTTTATTAAGACATTAATTGAAATTTAAAAATAAATTTAAAGTTCATCTGAAAACAGTATACAAAATTGTCTATTTACATGCGAATCATGTGCATTTATAGTTCGAACTTTTGTTAGAAAAGAAGATATAATTTAAGCCCTCAAACAAAAACTATTTATCACGCATAATAATAAAGAAAATGAGAATTGAATATAGAATAATAATATTTTCATACCATATGTATATCATTAAAGATTTAATAAAAATCTCCCCGTAGCGGTCATAGTGCTCGGAGCACTATAGTGTCTGTTATACAGATTATACATAATTTCAATTTATCCCGGTATAGACTTTACTTCTGTCCAGGTACTAGCTTAGATTGGATTTAATATGTCCAACTATAGGTTTGAATTATTCTTGTTAATACGAACAAAATATTAATCTGAACAATAATTTTGGGACTTTAAATTGCTTTACAAAATCTGAATTTTATGATACTATTCTTAAAAAATTGTTTTTGTTTATCTAAAGTGATAAAATTAACGGTAGCAAAAAATGCTGTCCAGGCATAGCGTATTTCACCTTACATACTTTTTCAATTAGAATCATCTCATGCTCGCTTCTACCATCCTGAGATCCTCCGTAGATAAATATATACTTGCTTTTCATAAAGTGTCCAAATATTGATACGACACAAAAATGTGACAGCATGAAAATATATTGTATGACAAGAAGAAGAGCCTTATCTTTTTACACCATAAACAACGCGTTACTTAAATCTGCACTACTCTAACGGTGCACTATCCTTTTGCCACAGGATGTTTCAACAAGCAAACTGTACACGTTGACTCGTCGTTCGCCTTTAAACACATAAAACTGATTCAACGGAGAAAATTGTTCTTTCACTGTATATTTCCGTGCGATTAGGCTTGGCAAGGGCGCCGAAGGAAGGGTAAGGTGTGAGTCAGGGTGGCGCGAGAGGACATCTTTACGAATGCTGCCAGTCTAGACTGAGCTATGACGTAATCTCTGGGAACGGTGACTGAAGGGGGATGGCGAAGAAAGTTGGGAAAAAGGGGATGGAGGAATGCTGTATACGCGTTGGCCTGAGACAACGACCTTTCGTGCGTGAATGGCTTCGGATATGCGTTTCCTATAATACACATCGCGCAGTGGCGTAGTGGAAACGGTCCCGGGTTCGAGAGCCCGTAGAGGATTCAGACAAAAAGGGAGAGAGAACTGCAGACTATTAGACACCGTACGTGTGGTAAAACTACGAACCGAGGAAAGAGTGCCCGACGTGTGTACAGACCGTCCCAGGTGCGCCGTCAAGTATTTTAGAGGTTGATAGGGGAGCTAAAAACGGCACATTACGTCGTCAGCGGTGTTCGCCCATTTTGCGAAAATATATCCTTAAAATTTTAAAACGTACTTCAGTGACCAATCACTCAACAATTCTCTACGAAACATTCAATTCGAATTCAATCTTTGTTTAAAATTGGATCGTGTACTTTCTGTTTCTTGAAATATTTAATTTAATGTATTAGGTGTACAAATTCTCCAAATGTTTTCAAATATTTTAGTTATTTATAGACAAACTATGTATAAATAAAAAGAGAATTACTAATGAAATTGTATATCTATTAATTACTCATTGATAATTGAAATTATTAGTATATGATTTAAAGAATGGAGATCTCTCCAGTAGATTGAACTATAGTTTATAAATATATTTTATAAAATAACTATATCTAGAACTATATTTTATAAAATATAAATATTGAAGTGACAGTTTTCCTATTTCAACATTATAATATAATAACGTGGTTAGACCAAAAACAAAGTCGACGACACTTGAAGCCCTAATTTTAAGGGTTAGATTCATTCCTTCCACGTGAATAATCAATATTAAGAAATAGAATATTTAAACAGTCGATGAAATATCTTATCCAGAATGAATTTTGAATCGTTTTCAAATATATTTCGATATGTTACAATGTGTCTTACTCTTCAGGAAGAAGTAACACATTATTCATAAAAGATAAATTTCTTTCCTATATAACATGTAAGAAAAATAAGTTCATTTTCGAGTTCAAAACTTTGTTTTTTCCTTTTCTTTTAAAATACAGTTATTTTTGCAATGTTACACTTTGCTTCAGACGCAAAAATCTCTTGAAAATGATCCTCATCAGGATCGAAACGTCGAGATTTCAACTTGCAAATTTGTTATAGAACATGGAAATTTAGTTTATATTTGATCGAACCTGTGCGCCGAAACCATCTATCTATTATCTTCAGGAAGAAGTATAAGATTTGACAGTTTTTGTATAAAAAAATAAGAAATACTATTAAAACGTTGCTTGCATTAAAATCAGCGAAATTATTATACCTTTAAAAAGTTCTATTGTGTCGACAGTAAAAGAAACGCAATACAATTTTCTGTGCTTCTCAGAACTTACAGTGTGTTCAAGACTCGTCAAGATGAGCGCAGAAATGATTCCTGGATACAAACAGAGCATAACCCAAAAGATTACACGGCTCTCGGCCATAAACCTTTCGAAAAGTAAGTAACGTCGGTCTATCTGGCTTTATGGAGCCATGTTTTGTCATCGGCTGATTTTTCAGCCAGTCTCAATGGTAACCTTATCCGTTCACCACAGTTGCGGATGCATTGTCTGTGAGTACTTTAGGGCGCTCCAAGCCACACACCACTTTCCCGAACAGCTGAAATGCTTAGGCCAACGACCTACTTGAATGTGTTTGTCTCGCCGATATGCGTGAGCTGCTATGCGTCCCTCAAATTCATAGCCTACCTTCAACGCGTTATTACCGCGAAATGGAGGCAGAACGGACATGATGTCGCAGTGCATTTTTGTCCCATTGTAACTCTCTTGACACCCCTTAAATTAGATACATGTATTTGAAACATTCTGGACAGAATTATTACAAACATGCAGAGGAAGGAGATTCTGGAAATTAATTAGTAGATTTCAAATTGTTCACACAAAGAGTTACAAGACCCACTTCAATCTGAGTTAACTTTCTCCAGAGTTCAACCTAATTACTTTCCCAATCTACATAATTAAATTTACCGTTCAAATGGCTTGATAATATTCACAGTCTCTACAATAATCCTTTCACAGATTAATGTTGCATATTTAAAATTCATCTGTATAACCAGCACTAAAACATTCCTTCATAAATGGATTCATAAAAATATTAGAAAATGCAAATTTGGGTTCAATTTCCAGTGAATAAACTTTAGCCGACATGGACTAGTATATATTATATAGTAACATTATTATTGTATTGTTGATTGCCCGACCATATATTGGGGCTTGTCTTCTTATTTTCAAGTTTTTGAGAAAATGTAAACTACAAATTTGTAAAATGTGTAAAATATGTACTGTGTTGTGTTATCATATTTTTATCATAATGTTTTTTGTACTTTCAATTTTCTACAGTGTAAAAATTTTTTTTCATCAGTTTGTAATTTTCACATTGTATTCTTCATCATATTGAAATAAATCTCGTATGAGATTTTCTACAATAAAAAAAAATTATTATTGTATATACATATATATTAGATTGTATGTTGGTATAATCAAATACTAATACCGTATTTTTAAAATACAGAAAAAAATTGATATTTTGACTCAAGTACGTGAGACTTCTCAATTAAATCCACCGAAGTGATTTCGTTCAGATAGATATATAAGAATTAAACAATTGTCCCAAGTTCCAGGGGTGTAGCAGGTTGGGTAAGAAGTAACCGAGCCCTAGATCATTCAATAACCTTTATGCTCGGGGGCATGGGCTCCGAGTGGCTATAAGACGCGAAGGAATCGGAGTCTGAAACTGGCGAAGCAAACAATTACTTTCCGGGATGCCGGTAGCGGAAGTTATCGACTACGGTCACGTAAGAAACAATTAGTTCGGTTGGATCCGGGAATGGTCCGCGTTCCCTGTCGGGTGGTTTCGACGTCTGCGTGTGGCATGCGGCACGAGGTATGGGTTTACACGACGCTACGCGATGCGATGGCCGCAATACCGTGAGAACTCTCGCGCAATAACGGCTCCTCCTTATTGCCGGAAACATTGTTCTTCGTTCGGCCCGAAAGACTGTGCAGTCACTCCCGGTGCAACGGCCCGCTGCAAACTGCCGGGCGGCTACCAGGGGGATCAAAGGGGCTCAATCTTCGAGACTTTAACGTCCCGCCCGGAAAACGATTCCGACGACGACTGCCCCTCCCCTCTACCGAAAGGATCGCTCATAATGGTCCAGGATCATTGTTGGGAATATTCTCCATAAAGGAGAACAGGATCACGCAACGGGCATATATTCTATCCGGTGCGCCGCGCGCCTGTGGGACGGGCGGAATCTGAACGACGCATGGAGATGAACAGGTTGATGGCACGATCTCTTCGCCCTGCTATTGTTCCGATTCCGCTTTGAGCTGTTAAGCGGAAAATGGAGGCCCTCAGGATTTGATAGATACTCGGATACTTGTATACAGGGTGTCCCAAAACTTGTGTAGGAGCGGGAAACGAGAGCTTCCTTGGGTCATTTGATGCGACATTTTCCTTTACAAAAATGGCGTCCGCGGCTTTGTTTAGGAGTTACAGTAATTTCTCAATCGTAGTCCTCGGTCGCCTCTGCAATCGTAGTCCAGTGCCTACCCATTCCACCGCCTGTCAACGCTACGCCGGGCAGCAGGACGGCGATGTTTGATGTCGGCTCGGGTATATCGGTGTGAACACCACCACATTGACTCGAGTGAATCGAATTCTCAAACTACTTAATTTCCATGATTGTTTTATGGAACTTTCACTACCTTATTTCTGGCATTTTTCTGATTAAAACAAGACCAAACACGATATAATTTGGCCAATATGTAGTGGTTTCATTGACGGTATTGAGTAACTGTAGGGAATGGAAGAAGACAGCGAGTGAAAAAAAATAAAAACTTTATTGTTTAAAAATTTGTTACGGGAATTTTCTTTTCTTTGACGTTGGATAGCCTAAAAAAAATGTTGTGTTATGCTTAGAATGGTATGATGTATTTATTATAAATTATGCTTCACATGTAGAGTAAATATGGCCAAATTATATCGTGTTTGGTATGATTTTAATCAGAGAAATGCCACGAATATGTTGGTGAAAGTTCCACAATGATATCATCGAAAATAAAGAAGCTAAGGTCTTGGTGTTTTATTGTGATGACGCACGGGCCTTTAAACTGTGCCGGCGACGGGGACACGGTTCGGCCACGCGATCCTATTTCATTCTGTCCTTCTCTACGTTCGGCTTGTCGTTTGAAGTCTCAGTGCGGTAGGATAGACGCAGTCATAAATCAAAAAATAGCCACCCTACTTGATCGTAGTCCGTTCATAACACGGGTGTTGGGACTACGATTGAGAAATTACTGTATTAACGAAAAACACGGACCAATCAGAGTGCGATCTAGTCATGCGACGGCACGTTCGGCCAATTGACAGTTGGCGCGTCGGGCAGACTATGCTAACTCGCATCTAGGTCGCGCTCTGCTTGGTCCGTGTTTTTCGTTAGTAACTCCTAAACAAAGCAATGGACGCCATATTTATAAAGGAAAATGGCGCTTCAAATGACCCTAGGAACCTCCTATTTCCCGCTCCTACACCAGTTTTGGGACACCCTGTATATCCCTTCTATATGTACAATACCTAGTTCATATGTTGTAGTATTTAAGTTAATCAAATCGCTTTTGAGGTTTCTTCGAAATGCTCTCCGAGCATGTTTTTTCCACAAAATCATACTTATAAATCTCACCATACTTCGTTATTATTCACCATAATTTATTTCAATGTTAATCTTGGAGCAGTGTGTGCGTACAGTTAACTAGATTCAAACACAAGAACGATTGTGTATTTTTTGAAAATACTCGGATACTGTTAGTGGCAGGTGATAGTTACTACTTTCAACTTCGTATGAACGTTTCGTGTGCTACATTTTATAATTCATGACACGAATTTGTTACATATTGTTAAACAATGCATTCAGAAACATTTGTGTATTAAGATTGAACTAATTGAAAAGTAAATATCGGTTTAACAGTTTTGATTCAAGTTATTAAGGGAAGAAAGATAGTCTTATAAGTAGACTGACGAGCTTTATGCAAAATAAAAATTGCCTGCATCGATTGCAAGAACTAGAGATCAAATTGGATATTATCTCTTCTCTTAATGTTTTTAATAGAGGAGAAATCATATATTGATATCTACGATTTAAAAAATTTTTCAACAATATTGAATTTCATCTACTGAATTTTGCTATACATTCATAAAGATCCGCAGTCTACTTATAAGTCACTCTTGTTCAATTTTTATTTTGCAGTAAATTCCGCAGTCTACATATTATTTGTAAGGTAATTCGAGAGAAGATGCCGAATTACTATAAATCCAAATTTTTTCTTCAGTAGATTAGCTACAATCGTATCGGTTTGACGAACTCTCGACCCATTTAAGAACAATGTGAAGCCAAATAAGTATCTTTATCCGTAATACGTCGAAAGCTGTCCCGATCAATCGCATCATATCGAAAGAAAACTGTAGTTCAAATTATTAGCTGTTTATATCATGTCCAATAAGGAGGACAACGCTGATCTCAATAGATTCAAAAATATGTAAAGAAACAAATGCTTACGAATTTGAATAAAGCTAACCATGACTGCTATGAAATCATCAATTTTTCATGTATAGATAATAAAATACTAAATCAAAATTTGTTATTTTCTTCAATCACTTGAATAAGTTGGGAATAATAATTGATGTTCTGAAATTCTTTGAATCTTTTTACAGTTGTACATTGTACCACGATCACTTGTCCTCAGAAACGATAATAATTAACATATATTTTTTGTTCAAGATGGAACAAGTTATATTCATATCTTTTACTGGCAGATAACATTTGAAATTCAATATTGAGGCCCCACAGTAAAATATCCGAGAGTGATCATAAACGTCGTAAGTACGCGTATGAAGTTTAATATCTTCCGAGTTCAACGTGTTATACAATATCATTTTTCACCGATACTTCCCGTGGAACATAATACTGACCATTCGGAGTTTTAAATAGACATTGTTTTACTTCTACAGTTTAATATTCCTTGGGATGAAGACATAATATAAATTCTGTGTGCGAGTTTCAAATGATAGCTGCAAAATTGAAAATAACACGAATACTATTCAAATTCAATTTTTACAAAATATAGCGATCCCAATTTGTTTACACTACTCTAAATATTACTCATTATACAAATTAGTATTGGAAACTGATTGGTCCATGACGATTGCCGAGAGAACAACAATCTCTAATAAATTACAACGCACATATAAATTGGCTACAATTACTTGCAAATTGTATTTAATGTCACAGAGAGCATCAATAAATATCAGCTGTATTAATGAAGTGCTGGTATCGTTTTAAAATGGGGACCAACAATAACAATTATACTAAAATTTTGTATTGAAAATGTCAGTCAAAATGTAACATATCAGTCACAAAAGATATAAAAAATATTTCTATGAAAACGCACGATTATGGTATTCCGATTTTTAAACTTTTTAATTACAAATTTGTTGTGCAATACTAGATTGAAGATTATTATATAGAACAAAAATTTTGTATTATGATCGTAATAAATATGTATTTCTTCTTCCACTAATTTTAACAAATTGAAAATAATGTAACAATATTTTTAAATTCTTTTAGTACCTATACGGCTCAGTTTTTCAGTGATTTGGTTTCGCCAAAAATGCATAAAATTCGCAATCCCCTCGTAACATTTATCGGTGAGAGAAATTCTATTTCAATCGTTTGTAACAGCGTATGGTGTTTTGTAGTGGAGCGAAACGGTTCTCCGCATACGCGGTAAAAAAACAGTGTTTCCTTCAGTGATAAAACATGAATTCCAAAGCCGAAAATTCGGTTGGTCGAACGGCACCAAAACAATATGTATGCTCATTATCGATAACAATTATATGTGATCGAAATACAATTCCTCTCGTCGGTAGCTGTAACGAGCAACCGAAATAAACTCTCATCGTTAATGGCTATCGTCAATGAAAAGAGTTTTCCTATACTATTAATTACTATTTATAATCGAAAACATTGAAGTCGAAAAAGTAATTGTTTATAATTTCGGTTATAACCGGTGATCGAAAAAATTGTGAAATTTTTTAATAGGTACTATTTTAAACATAACCGTGGTTTAAAGAACTCTGTATTTGCAAATGCAATTTGCAAACAATGATAGCTCTTCACAGCAAGTGCGTATTTAATTTTTTCTTTTTCTATTTTACCAATTTTTGGTCATTTAAGTGGCTGTGTTACATTTAAAACAGTATATTTAATTTCGAAATCTTTAATATTAATTTCTTTTTCAGATGCAAAAATTTGGGTCTCTTGATAATGATCCGCATTGGGATCGAAACGTTGAGAAATTTAAATATTTAACTTGCACATTTGTTGTATCTAAAAAGGATCAATTCGATTTATTTATGGAAATGATTATTCTAATTCAATAGAATTTGATGTAGTATTTTAGTAATACAGATTTTATGAAAGAAACATTTTAGATTCTATAGGTTGTCCTTAAAGAGGACAATCGAGTACGGAAGGTTAAAACAGTTTTCGATTATTGTGACAAATAGTGTAAAAAACTATTCAACGAACAACAGTAATATTAAATAATTATTTTAATTCAACAGATATTCCGAATACGTCTTTTATTGGTAATATTAGATCGTTTCAAAAATTTCTTTCGGAATGTGTTCCTTTGATATTTTTAATAAATATTAGGTTGTCCAAAAAGTTGGTTTTCGATTCGTGCACATAATGTCAATTCATGTTAGGAAGTACTAAAAACATTAACATAAAGATTATCGCATTGTTCGTATTTATTTAGCAACATTAAAGGAATACATTCTGAAAGAAACTTTTAAGACAACCCAATATTTAATTAGATCATTTAATTCTAATAAAATCAATTTAATTCTGTTCTTCAAGAAATATTTCATAATCTGCCGGAGGGATAGAGTGGAGGGACAGACGCTCGTGTTCTGGCATTCTACAAAAAAAGAATATACTTTAAAAACCCAGAGAGCAGCGAGGTTAAAGGGGTACCAGACCCTCTGATCTGGGTATTTATCAGTGTAACCAACCTCCACGCTGAAAAACAGTTTGGCAACAGTGATGAACATACATTTGTATCAATCTAACGCTTCAATTTCGCTATCAATACAAGTTTTTTTCTTATTGTCAATATCTTTATTGCTATTAATGAGTGGTTTCAACCACTTTGTACTTTTGTTGTTACGAGTCTAAGCTGATAGTTCTTCTGTCTAAGCGCCATCTCGTTTGAGTAGCTGAACTAAAATTGGTTCTACTTGCCCTTCATTGTCCTTCATGAACGGAATCTGGGGAACAATTGAATGCGATCACGGGAAAACATTTTTTGTCCTGATATTAGCATGTTATGAGCTGTGTGAGGGCTCATTGTAAAGAGTAAGGTTCATCATAGCCCGCTCTGCTCATAATTTAAGTCGAAAAAATCATTTTGTATTAGAAAAATACATTAGAATCTGCGGAATTTTTCTTCATTCGTTTTCCCTATTTTGGACACTCGTATTATTAGATATAAACAGAATCTATCTAAATCATGAGCAGAGCGGGCTATGATCAACCTTCCTCTTTAGAATAAGCCCACACACAGCTCATAACATGCTAATATGAGCTGTGTGAGGGCTCATTGTACAGAGGAAGGATCATCATAGCCCGCTCTGCTCATAATTTAAGTCGAAAAAATCATTTTGTATTAGAAAAATACATTAGAATCTGCGGAATTTTTCTTCATTTGTTTTCCCTATTTTGCACACTCATATTATTAGATATAAACATAATCGAACTAAATCATGAGCAGAGCGGGCTATGATCAACCTTCCTCTTTAGAATAAGCCCACACACAGCTCATAACATGCTAATATGAGCTGTGTGAGGGTTCATTGTACAGAGGAAGGATCATCATAGCCCGCTCGGCTCATAATTTAAGTCAGAAAAATCATTTTGTATTAGAAAAATACATGTAAACCTGAGTTGAGGGTGGTTGTTTCGACTTGTTTGCCCTACTTTGGACGCTCATATTATTAAATATAAACATAATCTTGTTGAATCATGAGCAAAGTGGGCTATGATGAACCTTCCTTATTAGAACAAGCCCTCATACAGCTCGTAACATGCTTGTATAAAAACAAAAAATGGTTTCCCGTAAACACTTGTTTTTCTAGTAATATTCTAGTAATATGCTAGTCATATTCATTGGTCTAGTACCCCCTTAAGCCCTGTGAGGGGTGGTGTGGCGCAAAGTAGCAGCGTCGGAATAAAATCCCCAAATTAACCGGAGGCCTTTACATCGCGTCAGAGCAGGTGGCCTCTTAAATCCCGCGGCGAGAACGGTGACCGAACCAGCGTCGTCGCCGTCGCAGACGTTTTCTCGCGGGATAGGATTTCGAGAACGCGGGGTCCGTGTCGCGGTTGTCCGCGGGGCGGGATCGTAATAACATGTCGTTACGAGCGGGAACGAATTTTCACCCTCAAAAGAGAAACACGGAGTCTGCAAGTGTGTAATCTCACCCCTGAAGCAACGGTGGGTCGCGCGAGGATCAAAGAGATGTACCGTGCGTTTCTAGACGATGATGGATGGATAGAAAAAGAGAAAAGGGCCGCGGTAGCGAGGAGAGAATACGTCGAAGAGCTGCGTCGCCTGTCGGGGCGGTGTAACGGGGGCCAGAAACGAAGCCAGAAGCGAAATGAGATTGGGTACGAAACGGAGAAGGAAGCCGGGCGATTAGAGGAAAGGGGACGACGCGCGCACACGCCGAGCGAGACGAAGACGCGCGCGAGCTAAATGACCAAAACTCTCTTTTAACTTTCCAATTAATATTCCGACAGGGTCGGCAAACGGGCTCCGTGCCGAATTCATCGCCCCGTGCATTTCGGTTTCTCGCGCGCCCCGCATAAATCTTGTCTACTTTTAATTGCGTCAGCCGCGCTCGTTTATTTAAATAATAATTCGAACGCGAGCCGGCATCGCGGCCCGCCACGGGACGATTTATTCCCCCTATACCCTCCTTGACACCCACCTTGGTATCCTAAGCTCGTTACGAATGTCTACCCTCCTGTGGATCGTTCTTATGAACTATTCAGGTTTGATTTTCCGGGCCGACACGACCCGCCGACGCCGCCGCCGTGCGATACTCGATGCAATTTATCGGGGGAAATCTACATGGGCGAAGATACCGGGGAATGTGGAAGCAGCCCGAGAATTTATAGAGCCCGTGCGGCTTGAATGCCGCCAAGGAGAAAGTATCAGGTTGTTGCATACCGAATGACCGATTTTCCACGACCTTCTGTCTCGATGTGGGCTTGCGAGCAAAAGTATTAACTGCGTCTGACGCCGGAACGTTTGAAAGCGTTTGCCTCGTATGTGATTTAGTACCTTTTTATTAACATGTTCGCTATCAGCATTTATTTTACTGCTTGCGTTCCTTTCCAAAATATTTCATCAAATCCTGCCTCCTTTGTGAAATATTGAAACGGTATAGCTGAAGAATGTCTTCTTTGAATACTCTGCCGTGTAAGACGACTTTCATCAACAAAATGTATAAAATTAAGTGGAGCATTTTTAAGTGAACTCAATAAATGAAATTGTTACATGTAGAATGGCCATTTGTCTTGCGAATAAAAAGTATTTACTACTGTGGATGCTGTTCGCGGAGGAACGGTTTTCTATTAACTCTGGTACGTTTCATGTAAATTCATACATTTTCTGTTTCAGATTCTGTAAAACCTTCCATTCCTACATGTTTATTATTATTTAACATTGAATCTATTAAGCATTAAATGTTATTGACATGCGTAGCCTTGTACAAATAATAACATTAAATCTATTCAGATGCTATGCGACTTTTATTAATAATAGATACTTGAATAAAGCAATTTAATTCGCGTGGTAACAGGTCTATAGTTTTAATATTTCTAGAATAAAATTATTTAAAATTTATTATTTGTACAGTGGTTGTAGTTTAGTGATTATATGATCGGAATATCTTGTACACACGAGTTTAAATTATAACAATTCATTTTTATACGAAAATCTATTTGCACTTGTTATTTTTAAAAAGTATTTTAATGTAAACGTGCGTTTAAGAATATAAGCAACATTCATCAGATAGTTAGTAAATATTGATACCGTGAATTAACTCAAATTCGCGAGATAATTATGAAGAACCTTGTTCAGATTAACTGTTATAGACAACCGAAATATCTAACTGTTATCTGCTTCGATTGTGGTCCTATTCTGCTTCTCATAACGATACCATAACCGTAATTATTCCAATTCTACATTGGTCCCAAAGTGATTACACAATGGATTCTAGTATCGACCCTTCTGTAATTGATATCATTAAATATTACAGATTATTAAGTAAATAATATTTATAAAGTCATTATAAAAATAGGAGAAACATTTACACGTATTATTGATTTTTAACAAAGCGTTGAAATAAATAATTAATTTTCACACATCGTATTACTCTGGATATGAAATTAATAAATAAGTTTTTCTTGTTATCAATTTTCACGTCACGTTATAGTATGACTAAGATAAAAGATAAATATTATAAAAGTAATAATAATACGTGCTAAAATTGTAAATTCTTTTCTAGTGATTTTGGAGATTTGAACAAATTAATATAATATGAAATATGATATCAAACTTTACGGTCAAGCGGTGGGAGTTCGGAATAATGTTAATGCAGAAAGTAAACGAGAATCGATACTGGAACCGTTACCAAACCGACATGGAAACCAAAGTATGAAACGAAACAAATAATGGTTGGAAATTTCGGCATTTCGAAGCAACCATTCCAAAACAAAAATGTTCCGACTGCTTTAATCAGAACATTTATAAAACAGTTGGAAACAGTTATTTTCAGAATTGTTCGAAGCTCGGAATTTAACGTATTAACCATAATTTGTGAACTAGTATTAAACATAATTCGTGAATTATTATCCCTGTATATTATGGTTATTCAACTATTTCTGAAATACCCACGAGAGGTACACTTGTGATAACACATGTTAGTTGCACAGACATATTAAAGTGGAAGCAGTATTGCCATGTACGAAGGGACGTTTTAAATACATTCGCGTAGACCACATGTTGTGTCTACATTACGTATCCTTCATTAACTTGCGAATATTGCATATACAAGTAGTACGTCAATTTGGTAAATTAATTAGACAATACTTTGTTGTATTATTGCTATTCATAAATTATGATGAATTAAATATTTTGAAAAGTAAAATACTGTCAATAATTTTCATAATGCTATTAGTGAAATCAAGTTTCATTGACGAATTTAAATGATACTATAATATATTTTATTAAAATTCCTACTTCGTCATTTATTTATCAAGTTATATCTTCCAGGGTATAACTTAGAGATAACGATACGGACTAGAAGTAATGCAGTGTTCAAATCAGTTTAATTTGAAATAAAAATTCAGTTTCTTCTAAATTTTCTAGAATCAAATAAATGTAATGTGATACCTGTAGACATTAGCGTAATTATTAATCATTTTGTTTCGTTATTCCCGTTCAAATTCTACTACAATTGTTTATAAAATGTTATTATTTGCACAACACTAGTCGACACTTTCATTCCCCCATCATCTTTTAGAATTGTCTGTGTATATGTCCGACGAAACGTGCAAGAATGTGAACGTAGCTTTGAATTCAAATTTTCGATAAATATTCAGTATACTATAAACATAAACGAAAGTAAGCTGCTACATATCGTCAATTATATCTATCACGCAATTTCAATCACCCAATTCCGATTAATCAATTAAGGAATTGGTAGTATTTTCTTAATTTTTATGAGACTAACGAGTATGCACTTTTGCTCATCACTGTATTTTCCCAAACAATCAGATGATTGCAAGTTCGTGACCAATTTCAAAATAAAATTCAATGATTAAATTTTAAAGAATATAGACTTATTAATCAATTATATTATCAATTAAGGAATTGGTAGTATTTTCTTAATTTTTATGAGACTAACGAGTACGCACTTTTGCTCATCACTGTATTTTTCTAAACAATCAGATGATTGCAAGTTCCTGACCAATTTCAAAATAAAATTCAATGATTAAATTTTAAAGAATACAGACTTATTAATCAATTATATCATCAATTAAGGAATTGGTAGTATTTTCTTAATTTTTATGAGACTAACGAGTACGCACTTTTGCTCGTCACTGTATTTTCCCAAACAATCAGATGATTGCAAGTTCGTGACCAATTTCAAAATAAAATTCAATGATTAAATTTTAAAGAATATAGACTTATTAATCAATTACATTATCACCATTGTTTTCTCCAATTAGAAAAGAATGGTAATTTTCTTTTCTTACACTCCGCCGTGCAGCACAGTTTGCGAAGCCTATGAAAATCGGGCACGAACTTACGCAATCACCTGATATTAGAAACTACTTGAACCCCGCGATGACCGAACCGTAACGCACCCTGTACCGGAAAAGAGATTGAAGAACGATTAGGAAAGTGGTGGGTGGATGGTACTCACGATATTCATTTCCTGCTCCTGGATCTCCTTGTAGACCTCGACGATCCTCATCAGCGCGAAGCCTGCAACACAAAGCGAATTTCGATCGTTTTCAAACAGTGTCTGGTGGTGGTGTGCGCGGCAGGGATTCGCGTCGAACCCCGTCGAGCTTTCGCGGTTAAAACTTTCGTCCTGAATTATTCAGACGTGGCTGGTGTCGTCGATACTTTAATCCACGCGGGCGAGGGCGCGCGAGAGAGAGCGGGTACCGCAGAGAGAAAGAGAGCGAGAGAAAGATAGAGATACAGAAAGAGAAGGAGAGAAATACATAGATAGAGGAAAGACAGAGAGAGAAAGAGATGGGAAAGGGTACGTGGGTGGATGGCGAGAAACCGAGGCGACCGCAGGAGTTGGTAGCGGCGCGTTCCAGCGGTTGCGGCTGATTTTCGAGTGACTTTCCACGAAAAGCTCCCGAAAGCCTACGAAAGCGGGCGACAGACCTGCCAGAGGAGAGGGTAGCAGAGGGTCCAGGGGAGGCAACAAAAAAAATGCACAGAAACCACGATCGCAAAGCTTTCGGGGGAGGAAAGTCGTAGGGGAGTTTGACGAAAGTTTTCTCGTGCTCCTGGCCGGTCTCGCGGAAACTTTTCTGCCGTTTCCTGGCCGCTTCTTTCCGCAATACTTCTGCCCACCGGAGAGCTACCCCCGGCTCCGCGAGAAACATTCCGACGCCATGTTTGCGACCCCACGGTTGCGTACGTATGCGTTGCGGATGGAACGCGATTAAGACTTTAACGGGATGGGTGAGAATAATTTCCGAGGCAATTTCGAACGAGGCTGCGGAGCACGGGGAGAACTAAGGGTTGCTAGGACTGAGCTACTTGAGAAGCTCAACACTTGAGAAAAGAGACAATTATGTCGTTGCACTTAGATCGATGTTGCGGGTTGCGTGCACGTGGTGTAGAGTGCATTCACGTGGTACATGTACAGACTTGGCATATTTTTCAAATATGAATGTTAGAAATAAATTATTTTGAACAAATTTTGTTCGAACGTGACAATCTGTCGATAAAATTAAGCACTGTGTGAATATCGATGATGTAACGAAGTTACGTTTAGTTGTAGGAAATAGTATCCTGTAAATGATAGTGTACATAATTATTACATTATGTGTTCTGAAATTGTAGTAAACACTTGTGAAAATTTCAGAAAATCCTGATGCGACAACTATTGCTTTTGGAAAACTTTCCTCTATCTTCGAAACTAATTTGTTACGTCGCGTGTGTGTTGATTCGCGACGCGTGCCGGATCTGTGCCCGCTAAATTAATATTGGACCAGTAGTTCAAGAGATGGGATGACATGAAGACGCAAATGACAATAATCGATTCGCATGACAATGAAATACATAGAGTGGCTCCATTAATATTCGGACGCTCTAAAAAAAAACGATAACTGGTTAAACATTGAACTACACGACTTGAATTTTTTGGGGAAGCTAGAGCAAATAGTTTGCTACAGGATGTGGAAAAACAATTTTTCAAAAATTGCAATTGATCGGAGGTGTAGAAAAAAACTAAAAGTTGCTTTTTACAACTTTTTTATGTGGGCCTATATTGAAAATTTTTAAAATACGTTTCGTAGCAATTTTGATCGAACCGTAGCACCGATAATATCATTATTCCAGTTATCTAAAAACATTTACGATCGATATAAAGAAATAATTTACAATGAAATACGTTAAAGAAAGCGTTTCATCACGGACCTGCTAGTAGACTCATCAGTAAGACTGATCTCATAGGTCTTACCTTATACGCGTGCAGATTTGAATGATTCCAGAAGTATTTAATCACGACAATGTAGTGCGACACTCGCGACTGATGCGATCCCGTTTGACGCGTGTCCTGTTCACTGGACAATGAACTGCCGTAAGCCGAGTTGAAATGTAACGCGAATGACTGACGGCACTAAACTAATGAACGCGGTCTCAACGCGATGTTCGTCAGGCTTCTCGAGCACGAAATAAGATGCACTGATTGGTTCCTGCAGAAAGTTGCATTTCCCAATCAGTACACTTTTGACAGTTAGGACCTCCTTCCCGTAGCTCTGAATGAGGCCCTGGGAATGAGGGTGGGGCGATAAATACCTAAACTAGCGACGACGCGTCTCGGTAATTTGATACGGTACGGTTAATGGTCGCGGGTGATCCTTCGGAGGGACTAGATTTATGACACTTTGTATTTCAAGTGTAGAGAAAAGCTAAACATTAGGCCAGATGCCTCGACTGGTCGTCGAATGACCATAGTTTGTTTAATTCTCGAAGACGGTCTTTAGGCACGAATGGACCATAAATATGAACCGAAAGAAATCTACGTACAGTCGGTAAAAAAAATATTGGCACACTCTTAAATAGGCGATAACTTTTTTAATATTGTATTATACTATTTAAATTTTTTGGGAAGCTGTAGCAATTAGTTTGCCACAGGATGCGAAAAAAAGTTTTGTCAAAAATTGCAATTCATCGGAATTGTAGCAAAAATACTAAAAGTTGCATTTTACAACATTTTTATGTGGGCCTATTTTGAAAATTTTAAAAATACGTTTTGCAGACCTATGTCAATTATTTTTTCAACAATTCCGAACAATTGCAATTTTTGACAAAAATTTTCGCATGCTGTGGTAAACTAATTGCTCTAGCTTCTCAAAAAAATTCAAATAGTATAGTACAATAATAAAAAAGTTATTGTCTTTTTTAGAACGGACGAATATTGTTGCACGCTGAATTGAAAATTGAAAATTTTAAAAATGCGTTTTGTAGATCTGTGTTAGTTATATGCACTGGTAAAGTTTCATCGAAATCGGTTGATGCGAAAAAAAACGACAGGCATTGAAAGATGTAAGAATCTGCAGTTATAGGTCGAAAATCGTGAAAATCTGCAATTTTTAACATATTTAAACGTTTATAGCTCATTGCAACGTCGACCGATTTTTCCGAAATCTTCAGAATATGTTTAATTGACATTACAAAACGCATTTTTAAAATTTTCAATATTGGCCCACATAAAAAAGTTGTAAAATGCAACTTTTAGTATTTTTGCAACAATTCCGATGAATTGCAATTTTTGACAAAATTTTTTTCGCATCCTGTGGCAAACTAATTGCTCTAGCTTCCCAAAGAAATTCAAATCGTATAATACGATATTTAAAAAGTCATCGCCTTTGTAAGAGTGTGCCATTACTTTTTTCACCCACTGTATATTGTTCCTGCACGACGGAACAAATTCAAACTTTCTAACTTTTCTAGTTGCCAAGTAAAATATTTGTTTTTTTTCTAAAATTCTGCTTCCGGATTTGTATTTTAAACAAGTATGCAGACTATTCATATTAACGTTGCGTATATGGGAAATGAAAATATGTTTAAACATGAGTACACTACTTCATGAAAATTGCTTTAAAAAAGTAGAATGAATATATGTGAAGAAGTAGAACGAAACGCTTTCTGCTCTGCAAATCACATAAAATCACTAACTAAACGTTTGAATTAACATTTAATTTGACTCGAGCAGCTAAGTATTTGACACATACAGAAAAATATTTGTTTCTAATTGTGCGAGTGATGTTTCATTCAAATTTGCTCATTTCGTAAATATTACAAATGCATTTTAGAAAGTCGAACGTGAAATTTAACCAATTGATAGACGACACACCGACGCTGAAAGAAAAGTTATAGAGGAATAAATTTCGTATAAAATTTTTTATCGGCGCGCAAATTGTGCATCATCGTCGCCAATTAATTCCGTCATTGATCACTGACTAACCGTGACACCATGCTCAGCAACGATAACTTGACCCGATAGACTAGATAGTCGGGGAGTCATTAATCACAGGTTGCTCGGCGCACAGTCTGTGTGACAAATTCCCATGTCGATATGCTAACGCGAGATACTCACGCCGCATTGGCGCAGGACCGAAAAATATCGAGTTCACCGAACGCAGAAGTAAGGAAGAAAAATGAAAAGAAGTGGAATACCCTCAAGTCTGAGCGACTAATTAAAGTTTTAACCGAGTTAGACGAACGCCAATCAACTCTAAGTTTAAATTAGTTTATTACGGCATCTCTAATAAAATTTTCGCGAAGCTCCTCCAGTCGTAGAACCAAGTCTCAAAATATAGGGAGTACAATCCTGTAAAATTTTAGCTCCTTCTAACGTCAATCAAATCCAAGTTTAAATTAACTTATTAAGCTATCTGTGATATAATTCAAGAACCGTTTCAGTCGTAGAATCGACTCTCAAAATACAGGACATTCTGAAAAATTTTATTTCCTCGTATATCCTTCTAACGTCAGTCAACTGTAAGTTTAAATCAGTTAATTAAGGTATCTTTAATGATAAGCAAAATTAAAACGTTTTCGGCGCATTGGTTCGATCAAAAGTTACTATTTACACAATTTGCAAAATAGGCACAATAATTTGTCTCGACGTTTCGATCTCAATTTAGATCATTATCAAGAGAATACCAACAAAATATATATTGTGTCTGTAATGGAAATTAACAAAAATATTAATCATTGCATTTAAGCCAGAACAAAAAATAAACTAAAATAATTTCATACTCACTTTAATGATAATTTGAAAAGCTCCAGTTGTACAACCGACTCTCACAACAGAAGATTAAACCTGAATCATTTGATTTCCTTTGCCAAATGGAATTTCTTTTCCGAGGATCTTCCTTTACCTTGGCTAAAATCGAGGTAAGGAAATTTCATCGGAAATGAAAAGCCACGCGTCCGACAAGTTCCAAACGAACCCTTGTACAGTCCTTTCGTTTTCTTTACTTTGAAATTTAATTATCTCGCGTAACATTAAATTTCCGTGTTTTACTCACGGCTCGCTTCCGCAAACGTTGTCCGCGAACGTGCGCGACTATTTTTCCAGCACGTTTCGCAAACTATTTAACCCTCTGTTTGTACATCAACGTCAGCCCTAATGCTCGACCAAGATACATCGCATTCATAATTTTTCTTCACGCCGGCTGCTGTATAAATACTGCAACGTGACTCGACGAAACCCATAGAGCGGATAATATTTCAGATAACCCGCTCGTTTTATCACGGAGCGCATTAAATATACCAGCTAAGTCATAAAATCACAGTTCCGGTTTCTATGAAATTGCTGACAGATGCTGGCGGGTCGATCAGCTGATGGCACTGAAGGATACCGCACTAATGAACCACACTTTAACACTTTTAGGTATCAGTTAATTTTATAGTAACCATACTGCTTCTACAGCGGCTTTCAATATCGAAGAAAAGATTTTAGTACATGTGGGATTCGTACTTGTTTTACAATTAAATGTAATTATGTGAATTTAAGTCTCATTGCTAGATTGGATTTAATGCATTTGTGCCAAAAATTGAGTAGGTGTTATTTACAACAGTAGAAACATTAGAAAAGTTTAACAAATACTATTCCATTATTTTCAAGCTATTAATCATGTCAAAGAAGACAAGTATTTGATTCCACTTTGATACAGGAATAAATTTTTTATTTTGCATAAATATCCACTGTGTCGTTACTCTTTATAGAAATTACTTTCTTTGTAAAAATGTAAGTTTGATTAATTGGTACACTTTGTAATATCAAGAAGAGCTGTAAAGAATGAAAGTTTTTACACTTACAGTAGTTTTCAATATTGAAGAAAAGATTTTATTATATATATGGTTCGTTGCAATTTCTTACCGACCATTATGAGTTGTAGGATTTTTTAATATCAAGTTAAGTTATACTGGTCTCGTTGCATTACTCAATTTCTATTATAAGAATGCAAGTTTGATTAATTGGTATGCCCTGTAGCAAAGTAGTAAAACATTAAAATTTGATTTTATACAATTTTGTTGATTATTTAGTATTGTGAATTTGAATGAAGAAATCATTTGAAGAATAAGACTGATGATTATACAAGGAGTGAAAAGCCCAATGAGAAATTGTGTTTCCGACTGTGAGAAAATTGTCAAGCGTAAGGGGTTAATAATTTTATTTTTATAAGTTTTATCTATCGCATTTAACAGGGTGAATTGATGCGAGACATGGCAGAAGATGACGGAAATGAATTCACGTTGGAGGGATCGTGAAAGTAGAATGGAAAGGCTCGAGAAGATCCAAATCTTGTCAAGGACTTGTCTCTTCAAGTCCCCTTCAATTCTAAGGTTAATATATGTGAATCGGGGGCAACGACGTGGGACTTCCTGTCATATGGGATTTCTTTACTCGCCCCGTAATTCTTCATGCAGAAGGCTTCCCGAAAGTAATTCGTGGATATCCTGTGACACATGGTGTATAGTATTTCTCATTTATTTTCTCTGACACAGTCGTTACCAGAGAACGGAATGATAGTGAAATTATGTAAGGTATATAAGAAATTGATAAAATTAAGTTAAACTTTCATTTCCTCGTTTCTTAAAAATTTAAAGAGATAAATCAAGTGTCTATTTTCAATTTTATGGTACGCTGTACAAAGATTTATATAGAATAAAATAAAATCATTCTTTATAAGTGCTCACTCTAATTTTCGAAACCATACGAATTAAATACGAAATAAAGTAAAGTAAAAACAGTAAATACATTACAAAGAAACAGTAAAAACATTAGAAATATTTGAAACTACTGTTTTATTATATTCAACCTATTGGACATGTTAAGAAAGAAAGTCAATTTCTATTTTTTTTTTATTATTAAGCATTGAAACCCTTTTCGGTTTATTATGCTTTACATGAATAGTATTAGTAAATACAGTAGTTTCGAATACAGGAGTAATACAATAGGAATTCTATAATAATTAAATGAATATAACAACAATGTCTATTAACGCTAAATATGTAGGTTACAGTTTAGAAAAAAGCAGTGGATGCTAGTACAAGCTTTGATATTTGGCTTTGCTATAATTGCATTTTCTATTTCACTTGGGTTTGTTGCAATTTTGGTAGAAAATTTTTATTCTACACCTAGATTCGCAGTCCAATTTATTAATATCGTGGAAGTGAGATGTTAGCAACAAAGGACTAGCGGGATGTAGGGTAACTGCACCAGTGAATGAACATTTAAGAAATTGTTCAGGAAAATATTTTATTTAAAGAAAAACTATGTGAATTAAAGGAATCTCATATATGCCAAATAGCTCCCTATACTTCATTTGTCAAAAATAAATGAACACAAATACAATGAAATTATTATTACTCTTCTTTATTAAACGTTAAATCAAAAATATGAAAAATACCAGTCAATGAACACTACATTCTAGTAATTGAATAATGCTAGTCCAATCAATGAACAAAATTACTAAACAATATTCTCCTATTTATTTAATTCTTTAATCACAATTTTATCGCTAGTATGCCGTCCGGGTTAAAATTTGTTGAAATATACAAAAGCGTTCATTTACTGGTGCCCGTTCATTCACTGGTGTAGTTACCCTAGTTAAAAAAAAAGAATAAAATCGACATCTTCATTAGTAGACGGCGGATCTTTATGCAAAATAATTATTTTCTGCATGAATTGCAACAAACTATAGTGAAATAAGAATGTATTTTTATTCTTAATATGCTTCAAAGGTTGTAAATAATATGGCAGTATGTTTGAATTCATATGAACCAGCTTGTGACGCTCAGTTGGTACACCCTGCGTAATATCATGGTAAAATTATTTCTAATATTGTATTCAAAAGCCAACATCTCCGAAAAAGAAGACCCGGTTCACTTTCATAATCGGCCGAAATGTATACACCTCGTATATATTCCTTCCCGAGATCCGCTATCCGAAGCGCCACGCATAAAGGCAAGGTCCTCACGACGAGGTTAGACGCGAGGAATATCCTCGTAGCGTATCGGCTGCTGTTGGATCACCTGTAGCGAGTGGAAAATTCATGAGTGGCTCCTCGAGGACTAAATCGTCGGTGCACTCCGTCGCGCCGTTGACGTCGGCAGTGAGCGGCTCGTCGTTGGCAGCAAACCGCCAGACACAGGCTGCCGAGATTACAGGCGGCCCGCAAAGCCGCAATATCTTTGTGCTTCCGTATTAACATACACGTCGACTCGGCGACAGCTACTTACCATTCCAGGTTTCGTCAGACCCTCACTGAATTACGCGCCGCGAATTAACCCTCGGCCCGAAAGGCCGGAGAGGCAGTCAGCCAACCAAACAGGAAGAAAGGAAGGAAGGAAGGAAGGAAGGAAGGATGAAAGGGAAGGAAGGAGGAAAGGAAGGTAGGTAGCGCGGGTGTAGGAGTCTGTGGAACCAAATCGTGGAGGTCGAAGGTGAGAAGAAGAGCCAAACGTCGGTTGAGCTATCGCGTCGCGCGGCAAGGTGTGCCGAAATCGAGAGGGTTGAAAGAAAGGGCCACGACACAAAAGCGGGAGGGAGCCGCACCGAGCCAGACAAAGGGAAAGGCAAGCTATCTAAGCGTTCCAAGCATCGTATCTCAGCTATACAATATCGTAATCCCGCGCCATACGTAAAGCTCCGCATGGCGAATCTCGTTTACATGCACATCTGCATATATATTTCACCGGGCTTCTGTGTGCGCCTGTACTCGCCGCCGTTCCTCCCCGAACATTTGTGGGGTAAGGGACTGAACCCAACGGATTGCAAGCAACAGACGTGTACCGTCCGATGGACCAGGTATGCGGGGTATGCTGATTCCCTTAAGAGATGGACTCTCGTAGTTTGCTTGTCGAATTACGCCGCCAAGTGGAACACGAATTTTTGATCATGTAATTGTCAATGGGGGAAGGATCGCCCATGTTCTGGAATCCTTGGGGTTGATCCGACTCTTGATATCATACTCCATATGTACGAACGTTCAAGTGTTAATCCATTTTCATGAATATTTGCGTGTGATACATAAATATACAAAATTTAACTTATGTATTCCAAAGAAAATTATTGTAATTTACACGTAGAAGAAGTCTACAATATTATGAACAAATTATATTAGAAACGATGATACATTCGCAATCAAAAATTATTCTTTGTAATTTTTTATATTTGGATATGCTCTTCTCGCAAATATACAATAAAATAGATTAACACCTGGATGAAATGATTAACAAAAAATGTCATTTTTAAATATATTGAAACCAATTAGCAACCATACTGTTCTGCTGGGTTCCGTATTGTACCCTTGAACCACCCCTCTAACTTTAATAGTTCCCAAGATATTTGACCACGCATAGTACAAACCCCAAACTTCAAGGACAGCTTTTATCTCCTTAATATGAACGATAGCCGCTAAAAAAATTAGCAACCATACTGTTCTGCTGGGTTCCATATTGTACCCTTGAACCACCCCTCTAACTTTAATAGTTCCCAAGATATTTGACCACGCATAGTACAAACCCCAAATTTTAAGGACTGCCTTTATCTCCTTAATATGAACGATAGCCGCTAAAAAAATTAGCAACCATACTGTTCTACTGGGTTCCGTATTGTACCCTTGAACCACCCCTCTAACTTTAATAGTTCCCAAGATATTTGACCACGCATAGTACAAACCCCAAATTTTAAGGACTGCCTTTATCTCCTTAATATGAACGATAGCCGCTAAAAAAATATGTTTAATATTTTTGCAAGGACTACTACTCCTCCGAAAGATTCGTTAAAATTTAGATTCGCCCCTTGTTAGTAGATTCTGTTAGAAATCTTGGTCAACGAGTCTCACTCAACATTACTGACACACGATAAAAAATAATAATTATAAAAAAGGTCCTCGAACTGTTTGACCACACCTCGTGTCTTTGTAAGTGTAAACCGAGTTTTGTGTGTCTCCCAATTAAATAAACGTCGGATGGGGGGACGTGCAGGACATTCACACAGGCGTCAGTAATTTTGACAGCACAGGGTTGGGGGATGTAACGCGGCGTAACGATGCTTATGGGGCTTTAGCTGCCGATGTGCGGCTTCGGCCGGGTTGGGTTTAATGCTCGGCGCGAGAAGGGGTTTAACCCGTAACGTAAACAGCAACAGCGGATCTATAACAGCCCGAGCAGACAGCCGACGGTGCTTGCGAAGAGCACACGACGACGCTGGCCACCGCCGCTACGTCGACCACACTTCCGATCTCGTGCCATCGACACAAAGAACTACCCGCGCCGCTTCGGGACACTTGTTCGGAAAATACGACGGCGTTTCCGTCGGGACATGGTTCATTGGATTAACTGCACCGTTTTGTTATTACTCGTACAGAGCCACGACACACCGCGCCGGTGCAGTCGGGATTTCGATGTGCAACATTGACAATGGTACTCACCGTGGACACTCTTCCTCATTCCGAAAAATTCGAACTAAATGTGCAGTGTTCAATTTAACTGCAATCTATACGGTTAAATGAAATCTGTACGGTTAAATTTACTCGATCCGATTTTCTCCCATTATTCGGATCCTCGAGCTCAACGAAGTCACCTTAGCAGATAATTTTCTTTATTAATTAATAGATTGCGGATGTTCACGAAAAGTAAAAATGTTTTGCACTGATTGTTGGTAGCAGGAGTAACAGGAAAATTGATTTTATCCCTTAACTGCTTCGTTACGTTAAAAGCAACGTTATAACATTCTTGAATTTTTTAAATCTTTGTTTCTTGTTTCATCCAAACAAATTCTTCATAAATGCACAAAGAACCGCAATCTATTAAATAGTTTTATTAATTAATTTGATTTCAACATCTCACGGTTTATTAAGGTTTCTTTTTATAAATGTGATACTATCATTGGTATAGATTTTGGCAATTCAGTTCAAGATCTTGTCACACAAATGCTAAAGGGTATAGCAGGAGTCGACGGTGTGTACGGAAAAGCTGATACATGTAAAAATGCGACTAAATCGTCTAATATACAATAATATTTTAATAATATTTTCAATATTTTATAGTATTTCATTACATGTATCAGCTATTCCGTACACACCGTCGACTTCCAGTTCGTTCCCATTACTAGTCACCGCAAGGGGATTCGGTCGCTGCGCCGATACTGATCAGACTAAGCGTTCGCCGACATACTTTATTTTTCTTGACACTGTTCCACCAAATGGACACTTCTGAGATTTTTTTACAAAGTAGGTTAGTATCATAGCAATATTTTATAATTTTTTGGTAGGTGTCAACCCAGGGGAAGATACTTTAAAAAATTCCCAAAAAATTAATTCATTATTTTCAACTATAAATAATTAGCAAAAAATTTTGGAAAAATCTGGAATGTAGAGTATATCTATATCTTTTGTTTGCCGTTTATCCCATGTCGAAATCTTTTCTCGTTTTGTAGCAAATTGCATTTAAGTGCGGGGGAATTTACCCCAATATCACCCTTATCGGTGGAGGTAGACATTTGAAATTTTACACAATGTTTTTTTAGACATAAAACTGTGTTTTAAAACAGAAATCAGGAAAATCGGAGCGGGGGCCGCTGGCCCATGCTTACCCTGCTATACCCTTTCTTAAATATAATAAACATTCTCCATCAAATTAAGGTGGCAACGTCTAATGATTGAAAACAAACGAGAGAGTTCTTAAACAATATGTGTAGTTCGAAATAGCAGAAATAAGTATTCATTCGACTGCCTAATATACCCACACTATAAATTATATTTGTCCAGAGAATCTCTTCTTTAAATTCTTCTCCACCGTCATCCTACACGAGATTTCCATTAATCTAAGGAAAGAATGATACAAATCCGTGGCTTTACGAGCACGTAGACGTTCCACTGTCGGGGAGCTTACAGATTTCCCCATTAAACTTGAAGAGTCCCAGCAGTGTTCTCAAATTAAAGATTTTGTCACTTGTAGCACTCACTCCGGGAGCTCCTCAATTAATCGCTCGGTTGAGTCCCCCGGTGGAAACTCTGCTGGTAAATTGGTCGAGAGCATTCTTCGTCGTTTTTTTGCCAAATGACACACCCTAAAAGCCGCTGTCCGACGCGAGAGAATAAATATAAACGAGTAACGGGTAAGGGGGTAAGCAGCCTTGTTTTGTTAGACCGACGGGTTCCACAGGGCTTCCGGTGTTCCGCGAGCCAAGATCATAAACATATTCATCCAGCAGCCAACATTTAAGCCCCCGCGTCCCCGCTGTCGGTCCCGGGCCCGTGCTCGTTCCCTGCGACTTTACGGAATGGCCACGTAAAACATAGCGTTGAACGTGACTTGGCGTCTCGTGAAAAAAATGCGCAAAAGGAATTTAAGACGTCGTAAAAGAGGGGACGGGCTGGCCTATAAAAGGAAGGAGCGCGGCTGAATATTTGATGTCCCCCGAGCGTCCGTGTCGATCCCCACTCGGACAACCGGATGTCCTCGGATAACCGGACTCGAACTTCCGTTGCTCGAGCAATCCCCGGAGAAAGTTCGCTGGACGCCAAGCTTTCCACCTTTTGCGGCTTAACTTTTCATCTCCTTCTAGTTCTCCACCTTCGCCGGAAACTCTTCAGCTGCCCCGTGTACCCTGAGGTTAACTGGTATTTACAATAGGTCGCGGGATACCTTAACAGCTGTTCGAGAACATGTCTACAAATATTGGATCTTCCAATAAATAATTCACCACGCTCCACCATAAAGTGGGATGATTGAAGCATTGAAATATTTCTTGGCGCACGAGCTTCTTAAAGGAGGTCTTCTGGTCTAGAACCTTGAACAGAATCGATTTCTCCTCGCAGCTTCTTAAAGCGCGCGTCTTTAAAAATATGTGTGCGAAAGGATCCGTTTAAATTCGTAATTTTCATTTCTTTAGAATCGACGCGAATTAGTTAGGTTGTGATTATGTATGCTAGTTCATGGAGGAAAGGAAAATAATGGAAGATTTCGGGTCCAGAGTCCGAGACAGTAATTAACAAAGAACAATGTCTACTCTGTTTTTGTCATAAGAAATTTCCTCGTTCCGGATTTTATAAAATAATTGCAGAAATTAGCAGAAGATCCGCAGTCTACCAATGTTCTTTAACTAGCAGCCACTTAGTCTTCTACATCTGGAGTTGGATTCGATCCAGACCCGAATCAAGGAATATAAAACTGTGGATACTCGACAGTGTCGCTGATTTCTAAGCAATGTCTGTGAAATTGATTAAGAGAGATGAGGAGGTCCAGATCCAGAACGAGAAGATTTAAAGGGTCGTAAACGAGGGTGCGCAGGTGCCGGTAAAGCTGTGGGTCGTCATTGAATACTTGATGTCTTTGGTGTACCGTGTTTTTGCCGCATGAGACAACTACACGCCGTTGAATGCGCGATATAAATTTTTGCGCCGAAGGATCCACTAAAGTATTCGAGTGGCCATCAATTCTTTTTCCCGGCGCCGCCGCGCCACCGTCCCGTCGAATTTCCCCCATGCCGCGCGCGATTTGTCACCAGACACCGCTGCAATTTTGTTCCCTTCATGCAACTTTCCACCGACAATTTGACTTTGTTGAAAAGCAAAATAGCCTGACGATTTTTCAGAATTACTCCATATTACGGTGCAGTAGACAGATCCGTTTCCTGGTCTGGATTGAACGAGCTAGTCACTAATCAGAATCTTTTCCAAAATATTCACCGTTCAACCCTTTGTATTCAAGCAGCTTTTCATTAATGCTATTATAACAATTCAAGTGTTGACTAATTTCAATACTCTCTCCAAGTCCATAAATATACTTAACTAGCAGCCCCCGACACGGCTTCGCCCGTGCTAAATGAGAGAAGAATTTAGATTTTGATCTTAATATATTAATATATATACAAACATCCATTTTTATATATATAGTTTTTATATAAACTATTAATTAAATCATTAATAACAATTTATTGTTGAAATAATAGTTCAAATAATGAATATAGACTAACGTGTCCGAACGTGTCTGAACGTGTTTCGCGGTATGTAATATGACACGTGCATGTTTTTCCCAGGAAGACTTGACCTTGAACGTGTCCGAACGTGTCCGAAAGTGTTTCGCAGTATAAAATACCTCGTGCTCAAATACCTGTGTATACCAATTTTCATAGCGATAGGTTCAACGGTATAGAAGTTGATATATTGCAGCGCCATCTACAGCGGCGAGTTACAAAAAATGTGTAGCGTAAAAACCTTCTCCATGAAAAATACATATATGTGCCAAGTTTCATGTTGATCGGTCAAACAGTTTTGAAGTCTATGAATCATATACAGGGTGTTCAACTACAGGTGGGAGAAAATTTAAGGGTTGGTTCTCAACGACGATATAAGACGAAAATGAAGAATAAAAAAATTGCGATTTCGGCTTTGTTATTTACCTATTAATAACGCCGACAGTCACGTATCAAGTGACAGATGCATGCATACCTTGGTTCTCATTTGGGGCCCCAGCGAGGTGAAAATGTTTAACAAATCGTTGGACAACATTGAACTCTTTGACATATTTTGATATATATACATACAAACATCCATTTTTATATACATATATATAGATTTAAACACAGACACATTTGTGAACAAAAATATTCTAATAAATAATAAGAAATCGACGACGTATATAAATCGAAACAAATCGGAGAAAATCTATTAAAATGCATAAAGTCTGCAGACCTATGAGATGGAATTTAATCAACGAAGCCGACAGTCGTCGCTAATGATCAAGAAGTCGATGCGACGTTATAGAAAGAAAGAGTTATTTATAAATATTTCATTAACTTTCTGAAGAACCTGTGTGGTTGTCGATTAATTATTATTTCTTTAAGAAAGTTCTTAAAAATATAGTGTGGTAATCTGTTAAAATTGTGTTTTGTTAATAAACCACAACTTCAGAAAGTTTGCATTCTGAAATCAGCGATTTTAAATGAAACGACACTCATAATTTTATCCTTTTTAATGCCAGAATCATAACAGCCTAGATTTTAATGTTCTCGTTATAAGTACCAATTAGAGCAGCAACATCGAGCTTCTGTGTATCTGTAATCTTCGAAATGGTTTAAAAGATCTGCAATCTCAGGTAAAATTTCCAGTAATACCGTAACGTTCAAGGATTCAAGGCCAAGGCAACCAGCAGTAGCATATTTACCTTCTGTCGGCCAGGTATCCCGTTGCACTGTATTACATGTTCTCCGTTTACCGATAAACCGAGGGATCTAAAACGACAACTTCGAGAACAAATTCCGCTTATTCACGGTGGTTCAATATTGGTTTCCGTCGGCCGCCTTCAGCCCTGTACCCTTTTGTACTGCCCCCCGTGATCCGAAATCATCTATTCCGTTTGACAGCTGGTCCACCGTATCGTCTGTTCTACCCTCGCCACTTTGTCACAAATCAAACGGTTTTGTGTTCTTCGTCGAAAGAAACACCGATCCTGAGACAGAATCCATTACCTTGAAAACTCATTGTGTGCAAGGCACTCTTGGAGTCATTTCTGTTCGTATGACTTCACTGATTCTCACCAAAAATATTTATTTGCAATCGATCTTACTCCCTGTTGAATATTCACCTTAATCAATGAGTGTTTAGATATGAACTACGTTTAATAAAAATGTTGCTACAGCGTAGGCTATGAATGTTACTCGTGTTCTGTTTATAATATAATTTACTATTATAGTATTATATAGTTTATTACAATATAATTACATTTAGTTAAGGATGTTCTGGAGCTATACAAAAACGCAACGAAATTTTTGAAAATTTGACAAGATATAATTCTGATTAAATTAATGCAATTACCAAAGTTTGAGTTAGATTCACTGCACCGTTTAATATTTATAGCAACTTAAAGTTTCACATTTTAAGACATCTTCTTGTGGAGAATTCATAAAATTCCACTTCAAACCCTATTTAAACTTTGAAAACACGCGACTGGAAACTCCAGTATTTTTTATATATAGTAAAAATGATATATTTAATTATGTTCAAAATTTATTAGGATACGCTAAACAGTTACAGAGCAAAAAATTATAAACTGTTACAAAACTTCAAAATTATCGTGTTGCCATCTAACTAGGATGAAAACGCGACAATACTGTAGACAACTGAATATAGCTACTATTCGGATGGTGCAATTATTCACAAAATTCATTTACAATTTTTTATAATATAAAGATATAAGGACGGGCTTGTATTGGGCAAATAGAGCTCAGGTTCTTCAATGCCATCTTTATGTACATTATATAAAGAGAAGAATAAACCATAAACCATAATATGAAGACAATTTGATTAAAAAATAAATATAACATGAAATTCACTAATTAAACGAAAGCTTTTTAAATTAATCTATTTTTGAAATGCAAAATATACTCGTGAATGGCTTCCATTGCCAATATATTGATGGATTTCGAATTTCTTGTATTTTTGTCTCTCATTGTACCTCCAGGACATCCTTAATAAATTGTGTATTCTCCAATTTATATGAACAAACCGGACACTCGGTTGTCTAATATTATATTGTTTTTATCGATATAAAAATCCGCAGTCTATTCATAATATTTTACACATAACTTTCTTTAATTAAATTCGATATTTAAATCGTTAAATATCAGATTTAGGCTAGTATTACTAGACAAACAATGTTCCCGAATATCTCCGAAGCAACTTTACGAAGAAAGGGAATAGTATTTGTGTCACAAGATAATATGTCAAAGTTCGTTGGCGAAATTGCCAGCAATTACCAAGACATTGCAATTAAAGCACGTGTCTCTGTAACTTTTGACTGTAGGATGCACGATTTACACACAAGCGCGTAATAATCAGTGCTCTCAACTATCACCGGGCATAGTTCCGAAACTGTTTAAGCGGATTTATCATTAATCTAGAAAGGAGTCTCCCTTCGGTATCCTCTTAGCATCTTCGAATTTAATTAGCAGAGACCTGACTAAATTGGATCGTTGATAAGTGGAACGAAACTATTGCAAGGGGCGCGAAATTACTGGTTTATGGAAAGGTCAAACTGTCGACGGTGCAATTTGAAATTCATCGTCTATTTGTCAAGAATGCGATCAAAGGAAGCGCGATGAAGTGATTCTGAAGATTAGCGGATAGGGAGAGTCGGCCGCGATGCAAGATAACGAGACCGAGATTTGCATTAACTTCACTAAACCAGAACTGGGTCGGGCAACTGCACGGCATTTCAAAGGATTTTGAGGGATTGGGTGACGTTAGATTTGTAAAATTTCATCTGAAAGTGTAATTCAAAGTAGAATTAAACGGGCTACTTCTTAGTGGGGTATTTGGAACGAAGAATCAGAAAGAATTCGATTTCAAAATTTTTAATGTCCAACGAAGTTAATGGTCTGAAGATCAAGGCTTCAGTATTGTTCTTTTTATTTGTGCACAATTTTTCAAAATTTTTGCAAAATTTTAATGTCCAACGAAGTTAATGGTCTGAAGAACAAGGCTTCAGTATTGTTCTTTTTATTTGTGCACAATTTTTCTTTTTATTAGGTGCAAAAAGTTGCGAAGGCATAAAGTAAGAAGTATTTATCGCCAATAGTATTCGTCTACTTTTACTATCTGGTACAAAATGCATAAAAAACGTCATAACTCGAACGTACAGTGTCTATTCACTTTTACGTCGACGAGATAAATTTGAGTATACGTGCAGATGTTAATAAAGTTTAAACGAAGACTTGCCGATGATACGAAATAACTAAATCAAATCCACTCAGAAACATAGAGCTATTGACGTAATCGAAAGTAGAAACAGTTGGAACATTGAAGAAGAATCAAATTAGAGTTTAATTGAGAAAATATTCTGCACACTTGTGACAGAAACATAGAGCTATTGACGTAATCAAAAGTAGAAACAGTTGGAACAATGAAGAAGAATCAAATTAGAGTTTAATTGAGAAAATATTCTGCACACTTTTGACTATCAATCGCGTCGTTTTCCGAGCGATTCCAGACGAGCAATCGAAAAGATGTCTCCGGTTAACTTGAAAAGTCAAATAGCTTCAGCGGCGTTCGGCAATTCGAAAGCCTGTTCCTTTTGATGTGGTGCCCGGTGCTACTAATTAAGATCGAATTCGTAAGGGTTCTCGCTCGCAAACTAAAGACGAAGACAAACAAAATTAAGCGATCGTCTGATGACGGGTGCAGATGAGACAAGCAAAACACGGGTACGAAATGCGGGGATTGGAGCGGCGCGTAAACACAAAACGTCTCCGGAACATTTAATTAATGAATCAGACGGAGTACGGGTCTTCGCCGAGAAGACTCGCGCGCGCGGCTGCAAAGTGACGATAGTAGGGAACGCTTTAATTGACTTCAGGAACGATGAGAGCGTATTGCGATACTCCAATCCGCGGCATTTAAGAACGAACACCTGACTGTGCTCTAATCAATTGTAACTTCAAAGGAAGAGATATCCAAAATTTTACGGAACGTATAATTACAAAAAAACTTTTTATGAACCACGCTTATATTAAAATGCATTAAAAAGGAGAAAATAATAGTTTTAGACATTCCTGACTACAAATAAAATCGCGGAGTGTCCACGAAGATTACGTCAATATACTTTAGCGGTCCATGCCTTTATTTATAGTCACTAATGTCTAAAATAATTATTTTCTCCTTTTTAGTACATTTTAATATAATGCGTGAAAATAATTGTTGTAGACATTTGTGACTACAAATTAAATATCGCGGAGTGTCCACGAAGATTACGTCAATATAGTTTAGCGGTCCATGCTTTTATTTATAGTCACTAATGTCTAAAATAATTATTTTCTCCTTTTTAGTACATTTTAATATAATGCGTGATTTTTAAAAAGTCTTTTTATATATTTTTTTATTTTCTACTTTTTAGTAGACGTGCGAGGACCACTAAGTATATTACAAACGGAGGACTCCTGCAAAGGCGTACTAAACTTCCTAAAGGATATCGGATTCTATCTGATATAGACAAGAGTAAAAAAAGAAAAATCTCGTGACAGAGTGAGAAATTGCCTCAAATGAAACTGAATGAACGGAACACCACACTGAGCTCCTTCGGTATGAAGTCGGTGTATGGAGTGGGGACGAGTCGAAGTGGGAGAGCATAGTGGAGTAGGGAGCACTGAACATGATAGTGTACTACCGAGCGTATTTAGGGAGACCCGAGTTCGATTCCTGCTGAGGTCCAATATTTTTGATCTCCTAAACGCACAGTTATTTAAAAATTTTTTTAAATATTGCATTGTCATTCAGTTCTAAGCTATGTTTAAAGTTTCAAGTCTCTAGCTGATCGGGAAGTCGTTCAAAATTGGATTAAAAACTTAATGTCCCTATAAATCCCTATTTTACGATATTTAAATACGTACATATACTTGAGCACGTGTCATTTTAAATACACGAGTACACGTTTAATACTTCACTTGTATTTAGTCAAGTTATTTTCTGTAATCTGTCATTCTATTCGTCTTGAAACACACTATCAGAATGTAAATGAAGAATCGTACCGTTTAATTAAAAAAAGAAAAGACGGCTCCATCCATAAAATAATTGCTAACATCAGATTATAAGCAGGTTCAATCCAATGCTAACCATTTATTAAAATAGATAATTCTAGTTCTATTGTCAGAACTATAACCAAATCATTTTCTAATTTACTAAATATTTTACAGTATAACCATGTTTATCTCCGTAAAATCATATTTAATTACATTTAAATTTGCAAAGTTGAATATTTTAAATGTATGAAAAGCTACATGCAGCTTTACAATTCGATTATATATTATTCCGAGAGCTTTTCATTACGCGTCATATTATATTCTTCCATTGGAACCAATAATTGAAACACGCGCAACAACACGCAGTGACAAAAACATTAGTGAAATCTGTTTTGATTCAACTGTCAATAGTTTCAGTTCTGACGAGTGTGACTGTGAAAAACGTTTCCATTACTGGTACCAACAGTTTGTTTAATTGAATTGCTTGTTAGCGGGAGCAGTGTGGAAACAACATTTGACACAAAAACTCCGGAGATGTACAAACAACGCGAGCGATCGATGCGGATGGTAAATGTTAAACGAAAACAATCGTACCGTAGATGAATATAAATAGATTTGAAAACCAACGGGGAAAATGAAACGACGGGATTTAAAGCTTGGGCTGCGCTGCGGCCACAGATGCGTATCAAACTAGTTTAAACAATATTGTGTAAGCCGCGTGGAGCTGTTTATCGGTCGGAATAACGGCGTTTACTAACTATCCTTTGCGAAATTCACCGGCACGCTGATGTAATTCGGCGAACTTTAAGAAGGTTTACGTAGTTATTTCGTTAAAGAGTATACGAGCGAATTGAACCGGGTAATCGCGAAAATTTCCCAGCTTCGAAACTCTATACAAAATGGTATTCTGTATTTTATATAAAACAAAAATCAGTTTGTTCTATTCTAGCAGTTCCATTCATTGACTTGTCGAATGCGGATTTTTATGTAAAATAAAAATTGATTACATTTATTGCACGATACAGGAGCTAATTGAACATTCACTGTGTTTTTTATAATAGTGTTTTTAAAATTTTTTAATATCTTTACTATTCTGCATTTTATCTGCTCTTTATTTGTAACCGATAAATAATCAATTATTGTCTTTTGAAATTCTATTTCGTTAAAATCTTGCAATATAATATTAAATTGTTATATTTCATTGGCTGTAGTAGTCGTTAAGCCTATAGTTAGTCGTGGCACTCCATTGGCCGTTGATTTACAGTTAAATAGAATTGACACTTAGGTTAACCTACGTACAGGGATTTCCGGATCCCTTCATTATACCATCAAGGGAAGAAATTGCCAGGCTCATGGTATTCCGGCGCAGTAATTGGATTTCCCAAAGATTCGAAATGACTTCCGATCCGTGTGTACACAGCTTGTAATTAGCTGTAACGACCCGAGTTTGTAACTTTGAGGCAAACGTCTCTTAGTAACTTTGAGGCGAAGTCCACAGTAACTTTCACGAAAAGGGGTTGGAATGTGAATTTTTACACGGGCGTCTAATTTTCACGAGAAAATCCTTGCACGATTCTTTCGAAATATCAACAACAATAGCAATTTTATGTTATGCAAAACATCCATTCTTCAAAGCATGTTGCACTTATATATATAGACATTGCAATACAACATTTAAATAAATAATAAATAAGTATTCTATCTATAAATGCTCCAAGTTCAATTTGTAGACTTGAATTTCAAGAAATTGATGTTAAATGAAATATCATTATCTGCAATAATAAATGCATTGGTTAAAAAAATGTTGTGGATCGTACTTTATACTGCAAATAATTTCTAACTGTACTTTAGAAATAGCACTCGAAGTTAATAGCACTCGAATAGCAACGAAGAAAATATCGTTGATATTATAAAATATGTTGGTATCTAATCAATTACTACACATTTAAGTATTGCATGAGGTACCATATCAATTTCACATCCATAAAATGAAAAAATCATAGACAATGAACTATTCTAAATATCAGAAACGTTTGATCTTCGAGTTAAAGTAGCTCCGAGTGCAAAGGGTTAACATACTCTTATACGTCCGGTACCAAGGATATTTCTCCAAGAAGGAATCGGTATAATTCCGAGCACGAATAAAATCAACCGAATCAGATCCTCGACCATCGACAAGCGTCAATCATCGAGGCGAGCCGAAGAGCGACATCAATTTACCCCACAGCTATTTGATTCCTGTTCAAGTCACCGTGATATCCCTGTTCATCCCTCGATTAGAAAGGGATAGACAAACCCTTTCCCTTCGAGTGGGATAGGGGAATGAAATGACCGGCTCCTGGGTATCAGGAACCCCCGAAAGTTGCCTTCCACGAAACGGGCGGATAGTTTTCCGCATCTGTGGCCAGGATCCACATAGGAGACCATCGGCATCCCCTAACTCTCTCTCTCTCTCTTTCCCTCTCTCTCTGTTTGTCTGCCTGTCTCGCTCTCTCTGACTCTCTCCACCGAAAGCCAGATCGTGAAAACAGAGAATCGAGGGGAGGAACGATGAAACAACAATCCTGCGCGAGAGTTATCCCCATAGTCAGCTATCTAGTCCTACGCGCCGGAAGAAGGGTTAGGCAAACAGTTTTCACCAGGCCCGACCGTCTCGAACTAATTAACGTGAGACAGGAAACACAGAGTTGCACGTGGTCGAATAAAAGCTGCGCGCCGCGAAAACTGAGGGATTACCCCCTTGAACAGGCGGCCCTCGATCGTCTGGGGAAACCACCCCCTTCAAATGAAACGAGTGGATGATTTAATCTTGGTAATGGAATTGGTTGATAAGACCGTCGCCCGCTGAATATGTCGTGTTTCCATTCTTTCGTACTTATTCATTATATTATCGCGGTACACCACGTGGTTAACCAACTTTCCGAGCGCGTCGAGTTTTCCATTCCTACGGTTGTTGCCGTTCTACCGTTTCCGGTGGAAAGTTTGATTCGTTTCTTTCGCTCGTCGAACACGCTGGCACACTTTGTCGGGAAAACCTAGAACACCCTGTATATGAATATGCATTAGACAACACTTGCGCCGATCACACCGCCTTCATACATATACATTCCACGTCATTCTACCCGAATGTTTCCAACAAATTTTGGGTTAAACGGCCTTTCTTAGAGGTCTACAGAAACGATAAAATCATTTGATTCTTGAAACTTGAAAATTATATGAGAGTTTATCTTTCAACTTTATACAATTATCACAGTTCATGTTTAATTTCCTGCATTCACACGTGATTAGTAAATCTCTACGCAGAATGCATAGTTTCTGAATTCATTTTAGAAAATATGAGTTGCTGCAAGATTTATTCTTTCGGGGGTAAATTAGAATTTTTCACAAATTCATCAGAATTGATTTATAATTAATTATCGCGGTAATCAAAGGTTTTGAAATTGTTCTGATTTTGAGTTCTTGATGTTATAGAATGCATAGTTTCTGAATTCATTTTAGAAAATATGAGTTGCTGCAAGATTTATTCTTTCGGGTGTAAATTAGAATTTTTCACAAATTCATCAGAATTAATTTATAATTAAATATCGCGGTAATCAAAGGTTTTGAAATGGTTCTGATTTTGAGTTCTTGATCTTATAGAATGCATAGTATCTGAATTCATTTTAGAAAATATGAGTTGCTCCAAGATTTATCCTTTCGGGTGTAAATTAGAATTTTTCACAAATTCATCAGAATTAATTTATAATTAATTATCGCGGTAATCAAAGGTTTTGAAATTGTTCTGATTTTGAGTTCTTGATGTTATAGAATGCATAGTTTCTGAATTCATTTTAGAAAATATGAGTTGCTGCAAGATTTATTCTTTCGGGTGTAAATTAGAATTTTTCACAAATTATCAGAATTGATTTATAATTAAATATCGCGGTAATCAAAGGTTTTGAAATTGCTCTGATTTTGAGTTCTTGATGTTATAGAATGCATAGTTTCTGAATTCATTTTAGAAAATATGAGTTGCTCCAAGATTTATTCTTTCGGGTGTAAATTAAAATTTTTCACAAATTCATCAGAATTAATTTATAATTAATTATCGCGGTAATCAAAGGTTTTGAAATTGTTCTGATTTTGAGTTCTTGATGTTATAGAATGCATAGTTTCTGAATTCATTTTAGAAAATATGAGTTGCTGCAAGATTTATTCTTTCGGGGGTAAATTAGAATTTTTCACAAATTCATCAGAATTAATTTATAATTAAATATCGCGGTAATCAAAGGTTTTGAAATTGTTCTGATTTTGAGTTCTTGATCTTATAGAATGCATAGTTTCTGCATTCATTTTAGAAAATATGAGTTGCTCCAAGATTTATTCTTTCGGGGGTAAATTAGAATTTTTCACAAATTCATCAGAATTGATTTATAATTAAATATCGCGGTAATCAAAGGTTTCGAAATTGTTCTGATTTTGAGTTCTTGATGTTATAGAATGCATAGTTTCTGAATTCATTTTAGAAAATATGAGTTGCTCCAAGATTTATTCTTTCGGGTGTGAATTAAAATTTTTCACAAATTCATCAGAATTAATTTATAATTAATTATCGCGGTAATGAAAGGTTTTGAAATTGTTCTGATTTTGAGTTCTTGATCTTATAGAATGCATAGTTTCTGAATTCATTTTAGAAAATATGAGTTGCTCGAAGATTTATTCTTTCGGGGGTAAATTAGAATTTTTCACAAATTGATCAGAATTAATTTATAATTAAATATCGCGGTAATCAAAGGTTTTGAAATTGTTCCGATTTTGAGTTCTTGATCTCATAGCCGTCGACGTGTTAAGTAACCCTGTCTGCGCAAACGAAATAATGGATACCTTAAAAGTGAAAGTGAAATCCAATAATCGTAACTACGTCTCATTTATATTCGTCAGAAACCTCGGTCTTTCCTCGATGTATCGACTCGGCGCGTAACGAGGCTTCAATTAACTGGGAGTCCTCGCCGACAGATATCCAAAGTAGACTGCCAGGCCGGAACAATTCGAAAAAGTGAACGAGAGTCTCAGCGGGCCTCCGCACCGTCGCGATACAAATAAAATCCCCGGGAGACAGCCCTTAATCAGCTCGGCTGCCACTAAAGGGAGGGCCCAGAAAACTGTCTCGTCTGTTGAGCGCGTCCGAGTCGCCGCGTTTCCTCGGCGCTAAAACATTTCATTACGTCGAATTGCATTTCCTTCCGTTGCATCGTCGCCGCCCGAATGAGTCAACGAAAGGGAAACGTTGGACGGGTGGGCGTCGTCGGGGGTGGTTGTATCGGGCCTAGGGAGCGCAAGATTCTTCCCGGGGTCGTGCGCGAGTAAATAGTAACACGAGTGGGTGTACCGTTGCTGCCCCCTTCCCTTCCCCCGTATCAGCGCATTTGAAATGGAAATGCACCCTAAGATTCTGTCGGCGGCGAGGTCGGGAACGGTCGGCAACGACGACGCAACGTTTCTCCCCGTGTATCTCGAGCGGGAGCAGCAGCAGAGGCCTGATTCTCGAAGCGAGTCGCGCCACCCTTTTGTTTCATAACTCGCTGCGACACGTCTCGATGGCGCCATCTTGGGTTTCACCTTCTCTCCGCCTTCCCTTCCACGCCATCCCCTCGTTTCTCTCTCGCCAAGAGACCAGGAACACGTGCACGTCCTCTCGGATCCCCTTTGTTACGGAATCCCAGCGAAGGAGCGACTTCACGGACGCCAGAAGTATCGCATTACCTGCCTGCCAACGTGTCACGGAATACGAAAATGGAAAAGGGGGTGGGTGCACCACCCCGGCTGAAAAAGTGGCTGTCCAGGCAGCTGGGACGAGATCCAGGTATTCGGGACTGGCTCCCATTACGACGAATAATTGACCTGGAGGCCTATTAAGGGTCGATACCACATCGAGTAGCCACCGAGAGGGTTTAGTGGAGGGTTGCTTGAACTGCTTCTGAAGGACTACTCGAAGCTACGACCGAATCGAAGCGTACGCTGGACTTCCGGAAGACTTGCGGCTCTCTTCTTGCGATCGGGGACATTGATTACCGAATTGCCGTCATCCATCATCGAAAGCTTAATTACGCTCATTGAATCAGGAGAGATTTCATTTTCGTTCATTTTCACCGAGAATTACGCCAATGAGAGATTTTAAATTGAAATTCTTCTGCAAAAATATTCTGCGTTGATTATGAAGAGCAGGAATAAAATAAAACATTTCCGTTGAAAACAACATTACAATATTCCTAACCCTATCTTGAATCTTTTTAATATGATTTGAAAATTTGTATTATTATTATTAATAAACTTACTAATAAAACTTACAACGCAGACTATTATTGGAAACAATCCATACGATTAAACAACAAAGCGTAAATCTTAGGTACGAAATACCTAAGATCCATGACTATTACGCGGCATTACTGAATCAGTAATGCTGTCTATGATGACGTTTCCAATATATATTATATTTTTCTTTAGATTCTGCAAATTTAAATCAGTTATCTTTTTCACTATTATAAAAATGAAATGTTTTCTCTCCCACAAACTTGGAAAACACCATGTTTGAAAATAGGAATTTTTAGTTTTACTTTTTCCCTTTTTTTTCTTTTTATATATTACTATATCATTTATTTACAATTTATTTAAAATAAATTTCCTTATTTTGTGATATAAACTCAGTACAAAGTTATAAACGATATCAAACAAAATCAGTTGAAAGCCACGATTGTACATTTGAATTTACCGCCTTGCTGTGTCTATGCATCACTATTGATCGTTATCGATCCACCAATCGTGATGGGTCTGTCACATATGTGTCGCATCACTCTTGCCTTTTGAACAGCATGTGCTCAGTTACATATCTGCCATCATGAAGATAAAATAGTTTTCATACAAAATTTAATATGTGTTATAATGTATTGTCTAGTTTTTACACAACATGTAAGTTTTTGTGGGTTCTGTTAATTTTATAATTTCTTAAATTATTATTCATTCAAAATATTTTTCAGACGCAATAATGATTCTTTGAAAAAGATCCACATCGGGATCGAAACGTTAGAAACATGTAATAATTGCACATTTGTTGTTTTTCTGAAAATGATCGAACCTGGCGCCGATAACATTTAAAAATTTAATTATTAATGTCATGTTTGTTTTATTGATTGTAATTTATCAATTTGGAAAATGGTTTAGGTCCTTGTTGAACGTGACCACGGGTGGTAGAATGGACACGTTCCTGATGGTTACAGTGTATATGGAAACAGGACAATATCAATGAGATATTGATTGATTTGCGTTGTCAAGAGAGTAGTCTTTTGATATAAACAGAATCAACATGATTTTGACGAGACAAGTCGTGTAAGGATTAATTCTACAGCACCGATCGAACAAGGGGTCGGCCTGCCACGACATATATTACTGTTTTATATTTCACCTAATTTCTTTATGAGTGCATAAATCGTATAAGTCGTATTGTGGGACATCGATGAGATAATAAAAATCCATGGATGAAATTTAGTGGTTTTTCATCCACATATTTGTGACATATTTTTTGACGAAACTAACATTAACGACGATATCATTCGGATTACATTTGCTTGTTAAATTTAGGATACAGTAGAACCATAATTATCGGAACAAATCAGAGAAACATGAGTGTTCAGATATTATAACAGTCACATAGTGTCAGATTAAAGCTTTACTGATTTGTGCAATAAATCATGTTGCAAACGGATTGCTTAAACTGTTCACATATGAAACACGTATTAGTATAACGGAGAATTCAGATATCATCGGTTCGGATAGGTAATCGAGACTCTACTAAATCGTCAATTAAACAAGCAAATATGCTTCGAATTGTGTCACGTTTGATCCCATTTTCAGTAGCAAAATAAAAAAAATAATTCCATTGTTAGATATTATCCAAATTGGTATAATCAATATTATACTTTACTTAAATAAAACACACAAATCGATAGTCAATTTTACTTATCTTCTGTTGAGTATTTGTAAGAAACATCTTCGTAACTAATCATTTTATACACAAAACCTTTTAAAATATTTTTATCGTAGTTCTGATAGATTCTGCTAACTTATTAAACAATTTCCAACACAGTTATTGCATAGACAACGAAGTATCACGTGAGAAGATATACGTAAATCTACAACCCCAGTTTTTCCTAACATAGGCGTCACAAAGCCTAATAAACATTTGTTAATCGATTATACTAATATCGCTTAAATTCTTGAAATCATTCTACTGTTTTAAGTTGCACTTTTATCAATAAATATGTTATTCTAATTTAAACATCAAAGAATTCCCTATCTATCAAATTACTTAATCCTCCACTCTTAAATTTCTTTTTTCTCCATTAATGGATTATATATTAAAATAGGAGCTACAATATGTATTCCAAAACTTTTTAAAAATACTTTTGAAAGTCTAGAACAGTGAACAAATTAGTTGTCATCATAAACGTCCCAATATGAACACGGTGCAGCATTAAAAAGATGGTTGCAGGCAGAAAGTTAAACCAAATTCTGCGGTCTACGAGATGCACTTTTGCGATACACAATCACATTGACGAGCCTCTTAATTATGCTTATTGGATCGATAAGAATGAAGTCTCGATTCAAAACGCCCATACCTTCCCTGTTTTATTGCGCGGAGATAAGATTCCAGCGATAAGCCAAAGACACTGGGAAAGTTACAATTCCTAATTGGAGAATGCCTGCCAGCGAGAACGTTCTCAAGATAAAATAACCCGATGATTACACCTTGAACAAAGCCACGTTCCAGTCGTTCCTTGATAAGCCCGAGATTTGGAAGATAACAAGCTGAGCTTGATGCCCTAAAATTGATATAGACTTCCGAACGCATCCGCAAACAAAAATAATGCAGATATCAATCAATTCAAAACTAAATTTTTTATATAATTTGAAGAATTAAGTTCACTGGTTCTACTGACGTTTTTGAATAATTCAAATTCGTATATGTAGATTCTGTCGATCCTAAGTAAGAATATTTTGTATTTTTTGCTGTGTAATAAGTTGTCTAATAATTTATTAGTAGACTGCGGATTTAATACATTTATGATAAAAATAGCTACGTACAATTTGAAGCAGTGGTCATATTAAAAAGATTTGAGGACATCAGTATATTGATACTCATTACTTATGCTAACTTTATGCAAAATAAAACTACCTTTAATGATTTTAATACAGGATAAACCATATATTGATATCTTCGACTTTTTTAATTGTACAACAATTTTACTATAAATGCATCAAAATCCGCAGTCTAGTAATAAGTATAAAAGCGAATTATAAATAAAGCTTAATTTTTCCAAATTTCAGTAAATGAAACAACACAAAAGTAATAAAAATTCGACGCTGTGCACGTCGATAAACTCATTGGAAACCAATAATGCGCAGCCAAACGTGTCAACCTGCTACATACTTGTACCGTTTCAAAAATTATAACTTTTGCAGTTTGTCCGAATTTTCTGACTTTCCTTCGTAATTGTCTCCAATTTCACGAGTTCATACAAAAATCCCATAGAAGAAAGCACTTTCATTTTTTCCCGAATTTTCCTTCCTTCCGTGCAACTTTTCCAATTTTTCTTTCCCCATAAACCTTATTCGATCTATTACGAACAAATTTTTCTAAATTAGCCAAATCGGTTCAGCCATTCTCAAGTAATCTGTTTACGAACGAACAGCAGAGCATTTAATTTTTATTTATATAGAAGATAGATGGATTTGATCTGTCACAAAGGTTATACTAAGTATAGAAAAACGAAGATTAAAGGAATTTAAAATAAAGCTTACTGTTTAGAAGTGCTTATTTTCTGATCATCGTTAATGTTATTTGTCGAAGAACGAAAATGTGTAATCCTTCTGTTGAAATCTCAATGTAACTTACGTCTGAATGTAACTTACGTCTCAACGAAATTTTCGTTTCCCCCGTAGCAAATGTTTTCGCACGCGTAAGATGACACCGGTATGCACTCAGCTGCAAGTGCTGAGTACCTTGGGCTTTACATATGATGGCGAATGTAAATACCAACCAAGTTTCTCTGGCGAGTCGATATGCTTATTAAGCAACTTGATTTAAAGTTTCAGTAAGATCCTTTCCTCAACACACATTCTTGTGTCATCCTCCTATATCTGTACAGTGATATCGCAACTACATTTCCTTCATATCTCGAAAGAAGTGGAAGACCTTTTGTACTTATTATTTCTACCTGTTATTTCAGGAATTTCATCTTAGATCCTTGTATGAAGGAGATCAACTTCGATAACGAAGAACATATAACAATAAAAGATACATACAGCGAAACAAAAGATACAATGAAATTCTACTTATTCATAGCAGTACTAAATTGTGTCGAATGTTGATTATTAACATTTCTTGAAAATTTTCAGATTAAAGATCCTCAGATAATTAGATTGCGGATTTTATGCATTTATGATAAAAATAAACACGTACAATTTAAAGAAGTGGACATCGGGGTATTAGTTTCAGCTTAATACGATGATTAAATGAATAGAAAATTTTTGAGTATTTGGTTTCTATAGATATTAAATTACTAATGCTCTCAGGGCAAAGGTTCGATCATTTGTTACTTGATTTACAAAGCAATTTTGCAAACTACTAAAATAATTCCGATGTTTCAATTTTTATTTAGATCATCTTCTGGGGTTGCTAGAATTGCGTCTGTGAAAATTTTGAAATTTAGGAATACATAACGAAAAATGATTAAAAATTGGTTGTAATTTATGTTGTTGAAAAAACTACTTGGTTTCTGTAGCTTGTAATCGATGCAGATAATTTTTATTTTGCTTAAAGATCCGCAGTCTACTGATAATGCGTGAACGATTGAAAACAATAAATTATATTCTATATATATAAATATATACAGGGTGGGGCATTTTAAACAGGTCATCTGAATAACGTGGCTGCTATTGGTGTTAGGAAGAAATGTATCAGATGGAACTTGTATGGAATGAGGTATATTTTTTAATACGTCAATCGATGCAGCTGGACATTCGTAATAAAAAAGTACTAACCTATGTATGTCGAGAAGTTAGTCGTTCAGTAGATATTTCAATGTAAAAAATATAAAAATATCATTACTGCCGTACTAAGCCGTTAGCGTTTACTTACTAGTGTAGTACGACAGTAATGGTATTTCATGTTTTTTATATTGAAATATCTTCTGAACGATTAACTTTTCGACATACATAGGTTAATACTTTTTTATTACGAATGTCCAGCTGCATTGATTGACGTATTAACAAATTCCTCATTCCATTAAAAAAAATGAAGTTGACCTTCATATGTCCTTTGCGCATCCACCTACAAAAAAGCTACTAACATCAGAATAATGCCCCCTCGATACCATACAAGTTCCATCTGATGCATTTCTTCCTAACACCAATAGCAGCCGCGTTATTCAGGTGACCTGTTTAAAATGCCCCACCCTGTATATAAATTATATTCTAATAAGTTATAATAGAACTCGGAATTACTTACTCGCGACGGCCGCTTCACTTGATCCGGCCGCGCGTCTCGTTTCTCGTGGCGGTCCTGGATCTCCTAGGCGCCACGAATAGCGACTATACGACACGCCTAACCTTCGAAAATCGGCAGCCGCGAGTAATTCCGAGCTCTGAGTTATAATATGCAACCAACGCACAGACTGGTATTTGACCGATCTAGCTGGCCAAAAATTGATTTCCTAGAACTACCCCCAGGTAAAAAATAACATTGTTATTGGGAGAGCCAGGTAGTCCCTCGAACCGACCTCATTGTTTATAAAGTATAAATTGTTCTTTCTCATTAATGTAAGCATAACTTGATGAAACATAATAAATTGAATCAGTTTTAAGCAATCAAAAATTTTGGCCAGCTAGATCGGCCAAATACCAGTCTGTGCAACGTCCAAAGGAGGAATAATAGATCGCTATAATATATGTTCCGGAATAACTCATCGATCTACCAGGACAAATTCTCGGATCGACGTGATCATGGTTTTAGTCACGTCCGCGATCCCCGCCACGTATGCAAGCGATCAAAAATGCAGGTGGCTGGAATTTTTCTTCGCGGCAAAATCTTCGGAGGAGCTGTTCGCCGAAAATCGAGTCCGCGAAAGATTTCGGTATTCCGCGGGAGTAATGGCTCATAAGATGAGAGGTCGGAGTGTGATGCATCCCCACGGAAGACGGGAGGTGGATTCGCTGGATAAACGCAAGATAGAGCTGTCGAGAAGAAGGATGGAGCACGCGCGTGCCGTTTCTCTCGTGTGTTTCGTTATTCAACGCCATGTAACACGTTCGCCGTTCCTCCTTGTCTGCGTATTCATTCGTCCCAGAACTTCCGGGTCACCGTTTGCGTCCTCCCGCGCGTTTGCTTTTCGCGTTCATGCGTGCACCCGTCGACTATCCTCCGGCTGTGCGCTTCTTTGTACGGAAAAATATCGCTAGTTTTCGGCGACGTCGATCGGCACACTCGGATTAAATTTATTTCCACGCACGCCGAACTTATCGTTTCAATTTTTAAACCGTCTCCGTATCGTTTAATATTTTCGATGAACTCGATGATATTAATTACCCAACTGTTTCCGAATTGAATTTGCGGGGTATTCTCTTTTAGAGTTGTCCATTTTGTACAATTTATGATTTACATTATTATTACATGTTGCGTAATACAGTGTAATTTTTTATGAAATTAGAGTTTTTACGTTTTGTCATAAATACGAATAAATGGAATTATTTAATACAACGACAAAATTAATATTTATGATGATGGGTATTTTTACCTGGTATTTACACCTGGCGTTTTTAATACTCATGGTTTAGTATATACTATTTTAGAATATTCTGTTTGCAGTTTAAACAATTTTTCATGATTCATTCTACTAGAAAAGTAGTTGATAACTTTTACACCTAAAGTTTATCTGGAGCTATGAAATACCACTTTTTAAATACTTCTTCAGATGCTAACAAACTAATTAAACTAATTACTTATAAATGGACACTTTGCCATTTAATGAAACATTTATTTAATGCGTACATAAAATTGTACTTGGGCATGAATATTGGCGGAAAGCTTCAGAACATGTTTCGATCCATTCGATTTAAATACTGAACTGCATACAAACAAATTACTATCAAAATTAAGTTCAATCCACATTTTACACAATTAGAGTTCTTATTGTTTATATCGTATGGAATGCGGAAAGATAATTGTAATCGTAGGAAGAAGATCTAATATACAAAAACGCTACCCACAAAAAAAGATCTCATCCACTAATAGAATGTGTAGTTCGGAAAAAGAATATGGCCGACGGAAGGAAACCAGATATTTCTGTCAAAATTGTTCCATTGCATTATGCATTTTATCATGCTTTGCAATTTTTGTAGACAAATTTGGAGAAACTCGAATCAAATGAAACCTTTTTTTCCGTGGTAGTAGCCATTTTAGAATTGAAGTAAATTATAATCTTTCTAAATTTTGTTATATTTTACATCCTAGCGTTTTCTGAAAATTTTCAAGAACCACAATTGCATAAAGATCCTTTAACTGTGTTGTAACTTAATACAGCTACCACCAACGATAATGTATCTTAAAAATCAATTACTTTTGTCAAATTTACAAAGAAAACACTTTATATCAATAATAAAAATACACGAGATGTCTCGTCGAGAACATTGTACCTACGAAATCACGGGTCAAAGAAGAGACAGCAAGATGGAAGTAAATCCTGAAGTAGTGACAACCTCTTCTGCAAATATTCATGAACAGTTTCCTGGAGCTCGCACGAATAGCCGCAGTCAAAGTGCATGGAAATTAAAAGACTCGTAAAGGAATCGTAATTTCCGTAGTCCTCGTAACGCGAGGCTCATTCCGGCGCTCGAAGTTGCTCAATGTCAAGGCACCGCGCGATTGCGCCGGTAACATCGTGAAACGGGCGTGACAACTGTTCTGTTAAGTGCATCGCCGACGAGATGCTGCGCGAGTGTGCACGACCACGAGGAGTCCCGGGGTAGCGGATGTTGCTCGCAGCAGCTGGATATTATACAGAGAAGCTACCATTCCGAGCACGCAAAAAGATATAAAGCGAAATAAAATAAAGTGTAAGCGAGCTTTTCCCGGGGGAGTGTGATTCTACTTTAGATTAAATTCCGAAGCAACCGTCCCGCCACCCCCCTCGCGTATAACCCCGTAACATTCACCCCGCCACTTCGAACCTCCGCGGCGTCTATCTCGTTTCGGAAAGTAAGGTTTTCTCGCCTCTCTAGACGATTTCCCCACCTCCCTCGACTCCGCCGGCACCAGGAACCGTTTTTCTCGATGGACCAGACGGTTTTGCTGTAATTATCGGTCTACCGGTGCTACCACCACCACCCCCGTTGTTTTTCCATCGAGCGAGATTTTTGTACGATTGCATTCTGCGCGCGGTCGCCGAGAGAACAGTCCGCCGATAATATCTCAGATATATATCTATCCACTGCGCTTCGGCTCCCGGATAAACCCTGGATTTCAGGCAGGGATTGTTCGCCCTACATACGCGTATTTGTTACACGGGATCTATCCTGATGAGAGGGATAAGCTCCGCCTGGGATTTCATACGGACTAATAGGAACCAATTTGCGTTCTTTCGAAACTAATGTTGCTTTCGCGTTTTAATAGCTTTGGAGGTTGTCCAATGGATCCTGCTGCCGGTTGTTGGTCGGCCAGGTGAGCTATGGGCTTGCGATGGTCATGGATAAAACCACTCGAGCGTTTTAAATCCCTCTTGGCCACCATTGTTGATGTTAGGACACGCGATTTTAATGATACCGGGAATTATTGTGCGCGGAATACAAATTAGGATTTTACGCATTTATGAAAAAAATGAGTAACATGTGAAAATTAAAATAGTAAAAACGTAAGAAAAATTAAAAAATCCTGTTTTATTAATTTCAATCAATTAAGTATATTAAGAAAGAAACTCTCTATTTCACTCCAGTTTGTTGCAATACAGATAGAACATTTTTATTTTGCATAAAGATCCGCTGTTTAATGATTAGTAGTTGAAATATGAGACCATGGTAGATATAAATTGTTTATTTAACCCTCATCCGTCCCTCGTGTCAATTTGACACAGTTTTCCCGCAATAAGTTATACTGTTCTGTTATTTGTAAGTAAATTTGTCCAAAACTTGATGACTTTTATTTTTTTTAAATAAGTAATGAACTTCAAAAAGTTAAGATGTAAATATTAACTCATCAATTTGAATGAAAAAAACGTCGAAAAGTAACTGTTTGTCTAGCTATTTTATCGATTTGTTCATCACTGTGTCAATTTGACGCCGAGGGACAGATTCAGTTCGTTAAATGAGGGACGGATGAGGGTTAATTACTTCACGTTGCGATATTTTCTTTATCGAAATCAAACGTTACTGGTGTTTCTAATAATTAATTTAATATCGACGAACCGTAAGATTTTTGTATGTCAGCAGACAACAGATAACAGAATTATACTAGTCCTTCATAATGAGAGTAGAGTAGAGGAAGTCTAATTTATTTACGAGCGATTTCAGACTACTGTCTGAATCTTTTCATTTATATTCGGCAAATATCCTGAAAAGCAACGAAGTTAAAGTGGTTTTCAGCTTGGAGTGAATTTACTAATTTTTACAACCATTTGAAATGTTCCAAACCTTGATGAGGTGCAACGTTTAGTCGAAATTAATTCTCACATATCAAATATACAATGGTTCTATTCCACAACAATTTAACCAACTTCTATATAAACTTGCAAATCTGACTATCATTACATCATAAATAAAATTCAACGAGACCAGACGAACTTTTGTTCAGTTGTTTTCCGAGTTCCAACTTGAATTATTCCATTATTATCAAGTACAGAAACGTAGTTTTTCAACCTCACTCGGCCGCCATGCTCGCCGGCAGAGTATACGGGAGTGAGATCTCCGGAGAGCGCATTCATAAAATTAACAAAACTTCCAAGACATAAATTAATATTTAGATCGTGAAACTCTCAACCCCTTTTCTTAAATCATACTGTTCCATTCTCCCCGTCACGATCAACGCCTCGGTTAAGCGGATTAATAACAGACGCGACAAGCACGATAATCCGTGCAAATTGAATAAGCCACTTATAAATCTGCAAATCGCCGGCGTATCTCCAAATTTGCCGGGGGAGCTGCGCCTCGACGCTCGCGGAAACCTCAACAGCGGCCTTCTTAATTAGAAGGATTAATTTTCCGGACATCCTCCGGTAACCTCTTTTTCGGAACATTTCCCAAACTGTGTTTCCCTCTGAATTCCGGATACATCAACGGGCGCATAAATTCTCTCGCGATCGCGTCCGAAAAGCTCCACCGTGCATTAAAACGCGATCAATTTTATATTTCGACGACGCGTTCGAATTCGTCGCGAAACAACGGCGGGGATTGTCGAGGAGAGGGGGTTGTCGACTATTTAGATCAGTTTCATGGTGCTGAGAGAGGATGGATTGCGTGGGCGGGCCGCGTCAATCGCAATATGTTAAAATACGCCGATGAAACGTGTCGCGCGCGGATTATTTCACGTAGTTTTTATCACGGTTCACCTCCCCGCATGCTGTTACGGGAGTTTTCGACCGAACGGCGCACAGGGAACCGGACGACGATAATTCATTTCGCGATATAATGGTGTCATTAAGCCAATTAAAACGCGCGCACGGGCCGGCGATCGCCGCAAGCGCGCTCGCGCGAATGCACGCACGTGTTCCAGACACGTCGGCCAGACATTTCGACTGAACGATGATTAAACGAAATACATATAGGTACATCCTAGTGACGCGGGAGCTCCATCAAATGCTTGCCACAGGTGCGCGGGATCTTACAATGTAACAGGGTCTCGAGTGGCTCGTACGTCTCGAGTAGACGGAATTTGCGAGACAAGCGGGAGAATTGTAGGCGTTAATTTTCGTAGAGTGCGAAGTCGTGCAAAAATAATGTAATTTGGGATATCGCGTCTTGACACGCTGAATGTTTAACCGACTTCGACAAAGGAGGGGGTTGCTCAATTCGATCTGTGTGGGCCAATTTTCCCGATTCATAGGGAAGTTAGGGTAACTGCACCAGTGAATGAACATTTAAGAAATTGTTCAGGAAAATATTTTATTTAAAAAAAAACTATGTGAATTAAAGGAATCTCATATATGCCAAATAGCTCCCTATACTTCATTTGTCAAAAATAAATGAACACAAATACAATGACATTATTATTATTATTCTTTATTAAACGTTAAATTCAAAAATATGAAAAATACCAGTGAATGAACACTACATTCTAGTAATTGAATAATGCTAGTCCAATCAATGAACAAAATTACTAAACAATATTCTCCTATTTATTTAACTCTTTAATCACAATTTTATCGCTAGTATGCCGTCCGGGTTAAAATTTGTTGAAATATACAAAAGCGTTCATTTACTGGTGCCCGTTCATTCACTGGTGCAGTTACCCTACTGTAATTACCCCGAAAATCGAAAATCGATTTTTTTGCAGATCTTCACGTTTCATGGTCATTGGAGTCATTTTAGACTATTTTTATCAAATTGTTAGTTTGTGTGTGTGTGCGTATGGCCGTTTGTATGTTATCAAATTTTTCGTCAACGTTTTCTGAAAAAGTAACAACGCGATCAGAATGATGAATGATGCAATCGATGTGCCCCGTCGTAACTTAGAGCTGATTAGATTTTGGTCCATATTGGTCATGTAGTTTTTTAGATTTTTTAGTTTTTTTCGAAAGAAGTTCATTCAACAATGCAATTTATACGAGAGGATGGAAATTTTCTACCAAATAAATAATCGTAATTATATATATTTCATTTTTATTTTTAAAAAATCTTTAAAAACAATTTTTTTTAATTTAAAAAAAAAATTAAATACAATACAATCTTCTCGGAGGCGGCGCAAAATTAAAAATTTTTGACACTGGAAATTAGGAAAATTCTTAAACTCTTTTACATGCTTTCACATATTAATGTATCTTCTCTTCCAAACTACTGATTTCCAAGTTCACCATATTCCAATAAAATTATAATCAGCAACATCCGTCATTTGGAAAATTTTCAATTTTCCGCAGCCTCCGAAAATATTGTATTGTATTTAATATGGCATTTAATACTTTATTTTAATCAATTTTATAAACAGTTGCAGTGTATTCATACAAATTTTTAGTGCGTATCTTTTTTTTATTCAATATTATTCTGCAGCGATGAATGCCGTCAAATCGCTACCGAAAAATTCCAAAATGTCAAATAACTATTATAGTTAATGTTAGTCAAAGAATTTTATCCATTTATGACAAAAATGGGTTAAACTGTAACTTGGGGTAACCGGAAAAGAAATTTGTAGATATAGTTTACATTAGTATTTTATATTGCAAGATTAATGTTCGTATGTATAACAATAGATATAGGATGTCCATTCATATCATGCAACTTCTTTATGATCTGAATGGGCAGGGAGACGATGTAAAAATAACTATAACAACAATTTTCATTATCTTAAATAGTTGTGCGGTAAGTTTCTGTTATAAATGTCTAATCGTTTTTTTGCAAAGTATACGTTGTAAATACACTAAGATTTGTACCCCAATTACAACATTTACTTTCTTTGATATTTTATCATCACGATCGTAACTGAACTGTTAAGATTCGTGGTATAAAAACAAGAAAATACAAGATTTTATAAGGTGACGTCAACATCACTTGCATAAATGTTCAACCATCGACCTTCATGTTTCCTACAACTGATCAAATCTTTTTGAGCGACAGATTCTGAGCAGACTCCATTATATTGAAAGGATAGCCGACATAAATAAATAATAAGAATGACTTGAATATCTAGTGTAAACATCATCCCCTAAGAGCAAACATCCATCTTCGTTCGAAACACCATGACAACGGGCAAAGTGTCGCATAGACACTTTATTTCACCCCATGATGGCACAGAACATCATTTTCCCTTCCGATGTGCTAAACTGAGATGTGATATGAAGTCAAGGGACTCTAGAATGTACAAACTTTTCTCGAGATTCGAACAGTGGATTTGTTTAACAAATTATATGAATTGTAAATTTATAAATTTCACACACAAAAATAAAGTTCTCACACAACTATCAATTAAGAAATTAGAATTCTCTAATTCCTATACCATAATCTATAAAAATAGCTGTAACTGTCCATTGACCTGAGTTTTGGTTGTTTCAATGCAGATTTAGACAAATTTGTGACATTTTATCAGCAAAAACACTGTATTAATTTTTTCATTCATTTCTGCTATGGCATAGTGACAGAATAAAAAACTTGACAAGAGTTTGCAATCCGTCTGAAATATATCTGCAATCTGAAAGAGTGAATGTAGCAGAAAAAATGACTGAAATATACGTTTGATTAAACGTTCCACGATGTACGCATCGTACAAGAAAAATGTAATTGTACAAACTACGTATTATCACCTAGAGAATTGGATAAGCAAATAACGAATATAATTTATATAAAGACTTCATTAAAAATAGTACAGTACAATTTTCTATAAATTTTTCTTGCATAGTATTAAAATATCTTTACTTGTATGAATTGGAATATTTAATTGTACCCTCGTATTATGAATTACTATATTTTGTATGCATCATCATAGTCATTATCACAGAAATTATACATTTTGAAAATGCTGTATAGAATTCTTTGTTGCGATCAATAATTTTTAAAATATTTAATTGAGTACGTTCTTCACCCCAAACTGCAAGGGCTATCTCCATTCTCATCTGTTTAAAGTTTACAACTATAAGCGACCAAATACACAGGATCTTCTCAAATAGGAAAAATTCTACATTTTCATAGAATTTGTGTCGAATGCCTTCCAAGATTATTCAAATGTATATACCTTAGTTCAAACAGAACTTTATTAATCAAGCTAAAAGCCGTTATAATCTATACATGTTTCCCAACCAGCAACAAGTTTATTCATTGCGGTAGCGTAAAAGTCAGAAGTTCTCGAGCTAAAGAATTCTTCGAAAGCGTTATGAGCATCGTCTTGATTCTCCAAAGTTTTCCCCTGCAGGAACTTTCCGAAATGCTTGAAAAAGTGGTAGTTAGTCGAAAAGTCCAGCGAATATAATGGATAAGGTAGAGCATCACAGTTGAACCCGTTCAATGTTGGGAACTGTATTTTGTGAAACATGTGGTCAAGCATTATCGTGCAACAGAATGGGACTTTCCTGATTTACAGGCACTGGACAAAGAAGTTGTGTTTTGTTAAGCATTTCATCGATTCGATACTTTTCTAACTTGGTGGTTTCACCTGAACTGTACAACTTGTAATCGAGATGAAAGCGTTACATAATTGAAGCGTCTAAATGTTATAGCCTGAGAAAAACCTTTTGCGTCTGGCACTAGGGAATTTCTTATCCAAAATGTAATTCAACGATCCAAGATCGTCTGACTGGTGATGAAGATTCTAAACAGAGTCTAATAAAGACAATATACAGGGTGAATCACGAATCGTGATCAGTAATTAGAGATTACTCTGTGTTACGGATTAGAAGGGGCAGAACAAGTCACTTCACTTAGAAATAAACTTTATTTCCCCAACTAGGGTTCGTTAAATATGTAACGGAAACTATGTACAAGATAGATGTTTATCAGGCTAAAACACAAGCTTGTTTTGGCTAGATTTGTTGAATAAAGAGCGGTATATGTGAACCAGATGAGTTTTCCCTTGATAAGTAGATATTGATTCACAAGTAGAGAATCCGTGAATCCCGATGTTGAATCGACTAACTCGCGAAAACCGGTCAACGAGACGCGCGACGTTTTCTGTGAGAACGAGCGAGAACGATTAACGTACGTTGAGATCGGAGTCGAACAGCTGGCAGTTTACCGTCTCCGTCGAACTAGTGATTGGCGGATCGATAGAGCGATCCGCCAATAGTAATCCCCTTTTTGGGGTCGATAATCGATCGTAATCGAAGTCCGACGGTGCTGGCATAAGCTACTGCGAGCTGCTTATCGACTCTCGATGTCGCTGTTACGCGTGAATCCGCCAATAGCGAGGCGGCGCAGTAAATCGGCGCGTTCACGCTGCCGAGACACTCAGCCAATCCCAAACACTCTGTTATTACCGTTTGAAAATGTTTATAACAGATATACATGGTCTCAAAATAGCTTTCATTTGAAATAAAATTCTACATTGATTTTGTTAATGAACAGCTATCGAAAGGTACATAAGCTTACAAAAGATGTAAATTTTCTCCCTTTTTAGGAAAGCATGCGAACTATAAAAAAGTACTGATCACTGAGATCGTAAAATAAATCGTAGGGTAAGGGGTTAATGTAATAATGTACAGGGTGTTCCAAAATTCCTCCGACACCCGAAAATGGGAGGTTCCTTGGGTCATTTAAAGCGACATTTTCCTGAAACAAAAATGGCGTCCGCGGCTTTGTTTAGGAGGTATTAACGAAAAACACGGACCAATCAGAGCGCGATCTAGACATGCGATGACAGGTTCGGCCAATTGACAGTTGGGCGCGTCGGGCCGACTGTGCTAACTCTGATTGGTCCGTGTTTTTCGTTAATAACTCCTAAACAAAGCCGCGAACGCCATTTTTGTTTCAGGAAAATGTCGCTTCAAATGACCCAAGGAACCTCCCATTTTCGGCTTCTAGGGTAGTTTTGGGACACCCTGTATATAAAAATCCCAATCGACACGTGTAACCCACCGGACCCGTGTCCTCGCCATTAAGTAATTAAACGTCTTTCAGCAAAACAAACGAAAAGTAATCAGAGTGAACGGGAATGACCTCGGTCTCGTAACACAAACGTCCCCTTGAATATTGACTCGTCCAACGGATCCCGGGGATCCTCGAAGCTATCAGAACGTCGTTTCACCGTGAAACAAAAGGATCCGTAGTGGCATAATTAACTTCCCGCATCAACGTCGCTGGCTACCGATTCCCAGTCAAATTAACTCCACCCCGTGCCGCTATTACATTCGGCCGCGTCCGCAAAAAAGCGAAAGAACAAAGGGTGGAACACGCGAAGACGAGACACGCCTCGCTCGAGGAATGGACGCGGTATGGGAAAGCTGGCCGCGTTTACGGTGTCCCGACTTGGGCATAATTAATCCGGAATAATTTCTTTCTTTCCCGCGTTTCCCTTTTCCATCGCGAGCCGCCTTTGATCCCACCGCGTCGGATGAGTCCGGCGTGTTCGGAGGGTTGTTGCCCGGGACGACGCCGCGCCGTCGAGGCAATCCAGGGAACGGCGCACACTGCTCCAGGATCGAACAACTTAATGGTATTTTCTCAAAAAGTCTGTTTCAAGTCGATATCTGTCCAACTAGCATTGCCTATGAAGTGTCTGTGGCTCTTGCGAATGAAGACTCCTAACCCTTTGTACCCTCGAACCTAGTTTAACTTCGAAACCAAACATTTCTTCCGACCTAAAACATTTCCACTCTACAGTGTGTCTCTGAGATCATTTTAAGGAGTAGTCGTTGTTGAGGTGATATTACCAAAAAATACATAAATGTATAAATTCGATCAACCTCTTAGCTACGGTAATCCACTACAACTCGTTTATCTTGTGTTGAAACTATTAATTATTAAAATATGTTTGTTATTATTTAACTTATTAAAATAAGTTATATTAAAAATCGTGCTCGTTCAACTGTAATTTTATATCAATATAAGTGCGACGAGTACAGTACCCGGACACTATTTTTTATGTATGACTTCATCTACATTATAATCTACATACAGTAATGTCGCGATAGTTGCCGCAGGAGCTGTACACGATAGTTGCCGCAGTGCCTACCCATTCCACCAGCTGTCAATGCTGCGCCGGGCCGCAAGGCGGCGATGTTTGATGTCGTCTCGGGTATATCGGTGTGAACACCACTACATTGACACCATGAATCGAATTTTCAAATTGCTTAATTTTCATTATATTTTTATGAGATTTTACTGGCTTATTCGTAGCAAAATTCTGATTAAAACAAGTCAAACACGGTATAATTTGGCCCATCAGTAATGTCTTGAAAGTTGTCGGAGGGCTGTACGCGAAATTTGCCGTAGTGCCTACTAGTGAATTTCCTACTCAATATTCATTATTTTTTAATGAGATTTTACTTACTTATTCCTGGCAAAATTCACTAGTCGACACTACGGTAACTTTCAAGACATTACTGATGGGCCAAATTATACCGTGTTTGGTCTTGTTTTAATCAGAATTTTGCTAGGAATAAGCCAGTAAAATCTCATTGAAAAATAATGGAGAATAAATAATAAACTGTGGAGAATAAATAATAAACTGTGCCGGCGACGGCGACACGCTCGGCCACACGATCATTTTGTCCTTCTCTACGTTCGGCTTTCGATTGATGTCTCGGCGCGGTAGACTGTAGAGGCCAGTCATAAATCAAAAGACGAGCAGTTGTCTTGGAAGTTGTCGCTCCAGAGAACAGCTCCTGCGGCAACTATCACGACATTACTGTACATAACTTCATCACGCCGAGCGAGACTTCAATAGAAAGCCGAACATAGAGAAGGACAGGATAAAATACGGATCGCGTTAGCAGGTTGCGGAGTGGGTAGGCACAGGACAGTCATCGTGCTCACGAACCCGGACAGTAAACGGGCATTTGCTGTACAATGCTTTTTAATCTCGCCATTGGCAATGAGTTAACCCTTAGCACTCGAGTAGCGCCTATGAGGCATTGTTAATAATTGCTGTATCATTATTTAAAATATTCTTTCCATTATTAGATATGTCGCTGTATAACCAATTATCTAACATTTAAGTATTGTATGAGGTATTATATCAATTTCATATCTATCAAAATTAAAAAAATCATAGAGAATGGAAATATTTTAGGTCAGAAGAAACGTTTGATTTTCGAGTTAAAATAGCTCCGAGTGCAAAGGGTTAATTACAATAAATATTTAATAGTATTTGAGAGTAATACAATTTTTAAAAAATGCCGTTTTATTCCGATATAAGGTGTCGTCTCGGGACTCGCTTTCGTCGTATTTCGGATCCGGGTACCTACTCGAATCTCGTTCTCTAGAGAAGTTAAGAAGACGAGGAGAAGAAGTGTATATCGGAACACAATTGTAGAAAGCAGATATTTTCCCCGAATACTTCGATGTTCGTAGTTCAAAAGTTACACTAGATTGTTGCTAAACTGTTCAACACTATGTTTCTCGCTGTTGTCGGTGCGTTAAGGTTCCATTCAAATTTTCGTCGGTGCGTTAAGGTTCCATTCAAATTTTCGTCAGTGCGTTAAGGTTCCATTCAAATTTTCGTCGTGTGTGCTCGCGAAAACCCTCGGATCGTTTATCGCGATCGCATAAATTCCGCAGGACGAAAGCTACCCGCTCTTCAGTTTCTTATTTCCCTCCGGATCCACGGTTACGCGCTATTTGACCCGTCTCCTGATCTTTATCGTTTCTTGCCGCCCGAAAAAATGTCATCTCTCGAGGACTCGGGACGAGAGAGGATTGGTTATAGCGAAGTTTCCACTTTACGAAAGTGTCTCGCGAACGCGTCAGTTCTGAGAAACCCTGATGAGCTTCTTCGAGGGTTTTCACCATGCTGACTGTACGCGTGTTCCGAACCATAGTTGTGAACAATGACGAATTTGTTTCGATTTCGAGAACTTGTTCAAGAGTATTCGATGCATGCTGTGGTGAACGTGGGCGACCACTTTGCATAGTAAATTGCAGATTGTGTTAGAATATCATCCCAAACTATCGCGTTTTAAAATCGGCGCGGAGCTTTCGATGCAAATGGTGACGGAAACAATGCAGGTTTAAATGAATTGGAAGTGGTTTCGTTATGGATCATTTGAAACGTACGTGGAGTATAAACTGTTTTTGCATACCATTAACTGATATTTTTTAATCCCAGATCTACGTGTATATTTTACCAACCCGTTGAATGCACTGCACTGCTTGAATGCATTTCTAAATTTTTATTAGTATCGTACCTAAACTAGTACGATATCAAGTGTGATGCAGTTCAGTGTACAAGTTACATGCACAACGAGTGTGAGAAAAGTAGGAAGAAGTAGCTGAATCGCAAAGGAAGCTTTAGAAAATGCGGCAATCGTATTCAATTATTTTGCATTATCAGTTGCAAATTACATTTGATATTTCAGCTCCGAAATGAATGGTTTCGTTTCAGAATTCCTGTTAGAAAATAAACGTGATTTCAAGGAATTTACTCGCCTCGTAATCCTTCGCCCGCGCATGTTCAAACAACGACTGACACCCGATATTTTGCACAAACACCGAAAGCACACCTCTCACGCATTCGAGATCCATTTACAGAGGAAATCCGCAAGTATGTCACTTCAGTTAGGGTCAGAAGTGCAGAGAATATATAGGTGTCACAAGCTCGGTCGGTATTTTGTTACACGCTGCAAACCACGAGTTGAGTTCAGGTATTTTTCAGTTTATCGAAATTGCATATAACCCTCGGAATTTTGTCCACTTCTACCACAACGTACATTTACTTGACAAATAACACTGTCCAACACCAAAAATGTTTTCATATAACTGATGGGTGGATCTTATAGAGTTTTTTGCGCTGATTCCGAATCTGCCCTTAGTTTTTCTCTTACACGCACAGTTTTTGAAAAACATGACTTTGAAAAAAAAACCTATTTTTCAACTTTAAACAAATGTTGTGACGGTATGATAAAAGATATTGAATTGTTCTTTGCAGCAAAAGATTCTGTAGACTTTTCTGAATACGGTGATATCCATTATTAATACGTTATGATTGTTTAAACATTAATAAATAATCATTAAAGACGAAGAGACACCACTTTTGCACCAAATTTTGATGATATTTTTTAAATTATCTCAAAAAATAAGGGTCCAGCAAGGAATCGAAATACACCACGCGATAGAGCAGTTTTTTATCTAGAAGATCCACCCTTTCAAGTTAGCAACAAATGACGTTTTCACCTTTCTAGAAAGCAAAATATCATCGTCTGACACGAGTTGCTGCCAGTGGCGCTCTTCCACCAGCGATGTCTTACACCGCGTGGCGCGCCGACGAACGACCGCGCTAGTGGAAGAGCGCCACTGGCAGCAACTCGTGTCAGACGATGATATTTTGTTTTCTAGAAAGGTGAAAACGTCATTTGTTGCTAACTTGAAAGGGTGGATCTTCTAGATAAAAAACTGCTCTATCGCGTGGTATATTTCGATTCCTTGCTGGACCCTTATTTTTTGAGATAATTTAAAAAATATCATCAAAATTTGGTGCAAAAGTGGTGTCTCTTCGTCTTTAATGATTATTTATTAATGTTTAAACAATCATAACGTATTAATAATGGATATCACCGTATTCAGAAAAGTCTACAGAATCTTTTGCTGCAAAGAACAATTCAATATGTTTTATCATACCGTCACAACATTTGTTTAAAGTTGAAAAATAGGTTTTTTTTTCAAAGTCATGTTTTTCAAAAACTGTGCGTGTAGGAGAAAAACTAAGGACAGATTCGGAATCAGCGCAAAAAACTCTATAAGATCCACCCATCAGTTATATGAAAACATAAAAAAAGTTGAAATTTGTTGGACAGTGTAATTACTTATTTTGAAATCAAGACGCGCATCGATAATTGTTTATCAGCTGTATACGTCTTCGAAACTAAATAAACGTGTGCAAAAGGACGCCACGAATTCGCGAATCATTTAATTCAAGTTAATTAAGATAATTAATTCAATAAAGAACATTTTATTTTTACCTTACAGTAAATAGCAATACGTTCCTCGAAGTGAAAATTTACCTACTTTCATGTTTTTCTGTTTTAACATATATTAAAATGTGACGTCATAAATAAAACATAGTTTTCGAATTTTTAAGTGTAATAAAAACTGCTAGATGTTTTATTAATGCTGAATTGATTCGACTGTAGGTAAACTCAAAATTAAAACCAAATCTTTACAACAACATTTGAAAGGTCTCCAAAATGGAGTACGTAAAATGACCCATACGTTCCTGGCACTAATGAGGCTGTTGTAATGGAAAGACACGTCACGAATCATTGCGCAAACAATTACCCTGAGAAAAATAGAAAACATGAAATTTCGTTTAACGCGAACAAAATCAGGCGGAAGGAACAATCAGTGATGAAACGCGTAACAATGGAACAGTTACAAAAAATAACCATAGAGATTGTAACATGATTAAAAACTGGTACCGTGAAGTCGACAATATCGGGTATCGCCGAATCCATGCGGGAAACCAGTTCGATGCCAATCAACGCGCTTATAAAACAAGGTTAAAACAATTTCCGAGACAGCGAACCGTGCTTGGCTCGATTTTATAATTAAATAAACCGTACGCAACAATAGCTGGGGACGAGTGTTGTACTTCTTCCTCCCCTCTGAATAACACCGATACACAGTTTTCCGACATAAACGGATTGCGTCGACGCGCGCGCGCGCGCGCGCTCACGGACAAATGTCCTGTGCAATAATTCCGAATCAATTACGCTTCCGACTGAACGGTCTCGCCGCGCCCAGCTTGAATGACGTTCCGCACGCATACCGCTGTAATGGACGCGGTTTCGAAGACACCGTGATGAATACGCCGCCCCCGCTCTATTTGCACGGCCACCGCGGTGCAAGTGTTCAATTCGAGCCAATTAACCCTTACGGCGTTGACAAGGGAAAAGGCACGACCGAATTAGGTTTATTTCCTAATTACAATTTTTTGCGGCGCCTAGGTTCGATCATTATTCATTTTGAAAGGTTAATTCTTCTCGATCGCAAATTTAGATAATTAAATTTTTAAATGTTATCGGCGCCAGGTTCGATCATTTTTAGAAAAAACAACAAATGTGCTAAAAATGTGCACAAAACAACAAATATTTGAATTTACCGCCTTGTTGTGTCTATGCATCACTATTGATCGTTATCGATCCACCAATCGTGATGGGTCTGTCACATGTATGTCGCATCACTCCTGCCGTTCAAACAGCATGTGCTCAGTTACATATCTGCCACCATGAAGATTAAATAGTTTTAATACAAAATGTAATATGTGTTATAATGGATTGTCTAGTTTTTACACAACATGTAAGTTTTTTGAGGGTTCTATTAACTTTATAATTTCTTACATTATTATTCATTCAAAATATTTTTCAGACGCAATAATGATTCTTTGAAAAAGATCCACATCGGGATCGAAACGTTAGAAACATGTTATAATTGCACATTTGTTGTTTTTTCTAAAAATGATCGACCCTGGCGCCGATAACATTTAAAAATTTAATTATTCATTTTGTACTTGCTCTACTTGTAGCAAATATGTAAGAATTATCATACGTGTGCTATCCAAATAATAGAGGAAAAAGGAAAGGTGGTGTTTCGTCTACTATTTGGATAGCACACGTATGATAATTCTTACATATTTTCTACAAGTAGAGCAAGTACAAAATGAATAATGAACCTAGGCGCCGCGAAAAATTCGAATTATCTAATATTGCGATCAAGAAAAAGTATAAACAGTTATAATCAATTATAGATTTATTTCCATTTGCCTCCTTTTAATTCTGATAATTTTAGACTGCGGATCTTTATGCAACTTAAACAATGTTTCAATTGATTGGAAGATGCAGGAACCAAATAAAAATTGTATTCTTCTTTTAATTATCCTTTTAAGGCTGAAACTGTATCATTGATGTCCTGAAATATTTTTAACGTGTACAGTGTTTTAAATTGTACGTACCCAGTTTTGGGTACGTAATTATTTATATAATTTATATATTATTTTCATTTCAAATTGATTTGGTCATGAATGCGTAAAATCCGCAGTCTACTGATAATTGACAGAATTTTATCCGATGCACAGTGGAACATTTGCCCCGAAAAGTTTTGGCCAAAACTATTCTAGCATTATTTTAAGACTTGCATGCACATAGTGCAGTGAGCCATTGGATTCTTTTTGACGTCAGCTACAACAATATGTAATAAAAATTACAAAAATACAATATTTGTTTTAAGAAATAAGCAAAATGAGTAATATTTTGTTAGTCATCGTCTTTTAATTTTAACAAATGAATCGAACAACTTCAATTTTTCCATTAAGCTAAAAGGAATAGTTTAGCATATGACTTTGTGTTATCTCTGATTTTTTCGTCGTAATCCTCGCGGGTTAAATTTTTATAATTCATCTTTATTAATCCTTTCACATGATCAAACGCAACCGCAAAATAGGCAGTATTCTCTTATTGCACTCAAATATATTCATCATTTGACATTCCAACTGGTTAAATAAATTATTATTCGATATACCTGCTTCAAATTCTTCAACGGATTAATAGCTCGTGCAATCACATAGAAATATGACTGCATCAAATTCGACGTATCAATCATTCCTTCATTCTGTCCCATAGGTCACAAATGACGTGTAAATTATTTCTATAATACAGGAAACCGTGAAATGCAATACTTTTTATTTAACATAATTTTATACTTATTAGTTTCTTGTAGTAAATCACTCAATATTAGATGGATACACGAGAATATATACACGAATGTTGAAATTACTGTTCAAAAGAGTACCAAAAATTCATTATCATTTGACAATCATTTAACAATAAAATCGAAAGAGATGGATTACGTTGAAGTTACGTTGTTTAATTAAGTACATATAATTAGAAGAATGATTACTATTTCAACACTTGAATAGTGGATGATAGCAATGATTCAGCTGTTTAGTGGAACGTTAAAATTAAACGCTTATGCAAAGTAAATTACCAAATACCAAATTTGAATTCGTTGGAAATGGTGAAAGCGACAGTGAAATTCGCGGAACATTCCACCGGAATTACAATAATGATACTCTTTCAATTTCAACCAAAATCCCGTAGCTACGCGCTGTATACATCGCGGCCATATTCTATTACACCAGCCATTAAATACTAACTAATCTACGTTTCGGGCATCACGCGATCCTGTGGTTTACACACTAACACCTATTTTGCGGCGATAAAGACCTGAACAGTAGGCGCGCAATGTCGTTAAAACAAAGCGAAGTATTCAGAAATGTATGTACTTTAATGTGTATTTAATTATCGGTCAATTTGTAAATAGTTGCCAAGATTAAGCCTCGCAATTTTGTTGAGTGCGAGTCATGCTTTACTACACCTAATCTCACTAGACAGATATGTTCAAGGTATCTCAAAATTCCCTCAACATCCGGAAATAGGACGTTCCTGAGACCATTTGAAACAACGTTTGAGTTAGCACAGTCGGCCCGGTGCAAGAACTTTCAATTGGCCAACTGTACCATCATCTTCAAATGATCTCAGGAACCTCCCATTTTCCGCTCCTACACTAGTTTTGGGACACCCTGTATATAATCATAATGTACTGGGTATTTCACAAGATGAACAATACTGTAAATAATATTTTAGAGAACCATACTTGCTAAGTGTAAAGAAAGTTTCAAAAATACAAATAGTGACTGAGTTCCATGCTGGTCTAAATTGAACTGAAGCAACCAACCGTTGAGGGAGAGAGCAAGCACAAAAACATTGGAACGACGCGTATTAACGTTCTACCAATCAGACTATATGATCGACAAGTTCTCAATCGATGCTAGGCGGTAAATTCAAATGAAACAATTGCCATGCTCAATAGAACACATCAGTATATATACCATTTTTTTAGTTATGGTAAATAAATTGACATTCAACCGTTTTGACCGAAGATGTTTAAAACACAATGTGTTTAATGGTGGAACAGACAAGATGTTGATACTCTTTATGTAATAGAAACTTTATATATATATATATATATATATATATATATATATATATATATATATATATATATATATATATATAAAGAGTATTTAATTATTGCTAATTTGCTTTGTTTTTGCTTTTATTATTGATCGAAACGGTCCGCCGAGAACATATATTTGTTTTATGTTGTAATTAACTTCTCGATTCATAGGGAAGTTTCTGTAATTACCCCGAAAATCGAAAATCGATTTTTTTGCAGATCTTCACGTTTCATGGTCATTGGAGTCATTTTAGACTATTTTTATCAAATTGTTAGTGTGTGTGTGTGTGTGTGTGTGTGCGCGTATGGCCGTTTGTATGTTATAAAATTTTTCGTTAACGTTTTCTGAAAAAGTAACAACGCGATCAGAATGATGAATGATGCAATCGATGTGCCACGTCGTAACTTAGAGCTGATTAGATTTTGGTCCATATTGGTCAAGTAGTTTTTTAGATTTTTTTAGTTTTTTTCGAAAGAAGTTCATTCAAGAATGCAATTTATACGAGAGGATGGAAATTTTCCACCGAATAAACAAACGTAATTATATATATTTCATTTTTTTTTAAAATTATGCAACTAATGCTAATGTTACCGCTTACAACTAACAAATCGGGAAGTTCTTTGTGTGGCTAAGAGAGTCACACACAAAATAAAAGAAAAAACCATTAATAGCTGTATGCCCCACTAGTTTATGTTTGTTTTCAACTAAAAATAAGAGAATTAAATCTCTGGAGTCGCACTCGACAAAGGAGTACAAAGATCATAAGTCATATTTAAACGCAAATTTGTTAATAATCGAGATCCGGTTAATCGAGGTCCTACTGTAGTCCGGAACGTATTTAATATCCTGTATTCCGAAAACGCAGCGTCCATCGAATGCACCGTTTTGTAGCGAGCTTGCGAAGGGTCATTCACGAGTCATTGGTCGTCTACGCCCGTTTGAAGCCCGGCGCTTTGATCAAATATCACAAAAATCCTATTATTATCGATCGATACGAATACGCAAGCAACCACCGACCGATGTAACAAATACGTGGTAACAAATTTTTGCGATATTCGATCAAAGGGACACCGATGGCCACCGGAGGGGAAATTTACAACGCGACACGCCGGTGAGGGGATTATGATGCAGTGCTACGAATTGCGGGAGAACGCGTTCATTGAGCGGGAATATTCCTTTGTCGACGCACGGTTGAGAAATAGAAAAAGTCAGCGTTACAACGGTAATTAAAAGACACCGATAAAATACATGCACGATAAATTGGAAGAGAGAAATTCGTTCGCCGAGACTTATACGCGATACGACAAATCGTGACTCAAAGAGTTCCCGTTTCAATGGAGTCTCGATGCTGCGAGAGGTTTTATGGTCTGCCACTGGAATATTTTTAAATGCCACACAAAATTTCGAAATATTTCACTACAACGTTGCAGAGGACACGATTCCTGCGGTGGTATATTCAACAGTAAAACGAAACTTTAATCCTGATTACTTGTAAGAAACGGGAAACTGATGGCTACAGAAATATTCAATCGATTATGAATATTCTTAATGTAAGATTTTCAAGCACTAATCGACGACAGCAAGAGAATTACAGAAGACTACTATTTTTACAAATGTTTCGTTACATTAAAGAAGATAGTGTGTTCAATATTATTTCCATCTCTTACTTACTTTACTTAATTATTTACTATATTTTCTATAGAAGCCAACTATTTTTATACACGTTTAATGCAAGTATAGAAAATACTTTACTAGAATTACTGTAATAGTAGCGTGCACTTTAAAGTCTTGTAATTGATGTTCGTCTCTAAATTAAAAAATTGCGAGTCTCTGAAATAAATCATCTCAAATAAACGTCTTCCAAATAAAATCGTGTTTGACAGAAATATTTTCAACTCGTTTCAGCCTTTTGATTGAAATTAATTCCCTGACGAAAGAAAATAAAATACATGTAGAATAAACACAAAATCTTTTCTCCAACTGACCAATTATGAACACGCTTGCGGATATATCATAAAGCAGACGGTTAATTCAACACTTGCTGGCACGTCGATCACAGGCGGCGCGCACTAAATCTTTATTTGAATGCCAGGTAGGGTAACTGCACCAATGAATGAACATTTAAGAAATTGTTCAGGAAAATATTTTATTTAAAAAAAAACTATGTGAATTAAAGGAATCTCATATATGCCAAATAGCTCCCTATACTTCATTTGTCAAAAATAAATGAACACAAATACAATGAAATTATTATTATTCTTCTTTATTAAACGTTAAATCAAAAATATGAAAAATACCAGTGAATGAACACTACATTCTAGTAATTGAATAATGCTAGTCCAATCAATGAACAAAATACTAAACAATATTCTCCTATTTATTTAACTCTTTAATCACAATTTTATCGCTAGTATGCCGTCCGGGTTAAAATTTGTTGAAATATACAAAAGCGTTCATTTACTGGTGCCCGTTCATTCACTGGTGCAGTTACCCTACGTCACCGGCGCACAGTGGTCGGAAAGCCCGAAAACGTGGCCAAAATAGGAAGGAGTACTCCAATGTAGTTCAAAATTGATATTCTTAGGTTTCTCGGGTCGCTGATCATAAATCTGATGTCAAAAATTAAAAAAACAAAATGGCGGATCCTATATGGCGGATGCGTAACCCAAAAAAATATTAGACTCTCTTGAAAACTAGTATTCCCATGTTTTTCGTGCCGGCGAATATGAATCTGACGTCAGAAATTAAAAAAACAATATGGCGGGTCCAATATGGCGGATGCGTAACCCAAAAAAATTTTTTTTAAACAGTAAACAAATTGTTGTTGATGTTCAAAACATGTATAAGAAAATTCTATAAGTGGAACCATACAATGCTTGTTTAACAAACTTGATTATATCTTCTATCTTTCAAGAGAAAACATGCTTGCAACTAGTACCGTGACTACCTCTGCGTCACAAAAATGGATCGTATGTTCAAATTCGCAAATTTTCGCAGGATTTTTTTCAAAATAATGTAAGATTAAAGTATCTACTATAAGACCCAGCAATCAAATCTGCAGGATATTGGGGTGTATACAACTTTTAGTCTACATTCTTAAAATTTGTGCACCAAATTTTATCTTTGACTTCGTACATTATAAACACTAATTAATATAAATCCAATATTGTTATTATGCACAGTACTTACTTCCAGGAACAGCATCCATCGTACACACACAAAAAAAATTCACTTTTTGCAAAATTACTAGCTTGACACTGTTTTTTATGCACAGTAGGGTAACTGCACCATTGAATGAACGGGCACCAGTAAATGAACGCTTTTGTATATTTCAACAAATTTTAACCCGGACGGCATACTAGCGATAAAATTGTGATTAAAGAGTTAAATAAATAGGAGAATATTGTTTAGTAATTTTGTTCATTGATTGGACTAGCATTATTCAATTACTAGAATGTAGTGTTCATTGACTGGTATTTTTCATATTTTTGATTTAACGTTTAATAAAGAAGAATAATAATAATTTCATTGTATTTGTGTTCATTTATTTTTGACAAATGAAGTATAGGGAGCTATTTGGCATATATGAGATTCCTTTAATTCACATAGTTTTTTTTTAAATAAAATATTATCCTCAACAATTTCTTAAATGTTCATTCACTGGTGCAGTTACCCTAGTTCACTGCACGAAAACTGCGCGAGGAATGAACGCGATATTCGTACTCCCATCATTTGGCAGGTAAACATGTTAAGACCTTTTTATTATGGGTTTCCCATAGAGTTATTACCTGAGTATCCAGTACGGCAAGCCCCATCCGCCTAACGAAAAATTCATTTTTGGCATTTTGGCCACGTTTTCGGGCTTTCCGACCACTGTGCGGCGGCGCGGCGATCTCATTTATAATTCAACGGTGGCGGTAGTGTTAAAATGGACGCGAGTGTAATACTGGACTTATGCGAACAATTAAACCGGACGATCGAACTTTTCCATTGAGCTGAATTCATTGTACGAAGCGAAGGTGCGACCGGGCTCTGCGCGAGGTTCCAAAAATTCATTTGCTGCGGTGCAAACGTTGCAAAGTTCCCGAAATTCATTCAACAAAGTTCGCCGGCCGCAAAGCACCGCAAAATTGCAGTCTCACGATAATTGACACCACGGTCTCAGGATCGTGCTGGTAAATATTTATCGCGCGCGGCCCGGCGACGTGTATACAAGATGTTGTGAATTTTCGGGACCCCTTACCGCAAAGACAAACAGACGAATCTGTCAGGCTGACTCGGCAGTAAACCATCCCACGGATCCTCCATTCGTCCGTGGCTCGCAAGAAGCAAATTACTCGAGAATAGCAATTAATAAAGCTCGTAATAGCGTCCGTGGCGGCGCGGCTATTTGCCCGCGCGTTAATCACATTAACGAGAGCTTTCGTTAATGCCACCCTATCGCCATTCCGACTTCATCTAATGGATACGCAGAACGGTTTCGAATCAAATTATTTCACGGCAAACAGACGCGAATTACAATAGTTGCACAACCACGGTTTATTTATGGCGAGTTTCCCTAGATCCGATCGCTTAAGGTTTTTCTAAATAAGAAAAAATGATGTTCTAGTCTTTTCATTCTACATTATTTATAAGTTAACGATATTAGAAATTCAATTAAAGAAACAAAATAATCAACATTCTAATGCACTATATCAAATCGTAAGAACGAGGATGTTACTATTGCGAGTACAAATTTCTTGATTGTATTACAATAAAAACTGGATTTATTAATCTACATTTTTGAGTTTCTTCTATGATCGATTACCACCACATTTTGACCAGACATTGCACACACTACTTTCAATGTGCTTACTTTCCACTATTATACAAAAATACAATGATTGGCATGGAAAGAAACTTTACTTCAAAGTAAAATTGAATATCTAAATGAAAATTGAGGATAGGGCTTTAAAGATCTGTTTTGCAACTGAAGTGGTATATGATGAAGCTGTAGACCAGTATGGTTCTTCTTGATCAGAATGTTTTATAAAATTTGCATTCCAACAACATAAAACTTTACACTCCATCGATTTTACCATACAATTATTTGATTACCGAATGACGTGGAAATCATGAGAAAGAGTGGGATCATATCCATCACTAGGTTAAAGCAGGATCATTCATGTAAGCTGTTGTTCATGTTGCGAGTTGTATGTATATGTTGTTCATGTATATGGTACATTGTTCATGTATATGGTATATTGTTCATGTATATGGTATATTGTTCATGTATATGGTATATTGTTCATGTACATGATATATTGTGTTCATGTACATGATATATTGTGTTCATGTATATGGTATATTGTTCATGTATATGGTACATTGTTCATGTATATGGTACATTGTTCATGTACATGGTATATTGTTCATGTATATGGTACATTGTTCATGTATATGGTATATTGTTCATGTATATGGTATATTGTTCATGTATATGGTATATTGTTCATGTACATGATATATTGTGTTCATGTACATGATATATTGTGTTCATGTATATGGTATATTGTTCATGTACATGGTATATTGTGTTCATGTATATGGTATATTGTGTTCATGTATATGGTATATTGTTCATGTATATGGTACATTGTTCATGTATATGGTACATTGTTCATGTATATGGTACATTGTTCATGTATATGGTATATTGTGTTCATGTACATGATATATTGTGTTCATGTATATGGTATATTGTTCATGTACATGATATATTGTGTTCATGTATATGGTATATTGTTCATGTATATGGTATATTGTTCATGTATATGATATCTTGTTCATGTATATGATATCTTGTTCATGTATATGGTATATTGTTCATGTATATGGTACATTGTTCATGTATATGGTATATTGTTCATGTATATGGTATATTGTTCATGTATATGGTATATAGTTCATGTTGCGCCACCCGGTATATTGTAAACGTTGAAAACGAAACGAACAACAAACAGTCTCGTAAGGTCCGTCACCGGAAAAAGATGTTTGAATAAAGTTGATTCACTCTTATCGCATTTGTCATTTTAATCGCGTCCATATCTTACATTCAATATCTTTTCAGAAGAGCATGGATATACAAAAGTGATTATTGTTAATTACCTAATAAATTGACTCAGGCAGTTATTACATTCTTTCGCGTTAAATAAGGGTCACCGCAAAGAACACTCTGCGCGTAAATCAGAGTGTAATAAAACGACCACCGATAAATCACATCACAACTATTAAAAAGAGATTTCGCAGGATATTTATGAACCGTTCTGTACCGTCCACGATTATTTTCGTCTCGATAGTGCAGCAGGATTCCACTGGAGTGAATAATGGACAGTGAATGAGCGGGGTCCAATGAACCGGGGCCAATGTGTAACAAATCGAAAGCCGCGGGAAGAAAAATTTTGAAAAACGTCCAAATACGTTCCCCGCATCGAGAGGTCGATAAATAACGGGGATCAAACAGCGATCCGCGATGGTTAGGCGGCAAACAGTGCGCGACCATTCATGTTTGGGACTGGTAACTGCGTCTCATAAAATAAGCACGAGTCATGGTCGCGCGTTACTTTACCCGTGAAACTTTCATCTGGTGTCCGTGGAACGGCGATGAAAAATTGAAAAAAAATCGTGGTAAAAGATGGAGGTTAAAAATTGTTAAATCGAGGAGGCCCGGAGAGCACGAGACCGTTCTTTTTCGAGGCAACGTCCGCGCGAATGAACAGAGAAGCGCTAAATCGAGGCTTTAAACAACGTTCGCGGCAGTGGGATAGGCCAGTCATTTACGAGGATTAAAAGCGGCCGCGAGGGAGCCGTTCAACACCCTCGGGGATGCGGGAGAGGGATGGTTTTGGGGCTTTGGCCACAATCCGGTCACACGCCTGACCAATTCCTACGCCCTCTTCTCCCGTGGACTTGTTCGCAGAAAACGGGAACCGGCCCGCCATGCAGATTACTCGTTGCTCTACTTCAATCCGCGTTGTAACCCGACCGACAGAAGTCAAAGCGATCGGGCAAAAATTCCTTATCGCAACCTGGAAATCACGGATTCGCAGATGAAAGATGCGAGATCGTAGTGATTACCAGTCATCACAATTGTCAGAACATTTAGAAACTGTGGAAACCGTTGATACATTTAATTAATGAATTTTGATTACGAATAATAACGGCTAAAATCAGTTTAGCTGCCGCTGACCATTAAAATTGAACAAATTTAATATCTTCAGAGAGTAAATGAGAGTGCTCACGCCCGGGTTTTGCCCGTGCCACTTTTGTTTGCACATCATGTTTAGCCTGGAACAGCTCCTACATCATCTTTAGCATGGAACAGAACCTACATCATCTTTAGCAGGATAAAAAAACTTTAATTATCTATCACAAGTAAATATATCATCGGAATAATAAATAATAAGCTAGTTCTGGTCCTGGTCACATATGTAGTAAGTAGTAAAGTGGGTTCTGTATCTTGCTAAAGATGATGTAGGAGCTGTTCCAGGCTAAACATGATTTGCAAACAAAAGTGGCACGGGCAAAACCCGGGCGTGAGCACTCTCATTTACTCTCTGATATCTTCTACGTTTATTATATCGATTGCAATTCATAAAACTGAATTTTTTAAAAATTTCTTTGAAGGAAGATTAATCTTGTACCCTGTATAGAGCCAAAGTGTCTCAAAGCTGTGTTTCTAATTTCCAATTTGGAGGGATGTTTTTACTTCAATGAAGACGCTGATGAAAGGAAAAACGTGTCCAGTGCTATGTTAATAATCATCTCTCATCTATTTCATGGAAATGAGCTGTACCACCCTTGTAGGAAGCGTCACAGTGTCAGCTACTCCTTAACTACCGTACTAATAAGCTCCACCATACCAACCCAATAGAATGCAATAGCTAAAAGGATGATCATTAAATAGAGGTCCATTAACCACTATCACAATTGTCAGAACATTTAGAAACTATGGAAACCGTTGATACATTTAATTAATGAATTTTGATTACGAATAACAACAACGGGTAAAGTCAGGTTAGCTACCGTTAACCATTAAAATTGAACAAATTTACTATCTTCTACGTTTATTATATCGATTGCAATTCGTAAAAATAAATTTTTAAAAAGTTTCTTTGAAGGAAGATTAATCCTGTACCCTGTATAGAGCCAAAGTGACTCAAAGCTGTGTTTCTAATTTCCAATTTGGAGGGATGTTTTTACTTCAATGAAGATGCTGATGAAAGGAAAAACGTGTCCAGTGCTATGTTAATAATCATCTCTCATCTATTTCATGGAAATGAGCTGTACCACCCTTGTAGGAAGCGTCACAGTGTCAGCTACTCCTTAACTACCGTACTAATAAGCTCCACCATACCAACCCAATAGAATGCAATAGCTAAAAGGATGATCATTAAATAGAGGTCCATTAACCACTATCCAGCTCTGGATATATCCGAAATTGAAGACTCCATGTACTCTATGAGAGAGGGATGGGGGAGAGACAGAGAGAGAGAGCCTAGAAAAGAGCCTGCTGAGTTGAGTAGTCGCTGGTGAGGCAGGGGAACAATAGCGGAAGAGTTGAAAGTCAGCAGAACAGTGGGCCAGCTTTCAGGTAGGCTAACTAGTATTCACGTGGAGCGTCGGACTAGCAGGAACAGGGACGAGGACAACGTTGGAACAAACGAACGAACGAACGAACTAAGCAGCGCAGGAACGAAGCTGCTCCCATCCTTCCTCCTAGGCTGGCTATTCTGGCAGCCTTATCTGCCAAGGCAGTCGAGCATCCCACCGTGCCGTTGCCCTATTATACGTGCAATGCCGGCCAGACGCAATTAAGTGGGTCTCGCACTACCACCAGATAGCATTCTCGTCGTGTTCCACGGGAAGGATCTCCGCTGGCTTCTAGAGGAACGTGCCAGGAGCAAGGACACGGCCGATATCCTTTACGGTCCGTCTACGCTTCTCTTATGCCCGTACTGTGCGGCCAGCTTCTCTGTTCCTGACGTGTGAAGCGAATCCTGCTGTCTGGCCGAATGCGGCTACCGGGACCGTCGTTACTCCTGCCTCACCGGCGACTCCGGCCAGATTGATGCCACTGTAAATTCCTTGATTAGTTTGTCCACGCTTTGCATCCAATGTTGTTGTTTACTTTGCCAACCATTCCTGCCTGCCTGCCGACAAGATGTTTTGGGAGATCGTTTTTGGGGAGAGCTAAGCTCCGATTGCTTGCGGTGCCACGATACGTTGGCTTAGAGGAGCTTCCCGAGCACTGAGCACATAAGACTTTTTTAACTCTTGAGGGTTTATATTTGCGTGCTGTACCGACTACGAATATTTCAAAATTTATCATACAGAGTTATAAGAAAGTCTATTAAGGTAAAGGTACTAGTAGTTGACCAGTTAAGAACAGTTTTCCACGCAAACAATCCAAGATCAATTAAGGCGGTAAATTCAAACTTTAGAAACGAAGCATAATCCCTATTTCACCTTAAGGTAAAGGTACTAGTAGTTGATCAGTTAAGAGAAGTTTTCCACGCGAACAATAGTAGTCATTTACTCTGTCATCAAATAGTGAGAGTCGATGTCCGAAGACACTCTTTAAGTCTTCTAAATTATGTACCAAGGCCACTTTTTTAAAAAAGTTTAAAAGTGTACTTATACAAATTTAAGAAACATATTTAGAAATTCAGTAGTTGCTTCAGAAGTTGATCACTCATGAAAATGAAAAATCTAGTAATTGACTTCCTATCCATTAGTAGTTGAGCACTTATACTAGAAAGAGGGTTAAAGCAATAATGTTGGGAATCATTTTACTATCATTTAGTTTCAACAATTTCCAGCACAAATTATAATTAAAGAATGAAATAAGAGATAAAATAAATCGATTCCATAAAAAGTTTCATTGAGGAACAGAGTAGACGTTGCAAGTTAATAAAGAATAGTAACCAACAGATGGTATGGCATCCGAGGTTCGCTTTCACCAAAAGTGTACAGCTTATAAAAATCTTATTTTTGATGTTTTTCTATAAAATGGTCAACTACTCGTACATGGTCAACTACTGGTACCTTTACCTTATTAGGTGTGATATAGTTAGTGGCATTATTGTTTCGCATTTTTAATTTGTTACGTATATTGAGGAGTCTAAATATTCAATCGATTATTGCAATACCTATGGTAATATAGTAACAACTATAATTTAATATTATACAACGTAGTTCGTTTAGAAAACAAGTAATGATTGGAATAGATTAATATGATACTGTGCCTATGTTAAAGCCTATGTTGAAAATATTTAGAAGAATAATTTTATACGTCGTGTAGTAAACAAGTCCCATTAACTTTTTGAAAAAACCGAAATCGTTTAGTCCACTTTGAGAAGAATCGTTTCATTTTAAATTGTACCTATTTATAGTGAATTTTTCTTTCAAAGTGTTTCCGACAACTAATGGTACAGTCCTCGAAGTATGTAATCGATTAAGTGTGCAAATTAATTCGGTGTCTTTTTTCAAAGAAACTGAGCGTCTACTCACAAAAAGTAATAAACGTGATACTGGTCAAATTATTCCCCATCACGTTCTATTACATTACGCCACCGATCGGGTAATTAATGGATTCCCGCTCGATAGAAAAATGGGCGAAATAAAACCAACGAGAGAATATCACTTTGTAAATTTTCAACCATTTTTCACAGAAGAAGTTGGCTGGGTGAAATATAAAACAGTAACAGATCAGAGAAATCTAATATCATTATATTTGCAACGTAAACAAATTTACTAATGGATAAAATGAATTATTATTTAACTTCTGCTATTAATTTATTTTTCACACCGATCAGTGATCATTTTGACAACCACAGTTGCAAATATATATACTTTTTTCATTTAGAAAATATAATTTATATATTTTTGTTCCTAATGAGTAGAAAAACTAAACAATGAATAGACTTTTGACTTGTTTCATCAAAGTATGCTCGTCGTATGCTCGTCGAAGTTTGAAATGTAAGTGTCCAGTAACTCAAGTGTTCTTCTTTGATAGAATGTTAAGATATTTTTTTACGATTTATGCAAATAATGAATACTACGTATATTGTCAAAGCGACACCGTGTCCCGCGAACATTGAATTCTTGATTCACGACGAGGAGGGTGATCGCGTCCATGACGCAGTACTTGCTGGCTGACTATGCAAGGGTCTACACTACTTGAGTCCGTAACTGGAACACCAAACTATCTCGAGAGCCTATTCAAGGACATGGTAACTGCACAGTCCTTTCGTTTTCGCTTGGGTAGCTTAGCACCATGCCAAATTTCAGAGTCCTACAAACTACTAGATTCGTATTTACAGTCGACGAGCTTTTGACACAATCCTTCTAATAAACTGTTTAAAACTTCCCGCATTAGCTCATTTTGCGCAGTTGTAACCCACGTAACTATAAAGCTAATTTGAATAAAATCAGTACTCTTATTAGAAAAAGTACTCTTTAGAGAAACTAATGGAACTAACAAAACAATTTTCTAAAACTGAATATGTAAAATAGTTTTTAAAACAATTATACAACCCGTGGAAAAAGATTCCAATCGGATCCATTGATGCTCCTGTTATTTTGTTGTTTCTCGTTCTTTAATAAGCCCCTTTTAACTTCTTATCATTTCTCCACTCCATAAAATGATATTTTATACTTCTAAAACTTGAATGATTTCTCTAAAATAAGTCTCAATGCGTCCAATCGGAAACTTTTTGCCAAGAGTTGTACAAGTGCAAACGACTGGAAAATGAGTGACATTTGATTTAGAACATTAACAAAGTGCTACTTTGTAGTGCATTATTTAAATAAATACTCAATGCGTCCAATTGGGAACTTTTTGCCCAGAATTGTACAAGTGCAGACGACTGGAAAATGAGGGGACATTTGATTTAGAACATTAACAAAGTGCTACTTTGTAGTGAATTATTTAAATAAATACTCAATGCGTCCAATCGGAAACTTTTTGCCAAGAATTGTACAAGTGCAAACGACTGGAAAATGAGTGGACGTTTGATTAGAACATTAACAAAGTGCTACTTTGTAGTGAATTATTTAAATAAATGCAACCTTGAATTGTGTCGTTCCTCTTTCTCTAGCTTCAAAAAATTTGCAACAGAAAAAACTTGTTAAACACATGATTCTCTGAATGAACAGTTAAAATTTTGCATAAACGTCCATTGCTTGCTTTTAATGGCTAAACGAATTTAGGCGAACAAATTAACCAGGCGCAGTGACTAACAAGATAAGCGAAATATTTCCTAATTAAATCTTAACTTTGTAGACAAGTTGTTCCGTTCCTCGGTCATTTAAGAGATTTTCCAAGGAAACCTAATCCTTTTAAAAAATCAGGCTTCAACATTTTTTAGTTTCATTCGCGATAGCGGGAATTATGTGTTTCCCGCGACCGCAGGATGGAGGACAGGATTTTTACCGGAATTCTGTCGCTGCTGGTTGATGTCGATATTGAAATTTCTTGAAAATTGACGAACCGTAAAATACCAATTATCGTCTATCAAATTTTACGACCGGGTTAATATAATATTCCAGCGAGTACATTGCGCAATCGGTAGCAATAAACCCCGACACGGGAAATTCGTCATTCGTCGACCGTTTAATGAGCTTATGTTAATAAAATATTGCTACTGGAGGGTTCCGCTTGCAAACAATTTAGACAGCTATTACATAAACGACGTTAATAACGATGCAACATCGGGGTGCATTATTAAGTTTGATATCGCGTAATGTCACTAATCTCGATTCCCAATTATATTTAAAACTCGTACCGTGCGTTGCAGATTGTTAAACTGTCACAGTCAAATTCGCGAAATTTGTGTCCCCGCAAATGAATTCAAGTTCAGAAATATACTATAACAAATATAATATTCTGCACCAGTGGTTCTTAACCTCTTTGAAGTCGAGGAACATTTTTGATTGTATGAAAAAGGGTCTAGCAGACTAAGAATAGTGAATCGCCCCCCCCCTGGATTTTTATTGAAATTGTGTGGAAAACATTGGTTTTAGGTTGAAAGACAATCCCCCAAAATTTCAAGTCGCTAACCCTTTAAATACCCTTAACTATATCATTTTTTTTCTCGGTTGTTAATTAAGATATTCAGATAAAAAGAATACGATAATACTCGTACTTATGTCCTTCATATCATATATTTTTTTCACAATTGTGATCATATTATTAAGGGCAGAAAAAAATTATTAAATTTTTTAGGAGTGGAAATTGCAAACAACCCTTCGAGTGACCACTTTCAAAAACTTCAACAACAACGTTCTGTTATCTATCTAATATATACAAAAGTTTCAAGATGGTCGGAGGGGTGGAACATAGTTAAATATTGAAAAACAAATGAAATAATCCTTATATGAAGGGTTAGCAACTTAAAACTTTGGGGGATTGTCTTTCAACCTAAAACCAATGTTTTCCACACAATTTCAATAAAAATCCAGGGGGGCCGATTCACTATTCTTAGTCTACTAGACCCTTTGCGGAACACCAAAATTAATGATCCAAAAAACAAACAAAAACATCCCGCGTAGAAATAAATTGTTACGTCGTACCAACGTTTGCTTCAGCATTTGCGCGAACAAACAAATTCTCGGGATATATAATTCGCGCGAACGAATCGTGGCCGTTACGCCGATTTTAATTCTATTTTCGTCCCGGGTCAATCAAAATGTACATTTATATATACATACATATTCATATCAAACCGCAACCATGAGACGCCGGTGCGAGCGAACCCTGGCATAGCAACAGCTATTACAGGTGTTTACCGAACATTCGCGAATAATAGTGACACGAAGAACAATAGTATAAATCGTATGATCGAGAACAATTAATGTCACGCTCCACCGAATTCTTATGGTCCGCGCTCCCATTATAAATATGGCAAGATTCGCGCTCTGCGACAGTTCTTCGCAACAGTTTCTTGAAATCACTTCGCTCTTCTAATTCCTAGTCTTCTGACCTAATCGTACCGCATCTTGCCATATTCGTTTTGTTCATTTCAATTTCCTCTATCTCATTTCTTTTGTATTATAATTCTAGTTCGTAATTTAGTTTAGTGCGCGTTGTTATATCATAGTTAATTAATTTTAGTTTCGTTTATCGAATTTCGAATTGCGTTAATCCCTAAGTTTAGATATAGTTATTCCCGTATATTTAGTTATTTCATTTATATCGTGTTCGCGTCGTTATCTCGCCATCGTGCAGTGCTCTAGTTTAATTTTCGTTTTCGTAGCTATCGCGTAATTGTGTATTCAGCCACTTCCTTTTAGTTATTACACGTTGATTTAATTTACTTATTTTCTTTTCTTTTATTTTTCTGTTCTCCTTTTGTGTTGTGCGATTACGTCAGTGTGGTTGTGTCCTTATAGTGTTTCGAATGCCGCGTCGCGCAGGTCGCAAGTACCAGCTCAAGAGATTGTTCGGAGGACTCTTCCGGGAGGGAAAAGGGACCACCTACGACCGGAATCTCGGGATCCGGAAACCCCCGCGCATCCTCCGCGAAATCGAATTCACCGGAACAGTTCGAATCGTGAGTTCGAAGAGGATCGTCCGGGATAAACGACCTAAGGCCCGCCAACCCGCGAGTTCTCCACCGTGGAAGCTTGTCCCGATCACGTTCACGCCGAGCTACCCTCCACCAGAAGGGATCGACACCGAGGATCCACGATACGAGCGGTACGCTCAAATCGCGGAAAACGGAACGTCCGAGGTTCGTCCCGCCGCGAATCCTCCCCCGTGGAGACTCGTGCCTCTCATTTACGTCCCGAACTTCCCTTCGCTGGAAGATATTAGTATCGACGACCCGCGTTACGAACGCTACGCCCTCCGCCGATCTCTCATCTTGAGGTGGTACTACTAGAACCCCATTTTCTACCGCCTATCTGCTCCCTCCCCCTGTCGTCCGACGACAGGGCAGCGAGACCCAAGTAAACCATCGCGACACGGACGAGAGAAAACACAAGTGTAAGTGAGTGCGCGCGATACGACGTAGGTGCCGATCTAACTACTGACAACTGTCAGATCTCTTAAATCGGTGTTCCCCCTCGTACGTCTGAGCCCACCAGGGCCCGGTACAATCGGAGGAACACGGATTCTCGCGCACGGATCTCCCCGAGTTACACATTAAACGTCAAATTGTCAGACCTCTTAAATCGGTGTTCCGCCTCGTACGTCTGAGCCCACCAGGGCCCGGTACAATCGGAGGAACACGGATTCTCGCGCACGGACCTCCCCGAGTTGCATACCAAACGTCAAAAACTGTCAGATCTCTTAAATCGGTGTTCCCCCCTCGTACGTCTGAGCCCACCAGGGCCCGGTACAATCGGAGGAACACGGATTATCGCGTCATAATCCGTCCTCCCAAGAATTCGATTCGCACGCCGTGCCACGATCACTGTGACGTCAGGGACCGCCCGGAACCTTCGCGATTGTATAAGAGTACCGTTACGCGTCGTAAATCGCGGTTCCCATTCTAGCAGCAACGCGACTTCGCTAATTCCCCGTTCCCGTTTGTTATCTCCCTCGGACAACCGAAAATTCGGGCCTGGTCAGACGTGGACGTACGTGCCACGTGGACCGAAGATCGTCAAAGTCCGTAAACACGTTACGACCCCCATCCGGGACGTAACAGAAATTTGGCGCAGTCGGTAGGACACGACGATCACCGAATAGATCGGTTGCCCCTTTCCTTTTTTTTCTCTTTCGGAGCTAGCCGCCTCCATCTTGCGAGTTCCGTATCCCTATCTCGCACGGCACCCCCCCCCGTATTCCACAATGGATCCCAACAATTCGAAACTGGACCCAGACGCGCCCATACCCCTCACCAACGAGGAACTCTTCGCGTTCCAGCTAGAGCTGGCCGAAAAGGAGGCCGCCCTCCGGGAACAAGCAGCCGCCCTCGAAACCGCGCGAAGGGCATACGATCCCAGTGCCGCCCTTCAAGAAGAGCTACGAGCCATGCGTCGCGAACTGTACGATCTTCGCTCCCAAAATCTCGACTCAAACAACCCGCGCTTTACACCAGGCTCCGAACCGAATCTTCTCGGCGAGCCCCCGCGCCCCAATCCCGCGAATTTCACGGTCAAACAGGCCGTCGAATGCATTCCCACCTTCGACGGCAGTAACATGACCGTCCTTCAATTCGTACGCGCGTGTAAACGCGCCCGCGAAGTCATACCCCCGTACGCGGAACGTACGCTAACAAAACTCGCTTGTAACAAACTCCGCGGTCGCGCCTACGCCGCCGTGGAGGACGAGGATTGTTCCACCATCGCCGACCTCTGCAACCGTCTCAAGGACGTCTTAGGCCCCCACCGTTTCGTCGACCAGTACCGTGGCGAACTGGCGAGCATTTCGCAAGGAATAACGGAGCACGTGCTCGATTTTATAAGTCGCGTAAAAGATCTACGTACCGCGATCCTAGACTGTCACCGAGACGACCCCAACAAAACCGAGGTCGACAACCTTACGAAAGACAGTTTCATTCGAGGACTTATCCCCACTCTGCGAACAGACGTTCGCTCCTTCCGTGACCAGCCCCTGAACACGGTTTTTAACGAGGCTATCGATGCCTACAAGCAATATGAGCTCGATAAACGCCGATACGGCGAACCCCTCCGCTACGATTATCGGCGGGTACACTTCACGGAGGCGCGAACGAACGCGCCAGAGCCCTGCGAGGGGCGGCCCTCCTCGTACCATGAACCGTCTTCTTCCTCCTGGCGCCTTCCTCAGGCTGGAGGCCAGGGGTCCGATGCCCCACGACCGTTACTCCCTCACCGCGAACCCCCGCGCCCCAGGCTGCGAGACGATCGGCGCCCTCCGAGCCCCCACTCCGAGTCTCGCGAAAAATACCCCGCGGAGTCTCCCAAATTCTGTCGATACTGTAAAAACCCGGGTCACGACATCCATGAATGTCGCAAACGCGAATACAATAACAAATTGAAACAGGGAAACGGGGACCGCCTCCCGCCCAAATCAACATCCGGACGGGAGGCCCCGACTCAAAGCGCGGTCCACCTGACGGCAGAACGCCACGAGACACTCCCCGATTCATCTCGGCAATAAATCTCGCGCCCAACTCCCCGATCCCCCGCGTAAACGTCACCGCGCCACAACTCTTCTCTCCGTGCGAACTCCTCTTAGACACCGGCTCGGAACTAAATATCATTAGAGCGTCTAGCGTAAAACCAGGTGTCCCCATCGATTCCGATAACGTCATACAAGTCCACGGAATCACGGAAGGTACCATCCCCACCCTAGGTCAAGTAGACGCGCTGCTCAACGACTCTGTACCTGTCTCGTTCCAACTCTTTCCCGACACCCTCCCCTCCAACGTCGACGGAATCCTTGGCGCCCCCTTCTTCCAGGACGAGGGCGAAATATCTTTCGCCAAAAACGAAGTCGTTAAAAACAACGTCCGAATACCGTTTTCGAACGCGCGCGAACACCAGATCGAGGCCAGAACGATCGCATGTATCGCCGTTCACGTTCACGGTCCCGCGACAGGCTACATTCCCCGTATGGGAATCGAACCACACGTTTTCCTAGGCGACTGCCTCGTCACGAACAATTGCGGCAAAGCGTACCTGCGATGCGTCAACGCCTCCGAAAAGACCGCGACCTTCTCCCTCCCATCACTAGAGGTAGAAGAGGTCGAAACCGTCCCTCCCCACCACAGCCCCGAATCCGCTTCGGACACTCCTTCTTGCTCAAATTCTAAAACTCGCACAGACCGTCTGTGCGAGACGATCGTAACCGATCACTCCGCGAAGACCCCTGCAGTCCGCGTAAACGAACTACGCGAAATAATTAAAACCGGTCACCTAAATTCAGACGAGACTGACCACGTCAACTCCCTGTTGGAGGAACACCACGACCTCTTCCATCTCGAGGGGGATCGTCTAGGCAAAACAAACGCGCTAACACACAAAATACCAACCACAGACGATATCCCCGTTCACACCAAGCAATACCGATATCCACCGATCCACAAAGAGGAAATAGATAAACAAATGCGCGAACTCCTGACAAACGACATCGTGGTCCCGTCAAGCTCTCCCTACAATTCCCCCTTGTGGATCGTTCCCAAGAAGCCGGACGCCGACGGCAACAAAAAATGGCGCATGGTAATCGACTACCGCGCTCTGAATGAGAAGTCGGTAGCTGATGCATACCCGCTGCCCAGCATAAATGAAATACTCGATCAGCTGGGCAGCGCCAAATATTTCAGCGTATTTGATTTGGCTAGCGGCTTCCATCAAATCGGGATGGAATCGGCGGACGCGGCGAAAACCGCCTTCTCCACCCCGTTCGGTCACTATCAATATAACCGTATGCCGTTCGGCTTGAAAAACGCGCCGGCTACCTTCCAGCGATTGATGGACACGATCCTAACGGGCCTCCAGGGTAACGAGTTGTTCGTGTACCTCGACGACATCGTCATATACGCTCGAACCTTGGAGGAACACCGCTCGAAATTCGATAAACTAGCGCGCCGACTTCGCGAAGCGAACCTAAAGCTCCAACCCTCCAAATGCGGATTTCTATTCAAAGAGGTAGCGTACCTCGGACACCAAATAAGCGAAAGCGGGGTCAGACCGTGTCCCCAAAAGGTGATCGCGGTGCGCGATTTCCCGAGACCCAAATCCACGCGCAACGTCCGCGAATTCCTCGGTCTTGCAGGGTACTACCGGCGATTTATCAATAAATTCGCGCAAATTTCGAAACCCCTGACGCGCCTACTCACGAAAGAAACGAAATTCGCGTGGGGGCCCGACCAAGAACGGGCCTTCAATACCCTCCGCTGCGCTCTGTGCTCCGAACCGGTACTTCAATATCCCGACTTCGACAAACCATTTAACGTCACGAATCTTACACGGAGCCGAACTCAATTACTCCACCATCGAAAAAGAGTGTCTAGCCATAGTCTTCGCCGTCCAGTATTTCCGACCATACATTTACGGTCGCCAATTCCTACTCATCACTGACCATCGCCCGTTGGTCTGGATGACTTCGGTCAAGGACCCCACCTCACGACTGCTCCGATGGAGACTGAAGCTCGCAGAATTCGAATATAAAGTTATTTACAAACCCGGGAAAGCGAACTCGAATGCGGATGCGTTGTCCCGCAACCCGGTAGCCCTACCAATCTACGAGGACACGCCGGAAGAGCCAACCCTTTCCCCGTCGTCGCGAGCATCGGACCCAACATTCGTAGGGGACACATCAAGAGACAACAACGACTTCACGCCCCCTCGGACGAGGAGCCGACGCTCCATACCACCCCCTCCGAGCCCGTTCCTCCGTCGGTTAACAAGCAACTCACCCGGAGATTCCCCAGATGCCGAAACAATCGTAGAAGGGGGAAAACCAGGGGCAACTTCGACACCCACTAGCCCCCACAACACGACCCCCTATTTTCCAAGCCCGCCCTCCCCCTCTACTTCTCAAACCACTATGTCACCACCCCCACATACCCCCTACGATCCCGATGACACCCTAGACCACGAAGACACGGTTGTCGGACCAACAGGCTCACTGGACCCCACACATCGCCGCACCATAGTCCATCTCCGGGACAGACTCATCATGAGGCACGATAACCTAGTGTGTTTTATCACACAAGACGGAAGGCCAGCGGACCCAGGAGCGGCAGACCTCTTCCGACTAGGAAAGATCACCACCAGCACAGAATTGGTGCTCCATAGAGCCAAGGTGGACAACATCGGCTCATTTAAACTAATCCAGCTCCCAGTCAAAAGATCCCCGTTCCACGAAGCCTCCCTCGACGACGTCAACGAATGCCTCCGTTCCCTATACAATGTCGTCACCGAACTCCAACTCCCTACGTTTTCTCTCTCCAGAACCACGATTGACAACATCCCCTGGCACCACATCCAGGCCTCAATCACCGCAATTTTCGCACAACTACCACTCCAAGTTTTCCTCTGTTCCCACGACGTCCAAATTCCGGCGGAGGACAGAAGGCAAGAGATACTCGTAGAAAATCACACCTCCGCCTACGCCGGCCACAAAGGAATAACCAAAACGTACAAGAGAATACGAGAAAAGTACTATTGGAGGACCCTAAAGGCGGACGTCACGACATTTGTCAACAATTGCCCCAGTTGCCAACTCCACAAACTTACGAGGGTAAAAACCCGCCTCCCAATGACATTGACGGACACGCCGGGCAAAGCGTTCGACAAGGTATCTATGGACGTCGTAGGCCCCCTCCCACCAACCCCAGAAGGGTACCAATACATCCTCACGATGCAGGACCTCCTCACTAAATATTCCCTAGCAGCTCCCCTCAAGGGCATGGGCGCCGTCGAAATCGCCGACGCCTTCGTAGAACACCTAATCTGCCGATTCGGAGCCCCGAAAGCGCTACTGACGGACCAAGGGAGGAATTTCACCAGCTCTCTGATGAAGGCGGTAGCGAAGAAATTCAAGATCGCCCGTGCCCAGACAACTGCTTACCATCCCCAGAGCAATGGGTCAATTGAGAGGTCCCACCACGTACTAACAGAGTACCTCAAACAGTACATCGCCAACAACGACTGGAATAACTGGCTCAACCTAGCCATGCTGAGCTACAATACCAGCGTTCACGAGGCAACGACGTTTACCCCCCACGAACTAGTTTTTGGCTCGCTGGCGCGTGTACCCACGGCCGACGCAACGCACCCCCAGCTCGACAACGAATCGTACGAGGAATACTACCAGCGACTACAAACAAAAATCACGGAAACAATCGGAAAAGCACGCGAAAACCTCATAGCGGCAAAGAGCAGATCAAAGAGTCTGTACGACAGACGCACAAATCCCCAGACGGTCGCGGTGGGCGACAGAGTCTACCTCCTAAAGGAGCCCAGAAAAGGTAAATTCGACGCACAATACACCGGGACGTACGAGGTTTCCGAGGTCCTGCCCAAAAACAACGTCAGGATCAAGACGAAAAGGGGCACTAGGGTGGTCCACGCCGATAAATTAAAGAAAGCAAAAATCCCCCCCTTAACACTGTTACCCCACATTTCCCCCCTATCCCTCCCCGTTAACTCCCCCAATCAATCGAGGCACCCAGCGACACATCGAATTTGCCTCATTCGAGAGCTCGCATCTGCCAAACAACATGTGCCTAAAGAGGAAGCCAGCGACCACCCCGGAAGAGAAGGCCGACAGCTACAGGGCACGCTTCGAACCCTACCGTTGTTACCGAGGACACGTGTATGCGGACGCCAGCGGCCAGGAGGTGTGCAAGAACTGCAGGCCATACCTCAGCGGCCCCGTGGAAGTCTTCCACACCCACTCGATACAGCAACATCAGCTGATGAGAAACTCGTGCTCACGCTGCTTGGGAGCAATGTGCCACGAGCAGCCCCTAATGGACTGCTACGAGTGCTCCAGCCGGCTAGCCACCACCATGGCTAAATACGTGTTCCGAAACAGCAGCCACCGCGACGAGCTGTGCCGGTACATTTTGCCGCTAAGGGCCAACATCCCCGCTGTCTGAGCTCCGGGCAGCGCCGCCCCCCCCCGGAGGGGGAGATGTCACGTCGTTCCGACGTTGGAATTGGACCTCCATTGTCGGCGGACTCCACCATCGTGTCCACACATTCACCAGCGCACCAACGTACCAGCGTCCCAAGCCCCCCCCCCCTTCGCCGCCCCGAAAAATGCGCGCCCCCAAGGGGTAAGGTGTTACGTCGTACCAACGTTTGCTTCAGCATTTGCGCGAACAAACAAATTCTCGGGATATATAATTCGCGCGAACGAATCGTGGCCGTTACGCCGATTTTAATTCTATTTTCGTCCCGGGTCAATCAAAATGTACATTTATATATACATACATATTCATATCAAACCGCAACCATGAGACGCCGGTGCGAGCGAACCCTGGCATAGCAACAGCTATTACAGGTGTTTACCGAACATTCGCGAATAATAGTGACACGAAGAACAATAGTATAAATCGTATGATCGAGAACAATTAATGTCACGCTCCACCGAATTCTTATGGTCCGCGCTCCCATTATAAATATGGCAAGATTCGCGCTCTGCGACAGTTCTTCGCAACAGTTTCTTGAAATCACTTCGCTCTTCTAATTCCTAGTCTTCTGACCTAATCGTACCGCATCTTGCCATATTCGTTTTGTTCATTTCAATTTCCTCTATCTCATTTCTTTTGTATTATAATTCTAGTTCGTAATTTAGTTTAGTGCGCGTTGTTATATCATAGTTAATTAATTTTAGTTTCGTTTATCGAATTTCGAATTGCGTTAATCCCTAAGTTTAGATATAGTTATTCCCGTATATTTAGTTATTTCATTTATATCGTGTTCGCGTCGTTATCTCGCCATCGTGCAGTGCTCTAGTTTAATTTTCGTTTTCGTAGCTATCGCGTAATTGTGTATTCAGCCACTTCCTTTTAGTTATTACACGTTGATTTAATTTACTTATTTTCTTTTCTTTTATTTTTCTGTTCTCCTTTTGTGTTGTGCGATTACGTCAGTGTGGTTGTGTCCTTATAGTGTTTCGAATGCCGCGTCGCGCAGGTCGCAAGTACCAGCTCAAGAGATTGTTCGGAGGACTCTTCCGGGAGGGAAAAGGGACCACCTACGACCGGAATCTCGGGATCCGGAAACCCCCGCGCATCCTCCGCGAAATCGAATTCACCGGAACAGTTCGAATCGTGAGTTCGAAGAGGATCGTCCGGGATAAACGACCTAAGGCCCGCCAACCCGCGAGTTCTCCACCGTGGAAGCTTGTCCCGATCACGTTCACGCCGAGCTACCCTCCACCAGAAGGGATCGACACCGAGGATCCACGATACGAGCGGTACGCTCAAATCGCGGAAAACGGAACGTCCGAGGTTCGTCCCGCCGCGAATCCTCCCCCGTGGAGACTCGTGCCTCTCATTTACGTCCCGAACTTCCCTTCGCTGGAAGATATTAGTATCGACGACCCGCGTTACGAACGCTACGCCCTCCGCCGATCTCTCATCTTGAGGTGGTACTACTAGAACCCCATTTTCTACCGCCTATCTGCTCCCTCCCCCTGTCGTCCGACGACAGGGCAGCGAGACCCAAGTAAACCATCGCGACACGGACGAGAGAAAACACAAGTGTAAGTGAGTGCGCGCGATACGACGTAGGTGCCGATCTAACTACTGACAACTGTCAGATCTCTTAAATCGGTGTTCCCCCTCGTACGTCTGAGCCCACCAGGGCCCGGTACAATCGGAGGAACACGGATTCTCGCGCACGGATCTCCCCGAGTTACACATTAAACGTCAAATTGTCAGACCTCTTAAATCGGTGTTCCGCCTCGTACGTCTGAGCCCACCAGGGCCCGGTACAATCGGAGGAACACGGATTCTCGCGCACGGACCTCCCCGAGTTGCATACCAAACGTCAAAAACTGTCAGATCTCTTAAATCGGTGTTCCCCCCTCGTACGTCTGAGCCCACCAGGGCCCGGTACAATCGGAGGAACACGGATTATCGCGTCATAATCCGTCCTCCCAAGAATTCGATTCGCACGCCGTGCCACGATCACTGTGACGTCAGGGACCGCCCGGAACCTTCGCGATTGTATAAGAGTACCGTTACGCGTCGTAAATCGCGGTTCCCATTCTAGCAGCAACGCGACTTCGCTAATTCCCCGTTCCCGTTTGTTATCTCCCTCGGACAACCGAAAATTCGGGCCTGGTCAGACGTGGACGTACGTGCCACGTGGACCGAAGATCGTCAAAGTCCGTAAACACGTTACGACCCCCATCCGGGACGTAACAAATATATTCTAGAAAATATGTAATTAAATTTCTTTTATATGTTTCGCGGAATTTCACGGAAAGTTATTTCTAAAAATTGAACGGTCGAAATCGCTATAATTTTCATTTGGTTCCATCATGTTTAAATTATTTAATTTCCTAACGAGTTGAAGAAGTTAAACATTAATTAACGACCATCAAAAATTTATATTTAATGAAATAAAACAAATATAAAATCTTTGTTAAAAGATTAAAGTCATTCCGCTGACATTCCAGCTGGAATAGTAACACAAATAAAACTTCCTTGTTAAAACAATGTAAACCTTTCTCATGGTACGAGACACGCGTGTAGGAAGATCAGATCAATAAGCGTCCAAGGTTTTCATTTGTATAGTCGACAGAAAACTTCGCTGTCGATACCTTTGTAACGATATTATTATTAAAAGTTTCGCCAACGTTTATGTCGGGAACAATGGAGGAAAGCAGCGTTGAAATTAAGTTTCGAATAAGCGAGACCATTGTTCGCGTTACCGATCGTACTGCGTAATTGCGAATTCTTTTCTTGAATATTAACTACCGTTTATCCAATAAGAGTACATTGATACATCAGCCGGAAAAAGAAAAGACAAAGCGGATGAGGAATAATGGAATGGAATTTCTGCGAATTCCAAATCTTCTTTGCTGGGAGAAATTATTTCGATGGCAAAAGTAACAAACGTCGAACCGGAGGAAATAACGAGGCATTATTAGGTTTAAAAATATGTTGTGCCACGATCGAGGTTATTTCAGTGCAATTGGTGCACACGAAGTACTGTTGTATACCAACCCTATCTTTAAGATTAGGTTTAGTCACTCCGCCATCATTTCAAACAATAACTCCCTATTAGTCACCTTTAAACCCTGAACCTTCTGTATCATCTCCTTACTCATCCATGAACCTCGAACTCCTTACCTCATCCATTAGAAAACATTCCCACTCCTTCATTTTCCACAAATATATATAGACCCGAATTTCCCTTGATGGCTCAGTTGGAAAAAAACCAGTTACACTGTGACATAGACAATTTCTCTATCACCCTGCATCTCGATCTGTTTCGGTCTCACTAAAGAATAGTACTTGCGTAGCTTCACGTAAATTAGCGTATTAAGTATAAAGTTATTTGTACGTAAAACGAATAAAGTGTATTTATACGGAATACGACATAAAACTGGCGACGAGGATGGGATTATCCAGCACTCCACACGCAGAGAACAAGTAGAACCAGCAACTCTACCCTGCGAATCGAGTGACAATTTCCAAATTGTTGAGAACTTGGATACTGAACAACGTGAACTACGAGGAAGCAACACACAAGAGGAAAACCCCGCAATCTGGTAGAAGAGTACTGGTTTCAGCAACACCAGCACCGACTGCAGAGGACAACCTTCGCTGTGAGAAAAATACTTACTATTAGTGGATACTTATCAGTCGAGATCATTCCTTTCTATATCCTTCAATTTCTATTCTAATCATGAATACCAACGTTAATTCAAGTTCAAATCAATACGAACTATCATTTCTAATTAAATTAGTACCAGAACAATTCGATGGTGATAGATACAAAATCCGCAGTTTCGTAAAACAAATTGACGGAGTTTTTGAATTAGCTACAGAAAATCAAAAGAAAGCATTATTATTATATGTAAAAAGCCGCATTAATGGCAAAGCTCGCGAACAAATTGATATACATTGTAATCTCACGACTTGGGAAGAAGTTTCTGAATTGTTATTAAATTTATATCAAGATAAAAAATCTCTCGATCAGTTATTCGAAGAATTAAATTCTATATCTCAAGGGAAAAATGAAAACGTATCCCAATTTTTTCAAAGGATCGAAGACCTTTCGTCTCGAGTCCTCGCAGCTATTCACACATCAGAGCAAAATGAAACTAATTTACCTGGTAGCATTGCAATGATAACTAAGATGACTCTTAATCGGTTCATTTATCATACCCAGCCTCAAATATCGCAAATGCTTCGATATCGGGAATTTCAAACGATTAATCAAGCTTTTACCGCCGCTACAGCGGAAGAAAAAGCCCTTAGAATTCGTTATGATATTTATGCTAGATGCACATTCTGTCACAGGACCAATCACAAAAGTGAAAATTGTTTCTTTCAAAATTCTAAACCAAATCCCTCTACTTCCCGATACAATCAGTCAATCCATTTTGCGCAGCAGAATCAAAAACAAAATCAATTCCAGAAACAACATCAATTCCAAAAACAAAATCAATTTTCCAGACAAAATCAATTTCCGAAACAACAACAATTTTCAAAACAAAATACCTATCAAAACACAAATACAACTAGTTCGCAAAATTCAAGTCAATTCAATAATCAAAATTTACAACAGGCAAATAAACAAATTCAATGTTGTTACTGCAAAAATATAGGTCACACTATTGACGAATGCATAAAAAAATTTGCCGCAAATGTTCGACAAAATAGACTTGACAGAACAAACCCTCAACATACTAGAGTTCATTTAAGCAACCAACATTCTAGAATACATTTAAACAAAGACATTCAACCTCCAATACAAAATCCTAATTCCTCTAATCAAACATTCGACAATAATGACGAATCACTTTTAAGTTCATTCACATATCACAATGTTTATTTACACAAAAACGACTTGACGTTTATTTTATTCGAATCATCATTTTCAAACTCTCACGATGGAGTTCTAAAATTTTTAATAGATACAGGAGCATCTGTGTCATTAATAAAAAAATCAAGCATTAATAATTTAGAAATTATTAATCCCACACCGATCATGCTTAATGGCATCAATCTTAACACACCAATCGCGACTCTTGGACAAACTGAAATCAATTTATCCATTCGAAAATATTCATTTAACTGCAAATTTCAAGTTCTTGATTCCAATACGGGCATTCCGTTTGACGGTCTTTTAGGACAAGACTTTTTCGATGCACAAAATTGTAAGATCGATTTCGAAAATTCATGCATTTCTATTAAGGCAATTCCATTCTCAATTCCTTTGCAACGAAATACGAGTCAGCATACAAATGCGTCTTCAATATCAATTAACCCGCGATCAGAAATGGTGACAAAAGTATCACTAATAAACCCTCTGAATCTGAAAGAAGGCATAATTTTAAATCAATCACTAAATCAAGACGAATCATTACTCATCCCTAGTGCGTTAATAAAAGTAATAAATACGAATGAAGCCTTGACTACAATTATTAATCGATCTCTTGAGAAGAAAACGTTCGTGAAACCTAATTTACCAATTCTACGCCCTAGTGAACGAATTCATATCTTTTATTCCTCCAATAATAGTTCAGGAGATAAAAAGGAGAGAATCAAATTATTAGAGTCAGAAATACGAACTGAACATCTAAATGTCGAAGAGAAAAACTCGATAGTAAATATATGTCGTGAATTCGAAGACATTTTTCATCTTCCTAACGACATACTAACAACTACCTCTTCTACTACTAATAAAATTCCAACATCAGACGATATTCCCGTTCAAGTAAAACTTTATAGATATCCTGAAGTACATAGAAATGAGGTCTCTAAACAAATAAAAAAAATGCTATCTCATGGAATTATTAAGCCATCTACGAGTCCATGGTCAAGTCCATTATGGATTGTACCAAAAAAAATGGATGCTTCCGGTCAACAAAAATGGCGCATCGTTATTGATTATAGACGTCTTAACGAAAAAACTATTGGTGATGCGTATCCTCTCCCACGAATAGAGGATATTTTAGATCAACTCGGGCATTCGCACTATTTCACTACATTAGATTTAGCAAGTGGTTTTCACCAAATTCCTATGCAGCCGGATGATGCTCATAAAACTGCTTTCTCTACACCAGAAGGGCACTTTGAATTTACACGTATGCCCTTTGGACTTAAAAATGCACCCGCCGTCTTCCAACGAATGATGCAAAATGTTTTAACCGGTCTTAGCAATAATCAATGTTTTGTTTATTTGGACGACGTAGTAATTTACGGATCCAGCCTCTCAGATCACAATACAAAATTACGTAATGTATTTAACAAATTCCGCGAATACAATCTCAAATTGCAACCAGACAAGTGTGAATTTTTACGCGAATCTTGCCAATATCTTGGACATGTAATTTCTAAAGACGGAGTTCAACCAAATCCAAATAAAACCGAATGTATAAAAAAGATTAATCCTCCAAAAAACTTAAAACAAATAAAGTCGTTTCTTGGAATGGTAGGATACTATAGGAAATTCATTCCAAATTTTGCAACCATCGCGAAACCCCTTACACTACTATTAAAAAATGACACAGAATTTATTTGGTCAGAGCAACAGCAAAACGCGTTTGAAACATTAAAATCAATTTTAATAACAGAGCCTTTATTACAGTATCCTGATTTCAATCAACCTTTTGTTGTTACTTGTGACGCTTCCAATGTAGGTGTAGGCGGTGTTCTTTCACAAATAAAAAAGGAAAAAGACTTGCCTGTAGGATACTATTCTAGAACTTTAAATAAATCCGAACAAAATTACTCCACAACGGAAAAAGAATTATTAGCCATCATAAATACCATTGAACATTTTAGACCTTATCTCTATGGTAGAGAATTTACTATTTATACTGATCACAGGCCTCTTCAATGGCTCTTCAACTGTAAAAATCCTTCTTCAAAATTAGTTCGTTGGCGTTTACGTCTCAATGAATACAAATATGTAATAAAATATAAACCGGGAAGAATAAATTCTAATGCAGACGGATTATCAAGATTACACCCTGATTCAGCAGACAATTCTGCAATAGCACTTCTAGTAAATAACTCTAATCAATCGTATCAAGATTTCATAAAATTTCATTACACCAATATGGATGTAATTGAATTCCCCAAAGAAGAACTACCTCTTTCTAAATTAAAAGGCAATATAGTACTTTTATGGTCAGAAGATCTAGATCAAACAAATCAGTACTCTGATTACGTGACTGAGAATTTTGATACTACTAAATTAATAGCGAGTTCTAATGGATTATGTTCTTTAACAAATTCTAATCAAACATTACTAATTTTATTCCCCAAAAATTTACATCATGATAAAATTGATTACCGCAATTTATTTCAAAGTTTCAAAACATTACAAAATACAATAAAGTCAAAAGATTTTACTTTGATTCCACCGAATAAGAACAATGGTGTTAAATCAGACATTTTTAATGAAATGATTAAATTTATGTTTCCAAATAATAAAATAAAAATTCTAAACATAAAAAAAACAGTCCCGAAAAATCGCGATGAAATACGAAACATTCTCAAAGAATGTCATGACAGTAAACTATCTGGACACAGTGGCTTTAATCGAACCTACACAAAAATTAAAGATAGGTACTACTGGTCCACAATGAAAAGTGATATCAGAAATTATATTAAAACATGTCATTCCTGTCAAGTGAACAAAACTAATTTTAAACCCACTAAGCAGCCTATGGAAATCACATCTACAGCAGAAAAACCTTTTCAAAGGCTAGCCATTGATGTCGTAGGACCTTTACCCTTAACAGAACAAGGAAATCGATTCATCATTACGGCTCAGGACGATCTAACCAAATATTCATTTGCATTCGCAGTTCAAAATCATGAAGCACAAACGATTATCAGAAAATTACTTTTTATTTTTGCTTATTTCGGTATCCCCCAATCATTTTTAACCGATCAAGGATCCGATTTTATGTCCAATCTAGTTAAAGAAACTAGTAATCTCTTTAAAACTAAACACATCTCAACCACACCTTATCATCCTCAAACAAATGGAGCACTCGAAAGGTCCCATCTCACTTTAAAAGATTATCTAAAACATTACATAAACAAACAACAAACAGACTGGGACACTTACGTTACTTTTGCAATGCTTAGTTACAACACATCTGTTCACAAATCTACTCATTTTACACCATACGAACTTCTTTTCGGACACAAAGCTTATTTACCATCATCGATAACACAAAACCCGGAATTCCATTACACTTACGATGATTATATAATGTCTCTAAAATTTAAATTAAATACTTCTTTTCAAATCGCACGTGAACACATTATTGATTCTAAAATTCGAAGTAAAGATTATTATGATAAGAAATTAAATCCGGTAAAATTTAAAGACGGTGATCTTGTGATAATAAAAAATAAAATAACCCCATCAGGCTTATCAAAGAAACTTATAAGTAATGCAAAAGGGCCGTACAAAATCATTCGAGTTTTCCCTAATAAAACTGCTGAAATTCAAATTGGCAACAAACTCATTAAATATCACACTAATTTATTAAAATTATATTTTCCAGATGAATCAGATCATCATAATCCTTCTCCTACTACCAATCCTAACGACATGTAATCAATTCTATAATCAACCTTTTGAAAAACCTAGTGGTATTTTTTATAATAAATTAGGATTAGCACAAATATCAAATTCGAAACTCACTTTACTGTCATATGTAAACAAGACCTATTTAAACGATGCATATACGATAATTAATACCTATCTTACTAAAACAAAAGATAGTTGTAATTTAGCGCAAGTTGATCAATCTCGACAGGGACACATTGGTTTTCATTGCGAACGCACCCTACAATTAATTGAGTTAGAAATACAAGAAATTCAAACAAAACGTGAAATTCTTCAACAGCTGACCGAAAGTATTATTCCTAGAAAGAAACGCGGTATTTTAAACGGCATTTCTTATTTATTCAAATGGGCATTTGGTATTCCCGATGCCGACGACGCTCAATTTTATGAAGACAGTATTAAAACACTAGTTAACAATAATAAGCAAACGCAAACTCTACTGAAAGCACAAGTCCAAGTTATTACTAATACAATCAGAAATTTTAACAACTCTTTAAATTCCCTTCGAAGTCAAGAGAGAGCAATGAATGAAAACATAGGGAAAATTAATTCATTTATTCTTCAAACTAATTCTTTTATTTCACGATTGGAAATGGAATCTACGGTAAACCAACAAGTTAATACGTTAAGTTTGTTAGCAAGTCAATTTAATCGCGAACTTTCTAAGTATATTGAAGCTACCAATTTAGCACAACACAATATCGTCTCACCACTTATTGTTACCCCTAAAATATTATTCAACGAATTAAAAAATTATAAATTTGAACACGAATTACCTTTTAAACCAGATCTAACAAATATACATGATTTTTACAAATTCATGCATCTTCATGTATTATCTACAAAAGACAGTATTATCTTCGCACTGCAAATTCCTTTAACTATAAAAACAAAGTTTGAACTTTTTGAAATTATCCCTCTCCCTTTTCAACATAATGACTCCAAACTCTTTTCCTATATTATTCCTCAAAACCGATATCTCCTCTTATCCCAGAGTAAATCGCAATATACCTTCCTCAATGATCTCTCTGATTGCAACGAGTATCGAAAAGAAGAGTATATCTGTTACCACTTACACACCACGGCCTCAACAAATCAAGAAATTTGTGAAATCGAACTACTATCCCCTCACATCAATAAAATACCTTCTACGTGTTCGACAAGAACAATAAAGGCAGCCATAGAAACCTGGCAATACATCAGCAGGAACCAATGGATTTATGTCTTGCATGAACCAACCACTCTGACTATTTTATGTGAAGGAAACAATAATCACATGGAAGACATTCTCCTTCATAAAAGTGGAATCATACAACTTCAACCCCGCTGTAAAGGGTACACGAATCATTTTATAATTGAAGCAACGTATGATTCCAGCAAAAACACAACATTTTATATTCCAAATTTAAGCATATTGTCGGATGACTGTTGCATCTCAGCATCCTATCATAACATCGAATCGGCTACACTAAAACCGATACGTCTAACCAATATCGATTTAATGGAATTAAAATATGCAAATAAAAAACTAAATGAATTCGATGAAATCATCACGAAACAAATTAATCAACCTTTCATCGTTACGCATACCAAGTGGTATACAATCACCATTGGAATAATCACAGCTCTTATAATATTATTCATAGTTTTTAAATGTTGCCAGAGCTGTAGATGCTTTCGTTGGCTTCAACGCCTATGTTGTCCAACTAGAAATTCAAGACGGGGAGAGATCAACCCCCCATTGATCAGAAATTTTGTCAACTGCATTTTCCACTCATCATCATTATCGCTGCCAGATGAATCAACTGACATACCAATGGGCGAAATAATCAGCGATCCACCAAGGAGCAACCTACCTACCATCAACAACTCGTTATCTGTGATCCCCGAAGAAGCGAAAACATCCCTTCCTGTACGAGTTAGAACAAGAAGAAGTACCACACCGCTCTAGATTAAGAATAGAATTAAGACTCTTTTAGTAAAATTTTGTATCTTCCTATTTTTCCTATTTTTCGTAATATTTTTAGTCTGAGTTAGTATATAATAATTAACCTTAATCAATTCTCTATAATTTAAACCTCTTAAAAATCTTATGGCGGAAGGTGTTACACATCTTTATATATATATTTTTGTAATAATTGCTTCCAACTCGATTGTTGACCCTCCGTTAACAATTTTATGGTGGAAGGAATTACATATTTTTTATTAACTTTTTCTTAACATATATATAACATATATATAATTTTTTTTTCTGCAATATCGAAATCATACATAATTGTTAACCTCCTGTCAACAATTTTATGACGGAAGGTGTTGTATACCAACCCTATCTTTAAGATTAGGTTTAGTCACTCCGCCATCATTTCAAACAATAACTCCCTATTAGTCACCTTTAAACCCTGAACCTTCTGTATCATCTCCTTACTCATCCATGAACCTCGAACTCCTTACCTCATCCATTAGAAAACATTCCCACTCCTTCATTTTCCACAAATATATATAGACCCGAATTTCCCTTGATGGCTCAGTTGGAAAAAAACCAGTTACACTGTGACATAGACAATTTCTCTATCACCCTGCATCTCGATCTGTTTCGGTCTCACTAAAGAATAGTACTTGCGTAGCTTCACGTAAATTAGCGTATTAAGTATAAAGTTATTTGTACGTAAAACGAATAAAGTGTATTTATACGGAATACGACAGTACTCTCTACTTCGGATTCCCGTGTTCTCTGTATTTCACCGTGGTTCGATGAACGACAATGTAATCATCACATCGTGGCACGTCATCGTGGTACACATCGACGAATAAATCGATGCTTGCCTGAATAGTCTCACGTTTCCTGCGGTTCTTACCGCGGAAAGCACCTACTTCGCACAATAGAATCACGGCACATTGTGTAATTGATACTTATTGTATATCGAATCATACTTATGACAAATACACTTTCTTATTATTACTTAGAGAGTCATTTGGTAGTCATTTGTTGCCCTGAATTCTATAAAAAATAAATCTTTTGAATAAGCCATTAGTTATGCTGAGTAATAATAATCGAGATGAATAGTTATGCAAACTTAAATAATGTAAAAGTATTTCATTGAATTTCGTGATGAATTCAATGAAGCCTTTAACACTGCAAAGAAAGTTTTCTGAGATTCGAAGCAACTGAAACTTTATCAAAGGATATATATCCAAAAATATTCCAGAGGGTTTTTTAAATATTCACAGTTGAAATTAAAAATTTATAATAATTTTAAGCAAAACTCTGCTGGCATATATATTTCTATCCACTGTTAGTACTTTGAATGGTTTAGTTAAAAGGTGAAATATTAAAAGAATTTAAAAAACATCTGAATGTTACTCTCAACGTATTAAAATTATTAAAGAAAGAAACTCTTGTATGGCTGTACTATGCACTTGAGGAAGAAAATGTTTAATTTACAGGAGAAGAAAATATGCTTGTTCCGAATAATTTCATTTTATTCTACGTAAATGGTGAAGGCTGTCTACGAGGTCCTCCAGCACCTCTTTAAACAAGATCATTTTAATTTTTTAGTTTTTTTAGTTTTTTCGAAAGAAGTTCATTCAACAATGCAATTTATACGAGAGGATGGAAATTTTCCACCAAATAAACAAACGTAATTATATATATTTCATTTTTATCAAAAAAAATTTTTTTTTAATTATGCAACTAATGCTGATGTTACTGCTTACAATAATCAAAAAATATCCCAATGCAAGAGTTAGTTATTATAATGATAATTATGTACTTCAACTAACGAATCGGGAAGTTCTTTGTGTGGCTCGTGGAGAGTCACACACAAAATAAAAAAAAAACCATTAATAGCTGTATGCTCCACTAGTTCATAATATAAATTAATATTAATATAAAATAAAACACGTATCTTTTTAACACGAGAGGCTCCAGCAAAATGATAACGATTTGAAATATCCTCATTCACCAGAAAATCGCAATTGTCGAATTATTACTGGAAGAAAGGGGAAACTCGAGTTTAACGATTTTGTGCCGTCGCAGAATGCGCGGACGCGTAAAATCCGTCAACTTATTAGCGCCAGCTTGCTCATTGGCCACGCGAAGTCCTGCTTCGTAAACACCAGCCATCCGGCCCGGCCGCATTGACTACCAAATAGGAAGAACAGAATCGGCGCGCTAACAACGCCGAATTCCGTGCAACGTGCGGCTGCACATCGATTTCGCAGCCTGAGAGCCAATATTCAATCCAAGTGCAGGTATCCCAGAGAGCGTTCGATAAACATAGGCATGTCTGTAGCTTGACTGCAGCCAGTAGATCCTTTCATCGGCTCAGGTTACCGGCACAATTGAGACGACGCGTATAATATGGGGCTTGCAACATCAAAGTGTTGAATACGAGTTAATTGCGCCGTGACTATTCAGCGCAGCGTGAGGGACTCAGCAGTGACACTGAGAATGCGTGCGCCATGCGCGCCCCCAGTTCCCACTTCCCCTATACACCATAGAACTTTGTCCATGTGGATCGCCGATTTTCTTCTTTGATTTTAATGCGAGTAGTTTCGCTATTTTACATGCTCGTGCTCAACAGTGCCGTCACAACAGGCGAAAGTGTAACGATAAATAGAGGACCAGTCGAAATTGGCGTTTCCATGTTAAACAAAATGATTATGTGAGAAGAATCGTATTCTTCCTTCTAAAAATTATATTTTTGTAATTAAATTTTTAAATGTTATTGGCGCCAGGTTCGATCATTTTCAGAAAAAAAACAACAAATGTGCAATTATAACATGTTTCTAACGTTTCGATCCCGATGTGGATCTTTTTCAAAGAATCATTATTGCGTCTGAAAAATATTTTGAACAGCATGTGCTCAGTTACATATCTGCCACCATGAAGTTTAAATAGTTTTAATACAAAATGTAATATGTGTTATAATGTATTGTCTAGTTTTTACACAACATGTAAGTTTTTTGAAGGTTCTATTAACTTTATAATTTCTTACATTATTATTCATTCAAAATATTTTTCAGACGCAATAATGATTCTTTGAAAAAGATCCACATCGGGATCGAAACGTTAGAAACATGTTATAATTGCACATTTGTTGTTTTTTTCTGAAAATTATCGAACCTGGCGCCGATAACATTTAAACATTTAATTATCTAAATTTGCGATCGAGAAGAATTAACCTTTCATTATATTTTTGTGTTCTATTTATGGCTTTGCAAATCGCGTGTAAATTAAAATTATTTCTACGTTGTATAAAACACATTTATCAGTATTGTATCATTCTGCAATGACCTAATTATAGCAACAACGAAAAATGTAATAGAAAGAGCGTAGCTCTGTGTCGTAGAAGATACGGTCACACTTCGAACGTTTGATGTGACGCAAATTATTTTGTAAGAAATCATTTTTCATTAAAATTACGTTTGTCGAATTCGTCTACGACGTCAGTCACAATCCTATAATGTCCAAAAATATGATACCTTTTTAAAAAGTCAAAATGAACTTTACTTTATTGCGTAAAAAGCATTTTTTGAAATTCAAGAATATGCGAACATGTAGCCTACAAAGTACTGATCAAGTTTTGTATGAAATCTTTTTTAAGCGCACCATCGGCAATTCCTCAAAAATGTTGACAATACTTCAAAACTACAATCTAGCTTAGCAGCCGTGTTTCGCGATTATTGTTATAAAACTAATAACTTTGACAGAGTTGATTTAAATGGCTTGACTTTTCTAATATACAGTGGCGTGCAATAATATTCGGCCGCTCTAAAAAAGACGATAACTTTTTTAATATTGTATTATACTATTTGAATTTTTTGGGGAAGCTAGAGCAATTAGTTTGCCACAGGATGCGGAAAAAAATGTTGTCAAAAATTGCAAGTTGTCGTAATTGCAGAAAAATACTAAAAGTTGCATTTTACAAATATTTGATGTGGACCTTTATTGAAAATTTAAAAAATACGTTTTGTAGTTCTGTGTTAATTATATGCACTGTGAAAGTTTCATCGAAATCGGTTGACGCAGAAAGAATTGAAAATATTGAAAAATATCAGAATCCTTGGATTTATTGCAGCTAGAGGCCGAAAATCTGCAATTTTTACCATCTTTAAACGGTTGTAGCTTATTGCAACGTCGACCGATTTTGACGAAATTTTCAGAATATGTTTAATTTTTTTAATTTTAAAAAGTATTTTTAAAATTTTCAATATAGGCCCAGATAAAAAAGTTGTAAAATTCAACTTTTAGTATTTTTGCTACAATTCCGGTGAATTGTAAATTTTGGCGAAATTTTTTTCCGCATCCTGTGGCAAACTAATTGCTCTAGCTTCCCAAAAAAATTCAGATAGTATAGCACAATATTAAAAAGGTTATCGCCTTTTTTAGAACGGCCGAAGATTATTGCACGCCACTGTATTAGAAGGATGCTAGGTAATTTCTAAAAGAACGAACATTGGTCAAAATTCCAAAGAAAAAGACTGATCATGATTTTTAATTTTTTTATCTACGCCAATAATAAAAATTAAAAATATGGCCTGTGATGCACATACTGGGGTTACCAGTCCTTTGTAGGTGGACGCGTAAAGGATTTACGACGGTCAACTTTGACTTTTTCAATGGAAATATTCCATTCACTCTTCAAATATGTTCATACCGAAACCGCACAAAACTCCACAGCAGAAGTATTACGGTCAGGAAATTGACGGTACACTACCAACGCGCGGATCCAACGCGAAAAAACAAATCAACGACAGGCTCCCGAAACAAATCTGTCGGCAAGATCGTCGGTAAATTGTATCTCGGCGAGTCCAACTTGCCCGTAAACTGGAACCTCGACCCCGAGCACAGTCAATCAGCGGGGGCCGAAAGCGCCCGAAAGCAGCGTCAAAGAATTCGCCGGATAGCGGAGAAAATTCAACACGTTTGGAAAAAGGAAGCCGTGGAGCGGGAGAGCCCGCGGTGTTCTCGAGCAGAAAAAGAGAAGTGGCGCGGGGGTGGGGTGAGGGCACGCCGAAACTGCAGCCGAACCAGAATAAAATTCCAACCCCGGAGACCTTTAATCCCATCCGCGGCTGGGTCGAAGATAGCCGGAGAGATAGGGATAGCGGTCTCGCTCTGCTCTGCTCCACTCCGCTCCGGGAAATTAAAATTCCACGAGGCGCTCACGCCAACGGCCGTGTAAATGCGCTTTAATAATAATGTAAACGCGTAACGAATGGGAGTTAACGCGCGGTCACTTTACCGTGAAACGAGGCGACGCGGCATTTCCAACGTCGGGGCGACGGTGGTCGTCAGAGCAGCGTTGCGCGGGGATAGCAGGATGAAAACGGCGGTTGTAGCCTGGTGCGTGGGCGAAAAGGGATTCCCGGGATTGGAGGGGGTAGCGAGGACAGAGGAACAGGGATAGAGGGCAGTCGCGGACACGTGGACACTGAAAATCCGCCCCCAGAATTCCAGCTGCGTTTCACCCTCTCGCGCCTGTCCACGTACAAACGTACAAACCCGCGTCGGCCGGGGTAATACGCATAATTGCATAAAATTACGGAGGAGGGGACAAATTATCGGCCCGAGCTGGTTTAAACGAGCGCCGATTACGTCGCGGCCTTCCTCACCTCGTGAAGTACGCTGGAATCGTTTCGGGGGCTTCCGAATAACGCGGCGAGGAGTTCTTGTTTGCCGCGCACGTACCTTCGACGTATCATCGGACCGACCGGGCTGTCGAGGACTGGCAGACCGTGTATGGGGCAATTGATACGGACCGAAGAGTTTTTGGAGGTCGTTAGGGAACGATTATGTGAACGAGAACGGCAGCTGGGGGTCTCCGGTACGCCGGCTGGCTTGGGTTCGTTCGAGTATGGATTGCTTCGCGAAGGAAGCGAGGACACCCAATTTATACGGTGCGGCCCTCAACAGTCTAAAGAGTTTAGCTACCCGCAAGCAGAAATACTGACTGACTACCCGCTGACTTGCGAGAACCACAGTGACCATTGCACTAAGCAACTGGTCTAATCATTTGCATTTTTTGAATTTTTCATTTTGTTCCCAACTCCATATTGTTTTCAGTGTTTTATTTAAAATCTACTGCGGAGAACAGTTCTTCGATTGGTACTAATTTTAATTCTTACATTCAGTATAGGCGATCCTCCCCGCAGGGGGAGGCATGCTGCACCTCGGAATTCTCCATAGCAGCTCTTTATAATTCTTACAATGAGCTACAAGTAATTTCTCGATCTATGTCCAGAAAACGGGGGTTTCAAATGTCATAGATCGTAAAGGGTATGCTATTTTTTTCTCGGAATCCATAGCGCCGTGACTTCAAAAGAGTGCCGAACATAGAGAAGGACGGAATGATACACGGATCGGATGACCGAGCGTGCCGCCGTCGTCGACGCAGTTTAAATACCCGCGTGTGCTCGCAATGTAACGGCAGTTCGAAATGCTTTATTCATTACATGTTTAATTACATATTTTTCTATGGGAGTTTTACTACCTCATTCCTGGCATTTTTCTGATTACAACAATACCAAACACGATATAATTCCAACTTTATTTAGTGGTTTAATCGATGATTAATGTTTCACTTCCAAGGAAGGACAGCGTGTTGGAAAGAAAGAGACGCGAAGAGTCGCCGTCGCCATCCCTAGTAGCACAAAATATTGTATACACATTCATATAATATTAAAAAGAGATTCAATCTTTTTTTAATATTCAAATATTCCTACAATATTTATTTTATATTAAGTAACAAATATTATTTTATAAATATGGAGAAAATATCTATTTCACGTTACGAGAAAAATATCTTTTTCTAAATATTAAATGAAATAGAATATTTTTTCCTAATATACAGATAATATTTGTTTCATATTATGAATACTATATTAGTTTATATTTTTTGAATATGTAATTTATATTCTCTGAATATTTAGCTCATATTTTCTAAACATTCAATTTATATTTCTTGTATATGTATAGAATATTCAGATCTAATATTTTTCTCATATGAAAAAGTGTGGCTTAAAAAATATTTTTTCAATATTTGAAAAATACATTTACCCAATATTTTTGTGCTACTAGGGATAGATCAAACATGCTGTCCTTCCTTGTAAGTAAAACTTTCATCGTCGATTAAACCACTAAATACAGTTGGAATTCTATCGTGTTTGGTATTGTCGTAATCAGAAAAACACCAGAAATAAGATAGTGAAAGACTTATAACAAAATAATGAAAATTAAGGGCCTTGAAAATTCGATTCATTCGAGTCAATGTGTGGTGCTCACACCGATATACCCGAGCCGAGATCAATCACCGCCGCTCTGCGACGCGGCACGGTGTTGGCCGGCAGTGGAATGGGTAAGCTCTTGTCATAGATCGTAAAAGCATCCCCGGTCATAGATCGCGAGATTACTGTAGCTTGTAATTATATTTGTGTTATTTAGATATAGAAACAATTGATTATTCTCTTTCTTAGATGGAATATATTTGTGTAATTTAGATATAGAAACAATTGATTATTCTCTTTCTTAGATGGAATATATTTGTGTAATTTAGATATAGAAACAATTGATTATTCTCTTTCTTAGATGGAATATGTTTGTGTAATTTAGATATAGAAACAATTGATTATTCTCTTTCTTAGATGGAATATATTTGTGTAATTTAGATATAGAAACAATTGATTATTCTCTTTCTTAGATGGAATATATTTGTGTAATTTAGATATAGAAACAATTGATGATTCTCTTTCTTAGATGGAATATATTTGTGTAATTTAGATATAGAAACAATTGATTATTCTCTTTCTTAGATGGAATACGTTTGTGAGACTAACAACTGAAGATATTAAACTCCTTTGTATGTATATGTTTCCTCCTGTGCACTGAAGAGGATGCAACAGTAACAACATAGATTTAGTTGGACGATGGTCTTATTTGATGAAGTAGTAGATTACAGTCTTTCAGGATACAGGTCATGTGTTTACCCCGGACAGGTCCAGATTAGGTGTTTTATTGTTCCTTGAATAGCTGTTACTTTGTGCAAGTAGCAGCTCAAGACAGCGATCTACGTCCGTTAATTTATTTTTCTTCTTCCGCGGAAGAAGATTGTAAGGCAGCTACCTAGATTTACTGTGTACACTAAGAAGCGTATTAGAGATTTTTCGGGGTAGCGATCAAGCTGATTGTTTTCGCAATTTTAGGTTAGTTATGCCTAGCTAAGAATGTGCGGTCGGCAAGCTAGGTAAACGTGTTTGATTATGAGTTTACTTTGGTTATCCGAATAGCTACCTCGCAGAAACACACCTAAGTGTACAGTTCCGTATACAGATATTATCGCCATTAATATTGGGTCTGTGTGAGGTCTGGGTTTGATAGTCGCCTAACTCTACCCACCTGAACTATCTTTGCTATTTTAGGAGACAGGAAAGGATTGCAGTCTCGGCATTGCGTGGTTTCGATGGGTAATGCTCCGACTATAGTATAGTCGCGAAGCAAAGCGTATTAAGCCTCTTGTGTGTCGACGCGGGTTATTCATTTATGTAATAGTGGATTGTAACGTATGTTATGCGAATTTCAAACACATCTGAATCCTGTTTCTCATTGCGGAAAGCGTTTGATAGGATTGTCTTGGCTATGCTTCAATTTGCCCTATACGCATTCGCTGCTGATTCTGTCAGCTATCGGTACGCAATGTTTCCTGAATCTCTGCGACGAGATTAAGGTTGTCTAGGATTACTCTAGATCCACGCGCTGATCTGTTTACGATCACTTTCTGGGAAAATGAGATCAGATATTGAAGAGCTGCATGAAGGACAGACGCAGGTGTTGCAGCGATCTACTACAAAAAATATAAGATGATAGACTATGTGTATAATAAATTGTTTAGGTTCATATTTTTATCTACATCTAGATAACCTTGAGAGCATTAATATATTATTTTCGATATATAATCATTATTATTTAAAGATATACGTTTTTATTTGGCACTTGTATCCCACAATTAATTCATGAATTTTTATTTTTTATGAAGATACGCGATCTGTTGATCAGACTGATTTATACATATATGGAGTGCAGTTATTTATGTGGAATAACTATTTTTTAAGTTAATCATAAGAAATAAAAGTTAGTTGAAAATGTATTAATCTTTTCAGAATGTAACAACATTTCTAACTTCTCGAATATATTTATAGTATTAATTGTTTCGTTTTTTGTACTTGTAGAATACATATTTGTAAATGGCGTTCCTCTGTAAGCATTGCTATGCGAATTTTTACTTAGCTAGTGCTGTGATTTAACTTTCACAACGGGCGTAAAACATTTTTATTAAATAACTGACCAGTTCCATCCGCTCGTCGATTACGATGTTATTAAAATAATGACAGAATGTTAACTCTGGTTCAATTTTAATATCGCAGGTGGTATCTTCAACGGATCGCGAGGGCGCCGGATTTTTAGTGAAATTCCGGGAGCTCGTTAAGCGTATCGCGGCCAGCAAATTTACAATAATTTCCTATTAATGAAATTACTCCAGGTGCGCCGATTGTTTGTCCCCCTTGTTATGCAGAAATCCGCGCCCGAGTAATTGCAGAGAAGAGCAAGCAAACGAGACCAGCGTGAACTTTCAAATAATCATCGAACGTTCGCTAACCGGTCTTCGTGTTTGTTGCAAATAAATATTAACAATACGTATCGGACAATAGCGGATTGGCCGTGAAGTAAGTGGGAACATTTCGTTAAACAACAAATCCCATCGTACTTAATACTGAACGTTAATATTCACATTAAATTGATATTTTATTGAAAATACATAATATTGTATATGAATGTATATTCTGTATTTTATTATTTCAATACATATTTTTCTATGTCCTCCTCTCCAATATGTTTCATATAAATAATTACGAAAATATTCTACTCATCGTCCAGAAAATATTCAATAGTAAAGTTCTATAAAAATTTATGCTACCTAATATAAAATACATTTTGTAAGGTCATTCGACAGCAACTATCAATCCTATTAATCCTATAGTTAATTATAAATTAAATTACTGATTCAGATGAAAATGTTTATAGATATAGGCATAAATATTTTCATACCTGTTAACATTTAATTAAATTTTTCTACCTAAATCGTACCAAACAAGTTCAAAATAAAAGTATATTCCTTTTCTGGATCATCTCAAAATGTATGCTTTTTAATCATTTCTGTACTTCCAAAGTGTTAACTGTTTATGTTTGATCTGCTCACTCGTAAACGTACAAAATTCGCAGTCTGCGTACAAAATTCGCAGTCTGCGTACAAAATTATACCATACAATACGCTATAAAAATACACTATGCAACACTACATCAATCTGTAACTAATAAACAGAATATTGTACATGAACACCAGATACCTATCAATGGAAACACATTATAAAATAAATGACATAGCCAAAGACGAAGATACTGTTTCGCGACACTTTCGCTCTCTCATAAAATAGTCGTTCGCGTTCCAAGCAATCATGCGTTCATCTTTGAAAGCCGTAGACGAGAAGTTTCGTTCCCTCGAACCCCGAATAACAATTTGCCAGCCGATGACAGAGGATTTCCTCTAGTTCTAAGAATTAATATCGAATCTCTGACGACAATCTCGTTATGCTGTCGTAGGGGTGGCGGACGGATTTTCAACGGAAGGAAATTCTCCACCGTTGAAAAGGTGGGGAAAACACGATCGATTCTAAGGAGGAGAAAGAGAGAGACAGAGACGAAACGAGAGGGTGGAATAGGAGGGAAAAGTCGCGATATTGCCAATTTCGCTATCACGCTTTCATTTCGGCACCACGCCGCGCTAACATCGTGAGCATCGAATTTTCACTTCCCGCCACCCGGCCGGAAGGGGACGGAAAAACGAATTTTCCCCGCTATCATCGTCTCCGCTGGCTGTACGCGTTCTCAAATGCGTTATGTTATGGTAACCGCGCCTAAGGGTACGCTCACAGTGGATCCGTTTTCGTCCGATTCGGTCGACGTCCGACGCATCTGTCTTTTTTTCAAGCGTGCTGAAAAGAGACACAACGTCTGACGTCGGCCGAATCGGACAGAATCGGATTCACTGTGCGCGTACCCTAAGACGTTCCGCCGGATTCCCGACGTATGCCCGCGACTCGCGTGATTTATGGAAAACCCCTGACCCGCTTGATAACGTGTTTCCTATGCTCAGGGGAACCTGCGAGGTGGGCACCGTCGTCACGATCAACGATCCAGAGCCGAATGATCCACTAACGTAATCTGCAAATTTATTTACGGTATTCTTCCAAGTTTCGCATTCCAACGATTGGCTCACGTCGCTCGATCAATTATTTCATTTAATTTCCATATGACTATGCGAGATCATCTTCATAATACAGTAATGTCGCGATAGTTGCCGCAGAAGCTGTTCTCTGGAGCGACAACTTCCAAGACAACTGCTCGTCTTTTGATTTATGACTGGCCTCTACAGTATACCGCGCCGATACATCAATCGAAAGCCGAACGTTGAGAAGGACAGAAGGACGTCGACGTCGCCGTCGCCGGCACAGTTTAAAGGCTCGCGTGTTCGCAAAATGTAATGCCAATTAAAAAGGCTTTACTCTCCATTAGTTTTTAATGAGATTTTACTGGCATATTCTTGGCAATATTCTGATTAAAACAAGACCAAACACGGTATAATTTGGCCCATCAGTAATGTCTTGGAAGTTGTCGGAGGGCCGTACGCGAAAGTTGCCGTAGTGCCTATTAGTGAATTTCCTACTCAATATTCATTATTTTTTAATGAGATTTTACTGGCTTAATCCTGGCACAATTCACTAGTAGGCATTACGGCAACTTTCGCGTACAGCCCTCCGACAACTTCCAAGACATTACTGATGGGCCAAATTATACCGTGTTTGGTCTTGTTTTAATCAGAATATTGCCAAGAATATGCCAGTAAAATCTCATTAAAAAATAATGAAAATTAAGCAGTTTGAAAATTCGATTCATGGTGTCAATGTAGTGGTGTTCACACCGATATACCCGAGCCGACTTCAAACATCGCCGCCCTGTTGCCCGGCGCAGCATTTACAGCTGGTGGAATGGGTAGGCACTCCGACAACTATCGTGTACATGCTCCTGCGGCAACTATCGCGACATTACTGTAGCTACAATTGCTACACCTTGTAAAGTAATGTCGCGATAGTTGCCGCAGTGCCTACCCATTCCGCCAGCTATCAACGCTGCGCCGGGCTGCAGAGCGGCGATGTTTGATGTCGCCTCGGGTATATCGGTGTGAACACCACTACATTGACACCATGAATCAAATTTTCAAACTGCTTAATTTTCATTATTTTTTAATGAGATTTTACTGGCTTATTCCTGGAATTTTTCTGATTAAAGCAAGACCCAACACGATATAATCTCAATTTTATTTAGTGATGTAATCGACGACGGAAGTTTCATTTGCAAGGAATAACAGCGTATGGGATAGAGAGAGAGACGTGCATAGTCGTCGTCGACGGCACAGATCAAAGGCCCGGGTGTTCACACAATGTAATGCCAATTAAAAATGCCTATTCTCCATTATTTTTTAAAGAGATTTTACTGGCTTATTCCTAGCAAAATTCTGATTAAAACAAGACCAAACACGGTATAATTTAGCCCATCAGTAATGTCTTGAAAGTTGTCGGAGGGCTGTACGCGAAAGTTGCAGTAGTGCCTACAGTGAATTTCCTACTTAATACTCATTATTTTTTAATGAGATTTTACTGGCTTATTCCTGGAAAAATTCACTAGTAGGCACTACCGCAACTTTCTTAAGGCATCATTACTGCTGTACTAAGACGTTAGATCTGTTTACGCTAACGTCTTAGTACGACAGTAATGGTGCTTTAAAATGATTTCAATTGAAATATTTCCTGAACTACTAACTTTTCGACATGTATAGGTTAGTACTGTTTTTATAACGAACGTTCAGCTGTATCAATCGATGTATTAAAAGATATCTCATTCTATTAAAAAAAACAAAGTTGACCTTTATAAGACCTTTACACGTCCACGCACGAAAAAACTACGAACATCGATATAAGCTCCATTCGATACCATTCAAGCCTCCGCTGAAACATTTTTTGCTACGAGTAACAATAACGAGGAAATCAAGATGTCGAAATCGGGTGGGACACCCTGTTCGTATATTCTTAATAGGATTAATCGTGTACATTTCTTGTATATGTATAGTATACATATTATAAGTAGTGGAATCTCAACATTTTCTCAAAATAAAAGGTTAATTCTTCTCGATCGCAAATTTAGATAATTAAATTTTTAAATGTTATCGGCGCCAGGTTCGATCATTTTCAGAAAAACAACAAATGTGCAATTATTACATGTTTCTAACGTTTCGATCCCGATGTGGATCTTTTTCAAAGAATCATTATTGCGTCTGAAAAATATTTTGAATGAATAATAATGTAAGAAATTATAAAATTAACAGAAATAATGATTCTTTGAAAAAGATCCACATCGGGATCGAAACGTTAGAAACACGTAATAATTGCACATTTGTTGTTTTTCTGAAAATGATCGAACCTGGCGCCGATAACATTTAAAAATTTAATTTTCTCAAAATGTAAGACACAGAAATTTCAGTCTATTTGCACGACATATCCAATGTTTTAGGTACTACAGAAGACAGTATCTTTTTAGCACAAGCAGTTGTTGCTGTGAAGCCTGATAATCGAAGTTTCTTCGTGCACGATGAATCATTGAATTGAAAGGGGGTTACGGCGAATTAATGAAAAATTCTGGCCGCATTACGTTAAAATTACAACGCACGATTCGAAAGCAAACAGAACAACAGCGGCAAAGCACACGCGTCGCGTACAAATAATACACGGAATAATAAATATTTACGTGGCAAATAATTCGACGGTGGTGGGGCCATAATTAAGTAAAATTGGGACAAATTCAGGGAGGAGTATATTTTGCAGGGAAACGAGCAAACTGGAATATCCCGAACAAATGCGCGGCAGCATAATTTATAAGATAAACAGGTGAATGTAAATTGCAAAATTCGAGACGCGCTCGCGTAAATCTTAATATAATAAATAAACGGACGACTGGGCAAACAGCCTGCAATTTTCAATGAGCCCACAGATACCCCGAGCGCAACGAATACACGAATTAATGTTTCCCAGCAACTTTATGACTCGTACAACGTTTTTGTACCTTAATTGATAAATAACTAGCGCGTGCGCGGTTAATTGAACTCTTGGCTCCTTGGAAAATCCAATTTTCTGCTAGGCTAAATGAATTTAGTGTATCCTACATTATTCTTCGTTGCAGAAATGTTTCTGCAGGGACAAGTTATTGTTCAATAAACGCCAATGTATTCCGAAAAGCTGTATTCATCGAACTAACCTCAACGTTTGCAATTTGGTATAAACAAATAAACAGAGCAGTCTAAAATATGTTTGTTTTAAATTTAAAAAACCGTAATAAAACGATTAAATGAGAAATAGATTTATGGGGCTGTTTCACAAAGTCATTGGAACGAATAAAGGAAAGGGGTTAGTAATTTGTCAAAGAAAAAATTAAACAATCAGGCTGTTTCTTGGAGATCATTTTAAAATATAATGAAAGTATAAAAAATAAACTAACGGCGTGGTGCTATTGAAAATATTTGAAAGAAGTAGAATCGTGAAACCGTTCCGCAATAATTAAGAAAAATTGAGCGTTGATTTATTACAAACTATTAGAACGATTAGCGAAGAGAGCGATGAAACATAAAATATTCAACAGAAATTAAACAATAAAGTAGTACATACTACAAAAACTTAAAAATAATAAAAGGGTGGTTTCACAAGACCTTAGGAAGGAGATTTTATAGGAACCGTCAATGAAACTGAAATGAAGTTGTTTATAAAATCCGTCAGAAAAAATAAATTATAATGATGCTATCTCGGAAAGTATTACTAAACAGTAATATCTCAGAAAGTATTACTAAACAGTAATATCTCAGAAAGTATTACTAAACAGTAATATCTCAGAAAGTATTACTAAACAGTAATATCTCAGAAAGTATTACTAAACAGTAATATCTCAGAAAGTATTACTAAACAGTAATATCTCAGAAAGTATTACTAAACAGTAATATCTCAGAAAGTATTACTAAACAGTAATATCTCAGAAAGTCTTACTAAACAGTAATATCTTAGAATGTATTACTAAACAGTAATATCTCAGAAAGTATTACTAAACAGTAATATCTCAGAAAGTATTTCTAAACAGTAATATCTCAGAAAGTATTACTAAACAGTAATATCTTGGAATGTATTACTCAACAGTAATATCTCGGAATGTATTACTAAACAGTAATATCTCAGAAAGTATTTCTAAACAGTAATATCTCAGAAAGTATTACTAAACAGTAATATCTCAGAAAGTATTACTAAAGAGTAATATCTTAGAAAGTATTTCTAAACAGTAATATCTCAGAAAGTATTTCTAAACAGTAATATCTCAGAAAGTATTACTAAACAGTAATATCTCAGAAAGTATTACTAAACAGTAATATCTCAGAAAGTATTACTAAAGAGTAATATCTTAGAAAGTATTTCTAAACAGTAATATCTCAGAAAGTATTACTAAACAGTAATATCTCAGAAAGTATTACTAAACAGTAATATCTCAGAAAGTATTACTCAACAGTAATATCTCGGAATATATTACTAAACAGTAATATCTCAGAAAGTATTTCTAAACAGTAATATCTCAGAAAGTATTACTAAAGAGTAATATCTTAGAAAGTATTTCTAAACAGTAATATCTCAGAAAGTATTTCTAAACAGTAATATCTCAGAAAGTATTACTAAACAGTAATATCTCAGAAAGTATTACTAAACAGTAATATCTCAGAAAGTATTACTAAAGAGTAATATCTTAGAAAGTATTTCTAAACAGTAATATCTCAGAAAGTATTACTAAACAGTAATATCTCAGAAAGTATTACTAAACAGTAATATCTCAGAAAGTATTACTCAACAGTAATATCTCGGAATATATTACTAAACAGTAATATCTCAGAAAGTATTTCTAAACAGTAATATCTCAGAAAGTATTACTAAACAGTAATATCTCAGAAAGTTTTACTAAAAACAAATAACGAAGCGTGAATGAATGTATTATTTGAAACGGAATAGTGACTCAATTTTTTAAAATAATAATTTAAACATTGTCCGTGTTTTTTATTTACCATTAGGAATCGGATGATAATTCGGCTAGGACTTCTATCAAACAGAGGATATTGCTGACTGATGAACCACCCCCGGTCAAGATAGAAATCGCTCAAAGGAAGTTGTCCTGTAAAAGCTCAATAAAGGGCTAGATCCAGTGGAAAGCCACCCCCTATAATCGGGGTCGAAAGGAGAGCATTCAAAGAAGGGTGGACTCTCGATCGGCGTCTTACCGATCAATCTGTCGGACACGACTTTCCAATCTCCTTGCCGCACCAGGGTTGCAAACGACCCGTTCAGACCGAGCGAGAATTTCGAAGAGGAGATCATTCGCCAGCGAGAAACGAAGGTCTTGGACCGAAATTAAAATTTGAAAGGATTATCAGATCAAACGTCCGATGCTGACTGTAGAGCGCCTCGATCGATCCGGTAGGGATCACTCGAGATCCGCGTGCTGATTAAATCGTGTAGCTCATTAACAGATACTAATTAATACGAGAAATCGTTTTCTCCCTACTGCCAATTTCTAGAACCGATGGTTGCACTGTCTGCATCGGGTACTCCGATCTGTCCTACTTACTAGTAGAGTATTATTATTAATATTATCATTAGATGTGAATCTTCATGCATTTGTGATATTTATACGTTTTAAAAATATAAGAAATATTTCATGTAACGAACATTAATAACATCTCCACTGTATTCTTACTATAAGGAATACTTTAATTAATAAATTGAAGTTGTTATCTATCCTATTGTTTTACGAAATAATCCGTGAACTTCAAAGATCGCTATGGTTATCATTAGACTGCAGATCTTTATGCAAAATAAAAATTTGCTACACCAATTGCAAGAGATGAGAGCCAGATACACATTTTATTCTTTCTTCAATCATTTGAATACGTTAAAGAAAGTATATTATTATTGTCCTCCTGTTATAGACTGCAACAACCCATTCTTATCATAAATTTATGAAATCCGCAGTCTAGTTATAATCTAGAATTTGAAAAATATTTTACTAACATTCTTAGACACAGAAGAATGGGTTTCAAACAATTTATAGCTACGCTAAACGTAAACCAATTTGTAATATCTCTTAAGAAGGTTCAATATATCTCCTGTGTATTTTATTTTTTAAAATATTGATCTTCTGAACGTTTGCAACAGGATGAATCTGGATAATGCACTAACTCTTATATCAATATGAAAATTTTGAAGGATCCGTTTTACGAAATTTCAGTTGGAACAACGCATAATAATAAATATTTGAACAGAATAGTTGGTAACAAAGTGAGTGACGAGGTTATGCGACGAGGTAGATATCAACTTGCTTCATAGCTCGGTCGCGTGTTCAACACGGGTCAAAGGTGATAAAGCCACCACGTTATTAAAATATGCGAAGTTCCGTAGTTCTGAACGAGCAGCGTCAGCCAAATTACAGATTCCAGTGATCGATATCGACTACAAGCCGCAACGCAGTGGCCGATACTCAGCTGCGAACTCTCTTTGAATCGAACCGCGTAATACAGTAACTCGATTTACCGAAAAGCTCAGTCGGAGTCTCTAGTCTGCATTTAACCTTCCATTGTGGGGCATTTGGCAAACGAAGTCAAGAGAGGAAACTGCCCCGAAATCCGTAGTATTTGAATTTGTCGATTTACTTATGGAAATTGCAGCTCCGGCTCTCAAGTGTAAAAGACTTTCGGAAATATTGACTATTAGATTCCGATCTCTCGTCTAGATCAGATGGGAACTGTTTGACCGAGAGTAAACTCCGCGAAGACTTCCCAATTGGCAAGCTTCTGGAACTTGTTAACCGTGTATGTCGCGAAAGTTGCAACAAACTAATAAACTAACAACGTTAAAGTCTTCCTCGAGTCTCAGATCAAATTGTATGAAATGAAACTTCAACTCCCAGATAGCACCTGGACGCCCGATGTACGTCCAATGGACGTGTGGACGTAAATTGGACGTACATCGGACGTCCAATCGACTTTATACGACGTTTAATATATACAATTGTTTCTCTTTGAAAATTCCTGATGTTTTAATTGGTACATTGGAGAACAATTTAGCAGAACATTAACCATTAACACTAAACCTATCGAACTCTAAAAATGGCTGGCATGTGTTGCTTTATGAAAATGGCATCAGAGAAGTTATATAGACTTCCTGTGATTTCTATTATAATGTAAGCTTGGACACAAAAATGTGTATAATAATTTCCAGACAAAGCGACTTATAATTTCAATAATTGTAAAATAGACAGCCAGCGATGATTGGTTTAGTGTTAACAAATCTTTAATAATGTACTAGCTAATCTGACAGACTTTGTCCTGTCCAAATTTAAATAAATATGGTTGTGATCATTTTGTGAATTTGTGAGAAGCTATAGGATATGCGTAAACAAAGTAAAAATGAAAAAAGACGTATTTCGCAGTGATCATTATAGAAAATAGACGTGGATAATGTAAATTCCTATTGACATATTGATTAAAAGCTGCGACGTTCGTTTTGTATTGAAATATGATTCAAAAAGCACTTTTTCTCGAATTTTCATGTTTCCGGGCAATTTTTCCAATTTTTATTACCCTCAAAACCTAATTCGGACTACAACGAACATTAAAAAAAAAATTAGCCAAATCGGTCCAGCCGTTCTCATGTGATGTCGTGACCAACGAACAGCATTTAATTTCTATTATATAGATAAAATTAACTTTTCTCTGTAATAAAATTAATTGTTTGATTTGTACAATTTTTAATAGGTCACAGCTAGTAAATCAATTAAATTAATTTCGTTGAAATCAGCAACACGTATGTATACAGGGTGTCTCGCATAAATGATAACACCTAAATATAAAAGGGTGGTATCCACTAAATTCAGTTTTTTATTGTCCATCATGCTATCGCAAAAGAATATACTATTCCATTTAAAAAAACATCGGTGACATTACAATTTCATTTAAAAACACGACATAAAAAATTTTTTTCTTCATTATTATATTGCCCCCTGCAATAGCGTCACTTTGTCCTGTGAAGTTTTCTGATAGGACTGTAAATACGAAAGATATTTAGGTGTTATCATTTATGTGGGACATCCTGTATAACACAAATAATTATACAAATAAAATAAATGTCGGTATCTAATCAATTACCACACATTTAAGTATTGTATGCACGAGATATTATATCGATTTCGCATGAATGGAGTTATTCTAGGTCGGAAGTGTATAATTTTCAACAAGCAAGAATTAAAGCAAAACAGAAATGCAAAGAAATCGATTTTTTTCACAAAGGACAACAACTTCTTTAAACGGTTTAAGGAGAATTTCTAGCAAGACACCGTCGTTAGAATACCCGCTTTTAAATTAAGAGTGCAGGGCAATAAAAACATCAGGATCGCATCAGACGCTGCGCCTGCAACGGAAAGAGTTACGGTTGATTCTTTTCCCGTGTCTATTGAAATAATTAAAAGTTTAATACAGTTCCGGGGTAGCCGGGGAACGAGGCGGGGCGAATGTCTGAATTGAACGAGCTCGCGTGACTGCCCGGTGTGTGTGCCGCCTCTCGCAGTTGACAAAAGTCCGTCGATTTAAACTCGGTCCGCCGGATTCCTCGGTGAGCAACTTTGAAAGGTTCGCCTCGCGACGGCAAAGGAAATCCTCGCTCCATTCAGGGGAACGCCACTCGACGGCAAACAGTCGATGCAAGCCGAAACCGGTGTCGCCAACAACTCGAGGACGCTCCCCCGAACAATTCGCCTAGACACGGGACGGTAACTCCTCGCGTTCGATTAATCAATTCGTGAAAGGCGATCGATGGCTCGCAGCGCGCGACAAGGCGCGCGGGGCTACCGATTCGCGCGGGAACGGCTTCGAAATTTCACGAAAAGTTCCTCGCTCGAGGACTTAATCAAACGACCATGGGGAATCTGCCCGGAAACCCTTCTCCTCCCCAGTGTAAACTGTGAAAGTTAACGAGATCTTCGTCTTCCGTTTGCGTTCTTTTGCTGCGAGCATTTTTTTCTTTGCTCCTCACCGAAACGACAATTGCCCCGAGTGGTCGAACTTTTTAAGCCCTTGTTTACGAGGGCAGCCACCTCCGTTGCGCTCGCTGTAATGAGATCTTTCTTCCGAATGCAGAAAAAAATGAAGGAGAATCTGCTTGCTTGCAGATTTGCGCGGATCAAATACACCGGGGTATCAAGTTTGTGAACGTTTTGAATCATCTGAGGCGATCTCCGCGGATATTGAATGCCGCGAACTCGGATGTTTCTGGGCAATAAGCCATTTCTTAGCGTCGGCAGGATTCAGGGAAATATTGACCGATATTGTTGAACCATTTCACTCTTCTTGTAAGGGGTGTTCCCTTAACGAGAATACTTTTTTCACTGGGCTAAATCATACTGGGTGTTCCAAAATTCCTTCGACACCCGAAAATAGGAGGTTCCTTGGGTCATTTAAAGCGACATTTTCTTTTACAAAAATGGCGTCCGCGGCTTTGTTTAGGAGTTATTAACGAAAAACACGGACCAATCAGAGCGTGATCTAGACATGCGATGACATGTTCGGCCAATTGACAGTTGGCGCGTCGCACAGTGCGGCATGAAAATGGACAATCGAGACAAAAATCATAACTTCTAAACTAATCAATTTTTGACCTAAGTACCTTAATAAGTTTTTAAAGGGAATACAAAGATGCATCGATTAATGCACCAAAAATATAAGGTTCCATTAGTAAAAGCAATTTGTTGTCAACTGTATGCTGTACAACTTTTGTTCGAAATATTTTTTAATTATATGGTTAAATTTAATTGTATCTACTATAATGCATAATTATTTGACAATACACAACACCGTATTTTTTACTAGTATTAAGTAATAGTTAATACAGACTGCTAGATAAATCCAGAAGTAAACTAAACGGCATATTACTCAGGAACCATAATACTTTTAATATAAATGTAATACGTACATGTAAATAAAAAGTTTAATTACATAAACAAAAAATATTAAAACGTTAAATTATTTGCTGTTCTTAATATAAATGTAAATAATATATATAAAAAGTAAATAAAAGTAAATAAAAGTATATATAATAATGTAAATAAAAAGTTTAAGTACATAAACGAAAACTATTCAAAAACTTTTGATAATTTCTCGGAATAAGTGTGTTTGGACATTGAAGCTTCAACCAAATCGCAATTACGAATGCATTTCTCTAACAAAAATTAAATAACATCGAGTCTTGCAATTTATCGCAGAAAAAAATTATATAGCAATATACTACAACATCTTGTTGATACAGAACAGCCAAAATTATAGGATGTTTTGAACCATTTTTTTGTCAATTGCATTTTAAGGAACAAACGCAATTCCTAAATTGTCAGTTAAAATTATGTACACCTCTGGTCAAATTCTCCATACCTAAGTTGTAACAAATAGTTTAAAACAAAAACGAATCTAAACGAGCAAGTATGGCAGGAGTAATCTAACTTTTTAGTATTTATACTACAATAAATTCTTGGTTGTTACTGATCCCTTATTAATTTTCTTGGATACTACTTTTTACATACACATTCCGTACTTACTGACTGATGATTTTGTTGGATAATTAGATTAGAATCGAACCATGATTATTTTGATTTTTGTCCATTGCATGCCGCACTGTGCGTCGGGCCGACTATGCTATAACTCGCGTCTAGGTCGCACTCTGATTGGTCCATGTTTTTCGTTAATAACTCCTAAACAAAGCCGCGGACGCAATTTTTGTAAAGGTTTGCAAAGGAAAATGTCGCTTCAAATGACCCAAGGAACCTCCCATTTTCGGGGGTCGGAGGAATTTTGGGACACTCTGTATATCAGAGTCTTGAATACTAGAAACAACGGAAAATTGTACTGTTCTCTTATTGTTTTAATAATCAATGGTTTTTCACTTTAGGAATTAGATACTCGAGTCTCACGTTTCCAATTTGTCAACAGTTCTCCTGAAAGGGTTAGTTTTATGTATAAAGTGATTTAAAGTACGTAGATGCAATTTGAAAGAATAGGAAGACTATAAAAATTGAAAAATTTGGATTACCTCAAGGTTATCAAAATAATTTAAAGAAGAAAATATTGTTCACTCGGTTCCCGTTTCTTGCAACCGATGCAGACAATTTTTATTCCAACTAATTCTTCAAGAAACGAAAAATACCCTTTTCGTATTTCATATATAAATATATTTCGTCGAATAAAATGATGGAGATTATTTCCAAAGCAAATGCTCCCAGCAAAAGTATGAATAAAACTATCGAATAATAATGTTAACGAGTCTCTATCAACAATCGAGTCGAGCGACCTCGGACGTCGCTCGTGGAATACGAAGAGCGCAGAGCTCTCGAACGGTTAAATATCGTGGGCTCTAGTATCAAATAAACGAAACCAGTGAATTAATTAAACGATAATTTCCGAACTAGTTAGCGAAGTCCAGCGTAGTCCCAACGTGTTTCGGTTCAAATGCGCGTCGAAAATATGTATATGTATATCTCTCTGTCGAGATTGGATATCGAGGGGTTGGCCACTGGTGAACGATAATGTTTGTTGTTGTAGCTTTTGTCCGGGTTGTTGTTGTTGTTACCCGATCCGGTTCCCGGTGGAACGTGTTACAAGATATTTGAAAGTTTGTATTACTCGATCGACACGACGAAGCGCAACTCCGGTTGGGAATCTGTCGGGTTCAAGGGGCCGCCGCCGCCACCGTGTCGAACAATGGAAAACGAAAGCACCGGCCGGAGAATGGAAAAAGCACGACAAACGGGCCAATCGGAGAAACTTTCCGTAGGATAATTGCCGGACGAAATGTGTGCCGGTGAAACTGTATTCTTTTGTTTTAAACTTCGTGTCTGATAGTCAACTGGAACTATTCACGAGCACATGATTGCAGTTATATTGTTCTCCGGTTATAATTGAGCCTTATCGACCTCGTTGCATTCGCGTCGTCATCACTGCTATGTGCTTCAACCGCAATGATTGCGAAACAAGACGAAAGTAGGCAAACAATGGCGGTTGTTTTGAGTACAAAAGTTTCTATTTAATATTAAACCAATGCCGGTCAAATGTGATCGCTCTTACATTTGTAGGAAGTGTGGGATTTGTATAATGTTACTTGTTATATGAATGTTACGTAAATGCAACGCATCTTGTTTAATCAATATTTGTTCTGGAAAATTTATAAACATTTGAGAAAGGTAGGGTATAAAAGGACGTGTTCACATAGCGATTCGACTTATTCTCGAGATACGAAACACGTCACGTTTGATTTAAATACGATACGATTACGTTAATTTTTATTCATATATCAGTTGTGTACTTTCTTTTCGAATTAAAGCAGTTATTCAATATCTTTTCTCTTATACATTTTTAATTTTATAATTCTTGAAAGTATAACGTCGTTGCTTGCACGGAAATTGATTCGATTAATTTTTTTTACGAAGCACATATTGCAATTGAAATTGTAATGTAAGTGAACAGAACCTTGTCATTTTTACCAGCTAAAGCATTCTAACACGTCCTTGGGTCATTATAAATTATACAGAACTAAAATATGAAACAAATAGAGCATTACTAATCTTTTTCAAATCAAGAATCGGTAGGTGAGAGTTTCGAAATAACAAACATAAAATTTTTTCAATTTTGTAATATTTTTTTAGATGATCTCGAGTAGCACATTTATAAAGAGAAAATATTGTATCATTTTAAATGAATTTTCGATAGTATAATGTCCATGTAACATAATAAATATATAATAAATGGAGCCAAATTAACTTCGACGTGCAAGTATCATAATTAGATTGCAGATTTTTATACATGCATTAAGTGAAAATACAATAAAGTTAAGAATATAGTTATTTTGTTTTCAGCGTAAAAAGACTGTTGGGGAATGAAATGCTTTTTTATTTAACTATGGTTCCCACAGTCGACGCAGAATATTTTTATTTCGCATGAAGATTCTAATCATAACTACTTAAACAATGGAGATTACAAGCAATTCTTCTTTCCTATATTAACTAATTCAAGATATGCATTAATGTTTGCCTGTAAAATAGTTATGATTTAGAAACCACCCATACGTTATTAAAATTCCTCCAGATTTTCTTAGTTTTATGAACTTCATCGAAAATTACATGCAATTTTAATTAGGTACACGAAATTGCTCGGGGGGATCCTGAATATCCTGCCAATTTACGCTCGCTCTGTAAGTAGTAAAATCGAAGAAAACTAGAAGTATAGCTGAAGATTTACAGGCACGAACACACCGGAGTTATTCAGCTCCTAAATAATCTGAAAGCGATATGCGAAATTCCTGTATAAAATTACGTGTCCCTAATGAAAACTGAGTTCAGCTAAGGGGAGGAACATTTAGGCAACATCGCCGGCGCGGAAACTTTCCGAAGAGGCGTCTCTTTAACGAGTGCAAATTGGCGTACACTGGAAAACTGCCAAACGGCCAGGTCGGGGTAATAAGATATTCTAGTCCGGTACCCATCGATTGTTGTAAGAAGCTCCGAGTGTCTTCCGAGTGTAACACTTTCCTGATGACACTCAATTTTCCGGCGTCTTCGTCTCTCGTTGACCTAAACCGCTGTCTCTCGCCAAGAGATATCCACTTCCGAAGAAGCTTGGCTACTCAATTACCGAAAAATAAAGAATCACACGCCATCTTTAATCCATCAGAAATTACCACGCGATGATGAACGAGGCGAGTTTTTAAAACGAAGTACACTAGACGAAACTTCCGTTTATAGCAAAAATCAGAATTAGATGAAATTTTGGAAATAGGTTCTTTTCTTACTAAAATGACGATTCCCAGAAGGATTTTTGGCGCATCGACAAAATTTTTTTTATCATTTCAATGTCGCGCTCTACCTTACCGGCTTACCGACTTTCTATTTTATATAGAATATCTTCAATTAGGTGTAAAAAGGGATCATCACTAGGGCTGTAACTTTTCCGAAGCTTCGAAGACTTCGAAGTTTCGAAGTCTTCGTAGTCTTCGAAGTCTTCAATGTCTATGAAATTTCGAAGTTTCGAAGTCTTCGTAGTCTTCGAAGTCTTCAAAGTCTTTGAAATTTCGAAGTTTCGAAGTCTTCGTAGTCTTCGAAGTCTTCAAAGTCTTTGAAATTTCAAAGTTTCGAAGCTTCGAAGGTTCTGCAATCGAAGTTTCGAAGCTTCGAAATGTTCGACCTTCGAAGGAAAGTTACAGCCCTAATCATCACCAGCCTAGTTCACCTCACAGCGCCATAAAAATTCACACATATCATCTATAAACGAATCCTCTCTAGTTTAAAGTAATACATATATAAGGTAAACTTGAAATTTTTAAAGACTACTCCTGGATTGTCGTGTGCGTGATTCTCTCCGCCCCCCCCCCCCCCGACCTAATCACAACTCGTTCTAATCAGATAAATAATAATATAACTAAATAATAAATGAACTTTTCGGGTTAACCTAATCCAAATTTATTCTCATCGCATAATCTTCCCATTGTAGATATTGGTTCACTTGGTTTAACAATTGAAATTTTCTATAGATTTTACATTAATTTCCAGAATATATATATGACGATAAAGTACAAAGTCGATAAGTCAGCAGTCGCTAAGGTAGAACGCAACATTGAAATGATAAAAATTTCTTTTTCGACGCGCCAAAAATCCTTCTGGCAATCGTCATTTTAATAAAAAAGAAACCTATTTTCTAAATTTCATCAAATTCTGTTTTTTGCCATAAACGGAAGTACAGCCGTAGACTGGAAGTGTGTAACGATTCACAAGAGAATAATTGAGATCACGTCTGGAGAAAATTGTTTTATAACATCTCGCTTCAGAATTTAGAATATCGAAATAGAATAATTTATTTTTCCCGTATCAATATTTAACCAATTTGAAGACTCCCAATTTGAAAGAAATGAATGTTTGACATTTATTCTAAAATAACCAAACTCTTTTACTGTCGAAAGCCTACACGTGCTTGCCTTAAGAAAACGTTCAGGGCTTTCAAGATCGAAGAGACGGTTTCACGCGAAACTCAATTTGCGTGGGACCGCAGAAACCTGCAGGGTTTGCCGGCAGGTCTAAATATTAAGGGTTCTAATCCTCTGTTATGTATCCGAAATAAATAATAGAATCGCTCCAGAGGTTCGGCTAAGAGTGCCTAGATAGCGGAGGGTAATTATACGGAAGTACTCCACGGATGCGACGCTATTTTGAAAGATAATACAAAACGAGTTCCCGAACAAGCCTACATTGCATCATTCCCTGGCTTGGATGGTGGTCGAAGTTAACTGCAATCGGTGGCTGGGTAGAATATCCGAGGCTTGGGTAGAACCCCTGTTAACTACATACGAGATGCCCCGGGGCACCGTCCAATTTAAGCCCTGCCCTGCACGTTACCCTGAAATAGGGTTACCGTATTATTATTTGTCGTTTTAACCGGTTACCAGTTCGAATAAGCTGGATGAATTATGGATCGGATAGGTCCCGTAACCGGAATGCTGGAAATCATTCTCTCTGCTTGGAATCATTCGGTTTCGCGGTTTGATGATATTAATTACAATGTATTAAAAATTATATGATTTAATTTTTAAAAACCTCTACGCGTCCACATAGAAAAAAGATATTTTTTCCCGACAAATTAAGAATGAAACTCGGCAATTTAGAACTTTTCTCTAATCACGTGCAATTTCTTGATACGAAAACAATGAATTACGTTTAACGTTTCACGGGTCGTTATACATCGTTTCGCAGAAGACCCCGAAACTCCGTATTACGGCGTTTCATCGATAAATCGTAATTACGGAAAAGCGGCAGCTCATTTTTCAAGCTGTCGTTCGTGAATCGGGACTTGAACTGAAAAACAGATCCACCAATCCGCGCTGGATGGTTCCATAGAGACAAATCGATAGGCGAAGCTTAAACAATTTGAGCTTCGAAAAATCCAGGGAGCGGTTGAAAAAAAAGCTGCGTACAACGCCGCGGCTTGGTTGATCCCCTCGTGGAAGAGGGGAGAATAACAGACAGCGAGGTTGAGAAGGGGAGTGGGGCGAGTAAAAAAGGTAGAAAGCACGGAAAAGCTTCGTGCTAAACATTCCGGGTGTACAAAGCGGGCCGGTCCTCGCGAGGAGGAAAATACGAAGCGAGCTAGCAAGCGTGGGGCGCGTGCAATTCGTTCCGGATCGAATGGGATTTCTCGTTCCGCTTGGAAAACAAATAAAACTTCCGTCGCACTTGGGCAGCTTCCTAAGACCTCCGCCTTCAGTCTCGGTGTTCCTTTCTTATTCCGAGGCTCGGAAGCTCGGAGGTTAGCGACCCGGACTTAATACGTACACTTATCACGCTGCAATGATCCTGTTAGCAACTTTTTCCACCCCTTCCTCGTTCGGCTCCCGGGTCCACCCCCGCGTCACGACCCCTATTCCCGCCGTAAGACAGGCAAGAAAGGAGAGACGGTTAAACGGCTGAGCCTTTATTGGCTTTAGAAGCCACGAGAGTGCTCTTGTGTCCACCGTTCCTCGCCTTGACAGATCAAACTTTGTCGAAGGCAGGTGAGGAAAAAATAGATGAGAGACCAGCTCGAACGAGGACGGGAACCTCTGGAGATTAGCTTGCCGGATGAGTGTTAACTTATTTCGAGGGTCCAGGATTCGAGGATCCCATCCCCTATTGGTTCAGAACTCGCTTTAAGATCAACCGCAATGGCAATTCGGTCGCGACAAAGCTTCGTATTTAACGAACAACTCGAGGAACCGAGTGGTTCATTTAATTTTCGGGAACGGCCACGATTATTTCGGGGGTACTTTTTTCTCTACCGAGGACACTTCAGACAGGTAAACACGGTGTAGAGGAGATCCATGTAAATGAAGTAATTGTCCCATTATTCTTGATTAAAAGAGGGTGCGCCAGTGAGTGTATCGTTATTTTGGGAATGATAAGTAGTTTGGTCGATGGCACCGCTGTAATTAATCATTGGCTTTCTCTTATTTGTGGACTATCCGCGAAGTAGTGTGTACTGTGAGCAGTATTTTATTTATTGTTCAACTTCGCCAGCGAAGTGATCGCTTTAATTTGCTGATGAATGAACCACATTCGTTATGGTTTACGACTGAACAGTGGCGTTTGTATTAAAAGTACGAATAAACTCCTAAACAAAACACACTGATTTATTTATATACCAGCTGACCTGACAGACGTCCTGTCCAAATTTCAATAAATTTGTTTGTGATCGTTCTATGAATTTGTGGAAAGCTATTGGAAATGTGTGAATCAAGTAAAAATGAGAAAAAAAATATATTTCGTAATAATAATAATTAAAAGTAAATTGCTATTTAAATATTGATCGAAAGCTGCGACGTTCGTTTTATTGTTGTATTGAAATGTGATTCGAAAAGCAGTTTTAGCTTTTCCCGAATTTTTCATTTTTCCGGACAACTTTTCCAATTTTTCTTTCCCTAAAACTTTATTCGGGCTATTACAAACATTTAAAAAAGAGAAATTAGCCAAATTGGTCTAGTCGTTCTCAAGTGATGCGCTTACCAACGAACAGCATTTGATTTTTATTCATATAGATTGCTAGACTGTGGATTTTGTATGCATTTATGGGAAAAATGGGCTGTTCTTCCGTTTATAGCAAAAATCAGAATTCGATGAAATTTTGAAAATAGGTTCTTTTTTTACTAAAATGACGATTGCCAGAATGATTTTTGGCGCTTCGAAAATAAAATTTTTATTATTTCAATGTTGCGCTCTACCTTAGCGACTACTGACTTACCGACTTTGTACTTTATGTTCGTGCTGTACGCATGCGTCATATATATACATATTTTTTTTTGGAAATTAATGTAAAATGTATAGAAAATTTCAATTGTTAAACCAAGTGAACCAATATCTACAATGGGAAGATTATGCGATGAGAATTAATTTGAATTAGGTTAACCCGAAAAGTGTATTTATTATTTAGTTATATTATTATTCATGTGATTAGAATGAGTTGTTATATATGTATTACTTTAAACTAAAGAGGATTCGTTTATAGATGATATGTGTGAATTTTTATGGCGCTGTGAAGTGAACTAGGCTTGTGATGATCCCTTTTTACAATTAATTAAAGATATTCTATATAAAATAGAAAGTCGGTAAGTCGGTAAGATAGAGCGCGATATTGAAATGTTAAAAAATATTTTTTCGAGACGCCAAAAATCCTTCTGGCAATCGTCGTTTTAGTAAAAAAAGAACCTATTTTCAAAATTTCATGGAATTCTGATTTTTGCTATAAACGGAAGTTGCGCCGAAAAATAATTTGGTGAAACATAACATAGTGAAAGTATTCAAATATAATAATTGAAATTACGAGCAGAAGAAATAAATTCCTATGTAAAGTCACAATTGTGTAAGAAAACATAGGCACCCGATGAAAAGAATTATTTTTCTTTCCAAAAATATGCGAATATTTGGACGTCCGGAATGACCATTTGGAAAAATATTGATGCTACAAAATCGATTCCTAAAAATGTCATTCACCTGTAAGGACCCAGCAGCAAAGTCTTCCGGATCGAATATTTTATTGAAAATGAGTGGACGTCGTATAGAAACCCGTCGAGCTTTCACAGGGATTAATCAAATCGAATCCCGAATTCGGAAATTCGGAGTTCGGTCTCAAAGGAACGAGCCCTGCACGTATGTACAGCGGTACGGAATAATTACCCGGAGCAATTAAAAAACGCGACGACATTTCAATCGCGACCGGTCGATTCTAATTGTTCCGGTTTTTCTATTAATTTACAATGAACATCACGACCCGGAAGTTGTGCGGGCGTAATTGAAATAATTACCGCGCGACCCGGCCGATCTGGTAATTAAGAGACGCATCGGAACGAAGACAAAGTCGGACTCGTTCGGTCCTGGCTGATGAGCAGGGAGAAACGGAGTGAGAGAGGAGTCGGAGAGTGAGAGAGGAGTCGGAGAGTGAGAGAGTAGAGGGGAAGGGAGGCAAACAAAACGAAAAATTCTGCTTTAAATTCAAACGGAAGCCGGCGATCGGGGCAAACAAAATTTTCTGTCGACGATTCGATGATGTATTTGCCCTTCTAATGACGCGTGTCGCTCTAATTAATTAACCACCGCTCGCTCGAGCCTGCGCGCACGCCCGTCTGTCGGTTAAGGATCGAACGACTCGCGTTTGTCCACCGATAATTGCGTGACAAATTTTAATTAATTCACCTGTAATTATTGTCACGGTACGGTGTAACGGGGTAAGGGACGTGCTGCGCGTCCGCTCTCTTTTTATAGTTGTTTGCGGGGGTGCGTTTTTCCCTGGCAGCATCGGGAGGATCGCAATAATGGCAAGCAACGGGATGAAGTTACCGTTGCGACGCGATAATAAGAAAATTGCGAAACTTACCGACATCTTTGGAACCACCCCATGTCCCCAGTTGCGCCTGGCGTGCTAATCGAGACAATGCGTCCACGTAGACACGGGATGCGGATGCGGCACCTGGAAAATAATGAAACCAAGTGAACGACTGTAACTGTCGAACAGCAGGTGCATTACGATTCTATTATTTTTGTTCCCTTCTACTGCCTCCCTTTATTTCTCTCCCTTTCCGACGCTTTTAACGATAATTCAAGCCCTCTGTTAATTAAAAGGGTCTTAGTTCGCTTGAAAATTATATTGATTCCCGCGGGTAAAAGGATTGGTTTAATTTCTGCGGGGTATGCGTAACGACCGTTAGGTTTTTCGTTTCACTTTTAATTAGACTTTAATGCAAGAGAACACCGCTGTTAATGTCCGACCGCGAATGCTTACGGAAAGGCATCAGGTTTTAGTCATAATTTTTATGGAAATTAAAGTTTTTCTCTCTTTTCAGGTAACTGCTAGGGAAATTGATTTAAGTACGCAGCGTAATTTCGTTGATAGAAGGAAATTATTGTAAGATTACTGGAAAAAATATTACCGCAACAATGATTGTTAAATGCAGTAGGAATATTATCATACTAATTGCGGGTCCTGATGAAATTTTAATGAGCGCTCGATATTTTCTTTGTCTCCTGTAACTAATGAATCCTCCGTTTTCGGTTTAATGAAATAGTTGGGTAAGGATATACTCGCTGTGTCAAGTAACGAATGAATTAAAATAAATTAAAAAATGAAATCAACTGGAACCTAATGGTTCCATTTATAAATTAAATCTTCAAGTTATAAACTTATAATTTCACATTTTAAAGAAACACGTACAGCAGAACCAGAAATAAATCAACCATTTCATAATGTCCAAAAGCAGCAGATAAATATTCGTTCAGGGTGGCATGCAACTTTTATGTTCCTTCAACCTCAACACATGTTTCAATGAATTCAAGAATTCTTCTTTCTCACAAAGCAAATGGGTAATATTTCTCCTCGATATAATTCAACTCGCAGTATAAATTCATAACACGTAATTATTTACAAACGCAATGATTTCTTAAAAATGATCCAAAGTAAGCTCAGAACGTTCAAGTTAACGTGGTAATTTGCAAAATTGCTTTTAAATTACAATTGATCGAACCAGTGCGCCGACAGCATTAATATATTTGTTATTAACAATTCTACGATCGAGATAAACAAATATTTTTCACGTTCCTCAGATTACAAACGACCACAAGCAACGGATTTAATTAAATCATTCAAGTTTACAGCTGCACGTAGCTCCGCAATTCATTTACTGCATAACGCATACAGCTGTGTTAAAACGACACCGGGAGCCATAAAAGTTTCTTTCCTCGTGCGAAGATAAAATTTCATCGCGGGTCAGAAATGATGCTCGCGGTGGCCACGGCGCGCCATCGACGCGGCTAAACAAGAAATCACAACAGTAATTGCGGATTACACGAAACTTCGTTAACTTTTACCTTATCCTAGTGTCACCCTTTCGTTCCGCGACGTAATGGAAGGGTCCGGCAAAAACGGCGACGGTCGAAAGGGGTCGACGAATAAAAACGCTGTTAGAAGTACTCTGGTTATCAATAAAGAACGATCATTTCCCACGAAAGCTCCTCGTTAAAACCTATGGAGCAGAAAAATTGGGACGGTCCGACCTGTTCGCTGACGAGGGGCGCAAGGGGGGAGGCTAGATAAGTGGAAATTGGTGGTGTGCACCCTGTTTGCTGCGCCAGAAAATCCCTCATAAATACAGTCGTTGTATAGTTCGTAACCGTGGCGCAAGAGGGGCGACAAAAGGACGAAAAAATGGAGGCGAGCTCGGACAAGAGTGGCAGGGTAGGAACGCGATACAGCAATCCCTCGATTCTTGTTCAGGGGGTGGTTCTTGGAGCGAACAGGAATCGCAACCTAGACTTGCTTTTCTGATTTACTGCTGGGTCTACCACTCCGATCGCGCCGAGCGAGACTACAATAGAGTAATAGTGTCGGCGACGGCTACCCTAAGCGTGCGGCTGCAGAGCGTGGCCGTCGCCGACACAGTTTAAGGGGGTAGAGTACCCACGTGACATTACTAGAATCTAACCAGAATGTTACTAGAAAACAAGTGAAAACAGGGGTTTACGCGGGAACGTTTCACATCCTCGTACGATTATATTTTGAGCTGAGTGAGGGCTCATTCGAAAGAGGAAGGTTGCACGCAGTGCGCTCTTCTCATGTTTTCTTTAGATGATGTTTATATGAAGTAATACGAGTGTCCAAAGTAGGCGAAACAAATGAAGAAAAATTCCGGAGATTCTAATGTATTTTTCGTGCACAAAAAGATTTTTTTCGCGAAAAAATCGAGAAGATCGCACTGCGTGCAACCTTCCACTTTCGAACGAGCTCTCACTCAGGTCAAAATATAATCGTATGAGGACGTGAAACGTTCTCGCGTGATCGCATTCAATTGTTCCCCAGATTCCCTTCATGAAGGGTGAGTAGAAGCCATTTTAGTTCAGCTACTTAGACGAGATGGCGCTTAGTCAGGTGAACTCAGGTGAACTATCAGCGTAGATTCGTAACAACAAAAGTGTAAAGGGCATGAAGCCACTCGGATCCATTAATAGCAATGAAGATAATGATTAAAAGAAAAAAACCTGTAATTATAGCGAAATTGAAGCGTTAGATTGATGCAAATGTATGTTCATCACTGTTGCCAAATTGGTTTTTCGCGCGGGGGTTGGTCACAATGAAAAATACCATGGTCACGTGGGGCCTCTAACCCTTAAAGGCCCACGTGTTCTCACAATGTAATGCCAATTCAAAATGCTTTATTTTTCATTATTTTTTTATGAGAATTTCACTGACTTGTTTCTCGTATTATTCTGATTAAAACAAGACCAAACACGATATAAGGCAGGACTCGCTAGTTAGCCTTACTGATGAGTCCTCTAGCGGGTCTAGGACGAAACACCACCACCTTTCTTTTCCTCTACTATATTGGATAGCACATGTATGTCACTTTGACATATTCGCTAAGTAGAGCCAAATATAAATAATAAATGATCGAAACCGTGCGCCGCGAAATTTAATTATTGTATAAAAACAATTGCAAAATGATCTCGGCGCTACGGTTCGATCACTAAACTACTTTAAGCAATTTTGCTAATTATAAATTAATTCCGACGTTTCGGTTCCAATTTGAACCATTTTCAAGAAAATTAATTGAAATTGCGTCTGTAATCAAAATGTTTTAGATAAGACATACAATTTTCAAAGAACAAAAAGAAAATATTTTTTTTTTTAAGAAAACTAATAAATTATTGTATGTTTAAAAAACAATTTTCGATCGAGAAAAATAATCCATTATTTAGAATAATGGTGAAAAATCCACAAACACGATATAATTTGGCCCATATTTATTCTACATGTGAGAAGCATAATTTATAATTCATCATACATTCAACACATGAAATAGCATATGTTTAAATAAACACAACCGAGGAACGCGACTCTTTCTTTTCTATACAAAACTTTCACAGTCGATTATACCAATAAATACAATTGAAATTATATCGTGTTTGGTCTTGTTTTAATCAGAAAAATGCCAGAAATACGTTTTTAAAAGTCCCATAAAAAATAATAAAAATTAAGATGTTTGAATATTCGATTCGTTGTGTCAATGTAGTGGTGTTCACACCGATATACAATAATCGCCGCCCTGCGGCGGGGAACAGCGTCGTCAGGCAATGGAGTGAGTAGGCCTGAACAAGAATCGGGACCCCAAACTGAACAGGAATCGGAACTTTGCTGTACATCTCGAAAGAAACGAACTTGTATAATAGTGTGGAGTTAGTTAGTGTGGAGTTTATGGTGAGACCGGCGACTATGGTTTGTCGAATATCCCCTCAAGAATAGTACATGCTCGTCTCGGACAGAAGTGGACACTTCCGATTTAATTGTAACAAAGGGAACCGGGCACGCTCTGATCTTCTCAACAAATCTTTGTCACCTCGGAAAATTCTGTCGACCGGAAATTGTAGACTTCCCCCAGTAAACTTCTCGAGTTTCAAAGTTTTTTAATCAGCGTGCATGTCAGGCCCGAATGTGCCCGCGCCGAGCGAAATAACTTTTGAGAGGTTTATTTTAAGCACTTCGAGGAGACATCCCGACGGAGTATTTTGCAAAGTTCCACGATTTTGTGACAATTTAAGTGGGAATCTTCTAGCCTGGACAGAGATAAAAAAACTTGACCAATCGCGGAACAACCTCACAATGGATTTTGTCTGTTCAACAAAGTCTTTGCTGGACTGTGGATTTTGTGCACTCGTGACGAAACTGAGTCGGTGAGATTTAAAATAGTAGAAAGATTAAAAGAATTTAAGGATGTCCATATGTTATCTTCAGCTGTTAAACTTACTGAAGGAGAAAGACATTTCTACCGGGCTTTGACTCGTGCAATTCAGGCAGACAATTTTTATTTTGCATGAAAATCCGCAGTCTAGTTATTAATTTTATTTACACGTGACACATGAGGTATGTTACAGAATCACGTCAATAACAAACGAGCAGTTGCAGATCATGTTTGAAAATTGTTAGACACTACGTTTAAACAATTGAAGAAGACATTTGCATATAATAATATGCAATATGTATATAACAAAAATTTATATTTAATTTCTCTAAATAGAAAACTTTAAATTTTTAACCCTTTGCAGTCGAAGCTATTTTAACTTGAAAATTAAACATTCCTTCGACTTAGAATATTTCTATTCTCTATGATTTTTTAAATTTCATGGGTGTGAAATTGATGTAGTAACTCATACATACAGTACTTAAATATTTAGTAACTGATTAGATACCAGCATATTTAATAATGTAAACAATATTTTGATAATGGTACAGCAACTTTTAGTGGTGCCTCAGAGGCTAAGGGTTAACATAATGAGATTTTCTGTTAAAAATTGAAAGTAATTTAGAAGAAATTAAATATAAATCCTTGTTTCCTGAACCAATTAGGTACTTCGTATTTTACGGTTTCGAAATGAAGACAAGCAATGTTTTCGTTTAGACAATCGGAGATGGAAGTATTTCTTTTTGTCATTTGAAATTTTCTGAGAACAGGACAATTCGCCCCTTAATTTGTAGGATGTCTCCGCGACTGTCTCGAAAGACTTTCTTATAGAATGAAGGTCCAAACGAAGGACGTGGAGGCTGATCCTGTCTACCCATTAGGTGCTCCTCGAAGAAAATCTGCCACCCTACCCATTCACCCCTGTTCAGACAAAAGCAGGGCATTAGAGAAGAACCACCGGCGAATACCAATGGGTTAAGCAACCGAAAAGATTCGATATTAAGTCGCACCCTCTCCTTTAATCCGCACTGTTTTTCTCCAAGTACCGCACTTATTGTGTACGCAGCCCGAATAGGAAGCGGAAACTTGTCAAAGCACTTCAATGCTTCCGCCCCACACCCCTTCTATTTCCATTGTAAACGTTATTCTATTAGCAAAGCCAATTAAGCGGCAATTCTACTGTTAGGAAGATCTGTTCCATTACAAGACGAGGGAGTGTCCTATGTAGGGGGCACGTAAGATCTTTTAAAAGATATACAATTATACGTTTCTTGGAGGGGTGTGCGGGATCCCGTTGACGACGGGAATTTTCTCGGGATCAGGACGGAATTCCGGATATTTTAGGGATCGAGAATCTCGACATTCCTGAAATTCGCGGCATTCTCAAAAATATATAGTGTTCCCCGACATTTTGAAGTTTCTCCATATTCTATACGCCATACAAGATCCGTCAACTTAGCCAAGTGTGTTGTAATTAACGTGGAAAGGACTATAAGTTTATATCTATTTAATGTATTTAACAATAATGAAATAAACTGAGATACATATATATAATGAGAACGTGTCCTAATGTACAAACGACTACGGAGCGACTGATCACCGGCTGACGAAATCACGCCATGCGTACATATTATAATCCCCACTCTAACTACGGAGCTCATACTCACTACTAATTTCTAATATATGAAATTGCCCACAAAGTGATCATATTGCTGAAGAACGCAAAGGCATTCGGATTGATGAAATTTTCAAGAATAACCACATTTTCGGGAATCCCGAATATTATTGGGATATAACGACATTTTCGGGAATCCCGTATATTTTCGGGTATCCCTGATATTTTACGGGAATTCCGAACTTTCTTGTAGTTCGTAATTTTCTAAAAATATATTATATATGACATGTTACATATGCTTCTTGAGAATATTTCGTTTATTTAACTATTTGAGTGCCACGTCGGTCGTACATATGTGATTAACATAATTTTCTTAACCAACTTGGAAAACAATTTTTTGTACAATTCATTAAGTAAACCAGAATTTGGATCTATAGAGAAAGCTTAGAAAAATCGTTCTAACGATGAACTTTATTTTATTTAATTTAATATAGGATTCTTAATCCCTTGCCCTGCAGAGTCATATCAGACTCGAGATGCAGATTTTGAACAGGATCTTTTCCTGTATACAGAGATGAGATTCTATTTAGGTTTTGTTAACATATTGTTATTGGAGAAAATTTATATCTATTGTATGCCTATTGCATGTTCTCCAATAACAATATATTAACAAAACCTAAATAGAATTTCATCTCTGTATACAGGAAAAGATCCTGTTCAGAATCTGCATCTCGAGTCTGATACGACTCTGCAGGGCAAGGGATTAAAAATCCTATATTAAATTAAATTAAATTAAATTAAATTAAATAAAGTTCATCATTAAAACGATTTTTCTAACATTCTCACACATCATAGATCCCAATTCAGGTTTACTTAATGGATTGTACAAAAAATGTTTTCCAAGTTTGTTAAGAAAATTATGTTAATCACATATGTACGACCGACGTGGCACTCAAATAGTTAAATAAACGAAATAATCTCAAGAAACATATTTAACATGTCATATATAATATATTTACGTTTTTCATGATCAGCATTTAAAAACAATGTTTTTTACACAGTTTCGTAGACAGAATAGTACCATACTTCTTCCTCTATCATAGTTCTCAAAATATTGAATTTTTTTCAAAGACTGATTTCACCCCTGTATTACGAGTAGTAGTAGCACGAAAACGATGATTGTGAAACGTTGCTCTCTACTCGTGTACAAAGTCTCGTAATCTTTTGAGTTTACTGGTTCGATAATTTCCCTTCTCTCTTACTCGTCGAATTCATTATGGTGCATAGACTACAAAATAATTGCAACATTTATTTTAAGCAGAATTATGTGTTGCAATTACGCTAGATTCGCAGACCGAAGAGCGAACGTTCTACACTAATTCTTGCGACAAAATTACCAGGGCAGCAGTTGATTACACGGGCTTTAATTTCATCGGTTACCTACATTCGTTCGCGAATCCGTCTATATTAAAGAGAAACGGCGCTTTATCGCGCCACTTCTTTCCAGCCTCGTGGTGAAGTAGGCTGTGCTAATTAGTCTTGTTGCAGGAATCACAGCCTGCCGGAGTAAAACGCGTGGAAATTCAAACGACCTTGAAGCTTATAACGTCTATTGCAGACCCCAGCTCCATCCTGTTCCTGGTCCTTGTCCGAAAGCGCTTAGGTTGACGGGGTGGCAGCCTCCGGCCGTTGCGGTGTTAATTGTTATTCTCGGTCGTTCTCCGTAATTACACTCTGCTCTACCGGCCAAGCCTTCGAATGTGCAACACTAAGAGACCCCTCCCCTGCGATGGTTGCAGTTTCCCATTGCAGTTCGATTCCAACGAACCAGTTCGAAATGTGAAATCAATTATTCGATATTGGACCGCCTTGTAAATTCGTGTCGATTTTTCAACGAATAATTACTCAGGAATATTTGATTTGCACAGTCGCGTTTGATTAATGCTTCGACTGCCGCCGTTTAATTAACCCCCTCGTTTAATGCAACAAAGACAGGGAAATTAAGATCTTAATCGAATTTTACACGAACTTGATATACAGTGACTCCTACTAATATTTACTTTTTCAATATTGTATTAAACGATTTGAACTTTTTTGGGGAAGCTAGAGTTGTAGAAAAAATACTAAAAGTCTCATTTTACAACTTTTTTATGTGGGCCTATAGTGAAAATTTTAGAAAATATGTTTTGTAGATCTGTATCGATTAAACACATTCTGAAAATTTCGTCAAAATCCAGTCGACGTTGCAATGAGCTAGAAAGTTTAAAGATGATAAAAATTGTGGATTTTCACTATTCTCGGGCTATAACTGCAGTAAATCTAAGGATTCTTACATTTTTCTATGCCTGTTGGTTTTCCCCCATCAAGCTATTTCGATGAAACTTTCACAGCGCATATAACTAACACAGATCTAGAAAACTTATTTTTCAAATTTTCAATAAAGGCCCACATCAAACATTTGTAAAATGCAATTTTTAGTATTTTTTCTGCAATTTTTTCAAAAATTGTTATCCCATTGTGCAGCAAACAAATTGTTCTGACTTCCCAACAAATTTCAAATCGTATGGTCCAATATTAAAAGAGGTTGTACTTTTTAAAAGTGTTCGAATATTAGTGGGAATCACTGTATAATAGGAAATTATGACGGGAAAATTAATATATAAAATCTAATTTAATATATGATGGGAAAATTCATGTTTATGATGCACAATCAATCACAGTCAATATGTTTAAGGATACAGTTAATTCTTTCGTTTCAAAGTTCGTGCATCATTCCTTTCAAATTATTCGAGTAAAGAGTATACTAAAAATGCTAAATTATGACCATCGCGTTCTCGTCTGCAATTCTACATTTCATATTAAAAAATAATAAATATACTCCTGACTTTATGAATTTGCAAAAACAATGAGTAGTTCGAATACGAAATTGTAAATGCATCGTAAGAATCTCAAGACAAATTAAATTAAAACGTCCACGTACATATCTCGTGTTGTAGAAGACGAGGCTAAAGCACTGTGTTGTTAAATGCGTTTACAAATAATGAGAAAATGAATAAAATCACCATTATAAGTAAACTTAATTTGTAAGTACTTTTAGTCAATACAATATCATTAAAATTCGAATTAATTTTTAAAATATTTTCTCAATAATTTACAACAAAGAAAGCTTGAAGAGATGTCGTCAGAAACTATACTCTCGTTCCTTAATACATTAATTTCAAGATAAGCCTACTAAGCAGATTTCACTTCACCCCAGTTTCTAGTTTCAAGGTACAAAAACAAAATAATGCTCCTAAGAATGTGAATATAAAAATCTTCAAAAATCAAATGAGTCAAAACTAGAACCTGACGTCATTCAAAATATTGTAACTATGAACGAAGCTAGAAATATTATATTTTATTCGAGTTTTTCTCCAGATCAAAATGCCAAATCGCACAAAAAGCATCCGCAAACTAATCAGAAGAATTCTGTTGCGAGATGCACCACGAGATTCACTTTCAACGAGAGAGAGAAAGAGAGAGATCGTTTCTTACAACAAAGAAAGCTTGAAGAGATGTCGTCAGAAACTATACTCTCGTTTTTTAATATATTATTTTCAAGATGAAACTACGAAGCAGATTTCACTTCACCCCAGTTTCTAGTTTCAAGGTACAAAAACAAAATAATGCTCCTAAGAGTATGAATATAAAAGTCTTCAAAAATCAAATCGAGTCAAAACTAGAACCTGACGTCATTCAAAATATTGTAACTATGAACGAAGCTAGCAATATTATATTTTATTCGAGTTGTTCTCCAGATCAAAATGCCAAATCGCACAAAAAGCATCCGCAACCTAATCAGAAGAATTCTGTTGCGAGATGCACCACGAGATTCACTTTCAACGAGAGAGAGAGAAAGAGAGAGATCGTTTCTTAAAAGTCGTTTAGGATCTGATCCGGAAGGCTCGAGGTTGCAAACGGTCTGGGGAAAGAAATTTTCCGTGACAGGCGGCCCCTCCTCGGAAATGAAGCGGAAGAGAGACGCATGTAATCAAGCGGATGTCGACGCGGAATTTGGTGGAGGGTGCCCGATACCGGAGGTACCGAATATGACGCAAGGGAGCAGATTTTCAGAGCATTAGCGACCCTTCCTGGAACCACCGGCTGCTCCACACGTCTTTTATCAAGCAGCCTGCACGGGGATTCCGACTTTGCGCGAGGACGTCGCGTGAATGCTTCCAACCGGAATGGGGTTCCGCGACCTTTCTTCTTTCTGCGACTCCCTCCCGCAACAACCCTCCCTTTAAATCGTGTGTTCTGCTTCCCCCCTTAACACGATCCTAAAGTGAAAACGCGTGTCTAGATACTGGGCTGATTAGATCTCTTAATTGTTGCTATAGGATTGCTACCAAACAATGGCCGATCCCAATGTTTGTTCTACACATAATTCTAATATAACACCCATGGAAAAAGTAATCGATCACATTTAAACTTGCAGGATCTTCTTAAGGATGTTCTGGAGGTACAATGGGAGACAAAAGTACAAGAAATTCGAAATCCATCAATATATTGGCAATGAAAGCCATTCACGAGTATATTTTGCTTTAAAAATTTGATTAATTAAAAAAGCTTTTGTTTAATTAGTGAATTTCATGTTATATTTATTTTTTAATCAAATTGTCTCTTCATATTATAAAAAGTTGTAAGTGACTTTTGCGAATAATTGTACCCTTTGATTTGAACTTCAAGAAAATAAATTTGTGATCTTCAATGCATATAATTACGCAATAAAAAGTTGAAAACAAACATTTAAATGAATTAAGGATACTTCAGAAAGCAATATTCATGGTTATTATTAAAAATTAACACGTGAAATTTGTGTGAAATTATTGCTAGTGAGATGACAATACGATAAATTTGACGTTTTGTAACAGTTTATAATTTTTTGCTCTGTAACTGTTTAGTAAATCCTAATAAATTTTGAACATAATTAAATACATAATTTTTACTATATACAATAAAAAACTGGAGTTTCTAGTTTCGTTTTTTCAAGGTTTAAATAGGGTTTCAAGTGGAATTTTATGAATTCTCCATAAGAAGACGTGTTAAAATGTGCCAGCTTTAAGTTGCTATAAATATTACACGGTGCAGTGCATCTATCTCAAACTTTGGTAATTGCATTAATTTAGTAAGAATTATATCTTGTCAAATTTTCAAAAATTTTGTCGCGTTTTTATATAGCTCCAGAACATCCTTAAAATCAAACCAGATCTGTTCAGATTTATTTAAACGTCAGAAGAATTAATTGGTGGATTGCAAAGAGAGAAGTCAATATTTCGAATTTTTCTATGTACACGTGTAATGAATCTTTAATAAATTTTTTTAATCTATGTCAATTACATAAACACAGTGAAAAATCCATAGAATATGGTTATTTATATCTAATCGAAGTATATTTAATAATTTTGAGGAAGAAACAACGAGATAATCCTTATGAAATTGGTCAAAAATTCAAGATATTCTAAATTGAAACGTTCAAAAGTAAACATGCATTATTACGAAGAAACGGTTTAATGAAAGTGGATGATCTTCGTTTGCATTGATTTTGGATCCTCGATGATCTTCGTTTGCATAATATAATACAAAAACATTAATATTTGCATACACACTCGCAATTTAGCTACAACAATGATTTTATTACGTTGTACGGTCACGTCTTGTAGTTACGTTACATGGTCGAGTGAAGTTCAAAGACACGCGTAACTACAATCTAGGGTGGCTGTAGTAAACGAACCGGGATATGATTTCATTCCGGGCGAAAGTAAGAAAGAATGCTATTGTCTGTACTGTATTTGAATGTAATTTAAAAATATTATGAAGTAAAAACAAATTTTGTCAGTTTTATATTATTTGGTCTAAAATAGTTTTTAGAGTGAATCAATTTGAATACATGAAACCTTACACAGACCAATTAATTAAAAATATTAATATGCATTTGAATAACAATTGATAAGAAGTTTTGAAATCGTTTTTATAAAAACATTATTTAGATATTTAAATTGTAATTACTATTATTAAATCGTTACTGTTACAGAAAAATTAATTAATAATAAAAAAGATTAATTAAATTAATGATTTTTAAAAAATATTAATTGAAAGTACCATTAAATAACGATAAAACAAAAATGTTAAAAATAATATCAGGAAAAGTAGAGATACTAATACTTCCGGTAAAAATGATAACCGATTGTTAAAAATGTTCCGAGTGCGTTATCATTAAAATCACCGTTTGAGATAAAAAAGGATTAAACGTTTAATGCACAATTTAAGGATTTTATGGTTGCCTTGTTATATCGCGAACAAATATGAATGCACATTTAATCATGAGCACCTCGGCATCAAATTGAACGAGATTTAGCAATTTTACGAAATGAGAAATGTTATCCGGCGGTTCCTTCGTACGTAATTTGTGAGGAAAATTAAATCAGGCGGGGTTTTATTTGTCGATACAGTTATCAGAATTTCACGTACCATTCTCTAGCGCGACGGATAATTGGAAATTAATCTGCACGGTAAACTTTCATCGAATAAAATACTTCGATTCTCGTTCGAAATTCATTTCGACGAATGTAAATACGACGAAACCACTCGGAACTTTGTTCGGCCATCTTGAAACACTCGATCGGGTAATTTACTTAGAATCGTCGCGCGGATGCTGCTTTAAACGAAGCCCGACTTCATTTCACCTTGTCGGCGAAGTGATCATCGTAAATGTGCATTACCGAGTCCAACAAATTCGCTCCACATTTCTCGTCTATTTAATCTTCATAACGAGTTCCGTTTCGATGTTAACGTCATTATTGAAAAATAGCGTGCGAATTGCAAAAATCAATTTTTTTAAATAACTGTACAGTATGGTCAGAAAAATTATAATTACGAAAAAATGTTCTTGTTTCGACTAACAAGTTGCAATTGTTTTATACCTTTCTTTGTACATGATAGATTTTAATCAAAATTCTATAGAGCAACGCGACAATATTAATAAAATTCTTATTAATAAAATTCTTATGAATAAAATTCTTATTAATAAAATTCTTACTAATAAAATTCTTACTAATAAAATTCTTACTAATAAAATTCTTATTAATATTGTCGCGTTGCTCTATAGAATTTTGATTGAAATCTATAATTATTTAAAAAGCAACACAAACAAGATTTCACAATCATCATGTACAAAGAAAGGTATAAAACAATTGCAACTTGTTAGTCGAAACAAGAACATTTTTTCGTAATTATAATTTTTCTGACCATACTGTACAGTTAAATGTTGTTGGAGTTATCGATCGTAAGATTGTTAAAACAAATAAAGAGAAAATGATTTTGGCGCAACGGTTCGATCAAATAAAATTTTATTTGATCGAACCGTTGCGCCGAAATCATTTTCTCTTTATCTATTTTATCAATCTTACGATCGATAACTCTAACAACATTTACAATGGATGGCGAAAATAATACAACAATCACAGGTTTTTACACGTCAATATCCTTGACATTGAGCACAGAAACTGCGAAGATTCTGAAGGACTGGTCTAACACGTGTTCAGCAATTTCAAAGATAAGTAACCGAAAACTGTTTTTACTTAAATGCAGAACACATAATTTGTTTCCGATTTCAATTAAAAATAAGGTTCTTAAAAATTTCAACATGTCCACTACTTCTACTATTATCTACAACAAACTCCATAATTTACAATATCGTTTTATGAAGAAAATAAAAAAAAAATTTATTTTATTCGATCGAACCGTTGCGCCGAAATCATATACTGTACAGTTATTTTAAAAAATTGATTTAATGTCCAATATTGTTTACAGTAAATTGTACGTAAATATAGACGCCCATAACAATTTTTTTGCGAATCATTCGGGATAATCGTATTATTAAAAACTAGTGTTTCGTATTCGACTATTTTTTAGGACTAATTTTATTTATAGCGAGGCCGTATTCACCATCAGAAGAATGAAAGGAAGTATTAGAAGATCCGAAGAAATCCCATCACGTCTATCACTACCCACCTTAGTGACGGTAATTACAAGAGCACGGTGCGACAATTAAAAAATCCATGTTTAAGGGGTAACGAATATATCAACGAGGGAGCATCCCCCGTGTAGGACAAGAAGAATTTGTTTTCCGGTGGTATCGACGAGGATCAACACCCTTCGTAATTACAGAACCGGTCCTGGAAGGGTTCGAAGAATACGGCGGCGCGGCGCAATCCCGAACCTTTCTGATAGGGACGTCGCATTAAATCGCGCGCTCGATGGCAGGCTAATTAAGCATAGTCCCATAGCGTGTAATGCGTTCGCTTCCGACTACGGGCGAGTTAACTCGAATTCTCGATGGCTTAACAAAAACCCACCTCGCCATTCTCATCGTTTCCAACCCCCCTGCCCCGTTCAGCACCGCCAGGAACACCATAGCGAGAGGCGTGGATCTGAAAAACGTAGCCCCGTCACCACGAAGGTGGGGGCCTTCGACAGGGGTAAACAGAAGTCGGGGATCGGGTCTGAAAGGATGCGACTGAATCAGATTCGTCGTCAACTAATTCGTTTCAAAAACCGGAGGCGACTGAGCCACTCAATTAGCGCCTCCCGGTCGCTATTCTGTCGGGCGACGAGGATCTCGGCTTCAACCCCCGTGCTGTAGGGGAGGACTGTCGCGGAAATATGGGGTTTTCCATCGTTCCATCGCGGCTGGATAACGCCGATGGCTCTTGCGCGGATTTCTCGAGAACCGAGGATTGAGACCTCTCCTCGTCGAACTGCGAATGCATTCTTCCGGGGTATGTTTAACCCTCCGTTCGGCCCGACTCTTTTTTCTCGTAACGAGCAGCTTTATTGTCACGATATTATTTTCTCGCTAATCCGTCCCGCATTTTCGCAACTTATTGTCCCCCTCGCGTATCGAATCGACACAATGGTAACATACCGAATACAACGAAAGGAAATGTCAGCCATGAACTTGAAGAGACATTGCGTTATTTATCAATTTTTTAAAACGCATTTTCGAACGTACTTCTTGTAGACACATTTCTACTGTCGTTATTGTAGCAGCAGTTCTCGTTTAATTAATTCGGTAGAACCTGAATAATTGAACGACAACTTTAATATTCTGATTTAAAATAGACCCGGATGCTAATTGGTGCTAACGCCGAACGGAAAAAAGGATAGCGAGTAAACGTCGACGTGAATGTATCGCGGTGAAATAATGCTAATTAATTGAGAAAACTTTTTTGTTTTTAATTATAGTTTTATAAAACTTTTACTAATGCATTCAACGCGCTATTCTGAATGAAAAGACGAGAAATAGGATCCAATTTTTCAGAAGAACTAGAATTATTATCCGTGCTAATCAGCGCAACGTGAGTGTACCGATAACAGAACAATTGCCTAAATACAGCGTTAGATTAAATGTGTACTGATTTATATAATAAATTGTGTTGAACGTGGATCGAGATTTAACTGTTTACGCGAGAAACACGTATTCTGATGATAGAGAATTGTCCTATTATGGGTTCGAACAGATCGGTTTTACTGAAAACTGCATTGAACAAAAAAGTATTCTCCAAACTATGCCACGTTTGGTCTCGTTGCAATCGGAAAAAGATTCAAAAATTCCAAAAATCGCGACATAACGCGTCTAAGAGAACGAAGTGGTTCATTGAAGATACAAATTCCAGTAACATTAACAAAATAATAAAAAAATATATTCAGGACTCAGAGATGACAGAATTGTCCTCTTTTAAAAAATCAGAATACCGTGCGCCTAAGACAGCATGACCGAAGTGAAAACTTCTGTAGTAATTATAAACGATTCTATGTTGTAGACTGCGGATTTGATGCATTTATGATAAAAATGAGCAGCCGTAATTTTAAGCAGTAGAAACATTAAAAGAATCTAAGAGTATCAACACATTACTTTTATCCTACTAACAATGTTAAAGAACTAACCAATTTTTATTTGGCTCCAGAATCTTGTAATCGATGAAGACAATTTTTATTTTGCATAAAGATCCGCAGTCTACTAAGCAACATACACACACATACATACACACACTCCCACATATTATGTATACATGTATGTGTATATGAATGGTGTGAATATTATTAATATCAAAATCAAAATCTTCTTATATATTATTACAATCTAAGAAAAAAAAATTGGCTAAATAATAACTAAAATACGAGATGAAAAGTTTGGTTTTAAATTCCTCTAAATATCTAAATACCAGAAAAAATTACGTACGCGGTGTGTTTAGAGAAGTATTCACTAGTATTCAATAGTATAACAGTAGAATAGTAGAACATATAATAGTAGAACATATAATAGTAGAACATATAATAGTAGAACATATAATAGTAGAACAGTGTTCAATAATTCGTTTAGACACAGAGTTAATTTTAACAACAATTAAGATAAATAATCCTGATTGCTAAAAAATGATGTAATACGGAAATGGTACATACCATGTAACGGTCCCTGTTCTGCGTCCTAGTAACAACCGACGCAGTTGAGAAGGTCAGGAGGGTAGCGCGCAGGTAACCAAAAATACGTGTGTTCACTTGAACTTTCGCGTACGTTATGAAGCCGCGGTCGGACACTTAGGACCGATTGTCATCGAAGATCGCCGATTGTTACCGAAGGTTGCCGATTGCCCCCGAAATGGGATCGGCTTTGGCCAAAGACGCACTACATACCTTCAATTAAACCATTCGATGATCTCTGTTAGTGCGCACAATAAAAAAAGCCTCGAGTACCTAAGTTCTACTGATTATTCTATTTATATATATTATTCAACTGGTATGATATTATTCAAATCTACTATATCGAGGAATCAATACTACTTTCCATTTAGAAAAGTGTTGGGGCCCCCTTTTGCCCTTCACCAAAAAATTACCCCAAACTAGAGTTGGACGAAACAAATCAACGATTAGCGATTCAATTTCTACTTCAGTCGTTAATCGCAATTCACAATTAAACTTTTTCAATCGTAACCGTCAATCGAATAATTGATTAATCGTTAACTGTTGCAATTTCGAAATGAAATACGGAATCAAAACTGTATGCATACTGAAAAAAATATCAACTCGGTTTAGGTACATTGTCATTTAGTGTATAATGGATAGACCGTATGGAAATTAACTTCAACAATTGATTAAATCAATCTCCAATTTTTGGATGATTTCTTTTTTTAATCAATGATTAACGATTAACTTCATCAATCGATTTAATCAATTGTCCATTTTTCAATGATTACCATTTTTAATCGCACACATCAATCAATCAATCTTTGTTAAAATTTTAATCGATTAATGCTCAAACTGCCCCAAACAACCCTTTTTCTTAGAGGATGAGAAAATTCTTCAAAAAACTCACCCTCGAGGGACTTAACCCATTGTTCAACTAAAAATGCCTAGTATTATGCGACTATAGGGGCCCGCTTCAATTCCGAAATGCTCCAAACAACCCTAGCTGTTTCTTTCTCGCTCTGACTCATTCAGTGTCGAGCAACTGCGTACGCACACGCCTAAATAAGTTTTCACTTCAAAAATGTGTCCAGGTTCCAAAAAGTCAAGCAGTATACCGAATCCGCTAGCTTCGTGTACCTCGCCGGTGAAAGAACTTTCCTCGTAAAAAAATATGCTCAGACAAAAATCCGGTCTCCATCTCGAGCAGCTCTCCATCTCGCACCGGAGGAATGGAAATGTATCCGTGGGCGTAGCGGCGCGACGATAGGGAGCAACGAAGAGCCGGGACGCTCGGGGAATCCGACGTTAATGAAATAGAAAAGCGCGTCAAATCGCGCTCGAGGGATAAGAAGAAGGGCTGGCGAGTCCGCGCGAACGCCTTTCACGAGCGTTCCAATTCACCGGGACTAGCCGCTCCTTGTTTGTCTATTAACAGCCTAGCGGGATGCTCCAGAGGCCAGTGTTGAAGAGGCCTGGAGTAGAGAACCGGTTCGAAACGGTCGGAGAAGAGAGAGAGAGAGATCTTGCCAGTGGCTCCATGTGGCCGCGGGCAACGAGCTTTTCTTTCGCACGGAGAAGTCGGGTGATAAGTGTTCATTGGCGAGCAGCAGTGAAAAAAAGGAAGTCGAGGAAAGAGCAAAGTGGTGGAAGAAAGGGATAGAAACGAGGAAGAGGAGACGAGGACAGAGAAAGAAAAGGGAAGAGGAAAAAGGAGACGGAAGCCGGGCGAGAAGAAGAAGGCGGCATTTTTTAAAATTAAATTTCTCGCGCGGTCGGAGAAACGGAAGGGTGGTCTTACAGTGTGCCGCTTGGCCTAGAACAATAAATAAAAGACACACCCCCCATCCGCCCCATCCGAGCCCCCGCGCGCCGACAACAGGCCCTCTTCCACAACGAGAAACGCCCGAGTTGAGGTTGAAGTATAGAAGCTCGGTGCGCGGGCGAGTTCGCGTTCAAGAGTACCATAATTTACGCTCCACTCGTTTCCTCCTCGCGTATACCTAACGTGTACGAATGAAGCATAAATTCAGCCGCACCTCTCCCCCGCTCTTCCCCACCTTTGCTGTCTCCTTTTAACGTTTGCAACCCGGCCTACACTTTCCCATCGGCGGCGAACAGGAAACATAACGTTTAGCAGCGCGAAAAAATTGCGGATGAGGAAAGAGAAGACGAGAGACAGCGAGGCAATAGACGCCGCCCCCAGTCGCGGAGGTGCCGCGGAAAAGGGAAATGGAACGAAGCTTCGACCTTCGAGGTCGACTTCTTTCTTTGCGAATTAACCCGGACTGAATGAGTATTAAAGTTGGAACGACGGAATGTGTATGCCGCGGCTTAATCGCCGCTGGATTTTATAATTGCACGAGGGTGGATGCGGACCTTTCTTTTTGTTGCTCGAGATCGCTGTGTGTTCATCGTGTACTGGAAGAATGTAATTCTGGAAGTGAAGAAAGGGTGGCGTCGATGTGTGCGAAAGAGACGTGCACGGGGTTTGTGAATAATTTGACGCACCCCTCGAACTACCCCATGACCATAGAAACTCCATCGTCACGACGCGCAACACGGTACACTCGTGAGATACTACGTGTGTTTAATAATTGCGTTACGAAACTTTTGTCACATTTTTCTGATTAAAATGAGATCGAGCATTTGTGTAAGAAATTTCGAGGACGAAACACCACCACCTTTCTTTTCCTCTACTGTATTGGATTGGATAGCACATGTATGTCACTTTGACATATTCGCTAAGTAGAGCCAAATATAAATAATTAATGAACGAACCTTGCACCGCGAAATTCTTGTATTTTTAAAAATAATTTTCGATCGATAAAAATAATCCATTGTTTAAAATAATGGTGAAAAATCCATTATTCGTATAATTCTTGTAATTAAATATGCGAATGTGATCCGAATTGTGGGCGGCTCTTTTCCTCGCCCAAATCTACTGGATAGCGGAAATAATTCTTATCGATCGAAAATTGAAATATAAAATATGTTTATGATATCGGCGCCAGGTTCGATCATTTCAAGAAGAACAACAAATATGCAATTTAAGTATTTAAGTTTCTCAACGTTTCGATCTCAATGCGGATCATTATCAAGAGACAAAATTTTTGCGTCTGAAAAAGAAATTAATAATATAAATTTTCGAAATTAAATATACTGTTTTCATGTAACACAGCCATGTAATTTACCAAAATTGATAAACCAGAGAAAGAAAAAGAAAAAATTGAATACATACTTGCTGTGAAAAGTGGGACGAATACTTTTTAAGACACATAATTGTGAGTTACACTATTTAAACTTTACCCCATGCTGGCGATAATGTAACTGAAGCACAATGTGCTAACCCAACGCAAGGCAAGGCCTGTGTTGTGTATGTGAGAGACTCAAAATGATTGGTCGGTCGATATCGATCATGGTGGCAATCAACATGTATTGGCGGCAACATCTGAATACCTTGTAACTTGTAGGTAATACAGTAATGTCGCGATAGTTGCCGCAGGAGCTGTTCTCTGGAGCGACAACTTCCAAGACAACTGCTCGTCTTTTGATTTATGACTGGCCTCTACAGTCTACCGTGCCGAGACATCAATCGAAAGCCGAACGTAGAGAAGGACAGAATGATCGCGTGGCCGAGCGCGTCGCCATCGCCGGCACAGATCAAAGGCCCGCGTGTTCGCACAATGTAATGCCAATTAAAAATGCCTTATTCTCCATTAGTTTTTAATGAGATTTTACTGGCTTATTCCTAGCAAAATTCTGATTAAAACAAGACCAAACACGGTATAATTTGGCCCATCAGTAGTGAATTCCCTCCGACAACTTTCAAGACATTACTGATGGGTTAAAGTATATCGTGTTTGGTCTTGTTCTAATCAGAATTTTGATAGGAATAAGCCAGTAAAATCTCATTAAAAAATAATGAATATTGACTAGAAAATTCTCTAGTAGGCACTACGGCAACTATCGTGTACAGCTCTTGCGGCAACTATCGCGACATTACTGTATTTATAACAGAAATATTGGATACTGGATAGCATAGGAAAACGGCAACAATGTATAGGACAAAGGTAAAATCTTCTGGTTACGCAAGAAAGTTTACCCAAATTGTGTCATGTTTATCGTAAATGTGTAAAATCGAAACGTGTCGTATTTGAAGCTTGTACTTAAAATTGTAATTTCTGAGTTCAGTTACCGAGCAGTTTGCGTTTAAATTTTTCAAGTAAAGGAAACGAGTACCCGTGAACACAGCATGAATATATGCTTCCGTTGTTCGCTGAAAAATTAAATGAGTTGAGATCGTCAAGAGTCTTTTCGCAACAAGAGTGAATGCTGGATATTAAAGTAGAAATTCATTGCCAGACGGTGAGAAGGTACAAGAATGAAGAGTATCTGTGTTTAGTAGTCCTGAAGTCAGTCACCAAGGGAAATTATAATATTCTAAATGTGAATTCTGAATCGAATAAGGGTCGCGATGTTTACACACGCGCTCGCGCAACACAGCAGTATCGTCAGCAGTATTAATATTTCATATCATTGTTTCCATATCCTCTGTTGGCTGAAAGCGTCTTGAGACCGTTTTCCCAATATTTTTCAGTGTACCTTGAAACGCGTTATTTATCGACCGGAAGGGAAGCGAAGCAAAGAGCACGTTGGAAAATAAAGAGCGTACCAAATGCGGCCATTACATTTTTCACGGAGCTAACGTGGACAGCGATAAACATTAGGATAGAAGACAATGTGGACTGCGCTGTTGCATCGTCGACCGTTTACTTCGTTTTATAGAATAATGATCTTGGCGCTATCATCCCAATTCTACTGGATAAAGGGGATGCATCCGAGAAAGGAAGTCTTTCCAACGTCATAATGATTGATATCCGTACTTTAAGAAATTTCAGACGTTCATAACATTTAAAAATCATCCAGTATACACAGTAACGGACAAAAGTTTACACATCATTTATGTTTTTACAGTATCAGTGTACAGTAATATCCATTGTTCATGAGTTTTTTCAAATTTTTTAACGAGATCCGTAGCAAATTATTAACGTTTAATAATTTCATAATCCAGTACCGAAGGCTTAAACATTTCTTATCTTATATTAAATGTTTCTGTTATACAGTAGCGGACAAAAGTTTAAGACCGCTCTAAAGAGGACGATAACTTTCTCAATATTGTACTATACGATTTAAACTTTTTTGGGATGTGAAAAGAAATTTTTTCCAAAATTGCAATTGATCGGAATTGTTGAAAAAATACTAAAAGTTGATTTTTCAACTATTTTATATGGACTCATAATTGAAAATTTAAAGAATACATTTTGTAGATCTGTGTCAATTACATGTACTGTGAAAGTTTCATCGAAATCAGTTGATGCTGAAAAAACGACAGGCATTGAAAGATGTAAGAATCCTTAAAATAGTGAAAATCTTGAATTTTTACCATCTTTGAATGTTTATAGCTCATTGCAACGTCAACCGGTTTAGACGAAATTTTCAGAATATGTTTAATTGACACAGATCTAAAAAACGTATTTTATAAATTTTCAATATCAAAACTAACATAATTAAAACATAAAAAATTTGTACAGTGCAACTTTTAGTTTTTTTCTACAATTCCGATCAATTGCAATTTTGGAAAAAATTTCTTTTCACATCCCAAAAAAGTTTAAATCGTATAGTACAATATTAAAAAAGTTAACGTCTTCTTTAGAGCGGTCTTAAACTTTTGTCCGCTACTGTGTAACAGAAACTTTTAATATAAGATAAGAAATGTTTAAGCCTTCGGTACTTGATTATGAAATTATTAAACGTTAATAATTTGCTGCGGATCTCGCTAAAAAATTTGAAAAAACTCATGAACAATGGATATTACTGTACACTGATACTGTAAAAACATAAATGATGTGTAAACATCGATGAAAAATCTTATAGTTTACTAATCGTGTACAATATAACAATATTGTATAAAGTAAATGCAGTTAATATACGGAACAGTTGATTGACACTTGTGTCAAACTAAAAATGGTCCATTGTTAAACGATGTATGGAAATTTTAATTGGATTAATTATTAGTGTAACAAAACTGCGATGAATTACAGTTTCAGTGGCCCATCCCTCAAGATTTTGACCATTACCGAAGAGATTAATTTCAATCTTGTTTATCCGTGTTCCAAAACTATTTCTTTATTAACATTAATTACGCCCATAAGAAGCGAAATAGTTTACGAGTTGGAAGGATAGCGACCACAAAACCGTAATGAACATTGGGTACTAAAGGTGGATTTATCTCTCCACTCCAATGAATAATGTATGCCACAACAAATGGCACTAGAGTAGATTGGGAAAGGTAATCCGAGAGCACACTATGGTTTTATTTTCGCCCGCGTCATACGGTCACTTTTAGGCAGATTACGCTAATAAAACGTGCAGTTCAGTATAAACAAAAATAAGGAAAATAGAAAAAAGCGAAAATATATACGCAAGGTTCACGCTCGATAACCACAACGCCTTCGAAATGACAGTGTTTTTGCTGTCCATAAATAATTCAGCTCGCCAAATTCGAAATGGAAAGGAGGAGCGAAAAGAAATGAACGATTCGTAATCTCGCAATCCAAAGGAAACGCGAGCATCGTCTCGGAGATGTTCCGAACGGCAGCGAAGTACAAAACGAAATTACCGTCTCCACGTTGGAGCGATAAAAATTGTATGGCTGCGTTCCGGAGCATTGTTCCGGGTCGTGTCCCACGGTTCGTTCCATTCGTCGAGGAGTCACCAGGTGTATCAAGATTTTTAAAAGCGTCCCACCGGCTTACGGGAGATTAACTTCTTCCGACGCTTCGATAAAGTGGATGTCGTTGCATCCTCCCTCCGTTTGGTTCACCCCGTTTTCAAGGACAAAGAACTGGTCGTGGGGAAAACGTGCGGCAGGACGAGAAACAAAGAATGAGAGAAACGGCGGGAAACTGGCCGAAAGGACCGAGGATATAAAACCAGCCCGAAGAACAGACGCGGAAAACGGAAGAAACAAAGCTGCCCTCGGCCACGCCGGGATTTCGCGAGTTTCCACAACACGGAGCTCCGGCATTAACCTGGATAACAATAAACGTTAAGGTCCGGTTCACGCTGGCTTGCGTTTCCGGTACACTTGCAGCTGCGGAATAATCCACAGACGTTCGCCAAAGCGGCCAGGTCTAACGTGAAAATGGCTCGAACCGTATACAGCGATTGTCTCAAATTATTTGTGACCGGATGCGCTACATAGAATCCCCCTAATTTCATTGCATTCGTAAGAAATACGGCTCTTACCACTCGAGGGGGTGAAGACGTAATAATAGTCTGCGGGGAGTTACAGAACAGACAAAACCGGTAACATTATATGGAATTTGCAGTATCTTAATACCTTTATGGAAAGCATATTGCAGTATCTTTATAAAAATAAAAACTTTCTACTCGAATTGCAACATACTGGGATGAAATAAATATTTAATTTCTGTGTTAATATTGTTACGACGGCACGAAATGAAGTTAGCTTCCTGTGTGATGTCCTGAAGATATCGCAGAGATCGAATGAAGTCGCCTGCCAGATCGATATTGCGGTATCCTTATCAACAACGAGATTGTTGATAAGAAGAAGAAAGACGTCAGATCCTCTTGACTCTTTGATACAAGAGCACGTACCCCTTTGTTGTTTAATTAATAGTTATAGTTTTCTTGTTCATTGTTACAATGTGTTCTCCGGCAAGACGTGCTCGTAACCTTCGTTTATGCGTCATATTGTTCTAATATTCTTATCGCGGAACAACGTAGAACAACTAAATAGCTCGTTTGATACAATCATAAAAAAGTTATTCTGATTTCAAGTGCGTGACCATTAACCCCTTGCCCAACGATTTATTTTACGGTTTCAATGATTAAAATAAAGTTAATTAAATTTTTAAATGTTATCGGCGCCAGGTTCGATCATTTTTAGAAAAACAACAAATGTGCAATTATTACATGTTTCTAACGTTTCATGTAATAACATGTAATAATTGCACATTTGTTGTTTTTCTAAAAATGATCGAACCTGGCGCCGATAACATTTAAAAATTTAATTATCTAACTTTGCGATCGAGAAGAATTAACCTTTCATTAAAATAAAGTGTTCGTACACCTTTTATAACAGAATAACTTTTTTATAATTACACCAAACGACCTGATTTTTGTATCATCAATCAGAAGTATTGGTTTACTAAATGATCTGCAAACAAGATTTTCCAAAAATTACAATTTACAAGGTTGCATGTAAAAATAAAGAAAACGTTTATTTTCATTTTTTTATTAGTGCCCTTAATGAAAATTTAAAATATATGTTTTGTAGATCTATGTTTGTTACACACATGTTGAAGATTTCAATCGATTAACACACTCAATCGATACACACGAATCGTATATATTTCGATGTGGGTCGTTTCTTCCTGCGTCAAAATATTTCGATGATATTTTCAGTACGTGTATAACAACCATAAATTTACAAAACATACATTTTAAATTTCCATTAAGGGCCCAAATAAAAAAGTTAAAAAAAAAACGCCTTTCTTATTTTGTATGCAACCTTGTAAATAACAATTTTAAAAAAAATCTTTTTTGCATCTCATTTTATAAACCAATGCTTCTAATTAATTATAAAAATCAGGTCGTTTGGTACAATTACAAAAATGTTATTTCATTTTAAAAAGTGTACGAACACTTTGTACACCCACTGTATATGTTCTTCGATAGGTGTACACTAATAAAAACCAAAATAGAATTATAGGAAATTATCGACGTACATTTTGGTTAGAATCTCTTCACAATTTCCATCACGAGTCAAACACGATATTGTATAGCAACGGGTTAATTACGAGACTGACTGTAGATACGAAAATTCACACGTTCCACTTTCAATTTAGCAGGATACCACTCCATGGACAGGACAGGTTCGATCCTGCCCGAACAACGGATGTTAGCAGAATGGTACCCTGGAGTCGTTCGCTAGCTACGGGAATCATCGTTGTCACGCCTGGTTCAATCAACGAATCCTCAAAAAGCTCAATCCATTACGTCGTAACCGATCCGCAGGATCGGATTCTCAAATCAGCGGGATCTGTTCGCAACGAGCGCCAATGAAGTTCTCGTCCCGGTGGAATGTGGAAGGAAGCATCTGGTCGGTAGCACTGCGGTTCATCAGGAGAAAGAGGAAGGGTAACAGCGGTACGTTGAACAGAGGGAGCGAGAGAAAGAGAGAGCAGGTTCTCTGAAATGGTCCAACCGGGTAGAAATGCTGAGCAACCTCGAAATTGCCCACCTCCTTGTTTGCGGGCAGCCTGGCGAAGGGTGGTTCCGGCCAGCGTGGAGGGTTAGACGGGCTCTCGAAGGTTGATGGTTGCGTCGACGAAGCAAGGGCATCAGGAATTGGAATCGGCACGAATGTGAGCGATTCCGCTAACCTCCCCCACTCTCTATCAGCCCTTCCTTCTGGGCTAAGGGAGCTGTATACGCCGTCTGTGGACACTGTCTTCGAGCTGTCTCCCGAGTTGCTTCCAAAGCCAACCAATCATCCTTCGTCTTCGTTGATCTGTCTTCAACTATCGGCAAACTTTCGCCCCCCTCGGAATGGACGTGTCCCGGTCTGATGGATCAACCACCAATCGCGACCGGTCCTCTTCCACGAGACGTTTCGATATTGAGTTCCGGAATCCGTGGCGGATGGCGTGCAGTTTTATGCGAATCGGCAACCCCGTCGACCAACATACTTTGGGGTCTCGCGACGACGCGACGCGACTGTCACACAGTGTTTGATTTAGTATCAGCGTGCGACCAATAGATACATCCTTGGTACAAAGTAGGCGTTAGATCGATCGAATCAACCGCCATTATAGGAGATCCTAGGATAATGTCATCCATCTTTGCTGTACACTTTAAATCGACAAGTTGTGTCATTTACGTCACGTGTTGAATAAATACATACTTAGTAATCGAAGATTGATTAAGAAAGAGGTTCTAAAGTGTTTAATACTTCAATGTTGACCCATTAATTTTACGAACAACCTGGGTCTTTATGTTTGCGACTAGTTTTTGTACTGCTCTAGGTTTTGGAAGAGTTCTAGAATGGGTACTGCACTGCCTATTTTAATATACATACATATGTATAATCGTTGCAACGTCAAGTGTTTATGATTTTCAAGAAATAAATATTGATAAGTAAACATTTCAGGAGTGTAGAATTTTGCTCCGGATATAAATACGTTAATACGTTCAATAATATATCTGAATAATGAAATATTTGAGTCCGGATGTGAAAACTAATTATTCTGCTGATATACTTTGCAATTAATATTACAAATTCTAATACTTTTCATTATAATTAGACTGCGGATTTTATGCATTTATATTAAAAATGGGTAGGTCTAATTTCTGACAGTAAACAAATTTGAAGAATTTAAATATACTATTATATTATTTTCGATCTATTAAACATGTCCAACAAGGAATTAAATGTTCATTTCAATCCAGTTTGTTGCAATTCAGGTAGAAAGTTTTTATTTTGCATAAAGATCCGCAGTCTAATTATAATAAAAATGGGTAGGTCTAATTTCTGACAGTAAACAAATTCGAAGAATTTAAATATACTATTATATTATTTTCGATCTATTAAACATGTCCAACAAGGAATTAAATGTTAATTTCAATTCAGTTTGTTGCAATTCAGGTAGAAAGTTTTTATTTTGCATAAAGATCCGCAGTCTAATTATAATAAATAAATTACTTCCATTTTCTTTAGTTTCTTCGCTGAAACGGCGATGAACGTGGAAAATGTGAATTTTATATTTCGAATCTGAGATTGTAAAAGTATTCATTGTTCAGTAATACCGACGTGAACGTTTCTATAGAACCTCTTCGATTCGTGTTGTCGATTTCCTGGTTCTAGATATGAACTAAGGCCGATGGGGTTATGAAGCGGAGAGTCCGCGAGCAACTGTTTTACGATGCAAAAACTGCGGAGTCCAGGGATCCTCTTTTTATGAATATCATTCTAGCCGCAGCGGAGGAACGCTCGAGGTTTCAATATATCGGAAAGGAGACAGTCGTTGCTGCGGACAATCCTGTCACACTTCCACGTTATCTCACGCACGCAATACCGTCCACCAACCTCCGTCTTCTCCTCTGTTCATACCAATTTGTCAACGCCAAGTCCGGTCTCCTCCGTCGACAAATCAATTTGATGCGACAGGTTTATAAGCATAAGGTAAGTCTCATCGTTTGCGCACCGAATGTTCTTCTGCATCAACGTTGGCACGCAACGAAGTTCCAAAGATCCCGTTGACTCAATTTTTTATCTTTTGTAGTAGTTTATGTGTCTGTGGCAATGCACTCGAGTCGAAATGTTATCAACTATTATTTCGGATACTCGTTGGAACCAATATTTCCAATATTACAAATTCAATATTTTCCACGGTGTTAGATACTTCAGTCTGTGAATTCGAAAAAATTCTTCTCTACGTTTGTTGTATATAGAAATTGCAAGTCTGATCGATAGCTCGGAACAAATAGTTGAAATTCTTTTCACTCTTTTTACGGAAAAATTACAATCCTGGTGGATCGACAGGCAGAGACCTTTGAAATTGTTTTTCACAACAAAAAGTGTACCGAAAAAGAATGGGAAAACTTCGTTTACCATCCGATGCGTGCGGTTTTCGATAATAACTCGTACTAATACATCTGAACCAATTGTAAATATTAATATATGTCGGGGCGTGTTGACATAGGCAATGATTTGAAAATTTGTATTATTATTATTATTAATGTCATGTTTGTTTTATTGATTGTAATTTATAAATTTGTGTTACTGTTACGTTTGTTTTATTTTTGAAGAAATGCGAGACAAGGTCCTTTAGGAAAATGGTTAGGTCCTTGTTGAACGTGACCACTGGTGATAGAATGGACACGTTCCTGATGGTTACAGTGTATATGAAAACAGGACAATATCAATGAGATATTGATTGATTTGCGTTGTCAAGAGAGTAGTCTTTTGATATAGACAGAATCAACTAGATTTTGACAAGACAAGACGTGTAAAATAAATTCTATAGCACCCGTGAGCTCGTTGACGCATTTTTGAAATGACGAATCGAACAAGGGGTCGGCCTGCCACGACATATATTAAAAATACAATTCTCGAGCAAGACTATACTGCTTGATCAACTTCCCGATTTCATTTACTATCTTCTTAGAGTTATATTAGCAACAAGTTAACCCTCCAGATTGTTCTAATCTTCGTTAAATCACCTTCGAATCGTTGCTTAACTTCTCTCGTGACAATTTACCCACAGTGTGAGAAAGACATCGATATTTCCTTTGGGTATTTCCTGTAATCTAATTTTTCACCCGCGTAGGAAACGCCGTCTCTCTATCTGAAAACATTCCTCCTTACACTTCTTCTACAGAGAAACTGCAGCTCTGATCGACAGATGGGAAAATCTAATCAAAATTCTTTTCGCTCTCTTTACAGAAAAATTACAACCCCGATTGATAGACCTTTGAAACAGTTTTCCCCAAGAACACGAACCTCTGATACACCGTTCGATGATCACTTCAATTAAAAACGCATCAAAGCGGCGTCTATCAATCACTGTGCCGATAAGATCATCGCGCAGAATCAGTTTCTGTAACAAATGCAAGATTTATGTTCGACGGTAAGTATTACAATTGAATTTCCCGTCGTTCCGTGGTTACTGGCAATTCTCAGGGAAGAACAGTTGATATCGGGAAACGTTCCTTCGCCGATCCAAGCAAATCTCGCTGAAATGAACCATCCTCGCCACGTCAACGATGCCGTGACACGCGACCCACACCGAGTTCGATTATACCACGTTGGGCAAAAACCGATACGGTCTTTCTTCCTCTCCAGACGCGGCTCTCCCTCTCTCTATCTTTCTCTCTCTCCCTCTCGTGTTGGCAACAGATTTTTCCGACGGTCGGATCGAGACACGCGGGTTATAACACTCCAATTTCACGGGCGAACGCTCGTCGGCGAAATAAAAAGCCGCGGGAACCGGCGAAAGGTACAATTGAAAACGTTGACGTGTTCGGTGGCTGCATAACGAGAGCCATTCCTCAAGCACGAAACTTTCCGCGAAATAAATGGGCGTCGGTGGAGGTTTTTTCCCGTCTTTTTGTACGGTACCGGTCTCCTCCCGATCCGTCACCGAACGTTTCCGTTACCCAGCACCCGCAGGGCTACCGACCGTGTCGATTCACCGTCGATTCGACAGTCGAAATATCGATCCCGTCCGGCCAACTCGAAACATCGCTACTCCGCTGACTGACAGGCTCAAACTGCGGCTCGTGTGATTTCCGAACGGGCGGAACAGCTTCTGATAAAGATCCTACCGGAATTACCCTTGGAAAATAGGCACGCCGATCTTCGTCGGCTTTTCCGATCATTTCTTCTTCGACCCTCGTACATCCCCTCTGTCGATTCAACAAATTGTTCTGGAGAAGTGGTACAACACCAGCGTGTCGCTCTTTTACTAGTAAACGAGTCGAGTAATCTCATTTTGTGTTGGATTATTACTGCGTGAGCACGAAAACTAATCGACTCGGAAATCTGATTCTAGATAAGCGTAGTAGGACTGGAGCAGGCAAAATAAGTACAAAAATAACAAAATGCTGCATCATTAAATTCGTATTATTAGGTTCTCCTTTTTTCCAGGACTAATATGGAAATAATATTCTCTCATTTTGTTTCAGTATTATAAACTTGAAAAAACAAATACTCTAATACGTAAAATAAATACTATTGTATTGATCGTTCATTTTATGTATTTATTTATTTTGTAATCCCAAATTGAGGAATATACTTCATTTTGTAAATGGTGGAACTAAATTCATTGAACCTTTTCTTTTTATTTTTGGAATGAAATATTGTAACACAATTTTCTAAATATGGAAATAAAATTTCTTACTTTTTTCAGTATTATAAACTTGACAAAATACTAAAATTGCTATGAAATAAATACTATTTTATTGATCATTGATTTTATGTATTTATTTATTTTGTAATCCCAAATTGAGGTAAAACTTCTTGTAAACGGTGGAACTAAATTCATTGAACCTTCTCTTTTTATTTTTGGAATTAAATATTGTAACATAATTTTCTGAATATGGAAATAAAATTTCTTACTTTTTCAGTATTATAAACTTTACGAAATACTAAAATTACTATGAAATAAATACTATTTTATTAACCATTAATTTTAAGTATTTATTTATTTTCTAATCCCAAATTGAGGTATAAACGTCAGTGTATGAACGGTAGAACTTAATTTATTGTATTGTAACATGATTTTCTGAATAATCAATGGTATTCCATATATCTATTCGTTTATAAAAAAGCATTTTTTTTGTAGACGCACTTTTCCCAACTTAATAAACATTTCTCTTTATTTTATTCACACTTAGTATAGGGAGATGACTACCCCCGTATCTTCCCAGGACTGGCAACGTGATTATAAAGAGTAGGAGATACTATTCTGCGATCCTTTCATTAGCCGAAGACCCTCCTTTGCTTCCCAGTCCCTCTGTGCTGTGATTAAGACTGACTAATTGTAAGATCCACTCGTTCTTGGTTAGTTTCATGATATCGTGAGGAAGGAGTAATTACAAAACGACCGTGAAAGTCTTTTAATAAATTAAAATTGAATTCTAAGCTGAAAATTGTAAGATTCGAACAAACTTTGACTATCAGAAATATTAACTAAATAAGTGTCCAAGTAGGAAGCAAACAGCGATCTTAGTGTCATTAAAATATATAATTTACCGAAGAAATTGTTACATTTTTTTAATGAAATATCTAACTGAAGATATTTTACTTTTACGAGCTGCCCAGTCGATTCCTTGTTTCATCCATAAACTGAAGCTTCAAAAAATTTAATAAATAGACTGGCAATCTGAATGCAAAATAAAAAAAAGTCTGCGTCGATTCCAAGACACAGAGGTGACATAAAATTTTCTTTCTCCTTTTAATTATTACATTAAAACTAGAATTAGTACGTTGATGTTACTTTTCTTGTTATAAATGCATAAAATCCGCAGTCTGTTAATAAAATCCCGAAAAGTCAACGACCACGAATCCAAAAATTTCGACCGCAGCCTAAACGTACATTTCCCTAAAACCAGTTAGGTATGCATCCGCAACGTGTAGAATGCGTTTCCAACAAGATTAGCCAATTAAGAAAAATACGAAACCACGCGTTAATTACAGTAACTTCCCTATGAATCGGGAAGTTAATAAATGAGCACAGTGGCGTTAGGAGCACCCGCAAAACGCGGCCTCGATAAATCGATCGGTGATCAGAGTTGTTTCAGTATTAACGACACTTTGAAGCAGTGCGAGGCCATTGAATTTCCACTAGCGTACGCAGGATGCGAGTCACGCGGCGCGTCAATATTGTTTTTCCTATAATACAGCTGATATGCGAATTCCATAAATCACCGGCAGAGAACCGAGCCTCGCCTCGGCTCGTTCGGCAAGCGGAAACTCGACTGGATCCAGCTACCTGTCGAACTTAGGATCAAAAAATCCATTTTTCACGATTTAATACCGGGCGGAGAGTCTCGGGTCCCTGAGACGCGGGGCGGCCGGCAACAGCTGCCAACGGTGCTGCCCCCGATACCATCGCAAAATCCGGAATCGTAAAATTCGAGAATGAAACGCGTGCACGGTACGTGAGCGCCGCGAGGGCTTTATAGGACGTGGAGAACTTTCCCTTCGAAGCGCTGTGACGCGTTCACGCGCCGGGTTACGCGGCGCCGACCGTAAATTTTACTTCTCGTTGAAAAATAATAAATGACGGGAAGCCAGTAAAGCGCGCGGCGGGGAAATAAACCGACCGAGCCCGGCGAAGAAAAGGGCCGTTTCCCAAAGAAAGAAGTTCCCTACGACGCTGAGACCGACTTAGCGAGGAAGTTCTCGCTTTCGTTTCCCCAAAACAGAATCTTCCACTCGGTCGCTCGTAAAGATTTTAACGCGGCCTTGCCAGCGCAACCCGGAACTGGTCTACAGAAATCAAGAACAATAAAAATAAGAAGCACTAGAACGTTACGTTTCGAACTCCCGTTGTCTTCCACGGCTGCCGGAAGATCGGATTGAAATCACTCTGATGGTTATCGCTGGCGATCAAGTTTCCCCATTCGCGATCTTTTTATTGACTTCGAACGATCCGAGAAATCGTTTTGATCGTGAATCTTGGCTTGATTGGAAATTTTTCATGGTAGGCTGTGGGCCAGATTAAGACTGTCTTCCCACTGTACCTTCCCCTTCTACGACACTATTCCCCCACGCTTTCTTTTTTATAAATTTTTATTTGCTTGAAATTTACATTATCTGCAGTAGGCACAAATAAAAATATTAAAAACTTCCTTAAGATATCTTTTTTTTTTTTGAGAGGATGAGAAAATTCTTCAAAAAACTCACCCTCAAGGGACTGTGGCGGCGACAGGCTGACGCCACGTTCCATTTATTTTATTTATTTAAAAAACATTTAGAAAAATTTTTGCAGTTTTTCATTCCTGACAACTTTTATTGAAAAGGAAACGTAATGCTTCATTTATATTTAATCAACTTTTTCCGGGTTTGCTCAACAAGGAATGAACCGATCGCGATGAAACCTTTCACATTTGGTAGGAGATAACATATTTCCGCGATGATCTCACTTGCAAAAATTTATGTACTTTGTTATTGTTAATAACTATTGTTATAGCAAAAAACCTATAAGTTGGTGTTTTTCTGCGCGACAGAAGTGAAACTTCTTGCTTAAATGAAATAGATAGAGGTATATCATAATTATATAATAATAAATATAATAATAAATATAATTATATAATAATAAATATAATAATAAATATTATAATAAATATATAATAAAAATTATGTTCTATTTAGTAGTTTTTGTATTATTAACCGACTCAATCCTATCAGTATATTGTTTATTCGTATATTATTTGTATATTAACGAATTCAATAAGACCAAAACAAACCTACCGTGTTCTACAAATTCTGCACGTTCCACTAAAATGTGTGAAATAAAAAAAATATTTTTTTAAATAAGAAATCTGACTTCGAAAAAACGGAATGAAAAAAAAAACAAAAAAAGATGCACTGAAAAAATTCTTCATTTCTTCATAAATGCACAAACATTCTCAGTTTAGTAATTAGAAACAGGAGAACTGAACATTTAGTATGTAACAAATTTTTATACTCGATTGCTAGAGATTATGATTAGATCTTCATTCTTTTAACCCTTAACCCTTCAAACAATCAGTACGCAGTTCAGTAAAAAAACAGCATGGAATACAAATTATTATGCATACAGGTAAGCTTCTTACCGTTTTAAGGCTTATTTTAGACTTCCTAGGGTCAAGAATATTGAATAGAATTATGAATAGTCCATGCAAGGAATGATAGACCGTAGTTGACGAGTTAAAGTAATCCTCTTAGCCAAGAAAGCCTGAAATAAAATGTTCTTCTCAAAGGAAACGTCTTACTTGAGACTTTTGTTACATTGTTACATCCAGAATATAACCTAGATTTTAAAAAAGAAGTACCGCTGCCAATCGATGCACTCTCGGTACAGAAAATATTAATATAAATCTTTGGTAAGTAAAATACGAGCATTTGACTGTAACTATGAATATCAATCAAGAGACTACAAACTAAATGAGAATTCGCCATAGTTCATTCTAATCGAAAATTTATGAGGTGTCCGCGAAGCCAGAACAGTTTGAATGACCTACCACAAATAAATTGATCGAAGCAGTTAGTCATGTATGGCGTCGGAACAAATTTTGACAAATTGCCAAAGATTAATTGATTTCACGTCGAAGTGAGTAGAAAATCTGGTCGAGACTAAAGGCGTGCATTTAATAATAAATCTTTGTGCAATGTAAAAGATCCGTGTAGATTTTGCGATTAATGAAGTATATTTTTAACGGAATAACCTGTGTCATATTAATTCGCGTACTATACTCCGCTAGATAGTTCCCTGGATAGTCCCTAGATAATTCCTAGACGTTTCTTGGTTTGTTCCCGAACCCTAAACCAGGCAGATTCCTTGCGGTTAGGGAAGTCGGGTCTCTGATCTTTAAGCCTCTGATTTTATGGGAGGTGATGGTTTCAACTACCTTGGCGGAGTGATGAATAGAGCCCCAACATCTGCGGGTTATAGGCTAACTCTTCGGTACTTGATTGAACGATTATAGAGCTGACGCCCTCGCCGATCCACTTTAGGAGTTAATGACAGTATAAATAGTCTGCAGAATAGTTTGGAATCCATCAACGGTGATCAATTGTAAATTAAAAGGAACGTTAACCTGTCGCAATCTGGAACATTGATAATGGTCGTGACAGAACTTCAGGCGTTTCGTTTTACACTTCAGGATTCGTTTTACACTTCACTTACAGTGACTCCCATTAATATTCGGACGCTATAAAAAAACGATAATTGGTTCAACATTGAACTATACGACTTGAATTTTTGTTGGGAAGCTAAAGCAAATAGTTTGCTACAGAATGTGGAAAAACATTTTTTCAAAAATTGCAATTTTATGTGGGTCTATATTGAAAATTTTAAAAATACATTTTGTAGATCTGGGTGAATTAAACATATTCTGAAAATTTCGTGAATATTGTTCGACGTTGCAATGACCTACAAACGTTTAACGATGGTAAAAATTTCAGATTTTCACGATTTTCGGACTATAACTGCAGTAAATCTATAGATTCTCACATCTTTCAATACCTGTCGTTTTGTCCGCATCAACCGATTTCGATGAAACTTTTGCAGTGCATATAATTGACACAGATCTACAGAACTTATTTTTAAAATTTTCAATATATAGCCCACATAAAAAAAGTTATAAAGTGCAACTTTTAATATTTTTTCTACAACTCCTTAATTGCAATTTTTGAAAAAATGTTTTTCACATTCTGTAGCAAACTATTTGCTCTAGCTTCCCAACAAAAATTCAAGTCGTGTAGTTCAATGTTTAACCAGTTATCGTTTTTTTAGAGCGTCCGAATATTAATGGGAGTCACTGTATGTTTTAAACCGACACATCAAATTGCAAGACAATCGTAGAAAAATTATTAATTTTACAGTGTCTAAAACGGAGAATAGGTGAATTTCAACCCCTTGCCTTACGATTTATTTTACGGTTTTAGTGACTAGAACTGATTTTGTAGATAGCAATTTCCTAAAAAAGGAGAATATTGATAAAAATTCTCCAATAGCTGTATACTAACGAAACCAAGATAGAATTTTATTTCGTTTTAAAGGACATTGTTAACATACATTTTTATCAGAATGTGATCGGAATCTTCATCACGTGTCACGATATTGTAAGGCAAGGGGTTAAAGACACGTGACGATTAATGTCGGAACTATATTTTAATAATTTTCGATTGAAATGACAATAGTATGAAAAACGAGTGACGAAATGATGAAACCGATCAGAGTGAATTTTCTAAAGCATTTTTCATTATCGAGATGCAATGCTATGCATGTAGCGATACTGTCACATACGATAAAAGGGTTTAAACAAACGATAGAGCAAAAGTAGAGTCGATATAAGTAAGTTGACTCTTCAGAGTAAACAGTAGATCCACCGTTCATTTGGACAACAGAATTCTTGGTAGACAAACAGACTAAGCATCCTTTAACTCCACTTTATCCGGCTGAACCCTCGAGAAAGATTCATCATCGCAATCCAAAGTAATTTCCTCTCATTTAATACACTCGAACAGCCAGTTCCAAAGGATTAATAAGTCAGGAGCACCGCCCCGAGGGCCGTAAATCAATATAAAAAATAACATCCATATTTTTCGATGCCTCCGGACGGTTCTAAGTAGTCCGCCATTTTTCTTGGATTTACGATTCCGGAAGCACACACAGCTGGGACGTGGCTTCTTCGCGCAGTTTATCATTGCGCGTTGATTAGGAAACTGCGGTAATGAACGAGGAAGGCGACCCTGAGCTACTTAATTATTTATCGGGCACCGCTGCCGTGAATCCTTGCGAACCGTTTAAGGTTTCCGAGTGGGATTAATGCTGATTAATGGAAATGTTCGATACCGAGGAGCTCTCCTATTATCTCGCCAACAACGGCTGCTTTCGTGCGGGGAAAAACGAATTCACCTTCTCGGATACCTTGCGACGAAAAGAACTTTAATCCTACGATCCGGTCTGCTTCCACGGAGTAAAAGTCTTTTAATGGCACTTAGCTATATAGGAACGCAAATATATTACCTGATATTTTGTGCGTTTATTTGTGGCGTGAAGCTGAAAGGTTATGTTCGGGTGCTATTTACATTTGTTCGTAAAGTCCGGAATTGCATACGATGCATCGTGTAATTTCCAATCACAGTTCTGCACATTCAAAATGAGTCTGAGATATCAAGACGTCCTTGAATTTTGTCATACAAATAGTAACAAAGAGGTACAGTTAGTTTTGAAAAAGCTCAAGGTCACCTTGATATCTCAGAAAAAAACGAGATATAAAGACATTAAAAAGCGATCGTTCGACAGGTCTCCTGAAAGGCTGCATAATTCATTGAAAAGCTTACTGGTACAAGCCTTCAGTACTTCACTCTGTTATAAATATACAAGAGAATAAAATATTTTTTTAATCGTCCACTGAATAAAAATTCTATGGAGTAGGGTAACTGCACCAGTGAATGAACATTTAAGAAATTGTTCAGGAAAATATTTTATTTAAAAAAAAACTATGTGAATTAAAGGAATCTCATATATGCCAAATAGCTCCCTATACTTCATTTGTCAAAAATAAATGAACACAAATACAATGAAATTATTATTATTCTTCTTTATTAAACGTTAAATCAAAAATATGAAAAATACCAGTCAATGAACACATTCAATGTACTACATTCTAGTAATTGAATAATGCTAGTCCAATCAATGAACAAAATTACTAAACAATATTCTCCTATTTATTTAATTCTTTAATCACAATTTTATCGCTAGTATGCCGTCCGGGTTAAAATTTGTTGAAATATACAAAAGCGTTCATTTACTGGTGCCCGTTTATTCACTGGTGCAGTTACCCTACTAGAAGATATAACTTGCAATTTCTTTGTAAGCAAGAAGATATTAAATCGTTCAACATTTAAACCGAAATCACATGTAAAGGGATATTTTTTGCGTGCAATAAAGTAATAAGAGCGAAGAATGCGAACGATGCAAAGGGTGAAAGAATCGTGAAAGGAGTTTAATCGAATTTTTTGCAGTGCCTATCCTTTGTTACTCACGCACAAAGTCGAAACGCAAGGGCGTAACTACATTCATGCTCTCCAAAACTACCCCAAACAGATTCCTTCGACCCTTGTCTGCTGTTCCCTAACGTGTTCGGGATATTCTGTAATATTTACAGCTTTTCTTCCTAGTCAAAGAGCCTCCAGCTTCGAGGAAGAACACGAAGAACGGTATGTGTGAACAACTCTGCAAACAGGAAGGGCGGCAAGAGCTTTCTCTGTTCTCCAGCCAATATTAGTTCGCCCTTAGCGAAGCAAATTGTGTTAATCTTGTTTCAAATATCGTTTGCCCTATTACTCTGTACGTGCATTGTTAGAAACTACACGGCGCCGCGCCCTCTAACGCGTTTTCTTTGAAATTCAATTTCCCGGTGGCGCAAATTTTATACAACTCCCAACTATACGTAAACTAATATAGATGTCTTCACTCTGCTTCTAAGAGAGGATCATTTCGTTGCAACTGTTATTTGAACGAAAAACTATAACATTTCGGTAAATGCTTTCCAGGTCTGTTTTCAAATAATTACTGTGTTCCTTTGGCTATTAATAATCATTTCTGATTCAATTAGCCTGATACACGAGACACGAAATATCTATTTTTCAAATCGAAACTCATTTTTGGAGAAGTATAGTATTTAATGCATCTAGTGTTATCACTGTTTCTAATGGTTCTCTTAATAAACATAATGTTTCAGTGGATAACATTTGTACTCGTTCTACAAGTTCAAAAAAGAGATGATAACAAAATTACTTTTCAAATGATACACTGCACTACGGATTTTTGTACATTAACAACACCTGAAAATCATTTTAAAAAACCAGATACCAGCATAAAAATGTAATATTCTCTAACTAGTTTCGCAATATTATATTATTTTCACAATAGTTTCGAGCACGCGACGCCGACAGTGAGGAGATAATTAATTATTATTCGTCAGAAACTGGGAGTTCCGTTTATAAATTGAGATGTCTGACCATCACCGGCCAGTTCTACTTGCCCGGCTATTTCCGGGCTCAAACATTACACACAGCCTGTGGAACTCCACGTAAACTTATATTACGAGAACCGCGTCGAAAGTGTCTGAAATTACAGAAAACTGTTTAATCTACGCGAATACTATAGTGCACGGTGAATCGTATAAAACCCGTTCTACAAATGCAATTCCTCGGTTCAATTATAAGTATTTGTTTCGCGCAACGATTCAATTGCAATCACCAGGAGGAAGACAATGCGCTCGATCGAGGAAAACGAAAAGGTGGAGCAGCTGCGCGTTAGCTTCACATTCAAACGCACAAGCGCGCGACTAATCCCGAAATTCGATTGCCCCTAAAACACAAAGCTGCACACACGAGGAGAACTTTTACTCCGCGTTTCTGCTCGACTTTTTCCCGTGGAATTACCTGGGGGCGCGCTCCGCGAGTTACACCTCACTCAATAAAATATGCCATTACTTCCACAGACGGCAAAAGAAAGAATCACGAAGTTCCTCGCCCTCGGGAAGAAATTCTACCCAGCCGACGCCGACGCTACCGTAGCTGCGACGCTCCACGATGTTCATCGCCGCTCTTCGCTGCTCCGGCCACATTAAATTCACCCCCCGATTCCGTCGTCGCCCCACGAAATATTCTACAATATTTACAGCGTGCCGAGGCGCGGGGAAGGGCGCGAAGTGTTTCGAATAACGGCGTGGCGGAAACGAACGGGCTCTCGCGCTCCGACGACGAAGAAATCGCGTACGAGAGACACCAAAATCTTGTGTGGTTCCGCGTCAGCCATGGCACGCACCCCTTACAAACTCCCTGACAAAGAGCTAGTGCTATCTGCAACACTAAACCTATCACGAGAAGTCCAATGACCCATTTCAGATTTTTCATTTGACAATTATTGTAAAGCTGTTTTCAAGAGAATTAATTGATTACATTTTTTTGACTCCAGTATATCAGGTGTTGAAGTACGAAACTTGACAAAGAAAACGCAAACCTCTTGACAGTTGTCAAATTTCGTACTTCACGATCTAATATAGTTTTAGTAAAAACCGTAGAAAATATAAATAATTTAAAATGCAATCGTGTAAATTCATTAACAACTGCATCAGAGAGCAGAATATATTTAAGGGTAAAAAGTATGTCCGACTCTTTCGTACAGATGATGCTGAATGATGGTTTCGTGAGCATTGGCTACCTAGGAACTTTGTCACTTTTGTCGTTTTTGTTTGTCTTTTGTAACCTTTATAAAAAGAAAACAATTTTTTATGTCGTGTTTTTAAATGAAATTGCAATGTCACCGATGTTTTTTTTTTAAATTGAATAGTATATTTTTTTTGCAATAGCATGATAGACAATAAAAACCGAATTCAGTGGATACCACCTTTTTGACCTTGAAATGACCTTGAGCAAGAATAATCTTAAAACTTACGTGTTTCAGCAAAGATTGCGCGTTGTTTACGTCGGCTCCAACATGATTATTCTTGCTCAAGGTCATTTCAAGGTCAAAAAGGTGGTATCCACTAAATTCAGTTTTTTATTGTCCATCATGCTATCGAAAAAAATATACTATTCCATTTAAAAAAAACATCGGTGATATTGCAATTTCATTTAAAAACACGACATAAAAAATTTGTTTCTTCATTATTATATTGCCCCCCTGCAATAGCGTCACTTTGTCCTCTGAAGTTTTCTGATAGGACTGTAAATACGAAAGATATTTAGGTGTTATCATTTATGTGGGACACTCTGTATATACAGGGTGTTCGACTACAGGTGGGAGAAAATTTAAGGGTTGGTTCTTAACGATGATATAAGACGAAAATGAAGAATAAAAAAATTGCGATTTCGGCTTCGTTATTTAGCTATTAACAACGCGACAGTCACGTATCAAGTGACAGATGCATGCATAACTTGGTTCTCATTTGGGGCCCCAGCGAGTGGAAAATGTTTAACAAATCGTTGGACAACATTGAACTCTTTGATGTACACAACGTACACTTTTGTTAGACGCGTTGTTGATTTTTAATTGTTAATAGTTAAATAACGAAGCCGAAATCGCAATTTTTTTATTCTTCATTTTCGTCTTATATCATCGTTAAGAACCACCCCTTAAATTTTCTCCCACGTGTAGTCGAACACCCTGTATAAATCACTTTGTTTAAGAAAATGTGGAGGTCGCAAGCATAGTTGCCAACCTAATAATTGTCATAAAAAAATGAACAGGTCCGTAAAATAAATTTTAAATACATAATCATATCATGAATAAATTCTCGCAGTTTTGAGAATCTAAACCCTCATTATACAAGGGGTGCGCGGTATAAGGACAACGACGAGGACGAAGACCTCGATGATGATGTGGTCGGGGTCGAATACCATCACGTCGGGAAATGCTATGCGACGATCTAGACGAAGAGTGTGAGAGAGAGAGAGGGAGATGAAGTAACTCACGAATTCCAACCACCCCCTCCGAGCCATCCCCTTCCGGCCGGCGATAAGCCATGCTCGGGCATATCATACGCAATGACGCACACGACGGCGCCTTTCCTTCGCCGTCTCGACGAGACGCGTCTCCGGAACTCGATATCGTGTTGAAATCGATAGCCCCGTCCCCAGGAACAAGGTTAATTGTTTGGATACTTCGAGGATCCGACGGCGTCTTCTGATTTGTTTGCCTGTCTGTTCCCCTTGTTTTAGAGCTGGGAGGGGAGAGGGGGGCGTCAAACGTAAATGATTGGGCTTTATTAGTGTACTCGGAGAATTGATTGGGGTCCTCGACGGGTTCAGTCGGTTTCTATTTATTTCTCGGGGTTCAGAGTCGGGGTTCTGGTCTGTTTAAGTGTACACTTCTAATTAAGTTAAATTCGTCGGAAGTAGTTGAACAAACTAAACAACGAAATGTTGCCGTTTTTGTTACAGCGTTTCGAAGAAGTTCTTCTATACGATAAGTGTACATTGATTTTAAACTGTTGTAGTAAATAAATAAATCACTGTCTAACAATACACACAAGAATTTATTTATAATTATTGTGAACTATATAGTTCTTATATTTATTAAATTTCTATATCTTTTTTTTAATAATTCTTGGTCTCTGTTTTAGCTTGTGAAATATATCATGAATATTGTTCTTAAACTTCAACTTCTACAATATTATATAGACTACAGATCATATTTGCGCAGTGCAAACAATCTTGTATGTGAATGTATTATACTAATATTTTATTTATTTCAATTTTATTTATGGTCCCAACTATTTAAACTTATATTATCAGATAGGATAGTGAATTAAATTTTACTAACACCTACCACTTACACAGATATTAAATATGTGAATAGAATTGTTGCATTCTTAATTTTTAATTATTACCGACAAGGAACAAATGAAATCGAGTGATCTTTATCGTCTATCTGAATGATCCAATCACATTTGTCATTCTGACTAACGTTACCTGCAATTATCTCTGTGTCGAGATATTTTATTTTATACATCCATAGCTAGTATAAAATGTATCGATACCGTAATTATTCAACAGGGAGAGAACTTCGTCGCTGATTTTTTTTGCTGCATCGTCGATCAGAGTGGATCGGTAAAAAAACTTCGTTTTCCTAGGAAGGACAGTGAGCAAAGAGGTGTCGCTTAATTGACGTGCTAGCCCGATCGCTTCTGTCATTTATTCTTCTTCGGTTATACACCGTCAACCCTTTGTCGCGCCGTGATTGTCTTCGGTGATTACGGTTTCGGGGGTTGTTTGCATTTAGGAAGCCATCAACGCTTAATCGCATTCCTTCTCGCCTCGGGAGATTGGAACTTTCGAGAGCCACTCCCGCAACTTGACGAATTTACATCGTATCCGTGCTCGAACTAAATAGGCTTTCCGACGGAAAAAAGCCGTCGACCGTAAATATGAAAATTCCACGGGCGGCTGCGTAAACAGCAATTGGAAATTCAATCGCGCGATACCACCGCAGATATCGAAAAGGAAATCGCACAAGTTCTGTTCGATGAACCTCCACAGTCTTCTTTGAACCCGCAATCAAATTTACGCGTATTTACCTACATCATAAATTCCACACGTATAAATATCACTTAAAATCAGTGTCACGGTACACGCGTTTATACAGAAGAATATGTGTGAACATACATGAGAAATTGAAATAGTTTTGCGATCGAAAAGAATTGATAATAGATAGATGGTTTCGGCGCACAGGTTCGATCAATTATAAACTAAAATTCCATGTTTTATAACAAATTTGCAAGTTGAAATCTCGACGTTTCGATCCTGATGAGGATCATTTTCAAGAGATTTTTTTTTTTCAGGATAAATTTTCTTCCTATATAACATGTAAGAAAAATAAGTTCATTTTTCGAGTTCAAAACTTTGTTTTTTCCTTTTCTTTTAAAATACAGTTATTTTTGCAATGTTACACTTTGTTTCAGACGCAAAAATCTCTTGAAAATGATCCTCATCAGGATCGAAACGTCGAGATTTCAACTTGCAAATTTGTTATAAAACATGGAATTTTAGTTTATAATTGATCAAACCTGTGCGCCGAAACCATCTATCTATTATACATGAGAAATATTCCACTTTATGCAGGTATAAAGGACCTCTGGTTGCTCGAGCGTAAAACTAAATACAGTATTTTATCTGTAAGTGTCCCAAAAGTCTGGCCGATAAATGTCCCAGATCTATCCCCACTACTCGGGTATCTCGGTGAGACCGCATAATCCAAATTTCCAACTTGCTTATTTTTCATTATTTTTTTATGAGACTGCGATTACCATATTTGTGGCATTTTTCTAAGAACAATGATACCACATATGATATAATTCTGATGATATTTAATTGTGTAATAGACAGTTAAAGTTTCGGGCGCGTAGGATAGCGTATGGGAAAGAAAGAGAGACGCAGAGAGTCGTAGTCGCCAGCACATTTCAAAGGCTCGCCGGTAACTGTCCTTCCTTGCACCCGAAACTTTGACTGTCTATTACACACCTAAATATCATCGGAATTATATCATATGTGGTATCATTGTTCTTAGAAAAATGCCACAAATATGGTAATCGCAGTCTCATAAAAAAATAACGAAAAGTAAGGAAGTTGGAAATTTGGATTAGCTATGTTTACATTTCTGGACGACCGAGGCCTCTCGAGCTCGGTTGTCCTTCTCTACGTTCGGCAAAACTCAAAGAATAGTGTCTGTGGCTCATAAATGTCCCTCGGTAGACCCGTGCTAGGGACTTATATCGATAAAATACTGTACTGACGTATTGTTTCCAAAACGTTCAAATTGCTAAGACGAGAAATAAATGTCTATGTTATTTATTTGTTTTTACTACTAATTCCATTTCATTTTGGGAAATGTTTGATATGTTAGAATTATGAGACGAGAATAATTTTGTAGTGATTCTTAATCTTGAAATTTTTATGCAATCTTTCGAAAACTTGAACGTGCTCCTCTGCTTTCAATAATAGAATCTTTCCTCGTAATAATAGAAACTTTGGTGTATTGTAATTGAAATATATTCGAATCACTACAATTCAAATCAGTTACACTGATTTCCTCTCAAACAATCACGACGTTGTGTTCATTTTTCGGCACCATTCTTCACGCAGAAAGTTGAAATAATTGAAAGTTGAAAACTTGAACGTGCTCCTCTGCTTTCAACAATAGACTCTTTCCTCGTAATAATAGAAACTTTGGTGTATTGTAATTGAAATATATTCGAATCACTAAAATTCAAATCAGTTACACTGATTTCCTCTCAAACAATCACGACTTTGTGTTCATTTTTCGGCACCATTCTTCACGCAGAAAGTTGAAATAACTGCATTGAAATTTTCATTCGTAAAAAGAATATTTGAGGTATTCTTTCGTATAATAATTAATGCAGTTACTATAAAAAAATAACGCACAGCGAGGAAGAAATTCTGCATCCACTAAAATCCAGAAACTAGACAGGAAAGGGGCAGTACAAATCACTCGTTAAATCAACGTTCAAATGCAAATTAAATAAGGAGGGGGGTCGGAGGATCGGGGGGAATATTTCAAGAAATGACTAACGGGGGGATGATTTTCCGAATCAATATTTATTTTCCCGCGACGGATTCGTCGGAAGGTAAACGGAAAGAGAAGAACGAGCGTGGGGACCACTTCGGTAAACCCGTCGCGGGCGGTCTCATCATTCATTAATCGACAGCGGCAAAATTATTCGGGATTTCTAAAGGAATCGGACGTTAATTGAAATTTGTCCGTCGCGGGCAGAGTCGTGGCCAGCGCTCGGCACTCGAAACTTCTCGCGGAAGAAAGGAGAACTCGATAAACCACAATGGCAAAGCTCGCCGGGGGACCATTTTCGTTCCGCGCCGCGTAACTTCCTTTAAAGCCTTCCGTGTACTCCCGCATCACCGAGAGGGTCCGTGAAAGACGTAGAAAGGGGTGAAAGGCGGCTACGAGGGGGCGGAGGTGGTGGCAGCGGCTGCAAAAAACTTTACCCGTGTTAAAACGAGCCCTCCGCCGCGCATAATTAAGACCAATTAATATTCGAGCACCGTACTCGCTGGCCTGCGAACACTTCCGGAAGTTGCATTCCTGCCGGGAACGTTACTCTCCGTCAATGCCGCAATGACTGGAGATCGGGCATGAATAAATTTCGTTAAATACGCGGGGATAACGCGTATTCACCCTATTCACGATTTTCTGCCGGGCCACGGCCGAATCGCGAAAAGAGAGTGACGGGAATAAACGAATTAATGATGGGACAATTTTGTTCGAATAGCGAGAACGAGATAAATCCTGCCAGACTCGTTTGTTCGAGATTTATCTCGAAATAACTTACGACAAACCTGTTTATCCTTTTCAGACGAGCTCGCGTGATTGCGTTTTTCCATCGAATCGCGTTATTTACGGCATGATCGAGATCGTTTATTTCTGTAAATTTTGTGTCGATCGAATACGTTTGTAACGGCGACATACAGCAGGGAACATGGTAAAGGGTTTTATGTAGATTATTCATGATAAACAGCATTTTATTTAAATGTAAATTTTGTAAAATTTTTGAACTGTATGTTTGTTGACTGTTGTACAGGATTTTTAATTTGTATGAATACCTTTACTTTAATTCATCCCTTCGCGTGTAATAACGAATTGGACTAGCGTTGAAGAATTCAAACAATTGCTAATATATTTTAAGTCGAAATAGATTGTTATTGTTCAAATATCCATAGCTAATCATCGAGGTAAACGTAGACATGCATTTAGTGCAGAGATCTAGCTTGTTCCGTAAATCATCAATAAATCAATATTTAAATCATGGTTAGAATTTTATAACTAAAAAGAATGATTGCTAATCTGCGAGATTACAGTTACGATATTACCTGTATACAGTATAATAAGAAACAAAGAATTTAATTTATGTTAATTGAAAGAAATCTTTGTTCAATTTCACGCGATAGCAGACCATTGAATTTTAAGAGCCGTGGAATGAATATTCTATTCTTCATTACCAATTTTATACCGAGGACGGTAATCTGCTGACGTATCTTCTTTTCTCTACGAAGATACATGGTGTTTCAGTTCACGAGCACGAGATCTCGAAGGGCAGCAAAGGGAAATCCTAAATCATCCCCCGTTTCGACCCTGCTCTGCTGCCTCTGCCTGTTCCCCTTCTGATTTTTATTCGCCTACTCGACGGTCTCGTTGTAACAACGTCGAAAGCTCGTAACGACGATATATCCTTCAGAGAAGACGAATTCGTTCAACGTCCGGTTACAAATATTTCTGACAATGTCGACACGAAGATCCTACGCCTTATCGTACGATAGAAATACGTTTTCCAGATTTAAAGCTACAACGATTCATTGAATAATTTTCCACAAAAACGATTTTGTGATTTCAATTATTATAATATTATAATCATTATAATTATTTCTTATATTTATAATATTATGATCATTATAATTATTTCTTATATTTATAATATTACAATCATTATAATTATTTCTTATATTTATATAATTACAATCATTATAATTATTTCTTATATTTATATAATTACAATCATTATAATCATTTCTTATATTGATAATATTATAATCATTATAATTATTTCTTATATTTATAATATTATAATCATTATAATTATTTCTTATATTTATAATATTGTAATATTATAATCATTATAATTATTTCTTATATTTATAATATTATAATCATTATAATTATTTCTTATATTTATAATATTGTAATATTATAATCATTATAATTATTTCTTATATTTATAATATTGTAATATTATAATCATTATAATTATTTCTTATATTTATAATATTATAATCATTATAATTTATAATTCTTAATATTTCTTATATTTCTTAATATAAGAAATTAATATTTCTTATATTTATAATATTATAATCATTATAAATTATTTCTTATATTTATATAATTATAATCAATAATTATAAAAATGTCGCCTTCACATCTCGGAGGATGTAAAGCATTGGTAAATTAAAATGTAATGAATTCTTAGCTACAATAAATCTTACTTAAAATATTTTTCGATAAAATACGTATACAACCTCTTATCACTGATGGTAGTTTCTACCGATGCACTGTATATACATAGTCTACTAAAGAAAGTGTTCCGACAATAATTAAAGAAATCTCTGGAGATCTTCCGAACTATCCTTCACAAAGTTTCACTCTGGAAACTTGGCGTGGATGCATTGTATCGGTGCTAAAAGTAGCTTCTTCTTTACAGCATTTCGTAACATTATTATAAATTCGTTGTTGCGAATATTCTAAGGAAACTTCTAATTGGGAATCGTTTTTAAGAGCGCGCGTTTTCGCTGGTACTTCGTTCCGGTGGGAAAAAACGAAGTAGCCGTTCTATAAGCAGTCCAAACTTCCAACGCGGTGCTTTAACAAAATTGAACCGATGATAGAAGCGCCGCGCCGCGCCGCCTAGTAGTAAAACCAGCGTTCTATGCACAATTCGTGTGAATCGACAAGTTTCTGGCATCCAATCGAACTCACTTTTCAGGTCCCCTTCGAAATTCAATGGGAAGCAGTTGAATTGAATTAAAAATCGATATTTCTGTTCGTTCCACTTTCCTGCAGAATATCAGTCGAACTTTTTATAATAAAAAAAAAGCTTTCCAATCGCCGAAGTTTTACGAATCGAATAGTTCGCGCGACTCTATTACACCTTTCTCTCACCGATTTATTAGCTTCAACATGAGTCAGACTCGATTTAATACGCCCACGTAATAAACGTAATGCAACGTGACTAAAACAATCTTTTCTTTCTCATATTGTTCCTGTCCCTTCATATTATTCTGCCAATCCCTTTGCATTTATTTTAGAATCCGATTCGACCATCAAAAAACAGACTAGTATAGTATGTACGTTTTAATTATACTTTTAGATGTGTACATTATAATTATACGTTATATTATTTAAATACATTTTACAGAATCAAATTCGATCTCAGTCGGTTTTAATTAAACATTTCTTGCTGAATCTTGAGAAAAAAATAAGCAGGCCCATGTCCAACAGTGTTTTTGACAATACTAATTTAGATTGCGATCTTTATACAAAATAAAAATTGTGTATATCAAGTGCAAGAAATAGAAACTAAATTGAACGTTATTTCTTCCATTAATTAATTTAATAGAGGAGAAATCTATATTGACATCTTCAATTATGAAAATTTTACAACAATTTTCAATTTCGTCTAGTCAATTTTCCCATAAATGCATAAAGATCCGCAGTCTTATAAAGATAATAATATAAATATAATATATATAATATAACATATATATTATATATATATAATATAAATTTATAAAGATATTTAACATATACTCTTTTGATATTCAGAACACATTTTGATACACGTCAGCTTATTTTTAATTGAGATTCTTATTTTACTCTTATCTTAAATTTGCATTTCTTACGAAATGACTCGATAACATGGCTGACCGTAAGGATTCCAAAGAAATAATCTCGTCATAAAATCCTTCATCGCAGCATACAAAAGTCTATCGGCACCATTTAAATTGGACCACCCTATACATAGTAGAATACAGATGATAGATGGCCTGCCACGAAAAATCATGCCTCCGACACTCTCAGTTTCGTTGCAGCAAAGAGTTACGAGTATTCTGGCATGCGGCCCGTGAAAAGGAAAAGGGTTCGCCCTTCCGAATTGGCCCATTTGCAGGACGAAAATGGACCAGTCATCGTTACCCATTGCTAGCGGAGGAAAGTTATCCAACGTCTCGGGGCGGGAATCAATTTCTTGGCTGCGATTCATGCAAACTCCCAGCGTAGCTCGTTGCCGAGCCACTAAAGCCCCAACAAAAAGTCCCGTCTAACGCCATTAATATCACGCATACATACGGAGCCTGGTAACGTCTGCCATTCTTTCTCCATTTCGAATCACTTTGCGCCCCCTGACCTTCCCGTCACGGTGTCGGGTGTCTAGCGTTCAAGATGTACGACAAAATTGTACTTTTCCAACCCCTCGTCGTTGTCGTCTGGTTTCTATAGGCCCCCCGTGTGCGCACACGTCGCCAGACGAACCTTCATCCCCCATTATTTGCGCGCCTACTCATTGGACCCGGAGAGCTTAACAATACCGCAATTGTGGAGTCCGCGGTAATATCGTTACAGTCGCGTTCCGCGCACGCAGTTCCCATGAATCATCCCCGTGGCTTCCGTCCTCTCTGTTTCTTCCCTTGGCAGGCTCGTCTCCTAACGAGGTCCAGATTCGTTGATCGCCCGCTTTCGCAATTTATTCTGTCTACGTTTGCGGTCTAATTGGACACCGACTCCGAGCAACGAACACTCCACTCTCCCGAAAAAACAAAATTCGACTTCTAATAACTAGACTATTGACTTTCCGCGCTGATGGTGCAACGGAGAAGTGGGTAATAGGGGTCGTTTAAGCTATGCAGTAGAACCTCGTTCGTTGCACGTAACGGGACCGAAAACGTGTGCAAAGATCGAAGTTCTGATGTTTTCCTATTTTGTCACTTTCAGGAAGAACTTAAACATGCTGTGTCATCTTCAATCTATTAACAAAGTGACTGTCACGTCAGTCGTATTTAACCCCTTGTCTAAAAACATCGTGTTAGAGGCTGAATCTGAACAGAGTCTAATAAGTATGTATGCTATTAATTTGGTTTATATCGAAATAAAATGTACAGCTATTGCGGAATATACAGGGTGTTCGACTGCAGGTGGGAGAAAATTTAAGGGGTGGTTCTTAACGATGATGAAGAATAAAAAAACTGCGATTTCGGCTTCGTTATTTAGCTATTAACAATTAAAAATCAACAACGCGTCTAACAAAAGTGTACGTTGTGTACGTCAAAGAGTTCAATGTTGTCCAACGATTTGTGAAAAAAATGTTCACCTCGCTGGGGCCCCAAATGAGAACCAAGTTATGCATGCATCTATCACTTGATACGTGACTGTCGCGTTGTTTTTTATTTTTCATTTTCGTCTTATATCATCGTTAAGAACCAACCCTTAAATTTTCTCCCACCTGTAGTCGAACACCCTGTATAGGCATACAATAGACATAAAGTTTCTCCTTGTTTAGGAGATTCAGAATTCCAAACAAAATTTTAATCACTGAAATCGTAAGGCAAGAGGTTAAGCGACTGAATTATTTCTCCGGACTTAGAAATTAATTTTTGAGGAGATGAGTAAAAACAATGTAATTAACACCATAAATCTGAACGACTTCTCGGCGCAATCCTTAAAGGGGTTGTCGTTTCACTGCTCAATTTCTGGCGAATAATTAAATTCGCTATTCTATTTGAAGGAAAGGGAACTAGAAAAAGTAGCTCAGAAAATATGTATATAAAAATTGACGGTGCAAACGAGGAAAATCATCTGCACGATTAAGAAACGAAACAAACCAGGTAAACAATTCTTACTTTCCACAAAGATTCGTAGTCTGCGTCTCTAGGTCTGCTTCCGGTTCCGCTGTAAGTGAAAATCGCAGGGTAGCTGTTCGGCAGGCAGCCACCGCGGCGTCGCACACATTGCCCCATGAAAACTGATGGCCACCAAAGAACGCAGACTCCCGAAACAAGCTAGTGTTTCACCGCGAACACGATACCTCTCACCTCAAACAAGGAAGACACCGGCGGCGCTGGAACACGGCAGGATTCCGCGTCACCGTAACGCCTTAGCTCGAACCACTGCCAGGAATCCATAATTCACCGTGCGAATCCGGTAGCCGGGCTGAAGCACCGTTTCCACGTACAAAAGACGCTCGGATTCCGGTGTACCGTCGGCGAGCGACCGTGCCAGGAAAAACACATATTTGTTCGAAACGGAACGGCGCGGCGCCTGGAAGATCGTTGAGGGGGTTGAAGAGGAGGGGTGAGAAGAACCGGTCGACGTCGGTTCGCCGAGGAATTTCGCTCCTCCGGCGCGGCGTCCCTCTCTCATCTACTTTAAAGTCATTCCATTCCTTTATTATTCCCGCGAAACAGCATTCCCGTCGGAGTTTCGCGGGTGTGCACGACCACCTAGGGAAGAAAGAGGGCTCCCCTATTGGGGAACGACGCGGGGAAAGTGTGTGGGAGGCCGGGGGTGGTTGGCTGGCCAGGAGAGATGAGAGAATGCTTGCTTATTCGGAGGAGAGAAATGGAAATATGAGACAGAGGTTCGGGAGTCGTCAGAGACGAGCCGGAGACGAGCCAGAAACAGCCCCGTCCCGCGGCGGGGCAGTGACACGGAGAAAGGGAAAAGTGTCGCGAAAGGGCGACGCCGAGGACGGAACGTAAACTTTATTCGGGACAATGCCGACTGTCGGTGTACTATTCTATTATTTTCACTCAGCCGGACCGTCAGGCCTCGCTCGCCAGCCCCAGGCAACCCCTCGCCGCCTAGCTGCGACAGCAGACGCTTTTAATTTCGTTATTCCCTCGCCCACAACTACCGCCCTGCTGCTGGCTTCTCCTACCAAAACCCTCGTCTTTTTACCGGGGGGCCGCAATTTGTTCCTTTTTGCGGCTCGACGGCGGCTGTTCCGCCGCGTCTCGAAGGCAATCGCGATCGACAAATCAGTTTAATCGGCGCGACGAATTACGAGCCGCCTTCTGGCGGAACCGTCGCGAAGAGGGTAAGATCGAGACTTCTTCCCTACTATAGGGGTGTCTTGCAGGGCTGAATCTCCCCGCCTGACGACTTTCGTCGATATTTTACTCGGTGTAAGGGATAGCGCGATACCGGAGGTATGGTTTTTCTAACCCTTGTGGCGCAAGCGATTCTTTAGTTTTGAAGGTGGAATGTCGCAATAGGGAACGAGGATGTTGCTCGTCGAGGAAATAATCGGTAGCCACGAGTCGTGGTCAAACTTGGAACTCTATTTCAGCCGGTCAACACGCAGCCCGCGTGACCGTTCTCGATGAGACTTCGAACAAGACTAAAGTCCCTTTACTAAGACATATGACACATGACTAAACACATAAAGATCCTTTATTCATTCACGCAGCTCATTCTCACGATAACCGAAACTAAACATTCAGACCCTTCGCGACGTTCAACCCAATCATCTAAACATTCTCTCGACGCTATCGCACAGATGCAACCTGATCCATACTTTCGACGCTAGCACACAGCACGCAAACTGAACCATACTCTCGACGCTAACGCACAACCGGACTCATTCATACATACAATGTTTAAACCTAAACAATTGGCGGGGACGTGGCGTCAGCCTGTCGCTGCCACAGTTTCATTGAATCGATGCTTGACTGGTTCTTGGGCTAGATAAATTTCTTTCAAACATCTTGTGGGTGTTAACATCTCAGATCATGCGACTGAAGTTGGATACCTTGGTATAAAAATCGGGCAGGTTTATTTTTTAGCGAAACTCTACTTCGTTGAAGAAAACAGTTTATACGAACATATGTCTTATGTGTCCGTTCAAAGTTACAACTATTTTTGTGGCTTAGAAAATATCCACGAGATACAAATCGATCTCTAATCTATCGTACAGGAAAATTTGTTCCACCCCTCCGACCATCTTGAAACTGTTAAAAGTGTTACAATGATTTGTAAGTGGCAGGCCTGTATCTGGTTGTCTGGCGTGTCGGCCAATGATAGGTCGCGTACAAGCCGTTCGGCACCCAGTCTTCTCCGAACCGTACAAGGAAGAAACGGAACCTCACGTTAAGTTAAAAATAATAATAATAAGTTTAAAATTTAGTGATACTTTATAGAAATAAATATTTTCTGTTTAAAGTGATTATAACATAATGCTATAAGTAAAATAAAAAGGAGATTCAGTTTACTGCATTATAAAATAAAATATAAAGTTACACAAATTGCAAATAGTATACACAATTTTGCAAATAGTATAAGAGGTATTATTTGATCGAAACTGGGCGCCGAGAACATTTAATAGATTTTTGTTAATAAAGTTACACAGTTAAGCACGTGGCGTTCATTACTCACCTCCACGCTACTAAGAGAATTTTAACAGAAACTTTTGTATATATTAGATAGATAACAGAACATTGTTGTTGAATTTTTTGAAAGTGGTCACTCGAAGGGTTGTTTGCATTTTCCACCCTTAAAAAATTTAATAATTTCTTTCTACCCTTAACGATATGATCACAATTGTGAAAAAATATATGATATGAAGCACGTAAGTACGATTATTCTCGTATTTTTTTAATCTGAATATCTTAATTAACAACCGAGAAAAAAAATGATACAGTTAAGGGTATTTACCCTCATATAATCCTTATATGAAGGGTTAGCGAGTTGCAATTTTGGGGGATTATCTTTCAACCTAAAACCAATGTTTTGCACACAATTTCAATAAAAATCAAGGGGGGCCAATTAAGTATTCTTAGTCTGTTAGACCCTTCATGTCTGTAATGCAAATGGACGATGCTGAAGTAATATTTTATCATTAAAGCGATAGATGTTTAAATGCTGTTTATAAAATCTTCTACCAGCACGAACAAACCAATCAAGTAATATATGTATGAAATGCGTCTCCGGATAAATTGTATTGTGACATAATGTAATTTTCAAGTCAGTGTAAGTTTATTTATCAGGGTCGGAGAGGGAGTGAACGAAACGGCAACGAAGTTGTACAAGGTTTAATTTGCACACTGTTGAATTCGACGCGGCGAGATTTATCGACTCGCATAATCGTGTCTACGAAGGGAGAGCCGGCTGCCATTGAAATCGCTTTAAATTCACTGAGAGGGCGAAGAATCAAAATCGTTTTCCCGTCAAATTCTCGACGATATTCGACGTTAAACCACTCGACTCCTCTGCCGAGCATTGCTTAATCGCTCGAGGGTCTGGCGGCTGGCATGCCGATGAAAAAGAAAGGAAGGACCGATATTTCGCGAAGAAACATGGAAAATCGGCGGCCCCCAGCCTCGGAATCGTTAAGAATAATATTTAAGGATTATTCCGTCTGGAGCGAGAAAAAAGTGGGTATTGTTTCGATCCATTAATATCGTTCAACCGGCAAATTGGATTACTGGGAATCCATTTAAATGGATGTCAGGCCTACGGCCAGCCGGTGTCTACTTTCTGTGCCTTCGACAGACAGTGATAAAATGCTAGAACACCGTCGAGCGAAACACCTGGCAGTTAGTAATTTATTAATTTTCCTAGTACGACGCAGAAATATTCTATTATATTACTGTTGAGCTTGGGAAACTCGTATACATATAGTTGTTACCTAGAACTGAAATCTAACTTTAAGTTAAACTGCTCATGTATTTATATATGCTGCGTGAACCTTATTTGGTTTAAACTAACATACAGTGACTCCCACTAATATTCGGACACTCTTAAAAGGACGATAACTGTTTTAATATTGTACTATACGATTTAAACATTTTTTTAGAAGCTAGAGCAATTAGTTTGCTACAGGATGCGAAAATAGAATTTTGTCAAAAATTGCAATTGATCGGAATTATAAAAAAAATACCGAAGGTTGCATTTTACAACTTTTTTATGTGGACCTACGTTGAAAATTTAAAAAATACGTTTTATAGACCTGTGTCGATTAAACATATTCTGAAAATTTTGTCAAAATCGGTCGACGTTGCAATGAGCTACAAACGTTTAAATATGTTAAAAATTGCAGATTTTCACGATTTTCGGCCTGAAACTGCAATCAATCTAAGGATTCTTACATCTTTCCGTATTTTTTCTACAACTCCGATCAATTGCAATTTTTGAAAATGCATCTTTCAATCGTTGTCGTTGTTTTCCACATCAGCCGATTGCGATGAAACTTCCACAGGGCATATAATGGATCTACAAAACGTATTTTATAATTTTCAATATAGGTCCACATAAAAAAGTTGTAAAATGCAACTTTTAGTATTTCTTTTATAATTCAGAGGAATTGCGATTTTTCACAAAATTTGTTTTCGGATCCTGTGGCAAACTAATTGCACTAGCTTTCCAAAAAAATGTTCAAATCGTATAGTACAATATTTAAAAAGTTATCGTCTTTGTAAGAGTGTCCGAATATTAGTGGGAGTCACTGTACAGTAATGAAAGGTTAATTCTTCTCGATCGCAAATTTAGATAATTAAATTTTTAAATGTTATCGGCGCCAGGTTCGATCATTTTTAGAAAAACAACAAATGTGCAATTATTACATGTTTCTAACGTTTCGATCCCGATGTGGATCTTTTTCAAAGAATCATTATTGCGTCTGAAAAATATTTTGAATGAATAATAATGTAAGAAATTATAGAATTAACAGAAACCACAGAAACTTACATGTTGTGGAAAAACTAGACAATACATTATAACACATATTAAATTTTGTATGAAAACTATTTTATCTTCATGGTGGCAGATATGTAACTGAGCACATGCTGTTCAAACGGCAAGAGTGATGCGACATATATGTGACAGACCCAGCATATTTGTTGTTTTTCTAAAAATGATCGAACCTGGCGCCGATAACATTTAAAAATTTAATTAACTGTACAGTAATAATTGAAACACGAGAGAAACGAGACTTTCCTTATTTTAAAAGTTCGCGAAATTAATTCGAATATTAAACATCTGAAGGTGAGATAATTCATTTCAGTTGAACCTCGTATGCCAGGGTGAAATGTCAGCCATTTTCTTTCTTTTTGTGCGGGGGTAACGTAAAACAGAATTTTGTAAAGCAGAAGTGGGTCAAATATGCGGCACATATGAGGGTGAACATGACGTAAATATAATACCGTCAAAATTTGTTTAAAATATGCTGACATGAGTACCGCAAACCACGCTTTCGATTACGAGGAACGTAGGAAATCGTTGTAATAATGTTTTAATAAAATATGTATTTGACGTCTGCAGAGAAGCCTTTTATAAGCAGCGCGGATTTCCGTTTGATTCTAGTAACTGTAAATTATTCCTGAAAAACGCGAATCTGCATAAACGTCCGCGGTTTAATTATGCTCGTAATGTAGCCCACCGGTAGACACGGGGCTGAACTTTTCTGTAGTTTAAGGATCTGACATCGCCGTTAACAACGCGCGATCGTTTCAACGAGGGAATTTATTCGCGCGGGTTGATGTGCTTAAAACGATCGAGGGCGCGGTTAATGTTTGCACGAAAATAAACTCTCACAGTCGGCTAAACGACCCTCCGCGACGTGCAATTTGCCTAACGTCATTTCGGCGACGCGTGACGAAGGACATCGCGACGGCGCGGCGGAACGGACTTAATAAACGAGAGACAGACGCGAGCGAGAACACGGGTCACCGGAACAACAACAATTATCCGAGTTAAATAAATTTCCACGCTGCTCGGGGAACAAAGAGAACTCCCGGGATAGTTTCCTTCGTTTTATCAAAATATGGCCGAGTGCCCGCGACAGAAGAAACACCGCGTCGCTTCGTCATCGCGAGTTCTACTCTCGAAAAAGGAACGCGGAATCTTCTCGGAAGTAAGCGACCGAGGAAATCGGCGGTTGGGGTCTGAGCGAACAAAGGATCCTCTCGCCACTTTGCGAGCCGTTCTAGCGAGCTGTTGTCGCGAGAAAGCTCGTTCCGGAAGCTTTTGACGAACCGGACTCACTCAAGCTACGGGGTACATCGTGAAATTAATTTCGTCTTGACACGCGCAACACCGAAGAGGTTCGAATTAATTGATAATATTTACCTCACAAGGGCACCGTTTGTCTAGCAGACGATACTCGCGCGTTGACGTGTGTGAGTGCACACATCGCTATATCACATATACAGTGGGTAACGAAAGTATTCGAACGCCCTTTAAAACAGAATAACTTTTTTATAATTGTACCAAACGACCTGATTTTTTATAATCAATTAGAAGCATTGGTTTATCAAATGATACGCAAAAAAGATTTCCCAAAAAATTATAATTTACAACGTTACATTCAAAAATAAAAAAGTCATTTTTTTAACTTTCTTATTAGGGCCCTTAATGAAAATTTAAAATATATGTTTTGTAAATCTATGTTAGTTATACGCATGCTGAAAATTTCATCGAAATCGGTTGACGCAGGAAAAAATGACACGCATCGGAAGATGTACGATTTTGTGGATTTTAAGCAGAAACTGATAAAAAATCGTGTAAAACTACTATTTTCAACATTTTTAATCGGTTGCAGCTCGTATGTGTGATAATCGATTTTGACGAAATTTTCAGCATGTGTATAACTAACATAGATCTACAAAATATATATTTTCAATTTTCTTTAGGCACCCTAATCAAAAAGTTTAAAAAATGCCTTTTTTATTTTTGCACGTAACCTTGTAAATTACAATTTTTTTGAAAATCTTTTTTGCGTATCATTTGATAAACCAATGCTTCTAATTGATTATAAAAAATCAGGTCGTTTGGTACAATTATAAAAAAGTTATTCTGTTTTAAAGGGCGTTCGAATACTTTCGTTACCCACTGTACGTACACGAAAATTGTAAGGGTCCGGGATTTTACGTCCGAGATCTTAATAATGCAATGACTGAATTTCTTACTAGTCTAAATCGCTAGATGAAAGATCAGTTTAGGGTGCTATTTGGCTGAAAAGTCATACTTCTACGTTCACGAGCTATGATTTGCAATATTCGACAGCACGTCAGTGACGACGTCATAGATGAACATTTTCATAAATATCAAGAGATTTAAGGCAATTATGGAAAAAGAAGGCAAATAGCACCCTGGCAGGGGCATATACGTTGTCAGTGCAACGTTTATTATTTTGTTTGCATATTTTTATTTGCATATTAAAAATTCTGTACGTTTAATTTTACAAAAATCCAAGCCACAGTGAGGTTGACATTCAAATATAGTTCTGACATTTTCCGCTACGAGCGTTGATTTCTGTTTCATCTATGACGTCCTCACTGGCGTGCTGTCGAATATTGCAAATTAGGGCTGTAACTTTTCCGAAGCTTCGAAGCTTCGAAGGAACGAAGGGAGCTTCGAAGTTTCGAAGTCTTCGAAGTCTTCGAAATTTCGCAATCTTGTACCGTGTCACGATTTTTGATAAATAAAAATATTAACTGTCTGTCATCGGTGACTGACATTGAACTTTCCGTTTGAACTTTTCGTAATTAAATTATATTTAAAAAATTGCATTGTATTAATTTTCGGGATCATATCACGAATGTACTTCTCGAAATTAGAAACTTTGATTCTCCATCGCCTTCGAATTTCCAGAAAGCGAACCTTTGAAATTTCGAAGTTTCGAAGCTTCGAAATCTTCGACCTTCGAAGGAAAGTTACAGCCCTATTGCAAATCATAGCTCGTGAACGTAGAAGTACGACTGGTATGAAATAGTAAAATATAGAAATGCGAGAAAAAATGAGGGATGACTTCGAGAGGCGACTTCTCTTGATAGAGTCAGAAATGGAATTGAATGAACGGAACACCACACTAAGCTCCTTCGGTGCGAAATGGAGTGGGGATGTGTGGGGATCGCTGAACGTGATGAATAGACTGCGGATCTTTATGCAAAATAAAAATATTATGCGTAGATTATGGGAACCAGTAGTTAAATAAAAATTAATTTCACCCTTTAATAGTCTTATTATGGTGAGAACAACGTAACAATATTCTTGGATTTTTCATATTCTTCACTGTTTTCTATTTCATCCAATTAATTTCTTCATAAATGCATAAACATCCGCACTCTAGTGATGAAGTAAACTTTAAATATCTTTTAGTTTTTTTTCAATATTATATTGTCATCCAGTACTGAGCTATATTTAAGCTTTCAAAACTCCAGCTCATCGGAGTGGTTTAAAATTGAAATTACAAGATTTGACTACATAACAACAACGACAACATCGACACACTAAGCTAATATAAGCATAGTAAAAAAAGAAGAAGAAGAGACGCCCGTTTAATTCATATTTCTGACGACTGTGTCAGAAGATGTTTATTTCACATAAAGAACCGCAGTCTATTAATCACATTTCTGAAATTAAACTGTTGCACGCCAATGTTCAATTGTTACTTATCTGGCACGTTTAATCAGACTTTCATCAACAAACATTACTTCCACGTAACGCTAATTGTAAATTATGTTCATTACTCCGGACAAAACAAATTCCATATCTAATTTTAATTCCGACACAATAAACGATGGGACACAAATGGACAGTCGATAGCAGAAAGCAAAGGTAATAATCAAGTGGGGGCACAGTTTAATTTACGAGCATTTCGTTGAATAACTAATTGCGATTTAATAGCCTGCCAGGGTTTTCCAATCATTCCAAAAAGAAGAAGACGCTCAATAGACGGAAACCGTAAAATAAAATACGAGAATCCCGTAATTAAATGTTAATTTGCTAAGCGTTCACGGGCCGCTTCTTCTTTCATTTGTACGGACTGTCCTCAATCTATCAATTAACAGCCATCGTTCTAGACCGTACTGCGAACAGTGACGAGCGAAATCGATCTCCCACGACAATCTACCACGCAAATGAAAATAGGTTTCCTCCTTTTCGATTCTGTAATCTGAATCGGAAGTCGTGTTCGTTTAACGATCCGAATGACAAAGGAACCGCGCCTCAAAGAAATACTTAAAATCAGTCGGTCTATTCGATAGTTCTTACGTAGTCAAAAATAATGGACCCCTTCTTCGTGGTCCCCGATCACTTACAGTGACTCCCACTATTCTCTGGATACTCTTAAAAAGACGATAATTTTTTAAATATTGTACTATACCTTGACTGTGCCTCAGTAACCTGTGTCACTACGTATAAGAAAGTGTGTCACCAAACAAAATATCTATGTTAAAATTTATACAAAGCAAGTGAGTTACAATAACATATAATACTCAATTTTAAATAGACTTTGAAATTTTTCAATATCATAACCGTTTCTCTGCGTTATATTTCCAGACGCAGTTTTTTCCATTTTCTTGAAAACGATCCGAATTAGGATCGAAACGTAGAAAGTTTAAAATTTATCTGTAAAATTGCTTTATTTTTGTTTTATTTGATCGAACCGTTGCGCCGAAATCATTTTCTTTATCTGTTTTAACGATCTTACGATCGATAACTCTAACAACATTTTATTGTACTATACAATTTGAATTTTTTGGGAAGCTAAAGCAATTACTTTGCTACAGGATGTGAAAAAGGAAATTTTTCCAAAATTGCAATTGATCGGAATTGTAGAAAAAATACTAAAAGTTGCACTGTACAAGTTTTTTATGTTTTAATTATGTTAGTTTTGATATTGATAATTCATAAAATACGTTTTGTAGATCTGTGTCAGTTAAACATATTCTGAAAATTTCGTCTAAACCGGTCGACGTTGCAATGAACTATAAACGTTCAAAGATGGTAAAAATTCAAGATTTTCACGATTTTATGGATTCTTACATCTTTCAATGCCTGTCGTTTTTTTCAACATCAACTGATTTCGATGAAACTTTCACAGTACATATAATTGACACAGATCTACAAAACGTATTCTTTAAATTTTCAATATAAGTTCGTATAAAAAAATTGTAAAATCCAAGTTTTAGTATTGTTTCTACAATTCCGATCAATTGCAATTTTTGACAAAATTTCTTTTCACATCCTGTAGCAAACTATTTCCTCTAGCTTCCCGGAAAATTAAAATCGTATAATTAAATAATAAAACAGTTATCGTTCTTTTAAAGCGTCCGAATATTAATGGGAGTCGCTGTATATGTATTAGGGCTGTAACTTTTCCGAAGCTTCGAAGACTTCGAAGCTTCGAAGTCTTCGAAGGAACGAAGGGAGCTTCGAAGTTTCGAAGTTTCGAAGTCTTCGTAGTCTTCGAAGTCTTCAAAGTCTTCGAAGTTTCGAAATTTCGAAGTTTTGAAGCTTCGAAATCTCGCAATCTTATCACCGGTGACTGACATTGAACTTTCCGTTTGAACTTTTCGCAATTTTTTTTTTTTATTTGTGCAATAGAAACCTCAAATAAGAGGTTATTCTGCAATCAGTATTACATAGATAATATTACAATAGAAATCTTATTTGCTAATGTGTGGTAACTTTTCGTAATTAAATTATATTTAAAAAATTGCATTCTATTAATTTTCGGGATCATATCACGAATGTACTGAAAAAATAATTGATGACGTATCTACCGTGGCCGTCATAATAATTTACTACGGAGAGAAGTTCGAAATTAGAAACTTTGATTCTCCATCGCCTTCGAATTTCCAGAAAGCGAACCTTTGAAATTTCGAAGGTTCTGAAATCGAAGCTTCGAAGCTTGGAAATCTTCGACCTTCGAAGGTTCTGAAATCGAAGCTTCGACATTCGAAGCTTCGAAGCTTCGAAATCTTCGACCTTCGAAGGAAAGTTACAGCCCTAATATGTATGTCAGTGGCGTGGTCGAAATTATTGGAGCTGGTAAAGGTAATTCACATTGATTTTTAAAAATGTAATTGCTGGTCCACGAATTAACGAACCTATTTATGAGAACCGTAGTCGTTACCAATATTTTGATGGAGATTAATCCTTTTCAATAATAACGAATCTCGCGCAAGAGTTACAGTTGTGCGGGTGCAGGAACCTCGAGCCGAATCGGGCCAGGTGGTATTTCAAAAGATTATCTGCACACCCCTAATCCTCTAACCCCTGGTAAAAGTATACGAAACAGAGCACAGTGTAATTATCGTTGGACTTTAATAAAGTTTCTATTTTCTCGTCCAACTTATTAAAAACAGAATATAATATTCGACTGCTTTAAATTACGTCTACTTTTATTTTAATTATAACTGCATGAAATAAATTCAATTGAATTTTACGATTCCGAATGCATTGTTATGACATCGCCATTTGATCGAAAGAGAATATAGTATTGTAACGGTTTAAGTATTTTTTGATAGAATTATGTTGAAAAGCTCATTGTTCGGTCGGTCATTTTATTCCCGGTCACAAAGAGGAGATCGACGATACCCATTAGCTACAGTGAATACTGTAGGAGCAGACGTACTCTCCCCGATAATAATAATAATTTTAATAGTTTCTTGTAATTTTATCCCGGATGAAAAGGAATTGAGACCATCCGCGGCGTAATTCCGTGCAACAATGCGATATTGCCACTAATAAATAATACGTACATCCACCGTTGAAATAGCTCCTCGTATCAAGAGGGAACTGTCGAACGGAATCATAAGCCCGGAGTTCTTTCATCGCTGCCAGGGATGAAAACCAGATATCATACGTATCTGTCTCTCTTTCTCTCTCTTTCCGCCTCTTCTCGCGATGAAAAAGGCTACTTCGAAGTGTTCACCGACCGAAAATAATTGAATCCCCGCTACTTATTGGTTACTCTCGACTCTTTTGTGGGAACGTGCTTCCACCCGTAGCCCTCCCACCCCCATCGTTCATCCTCTCCTAGCATAAGATTCCCCCGGAAGCCGGTCAAACACTCGAACGAGTATAACGCATGAACGTTGAGTATCGTGGCATGAAAGCGACCAAGAAGACATCTTCACTGTTAAACGAACCAAAATCATTCTTTTAGCGTCCCTGAACCGCAACGATCATTCGATTGCGCGATAGATACGTCAATCCTTTGAACTTCAATCACGACTTTCCATTGTGCAACATGCTTTTAGCACTCAATAGCCGAATTATCGATGTACCTATCTGTTCGACCGATGAGCTATAAGAACTTTAATAAGTGATTAGTTTTCGCGATCGTAAATTGTTTTTTTAGACAAATTGGAAATGTTATCGGCGCACAGGTTCGATCAAGATTTCATAAACATAATTTCTACAAAAATTACCATAATGATCCGCACTTTAATTATTACATATTACTTACTAATCGTCTGTAACTATTTCTGAAATGTACAGGATCTTCCAAAAATGTGTAACACAGTTCATCAATCTCCTTGTGGTTTTTAATATTGACATGCGAATGAAATTAATTTCCAATGATTTAAGTTCTTTTAGACAAATAGGAAATGACGTTATCAGCGCATAGGTTCGATCAAGATTTTATAAACATAATTTCTACAAAAATTATGTTTGTATCATGATCGAACCTGTGCGCTGATAACATCATTTCCTATTTGTCTAAAAGAACTTTAATCATTGGAAATTAATTTTTGTAGAAATTATGTTTGTATCATGATCGAACCTGTGCGCCGATAACGTCATTTCCTATTTGTCTAAAAGAACTTTAATCATTGGAAATTAATTTTTGTAGAAATTATGTTTGTATCATGATCGAACCTGTGCGCTGATAACATCATTTCCTACTTGTCTAAAAGAACTTCAATCATTAGAAATTAATTTCATTCGCATGTCAATATTAAAAACCACTAGGAGATTGATGAACTGTGTTACACATTTTTGGAAGACCCTGTACATTTCAGAAATAGTTACAGACGATTAGTAAGTAATATGTAATAACTAAAGTGCGGATCTTCATGTAAAATAAAAATGTTCTGCATTCATTCTGGGAAACAGGAATAAAATAAAAAAAAAATGTGATTCCATCCCTTAATGATTTTTATGCATTGAAAACAACATTACGGTATTTCTACATTTTTTTGTATCTTCTATGATTTTATATTTCATCAAGATAATTTCTTCAAAATGCAGAAAAATCTGCAGTGAGATAATAACATTAGGTCATTAAGTAATTGAATGATCATGGAATTACTTAAAAATGAATACCATTGAATTTCTTAATGCTGAAATTATCTACATGATAGTGGTCAGGTGACAATTCCATTATCAAGTACCTATCAATTTTTATTATTAACGTTGACAGTTTCTACGAATGAAATAAGTGAAACTTGTACGAACTGCATGCAACTCAAGTGGCAGTCCACATGTTAAATTATTGAATATAACAATAATATTACTTTTCTTCTTATAATTAATATGAATATTTCGAAATCATTGAAATTTTAGAAAAGGTTCTGATTAATGTCTTGATGGAATTAATTCCTATTCAGTTAAATGAAGAACTGTCGTATAATGGGAACTTTGTATTAAATTTTTAGAGGAAGAGAACAATGTCGAATGTGGTAGAAGTATGGGAGCCCTACGTTCGAAGAAGGTACTAAACATTTTCGTCGCCCACACGATCGGAAACGAGGAATTATTTAGTCTCTTTAACTCTCACCAAAACCGAGCATAATAGAATCTATAATGGCGCATCTTGGCGTCCCTTTGGACGGTTCGTGAATCTTTTAAAGCGACTGATTGCTTTTACATTTCACCCTCGCACGCTCACCCTCCCCGCTCGGATAAATACTTCGTCGTAAGCGGTAGCTGACACTTGCCCCTTTTTCCCGGGAGGGAAATGTCGCGAGGAAATCGGAGAAAATTCAGACCTTCGATAGCTTCGAAAAAGGAGAAAAGTGTTTCGCTACGAAATCTCTCACTTAGCGTCGAGACACGAGCACCGTTCGTCCCCCTTTCCGATTCCCCGAAAAAAGTATGTTTTATCGAATTTAATCATTATTTCAAAAAATCTTCAACAACCCCTATCATAAGTAGTAAAAAAAAATTACAAAATATTAAATCAATGTTTAAGAGAAGAAAGTCATAGAGTATCTGTATATTATGCTGAGTATTAGTGAAATATCGGTGTAAGTCAGATATGATGAATAGTAATATGTAATAACTAAAGTGCGGATCATTATGTAAAATAAAAATGTTCTGCATTCATTTTGGGAAACAGGAATAAAATAAAAAGTGATTTCATCTCTTAATGATTTTTCTGCATTAAAAACAACATTACGATATTTCTAAATTTTTGTATCTTCTATTATTTTATATTTCATCAAGATAATTTCTTCAAAATGCAGAAAAATCTGCAGTCAGATAACATTAGGTCATTAAGTAATTGAATGACTATGGAATTACTTAAAAATGAATACCATTGAATTTCTTAATGCTGAAGTTATCTACATGATAGTGTCAGGTGAGAATTCCATTACCAAGTAACTATCAATTTTTATTAGCGTATTAGTGAAATATCGGTGTAAGTCAGATATGATGAAGATTATGAGAAGACAGTGTTTAACGCAAAAATGAGTGGATGAAATATAAAATGTTAAAACGATTAGAAGAATTTGAGAAGCAGCCATACACTGTGCAATTTATAAGAATTATTGAAGAAAGAATTTTCTTTATGGCTCCCGTTTCGTACAATTAATGCAATCATTCTCATTTTGCATAAATAAATTCTTAATCTGTAATGTTCATTCGAAGATCACATTTACAGTACGCTTTTGCAGAAAGCCGAATTAATTTCAACAGAGTTATGTTACGGTTGAAATCTGCATGATCCACCGATTTCATCGGTACTATAAGCGTAATTGGAAAACTATGTATTCCGGAAGAAGTTCGTCAAGAGAAGATCCCTATCGGAGATCAAAAACTCTTGAGATCATGAGAAAGGTATCCACGGATAATTTCAAGAGATTCTTGCGAAGTTTCTTACACTTTGATTAGAATGACTTCTACTTTTCCATGACTGTTCCCTTGTTTCCAGTCTGGCCCTTTCGGCTTCCAGTACGAGCACAGAACAAATACTTTCCCAGTGGCAGTAGTCAATATTTCACTCTCTTCCCGGCAGGTCGTTACCGGAAAGTCGCTTTTAATTATGTTTACTATACTCGGTGGGTTTTATGAGAACGAAAGAAAAATATACAGAATGAAAATGATCACATTAATTATTTGTTCAATCCACTGCACAGTTTTACTGGAGGACGTACAGCTAATATTTTTATACTTTGTGACGCTGATGAGCTTTCTTCCAGTTGCAATGTATTTAATAATAACGTATGAAATTCGAAATATTATAAGGGAGGAATATACTTATTATATTGTAATTATTAACTTCCCGATTCATAGGGAAGTTATTGTAATTACCCCGAAAATCGAAAATCGATACTTTAGCAGATCTTCACGTTTCATGGTCATTGGAGTCATTTTAGACTATTTTTATCAAATTGTTAGTATGTGTGTGCGTATGGTCGTTTTTATGTTATCAAATTTTTCGTTAACGTTTTCTGAAAAAGTAACAACGCGATCAGAATGATGAATGATGCAATCGATGTGCCCCGTCGTAACTTAGAGCTGATTAGATTTTGGTCCATATTGGTCAAGTAGTTTTTTAGATTTTTTAGTTGTTTTCGAAAGAAGTTAATTCAAGAATGCAATTTATACGAGAGTATGGAAATTTTCCACCGAATAAACAAACGTAATTATATATATTTCATTTTTATTAAAAAAAAATGTTTTTTTAATTTTTAACATGATAATATGAAATAATACAATTTTAATATGAAATTGACCATTAATTTATTAAATATGAAAGTATCCTTGAGTATAGTTTATTTTTAAAACAGATTGTGGATATAGATGTATTTTCCATCAAGCAGGTCGAAGAATAATTATAACAGAGAAATTAAAAACTTCAAAGAGTGAAGTAAACATGCAGAACAACGAAGAAGGAAATGAAACATATAAATTCATTGGTGTGTAAACAGGGCACGAAATTATATGATGAAGACAACGTCGAGCAACCGTTGTTATACCTAATCAAGCTTGCGGTGACATTGGTATAGTGTGAAATAACAATGTCAACCATTTTCCGCTCTAAATCTCTTTTTCACATAACTCTCCGAAATTGGAAGATGCGTACCAACCGAACTAATTTCGCCGGATAGTGGTTCGTTCACGCAACATCATTAAAGTCTAACTCTAATATAACGGCACGAGAATTTGCTTCAATTCCAGTTAATCGCGAATACCTTACATATTCGTATCTACATACATCATCTGAAGCGCATACCGGGTGTGCTAATGGAATCATTACCGAAACCGAGTGCACGCGCGTACCTACGTAGATCGATCACTTCCCACTAATCGGAGTAGCCCGATCTAGCGGCCATTGTAATTAAATCCTCGAGAACTGCCGGCCACTATCATCATCCTTCAAACCGACAATCACAAAAATCTGCTTCCACTTTCTTTAATTCGTAACGCCAACGGATTTTCAACGATCAATTCGTTCCAGTCTATTCGATTGCGTAAACAACAAATTGTAATTTTTTCCTACGACCAGATAATCAAATTTTTTGGTCGAACACTGGTCATAATCTTTTTATTTCTATTCTGTGGACAGAGACTTTTCTTGCAGCTGCTTCAATTACGCGGAACACAATATATTCTTAATAAATTTTTTAAACAAACAGGGTTCGTTCGTGTCCTTCTGTCTGTTAAATACTGAAATAATTGTATTAGCCAGACATCGTAACTGTTACACAACAAAATTTCAAAGTCACGATTTTAGAATTAATACGTTTACTGAAAATTATTAACGAATAAAATAATTTTGGCTGAATTCAAGAAAATGTTACTTGTTTAAAATGGTCCTGAAAAAATTAATGTCTTCATAAAAAATTAATTTTAATATTAAGCACCTTCCTTAAAAAAAAGAAGGTGAGATCGACGAGAAAATTCCACACTGCAAAGTGAAATCAGCGTCGCGACGCTGCATGGGCGTCCGCACCCCCGCACAGTGGTCCAGAAGCCCGGTTTTTGAGGCCAAAATTCAATTTTTCAAGGTTAATAGATTAAAAATTTTTTTTTTGCTATGAACTGATAACTTTTCAAAGCTCCTAAATCCAAAATATTATTGATTTTAAGTAATTTAAAATCATAAAATTGAACATTCTATTAAACGTTTTAAATACCACTTATAGGATATCAGAAAACAAGTTATAATTATGATTTTGTATATGTTAGAAGATGTACTTTAAGTTCTAAATGCCATTAGCATTTTTTAATCCATAAACAAATATTCCAAGTTTGTAACAATTTAAGCTTTAAGAAGGGTTTTTAAAAAATGCTTAAAAGTGCTAAACTTCGGACTTATTTTGTACGAAAGTTTAAACATTTGTTAAAAAGAATATGCAAAGTTTAGCTGCTCCCTCTTGCAACTTTTAACTTTATATTAATTTTAATAAAGGCGTCCGAGGAATTTTTTCATTTTTTCTATAGGTTATACTAATTAAACAAAAATGGCATTAAGTACCTCAATGATATTGTTCTATGAAAACGATGAAAAACATCGATTTACAAAATTTTTTAATCGGGCTACGAAATACCGCCCTCTAGGTCGCCATAATAACCCTGCCGTAACAAATTTTTAATATCAGATTCGTTATCAACGATTCCAAAAACTCCTAATTACCAACTTTCGGAAAATTATGACAACATTTTGAATTTTGGCCACACAAACCTGGCTTCTGGACCACTGTGCCCCAAAGTCGTCGCACGCGAGGAGCGCGCGGAACCAGACGTGGATCTGCTAAACTGAACCGTTTGTTGTTCCAGGAACACCGCCGATTCGTAATTCGACACTCGCCGATATTTTCCTGGAGTCGAGTGGAAATCGATCGCGAAGGGGTGATAGGGGTTGCGGCGGCCATCGAAGGGGGTGCTGGTGGACGGTGACGAGTGGATTCGATTGAAATTGCAGACCAGAAGCAGCCGGAACGCGAACGGGGGCCCAAAGGCAGCGTTACGCGATGGGAAAATTGAGCGTTTTACCTGTGCGGATTCCATAATTAAAATCAGTTGGTGCGGCCATCATTGTCTGTGACGCTGGTCGTCTGTCCACGGACGGCCCGTGGCCGCGTACCGCACGCGTTTTGCGCAATTTAACGAGAAAACTTTCCAAATTACATTCTACGGCTACTCCCCCCCTCATCCCCTTCTAACCATCGTTCGCTTCTTTTTTCTTCGCTCGCCTTCGCCGCGGTTATCTGCTCGCTCCCCTATCCTTATTTCACCGCTTGTTTCTCTCACTTCGAACTACCCGGGATCCAGCCCGGGAGATTCAACCCCGGCTGCTTATGATAAAACTCATTTGTTCGCGGCGCGAGGGTGTAATAAGGGAAATCCCGACGAGAACAGCCGGATAAGTGTTTCCCGCAGTTTCCGAGGAAGGAATCCTTTCTTCCGGGGATGGGATAGCAGGAAATTGCTCGTGAGCCGGACTGATTGCTCATGATCACTCGTCGAACCTCTTTCTTCGATCTCTCGTTCGAACATCGGAGATTGTTGGAAATATTAGGGTTGTTGCATATGAAATCTCCGATTTTAGACTTCACACGTTTTATATGTTAATGATATCGGCGCCAGGTTCGATCATTTAAAGAAGAACAACAAAACTTAAATATTTAAATTGCATATTTGTTGTTCTTCTTTAAATGATCGAACCTGGCGCCGATATCATTAACATATTTTATATTTCAATTTTCGATCGATAAGAATTATTTCCTTCACACGTTTTGTAGAGAATGTGAATCTTTGCATCTGAATGTGAAGCTTAAAGAAATGGTACTATTGTAGAACACCGAGTTTCCCATTCTTGAGAAATTGTTATCTGACATTTAACCTACAACGAAGGGTCAAATTTTGATTTGACAATTATTGAAATAGTGAAGGTGTTTTCTTGGGAATTTATTCAATATGTTTTTTGACTCCAATATATTTTATAGTAAAAATCGAACAAAATACAAGTAATTTAATCTTGTTATCGTGTTAACCAACCTGGACACATTTTGAAGACTTCGCTTTCACATGCAATTACTTTTTTAATTTTAAGAAATTTTTGCATGCTGATTCATTGAAACCTTTGGAGAAACATGTAAAAACTTTTTTCGCGAGTGAATGTTCCATACATATTTGGAGATTGAAGTCTCTTCGTCAGAATGAACCTTCATTTTTTATGAATACAAAACGGGGAACAAGTTTGGTCGTACACTTTTCATTCGTACCTCGTTGAAACGACTAAAAAGATCGTAAGTCGAGTTTTTTTTGCGTCGTTGCAAAGGTTTGAATCTCGAAATCTACGGTAGATTCATTCGTGAAAAAAATTTTTCAACGTTTTCAAAGACATTTCAATGGGTTGAATTTTACGAGAGAAAACTTGTCTTCAGCTTTCAAGCGATATTTGTTGCAACGGCAGATCTACCGACGGGTTTTGCTATCCTTATGGATCCACAGTTTTGATAGGACAAACGGCACTTCGATCAGAAAATATTATCACACGACGTGGACTGTTCGACGTTCTTTTTTGACAACTTAGCTATTGATTTTAAAGATACGCTTGACCGGTGATAATATTATTTTATAGGATCCAGGAGTGGCGTGATTTTTTCGGAGAAAAAAAATGTTCAATTCCTCCCGACGTTTCATCGTAATAAAATATAAATTTATCGCGAAGATAGAAGGCAAACGCGCATCTACGCCGAACTCGTCTTCCAATTTTGCCTGCGCCTGCCTGGGATTTCTTGTAACATGCAAATGTGCTGGAAATGGAGATTCGGATTCGGGAAATGTAGCAGTTCTAGCTTGAACGTGACGCGTATCCGGCGAATTTCGAACATGGAATTTTTTTGGTCCTATACGAAAGCTGAATCGAAAATTTAACGAAATTTTCCCGGACTCTTATTGCGAATTTTAGGAGCGCGTATGCGTATTCTTCGATCCACCAGTTTCCATTTAAATTGCGTTGTTTTATCCGAAACATGATATTGCTATTAACTTTCTATTTCATTACCGTGTATCGTGTGCTACGTATGTTATCAGTAAACTGTGGATTTTATGCATTTATGACAAAAACAAAAAAGACAGTCGAACAATTTAAAAGTACTATTGTATTGTTCACAACTCAATAAATACATATATTGAGAAAATGATTGATTTCCATTTCACAAAATCGGTCATCGTTGCAATTAGCTACAAACGTTTACAGATTGTAAAAATTGTAGATTTTCAGCGTATAACTGAAATAAATCTAAACATAAATGATACAGATTTACAAAACGTATTTCTTGAATTTTCAATATTAGTCCGCATAAAATAGTTGTAAACAACAACTTTTGATTTTCTTTGTAATTCCGACCAACTGCAATGTTTCAAAAATTTCTTTCTCACGTCATATAGTAAATGAATTGCTCTAACTTCTTCTATTAAAAACGTTATCGTCCCTTTAAAAGTGTCGAAACAATACTGTGGTTCTATAGAGGTACAGTGGGTAAAAAAAGTATTGGCACACTCTTAAAAAGGCGATAATTTTTTAAATATCGTATTATACGATTTTAATTTTTTTGGGAAACTAGTGCAATTAGTTTGCCACAGGATGCGAACAAAAATTTTGTCAAAAATTGCAATTCATCGAACATGTAGTACAAGTACTAAAAGTTGCATTTTACAACTTTTTTATGTGGGCCAATATTGAAAATTTTAAAAATGCGTTTTGTAGACCTGTGTCAATTAAACATATTCTGAAAATTTTGTCAAAATCGGTCGACGTTGCAATGAATTATAACATTTAAATATGTTAAAAATTGTAGATTATCACGATTTTCGACAAATAATTGCAGATTCTTACATCTTTCAATGCCTGTCGTTTTTTTTTCAGCATCAACTGATTTCGATGAAACTTTACCAATGCATGTAACTGACACAGATGGTGGATCGAAGAATACGCATACGCGCTCCTAAAATTCGCAATAAGAGTCCGGGAAAATTTCGTTAAATTTTCGATTCAGCTTTCGTATAGGACCAAAAAAATTCCATGTTCGAAATGCGCCAGATACGCGTCAATTAAATATATTCTGAAAATTTCGTCAAAATCGGTCGACGTTGCAATGAGCCATAAACGTTTAAATATGTTAAAAATTGCAGATTTTCACTTTTTTCGACAAATAACTGCAGATTCTTACATCTTTCAATGCCTGTCGTTTTTTTCAGCATCAACTGATTTCGATGAAACTTCACCAGTGCATATAACTGACACAGATCTACAAAACGCATTTTTAAAATTTTCAATATTGGCCCACATAAAAAAGTTGTAAAGTGCATCTTTTAGTATTTTTGCTACAACTCCGATGAATTGCAATTTTTGACAAAATTTTTTTTCATATCCTGTAGCAAACTATTTCCTCTAGCTTCCCGGAAAATAAAAATCGTATGGTACAATACTAAATACTAAAAGTTGCATTGTACAACTGTTTTATGTGGGCCTATATTGAAAATTTAAAAAATACGTTTTGCAGATCTGTATCAATTAAACGTATTCTGAAGTTCGTCTAAACCGGTCGACGTTGCAATGAGATATAAACGTTTAAAGATGGTAAAAATTCAAGATTTTCACGATTTTCGGCCTATAATCGCAGTAAATTTAAGGATTCTTACATATTTCAATGCCTGACGTTTCTTTCTGCATCAACCGATTTCGAGGAAACTTTCACAGTGCATACAATTCACACAGATCTACAAAACGCATTTTTAAAATTTTCGATATTAGCCCACATAAAAAATTTGTAAAATGCAACTTTTAGTATTCTTGCTACAACTCCGATGAATTGAAATTTTTGACAAAATTTTTTTTCATATCCTGTAGCAAACTATTTCCTCTAGCTTCCCGGAAAATAAAAATCGTATAGTACAATACTAAATACTAAAAGTTGCATTGTACAACTGTTTTATGTGGGCCTATATTGAAAATTAAAAAAATACGTTTTGTAGATCTGTCAGTTATATGCACTGGTAAAGTTTCAATTGAAAGATGTAAGAATCTGCAGTTATAGGTCGAAAATCGTGAAAATCTGCAATTTTTAACACATTTAAACGTTTATAGCTCATTGCAACGTCGTCGAATATGTTTAATTGACACAGGTCTAAAAAACGCATTTTTAAAATTTTCAATATTGGCCCGCATAAAAAAGTTGTAAAATGCAACTTTTAGTATTTTTGCTACAACTCCGATCAATTGCAATTTTTGACAAAATTTTTGTTCGCATCCTCTGGCAAACTAATTGCTCTAGCTACCCACAAAAATTCAAATCGTATAATACGCTATTTAAAAAGTTATCGCCTTGTTAAGAGTGTGCCAATACTTTTTTTACCCACCGTAGTTGGAAGCCTTAGCTGAACCCGATAAAAAATGTGAACACGATCGAGCACTGATCACATGAGCGTTCGCAATAAATTCATGAAGATCCGCAGATTATTTATGACAGCCGAAGGACGAGTCATCGCCAGACGCTATTTACGGTGTAAAGCGATCGGATCTCGTCTCGATGAGGTCAAAAGAACGAATGAACCCATTTATCGTGACGGCAGGTCCGCCGATCAAAGTGCGAAACCATTTAGTACACGGGGCGAATCCGAAGTAACAGCGGGGTTGCCGCACCCCAAATAAATGACCAGCCTACATTTTTTTCCCTCGGTTTGCGCACACGGGAGCTCGGCTAGAATCGTGTACAACGCGTTAAAACGCCGGGTCGGAAAATCGTGGCGTGTACCGAAGCCTAGGCTGACCGAGACGAACGAGAAAGAGCGAGGTAAAGGACGATGGTGTGGGGATAGTATGAGGATGGCATGGGAGCCTGTGGCACGCGAGGGTTGGAGGATCGAGAGGTGCGCGCCCGGGCAAGATAGAAAAGTCGGTTTCGCTGTTTTACGGGTCGCAGTAATTACGGTTTCGGTATTTCCCGGTGTTAACAGTTGTATCTGGACCTGACATCTACCTGACTCTCTCCTCGTCCCCTGGCCTCTTGTGGCCAGGCTTCGTAGACCCGACGCAATTTTCCAATCTGGGAATAACGCCCGCGAGAGGAGACCTTGTTCTGTATTGTCTTCGCTCCTCTTCCTTTCGGCTTGATAAACACAGCCTACTCAGATCCGGAAACACGATAACTTTGTCCCTCCCGACGCAGTGCCAATGACATACCTTGCTCATTACTATCACGAGGTTGAAGGACAGCTGGGCAATGAAAGTTCACTCAAAGATTGCAATTTATGGAACGACAAACACTGACACCAATTCGCCGGTAATTATACAGGCTATTACTAGTCAGCATTTTTTTGTGAATAGTAAATATTAGAAACAAATGATGGAGGAAAAAGTAGTACTGTTTTTTATGCGCAACTCAATGACATATGTATTTTTGTTTTATTTACATTATTTTGATAGAAATGAAGGTGAGCTTCAATTTTTTAAATGGAATGCTATACATCTTTTTATGTCGTATGAAAGCGTGTGTCAACACGAATTCGTCCATCTACACCTTGCATGACCTTGAAGGTCATTCTGTAGTAGATGGATGAATTCGACATAAAAAAATGTATAGCATTCCATTTAAAAAATTGAAGGTCACCTTCATTTCTATCAAAATAATGTAAATAAGACAAAAATGCATATGTCGTTGTATTGCGCATAGAAAACAGTACTACTTTTTCCTGTATCATTTCTTTTCTAATATTTACTATTTGCACAAAAATGCTGGCTAGTAATAGCCTGAAGACCCTGTATACTTCAGTGACTTTGAAATATGTCGTCGAGGTCATTCTAAACAACCGAATCATGATTAATATCTGAAATCAAGATCAATCCAACGACAAAGTTAAATTTAGATTTATAGGTTTCTTTTATTGAATGAATCTATGATCAAATATCTTAATTTCATCTTCGAATTTCAATTTAGAAACCTTCGTTCCAACCCAATGTATTATCCTTCAACTAATTTGGAACCTTACAATAAGTATCATAAGTAGATTGCGCATTTTTATCGATGATTAGAAAAATTGAAATTGTTTTTAATGCAATAAAGTCATTAAGGAATGGAATCAATTTTTATTTCTCCCCAGCTTCCCTCAATCAATTTATAAAGATCTGCAGTCTAATCGTAAGTGTTGCTTAGTAAACACGGAGTTGAGGAAAAATCATATTTAAATAACAATTTCGAATAGAGTGGGTCTAAAACCCACTTAGAAAACAACCATTTCATTCGAAATTTTTATTTAAATGAGACATTTGCCCAACTCTGAATACAGCTACTCGAACTATTATTTTCGCGACATGTACCTGCACGTGTATGTTGAGGCAAAATTTATATTCCATAAAAGCAATATACTTTGTTTACCTAAACGAACGAATGTGCACAAAAATAAATAATCTGTTAAAAGTATGGAAATAAATAGACATATGCAAGACATATTTATTTGGTCCAAAGGTTCGTGAATTTTTCACACGACTTGCATACATACTTCCACTTGATTGGAGTTTCTGTCCATTATCCCATAAAGATTAGAATTGCAGAGGCAGAACGACACTGCCGTCTTACCAACACGGTACATCTAATCCTCTCCCGGGTCGTGGAGATTTTGCATATTTATGCCAAAGATGGCGAACCCTTCGACGAAGGTTCTTTCACCCCTTTCAATGTGAAAGTGCTATGACTCGCAACGAGTGAGTCGTTAGAACGCTAACTGCCACTGGACCTACACGCCGCTTTTGTACGACGGTATTTCAGACTTTTAGCAAGCGTCCCTGCTCGCTACGATAATGGCAATATAAGTGCGAAAAAGGATTTTACCTGTTCTACAAAATGTGTCTAATGTATTGTCCACGGGGGGCATTTTAGTTAATGTATGTACAATGTTCCCTGACAGTAACACCTGTTAATCTACATCATTTCCATTAACAATTTCATATTACTGAATAACAAGATACCTATAACTAACATAATATTGTGCGTCGATATTATTCATGTCGATTAAGTAGATGCAATAATCGGGAAACTTTTAAACCAACATTTCCATTAACAATACCATACTATCAGACTGCGGATTGTATTCACGAATGACAGAAACGAATAGTAGTATAGCATTCAAAATAGTAAAAAGATTTTAAAAAACAAAATTTATAAAAAATCGAAACCTGGAAAACTGGCCTCACTATTGACTAAATGATTAACCCTTTGCACTCGGAGTTATTTTAACTAGAAAATTAAACATTTCTTCTGATCTAGAATACTTCCATTCTCTATGATATAAAATATGTTAATGATATCGGCGCCAGGTTCGATCATTTCAAGAAGAACAACAAATATGCAATTTAAATATTTAAGTTTCTCAACGTTTCGATCCCAATGTGGATCATTATCAAGAGACAAAATTTTTGTGTCTGAAAAAGAAATTAAAAAAAATGTATAGCATTCCATTTAAAAAATTGAAGGTCACCTTCATTTCTATCAAAATAATGTAAATAATACAAAAATGCATATGTCATTGTGTTGCGCATAAAAAACAGTACTATTTTTTCCTCTATCATTTTTTTCTAATATTTACTATTTACAAAAAAAAATGCTGGCTAGTAATAGCGTGAACACCCTGTATATATTGTTTGCATTATTCAATATATCGATATATAATCTATTACTAAACATTTAGGTATTATACCAATTTCGTATCGATAAAATTTCAAAAATCATAGAGAATGGAGGAAATAATTCTTATCGATCGAAAATTGAAATATAAAATATGTTAATGATATCGGCGCCAGGTTCGATCATTTCAAGAAGAACAACAAATATGCAATTTAAATATTTAAGTTTCTCAACGTTTCGATCCCAATGTGGATCATTATCAAGAGACAAAATTTTTGCGTCTGAAAAAGAAATTAATAATATAAATTGTCGAAATTAAATATACTGTTTTCATATAACACAGCCATGTAATTTACCAAAATTGGTAAATCAGAAAAAGAAGAAGAAAAAATTGAATACATACTTGCTGTGAAAAGTGGGACGAATACTTTTTAAGACACATAATTGTGAGTTACACTATTTAAACCTTAACCCATGCTGGCGATAATGTAACTGAAGCACAACGTGCTAACCCAACCAACGCAAGGTCTATGTTGTGTATGTGAGAGACTGAAAATGATTGGTCGGTCGATATCGATCATGGTGGCAATCAATATGTATTGGCGGCAACATTTGAATACCTTGTAACTTGTAGGTAATATTTATAACCGAAATTGATGTGTGTAGCATACCAAAAAATAGCAAAAACCAGTTTTTTAATTAAATCCATAATTCATTAAAATGTAACCTAACAATTGGGGAATTCAAAATTGAAAATAATCAAGTTTGTAAAACAAGAAGCACCATTATAAATCAAAATGTATGATTTTGCAAACAATTGAAGCAAATAATGATAATGATCCACATTGGGATCGAAACGTTGAGAAACTTAAATATTTAAATTGCATATTTGTTGTTTTTCTTGAAATGATCAAACCTGCCGCCGATATCATTAACATATTTTATATTTCAATTTTCGATCGATAAGAATTATTTCCTCCATTCTCTATGATTTTTCAAATTTTATCGATACGAAATTGGTATAATACCTAAATGTTTAGTAATAGATTATATATCGATATATTGAATAATGCAAACAATATATATATTTTGAATAACGTTACAGCAATTTTTAGTGATGCTTCAGAGGGGATAACCGAGTGCAAAGGGTTAAAGTTGACTCAACGCGACAGCCTTAAATTAGTTATGTATAAAAATTCACTGAGTCACTTATAACTAAAGTCTGTCTTTTGCCGATAGAGCACTCGCCGTTGAAAATTTATTAACAATTATTAACAATTAGCGAACCTACCTCTGCAGGTCACGATCTCCGGTCTCCCCTTCTGGAAAATTGCCGTCAAGTAAAGCGTTAATTTGTTCAAATCCGATATCATTAATATCGATTAATCGAGTTTGAGATTGGCGTGAGAGGTCAGAGCATTGCGGAAAAAGCAACTAAAACGAGTCGAAACGAAATATCGACGTCGTCGTGTTCCATCTGGCAAGAAGCCTCATCCCGAGGACATCTTCGAGTCCCACGGGGTCGAGCAGCGTCAAAGGGTCTTGGAAGTAGCGTATCGGTCGCGTTCAAAGAATTTAATTAGCTCGTTAAACGGATCTCGTATGCGTGCACGCGCGGAAATCCGATCGTGAGCGGAAAATACCTCATAATGAATAGCGTTCGTCGCGAATAGACCGGCTAACGGATCGGCGGATGATCCAAGTTCGAAGAGGTTCGAGGACGAGCGACCGAAGGACCCTCAAAGTAGCTCAACGACTCGTTATAAATTGTCGTCGACTGCTCCACCTTGGATTCCACAGAAACGCGACGTAATGGCGCGGAGGAGAGAGACTCGAGAGGCTGAAGGTGGGTAGGGGAGGAGGCGTCCTCTATCTTCAAGTTCCTTCCGACTAGTAAAGGAAGGAACGGAACGAATTAATTCCGTAAGGACGAAAACTCGAGGACAAAGACGGGACGTAGGATTCAAAGGACGCAATTGGATTCGGGGGATCCATGCGAGCAGGGGATGCTTGCACAGAGGCTATCTTTGCTACTTGCTGCAGATACACTGGCGAGCATCCCCCTTTTCTAGCCCGCCTTTCGCTGCTTCATCGTCGCCTGAATGCGGGGGCAAACTTCGGAAAAATACCGGCCGAGTCAGTACCGCTTGTTTTCGTCGCAAACAAATTTCTTTCTCGCCTCCTGTACTCCGCTGTTCATGGAAAACTCGCTTCCCCTGTCAACTTCGATGTTCTTAGTTCCCACCGTTGTCTCCATTAAGCTGTTCAAGTGGTGAATTCGTAAATGAGACTTAAAGCAGCAACAACCTTCTTAGACATCAATTTATTCTATCGGAGAAGCATTCGGTATACAGTGACTCCCACTAATATTCGGACACTCTTAAAAAGACGATAATTGTTTTAATATTGTACTATGCGATGTGAATTTTTTTGGCAAGCTAGTGCAATTAGTTTGCCATAGGATGCGAAAAAAAATTTGTGAAAAATTGCAATTCATCTGAATTATAAAAAAAATACTAAAAGTTGCATTTTACAACGTTTTTATGTGGACCTACATTGAAAATTTAAAAAATACGTTTCGTAGATCTGTGTCAATTATATGCCCTGTGAAAGTTTCATCGCAATCGGCTGATGTGGAAAACAACGACAACGATTGAAAGATGCAAGAATCATATTTACTGCAGTTGAAGGCCGAAAATCGTGAAAATCTGCAATTTTTACCATATTTAAACGTTTGTAGCTCATTGTAACGTCGACCGATTTTGACGAAATGTTCAGAATATGTTTAATTGACACAGGTCTATAAAACGTATTTTTTAAATTTTCAACGTAGGTCCACATAAAAAAGTTGTAAAATGCAACTTTTGGTATTTTCTTTATAATTCCGATCAATTGCAATTTTTCACAAAATTTTTTTTCGCATCCTGTGGCAAACTAATTGCACTAGCTTGCCAAAAAAATTCACATCGCATAGTACAATATTAAAACAGTTATCGTCTTTTTAAGAGTGTCCGAATATTAGTGGGAGTCACTGTATTTTAAATGCTGACTTGTTGCTGTAACAGTATTATCTTGATGAAATAATTTGGATAACCCTCATACGTTCTTCAGGGTGAAACTTCACCCCTTTACGTGTTTTATACGTATATTGGAAAATAATTAATCTCTCTCTGTACGTGTGATGACTTTAATTTTGAATACTTCATTTACCTGAAACTTGTGAATAGGATTTTCAATAATTATGTTGCACCAAAAGGAAGCTTGCAAATCGTATCTTATATAATCATCCTGACCGAAATTGTTAGATTACGTTACCAGGGGTTAGTTGGTGGTACAGGATTGAAATTTCTATTATTGTTGAAAAATATTAAACCATGTTGAACGACGAGAAAATAAATATCCTGCATGTATCATTCACTTATTCGTTCATCATACTGTAACATCATCTTGTATGATTCCTATTACTCATGTACTTTTCTTATTAGATTTGTTATTATATGATCTTTCAAATACATGTACGTATTCCTGAAATATCCTATGAATTTATAACTCATCAGGAAGGTGCAACGTTCGTTCTTACGAAGAATAATCAACCGAAATGCTTCCGCTGCCAACTACAGACAGCCACGAGGCAGGAAGATGCAGTTTACAATCCATAATCGCACCGTGAGCGAAGCTGTGTATTCCCCGTTCCCGTTGTGTATAGTAAACAATGTTATCGAACGATCTTATCAAACGTGCCCGTTAAACTGATGTTTTGCGCCGATACACAATCCTCTATAAGCCATAACCGTTCTCGAATCGCGCCTCGAAGGAACTGATTTCAGCGCCGCTGCGCAGCAACGATTCCAGCATAAATATGACTTTCGTCTCTTACAATCTCTGGCATATCTGTTCTACAGGACAACGATGGAAACCTCTAACCAAAAGGAGTCCTCATCGTATTACAAATCGACAGCGAATCGCCATCGAGCCTCAACAATGAATGAATTGATAATGCTAGCAATAGCTCAATATATTAGCAAGTTGTTTGAAAATTTTCTTGCTATCTACAATTTGTGTATTAAAATAAAACAGATTTAGTGACAAATCAAACAAATGCCCATGGTTAAAGTGTAGGAAGCTGAAGCTCTAGGGAACTTTACTATTATTATTTCCCATGTTGATAAACCCAGGTTGTTAAACTTATAAAAAAACCAAAAAAATACAATCTCTGGCATATCTGTTCCCGCAAAACAAACTTCAAGAATCTAATGAAGAGAAATGAAAATAGACCCGTGATACACTGTCGGCTGGTGATTCAATCAACTAACCTCACCCTCCTACCCCCAACAATACTAATATTAAACAAACAGAATGAATTGATAATGATAGCAATAGCTCAATATATTAGCAAGTTGTTTGAAAATTTTCTTGCTATCTACAATTTTTGTATTAAAATAAAACAGATTTAGTGACAAATCGAACAAATGCCCATGGTTAAAGTGTAGGAAGCTGAAGCTCTAGGGAACTTTAATATTATTATTTCCCATATTGATAAACCCAGGTTGTTAACCTATAAAAAAACCAAAAGAATACAATCTCTGGCATATCTGTTCCCGTAAAACAAACTTCAAGAATCTAATGAAGAGAAATGAAAATAGACCCGTGATACACTGTCGGCTGGTGATTCAATCAACTAACCTCACCCTCCTACCCCCAACAATACTAATATTAAACAAACAGAATGAATTGATAATGATAGCAATAGCTCAATATATTAGCAAGTTATATGAAAATTTTCTTGCTGTCTACAATTTTTGTACTAAAATAAAACAGATTTAGTGACAAATCAAATAAATGCCCATGGTTAAAGTGTAGGGAGCTGAAGCCCTAGAGAACTTCATTATTATTATTTCCCATGTTGATAAACCCAGGTTGTTAAACTTATAAAAAAACCAAAAAAATACAATCTCTGGCATATCTGTTCCCGTAAAACAAACTTCAAGAATCTAATGAAGAGAAATGAAAATAGACCCGTGATACACTCTCGGCTGGTGATTCGCATCTGAATTTATGAAACTCGACGATCGATTTCTACTCTCATTCGAAGGCGAATTGCGAAGAAGTCGAGCGATTTGTAGATCCCTTTTTTACGAGCTCCGAAGGAAGGAATCGACGGCTGTATAAATTGCCCCCAACAAAATGCTCTCTAATTAATGCTCCTAGCAGAAATACCGTCGGCCCGCAAGAAGTGTCTGTTGATTTCCCTGACTGCGATCCGAAGGAAAAAGGAGAGAATCGAACTCGCGACCGACCGGCACGAAAAAAGAGTCACGGCTCGAAGAACTTAATTGGATCTGCGGGCCGACGCACGGTGCACTGTTCTACCAATCTACCAGGACAAAACACAATTTTGGTAATGATTCGCATGTACGAAATCGCGATAGAAGTCGATAGTAGAAAATATCAAATTTATTGTAGAATATAATCTGTATCAGACTGCGGATTTTACGCATTTATGATAAAAGTGAGCAGGTCTAATTGATGACAGTAGAAATACTTGAAGAATTTAAACGTGCTACTATATTATTTTCAGCCTATTAACCCTTGGCACTAATTTGTCGAGTATGATGAGACATCAGACACAAAAAGATGTAAAGATTTTTATATGTACTTGGTTCTTCCTTTATTTATTTAATTTCTTATTTTTTAATTGAAAACTTTTATAAGTTCCACAAATATAAATTACAACAAAGTTTGAGAGCTATATTTAATTCGATTGTTAAACAAAATTGTTTCAAATAAGTAGAAGTCAAGGAACTGTGCTTTGAGGTAAATTTCAAATAAAATACTTAAAATGGTAGGGAATAGTTGACAATAAAATTCAAAAATAATTCGGAGTGCAAAGGGTTAAACATATCCAGCAAGAAATTAGATATTTATTTCGTGTTAGCTTGTTGCAATTTAAGTAGAAAGTTATTATTTTACATAAAGATCCGCAGTCTAGTGATGATGTATTGTAATTATGTATTCTCAATTCCCTTTAATTGCGTTGTACCGTATCTAACAATTAATAAAAATCTGCTATTGGAGATACATTTACAAAATCGTTCTGTCTACATTTCTGACAAATTATGAAGATAATGATACCTTGAAAATTAAGTTATGAAGAAGCTTACGCATTGTTTGAAAAAATGTTCCTCCAGAAGTACCAGTATTATTTGAATCCCTTAAAAATTGGAAGTCTGAAAATGGCGATCAATTCTGAGAGAATATAGTTCAGTGAACTAATATTTATGATTACTTGGTTTATTCAAAAATATTAATCCTTAATCCGCCACTACAAATTGCTGTACCATTATTCACAATATTGTTTATACGATTAGATATGTTGGTATTTAATCAATGACTACACATTTAAGTATTGTATGAGGTAATATATCAATTTCAACTCCATAGAATGAAAAATATACAGAATAAAAATAGTTCCGGGCTGCAAAGGGTTAATTGATTTTATTTGGACTTTTGTTATACCTTTATCAGTAAAAATTCGGAGAAAGTCAACGAAGATGAATGTCTTTAGTCACAATGATTTTGTGTGCGACGGCGGCCATCGCAACGACACGCGAAAATGTTTGCGAGCCTAACTTCCTATCTCATCTCCTCCCTCCGTCCACCCTGTTCTTTCGCGCGGCCGCGGAATTTCGGGAATTACGATTAAGAGGTTGCGAAACGAGGTTGGAAACTGCGAAGTGGTTGCTCCACATTTTGCATAATTTATCGCAATCTCGCGGAACGCGTCTCAAGTACGAAGCCAAGTTGAGTAACCAGCTGAGCGAGGCAAGATAGAAATGGCGGATTTGGTTGTATTCGTGGACAATAGTACAAAAAAATTTGTACTGTTTAAAAAATTTCAAATCTGAATTTGAAAATATTGTTCAACGTACTTTATTAATAAACTAGCTGGGCGTGCAGTATTGCAAACTACTATCAGTTGATAAACACGACAGTGTGATAAAGATCTACAGAATTCAACAAAGTTACGGTTCAAATATCTCTTAAATTATTCATTTTTGGTTTACATAATACCTTTCAAGAGATCATAGAAAACTATATATATCTGTTTTAAGAAAATGAAAGTGACCTTGAAATCTTCGAAACTTTTTCATATTATAGTTTTCTTTATGCTGAATAACTTTTAGGAATAAAGTTTTTCATATTTTCAAAACCAGCGTAGATAACAAAGTGCTAATTATTTATATCTGTAAGTTTCTACTCTGAATGTACAGATTTTCATATACATGGATAAATGTATGTATATATTTGTATGTTGGTTATTTAAATATTTTTAAAAAATGATTTTGCGTCTCCTTTTCCATAAATTGTTAATAAATATTAGTGAGATGCTTCGTGCCGTGGAAAAAATTGTAGAAAAGTGGCTGGTAATCCATTTAAGTTGATTAAATTTTTTATTCCCATTCATTTCATTGGAAGACAGCAGAACCCACGCAAACTTCATTCCCGAGAGTTTAAGTATTGTACACGACAAGAGAATTTCAGGAATTACGATTTTATGAATTGCGGAACGGGGTCACGAGCTGCCAAGTGCCTAACATGCGTTTTGCATAATTCATTGCGTTCTCGCAATGTCTGCGTTCGCCAGGTCGATTAACCTGGAGCGCAATTTAAGTCGGAATTGCATGCTTGATCTAATGTGCCGTGAATTACAATGTACAATTGCAACATTTTTTATACAAAAAGCCCGTCGCATCTTTTCACATATTTTGTAAAATATTCATTAAAGAAGCGGAAGAATAAACATTCTGCACTGGAACTTCCTTCAGTTGAATCGAAAATGATTCCTAATATTCTCGGTTATATTATTTCAATTTTTAACTGTTATATTCCAAATTATTCAAAGCTATTTAATAACGTAGGCTAAAAACATATATTATCTTCAATTAAGTTTTCAAGTAATTTGAACAGGTTTTATTTACAATAGTAAAAAGTAACGAGGACGAAACTTAAAGGGGGACGAAATATTTAATATGATGTTGAATAAGAGTTAATGAGATTTCTTATGGCCCCCCAAGGACAGAATTAGAAAGCTTTTTACCTCGTTGCCCAGCCACGATTAAAGGCTGAAACGTTGAAAAAGTCGCAAACTTCGGAAAAGCCTCGGCAAAGGAAGCATTTAAGTTTCCTAAGGAGTTCGGGGCACGAGGATACCGCTGAAGGGAAAGGTAACGCGATTAGGAATTAATTTTTCCCAAACCAGTGGGAAAACTGAGACCCTGACGAACTAAAAGATTTTTTTCGCTTCAAGTGAACTTGTATATCCGAAGAAAATCGGAAATCTTCCGATTACTCGTCGATATACTGCGGATCTTTATGCATTTATGGAATGTGAACATTTTCAAAAACTAATGGAATACAGTAGAATTTGGTACGATTTTTATTCATTTTGTATCTGGAGCCGACATTGCCACTGAAAATAAAATTCTATTTGATACCCCTTCCATAAAATTTGTCTACAAAAATTAAAAATTAATTGCATAAACATCCGCAGTCTAATCAATGAATACTGTGTATCACGTTGTTGCCCGATTGAAATTGCATTGATTGAGGTTGATATAAAATTAATTTGAAACTGAAATTGGACATATAAATTGAAATTAAAAATAGGATCTTGAGGATCGGCTTTGTAATCGCAAGGAAAATGTTCACTTCGATACGTTTACCCAGATACAATAATAAACCTGTATCAAACCGCTTTAAAACATTTGCAAAAATCGGAAATTTTATGTGCAACAATCTAATATGTCGCTTTTCGATTCCATTAAGAAGCAAATTGATTTCGAAGGCTGCGAAATGCGTTACGTTTCTCCTTGGAATATCGTATTTTATCCTTTCCATGGGGAACAGAGCAGCGCGTGTTGTCCTTGCAGATCGCGGAGCGATATAAACTTTCAGCAAGGGGAAATTCCATGGCGGAACGTATGTTTGCAGAAGCATGACGAGTGCAACGAGAATTTATTAGGTGTGTTTGCTGAGTAAATACGGGAGGAAAGGAAGCGTTTAAGGAAGATATTTACGGGGCGGCGTGCTAAGAAAGACAGAAAGCGTCGTCGTGGATTAGTTCCAGGACCTCGGAACACGAGAGCTCGCACTCAATTGTTACGGGTGAACGGAGGCGAGCGTTACGCCGTCGAATTTACGAGTTAGGATAACTCGTTTCATATCTGGACAAACCTCTGCTACGTCTGGGAACTGAAAAAATACAGATTTCGCGTGTCGTTCCTCTCCGAAACGGCTTCCACGCTTGGTATCACCTTTCCTACCGGTTTTATTTTAACCCTGATTCCCCAGTTTAGTACATCATACTTTTCCCGCGGAGAAACTATTTTTATGACACAAACTTTGTCTTTAGCTTTCCTGGCTTCCTCCAGTATTCTTCTTTAAGGCACCCGTGGGCGTTATAAACAGCGAATAAGCATTTCCTCCCCGTTTTCTGCTCCTTTTTCATCTTTGCGGCCGGTCCCTGCTCACGAGATGCTTCTTATGCATCAGTATTTTTTTAACCAAGAATACCACTTATATCGTGGCTTCTGTTTAATTTATCATAGCGATTTGAACTCGCATTATTGTACTATCAATGCCAAGTTAATCAAAGTTCCGTGATTAATTACAGGGGGTAGAAAAAGTATTGGCACACTCTTAAAAAGGCGATAACTTTTCAAATATCGTATTATACGATTTGAATTTTTTTGGAAAGCTAGAGCAATTAGTTTGCCACAGGATGCGAACAAAAATTTTGTCAAAAATTCCAATTCATCGGAATTGTAGCAAAAATACTAAAAGTTGGATTTTACAACTTTTCTATGTGGGCTTACATTGAAAATATAAAAAATACGTTTTGCAGATTTGTGTCAGTTATATGCACTGTGAAAGTTTCATCGAAATCAGTCGATGCTGAAAAAACGACAGGCATTGAAAAATGTAAGAATTTGCAGTTATAGGTCGAAAATCGTGAAAATCTGCTATTTTTAATATATTTAAATGTTATAACTCATTGCAACGTCGACCGATTTTGACGAAATTTTCAGAATATGTTTAATTGACACAGGTCTACAAAACGCATTGTTAAAATTTTCAATATTGGCACACATAAAAAAGTTGTAAAATGCAACTTTTAGTATTTTTGCTACAACTCCGGTGAATTGCAATTTTTGACAAAAATTTTTTTCATATCCTGTAGCAAACTATTTCCTCTAGCTTCCCGGAAAATAAAAATCGTATAGTACAATACTAAATACTAAAAGTTGCATTGTACAACTGTTTTATGTGGGCCTATATTGAAAATTTAAAAAATACGTTTTGTAGATCTGTATCAATTAAACATATTCTGAAAAGTTCGTCTAAACCGGTCGACGTTGCAATGAGATATAAACGTTTAAAGATGGTAAAAATTCAAGATTTTCACGATTTTCGGCGTATAACCGCAGTAAATTTAAGGATTCTTACATATTTCAATGCCTGACGTTTCTTTCTGCATCAACCGATTTCGAGGAAACTTTCACAGTGCATACAATTCACACAGATCTACAAAACGAATTTTTAAAATTTTCGATATCGGCCCACATAAAAAGTTGTAAAATATAACTTTTAGTATTTTTGCTACAATTCCGATGAATTGCAAGTTTTTACAAAATTTTTGTTCGCATCTTGTGGCAAACTAATTGCTCTAGTTTCCCAAAAACATTCAAATCGTATAAAACTGTATTTAAAAAGTTATCGCCTTTTTGAGAGTAGGCCAATACTTTTTTTACCCACTGTAATTAATCACGGAACTTTGATTAACTTGGCATTGATAGTATTTATAAATCTAATCCAATGCAGACGCTTCTCTAAATTCAGTCCTCTCCTGCATTAAGTACTTTCCAATTTCCGATTATCGAGCTTGCACAAAGCGTATAAAATTATTCAATAAATCTGTTTACGTTAAAAATCTGGAAAAGTCGACAGAAATCTGAAGGAGTAATATCAAATAGTAATTTCTAGTGATGTGCACTCGGAAATGACATCGTAACAGTTTCCACGCGAATCCAATTAGTTAAAAGAGTGTGGATCTCTTTTTGAGCAGCATTGTAAACATAATAAAGAGCCTGACACCGGCCAACAGCATAGTGTTTGTTCCGCTTGAACCCGTGCGGAGTGTCCAGTCTTCATTTATCCAATTACGCGAAGTGTACATTAAAAAACAATTCGACATCTAGTTAGCTGAAATTTGCACGGCTACTCGCATTTCCGTTCGCAGAATACCCGCACCCATTCGCAGTCTCCACTGACCTCTCGTGTACAGGTGGTCCCTTTTTATCCGTTTCTCCACCTGTTCCTCTTCAGCCAGACCGGAGCCCATTTCTCTCTTTGTTCCCGTGCGTACATTTCACAACGCCCCCGCGCTCTGCCCCCGTCGATGTTCCTCCACGGTTCTCCCTTCGCTAATCCTATGCTCACACGCCACCCCTTCGTCCACCCCCGTTCACTTTCTCCCCGTCAGTTCGCGATCGCTCGGGAACGCCATAGACATTCCCACCCCCTCCCGACAGAGCCAGCCAGGGCCACCCCCGTCGTCAGGGTGCAAGCATCACCTCATGGTTCCACGTGTGCGCTTTCACCTTGACAAAGCCAGATTTAAGCTCCGCTTACGAGTCGGAGCTTTCCAGCTGGCTCGCATTCGCCGGGGTCCGTTCCCGTTGCTCCATAACGATTTTCCTCTGCCTGATGTTCTGTTATCAGCCATAATAGACTGCGATTCGCGAGGCAGCGTCGAATCGCGTCGCGTCGCGTCTACCGCCGAGGATTTAGAGAGACGAGCACTATGTACTATGTCAACCATCGAGCCAATCGATGAAAAAAGAGAACTCTGTTCTCGGGTCTTCGGCAGACTCGTAATGCGCGGCTGCTTCGTCGAGCAGAATTCCCGGATCCGGCTCTTGCATATTCTTGCATATTTCTTTCGCCGAAATTGTGACCGCCACTACAGGCTCCATCGAGATAAATCCGGATTTTTTGGGGCAGTTTTATAAATACGATGTAGGTAAGGCGAATATAAGCACTTGTTGATAAGATTCCTCGCTAGATTTATAAGCCACCATATGCGGGAAAAGTCAGCCATGCTGAATAGAGAATATGCGAAATTTACAACAGTTAGGATGTTTAACACTAAATCATCACGGGTCGAATGACCGGTTTCACTTTTTGAAGTGAAACTTCTTTTGGCAGGGTGTAAGCCTAATTCGCGACGCGAAAAAGCGTAGCGATCAAAAGTGGGTGCTAACCTGTCTTCTCTGCATTGAGAGTGGTGAGTAAGGCGAGCGTTACGCGTTTTCGTGTCGCAGACAGTTGTCCTATACAGAGTGAGACAGACATCTACGATAACTGCAAAAGTATGATAGTAGCAGAAAATTTTTCAAAACAAAAGATGCATGAGACAACAGGGACTGTAATATGGCGATAGTAACTTTTTACCTTCATTTTTTTAAATGGAATTTTCTAGTTTTATACCATAAATCGATAGAGTATTAAATTCAGAGTATAAAAGTGTTGACCTTCATGTGTCCTTCATCTTGTAAAAAAAAACATTTGATGCAACTTCTAATAAATATGTATGTGATTAATTTAATTTAACCCGAATTAAAATTCTATTCTGGTTTTGTTAAATGTACAGTCATTGCAGAAAATTTGTATAGGCATAAAATAGATATAAATGTTTCCCCTTTTTTAAGAAATTACGATCTACAAAGAAAGTTCTAGTCATTCAAATCGTAAAATAAATCGTAGGCGAGTGGGTGAAAATTGTGAAAGAAATGAGAAAAGAAATTTCTACGTAGCTCATGCTTCTCGAAATTGATAAAGAATATTATTACTTTCAATAACAAAAGTATTATTAATGCTATCAGCGCACTGGTTTGATCAATTGCTTTTAAATAACAATTGATCGAACCAGTGCGCCGATAGCATTAATACTGTTATGACGCGTAGCAAGCAATGATTCAGATGAAGTTGAATGATTTTGAGAGGGGCACACATTCGGATGGTACTTCTTTGGAGGTGGGCGCGTATAGAACATACGAAGGTCAACTTCCTTTTTGTTTAATGGAATGAGGTACTTTTTAATACATCAGTCGATGCAGCTGGATATTTGTTATAGAAAAGTACTAACCTATATATGTCGAAAAGTTAGTAGTTCAGGAGCTATTTCAATTTAAATACCTCTTAAACATCATTACTGTCGTACTAAAACGTTAGCGTATTTTTGAGTTATTTAAATTGAAATATCTCCTGAACTTCTAACTTTTCGACATATATAGGTTAGTCCTTTTTTATAAAGAATGTCCAGCTGCATCGACTGATGTATTAAAAAGGTATTAAAAAGCCCTCATTCCATTTTAAAAATGAAGTTGACCTTAATGTCCTTTCTGCGTCCACCTACAAAAAAATGTACCATCAAAATGTGCCTCTCTCAAAACCATTAAACTTCATCTGAAACATTGTTTGCTATGCGTAATAATAATGACGTAAATCTAGATGGCAAAATGTGGCGACCCCTGCAAGTGTCTATAAATGTTATCAACTGTGCAGCTTGGTCATGATATAACGATCGTCTTTGTGCAAAGACAGAGAGACGTCGTATCCAGAACAATGGGGAACTTCAGGTAGAACTATCCGCTATCTGAGACTATCGTTAAAGCGAATGCAAGGCCAAGGTGTTGAGTCGCAATGGCGACGAATTTCTGTTACACTAACCCGGAACAAAAGAGGAAAGTTCTAAAGTTCAATAAATATTGGATTAACCCTTGGAAAGTTTCGAGGGCGGAGCGCAAACTGCCGGAAGGGATGCGGAAACTTACTTTCTCGGAGATGTACGTAAATATCTTTAAATAAAGACAGACGGGAATTTCATTTTTGCGTTCCCTTCTGCAACGACGTCTTCGTTGCGCCTCGAGAAATCCTGTTTCATTCCGGGCCGAAATAAATGATGGAATCGAATGAAGAGATAAGACAGTCAGACTTAATTAATTCACGTGTTGGGATTTTAATCAGCGTTGATCCCGCGTTCCGTTATATCATTCTGAGAGATGCACCTGCTTCCGGATTAATTACGGTCCGACTGCTGAAAGAATCAATTTCAAACCGGAGCCCGCATCTTTCTCTTCATCCCCGTGACGGGGACGCTTTCAAGGCCAGTAGGTTAATTCGCGAAAATGATCGATCACCGTGGTCACGATGAAAGGAAAAGAAAAAACAGGACGTCGTGGCTTCTCCTGTGCAACCATTCGACCGTGAAGTGTGGAAAATCGAATTTCATACTACGAGTCGCTGGACGTGACATTAACGTCTGTCATGAAGTAATGTTGCATAACCATTCTCTCGACGCAGATTAAGTTCGATATTTATGATCGGAGAGGCACGAGAACAGAGAGGATGAAAGATGCGTGGGTCACGAACGAACTACAATTGACACTCTCACTTTATTGTTGTCAGATCCTACGCAATTATGTTGCATAGTCGCATTTATTCCTTAGAAAAATCTATCTTAATGTATTCCGAACGTTTCGCATTTTTTCGCCGTGCACAATGGTTGATTTGCGATTTGACTCTTGCAATTAGACGCAGCAGAGATTTGTAATTAACAGATTGCGAACGCAGATTTTTAAACGCGTGTGTGAAAATTACGAATACCTTCAATGAGGAAAGTCAAAGTACCTTAATGTACATTGTGATGTAAAATATTAATGAAATATTGAGAAAATATACGGCCTCTTTCGTCAATATTTGTTGCATTGATATGGGGGGCATTAACACTTTCCTTACCGGAATTAGACTTTTAATAATTGAACTTAAAATTTTCTTTGACATTACAATCCTTAACGAAATTATTGGATGACGTTACTAGGAATGAATTGTTGATCTATAATTGCAATTTTTATTTAATTCAATTTAAAATACCTTTAAAAATGATTAAACGGGTAGGTAATGTATTCATAAAAAGGATTGCATTTCTAAAAGTCCTGTGGTTCCCCACAACTGAATGAAGGGGGTACCAGACCCTCTGATCTGGGTATTTATCAGTGTAACCAACCTCCGCGCGGAAAAACAGTTTGGCAACAGTGATGAACATACATTTGTATCAATCTAACGCTTCAATTTTGCTATCAATACAGGTTTTTTTCTTTTTATCAATATCTTTATTGCTATTAATGGATCCGAGTGGCTTCAAGCCCTTTATATTTTTGTTGTTACGAATCTCCGCTGATAGTTCTCCCATCTAAGCACCATCTCGTTTGAGTAGCTGAACTAAAATTGGTTCCAGACTTGCTCTAGACTCTGTCTGTATGAATGAAATATGGGAAGTTGAATGCAATCACGGGAAAACATTTTTAATCCTCATATTAGCATGTTATGAGCTGTGTGAGGGCTCATTGTAAAGAGGAAGGTTCGTCATAGCCCGCTCTGCTCATGATTTAAGTAAAAAAAATCGTTTTGTATTAGCAAAATACATTAGAATCTGCGGAATTTTTCTTCATTTGTTTTCCCTACTTTGGACAATCATATTATTAGATATAAACATAATCTATCTAAATCATGAGCAGAGCGTGCTATGATGAACCTTCCTCTTTAGAATAAGCCCACACACAGCTCAGAATATGCTAATATGAGGACAAAAAATGTTTTCCCGCAAACACTGATTTCAACAACAAAACAGTGTTTGCGGGAAAACAGTTTTTGTCCTCATATTAGCATATTCTGAGCTGTGTGTGGGCTTATTCTAAAGAGGAAGGTTCATCATAGCACGCTCTGCTCATGATTTAGATAGATTATATTTATATCTAATAATATGAGTGTCCAAAGTAGGTAAAACAAATGAAGAAAAATTCGACTGAAATTATGTTATTTATAATATGTTATGAGCTGTGTGAGGGCACATTGTAAAGAGGAAAGTTCATCATAGCCCGCTCTGCTCATAATTTAGATAGATTATGTTTATATCTAATAATATGAGTGTCCAAAGTAGGGAAAACAAATGAAGAAAAATTCGACTGAAATTATGTTATATATAATATGTTATGAGCTGTGTGAGGGCTCATTGTAAAGAGGAAGGTTCATCATAGCCCGCTCTGCTCATGATTTAAGTCAGAAAAACCGTTTTGTATTAGAAAAATACATAGGAACCTGAGGGTGGTCGTCTCGACTTGTTTTCCCTACTTTGGACACTCATATTATTAAGGGGGTACCAGACCCTCTGATCTGGGTATTTATCAGTGTAACCAACCTCTGCGTTGAAAAAAACAGTTTGGCAACAGTGATGAACATACACTTGTATCAACCTAACGCTTCAATTTCGCTATCAATACAGTTTTTTTTCTTTTTATCAATATCTTTATTGCTATTAATGCATCCGAGTGGCTTCAAGCCCTTTATATTTCTGTTGTAACGAATCTACGCTGATAGTTCTCCTGTCTAAGCACCATCTCGTTTGAGTAGCTGAACTAAAATTGGATCTACTTGCCCTTCATTGCCCTTCATTGCCCTTCATGAACGAAATCTGGAGAACAATAGAATGCGATCACGGGTAAAACATTTTTTGTCCTCATATTAGCATGTTATGAGCTGTGTGAGGGCTCATTGTAAAGAGGAAGGTTCGTCATAGCCCGCTCTGCTCCTGATTTAAGTCAGAAAAACTGTTTTGTATTAGAAAAATACATGAGAACCTGAGGGTGGTCGTCTCGACTTGTTTGCCCTACTTTGGGCGCTCATATTATTAAATATAAACATAATCTTGTTAAATCATGAGCAGAGCGGGCTATGATGAACCTTCCTCTTTCGAACAAGCCCTCACACAGCTCGTAACATGCTTGTATAAAAACAAAAAATGGTTTCCCGTAAACACGGTTTTTACTTGTTTTTCTAGTAATATTCTAGTAATACGCTAGTCATATCCATGGGTCTGGTACCCCCTTAAATATAAACATAATCTATCTAAATCATGAGCAGAGCGGGCTACGATGAACCTTCCTCTTCACAATGAGCCCTCACACAGCTCGTAACATGCTTGTATGTTGTACCCCTTAAGAAAACGTCGTGCTCACACAAGCGTGACGTGTACCACAATCGACTGATCCCGAAACGACAACAATTCCGGGTACACGCATGATTTCGTTTCCGCCGGTGAACACAGAGTGTAGAATAGCTGAAGAGGGCGATTGAATGAGCAGCCGAGGGTACAGTCGAGATAACGCCTGTTTACGCATCTCGTGAAAAGAGATGGACGTGCTAATCCAATGCAACGAAGGAAAAAACTGATCGCGATCGATCGCAGCCGAGTCGAAAAGGTCGAAAAGAACGTCGAAAAAGAAGAGGACGCACAGTGACAGACGCGCGGAGAACACCGACGAGAAAGAATAAAATAGAAGCCATGACACCCCTCCAGTGTGCAATTCTGACGAGCTGGCAATTCGATCCTGAAACAGGACCCAAGAGACGGCATAAAGCTCACTCCAGGCTCGTTTGTTCTTTTTTTCTTCATTTCAACTCTCCCTCCCCTCCCACAGCTTACTCTCTCGCCTGCTCACCGTCCCTGAACCATCCTTAACACTCCGCTATCGTTCGTCCGTCGCTATTTGTCTCGCGAGCGAATTCCCCTTTTTGTCTCCGACGCCCCCGCCCGGCCGCTTCTCTTAGAGATTCAATTTAATTCACTCACTATGAAGGGCCTTCAAATATGCTTTGCCGGCATTGATCAGCTGCCTCGCTCCCGGATTGAACTTGTCCAGGATGTTCTGCAATCAAAGAAACAGACCGTTGTATATTTTGCTTCATTTTTGGACATTCCAATTCATTCTGCTGTTTTTATACAGATTTTTTTCTAGCAGAAATCGTGGACGATCATTTGCATTCACATCTCGATTCGGCGAATAATGTCTTTCGATATTGTTCGCCAGTTATGGTAATAAGTAGACGAGTTTTATGCATTTATGACAAGAATGAGTACGAGAAATACAAAACTGTAAAAGCGATAAACGAATTTGAGTATGCTATTACATTACTATCGACTTATTAAGATTATTAAAAGAAGGAATACATTTTCACTTAATTTCAAATTATTTTCCACGAAGATCCATAGAGATTGTTGTTTCAATTTTTAACCTTTCAGTATATTGTTATTAGACGTCGGAGCTTCGTGCAAAATAATAAATTCGTGCATGAATTGCACTTCCAGGAGTTAAATATAAATTGATCTTACTTATCAAAAATTTTAGTCTAATGAAAATAATGTGTAAGAAATGCGCCTAAAGAAGTTTTCACTTCAAGAAGATTATTGACGCTGATTCTCGACTTAAACTTACTTCGTGCTTTGTATCGTGATTTGAAAGAAGACGTCTTTGGCGAAATGAACGTTCGGAGAAATTCATTATTCATATTGCCATCAAGAGGTAATAAAGAAATAAAAGTAATTTATCACTTTAATCGACTACGAAACCGGTTCTCGCGCAACAGACGCATCAAATTAACTAAACCGATAAATTACGCAAAATGATGAATAAAGTTTAGAGTAAATTTGATTCGAGTGCCTGTATACAGCATTGTAGCGATGCAAAAATATTTAATGGAATAGAATCTACGTTGCCGTGGATGTAGACGCACCAGCTGTGTCTTCGACAGACCTTGATTATTGCTCACCCATGTTGGCAAGTGTTAACGAGTATGAGTTAATCGGATTACGTCATTACGACAATTTCGTTGCCTCGGCATGACGAGCGGTCACCTTCGATCATGGAATGTGGTCTTCGTCGTTTAGAATCTAACGAGAACGTGTCCCTATTTGCAGTTGCAATTTGTATCACTTCGTCTAGGTTGCAACACGAGTGTTCGATAACTTCGAAGTCCAGTGGCGTTAAATCTTTGTAACTTTGCCGATTCGGCAACAATAAATACCTGTAAGCGATATACACCTGAACAGCTAACTTAATCTGAGCCTCGAACTTCGAAACATCTGTTCATCTAACTAGATCCAAATCCCAAGATTTGTAACTACTGAACAGCTAACCTAATTCGCATCAAGATATTCGAAACTGTCCAACTGGTAATGTAATACTGTGGAGCATCGTTTAACTAAATTAATAGGGTGCCAAATTCGTGGAAAAAGTGCTTCTTAAACGCAGTTGTAGTAGGTATAGGGAAATCTTGTGATAAGTGATACTAATATGGAAAGCAAAATCGAGAAATATGTAATTTTGAAAATACCAATATAAATATTTAAATTGAATAAATTCAAATATTTCAATAATTGAATCGATTGTTGAATGTCTCAAGAATTATGGAGTTGAAGAATTATAAGTACGACACAATTCATACACTTTTTCATTTATAAAATTTGGGTACATTTGAACAAATCCGCCAGCCGTGAGGAAAACAATTAATTTTCTTCAGAATGCAATAGAAGTGTTATAAAGTATCCGATTCCGAAATGAAGTATATTAATTAATTTTCTGGATATCATAAAATTAACTGTTAATTATTGTAGGAAATGAATGATTTGTATGATGTTAATTATTGTAGGAAATGAATGATTTGTATGATGTTACTTGTTGTATGAATGTGAGAATCGAGAATCGTGTATGTGTGCGTGAGTGCCGTGATATTGCGATTGCGACGCATCTTGTTAAATGAATATTTGTTCTAGAAAATTTATAAACATTAGAAAAAGTAGGATATAAAAGGATGTGTTCACGTAGCGATTCGACTTTTCCTCGAGATACGAAACACGTCACGTTTGATTTAAATACGATACGATTAGGTTAATTTTTATTCATATATCAGTTGTGTATTTTCTTTTCGGATTAAAACAGTTATACAGTTATTTAATATCTTTTCTCTTATATTGATAAATACCGAGTCTTATCAAGAACGCTAGGACATGGGTCAGCTTTTAAATTTGCTCTAGATCCGCCAGAAAAAAGTTTGATTAAAACCGACGACTCCTTGTTAGTTTCCACAATTTGAATACAGATATGAAGACGAAATGGTCTAATTAATCAACATAATTCGGTAACATCTGCAAGAGAAAGACCATGCAGAGAAACCAAGAGGCAGTTTCCCAAAGAGCGACGCCTATTCATCAACTAAAAACCCGATCCAACCGGAAACAATGCCGAATCCTCTATCTAGTGTGACCCAAGTGTCAGGCAGGTCTCCGGCAGTTCCGACAAGTTGGTGCGCCGGAGATCACCGGACCGACCCCGACCATCAAAACTCGGAACAAGCGAGCCGAACGTCGCTGAAAAGTAAACCGAAACAATGTCACCGGAAACTTGCGGCCGGTTGATAGCAGACAGATAGTCGAATACACAGGATTCTGGTGAATAACGATAGAGAGTCGTTGCAGGATGCGCGACTCGGTACAGCGCGGCTAGCTACCAAGAGAACGTGTATGACCGCCTCCGGCATTCCAGCTTTGAGGACGGACCTAGAAGCCGTCTTCCTGCGTCTATCTCTTCCTGCAACTTCTCCCGACCTCTTTGTCCTCCCCGCGGCTTTGCTCCTTTCACTTCGGCGTTCAAGGCGACGCCTTTTAGCTGGCTACGGACTCCCGGAGACTGCCTGGTATCTCAGGACTCCGACGGGAGCGTGTTTTGCGAGGGGGACAAGTCAGGCTAGACAGACGGTGACGACGCGCGATTAACGCCAAAAACACCGAAATTCTAGCGACGGCTAATAAGACCGTGGACAATTTGCCACGGTGCTGCAACAGGGACACGATCCCCCGCGACATCCATCATCCGTTGTCGTTACAGTTCTTCCGCCAGATGGGAAACGGACGAACTGGCCCTGCGAGAATGTTAATAACGGGCTTCGCCCGTGAGTAATGATCCGTGCGGTCGAAAAGTGGAACATCCGAAGCCAAGTACCAACGAGTTCTCGGAATTTTGGCGGTTCCGAGGACGGATTAGGTCGTCCGGAAAGACTCAGTTTCTTGCACCGTGTCTTTGTTGTCCATCTTCCTGTCGAGGTTCCCGCGACTCGCTACCTTACGAAAGTGTTCGCGAGAACGCAACTATCGATCAACGATTTTTATGAAACTTTGCACGTTTCAATTATATTCTCGTATTTTCTCCGATTGTGAATTGTCGGTAACAGAGAAGTAGGATTTGATTTCAGTTTCACAGAATTAGATAACGTGTATGTTGGATTGATTTTAGGTGGAATTTTTATTGCTGACTCGATATTATAGGGCAAGGGTTAGTAACAATTAACCCGACAATTATCATTGAGAAAATTACTGTAAAACTTTCAATCTCTTCTAACATTGCAGCAATAAAACTATCATTGTTATCGAGTAAAAAATTAGTACGCTTCGTATTGCTTGGCGATGACACTGGCAAGCTTATTAATCATCCGCACATTTCGTAACATACCTTTCACTGCACGACCAGAATATTCATTTTCATGGTATACAATAATTAGTATCCACAGTTCATATGAAATGTCTGAGTTTATAATCAGATTGTATTTATGTAAAATAGAAATTGTTTACATCAATTGCAAAAATCAGGACAAATATGCACGTATAATTTTATATACATTGTACAGTCCTTTAACTAGCTGGGATTGCAAATAACAACAAATAAACCGAAATGGGACTATTTATGGCGTTAGTTTTATAAGTTTGTATTAACATAAAAGTGTATTTATTAATACCGTAGCGAGTATTTTAACGCAATAAAAAGAAAACTGAAAAATTTCGAGTTATACTATTACAGCTTTTTTAATATTGTATTATACGATTTGAACTTTTTTGGGAAGCTAGAGGAATTAGTTTGCCGCAGGAAATGAAAAGAAATTTTTTCAAATATTGCAATTGAACGGAATTGTAGAAAAAATACTAAAAGTTGCATTTTACAATTTTTTTATGTGGGCCTATATTGAAAATTTAAAAAATACGTTTTGTAGATCTGTATCAATTAAACATATTCTGAAAATTTCGTCTAAACCGGTCGACGTTGCAATGAGATATAAACGTTTAAAAATGGTAAAAAGATTTTCACGATTTTAAGGATTCTTACATTTTTCAATGCCTGTCGTTTTTTTCAGCATCGACTGATTTCGATGAAACTTTCAGAGTGCATACAATTCTCACAGATCTACAAAACGTATTTTTTATATTTTCAATATTGGCCCACATAAAAAAATTATAAAATCCAACTTTTAGTATTTTTTCAACAATTCCGATCAATTGCAATTTTTGAAAAAACTATTTGCTCTAGCTGCCCACAAAAATGAAAATCGTACAGTTCAATGTCAAAACAGTTATCGTCTTTTTTAGAGTGTTCGAATACGAATGGAGTCACTGTATATCGAGGATGCCGAAGACTTCCGCGAACTGATTGAATTTTAAAGCGAATGCAACTGTTTTCATGGAAGTTGAACCGTAAGTGTGTGCGAGATATTCGATTTTCCAAGACAAAAGTATCTGGGATGACGTCGATGGTGGCAACTACCACGAGAAATCAGATCAAGCAATTCAAACTTGAAATGAAATTCCGGAACACCGCCGGAGAAGTTTCGATGAAGAACACACGAGTACGACTGGCGGCATGATTTAGATAATAGCACGTGCATATCCCGCCCCTTCGAAATAATGATTCGCGTCGTGTCATAGGGTAAGATGTATCTTTGCTTATCACCATTACGTAATTTGCCCAGGAGCGTATTAACGCCAGCTCGGTACATGGTCAAAGAGCTATCCGAACTAGCGTGGTCCCTCTGGTGCGTCGACACTGACTTGAATTCGAAATTCCTGTTCGGCCGGTGATCATACCGGAAACACATAATGTCCGGATCTCTCGAACTCGCTGAATTATGTCCAGTGCATTACGGTACGGCGGTCCGCTGAGAATTCTGTCTTATCTTTGAAATTGAGAATGGCCGAGCGATAGAGACCCTCGGATATGTGCAAGAATTTGATAATAAACATTTCGAATACGTAAAACATTCGATTAAATTTGAATTACTATCGGTTTTCAGAAGATTTTGAAAAATTTCTGGGATACTCATTCAAGTCTGTACGTCAGTACTGTTGTCAATAAAAAATTAAAATGCTGCCGGTTGAAGTCGGAAAAATGAGAGTCCTTCGTTGAAAGAATTCAAATGTGAAAGTCTTATAAAATTTTAAATTTAAGTATTATATTTATTTAATAAGTATTAATTTAATATTTAATAAGTATTAGAAATTTAAATATTAAGTTTGAGTATATATATGCATATATAATAAAAAAAGGTATTTAATGCAATATTAAATTATAGTAAATATATATGAATAAATTAATTTTTTTATATAACATGGTATTGTGAAAGATATATAATTAATTTTTTAAAGTAAAATTTTGTTTGTATCTTTTGCATTAGGGTTAATTAAATTGAAAATATATTTTAATATTAAGCTCATATATAAATGTGCTAATTAAATAAAAAATTTTTTGTGGCATAAAGATTATGAAGAATTTTTAGAGCGGCCGAATATTATTGCACGCCACTGTATATGGCTAATCCGAACCTTATGATTATTATATACTAATAATATCTTTGACTCGAACGTTGTAGCATTCGGTAAATGTCGACTGTTCGCACTGAAAAGAACCGAAAGGTTTAGGCCGATAAGATCGCGTGAAATCGACAACGTAATGGAGGTGCTGCAGAGCGATGAACTGCAAACAATTTCAGTCAATTGCCACACGAGCCGACAAATTTAGCCGCGATCCTTTCACGGAACCGGTTCCCCCGGAAACCACATCATCCTTGACCTCCCAAGCGCTGAAAAAATATCTCGAAGTATCGTACTTCAATAATATTAACAACCACCTGGCAAGCCATTTGGCAATAGTAATTTATAGCCAGATTTTTCACGAGGAACACGGGCCAGAAAAAAGAAACATTACTTCGACTGTTTACGACGGCTTAGATATCGCAGGAACGACATTCTTGGTTACCAATTTATTAGGATTTAAAGACGCTATCGGACGAGATAGAGCTGTGACCACCATTTGGCCACATTCCGCAGAATAAATGGTCACCTAAAATGTTTTCGTGTCTTCGTACTTCGTGGGATATTTTTTGGAATAAATTTAGGGACTTCAAGGACGCTTGATAGTCATCTCGAGGGAAAAAACCACCGACTCGTTTTGAATTTTAGAAAAACATCTTTGACTCGCGATTATTATTTTGTTCAATTCGATTCAAAAATTTATTGGTACTAGTCGATTTTTATTATGGACGGACTGCGGATCTTTATGCGTAGCTAAACTGTTCTGCATCGACGAGAAATATTATGCTTTGAAAAGAAATTTATTTCCTTTTTTAATCATTTTAATAAGTGGCAAATGATGTAGAGATATATTTAAATTCTTTTGATGTTTCTATTGTTTTGTGTTTCGTCGACTCACTTTTTTCCTGGAGTGAAATAGAAATTCATTTTCTGTTTTATATGTATACATAATACAATGAAAATAGCATAACAGTGTTTCTAAAATCTTCTGATATTTTTACTCCGTTAAATTACACCTACTTATTCATTTGTATATTTATCAACGCTGTGTTCTCCATTTTATATATTTATGTAACCAACACCATAATTTGAAGAACTGCTCTCTACGCGTCGTTACGAAACGTTGTGTTCCAGGATTTTTCCACGCAAAAATTGTGCCTCCACATTCTCCATAGACATATAACATCATGTCATGAGGAATAGGGGACTTGCTCTTACGGTCTGTTACGTTACAACCAATGTAATAAACGTAGCGTAGAAATAATTGAGCAATATCTCAACCAGCCATTTGGACCGTCGAGTTATTTTTTACCAGCACGAGTATTAGACAAAATTTCGTATATACTCGGGAAAGAACATATTGCGTGTTGCATTTCTGCAGTATGCCGCGCAGATTTAATCTAAACAAATATCAACAAATCTGCGTACGAATGTGTTGCTGCAAATGGGTTCTAATAAAGCTCGGTTTTCAAATCGTTTTTACGCGACACATTCGCTCTAATTTGAGGTTTATTATTTCACGGTAATTGCCCAATTTGGCAGCCACTAGTTACCGTTACAAGCTCGATACGTTAATTAACGTAGCCCGCCATTTTATTCTAATTCTTTACATCCTGCAGACTGCCCTATTTTGTGGCTTCGTGCATTAATTGGCGAGAATAACGAAGTAAAAACTTGAACGAGAGTCGAATAATGATTTTCTATTTGCATACAATAGCTTCCGACGTTTTTACAAAATACTGATTCCTTTCGAAAAGTAAACCGCTTTCTCTTGATTTTATCGTTGCAGTGCCTCTAGAGTGACAAAATGGAATTATTCTTGTTGGCATTGTGCGATTGATTGTAATAGACATTTCTTCACTGACTTGCACGGTTTTGTTGCAGTGTAAACTGGGAAGATTAACGATATCAGAGTGCATATTATAATATACTTTCAGACTATAGGTAGATACATTTACTATTAGATTGTATGCAAGTATGTTTAACGAGCAAATATGAACTGATAGGAATGGCACTTGTGTACCCTGGCAGCCTAAGATTAGTTTTTGTGATTTCTAAATGTGATGCTTTTACAACGAGAAATGTAAAATACAGTTTCCAAGAAAATGCATAATTTGCATCGTATGCATCAATATACATCTATCAAGGTTACAATGTTCTTTCAGAAAATTGGTGCTTATAAATTGATGAATTACAATCACAGATGCAACAACACAATTATTTCAACTCCAAAATAATGACAACTATGCTGGAAAATAATGACAACTTTTTTTCATAATGAAGAAGTTCCATGCTGTCAAATAAAAATTAGATGAGGTTTTAACATATGTTTTATAAATTTATATTTCGATAATGATAAAATTGGATTTCTTTTGTACAGAAATAAATTAAATGTTTTAGAAATAATATAAAAAGAACTTAATTTTGAGAAATTTTCCATTTTGATTTGTTTCTTACAATCTGTATGTCTTCTTTTATTATAATGAAGAACTTTTATGTCATTAAATAAAAAATGAGGTTTTAACATGTGTTACACAAATTTATATTTCCATAATGATAAAATTGGATTTCTCTTGTACAGAAATAAATTAAAAGTTCTAGAAATAATACAAAAAGAACTTAATTTCAAGAAATTTTCCATTTTGATTTGCTTCTTACAATCTGTATGTCTTCTTTTATTATAATGAAGAACTTTCATGTCATTAAATAAAAATTATATGAGGTTTCAACATGTGTTACACAAATTTATATTTCCATAATGATAAAATTGGATTTCTTTTGTACAGAAATAAATTAAATGTTTTAGAAATAATATAAAAAGAACTTAATTTTGAGAAATTTTCCATTTTGATTTGCTACTTACAATCTGTATGTCTTCTTTTATTATAATGAAGAACTTCCATGTCATTAAATAAAAATTATATGAGGTTTTAACATGTGTTATACAAATTTATATTTCCATAATGATAAAATTGGATTTCTTTTGTACAGAAATAAATTAAATGTTTTAGAAATAATATAAAAAGAACTTAATTTTGAGAAATTTTCCATTTTGATTTGTTTCTTACAATCTGTACGTCTTCTTTTATTATAATGAAGAACTTCCATGTCATTAAATAAAAATTATATGAGGTTTTAACATGTGTTATACAAATTTATATTTCCATGATGATAAAATTGGATTTCTTTTGTACAGAAATAAATTAAATGTTCTAGAAATAATACAAAAAGAACTTAATTTTGAGAAATTTTCCATTTTTATTTGCTTCTTAGAATCTGTGTAATTATGAAAACTGCTAGAAGATCCAATTTTAGTAACTACAGTTCCACAGTCGTAAATACTTTACTTGCAGCATAGAAAAGTGCACAAAAGCCAACAAAATGGCAAGCTTATTGACACACAATACGATGCAATTTACCTGTACAAGATTTTTCTATGGAAATATGGCAAAAGATCCGAAGTCTATTTATCACCCTAACTTGATTACATCCATTGTAGTTTAAACTGCACTACTTCCTTGTGCAGAATCTACGCTACGTTACACAGTTGAAAGGAATGTCTACACACTCGGCAACAAAACACTGTAGCAGGGTACCGACGAAATATCGATCACAGGTTCAGCCAGAATTACCTGTCGACTCTTCCTGTTTCCAAATAAAAGATGGATCGTTATGAAATCAAATGGAACAGAACCGAATAGTATACTTCGAATCGAGGCAATACCGTTACAAGTACGACTGTTATACACCGAGTACAATGGCGCCTATTGAAAACGTTTTGTCCGCGACAAAAGTGCCTTTACGCTTCCTGGTGTTTCTTTTTCGCTCGTACCACGCCCCGTTCCGATTTACGGTAAATAGATCGCGTAAAATTGAGCAAAGAGTACCGCTCGAGAGACAAAAGGACACTTCTGTAGAAGTCCGTCGTGGTTGATCGGCTCGTGTAAGAATTATCGATGCTGCTCGGAAAGAAAAGAGAACTTCAGAAAAGTCTCCTGAAAGGAGACAAATGAATGAAGTTCATTAAGAATTTGATTGGCTGCCGCGCGACACAGAGCCATTCGTGTTCTGCTCTGGTTGTGAATATTTTAAGATGGAATCTCCCAGAGAAAAGAGTCTCCTTGAGATCGAGAGCCGTTGCGTTTTTACGCTCGCTTTAACACGTTAATAACTGTCCGACTATCGTTATCTAATTATTAGAAACCGTCGGCCCGCATCTCATTAGCTCGCCGACGAAAGCGACATTGAATATAATTAATATTAAACACGGAGATTCGCGCTATTATACAGCGGATACAAGATAGATTTCAACACTATATTCTCGAAAGATTGCCGACCTTTAAAAGAGAGAGAAATAAAATTTGATTCGTGTGTAATCAATACTTAAACATTGAAATAAATTTATCCCTACGAAGAATATCAATTTTCTTTTCTCTTCGCCATGTTGCGGAATAAAGACGTTTTTAATCACTACAGAAAATATCTAAAAAATCTAAAGAAAATAAAATAAAATAATGCCTCGTACGACAATAAATTTGCACTCATTTTAAACATATGATTCCCTACATTCGTAATCCATCGTTCACTTAATTTCCAGAATTTTTTAAAATGATGCAGCTAACGAAACACTGAAGATGTGTTCTTTTCTTTGGATATGTCATTTCAAACGTCTGTGAAAATTTGGAAAAATCTTTCCGTGATTGAAACCACCATGGATTGGAAGATTGAAGCTTCCTCTTTGCAACGACATAAAATAAAAATAAATGTACGATTTTTTTATTGAGCCTGGAATAAGAGGGGTGTTTGAATTTTACAGTTATATAAAGGTGTTTCTCATTTTTGTTCAATAAAATAGTGAAAAATAATCGTACCTCAATTTTTAAGGAGACGTTGTAAAAACAAGGCTTTAATCTTCAAATCTGTGGAAGTTTCATTGACGTGAAAAATTTTTGAATGTTTTTGGAGGCGTTTGTAACCTTGACTTTCCAATTAAAATAACGTTACATCGAATTTCATTTTATTATTAGAGTGTTTTAATACTTTCCCTCGACACGTGTTTACTCAAAGAACATTTGCACGCATTTCATGTTCGCAATTTTGTTATTAGATTGAATGTCACAGAAAATGATGCTTGGCTTTGTACGCTGACTTTGATATTACATTTATAATGAGAAAAATGTAATTAAAATCATGCGAGGGTACTTATTAAAACTTCAAACGGGAAATGAAAAATATGTTGTAGGTCAAACTATTTGAATATTAGGATGAAGTCGAAGTAGAATCTCGGAAGACAGAATACGGTCCAGTGTGAAATTAAACGTAATTAAATCGGGAAAAATTTTTCTTATTCCGCTAACTTTCGCTTAGTAGACAATAACTAGATTCCATAACTATAAAGCTCACCTACTTTACGTACGTTTTTACGAGGAATACCGCGGCGATGAGAATCATCCGAGTTATGAGATGAGACGATCACTTTGGTGTCATAACTTTTACATTCGCCTAACGTAATCAGAAATAACCGGCTCTAAACCTTTGACTTTTAACGAAACGTGTCGAAATCGTGAATACATTTAGTTTCCGTTTGCAAAACACGATAGCGGAGCAATAACGTTTACTCTCAGAAAAAATTTATTCACGAACATTGTTAGGCATTAGGAGCTCGAGACAGTGAATGTAATTAATTTAGAATGTTCCCCAGTAATTCCTTTTTTTACTGCACGTTTAAACTTCCTGGGTACGTTGAACGTTAAAAGCAATTTTATTACATTGGATTCAACGTTTCTCATTAGACATTTTATTTTGATTGTTCTTGCTTCTTTCATACCTTCATTTCGTTCCACAATTATCTTCTGTTTTTCAGTAATAATTTCATATTGTGCATTAAATCCAACTTGTAACGTTACTATAAAAACTGCAGTTTCGTTTAAAAGAAGCGGAAGACGCGAGACAAGAAATAAAAACAGGAACGAAATTGAAACATCTGATCAGACTGCACAATTTATAAATCAATAAAATTTGTTATAAATTTTTTAAATCCCTATACGGTTTCATGTTTTATTCCTCCATTTTTGTCGTAAACATAATGGAGTTCCTAATAAAAAGAACAATTTTTCTACTGCAAGACAATAGAATGACAAAATTGTCTATTCAAACTTAATCATCTATATCATATTTTTATACAATAAAATATTACATTTTTCTGTAATCAAATATTATATATTTATGTAATCAATTAATTTGTATAAATTGTAATTTAATCATCCATATACTTTAATACGATAAAATATTACATTTTTCTGTAATAAAATTTTACATATGTAATTAAAACAATTAATTTTTAAAAACTGTAATTATATAAAAGATAGTAAATTAATAATAGATACACAACGATATCCTGTTTAAGATTGTCTCATTGGTCATTGAAAGAAAAAATATTCGCTCCTTGTAATATTACTGTAAAAAATATTAATGTTTCACTCACTTACATTAGTAATTTATTTTCATTCGCTTATTATAATTTATCTATCATCAATTGAATAGCGTTCCTCGTAGGTCGATAAAACATGATGGAACCTCAATATAACATTTAATTATAAAATTTTTATTAAATATATGAGACTAGAAAGAGGCTGTACCTCTGAAAAAAAATTTGTATGAAATTCACGAGACTAGGAAAGGATTTGCAGCGTAAAGTTTCGAACAACCGCTAATCAGTGGTAGAACCTCGTTATCACGGATCTACTGCGGTTCGCAATGCAGAAGCTGCCCGCGGCGATGCATGCAGAATCCGACGGAAAAATTCCGCAAGGATTCCAGAAAGGGTGCAGAAACAGGGTCACTACCGGGCGCAACAAGGTTAAATTTAACCCAACGCCGATTCCGTTATAGTCCACATAACTGAGCGTGCTGCCTAACCGGCGCTCAGCAAGAAAATGGAAGCAACACGAGTCAGCGGGAAGGTTTCTCTTATTGGCAACCAGTTGGTCCCCGTCGGAATAAAAAGCGGACAGAGAGGGAAAGAGAAAAATCGAAAAGGGGACGAAGACAGGCGCGAGAAAGACGACGACGCTCGACGAACCACGAGAAAAGGAAAGAGAGCATCAGAGAGAGAGAGAGAGAGAGAGAGAGAGAGAGAGAGAGGTGGAGAGAGAAAGAGTAAAAGTAAGAGAGCGAGAGAGACAGATCCTTGCTGGAAGGCGGAGATGAAGAAGAAGCCAATGAATGTCGACTAACGGTACGCGATGCATGAATTTCATGTGCACCGGTCGTATGGAAGTTGGCGTGCGTGTATGCACTCTTGTAAATGCAATTCGACACGTGCAGAAGCACGCCCGGGCCCGGGCTAACGACACCTGGATATTTTGGAGACGCCTCGAGCCTGGTTACCGGAGAAATTGATCTACTTGCGTATGTGTACCTTGAGCTAAATGGCGAGGTGAGTAACTGTACTGACAATGAGTGGCCTGTCAACTTTGTCAACCTCGAATATCTTCATCGTTTCGAGGAAAAAGTTTTAACAGTTATCTAGCAAAATTGTTTAAGATGCAACTTCTTTTACAGTAGTCCCTTCATAAATGATAGAACTATGTCAGAGACTAGGACATTTAATTTATTGTTTTAAATCCTTTGTTCGGGTCAAATACGAAGGAATAGAGAATGATCACAGATTTATTTTGAACCAACCATCACCGGTTAAAATTACCAGTTTCAGATATTTTTATTTTATTATTATCGATATAATGAAAATAATTTCGTAAGAAATGATTGTAAGTCTAAATAAAGTCGAGCTTGTCATTTTTATAAGGTAACATGTACCAGTTACTTTTAAGGATCGGTAGGTTTGATGTTAAGGATCAAGGCTTTTGCTAAGTGAATTAGAATATCACTTTAACGTGATTTAAGTAATTGGAGGACTCTATCGCCTTTCAGAAACTTCTCAGATTTTCTTCATTCACCGAATAACTATTTCACTTAATTGTTTTGGAGTATACATATTAATATAAATTGTATATTACTCATACTGTCTATGATAAAATTTGTATTATCTAATTTTTACGACGTCTATTCAAATTTTGTAGAAGTACACGTCAGAAAGTGCTTGATTGAAAGATATCAATCTCCACGTTACATCTGGCATACAAGTAAATAACTGACAAGTTGTGACAATCAATCGGATAATTCGTGGTTGCGCGAGGCGTTTGAATTGCTGCATGGAAATTGACCCTGATGCTGTCAAGTAAAGGTTACACTGAAATTAGGAACATCTTGCAACGTTACAACACTTTTTGACAAAATTCAACATTTTGTATATTTTACATAAAGAATGGTTGTGGCACTTTTACATAAAGTATTGTTGAACTGCAGTTGTCATGCATTTAAGACAGAAATTACTCTAAACAGAGTAATTTTTTCAATTATTTCAGTTCTCTACACATTGTTACATGTGGTTGGGTTTATATGTATGTGCACGTATATATGTATTTATATATGTATATATGTGTGTGCACATATATGTATGCACAATAAAAATGATTAAAACATTGTTACATATGGTTTTAGTGGCGAATTCATTGACGTAGCTCATTTTTAATTACCGATTTAGGTATAGTATGTGGAAATTAGAAAATATTGTAATTTGAATTTACCGCCTTATTTTGATCTCAGACGCAAATCGATACATTTTCGGCCATTAGTCGTCTGCTTGTCTATACAGTCCTCACTACTGTGGTGACTGCCTGGGCAGCAACATGTAGTCACACGTGCTCTTCTAATGTTTTCTTTAAATGTTCCTTATTTAATTTCTAATGTTTTCTTATAAAGTGTTCTAATTCACCGCAATGGTAAACAATTTTCTTTGCACTACGCAAGTGAGTATGAAATTATTTTAGTTTATTTTTTGTTCTGGCTTAAATGCAATGATTAATGTTTTGTTAATTTCCATTACAGACACAATATATTTTTTGGTATTCTCTTGATAATGATCTAAATTGAGATCGAAACGTCGAGACAAATTATTGTGCCTATTTTGCAAATTGTGTAAATAGTAACATTTGATCGAACCAATGCGCCGAAAACGTTTTGAATTTTGCTTAGAAATTAAGAATGTTTAAGGGCAACGGTGTATTCATTTGAGCTTAATGAGACAATCAGAAGAAGAACGAAATTTCTACTTGGCTCTTGTGTCGTGCAATCAATACCAACACTTTTTATTGAACATAAAGATCCGCAGTCTATTTATGTACATAGCTCCGTCTAATCAAGAAGATGAAATATTCCTATCCGAAAGGGCTAATAAAGATAATTAGCTGGGCACCGCATATCGGAAGCTTTTCATGATGCGGTATGAAAATGTTTACGGGGCATTCATGGGGAGCATTTGATAAAGGGGTGAAGCGATTCGCATAGCGGTCACAGGATTAAACCAGTGATCCCGTCGATCGCGGGAAGAGTTAATCCCTGAAAGTCCCTTTAACAGCTCGTAACTCATTCCCGGTTTATTGAGAAACGGGAGGCCACAAAGGCGAGAGCCGCGCGACTCGCATCTATCATCGCTATTGCATACTGGATCGGATCGGATCGCATCCCATTGCATCGCGTTGCATCGCGACGCGTCGCTCGCGACACTCGAAAAATTACATTCGTTACGAGGGCTACGCTGACAGATCATACGTTCCAAAGCTCGAACATTACTTACCGGTCGCGTAGCCCGGCAAATCTGAAATTCAGATCGACCGATGCCGTTCCCAGATAGTCAGGATGAATTCACGGATAGGCAAACAGAGGATCGAAGAGTCTAGAGGGTAAAGAACGAGCGTGGCCGACACAAAGAGAAAGACCGCCGGATGGATCAGAGCGATTCTGTGTACTCGGTTTCACGATATTTTGTTCCCTTTGAAGCTACCAGGTTACGAAAAGGGAAACGCACTTTTTTCAGAACACGATGATTTGGCTCGATTGAATTTTCGCGAAATATCGCACGGTCGCATTGTTATTGGAACCTCCGTCGACTGGTTTTCGGCTCTGTGCTGCTCGAATTCAACAGAAGCGACAGAAAAATCAATTTCTCACCGCTGTTGTTTGCAAATACTGTATAGACATTACTTTTAATGTGGCTGTTGCGTTTTTGCGTTTCCTGTTTCCACTTTGAACACTCAATCGGATTGAATATTCAACGTTATTCGACATTGTTCGATTCTAATCAATTTATACATTTCATAGGTGCGTACGCTACGCTATGTCTGACGTGTTCAGTACACCTTTGCAAATACTACACAAATGTCGCATGTTTCTTATGCAAGTCCAATTACTCGAGACAGCGGTTCTGAGCACATTACGCAAACGAGGACTGCCAAACGTTACAATTTTTCACTAACAAGTTGCGCGTACCGCACGGAACTTGCAATATCGAATAGAACCACCGTAATAATCATAGCGCTCGTGTAATCAGGCTGCGGATATCACGCATTCGTACCGAGCATAAATACGTGAAACCCAATGATACGGAAACTAATGAAGTTTCATGAAAATTTCACATGGTTTTCAACAAGTACCAAGGCTGAAAATCGATATCTCCTCGATTCGGCGTTATTCGGGTCAAGAATGTTCGCGTTGTTATTACTGTAGATTTCCACTATTGAGAAATGTGTTGCATGAAGCAGGTTCAAAGATTTGTATGTAACACTAGTCCTTGTCCAGGAAATATATATGCAGCTGATACACTTTTTATAAATTCATGAAATTAAAATGCACCACTAATTAAACTTCGTAATACTTTGATAGTTGTAATGTACTACAAATATTACTGAACTAACCCACAACAATATTATTAAAAAATTAATGACATACATGAATGATGAGAAAGAACAAGATAAAAATAGGTTACTTTTCTTATATAATCTCTATAGATTACTTATCAATTTTTTAAACATTGAAATTTCAACATCGAAATCTCGTGCTCGATGTTTATCGACGAATCCCCTCTGTGGTTCAGCTTAGACTTTAGGAAAATTCATGGGGTGTTGGAAGCGTTTGTTAATCTCATGGTACTCTTATGGAAGTGGTAACCTCAGAATATTTATCGCATCATGTTGATAACCGTAACCAAACCCTGGCATATATGACGTTGCAATTATTGTTTCCAATGTAACAAACGCATTAAAAAATAACTAAGTGGAACAGAAGTCAGTTTTGACGTGCTAGGACTCATGATGAAGGTTTTTAACACAGTCTAACGAATATGAACGTTACGCGTTTCATGTTAGATAAAATAAAAATTGATTCGTTCGTAATGAATATTTAAGCATTAAGATAAATGTAGCCACACAAAAAATCTACATTTTCTTTTCCGTTCTACGACATTTGTTCGAAACTGACTTTTGTTCCATTTAGCTATTTTTTAATGCGTTTGTTACATTGGAAAAAATAATTGCAACGTCATATTTGCCAGGGTTAGGTTACGGTTATCAACATGATGCGATAAATATTCTGAGGTTATTACCTCCATAAGAGTACCATGAGATTAACAATCGCTTCTAACACCCCATGAATTTTCCTAAAGTCTAAGCTGAACCACAGAGGGGATTCGTCGATAAACATCGAGCAGGAGATTTCAATCGGTTATGCAATCGGTAAACACAGAAACCATTTATTATTCCGCCGATGAGTGGATGAAATCGAATAGCAACATATGTCGAGTAGATTGATCGAAATTGGCTAATAAAAACTTCGCGGCACATCCGATAGAAGGAAATTCGGTGTTTGCTTTCCTCTCGAACGTGAACGATTTCGCGGAAGCTGAAACAAAACGGTGGAAATCGTCCGGTAAAACAGTGCTCCGCCGCTTAAAACCGATCCCGAACGCGAACGGGCGAGCCTCGAAGCTGAAAGAATAAAATCCGACCACGGGAATTAGACTCCGCACGGATGCGTTTCAATTGCGTTCTAAATCAAGCGACCCGCGGAGAAATCTGTAAAGTCTTGTTCGCCGCCGGTCGATTTGCCTCGATGTCGGATAAATTTCTCGGTAGAAATTCATTCCTCCTCGTAAAGCCCGGTCGGACGAGGCGATCTGGTCGAGAAGCAAGCCGTAATCGCAAACGGGGCAGAAACATTCGTGAAATACGCTCGACGCCGGCAACGCGTACAGCCGGTAGCCGCCTAACCAAACCAGCCATGATCGTTCTCCATGATCTTATTGCGCGAGGCGTGTGGACTCGCGGGATACGGTGATCAAGAACCACGGAAGAAGAAAAACGGGAAAAGGCTGGCTCAAAGGAGGAGCCAAAATGACGGAAAAATAGAGGCTGCGTTTCTTTACGAGCTTCCTCTACGATCTTCCTTGTTCGGTGAAGGAGGAACGCAGTGACGGACGAAACAAGGTTTAAGGGCGCAGGGTACCCACGTGACTATGGTATTTTTCATTCTGAACAACCTCCGCGCGAAAAACTAATTTGGCAACGGTGATGAACATACATTTGCATCAATCTAACGCTTCAATTTCGCTATAATTACAGGTTTTTTTCTTTTTGTCATTATCTTTATTGCTATTAATGGATCCGAGTGGCTTCATGCCCTTTACACTTTTGTTGTTACGAATCTACGCTCATAGTTCTCCTGACTAAGCGCCATCTGGTCGAAGTAGTTGAACTAAAATTGCTTCTATTCACCCTTCATAAACGGAATCTGGGGAACAATTGAATGCGATCACGGGAACACACCTCACGTCCTCATACGATTATGTATTGAGCCGAGTGAGGGCTCATTCGAAAGAGGAAGATTAAATGAAGAGCGCGTGGATCCCCAAATTAGCAGGAAAAATCTTTTTGTGATCGAAAAATACATTAGAA